>OZ026514.1:18682250-21182250 GCA_964019695.1 Loripinus fragilis
CGACAATTAAAATAAATCCAGAACACTCTTATCTGGAGGCCTTAATTAAAATGTTACCACTATGCTGTTGGAAAGTGACTAATGCCTAGGTTATAACACTTATCAATTCAACTATGATTGTCTTTGAATCTAAAGTAGTTAGGAAATAAGGCTGTCTATCCGCTTATAAACTTAGAGCTCCTTAATCCATACCTTGCAAAATAATGGATACCCAATGTAATGACACAATGCGAGGCATTTCATCATCTACAGACTTACTTACATGTGCACCCGTTTTGGAAATTATAAGCTGTGACCCCTCAATATGAAAATGCACTATCCCTTGTTAATTGCGTCTAAACTAGAAGGAAGCTCCATTATAATGTTATTCTAACAAATACCCCTCACTTTCAACCTTTTGAAAAATGTCCAAGTTCTATATTTCGTGATTTTTCAGGGGATGTCCAAACCACCCCCCCCCCTCATTGGATCCGCACATGATATAAATGATTAAAACTTACTTTGCAGCGAGGTTGTTGACAGCGGTTCTATCAACTCCTGCAGAAGGAAGATCATTGCACTGAACTTCATAAGAAATGGCGCTGGTACCCGCAAAAGTGTCCACACTGCCAGCTCGATTGGAGAACCAGACAACAATGGCATTATCCTGCAAATAAGGGTAGAAACAGTATACTTCATGTTCACTTATATCCTAAGACGAGAAAAACATGCGGTAATAGGCATCATCGATTTTGCAAAAGAAAAAATCATGGTGAATCTTAAATATACATGTGCCAATCACTTAATCTATATTTGTCAAAAGGGGACAATTTTCAAAGCTGATAAACAAGATGTTTAAAATAATTCAGGTTTGTGTGTTTAAATGAAATAAGAAGTGACAGTTTCTGATGAGCCTTGACGCGAGATTTGCGAACAACAGAGGTGCAGACCAGTCTGCATTCATGCAGACCAGTCAGCGCCTTTGAAATGTATCGTATATAATCTTGATACAGGTGAAATTTCAATTTTCTAGCTAGACTGTGGCTTAGCAGGTTGGTTTGAATCGGATTGTTGGAAGCACAAAGGACAGGTTTTGCAGCAGCCCAATATGTTTTGAACAGCATATCGATAGTTGCACTTTTCATTATCTTGCATCAAAGAAGCATTTAAACGGTCTCTTTTCAAATTTTGAGTGTTCACTTATCACATGACGTCGAGACTCGGTAATGTAACTCAATGCATCAGAATCGATAAAGTAGATTGCAGATTTATTAACGTATCGTAATGCGTAAAATGACAATTTATGCCAAAAATGCGATGTAATTATAATGTCATGGGTTAAATAGAATCTAACATTCATGCTCTTGTATCATTTGATTTCTTAAACTCATTACGAAAAAGTGATAAAATGCAAAGGCAAACATCGCATTTTATCACTTTTCCTCAACTCGTTTAAATAAATCAATAACATGAGCATTCATGCAAGATCCTCTATATAATCACAGTCTGTCAGAGTTGTTAATCTCAACAGCTTACACTGTGCCTGTGTTAAGTGTCACTGTTTTATACTACCCTTACTAACTTTAGCACGAAAGCTCGTGATATGCAAGGTCTACACTGATGAAGGCGTTATAAAATAGTTATACCTTGGGTTGTCCGCCTGCACGCGGAAATAATCCACGAGCTTTAGCGAGTGGATTATCTCCACGTACAGGCGGATTGCACATAGAATAACGATTATCTAGTTATCAGATGAAACTAATAAAGATTGCCGTTATGCAATTTAGTTTACCTGAGAGCATCCTGTTATATTACTTTCTGCTCCACTTGAAGCAACGGAACATTTCACTGCTGCAGATACCCCTTCATCCTGCACGGCAAACACGTGAGAATATAGACCCACGTTTGGGTTGGTCACCTGGACTGTGCCATCAGGAAGACATGCTGAAATGAACGAGATTTTACGTCATTAGACGATAGCTTTCAATGACATGGCCAAATAGCTTATAGTTTACTATGCCCTTAATTTTGGCATGTAAAATCAGGTTTAACGAAAAATTGTGTAAACAAACTGGTTGATAATTCGGTAGTTCACTTATGCAAGCACCGAATATTCAAAAAGCTTCAGAAAATATTTAACAAATGATAAATATTAATATCGGTAGGTTGTTCTTTTCAGAGATTGTGTGGCTCTGCTCCAACGTCGTGAATTTTGATGGAACATGAATATGCTGTCCGACCAACCTTGTTTAAAGAACATGAATGTCGAATAAAAAAAAATCTTAATCAAATGTATTTTACAGCTTACAAGGGATATGTTAACCCGTGTTCTATTAAAATAAATTAAAAACTTAAGTGTTGTACTTGGGCATATGGTTTAAGTAGAGCCCATTATATATACCTTCATAAATTGTGTTGATGAAATGCGGTCTACTACAACTTATCTGACCAATAAAATTCACCACAAATGGGCAAATACTGCAGTTAAGATGATCCGTTGTATATATACTCAGAAAAACAATTGAAGGGTATTAAAATTAATTTGACTATATAACCGTTGAGAAAATAATTTCCATACAAGGCATTTTCCTATCTGATAGAACTACCAATATGCAATTCAGCAGAATGCAAAATATAATTTACGGGTCATTGGTTACGATACAGCACCACACAAAATGTACCCACCCTCTTTACCCAAAGTTCACAAGCAAAAATATTTAGTGTATATATATTTTGCTGCAACCTTTACCTGGTCATTATTTATGTTCTAATTCTGACCACAGACAAGTGTTCACACCCATTTATCAGTAATTGCACCGAATAACGTGACAACTTCAACAAAAATGCACAGATATGGCATACCCCAGCCATAATGACAACAAATTGGAAGTAAAGCACTAGCATAAACACCAAAATTAGGTGTCACACCTTTGCCTGAGAGCCACCAATGATTTTGAACCTAGCCATTATGGAATAAAAACGATAAAAATGGGTTTCAATCATTTTTGAAAGCTTGTGACTTTTCAGTATAGAAGGTTGCACCATTTGGACATGTACTGTACTTTAATCATTGAAGCGTGACTTAAATTAAACATTCATTTTAATTGCAGATATCTGGAACTATGAAATGCATGCATAATTAGCTTTTTTCTCTTGTATTAAATGTTAGAGATAGAACTGAATCTAAATATCCCTCAATTGTTTGTCTGAGTATATGAGGGATAAGTTTTTTTTTTTTTCATTTATCTTTTAAGATAAAACTGGATTAAGCAAACAGTGCAGACCTTGATGAAATGTCCCATATTGCGTCATTGCATCTTGGGTTTACACTGTTAAATGCATATAAGCCTATCGTCCTTTTTTGTGGGACAAAGCCAACAGTGGAGACCCAGACCAGAAGCCGCAGAACGCGGCGTCTGATCAGGGTCTCCACTGTTTGCTTACGAAATGACGAAATGATCTTTCAAATTTTGAATAAAAATTAAAACTATCACCGAATGCCTCTTACAAGGTAAATGGAGTGGTCCAATTGGTAATCGTGGGAAAATCTATTCGGGTTAAATGGTTTAACATAGTAACCGCGTGAAAGGGTAAAAGCGCACTAATATGTTGATGGGTATTGTATAGATGGACAGAATACTGGGTATAGCATAGATGGACAGAATACTGGGTATAGCATAGATGGACAGAATACTGGGTATAGCATAGATGGACAGTATACTGGGTATAGCATAGATGGACAGAATACTGGGTATAGCATAGATGGACAGAATACTGGGTATAGCATAAATGGACAGAATACTGGGTATAGCATAAATGGACAGAATACTGGGTATAGCATAGATGGACAGAATACTGGGTATAGCATAGATGGACAGAATACTGGGTATAGTATAGATGGACAGAATACTGGGTATAGTATAGATGGACAGAATACTGGGTATAGTATAGATGGACAGAATACTGGGTATAGTATAGATGGACAGAATACTGGGTATAGTATAGATGGACAGAATACTGGGTATAGTATAGATGGACAGAATACTGGGTATAGTATAGATGGACAGAATACTGGGTATAGTATAGATGGATAGAATACTGGGTATAGTATAGATGGATAGAATACTTACAATGTACGAGGTCTGCATCGGTCAGTTGGACTGCGAGGGTCACAACTACAGCAAAGCTCAGGTACATCATTCTGATATCTGTAACAAGTATTAAACCATAACGCTAGCGTCCATTATCAATGGCGTATCTAGAACGCCAAAAAGCTACGCACATCGAAGGGAGACTACTGGATCAAGCAGCGATTCTTTTCAATAGCCTCCATTTTCAAAATAGGAACTTTTTGTAAAGTAAAGAAATTGCTCACAAAGGAGCGAATTCTTTCCTTTAAGAAAAGTTCCTTATGATATGGAAAATCTTTTGCCATATTTATTACGCACGTGCGTAACAAGGTAATGGGAGCTACGCCAATTATTATGTGAGACATATGCAAACAGTGGAAACACAGATCAGACGTCATAGAATGCGGCGTCTGATCGGAGTCTCCGCTGTCTTACAGAACTTTCCATTAAAATTTGAATAAAAATGTAATAAATCATTCTAAAGTCCATAAAACTAAAATAGACTGATCCAATTGATAATGGTGGGAAATACCATTCGGCTTAGATGGTTTAAACACCCAACATCTATAAAGAGTGGCTTCTATTACTGTTGAGTTTTTATCAGGTGCCCTCGAGGCGGTAAGAAACAGATATGTCAGCATGGAAAAGACAAATACAATAACTAATAAGATCTTCAAAGAAGCAACGCCCTGCAAGAAAATTACTGGAGGTACCTGTTCTCCCAACAAACAAAATGTGATGCAGTTACCTGTAAGTTTTAGTATCTAAGTGTGTTCTACTCCTTGGTGAGGTTCGGTTTTAAATGGCTAACGATGTCTAAACGATGACATATCGAATTTTGTCAAGCTTAATTTTTTTTGTAAAGCCAACGTTTTCCCATCGTGATGCTCAGATTTTTGCATACTTGTAAGAGGACTTGCAAGTCGCTTGCGCCTTAGTGATTTTATTTTTAATTGGGTTAGCCATCGTCAGTGGAAACGATGTGCGCATGTTTCAATAACATTATACAAATATAAGAAGTTTCCAATTCTAAATTATTTTAGAAGCCTCCGCGTTTCTAATTTAGAAGCTAGGAGCGTTGTAATGAAAATTGGACATTATTATATTGTATATATTTTGTAAATAATCTTTTGATGTATATATTTGTTATAGTCGGTCACTTGGCAGAATGGTTATTTCAGCTAAAAGTGTACACCTCTTTAAATATTGTATATAGGCCTCTACGTCAAAATGTAGATTTGGGTCTATTTTTGTCGTTTTAAAATCTAGGAGCTTAAAGATAGCCCTGTTGTAAGGGCAAATGGGTATGGCGTACTTTAAGGCATGCGTCACATTTGACAATCGGTGAAGAACTGTAAAACAAATCAAAAGTAGGTCTCGTACCTTTTTTGACTATCACCAATCCTCCATTGTTCTAGGAGGGAGCCTGTGCTATCAATTTGAGAAGTCTAAGCGTTTCGCGAGAAGCCTAAAGTTGCGCTTCCGTTGACCAGTGTGAATACGATCAACCATGAATTTAATTTGGTTTTCAAAAATGTAGCTATATATCAAGGGCATGCCCACTTACCTTTTAAATCTTTGCAAATCTGTGTTTGGAGAATGCTGCAGTCGTCTCTTTTATACCCCGCTTACTCACCCTACGCATGAAGTGCACGATCTTCTCATAGAGTGCCATCGTTTTAATTTAGTTTATACTGTCTTAAAAGTTGTTACCCAGCAAAAAAACAATATCGGACCACTATCGGTCCACCAGCGAAACGCCATTTAATAATTTTGTGCAGGTAGCGCAGTGGCTCAGTGGTAGAGTGCTTGACTCGATACCGAGGGGCCGCGGATTCGAGCCTCACAGGCGTCACCGCTTTGTGCCCTTGAGCAAGACACATTAGTCCTAGCTTAGTACCGGCTAAACTCAGGAAGACCCGTCCATACATAACTGAAAGATCGTTGATGGGACGTAAAGAATCAAATCAAACAAACATTGTACTCTTTGCAATATTATGCATCTTCCTTAAATATCTTATCTGTGACTCAACCTGGACCCGAGGTTATAAATCTTTTTCGTGCTCAACTCTACTGAGCATAGAATTTCAAGTGCTCATAAAATTAAAATTCTGAAAAACATTGATTTTTCCTGCTTTTTAAACTCTCAGATATTGTATTTATCCTGCTTATCCTGCTTATAAAATGTTAAAATGCCAACAATTGTTGGCATTTAAACATTTATGAGCAGGATGAATTTCGTGCTCAGTTGAGTTGAGCATGAAAAAAATTTTGTAACCTCGGGGCCTGCCCCCCCCCCTCCCTCTACCCCTGCTTTTTACAGCTCTGGCCTGACCTTTAACAGAAAGGACCATAGTTCCTCTCGGGCTGTCGATGGCTAGCCTGACCTCTGACAAACCCAGGGGTCGAAGGGTCAGAAATGATCATCTATGGCAAGCCTAAAGCATAATGAAACTAGGGGTTGAGGGGTCGGAAATGATCAAGCGAGTTGATATTGGATCCTAACTCACCTGTGCATGCTGAGGCTTGATGTGACTGTTGTGACTGGATGTGTCCAACGACCTATAAAAATATAGGTCACCGATGTGTCCTACCAGAATCACTGCTCTGTCCTTATTTAATCCACCCAAGTATTTCAGTTTAATCTCTTATTTCTGGAGCTGTTCCGAGCTGACTCATATGCGATTAAATAATGCATCAGGTAATGACATTAACTGTCCTGCCAGCCAAGAGTGACAGTGACGTCATGTTTTGTTTACAAAGTTATCATGGACTTTTATAATCGATAGATCACTTGTGTATTAATCCTTAATACACAAGTGATCTATCGATTCGCGTTTGTTCAAGTGGAGCATACACGTTAGTGTTTTACTCAGCAATTGTAAATAAAGTATTACATCACTGTCATTCTTGGTTGACACGACAGTTGTTAGTACCCTCGTTCTGCTGAGTGCGTCAATATGTTGTACTGACTTCTGTTTCCGAGTTCACTTGAACGATTATTTTCAATAAGGTGGGTTTAATGAATCTAGGTAATAATGTAATGTGTATCCTGAAAAAATAGTTTCTAAAGCTTATCTTGATCTACACTGCTTCAAATATAAAATTGGGTATATGCAGATTCAGCAGGGCAAGATTTAATTCCCCTTGCACGTGCTGAAAACTGGTCACTTGGCGATTTTCCGTGTGAGATAAAATCCATCTGAAATCTCTAGCAAATCGTGAAGTTATTTTTCAGCATGTCATTTCAGCCCTGTGCTGTGGCTTGTGTCCTTCACATCCCTGGGAGGAGACAGTGTTCCATAGCGATGTATCACAGGATACAACGTACTGTGCCCAGGGGAGGTACTCTCATTTTTTCGACATACGTAGGCTCGGGCCCAGCATCTACCGTTCACCCCCAAAAAATATCAGGAATTTCAAGCACCCCAAAATTTTTTTGAAATTGTAGCAACCCAAAAATATATCCCCCATTCTGTACCTTGACCTTTAGAAAAGACCCTAAAATGCATAGAAATGACCCTAAATAACGTCCAATTTTGTGATGACCCAAAAAATATCCACAAAATCTTCATACCCCAAAAAATATTCATTTTTCTGAAAACCCCAAAAAATATTGAAATACAAAATTTTGAACCCCCAAAAAAGACCCGAGCCTTCGTATGTATTAAAAATCAGAGTACCCCCTCCCCCCCCCCCCCAGGGTACTGTGTTCTGTACATGTATGCGAAATCATATTTGCGGCCTGAAATGGGGATATATTGGGCCTTTATAAACAGATAACGACATGAGATTTCCAGCAATGTAGTATGTGCGACCAGCAAAGCCTCAGATCAGCCTGCGCATATGTGCATTCTGATCAGAGCTTGAATATTCTATAAGTGTTAAGCTACTGACAGAACATCATTTGGAGTCTCTAAATATAAAAGTTGGCTGCACAGGCTCGCCTGAGTCTACACTTGTCAAAATACCACATTGTTGGAAATCACATGTCGCGGCTCATTTGGATTTTATATCTGAAATATGAATGGAACACGGACAACTTTTCCGGGTATCACTCATATTTCTGTCAATATATCAAGACTATGTAAACAAATACAGTCACCAAATCGTGCACTATGTCATATATAACACCTATTCAAACAAATTTTGTACGAAAATTTGGAAAAAAAAGTTGACCATTTGCACCCAATGCTTGTGAACAGATTCTAACGATGCATACTTACCATGAACTTGCCTACCATTATCAATAGGACGAGCCCATTTCTAAGTTTAGTGGTGCTTGGTGATATTTTTTACTTGCATTGAAATTTTAATAGAAAATTATGTAAGCAAATAGTGAAGATCTTGATCAGACGCCCCGTTCTGCGGTGTCTGGTCTGAGTTTGCACTGTTTGCCAATGTCCCACAACAAGGACGCTCGGCTTAAATGAGTTAAAATAACATTTCACTAGGGTCTCTACAGTTTGATTTTACAAAAAAATAACAAAAAAAACTCTAAATCTGTTCAACAATAAAAAAAAAAACAATTACTGTAACCCCTTAAATTTCAAATATATAACAGACCAGCAGGAGGATAAATCTCATTTGACAAAAAAGGTTTATTGTGATTAAATTATATATACATATTTCAAAGATTATGATCTAATATTTAGATGTGATTTCATAAAGCACAATTGATAAAGTATTATCCGGTTGAATTATTTCAAATCAGTATTCTTTAATTAAAGAAATATGATAAGACACAAATATATTGATAATTAAACATTTATAAAGATAAAAACATAACTGAAATATCTAAACCAGGATTCTACAACTGCTAAGAATAAAACTTTTTCGTGCATCAAAAGGATATAGTATTCAAATATGGTTAGATTGTTTTCTTTCTAATGCCGATCTCTATAACTAGAAAAAGTTTCCTCCGTAACATGGTTCTTAACCCATAAAGCGCCACCTATAATTTGCAACAGACACGTTCAAATGTTGCTGCTTTTTCAAAAATGTGACCCGTCACGCAAAAAGGTACGAGTTGGGTGGACGACGTCATTTCGAGAAAATGCGTCTTAAAGTTAACGTCGCGTCGCGCAAAAATAGCACACCTAAGCGTGTTTCAAAGAGAAGTTTAACTCATTATAAAACCGGATCAAAAGCGTTTTTCATGTTGAGGTTTTCTGCCACCAGACTGTCAAACACTTTGTAAGATATTAAATGTTCCCTTTTGAATGTTCGTAAGTTAAAGTTGGGTCGAGAATCGTCCACGCAGTTCGGTTTATGATTAGATCTATTTCTCATCTGGTTAACATGGTTTAGGCCTACTAATTTAAGGGCAGTTTTGGGTAATACTTCCCATGTTAAAATCTTTTTAATTTTTTGCATACAGTTTGTTTTATGTATGGACTGTCAATTTATGAAATAAAAATGATATGTCACCGCGATCGATTTTTCATAATCTCACATGGAAGTTTTCAGCAATTTACAAATTTTCTTAAAATAAAAAAAACAACCGACGTCCTGAATATTAAGTTAAAATAGTTGCAATCTTTATTTTAATTTCAATTATTACCCACGACATCAAGCTTTTAAGGAAAAGTGAAAAATAATTGTTTTCCCAAGCCGTGGCAAGATACTGAATGATATATTTCAGTTTATCTGATGACGTAGTGATGATGTCATCGGGCAAGAACGAATTTTTGCTACAGTTTTTCTTTAACGAATAGTTAAGTGTATTATGAGTACAGCAGAAGCATGAGCAGTGATTCGTGAAAAATTCAAAATGGCCTTTGGGAACTTAAAGAGAATAAAAAAACATATAAAAAAATAATTCTGGATTATGCAATGTGATTTGAAAGAATTATAAGCAAATTCATTAAAAAAATCTGCAATGGTGTAGAGGCTATGATACCTGACTCTCACGCAAACGGCCCAAGTTCGATTTCGAGCGTCGGTATTCCAATTTAATTTTTGCTTCTTTTTAGGCTCTTTTATATACTTTTTTGCTGTAGACAAAATAATATTGACAGACCGATAGTATCTGCATATTAAATCCCCCCCCTCCGTCATAAGATAAGAAAAAATACCGGTTATGCATCCTTCATTAGGAGCTACGGCACCTGTGGGACTAAGAGTAGCGGGGCTATAATTTTTCAGCAGCATCTTCACGGCATTGTCGCGTTTACTTTCCTTCCCAAAACTAGGCGGAGTAAATTTACGCTTACCTGACGCTTTTAGCATTGATATGAACGTGAAACATTCCCGAAGAGCTTCGCATATGTATACATCTACATGTACCATTAACCACGGCACCAAAAGGAAATGAACAAGCAAATTTAACTAAAAACAATTGTTAAATTGACAATCCCTATATGCCCAGTGTGTGTTTAAATTTACTAGGAATATTGTAAGCACTTTCGGAAAGCATATGCAAATTAATAACAAAGCATCTTTTCTCGATGTTTAACATGTGTTAACAAAAGAAATCGGAGCGTGATTTTTTTGTGTACATGCAAAAAGAAAATGCCGCCGTGTGACAAAATGTCTTAGAATTCAGCATGTGCTCTCCAATTTGAGGAATTGTGCAGGCTATTCAAAATTGCGTGATGGTTGCGTTTCTTTATGTAGTGAGTATATACGCAATACAAAATCAGCATTACATAATGCATAATGCTTAGCGTGCATGTACCAGGACGCCAAAGTACAGTCACGGGATATTATTTTTCGCCACTTTGTAACGTCGCCGTTTTAAACAGTGCACTTCCAGATTTTTTGCAAAAATTATTATGACGAAGTTAATGGGTGCATTTTAACAGAACTTACACGGAAGAAAAGCAAATAGAAAATAGCAATATACAATTAAATATTAAAATTATTATACTTTTGGTTCTCAAAGAGAACGCGTTTAAATTGGACGTACATTTTCAAATATCACGATTCCCATTTACGCTGACGTTAACGTCACCGAAAAAATGAAATTTTAATTTGTCTTTGTGTTTAAATGACTACCATGCGAAAACAATAGAAACCAGGACGCTACAATTAAATATGTTTATTGCTTATATCAATTTGCTTTCATTTGGTACCTTTTCCATGATTGTAGCTTCTATAGTTTTGCGACAATAATTTTTGTAAAAAATCTGGAATTACGCTAATTTAAACGGCGACGTCACAAGTAGGCGAATAATTTCCCAAGTAGGCTAATACTTATGTCCCTTGACTGTACATGCAAAGTTTCAAACAATCAGTAGGCTATAAACCGTATAGGTACAGTTTTTTCACATGCTTATAGTATGCAAATGTGTTCTTAAAAGGGTATCCTTTGGAAGCAAAGACTGCACCAAGCCTCAAACTTGTGTTTAAGTGCAGAACATAAAATAGTGACAAAATAAATTTGAGAATTATATTAAAACCCATGCACATACCAACAATCAATATCATGAGACATTGATAGCAGTCGATGAACACAACTTAAAAAAGTGATTGAAATCAATGTGACTGAGTATTGTATATAAACCACTTGCTCATCTGCATGATCTGTTTCAACTCTATTGGTACAATTAAACTGTAGGAGGAGCTGTACACACATGGCACCCGAGCTGAACCACACTCCACAAACAAGACACCACGGAACTATTCTTATCGCGAGCGACAATAAAAAATATACTAGCAGAAAGCTGGTGGAAATAGCACAACAATGCATACATATTCTAATATTTGCTAAATTCAACTGATAATGTAGTAAATGTACACATGTTTGAGAAAAAATTTTAACGTCATGGCTCTGCGACGTTCCCGTTGACGTCAACGAAAAAACAGTTTTCAGTATTTTACAGTTTTACTAAATCATTTTTCAGGAAGTAAGACACCTTGGCTAATGAATAAATTTTGTTTATTGCGTTTTTCAATTTCCTTTCCAATAGTATCCTTTTTTATCAAGTTTGGTGTAGTAACAACGAGGAAAATAATTTTTAAACAACACATGAAATATGTCGGTGTGATTTTTTAAGTTGACTAAGTGTTGACACTATAGTGTAGTTGAAGGCTAGAAAAAATATCTGCTGCGACATTTGAAGAAGAAATAGAGGAGGAAGAATGAGAGGAATAATAAATAGAAGAAGACAAAAGAAAATTGATTACAACAAATACATTGTAACGTCCGTTTGCAATATTTTATGGCGCGTGTTAATCTGTTGGATTTTATGATGTACATGTAACGTTATAATAACGTCAATAGAAAGTTTGTGACGCTTCAGGGCGGTACCCATCTTCTTTGGACATTTTGAGACCCAAAATGATCAAGAACCCACCAACATGTTAATATTTCTCGATTCGTCATAAATTCTCCATTCAAAAAGCGGAAAAAGTGAATTTCACTATATGACACCCAACTCGTCCCTTTTCGCGTGACGGGTCACAAATAACAAATAAGACATGATTTTTCATGCGAATCATCTGCTGGCAGACGATTCTCATGAACCATCATACCTTACTTTTGTCGATAACTAGGAAAGATTTTGCAAAATTTGTCGTCCGCTGTAGTCGTGATTAAGGGTCAAATGATTTAGTAACCTCAGAGCAAATACATTGCGTCGGAACAACGCTTATCAACGTCTATGCGCCGTTGTTTTAACGCTGTTTGTCTACTGGGCTACGTCAGAATAAGTATGAGGCTGGGATACAGCGACCTATGTGATATCCTGAGTACATGTAAGATAACATTGGTAAAATAAGAACTTCTAACCCAGGATAAAATCTCCGAAAATCCTTATCAGTGTGCAAGAATATAGAATCTGAAGGTCCCGGCCGGTTTGAGTCTCGCTGGACGCATAGTTCATATCTGCTAGCTCAAATGTTTTGCTTCTTTTGTAATCAATCTATGGCATCAACCAGTCTGTTTAAGTGTACCTCGCACGCACAAGCAGATTTTCTTTTGAAATATTTCTTTGTGAATTTCAAGCATAGGTTAGTCCACAAAAAGTGAGATTTTCTCAAATAAATGCATTTAAGTGTTCAAGCCAGCACCTGAGATTTTGGTACGCATTGTGGAGCAACGAAAGCTCATCAGGCAAATCAGCGTGTATACACATGCGCAAACAAGCCAGAGCCTGAATTGCTTTCATACACAAACTATGGATGTAGGTGAAAACTAATGCCGAAATGTAGGCCTCTTGGCCCACTGGATATGAAAGAATGGGTGTTTATTTGAGGCCTTTGTGCATTTGCGATAAGTTCTATAATCTCATTTGCTGGCCCATTTTTTTCAGGCAGAGCATTTCACAGAAAGAGAAATTGCAAGTAAGTGTGGAAGACCGGGACTAGTCTAGTGTCGTCCTCTGATGACCTTTTTTAGACAGTTTAGACCCAGACCAGGCCCGTCGGTCGGGCCTGATCTGGGTCTAAACTGTTTGACACTGATAGTATTTCTGAAAGTTTTTCGAAAACGTTGACGTCGAAAAATCAGCAGACGACAAAAAGTCATGTAAAATTATCAAATAGGCAAGAGTACGCCAAGTCTGAAGAACGATGCTTGACCAGCAGGATGCTGAAACGCATTTACCTGTTTTAAAGCTGCATAGTATTATTTATTAGTCTGTAGTTTTTGGTCTTTAAATTTTAGAACTAATGTTTCTATTTTTCAAGAAAACAGTAACAAAACTAAAATTCGGGTATACATTTTACCAATTTCGTAAATGTTAACAAATTATCAGTATCAAAACAACAGCATTTATGTTAAAATTAACTGTCTATAATTATTGGAGGGACGCAAATAATTGCCAACAAGAGAATAACACACCTGTTTTATAAGATACTTCACTTTTCCGTGTAGTTTTCAGCTAAAGTGAACAGATTTATTGTGAAAACATAACTAAATTCTACTTTTACAAATGATATAACAACAAAATAAAAAAGTTCGAAAAATGTTCATAGTTGCAGGCTTAGTCTCTTTAACGATTGTCTAAGCACTTATGATGCCAATGTTTTAATCCTAAAATTACGTTTGCTGCACGCTTGAATGCATTTACTGTGGAAACAAACCATATGAACACTGATCAAACTGCTCCTTAGGGAGAAGTCTGATAAAGGTCAATATTGTTTGTATTATAGGCTACCAAAATATATAAGCCACTTGCTAGACTGGTCATATGAGAGCGCAGACTTTGGTAGACAGGCTATATGAGGGCGCCGGCGCAGATATGGCGATAAGATAAGAAATTTTATTTATTGACAGCATGACAGTTAAACAGAGAAACATAAGCTCTAATGATCATTTGACCGTCTATGGCGAGACTATTATTTTGATGTAAGTTTTTCGAAACATTGGCAGAGACACAACAAATTACGGTAAAGTTTTGCTTAAATATATTCAAAATGGCCATCATGAGGATGTAACGACGTAACTTAACTACATTCAGACTTTTATTGGTTTTCAAGTATAGGAACCAACAACCATTCTCCACACTTTGTAAAACTTGATTTAAAACTTTAAAATTCAACCAATTTTAAAAAAAAACGTGTGCATAGCTTTCTTTACAGCGAGTTTAAAAACAAAAGTTGAGTTTAACTGATTCCACACACAATAGGACCAGATGTAGCACTCGAATCTTCAGACTAGAACAGCTAGCCCCACTTTATAGCTGTTCAGAACTGTTATTTCTTTTATACCTTTTATAGCCTCGAAGCGAGAAAATCTGTCTTCAGGAGTTTGCGAACAACATCCGCGCAGTCAGGCTGATCAGCGCCTTAGTTAGTTATCATATTCATACTTGGTCCGAGTGGTTTCTGAGAAAATTATGTTTTATTATATTTATGGGACTCAAATATAAGCGACATTGGCTGAAAGGTCGGTCAACTTTGACCTTTGGATCTTATTTATACCCATTGTCTCATTAGGTTTATTTGTAAAAAATGGCTATCGTTTCGTAAGAAGTCTACATATGAAATTTGAGTTAAATTGGCCTAAATTGTTTCTGATAAAACTATGTTTTAATATATTGATGGGACTCCAATATGAGCGACCTTGGCTGAAAGGTCAAAGGTCAACCTTGACCTTTAGAACTTATTTATAGTCATACGCTCATTAGATTGAACATATCTAGTGATCATGATGACTTTGGCCTCAACAGTTTTCAAAAAATCATCTTTTCAAAAAAAATCCATTTAAATGCATTATGAAGCAAATTTGACCTTGACGTTAAGAAGTCGAGGCCAACCTAGGACCATCATTTGAACAAACTTGATAGGCCCCACATTTTTGATGCTACATAACAAGTCCCAAGGGGATCAGTCTTCTGGTTTTGGAGAAGAAGATTTGGCGGCCATTTTGGTCATGTGACCAAGACCCTTTGAATAAATGTTTGTTCCGCTATCCTAAGAAGTCTCCATATGAAATTTGAGTTCAATAGGCCCAGTGGTTTCAGAGGAAAAGATGTTTGAAAATGTTGACGGACGAACGACGGACGGACAGACGACGACGACAGAGTCAAAAGTATACTAATAGCTCACCTGGGAGCCTTCGGCTCAGGTGAGCTAAAATGATTAAAAAAAATATCTTGCCTTCAAACTCTCAAATGTTGTATTGATCATGCTAATAAATGTTAAAATGCCAACAATTGTTGTTTACATTTTAACATTTATCAGCATGATTTCATGCTCATTCAGTGAGTTGAGCATGAAAATAAATAACCAAAGGAACTGGTCACAAATCCCGAAGACAGGTTTCTCTCTCGACTAGGAAATTATATCGCAGTCATCATAACGACATGTTCTCCATTTCAGATTTCTATCAAGCTTTTCGTCACTACGACACGGAGATGAACGGTAGTATTCCAACATCGGCAGTAAGACCTGCGCTGTAAACTATCGGTCAGGCTCCAACAGATAAAGAACTTAACAATCTAATCGATTTCATAGACAATGAAGGTATTTGGTACTTATTGGTTTCATCCGCTATGTTGTTAATTATCGGTTAGGATCCAACAGATAGAAAGTTATCATCAATTCTTAATTTCATAGATAAAGCAATTTTATGCATTTATTGATTCCATTTACGATGCTGTTACATGCTACTATTCATAAAGACAATGAATAATGGATCTAATTATATTATATTGGTTCCATTTGCTACGCTGTTTAAAACTATCAACCAGGCTTCAACAGATAAAGAACGTAACACTCTTATAAGGTTTCTGGATGATGAAGGTAATTAGATTTTATTGGTTCAAATCGCTATGTTGTTAACTATCACCCAGGCTTCAACAGAGATAAAGAACGTAACACCATTATAAGGTTTCTAGATGATAGAGGTAATTAGATTTCATTGGTTTAATTCGCTATGTTGTTCACTATCACCCAGGCTTCAACAGATAAAAAAAGTAACACCCTTAAAAGGTTTCTGGATGATAAAGGTAATTAGGTTTCATAGGTTCGATTCGCTATGCTGTTCACTATCACCCAGGCTTCAACAGATAAAGAAAGTAACACCCTTATAAGGTTCCTGGATGATAAAGGTAATTAGATTTTATTGGTGAGATTCGCTATGTTGTTAACTATCACACAGGCTTCAACAGATAAAGAACTTAACATCCTTATAAGGTTCCTGGATGATAAAGGTAATTAGATTTTATTGGTGAGATTCGCTATGTTGTTACTTTTACTATCAATCAGGCTTCAACAGAAAAAGGGCTTAACACTCTCATAAGGTTCCTGGATGATAAAGGTAATTAGATTTCATTGGTTCGATTTGCTATGTTGTTAACTATCACCCAGGCTTCAAGAGATAAAGAACTTAAGGGGGTATACACGGGTGGTAAACCTAGGAACTACCACGAAATTGTGTTAACGTAATTTTGTTCCCGAGCCACATCCGGGACACGTCGTGGTAGTTTCCAGGCCGAAAATTGGATAAGGAAAGGTTGGTGTCACTTTCATTTTTGTTTTATTTTACAACTAAGAACGAACAATGGTAAAATCCGACAATGTGGTTCCGTGTAGATATGTCTCAGCGTCCCCTCTAGCCCAAAATTTTGTTTGAAAAGTTATTTTCTGTCTTTTGGTACGTGTTTCCCCACTGAGCATCGGACCAACTTTCCCCAAAGTTCGAAGGATTTTAGCCCATATCCGTCAAATTAAATGGAATTTGATATCATTTGACGATGGAAATGATAAAAAAGACCCTGAATAAACATTCCTTCACAGAAAAAAAATCTGAGCATTTACTCGTAAACGATTCATGCCCCGTTCGTCCTGTGTGGTAGTTTCCAGCTCATCGTGGTAGTTAAAATGCTATTGTAGTAGTTTCCAAGACTCAGTAGGAATTTAGTAGTAGTTTTCATCATTAGATGCTCACTATTCAGGTGCCACTTCATTTTTATAAAGACTGGGAGTGCGGGCCGTCCCTTGAATACCCCTCTTAGTCATACGAAGACCTTTTCAAACAACATTTTGTCAGATAACAAATGTCGACTGCCTGAATTTTAATTTTAGTGGTCTATTGAAATTATGACAAGAATGAAAAGATGGGATATTCACATATTTTGTTATTGAATAAAAATGCTTTTAAATTATCAAATAACATGCCCGTTCATCGTCGCACTCACATGTATATAAAAAGTGTCCCAGTCCAAGGATATTTCCCTTTTTTCTGAAGCGCAAGTACTAACGATACTTTGGGCCAGTAGTCTTAGCCTGTCATTTTATCTTAAAGTTGACTGAACATGGAACAGCGTAGCGTGTGACGCATTTTTTTATATCATTCTTTTTTGTCTGTTGCTTGGTCCACCACGGCTCAACTGATGACCTTCTTTTGCTTTAGATTTCCAGAGGTGTTGTTTGGCAGTCCCAGGCATGATCTCCACCTGTCAAGCATCACATTGAATCTCTTGAGTCCTCAGCTTAGCTTCTTCATGGTGTTGAAATGTGATTTATTTGTTTACCGTGGTAAGTAATTGACGAATTCGAGGGTTATCACGCGAAACAAACAACCACTATAATGTTTTGTAACACTTCAGAAACGTATCCTACAAAGTCTTGGAAACTACCACGATAGCATTTTAACTACCACGATGAGCTGGAAACTACCACACAGGACGAACGGGACATTAATCGTTTACAAGTAAATGCTAAAATTTGTTTTCTGTGTAGGAATGTTTATTCAGGGTCTTTTTATCATTTCCATCGTCAAATGATATTAAATTCCATTTAATTTGACAGATATGGGCTAAAATCCTTCGAACTTTGGGGAAAGTTGGTCCGATGCTCAGTGGGGAAACACGTACCAAAAGACAGAAAATAACTTTTCAAACAAAATTTTGGGCTAGAGGGGACGCTGAGACATATTTACACGGAACCACTTTGTCGGATTTTACCATTGTTCATTCTTAGTTGTAAAATAAAACAAAAATGAAAGTGACACCAACCTTTCTTTATCCAATTTTCGGCCTGGAAACTACCACGACGTGTCCCGGATGTGGCTTGGGAACAAAATTACGTTAACACAATTTCGTGGTAGTTCCTAGGTTTACCACCCGTGGTATATCTTTCAAAAGCTCTAACTTGCATGAAACTTTTCCTGTATAAACAAAAATGCTTTTTTATCAAGGAGACGGATATCTTTGGCCACATTGTTGTATGAACAATTAATACATCTGACATAGATCACTTTACGCCCCAACATACAGTTTTTGAGCAATCGGCAGCATGCTTATCAGTATTTTTAGAGTCACTTCCTGGTTTGAAACCGTTTGCAGTATTGTGACACACTGGGTGAACTTTAGAAAAAAAACAGTTGCATGAACTTGAAGTACAATTATCCGACTACAATATTTTGAAGTATTTTCGCCCAAAATGTACAAATTTTTGGTAGAAAAATACATATTTAACCCCACGCTTTTTTAAAAAAGCAAAGGAGATATTGTTATCTCCTCCGTCCATCCGTCTGTCTGTCCGTCCGTCCGATATGCTATCTCCTCCTTAACTATTGGACGAAATTCAATAATATTTGGTGTGTGAGTTACTCACATGAATGGGGCGTGCAACGTCAAACTTTTGTTTGGCCCCATCCCCTGGGGCCCTGGGGAGGGGTCAAAAGGTCAAATATCATTTTATTTCAATTACAAAGTCAGTTTCAAAGATTTTTATACCAAACTTTGTATGTGTACTCACAAATGAAAGATACAAAACATATCAGACGGGTTTTTTATTCTGTCGCCTTGGTCATGCCCTAGGGGTGGGACTAGGGGGTGCTTAGGGGCAAAAATCAAATTCCGTCCTGCTGTCTGTCCGTTATGCTATCTCCTCCAAAACCATTGGAAGAAATTCAACCAAATTTGGTGTGTGGGTTACTCCTATGAATGGGGTGTGCAAAAGCAAATTTTTTTGGCCCCGCCCCTGGGGCCCTGGGGAGGGGTCAAAAGGTCAATATATCATTTTAATTAAATTACAAAGTCAGTTTCAAAGATTTTTATACCAAATTTTGTATGCGTACTCACAAATAAAAGATACAAAATATGTCGGACAGGATTTCTATTATATCGCCTGGGTCATGCCCTAGGGGTGGGACTAGGGGTGCTTAGGGGCCAAAATCAAATTCTGCTACTGTCTGTTCGTTATGCTATCTCCTCCTAAACCATTGGACAAAATTCAACCAAATTTGGTGAGTGGGTTACTCCCATGAATGGGGTGTGCAACGGCAAAATATGTTTTGGTCCCGCCCCCTGGGGCCCTGGGGAGGGGTCAAGAGGTCAAATATAATTCTATTTTAATTACAAAATCAATTTCAAATATTTTTATACCAAACTTTGTGTGTGTAATCACAAATGAAAGTTACAAAACATATCAGACATGATTCTTATTCTGTCGCCTGGGTCATGCCTTGTGGGTGCTTAGGGGCCAAAATCAAATTCCGTCCTGCAGTCTGTCCGTTATGTTATCTCCTAAATCATTGGACGAAATTCAACCAAATTTGGTGTGTGTGAGTTACTCTTATAAATGGTGCATGCAACGTCAATTTTTACCCCGCCCCCTGGGGCCCTGGGGAAGGGTCAAAAGGTCAAATATAATCTAATTTCAATTACATAGGCAATTTCAAAGATTTTGATACCAAACTTTGTGTGTGTACTCACAAATGAAAGATACAAAACATATCAGACAGGATTTTCATTCTGTCGCCTGGGTCATGCCCTAGGGGTGGGACTTGGGGGTGCTTAGGGGCCAAAATCAAATTCCGTCCTGCAGTCTGTCTATTATGCTAAAATCCTCCTAAACCATTGGACGAAATTCAACCAAATTTGGTGTGTGAGTTACTCTTACAAATGGAGCATGCAACGGCATTTTTTTTTGCCCCGCCCCCTGTGGCCCTGGAGAGGGGTCAAAAGGTCAAATATTTTGGTTGGTTGGTTTTGTTGTTTTACGTCCCAAGTCAACAGCTATGGTCATTGCGGGACGGTCAGTTCACCTAACCACACTTTTTCCTGGGCAGGCTTGAACAAGCGGTTAACCAGTAATTTGTGCACATACTTTCGCTTGTAACTGACAAAAACCCTTCTTGAATGAATCAGCTGAAGGGAGGAGAATGACCGTAGAAATTATTTCATGATCAATCTCCACGAAAGTATGGGACCAGGCCGGGATCGAACTCACGACCCCTGGATCTGCAGTCAGACACGCATCTGTGGCCAGACACGTTACCGACTGCGCTACTTAAATTACAAAGTCAATTTCAAAGATATTTATACCAAACTTTGTGTGTGTACTCACAAATGAAAGATACAAAACGTATAAGACAGGATTTTTATTCTGTCGCCTGGGTCATGCCCTAGGGATGGGACTTGGGGTGCTTAGGGGCTAAAATCAAATTACCGTCCTGCAGTCTGTCATTTATGCTATCTCCTCCTAAACCATTGGACGAAATTCAACCAAATTTGGTGTGTGAGTTACTCTTATAAATGGTGCATGCAACGTCAATTTTTTGCCCCGTCCCCTGGGGCCCTGGGGAGGGGTCAAAGGGTCAAATATCATTTAATTTCAATTACAAAGTCAATTTCAAAGATTTTTATACCAAACTTTGTGTGTGTTCTCACAAATGAAAGATACAAAATATATCGGACAGGATTTTCATTCTGTTGCCAGGGTCATGCCCAAGGGGTTGGACTTGGTGCTGGGGGTGCCCAGGTGGTCTTTTTTTCAAACTTGGTCATGTGGCATATCAAATTGACGAGGATTACAAGCAGAACAGAATGCAAGTAACATTTTTATCCTAGGGTCAAACTGGTGACCTTGGGGTGAGGTCAAAGGTCAAATATCATTAAAATTCGGTTACCATGTCTATTTCAAAGATTTTTTTATACCAAACCCCGCCCCCTGTGGCCCTGGAGAGGGGTCAAAAGGTCAAATATCATTTTATTTAAATTACAAAGTCAATTTCAAAGATATTTATACCAACCTTTGTGTGTGTTCTCACAAATGAAAGATACAAAACATATCAGAAAGGATTTTTATTCTGTCGCCTGGGTCATGCCCCAGGGGTGGGACTTAGGGGCACTGGGGTGCCCAGGGGGTCAAAAAAAATCAAACATGGTCATGTGGCATATCAAATCGACGGGGATGACGCGCAGAGCAGAATGCAAGTAACATTTTCATCCTATGGTCAAACTGGTGACCTTGGGGCGAGGTCAAAAGGTCAAATATTATTAATATGTAAATTTCAAAGATTTTTATACCAAACTTTGTGTGTGTGTGTTCTCACAAATAAAAGATAGAAAACATATTGAACAGAATTTTCATTCTGTTGCCAGGGTCATGCCCTGGGGTGGGACTTGTGAGTGCTAGTGGGGGGGGGGGTCAAAAACTTTAGCGTGGGGATTTGCGATGGCGCCCATCGACTGCGCGCTCTAGTTACAATTTTTGCTTATGAACTTTTCAAGGTTAGAATGAGAATTTGTAAATAATACCAGAAATACATATATTTTGGTAGAAAATACTTATAAATACTCTAGTCATATAATTGTTGCTCATGTTCATGCAAATGGTTTTCTCTAAAGTTCACCCAGCGTGTCACAGGGTTTCCTTTGGAAGCAAAGAATGCATCAAAGAACTGGAACGTTTGCCATTGGAAAGATGAAACTGGTGTCTTTCAGTTTATTTTTAGATGCTTTCCCCCTAGACCCAAGATGCCCTTTGGACAATAACATGTCGCTATAAACATTTACAACATATGTAAAGGGCATTTTGGGTCTAGGGGGGAAAGCATCTAAAACAAACTGAAAGCCACCAGTTTCATCTTTCCAATGACAAACGTCACAATTTTAGGTGTATTTCGTACGCATGCGCAGAAGGAATACGGTAAGGTTTTAGAAATGAAGAGCACTCCTATCCTTAATATTTTAGCAGTTTTACTTTTTTAAAACTAGCAATGCATTTACTCAAAGTTTGGCCTAAACGGAACTCAGTAAAAAGACGTAAAATGAGGGGAGGGAGTAGAAAGTGCACGTTTTCACGGTATTGTAAATGGTGAATCGCTTTGAAGCGTATTTTGTTGTCTGCTATGCATATTTTACTGCCAAATTACACCAATTTTATAAACATTGGGGCAATTTGAGAATTTAGTGTTTGTAATCATGTCAACTAGGAAAAATATACGCCTTATCGCTAGAACTGCTTCGGAAGAAACTGAATGTAAATAAATTTAATTTTGTTCCATTTGCTATGTCGTTAACATCGGCCAGGCTCAAGCAGAGGTAAATATTTCTTTTAAGCCCCAAAACGTTTTAGGTCTTATTCTCTGAATCCATTTTCGAGGTTTTCCTGTTTTTTCAGGAAATGGTTGTATTGATTTCCAAGGATTTCTCACAATTATTGCCCTGAAGCTGAAACACCCTGATACTGAAGAACATCTGAGACTGGCTTTCAAAGTGTTTGACAAAGACGGTAACGGTAATGTGAGTGCTGCAGAGCTTAAGGAGTCTATGAGTAATCTTCTGGGAGAAAACTTCACTAAAGAGGAAATAGATGATATGATTAGACTAGCTGACATTGATGGCGATGGGCTGGTCAATTATGAAGGTAAATTAGACCTAGAAACATCAAGTGAATATAATTTTTGCGCTCACTAAATTCTAAAAAAATCATTTTTTCAGAATTTTTCTCACTTAAAGCATAAATGATCACATAAAATAGATCACGACCAAGCTAGAGTCATAACCTGTTCATTCACTTAACTCTTTGCTTACTAGTATCGTCTGCTGATAGCTTTTGCAAACAGTTTCGGCCCAGATCAGGCCCGACAAAACGTCGGGCCTGATCTGGATCCAAGCTGTTTTTGACATTTTGATGGTATTCTTGAAAGTATGTTTCAAAAAATGATTTTAAAACAATCAACAGATGACAAAAAAACATGCAAAATTACTCAGTACGCAAAGAGCTTAAGGAGTCTATGAGTTATCTACTGTGAGAAAACTTCACGGCAATGTGAGTGCTGCAGAGCTTAAGGAGTCTATGAGTAATCTTCTGGGTGAAAACTTCACTAAGGAAGAAATAGATGATATGATTAGACTTGCTGACATAGATGGCGATGGGCTGGTCAATTATGAAGGTAAACTAGATCTGTTCATTCACTTAACTCTTAAAGCGCCAAGCGCAACAAAAGTCGTCTGCTTTTCTCGTCTGCTGAAATGTTTAAGAAGCCTCTATGGCAAACAGTGTGGGCCCAGATCAGACTGCTCCTATAGGAGCAGTCTGTTCTGGGTCCACGCTGTTTGCTTCTATACTTGATTCGTCAGTAATGTTAGGCAATTATTTACAGCAGATGACTTCAGCAGACGACATTTTCAGATGCATTTTATCTGGCGCTTTAAGGGTTAACTCTTTACCCACTAGTGTCGTTTGCTAACTTTTGCAGTAAGGGACAAGATCAGGCCCGACAAACCGTCGGGCCTGATCTGGACGCAAACTGTTTGACATTTTGATGGTATTCTTGAAAGAATGTTTCAAAAAAGGATTTTGAAAAAATCAACAGATGACAAAAAGCATGTCAAATTTTCCAACATGCAAAAGTATCCAGCATGCAAAGTGTTAAGGAATTCACTAAGGAGGATCACATGATCAGACTTGCTGACATAGATGGCTATGGGCGTATCAATTATGAAGGTAAAATGGGCCTGTTTATGAGATGTTTAGTACTAACATGAAGTGCATCTGAGTAAAGATGATGTTGATACAAGTTCAATCTGAGAGACTGTGGTTACCTATAGCCACTAGGGTAAAACAGGTTACTTCGGACATCAGGTAAATTTGGACAGTGACTGTTTTGCTTCGTATTTTAATTACTGGAATAAAAAAAAATTAACTAAGCAAACAGTGAAAATCCTGATGAGACGGCTCATAAGGAGCCGCCTCATCTTGATTTCTACTGTTTGCAAACGTATGTCCGAATTTACCTGATGTCCGAAGCTACCCGACTTTAACTATATCATAAGGCTAGAAACATCAAGTGATTAAATTTTTTGTGCTTCACTAAATTCTCAAAAATCATTTTTGCAAGATGTTTCCCATTTAAATCATAATGGATCACGTAAAATAGATCACGATCGAGCTAGAGTCATAACTATTCTTTTTTAACTATCAAATATTATTGACCCTAATAGTTGGCCATCCAGAGCTTGAAAAAAAAATTCTGTTGGCATTTTTGAGTACATTTTGGCATCCATGCTCAAAGTGTATCTTAATGTATTTTAAGAAGGATAGGGGTGGATGCCAAGTCTGGACATGCCCCAAAGTCCCAGAATTAAGTCAAAGGTCAACTGAGTGCAAATTCTTGTATATACGTCATATTTTAGTGTTTTTATCAATTAGCTATCCAAAATTATGATTCAAAGTAATGCAAAATCTCTTTTGGATAATACAGCCATGCTATATAAACAAACAGCATCATCAAGGCATGATGTGTGTTTGGGTCAAAGGTCATTTAAGTGCAAAATCGGTGAAAATTTTAGGAATATTTTTTTTATATAGGGGCAAAATTCAAATTTGAAGTTCCCTTCTATCCTAATGGAAGATTTTTTTATTGCTATCCTGCTAGGTGTGTGTCTATCATGTTTGGAAAGCAATGATTAACCAAGTTTCCCGTGGTCAAATATTCATAATAGGCATGTAAAGTACGTTACTGTATAAAATCAATTAAAATGTAATACAACTAAGAATAACCATTTCTTTTTAAAGAAATACTTTTTTTGCTTAATGCTTTGTATGAATACGTCATTTTATGCAATTATCTATCCTTTTATACATAAGATCTATTTAAGTTGTTACTTACGTTACATTTAACCATCTGAAAATGAGTCATGTCTCAAAGGCATCTGTTCCTAGTTACAGCTTTCATGAAGGACTTGGCTTTGATCTCATGCTTATAGAACTAAAATATATTTCTTTTCTCATTTCACACATTTGTTGTGTTTGTTCCCATCTATGAGTAATTGTAAAACACTTTTAACAAGGCCACTACCTGCTAATTGCATATACTAAGCATAGCTTCATGAAAACACAAAGACCAAGCCTCCTTTCATAAAACACCAGGCGTGTTGAAACTATGATAGAATATGGTAAATATCATATGCTGGAAGGAATATATCCTCACATTTGTCTTCACATCGGCCTGTTGGCAGATGGTAACATACATAACATAAAGCTAATATGCAGGTACATTCCTTATAATGACCATCCAGTGAAAACATTGTTAACTTCTTGTGGGATATATCATAGAAATAGGCCTGACATTAAGGGTAATCCTCCATATAACTTTAAACATTTAATTGTAGGGATGTCCTTTCATTTGCACATATTAATGAAATGATGTGGATTAAAAAGCCGCGTTGCTTTGAAATCAGGCTGCTTGTGCAAACGTTGTCATCCATATAAAGAAGCCGTATAGATATGCTATTAAAGGTAACCTCTAATTTTAAGATTCTATAAAATATGTATCTATGTCTTACACAGCGCAACTTTTTATACATTGTAATTGTTTCAGTGTCATTAAATTCAATTTTAAGTATCATTATTAAACATATTTTGCTTATTATGTTTTGCAATGATGATGGAGATCAAATGCTATGAGGTTATTGGCATGTTTTTCTTTATGTTATTCTTTTTAACTGTAAAATGCCAATGCAAGTTTTATTTCAAATTTCCCCAAAACAGATGTCTGGTGACTTCTTGGGAACACAGGCATTCACCATATTGGAGCACCTGATGATTTGATTGTGTTCATAGTTTTCCATCAGTTTGGGGTCATTTCTTAGTAATTAGAGTAAATGTTTCCTGAAATGGTTATCTAATATGTACATTTACCAGCATAATACATTGGTTTAACATTTCCAATTTGCTTGATGTATATAAGATCCTAAGGTAGTTAACTGGCCTGTTCTAGTGTAGAATCTATCTGTTAACCATGACAATTTGCTAAGACAGGGATTGATTGCATATAGGGTAGGTATCTTACATTTATTAATACATCTACTACTCGTAGATACAAGTGCAATTTATCAGATTGGATAGCACTTGTAACTGGTAACATACTCAAAATGTGTAGTTTTAATATGGCATGACTCTTGAAATAAAACTGAACTACTTTCCTTTCACTATAATCAAGGCAGTCCTCAATCAGTGTTAGTCTTCACAAAAATCTACAAGGGTATAGGTACAAGAGTGAGCAAGTTTATGCTTAAAATGCTTTCTGCAAGCTGTTGTCAGCAATGTTTTTCACATTTTCGAAGGTTTTGCATATATATTTAAGACTATCACAATAAACCTAATTTAGTAATCCTTTTAAAACCAACGAACAGACCATAACTCACTTTTCATAGGACATATATAAAACATGTACTAAGATTACAAATAGCTCAACAAAATCAAATAGTGCATAAACAAAACTAAAAACAAGCTACCTTGTGAACAAGAAAAGCAAAGAAATTAGCTGCGTGTGACACTACTTTTCAACACTCAGTTTAATCTGTGAGTTTCAGAGATGCAAACCATACTAGTGAATTTTGGGAGTCATGTTTTTGTTTCATGCTTAAGAAAAAAACAGAACACTGATCTTTAAAATAAAGTATCACTAACGTTCGAATGATTTGTTGTTTATGTTACCATGAATTATGTTCAGATGTTTTACAAGACTGCTACATGGCTCAGGTAACCCTACCTCAACCAATCTTAGTCTAAGATAATTTACAAGCAGAATAGTTTCTATCAGAATTGCAGCAGAATATAATAAGATAATCATCATTACAATATGATATGAAATCTAGCTCGACAAAACATAGAAGATTTTAATGGGGACAGATGATAAATTAATTTTATAATGTAATTGTCAGCAGTGAAAATTGAAAGAATTCAGCATACAAGGAAAATCTTTAATACTAGATCTATGTAACATTCTACATTCGGACATAAACCATGCTGGTTCTGTACTACAATGTTTTATTTGCACTCTTCAAAAACCTATACCTGCTATAGACGACACTCAGCACTATCCCTGCCTTAATTCCTGCCTTGCCACTAGATGTACGAAATATTGCTATGCTATTTTAAGTAAATTATTGATATTAAGTCAATATTTAAATCATGATGTAGATTGCATGTTTATCGTTATGTACCATTGGTAGAAATCTGAAAACTGCTATATGAATGTAAAAGAACCAAGCAAATTACAAAAAAGGAATTGAATAAGACCAGGAAATGCCACGTTGATATATTGCGGACCAACCCATAGCACTCTTTTAAATTAAGTCTTTGTAGAATAAAATGTGTGTAGTATATGTAAGCGAATTGTGGAGAGCAGACCAAAATTTTATATAAGCCTTACAACAATTCACTCCCTTTATCCATTTATGTAAGGCACCCTTTATTACCTACGTTACCTCATTAATATATGTGCATCAATTTAAGATCCATTATTGTTAATATAGTTATAATTTGATTTCATTATGAAAGATATTTTGCCAATTCCAATGCAAAGAAAATAATAGAAAAATGAATCTGTAAGTAGCTATGCGTTACATGCTGGAACAAGTACAAATTACATACTAATTAGCATATTTAAACAATTACTTGATTTCACTTCATTGCAAGTTAAAAAATATAAACAACTTCAAATATATTTAAATGAACATTTTCAAATAGAATATAGATCAATATCATGAACATTTCAGGTCAGGTATCATGGTTTATTCTAATACATGTAATTTTTTAAGTCATTATCTGCAATTTAGTATAAAATGTAACATACGTATCGCTGACGAGCAGAAATACATTTCACTGATGTATGCAATTGATTTTTATGTCTAGTTTAAATATTTAATGCTTAAACTGTTTCACTAATACTATTAAAATAAATCAACATTAGCCTTGTACTGTGTGTACTGTTATCTATAATGCCAGTAGGGTAACGTTGATTACAGGTTATTTATAGAAAAATTACCACAGAAAAGTTATTAAACTATGGGGTTCTAAGGCCCCAAGACATATCCCAAAATGAAAATAGTTTTACTTTCAGAGAGGTGAAGCAAAGTTTCAAAGTAGCCCATATATCTCAGTTTAGCCCAATTGAATGAGAATTTCCGTCAGAATTGCACAAAACTTACGATGTTTGCCTTTGTAAAATCCATTAAAGGATCCTTCTAAAAGGGTTACTTTAATGATTAACATGTTAGTTTAAGCCTTCTGAAAGACTTCTACACTTTTTAGATTTTAAAAAGCATCTTGTTGTTGGACCAGAGAAAAAAACCACACAGTTTGTAAAAATGCTCCGATTATTGCACTTGATGACCTTTGACCCCATTTTAAAGTCGACATATGAACATTTAGTTATAAAAACATTTTCTCAATGTTTTACAGACTTATAACTATAAGCATTCAAAATTTGGCTTGAAATGAAATATGTTTACATATCAAAAGATAAAGTTGTTTGACAGTAGTACATATTTTCTCATTTTTGCACTCAATGACCTTTGAACTTATTTCTGGCCTATATATGCAAATTCAGACTTGGCATCCACCCCTATGGCTTTGTACACATGCTGAATAATATGTTAAAAGTGGTCTAACAAATGTACTCAAAAATGCCATCAAAACCAAAAATATGCATCTTTTTTCGATTCGGATTGCCAACTATAAGTCTAAAATGATACGTGTCCAGGTAATTGACATTTTCGTTCTGGAAATTACAGAAGACTAGGGGCTTTTTCCTATATTGCTACGGCAGTCACCATGGTCATATAAGCGTTTTTGCAATCTTATTGCAGACGCAACGTGTGTATGGCGTTGATTTTAATCTGTGCATGACTTTCATACTATAGACTATAGAAAATGCTGCTCAACAGTCAATATTGGTCTCTTATATTCATTATAATAATATGATTTCCAACAATGTAGCATTTTTACATGAATAGACTCAGACGATCCTGCGCAGCCTCCTTTAAAGCTGCATACTCTGTAACTATGAACATTTTTCGAAAAAAATATATTTTCTTTTTAAATCATTTGCAGAAGTAGAATAAAGTTATGTTGTCACAATAAATCTAATTTCTACAGCTGAAAACTGCATGAAAAAGTGAATTATCTTATAAAAACAGGTGCATTTTCCCTTGTTTGTAATTATTTGCGTCCCTCCAATAATTCTAGACAGTTGATTTTTAACATAAATGCTGTTGTTTTGGCACTAATAATTTGTTAATTATTACGAAAAAGGTAAAATGTATGCCTGAATTTTAGTATTTATACTGTGTTCTTGAAAAATTGAAACATTATTTTCAAAATGAAAATATCAAAAGTTACAGATTATGCAGCTTTAAACCTTAGAAACTCTAAATGCTGTTCGGTCAGTAGTTTAACAGTCAGAATATTCAAGCGACCAGCAAAGGCTCCCAATACTCTGATCAGACTGAGCCCTTGCTGGTCGCACATACCACATTGTTGGAAATCTCATGTCAGTTATAATGTTGATTGACATAGTACATGTACTTAATACAATAATAAACACTTGAAAACTTCTATGGAACGGTGATGCATCAAGTGAGGGCAAATGCTCACCCATTCAGCGCAGAAAATGCCATCAATTCAGCGCAGGATTTCTTTAGAGTTCAGAGACCCTACTCATCAATTGAGCGCAAAAATTTTGGACAGTTACCTATGGAGATAAATAGTTCTCCTTTACATGGTTTGATTTCAAAGGCATCCAGGCATTCATGCAACTCATGTCGGCTCTTAGGCAGTTTAAGAAACAGCTTTCTCCTGCTTCTGTGTACAGTCTGATGTATGTTCTTTAAGTCTGTTTGGAGCAACCTAGCCTCTGAAGTCGTTTTGACCAACTCTGTCCTAATCAGTTTGGGCAAATAATTATAACCATAGAATCGTCGTTTGAAAAAAAAATATACAAAAGGGCCCAAATCCCAGATGCTACATACCATGGCAAAATACAACTGGCCCTATAGTCCAAGTTTTGATGAGAAAAATGTTTGCCGTATACATCTTGGTCCGATTGATTCTAGAATACTCTATTTTAAATTTGACTTGTCACTTTCTCATGTGGTATCCTGGGTCAAGTGTGTGGTCCTGATCTTTGTCACCTTTCTTACTTCAAAATGCCCAATGGTTTCTGAAAACAAATTGGAGCCCAATCTGAGCAACTTTGGCTGAAATGTCAAAGGTCGTCTTTGACCCTTTGTTACCTATTTATAGCCATTGCATCATTCTATTAACTTTAACTATTGTTCGCAAACGGCCATGGTGGCACTGGAACGCTCACATTAATTCTAAGCCCTGTGGGCACTTTTGTTAAGCATAGTAAAGGGTTCGCACAGGCTTGAAAAGTACTTGAATATAACACAAGACTGTCTTCAAAGGCCTTGAAAATAAAATTTGCTTTGAAAGTACTTGAAAAACGCTCAAGCCTTGAAAGTCCTTGAATTTTACCATTTGCAGGAGGATTCAACACTGTATTTGGAGGCCTAAATCAGTAAAAAAATTGTGGTGCCTTTATTTGGTGCAGCATATGCTGCACCAAATAAAGACACCATGAATTTACACTGATTTCTTATAACTAATATCTTTAGTAATGGACTCAAGCATCTCAGAAGTAGAATTTTTACGTGTAAATCAGTATTTTTAATAACTTTGTAGTCCTTGAAAACGGTAGGAAAGTCTTTTAGAAGTCTTTGAAAAGTCCTTGAATTTTACGCTAACTTGCCTGTATGAACCCTGTAGTGGAATCATTTGAGCACTAGAAGGAACTTGGAGTATCGTACATTTGATCAATTACATTTTTGAATAATTATTTTGAATCTGGACCATGACCAGGTAGTGTGTAAAAGGTTTATTTTTAGCTCTGGTGGCCGTTTTAGCCGGTTGGGAAAATTTGTCAGAGGGCCTTATAAGAAACATTTGTTTGGTATTGTTTTGAATTTGGACCAGTAGTCCAGCAGGATATGCCGTTTAAAGATATGTCTTATCTACAGGTCTGACAGGCCATCTTGGTTATACCCCCGGTACGAAGAAAAAAGGGGGTATACAGTTTTTGCCTTTTCTGTAACTATGTTTGTTTTTCTGTCTGTAATCTGTTTTTCTGTCAAAGATTTCTCAGCAACTACTTGACTTACGATTCTGAAATTTGGTACAAAGCTTGATAGTGATGAGTTGTATTGTGTAACAAATTAATAGCCACATATTGCTTATCAGTCCCTTTATTTGTTCATTTTTCTTTCTCTCCAATGAAAATTTCTGTCGCAGATTTCTCAGCTCCTATTGGAGCCAGTGTTTTTAAATATTGTGTACTCCTTCAGGTAGGCTAAGTGTATTGTGTAAATGAAAATAAAGATGCTAAAGCTCTTTTTTTTTCTTCTTTTTCAAATTTTCCTTCTGTCACTCCTATATAACACATATGGACCTTTTTCCGACAGAGTTTTCTCAGCAACTACTTGATTTAGGATTATGAAATTTTGTGTACACCTTCAGGTAGACAAAGTGTAATGTGTAAATGAAAATTAAGATGCTAATCCTCATTATGCCTCCTATATAACACATATGGACATTTTTTCAAAGTTTTCTCAGAAACTACTTGATTTAGGATTATAAAATCTTTAACAATTTTGTCTTTTCTCTGAAAGTGTTACAAACTCTGATGGCTACCGCTGGGGGTATGTGAGTTTTGCTTACTTCTTGCTATATTTTGCGGAGCAGAACAATTGAAGCAATTGGAAGAGGGCATTATGAGGAACATTTCTGTGAAATTATTTTGAATCTGGACCTGCCGTTTAAAGATAATTCTTATCTAGAGCTCTGGATGCCATCTTGTTCTGGTAGGCAATTTTGGTCGATGTCATTATGAAGAAGTTTTCTGTGAAATTATTTTGAATTTAGACCAGTGGTTCAGAAGATGTCATTTAACGATATTTCTTATCTAGATCTCTGGAGCAGAACTATTTAGGCAAATTTGGCAGAAGACTTTATGAGGAATATTTCTGTAAAATTATTTTGATTTTGACCAGTGGTTCAGATGTCGTTTTAAAATGTTTTTATATAGAGCTCTGGTGGTTGTCTTGTTCATCGGAGTGAAACCGTTTGGGCAATTTTGGCAGAGGGTCTTAGTCACAAAAGCTACCTGGAGCCTATGGCTCAGGTGAGCTAAATTATAAGAAACAATTTTCTGTGAAATCATTTTAAATTTAAACCTGTGATTCAGTAGTTGTTTTAAGATATTTCTTATCTATAGCTCTGGCTGCCATCTTGTTCTGTGGAGCCTGGAAAGGGCATTATGAGGAACATTTTTGTGAAATTATTTAGGAATTTGGACAAGTTGTTAAGATGTCATTTAAAATATTTCTTATCTAAAGCTATGTCGGTCATTTTGTTCTGCAGAGTGGAAGTATTTGAGCAATTTTGGTAGAGGGTCTTAGTCACAAAAGCTACCTGGAGCCTATGGCTCAGGTGAGCTAATAAAATGCAGCAGAATTCATTGAGGTAAGGTCAAGTTCATCATAGTATCATTTGAACACTTTTTTGAAACCAGTCCCTGGTGTTGTATAACAAGTTTAAATGTCACCAGCCTTGTGGTCCGAAGAATTTTTCAAGAATTTTGCCATATAAAGGAATGGTGGCCGTGTTCGCCATGTGAACAAAAATTATTTACTCAACTACAGGGAGCCCCAATTTAAAATTTACTTCAAATGACTCGTGGTTTTAGTACAGAAGAATCTTGAAAAGGCCCCAAAAGCATATACTAGGCTTGGTAGGAAATTATTAAAATATTTCATTAATACGCCTTCAATGTATCACAAAATTTATTCAAACTAAAATGTAACTTAATCTTTCGAACTTTGAATCGATTCCTGATCTTTACCGCCTTTCTTTCTTTTATTGAGTTTTTAATGTACTGGTGAGATTTCGGTACATGTACTTATAGCATATGCGCTAGAACCTCCATTAAACGCTTCTGCTGGTGTATCCAGCAAAACTAGAGGTCTATTTTGTGTGTGTGTATGTGTGTTATGTTGCTTTATTCTCCCCGTCCATTTGGTGTGTAGGGGGTCGGGGCGGACCATCCCCATCTCACAAACTACATTTTTATAAATAAATCCAATGTGTTACAATGTATTATATATTAATAGACTTTTGCCTACTGTAAAGGCAGCAACTTAAGTATTCATGTCTGGTTGTGGCTCGGCTGTTTCATTTACTAAGGGAATCAGGTTTTATTTATAATTTGGTAAAGAGTTAATAAGCTCTTTGAGCCGTGCATACTTGCGGCATTTAATGAAAGTCTGTCTGTACTAGAGTAGTATGGTATAATGATACTAGTTACTTTCAAATAAAACCACACCTCATTTTCAGCTTTTACCCTTGTCTAAAGTAGACCAGTCCTAATTTCGCATTCAGGAGGTGTCGCCTTTACAATAACCAAAATGTTCAAGAATACATTTCAACACACCCTAGGCTGGAGAGACTGTATGGGATATTACATAAATATGCAAGTTACATCAAAAACATAAAGTAAAAAAGAGAGAAAAGAGAGAGATGGATAGAAAGAGTGAAGAAAAAAGGAAGAAAAAATAGAAAAGAAAAAAAAGAAGGAAAATCTGACCCGGCAACAAGGCATGGTTGTGCTGACCATTATCTTGTTTAATTTTTTTTGTAAAGGACTCTATTTTAACACTGTAGAATGTCATAAAATCAATAATTTTTCGGCTGATAATAATACACCTATACGGTTTATTAGTGGCAAAAATTGACTTCATTCCTTCTCAAATTTAGTTAGATCATTAATATTGTTAATGGCTATCTCCATGTGTGTTTTATACATAAATAAATGTTTTCTCTTAAACACTTCCAAGAATAAAGACTGTTGATTACATCGAGTACAGTAAATATAATATTTGGTATATAAAAGTATAAAGTTAAGTATTTTTGATTGAGTTTTTTACATCGAGTACAGTAAATATAATATTTGGTATATAAAAGTATGAAGTTTAGTATTTTTGCATGAGTTTTTCCCCGTTCCCAGCCGAATATAAACCATTTTCCCGTAGGCGAACAGTCAATGCCATATGCGTTCAGCCAACCTGTTACTTTTTTATGAATGTTTGGATTTGGTCACAGCTCCAGAAAATATGGTTAATAGATTCGTCACATGAATGGCAGTAATAACATAACGCATCATTTCTCACTTTCATATTATGAAGAATTTTATTTGTCACCAAGATCGTGTGTTTACCAACGGACAGCAGAGTGTTTAGCTGTCTCAAAAGGAAGTATATATATACTAGGCCAAAAAAGAAACGCCGCATATAAAGATTAAAAATATTACGCATTAAATGAGAGTTTCACAATTTCATCTGCTATCTATGTTTCGCTACTTTTCCTGCCACACATTATTTCCACTGTTTTATTGGGCTCAGTCAACCCAAACCAGTGTACTGGCTGTTTTTTTTATTTTCAAGATTTTCACGTACACATTCATTTTATTTAGATTTACGCATGTAGTAACTACTGAAATCACTAGTCTAATATCCAATTTGCTTGAACACATTTTAAAAATTTAAAGCTAAAAGTTACACATTGCTAATTTACGATGTCAAAACGGGCACATGTTGAATGCGAAAAGGCAATAAGAATGTTACAAGCTAACCTGACGCCATCGGTGATAGCCCAACAATTTCGATGCCATGCAAGGATGATTGAGCGTCTTAGGAAACGTTTCTGACAAATTGGAACAATGTCAGAGCGTGCGCATTCATGATGTCATCGCCTAAAGACGCGACGTTAAGTTCGATAAAAACGTAGGTTTAAACTGATGAATCAATTTTGTCTGGTGACAATGACAGCTAGGACAACCCCAGCAACTCATAATCCAAGAATCAGCGCTCAAACTGTGACACATCGTTTGCAAGAGATTGGTGAAAGAGCCCCATATACAATGTATGTTTTATATGCGGCGTTTCTTTTTTTGGGCTAGTATATTTTAGCCCAGTCTTCATCTGTAAAGTTGTATGCCTTTTTCGAGGTTATTTTCCAGTCTAAATTTTGGTCTGAGGATTCATTTACATCCATACCTGGAATATGCGAACAGCAAAGGCTCAGGCCATTCTGCGCAGGCTCACCTGAGCCTTAGCTGCTCTACAATGCGATAAAAACAAACATTTGTTCTATTTTTTCCAGAGTTTATAAGAGTTATAATGAGCAGCTGAAAACGGAAATGATACTTTTCTGACAAGTGGTTCTGTGAGAGACAATACAGTGCATGACAAAACCAACAGAACGGCCAGTGCACTAAGACATGGGTCAGTCTGGACCTCCTGCAAGTATGATCAGAGTGTTCCTTGTCTTCATCAAGAATCCAGTAGCCTCTAGGTTATAAAACTTGAGCACAGTCCCAAACTCAAAACTTTCTGACGAATGAAGGCTCAAGAATCAAAATTTGGTAAATACTAAAAAAATCCAGAATTAATACAGAAATTTAATGACAAAATATTAGTAGAAATACAATACATTTGTGATTTCTCTCGCACAATCACTCCCTGTGATAGTTCTACTCTGACAAACAAGTAAATATGTAAAACATATAAAATCAATAATTCCTATAAAACCACAGCAATCAACCTTAACCCTTAAAGCGCCAAGAAAAAAATGCATCTGAAAATGTCATCTGCTGAAGACGTCTGCTGCAAATAATTGCCTAACATTACTGACAAATTAAGTAAAGAAGCAAACAGCGTGGACCCAGATCAGACTGCTCCTATAGGAGCAGTCTGATCTTGGTCCACACTGTTTGCCATAGAAGCTTCTTAAACATTTCAGCAGACGAGAAAAGCAGATGACTTTTGTTGCTGTTGGCGCATTAAGGGTTAACATACACTCTCAGACATAAAACTGAAATGAGATTCAGAACATGTAGCACTTTTTGTGTAAAACTGAGCTGACTGGTAAGTTTAAATCCTGATATTTTATCTGAGTAGGAAATAGCACTTTTATTATATACATGTACTGACAATGATTGATCAGATCAGCAGATGTAAACTGCATAGGGCATCTGTCTCTTCAAAGATGACTCAAGCCCCAAAATCTTTAAAAGAGTGTGTAATCAAAAAACAAATCTTATTCTCAACCACAACATGTTTTGTGTACCATAAAGAACCATCTCAATGAGACAGTTCTTTTGAACATCCAAAACATATGCTAAAACTGTTGGGTAAGAAGGTATTCACAATTTTATGCTTATATTTTTGCTCAACTGGACATCTGTGACTAACACTAATAATGAAAGCGGACAAACCTATGGCACAATACAATTAAACCTCAAAACAACAGATAAATCTTAAAATAAGGCTAAATTAAACATTTTAGCATGTTTCGGGTTACCCTATATTGCCTTTTTTATTATCATGATCATATTATGGGCCTCGTTGCGACAAAACCTGTCTTCAGGGTTTCTGACAAAGCAAGATTCAAACCAGTCTCCTCAGCTATATAGACTAGCTAAAAAGTTAAAATTTCACCTGTAGCAGGTGTTCATATTATGAAACTTTCCAAAAAACCATTAACAAAGGCGCTGAGCAGACTGCCCGGATGCGCAGGCTGGTCTGAGCCTGTGTTGTTCGCAAAGCCCAGAAGACAGGTTTTCTCACGTCGAGGCCCTTATCAAAGCTTTGTATTTATCCTAAATATTTGTAAAGGTGTACTGTAGCAACCAGTGATCAGCAACACTTCTGTAAGTTTGTTATTTGATATCTGTAAAGTATAATAGCTAAACCTACTACTTGCAATGTTTCAAAAATTCTAACTAGTCTCTGAAGCTAAGCAGGTTGGTTAGGGCCTTACTTGGTCAGATCCTCAGAATAGTTTTCTTGAGTCCAGAAACATATGGTGTTTTAACTCCAAGGATAATCTTGGTACATTATTTCAGAATCCAGGCCTCCAGATAAGGGTGTGTAATTCATAATTAATCTTCTTATTTCTCAACCAAAACATACAAGTAGTTCTTTTGAGCACCCAAAACACAGGTTGATGGCTCAGAAAGTACCACATTTTATGCTAAAAAACTTGACCAATGAATTCACATGTAACCCGAAACATAAATGTTTTTTATTTTCTGCTTAATATTGAAAAGTACAATAGAAAAACTATGAATATTAGTCCATACTGTTTAAAAAAACGAACTGTGAAACTGGACTGGGAAAAATTATATGTTTAAGCCCCAGAACAGTTTCATTTTTGCCAGGTTTTAATTATACCTTCCGAAATTTGATGCATTCTTTTTTTTTAACATAAAACCTGTCTTAAACGCCCACTGAAAAAGAACTCCAAAATTGGTGTTCGATACCGATTATCGCTTAATGCATACTTTCGTCTTTCATTAAGCTCCCATTTTCCATTAGGACCTTTGTTTTGTCTATTTTAAAGTGGCCTCTTTTCAAAGAAGATTAAGAAGGCATACTTAAGATTTCTCATTAAAGGGCCTGACTATCTACACAAAACTGTCTAACATATTTATTTTTAAAAATTAAAGAAATCAGTTGGACAAGAGGTACATCCATCCTCTTGTCAACAGAAATTGTAATCCTGCAACAGTTTAAATGTTCATGATAATGAATTAATGATTGTCTCTAGAATAAACATAATGCAGGAACTTATTAACTCTTTGTATACAAAAGTAATTAAGCAAAAGGTTCATACAGGCAAGTTTGCGTAAAATTCAAGTACTTTTCAGGGACTTATAAGACTTTCTTACTGTTTTTAAGGACTGAAAACTTATGAAAAAATCTGATTTACACGTTAAAATTATACTTCAAAAATGCTAGGCTTCATTTCTTAAGTTATTAGTTTTAGAAAATTAGTATAAAATTATGATGCCTTTATTTGGTGCAGCATATAATGTACCAAATAAAGACACACAAGCTTATACTGATTAGGGTCTCTATACACAGTGTTAAATCCTCCTGTAAATGATAAAATTCAAGGACTTTTCCAGGCCTTTGAGTGTTTTTCAAGTACTCTTCAAGGCAAATCTAATTTTCAAGGACTTTCCAAGACAGTCCTATATATTCAAGTACTTTCAATCAAGCCTGTGCGAACCCTGAAGCATGCTATTTTGTCTTCTGCTGATATTTTTTTAATTTGCTTTTTCAAACACTTCATTCAGCAATACCACCAGAATGTCAATCAGTTTGGATCCAGTTCCAGTCCAGCATCTTGTCCTTCCTGAGCTGGGTCCAAGCTGTTTACAAGGGTTATCAGCAGATGACACAAGCAGACAGAGAGTTAATGAGCATCAAAATAATATCTCAATACATTGCACAGTACAGGCCTTTAGAAGACTAGTTATGCCAAATATGTCTGCAAAAACATCAGTTTTGATGTTGATTTCAAGCTTCAAATGATATGTTTCTAATGAGTAGTACCTATCATATATGGTGCTCAACACAACAAAACCTCAACAGCTATACAGACTAACTAGAAAACTTAAAGTTGACCTGTAGAAAGTTAAAATATGCTACTTTCCAATAAGTAAATAACAAAGGCACTGATCAGACTGCACTAATGCACAGGCTGGTCTGGGCCTTTGTGGTTCGCAAACCCGGAAGACAGACAGTTTTTCTTGTGTCAAGGCCCATACATATATACTGACTCACAAAAGAAACAATACATACCTTTTTATTTCAAAATATTCCATACTGCCTTTTGAAAACAGTGTAGATTCAGATCTGCTGGCTTCTAATGAAGCCACCTGATCAGAATCCACACTGTTTTACATCCACATGACAAATCCATATTTATAATTAGCAAACCTATATTTTATTGAACAATTGTAAAATAATCTATAAGCATTGTTTCTTTTTTGACTCTGTATATTTCCTAGAGATAAGCAAAAAACAAGGTTTGACATCAAATCTGAAAATCAATCTTCATATTACATTGCTGTAGTTATTCTAAGATTTCTATGAGCCAGTTCATAAGATTTTGATTTTTAATGCATATGTTAATGTTCTTCTTTAACCCTTTGCCTCATACAAATGCCTTTTAACACTTTTGCAAACAGAGCAGACCCAGATCAGGCAGCTCTTGTAAGAGCTGCCTGATGATCAGGGTCTCCTCTGTTTGCCTATGGAAATATGATTGGATATGATCCTACACTTGTGGACCTGACAAGTAATTTCTTTATTCTATTTACAATACTGAAAGTTTATTTATATAATCATTCATAGTGGGTGGAGCTTAGCATAAATATTCATGACGGAAAGGGTACTTGCAGCTAACTAGTGCAGCTAGACTAGCATGGGTGAAAGTTCAAAATTTCCAAAATCCTGAACTTTAGAAATTCAAATTTTTAAACTTGCAGGATGCCTACAAAAATGAATAATTTCATGTTTAAATGGTTAATTGTGTTTAGATAATCTGAAAATTTATCAGAGAAGCCATTATAATCTCCCAAATTCAGCATATTGAGGCTGACTTTCTATGGAAAGTCAGCCTCAAAATCCTGAATTCAGGATTAATCCTGAAAACTTTCACCCATGGATTAAGAGGCTTAAATTTTGGCCTGCTCCATTGTCTAAACCATACTTTGAGTGTGTAAGCAACAAAAGGCTCTGACAAGACTGCACAATTGTGTGACCCTGTGTCCCTGCCTCTGGGTCTGTGCATGTACAGAGTACTTAAAAGGTTTAATGAAGAAAATAAGGAGTAAACCCCTCTTACTCAAGGCTTCAAAAACAAAGTCAATAAATTATTCACTAAAATAAACCATATCTATCTCACATAACAAAGCTCAACACAATGAGCCAACACTACAGACCACTTACAGTAAATGTTATTTAATAACACTTCTATCTCCTTATTCTTAAATAAAACATTATCAGGGCTGGAATTCACAAAATACTTGTCAGAATAGCAAACTGAGAAGACCCTGATCAGACTGCTTCTTTGAAAGCAGTCTGATCTGGGTCTGCACTGTTTGTCTAGGCCTTTTTTGAAGGCAACTAATGTTTTAAAATTAAGAACATCTACAGTAGATGCTTTTCTGCTGCCTCCGTCAACCGTCAGCCGTGCAGCTGGCTATTATACCAAATACCAAAATAAACGCCTATGAACTCAATTTTGGATATTTCTGCACCCCTTTGAAAGTTCTCTTTTTTCGTATCATCCATTTATGCTGAATAGAACTTCCCATTCTTACTGTTTCTATCATATTGGAATGATCATTTATCACTAAAAGTGGATTAAACTGGTCAAAATTGTCAAATTCAGCTGATGTATATGGATCTAATGACAGCAAATAGTGCAGACCCTGATGAGATGCTGCATAATCAGGGGACAAAAATTCCACTCATCCGCTGGTAATTACGAGTGAAATCAAGAAAGGACGCGTAATTCTTCCCAAGCACTCGTCCTACAAGACGAGCGCTTTGGGAAGAATTACTCTAGGAAGTCATATCAAATATTACTCCCTTGAGTTCTTTATTGCATACGCTTTTAAAGGACAAGTACATGTGTTTGCAGGACAAGTAAAAATTGTAAGTCACTCGTCCTGCAGGACAAGTGCAACATTGAAATATTTTTGTCCCCTGATAATTTATGCATCATCTCATATGGGTCTACACTGTTTGCTGAAGTCTTATTCACATGATGCTAGATATAAACAGGTTAATGAGCTTTTATATAATATCAAAATTTATTTTCTCTGGTATCGTATTTAACCCTTTCCATTCTGATGGATTATCCCATACATATTGATACAATAGGTATGGAATTGTCCATTTTGCATTTTGAGGGGCTGTCGGCCAAAATTTCTATAAAATGATTTATTTCTGTCCCTGTTTTATCTTGGCAAAAAGTACAGACCCTGATAAAATACCCCTTTATGAGGCAATTTATATTGGTATTCACTGTTTGCCAAAGTATCTGTTTACTGATACCCAAATTGAAATTGGAAACGACAGCCTCAAATCCTGAAAATTTTCACCATGTGATTACTTTTGGTCACCTACTGTTGAATAAAGATGGTTAAACATTTAAGTACTTTCATTTGATTCTTAGCAAGGATTCATAACAAACTGATTGGATTGGAATGATCTCGACAATACTACACCATGAGAAAGCCAAGCACTATATATCCATAGTTGATTATCAAAAATTCATTTTCGACCTAAAGCAAGCATAGGTCAAATAATCAAAATCTTTGAACGTAAAATTGCCAATATTTTCTTATGCATTGATTTTTAACATCTGTTTTGGGTGCTTAAAAGAACCGTCTCATTGAGACAGTTCTTTTGAGCACTCATAACAAATGTTTAAACTAATGAATACATTTTTTTTTAATTTTACGCCCATTTTTAACTACACCTATGGTATACATTCATTACAAATATTATGTATTTTTTCATGGAAACTGATCATATATGTGTATGTCAGTACCAAACTGGTAAAGCTTTGAACAGTAGCTCCATACAAAATACTGATTAATATAAGTAGCATAGTAAAACTAAAAGAAAATTGACTCCTCCACTCAATGAGGAAATAAAGCATGACATATAGCATGAAACCCCCGTTTTAAAAAAATTGGAATTAATTTTTAATTGCCCTCTTCCGATTTGCAAGTAACTCAAGTCCTCCTTTGACTTCAGTGACTTTGGACCAGCAATCTACAGATTACTTGAGCCGCTACATGGGATTCCCACCAATGTGGTATGTGCAACCAGCAAAGCCTCTGATCAGCCTGCACATATGGGCAGTCTGATCAGAGCCTTTGCTAATCACTTGAATATTCTAGGACTGTTTAGCTACCGACTGAACACCATTTGGAGTTTCTAGCTGTAAAAGGAGGCTGCACAGGTCAGTCCGAGTCTGCACTTGTCAAAATGCCACATTGTTGGAAATCAAATGTCAGAGACCTCAGAACTATTCAGTAAGGCACATGGCTTTCTCATGATGTGGTACTAAACTAAAAGCAGGTGTCTGTTATAATTCATCTTTCTTCTTGTCTATCCACACCTTCACGCCATCTATATCTTTGTCCACTTCGTCTTTGTTGTAACTAGGCAGTGCACTGAAAACAAAAACGATCTATATACATAGGTTTAGATAAACCAATTTTTTGTGCCTAAAATCTAAAATGTTTTCTAATCCATCAGTTTGAACTTATGTTTTGGGTGCTCAAAAGAACCGCCTCATTGAGACGGTTCTTTTGAGTACCCACAACATATGTTTTGGTTGAGAAATAAGAAAATAAATTTTTTGGTACGCATTCTTAACTAAAGGCCTGTATATATATAGAGAATCTTACATAAGTGCTCATTTTTTATTGAATTTATTATAGGAGTTGGGAGAGAGATAAAATGTGAGGCTTGTTGAGCATTTAATCTCTTTTTCACAACGAGTTGAATAAATTCAATAATACAAGGGTACCAATGTTAGATTCTATTTAACATATGACATAAAGATAACTTTGAAATCTCATTTCTGCCATTAAAACATAATTTTGTCATTATCTACGCAACGTTGGTATGGACGTCATATGATTTCAAAAAAATCTGCATCAATTTAATTGCATGGTGTTATTTCAATCCCAGAAGCGACGTCATATGATAAGATATAATAGTGAACAAAGATATATTAAAAAATTTGGACAGCCAAAAATGAAAAAAAATGAAATCAAAACAAGGAGGTTCTAAAAGCCATTTGAAATTCAGGGTTCAAATTTAAATATTTTATGAACTTGCTAAAAAAGAAACAACTAGCTAAAGGTGTTGACATACTTGTTTCTTTACTGAAAATGAATGTAGTACACTTATTTTTCCACTTTTATCACTAATTAGAAAATTTAACAAATTTTATCAGCCTTTCAAGTCTGTAATGCATAGATTCTGTGATGAAAAAAAAACCTATTAATATTATCATCTTTCTGGTTTTATATAAGGTTTCCTGGCAAACAGTGTATATCAGGATCCTTCTGAGGAAGCTAGCTGATCAGGATCCCACTGTTTACAATACAACATATGGTATCATAGAGCCAGTTAAGCAAATTTTTAGCGTAAAATTACTATTATTTTCTTATCCATCAGTTTAAACATGTATTTTGGGTGCTCAAAAGAAACGTCTCATTGAGACAGTTCCTTTGAGTACCCACAAAACATGTTTTGGTTGAGAAATAAGAAAAATAATTTTCAGTTACACACCCTTATCCGAGGGCCTGATGTTATGTTGCATGGTTTAGTTGATATGATGCTAAAAAACAGCAAGTGGTGGCTTAAGGAGAAAAATACTTGCATTTAGCAAATTACCACATGCTAAGTTTGATCCTTGTAGTTTGAATTTAAAGTATAGACAGGCCTCCAGATAAGAGTAACTGAAAATTATTTTCTTATTTCTCAACCAAAACATATGTTGTGGGTACTCAAAAGATCCATCTCAATCAGACGGTTCTTTTGAGCACCCGAAACATAAGTTTATATTGCTGGGTAAAAATATATTTACAATTTTACGCTAAAAGTTTTTGCTTAAATGGACCTATGTATAGATATGCCAATCTTTATGTTTTGTCTTTGACTTACATATTTTCTGTAATCTATATACAAAACACAGGTGTATAACAAAAGTTCATATTTGTTCAAAATTTTTATTGAGCATAAACTGCAGCAAAGTAGTGCTACATGATGACAGGGTTATGGAAGGTGATTCAGGCCATCTGATGTCTGGCTTCTATTGCTCATCTGTATTTCCTTTACTCAGTATCTCTCCGGGAGTAGAGATTGTCTGATATATCCTTAGAAAGTTGTGGTTGATTTCTTTAACTAACATAAACCAGACTGAGAGTGGTTAACTTTTGGGCTCTCCAGGATTTCTGGAAAGGGGGTTCATATGTATAAAGGGGTGGGGGTTTCCTTTGCTGATTTTATCTCTTTTTTTCTTAAATATTCCATTATAATGAAATAATTTGGTCTAATTTCATAGCATCTTTAAAAACAGGGGGCAGGGATCCTCTTGATCTGCCACTGCTCTCCTTCGAATGTCCCTGAGAAAAAGTCTAAATGAGCTTGTGCTAGTGAATACCAACAAAATATGTCACAATGCTACTTATCACATTATAAGCTCTCCTAATATGCATTCTCAGCTATCCAATAGGGCATTAGGCATATACTAAAAAATGTTTAAAAAATGGGTAAAATAACTTACTTGACAATGGCTGCTGAAACCTTGTCTAGTATTCCACCTGAAAATAGATATTGTTCGCACATCAATCTTAGATGTCCATAATTTACGCTTACTCTGCATGCTGGGTAATATTTCATGCTTTTGTTGTCGCCTGCAGACTTCTTTCAAAATTAACTATTTCAAAAACCTCTGTCAGGAACCCTTTCAGAGTGTCAAACCGTTTAGATCCAGACCAGGACCGACATTCTGACGGGACTGATCTGGCTTTAAACGGTTTTCAAAGAATGACAAAATTCATCGCTATCAAGAGGAGTTAAAGCCACCAAAGTTAAAGTCGCATGGGGACAGGACCTTATCTTAACTCTTATCATGGTGAACATGGATATATATCTTGTTTTGAAAATAAAAGACAGCTGACTAGGGTCCACACTGTTTTCACTCTGCTTGTAAATAGTAACATGGTGAATTGTGTTTTGTGAAACAATGTACCCTACAAACATATGCTTATCCCTAATACAGTACTCTTTCTTAAACAAAGGCCATAGCTCAGATTAAAAAAAAATCAGAGTTTTTTTCAAAAGTTCATCAGGTAAACGAACCACTCATCATCCCTTATTAGCTCACCAAGCTTCAAAGCTGAATATTTATCAAAATTTCAGTGTTTTAAAAGAAGTTATCAATGGCTTCTACATTTTACAAAGTAAAATTGCGGTAAGCACTAAGTAATATTTTCAAGCGGACTGAATCCATAATGGCACAGTCACATGACGATGCCAAAAATCCATATTGGGGCCTCATTATGGATTTTTGGCACTCAGCCTCATAGTGATGACGTAAAGGAGTCGTGCACTTTTTCAATTAGAAAAAGGCTAGGCTACTCGTTTCAACATAGAATCGTTAGGAGACCCTGTTTTCCGATGTATTTTACGCTGGATTCGGGCCAGGAAACAGCCAAATGCCAGAAGAATAAAGAATGGGACATCAGAACAAGGAACAGTTCTAGGCTTTTTGCCAGTTTCGGTTAAACAAACAAAATGACTAGCCCTGAGTTTGATATTGTGTCAAGCTGATCAGATCAATGAGGGATCAGGGATCGTTTAGTTCCTGTTAGCTCTTCAAATAAAACACTTTTCGGGGAAAAGGTTGACTTTCCATGAAATACAGTGAAAGAAGAAAGATATACCCGTAGTACCTAGTATCTATACTGACGGACTTTAAAAACGCAACACTTGGATAACAGCTCTAATTTATGAGTGGAAAAAGAAGGCAGAACAATAATTTTGATTGTATGTTAAAGAGCATTAATTTGTTAGTATAACATGGAAAACTTGTCCAACTAAGATGAACTTAATGCATTAAAATGTAAACTTATTGAGATAGGAGTCAACTGTTTCATGTGACCAAATGTTATGAATGAAAGATTCCCTGCTTCTTTATATCAAGAAACACTAGAAGCATCAAATTTGTATCATGAACTTTGCTAGTCATAGAGGAATCACTCTCATATTGTTTGGCAGGTCTGCGATGCAGCTTATTTGCGTTTATGACGTTAATCTGGGTGTACCCTCTCATTTAATAGCTTAAAATCTCCTCTACTTAAGAAATCTTTAAACGGCTAAACTCATACGGAGCAAATAACATCGTCAAGTTTAGTTGTACATTTAAAACTAAAGTGTTTGCTGAAGAAGACAACTCATGATGACATTATCGACGCAAAAGAAGTTTACATTCAACAGTCTTTTGGAAGATATAAGGGGAAGTTCGTGTTGCGTAATTAAAGTCCGTCAGTATAGATATGCATGAATGCAAATCTTAAGGCTGTCTTTGATTAATTTATTGATAAAGTCTGTTGAAATGTCTCATCGTCAATGATAATGTAAACAATGTTAAGCTATCTTATGACATCATTTTCTATGTCACGCTATTTGTTGCTGCAATTTTCATCTCGCCAGTTTTTCGGACTCACTGGTGCTACTGGTTAAAAGGCAAAAGAGTTTACGCGGATGTAATAAAAAGGTTATGATATGACCGAGGTGTGCCTCTGGGTAATATTGGCACTGGATAGCCATATAGGCCCTCGGGCCGATATGGCTACCCCAGTCATAGCTCCAGATAAGGATTGGAGGCAATTGGGTATTTACCCACCTCTTTTTGGCTTAATTGGGTATTTCAAATTTTAAATTGGGTATTTCAAGTTTTTGTATTGGGTATCCATCTGAAAGCAAATAAGCAATGAAACTGGGCCTTGTTTCTCCTGATTTTTTTGTTTACTTTCAGTTTCACTTTCAGAAAGCACACAGCCAATATTAGTATATCTGAGATCGCTATTAGCAACTTATTTCGAAAATTCAACGTATCTATCAAGTCACCTTTGATTCTTCGAACCACCAATGCGGTATTAGAGTTAGTTACAATATGATATTATTCAATTCCTCTGGAGCATTTTCGCCCACATTACACCATTGTTATTGTAAAGCGAGACAATGTCGTAATCTTGTAAATACTGGGTATAGCTAAACAGCGATAAGAATGTTCCTGGACTGGTTTACAATTTAATTAACTAGATTCGGCACCACGCCGTTTATAAATTGGTACTCAACAACAGCTTGTGATGCAAAAAACGACAAGCGCAAGCTGAATACTATAGCGTCATACGCAACGAAAAAGTTTGGAATTGAGTATCAAGGATTTTTATTGTGTTTTTGTACGCACAGAAATGAATTTAATTGCGTTTTTAGGTCCACGAAATTGCATAAATACGCAATACGCAGCCTTATCTGGAGCTATGCCCGTGCCAATATGACCTAGAGGCACACCTCCGCCATATAATAACCTGTATATATATTGCCTATTACCTAACGTTAGGATATGATTTATATTGTCACTGTCATAACTTGTGGTATATGCACTGAATTTCCAGCCAAGTTTAAATCAAATTAACACAATCAGATTCTATGAAACTTTTACCAGAAACTGTTTGAACCTGAACATAGAAGTTTCGGTTGTGTTGTCCAAACAGAAATGTCAAAGACTTCTTCCTATAAAGTCATACAGTGTTGGTGTATTTTGTATTCTGGTCCTTTCGGATATGGTGAATGGTCTAAAAGTTTGAACATAAAAACCTAGCCAAACAGGAAAGCAGACCCAGATCAGACTGCTCCTAGCAGTCTGATCAGAGTATTCCTGTTTGTTTTTCTGACAACCATTTTGTGAGTTCCAGCTCTGATAAATAACACTTAACAGAGAGAAAAGTGTTGGAAAAATTAAAACAGAGGTTCAGATAAGTTTTCAGTTCAATTGGGTATTTACCCCACTAGATTTTTTATCAAATGCTTTTTTTCAAAAACATTTGCTTCAAAATAATTTTTTACCCCACATATATTTTTGAAATTGCTTATTTATAAATACCTAATCTTAGCTGTGGAAGAAAACACAAAGATCGAAGTGACTTTTAAGTACTTTGCAAAAATACTTTAGCCAGTAACTGACAAATGACTTGCTTGAATCAAAGGAGAATGATTAAATGACTGATATATCATGTACATCACAACAAAAGAATGACACACTCACTACTGAACAGTTACCACACTAGTGTGCTACCATGGTATGTATTCACATTTCAATCGGTTTCATTTTTCTTTTGCTGTTTCCAAAATTAAATTGCTTTTCGTTACCCCTTCATTTTGAAAACATTTCCTTGCTTTTTCCAAAATTAAATTGCTTTTTGTTACCTCTTCATTTGAAATTAATTGCTTTTTCCACAAATTAAATTGCTTAAATACCCCCAAAAAGTGGTTGATATGTTTCTCTGTTAGAACATTATAAGAATTTACAGTAATTGGTGTATTACATTTGTAAGTAGTCTAAGTAGAACTTGACTGAAATCTTGGGCACGTATGTGTCTTGTCCTATTCAAGAACCATATGAATAAGACTTAATAATGCCAGAACCACAAACCAACCTATGGCACCGAGAGGAAGAGACAGGCAAACCATGACATACATACTTTGTAAGCACTAAAACACTTTTCTCCTGGATTTTGCTACTCAGATGAATGATGAAGCTTAACATTGATGTCTTGCTTTATGATGTAGTCTTTGAAAAGCATGTAGCTTTACTTAAGTACATATCAGGACTTTAGTTAAGATAGCTTAACGAAAATTTAATTTTCTTATTTCTCAACCAAAACATATTTTGTGGGTACTCAAAAGAACCGTCTCAATGAGACGGTTCTTTTGAGCACACAAAACATGTTAAAATAGATGGGTAAGAAAATATTTACAATTTTACACTGAAATTTTTTGTTTATCTAAACCTGTGACATATGCTACTAAATATTTCCCACATTGAAATTTGTTCAATACTTTGCATATGGTTCGTTTTATGCATGGACTGTCAATTTATGAAATAAAAAGGATATGTCACCATGCTCAGTTTATCATAATCTCATACGGAAGTTTTCAGTATTCGACCAATTTTCTGAACAAATGAAAGAATAACAGAAGTCCTGCATAACAAGCTAAAGTAGTTGTAACTTCAGTCAGCTTCTTTCTTTTAATTTTAATTATTGCTTAAGGCCTAGTCCTTCTAGAAAATGTGCAAATTTATTTGTTACCTCAAGCTTGCCGTGACAAGATTCTGCATGTTTCATTTTGGTAATATTTCAGGTATAGGATTTGATTTTTGTAAAACAAATTATATATCAATAAAAGCACCGCAAGCACTGCATAATACCCCGCCACTGCTGGGGGCACCAAATGTTATTTTGTGAGATATATAATGCCTAAATAGCAGCAGAACTGAGATAGACAGTGATATGACGTCCTTAGTCACAATATGTAACCTTTGATGGTCAACATATCTGTGAAGTTCCATTCAGATACTCCATATAGTAAATGAACTACAGGTCAAAAACCATTTTTCAGATCAATCAAGGGCGGATAACTCACAAACTGGAAAGGTAAGGGTGACAGTCCTTACTAAAAATATGTAATCTTTGATGTTCAACATATCTGTGAAGTTTCATTCAGATATTCCATATAGTAAATGAACTACATGTCAAAAACCATTTTTCAGATCAATCAAGGGTAGATAACTCATGAACTGGAAAGGTAAGAGTGAAGATCCTTAGTCACAATATGTAACCTTTGATGATCAACATATCTGTGAAGTTTCATTCAGATATTCCATATAGTAAATGAACTACAGGTCAAAAACCATTTTTCAGATCAATCAAGGGCAGATAACTCATGAACTGGAAAGGTAAGAGTGATGGTTCTTTGTCACAGTATGTAACCTTTGATGTGAAACATATCTGTAAAGTTTCATTTAAATATTCCACATAGTAAAGACACTACGGGTAAAAAACATTTTTTTAATTCAATCAAGGGCGAATAACTCACAAACGGGAAAGGTAAGAGTGACGGTTCTTAGTCACAATATGTAACCTTTGATGTGAAACATATCTGTGAAGTTATATTCAGATATTCCACATAGTAAAGGAACAATAGGTCAAAAACCTTTTTTCAGACCTATCAAGGGCGGATAACTCACAATCTGGGAAGGTCAGAGTGACGGTCCTTAGTCACAATATGCAACCTTTGATGTGCAACATATCTGTGAAGTTTCATTCAGATATCATGAACAGTAAAGGAATAACAGGCCAGAAACCATTTTTCCAATAAGAAAAAGGGCAGTAACTCCGTTAAAAATGGACGGATTTTGCCCATTAACAATCCCATACCACTCATTGCCGATAAATATATGTATGCAAAATTTGAAAAAATTCCGTGAATAAATACTCAAGTTATCGATCGGAAATGGTGAGCACGGACGGACGGACGGACGGACGGACAGACACCGAAGGGTATAACATAATACCTCGCCACACTTTAGTGGCGGGGTATAAAAATCTGACATTAAAAACCTTAATTTTTATTTTCATTTCAAGGACTATCATAATACCTTTTAGAAATCTGAAAAAAAATGGGGGGTCACCACGCTAATTTTCTTTCAGGATGGCCAAATTTAACCCCACCCCCACAGATTTTGTGCGTAATTTAATATAAAGCCTCCTGGGATGACAATTTATGTTGTTATATTATTTCATTTTACTAGTGTGAAGCAATTCAGCATTTAAAAACCCTAAAAAGGGAAGAAAATACCTATAGATATTTAAAACTAGATACACTCCCGGGAATCGATCTTTGTCCTCTGGGTTCATAGTCAGGCACGACAACCACTCAGCTAGGAGGCCGGGGTGTTCCCGGCTTGCAATAATCATACAAGAAGAACAGATAATCGGAGTTATCTGACCCGGGAATGGTGCACATGGGAACTTTGCCGCATATGTCGTTAAAGCAAAATAAATCTGTGCAACTCAACAGAGCATGAAATTTATCCTGCTCACAAATGTTAAAATGCCAACAATTGTTGGCACTTTAACAGTAATCAGCAGGATAAATACAACATCTGCTATTACTTTTCACCATTTAATCCATTATAAGCAATTGAAATTTCATGCTCAGTTGAGTTGAGGCAAAAAATGTTCTATAGCTCAAGGACCTTTTCACTTACCTGGTTGACAGATGGTGTCACACACGCCGGAACACAGATAACAGAACTTACAGTACTGAAAAGATATGGGATAAACACATGATTTTATTCTAAAAATGGAACTACCTTTTAACAAGGAATGTGGGAATTACAAGGACTTCTTAACACTTTGCATGCTGGGTAATTTTTGTGCTTTTGTTGTGGTTTACTGACTTTGTTCAAAAATAGCTTTTCCAAAAATTCATTCAGGAAAACTGGGTCCAAACTGTTTGCAAGTTATCAGTAGACGAAACACCAACTGCTAATGGCAAGAGTTAGAGTAAATTTCATTTGGGATTAATACTGAATGACTATATGTCAGTATCAAAAAGAGTAAATTTTCATCTTGTTTGTTTGTTTATTTGATTCTTTATGTCTCATCAGCAATCTTTCAGTTATGTAGGGATGGGTCTTCATGGGTTGAACCAGTACTAAGCTAGGAATAATGTGTCTTGCTCAAGGACACAAGCCAGTGACGCCAGTGAGACTGGAACCCGCGGCCCCTCAGTCTCAAGTCAAGCAATCTACCACTGAGCTCCCAATTTTCATCTAACGTGTATGAATTCAGATTTTTTTATAAAAAGCTGCGGGCTGCACAGGTTTAATAAATATATATAAATGTATTAAATCTGTGCAATTTATAAAATAATTAAATTTGTGCAATGCATAGCATCTTAAAACAGTTACTTTCAATATTAAATCAGGACCAGACCAGTCATCACAGCCACACCTTAGGCTCGACAGTGCCGCAGTATTCCCTACTCCATGATTGAATAGAAAAACCATAGCCCGGCATTAACCATGTTAACCCTATCTTTACTGACTTTGACAGTGTATAAAAATGGAATATCCCCGTTTACCCTAAATATTGGGACACCTTAGATGTAACTGTATCATACTTCAAACTTAATTAACTTGATTATACACTAGAACTCTGAGAGTTGGGTGTATCACCTGGCAAAACCTAAGTAAAAAAAGGGCAATAACCCAGCCAAATTTTTTTTGATGATCTCCAAATTTGAACTTGGATGCCTCTAGCAAGTCTCTGCAACTGTTGCTCTGTCTCATTTTAGCCTATAATCAGGCCCCCAGATAAGAGTGCGTAACTGAAAAATATTTTTTTTATTTCTCAACCAAAACATATGTTGTGTGTACTCAAAAGAACCTTCTTGATGAGACAAATCTTTTGAGCACCCAAAACACATGTTTAAACTAATTGATTTATAAGAATAAACTCACAATTTTATGCTTAAATTTTTGCTTAAAGTGATTGTTCGGATCCGATGGAAGTTTATTTTGATCAAAAATAAATTCCTCAGTAATTACTAATTTGTTTTCACTGCTCTGAACCTTCATTAGCTAAGGTGATTAAAGCCCTGTTTATTGCTCTGAAAACCAATAACTGTCTGCAGACATCTTTTTCATCTGGTACATTTAACAGCATGCAATCAAGCGTCTATTTACCTCAGCTGTGACTAAATGGGATCAGCTCCCAGAAGAGGGGCCTATAATTAGCTATGATTCCATTCAGTTATTTCATTGAGTAATAATGGCTTCAGGTGATCAGAATGAAAGTTTAGGATACGCAGGATATATGTGGGAACCCTAATATTCTGAAGAAGAGCTATTTGAAAGACTTTCTGATACAGAAGATGGTGGTGATATAGGGCATGCCAGAAGTGCAGACCTTACATGGTGCACTTGCAGTTTTTGCGCATCGATGCCAAGCCTCAAAGAAAGTACATGCTGCCAAGAATTTGAGCATTATGCCACAGAGAACTTAAGTGACACTACAGCCTGCATAACATGCCATGAGGACTTTGCTTTGATTTGTTTAAATCAACTTGTTTTGGAGACTGCCTATGTGACATTTTTGACGTACAAAAGACAGTCTGGTAGAGCTCCCGACATACTATCACATAAGTAAGTATTGTTTATATAGCATTATTGGAGTTGTAGCATTTGACTCTCTTCATGCTAGTGAGGACTGATATTGTCTGCTTTGCAAACATTTTGGACCCAGATCAGACCCCCGACAAAACGTAGGGCCTGATCTGGATCCATATTGTTCAGTCCTGCAAAAAGTTTATGGGGAAAAGTAATTATTCAAAGAAATCACAGGCATTTTAAATGAACCAATATACTATATGCTCAGATCAGCTAAGACTGACCAAACTATGGCAATATCTCAGCTGATCTGAATCTTTGCTGGGAATCTGTCAGTATTTATATATATTGGAGCACCGACTGATCGTTTGTCGCCTGAACGACCCAAAACAGCCACATTTGCAAACAGCAATAACACAGATGAAATGCCATGCAATGTGGCATTTCATCAGGGTCTGCACTGTTTACTCAGATGGGTGAAAAACAACTATATTTTTTAAGTCATTAAACGTATCCCTTCCATAATACAAGGACAATCCTGGCTTTTGTTGTATGTAGCTTTATGGAAAATTCCATTGGTCTGAAAAGGGGTAATTGTAAATGAGCCACATCATGAAAAAAACTATTGCAATATCATGAACCCCAATTCAATGTCTGAACAAAGAAAGCCTGGGTGTTTAGCTACCGATTATGTAACTTTGAAGATGCAGATCAGACTATTTAGTCTAAGTTGTCCAGCTTGCTCTTAGCTGGACATACTTGATGCATGTCATACTATTTTGCCTTTTTTCGTTAATACTTTTCCTGCTTGTTTTGTCTGCTGTTTCGCAAAAAACAAGGTATGATATTTTATTAGAATCGTCTGCCAGCAGCCGAGTCTCATGAACTCCCCTGCGAAATGGTCTAGAACTGTTCTAGAATGTTCTAAAATTATTCTAGAACTATGTTCTAGAACTGTTCTAGATATGTTCAAGAATGTTTATGGGACAGATGTAGAACGTTAAATGGGACAATTTTTTGTTCTACAATTGTTCTAGCCGAGGTCAAAAAATTTGTTCTAGAAAAGTTCCAGAAAATTCTAAAAGTTTTTCCTAGAACAGTTCTAGAACAGTTCCAAAACAAATCTTTAGAACATTTATGGAACATTTGTAGAACACCCCTCATAAAATGTCCCATTTAATGTTCTATAAATGTCTCAGAATAGTTCTAGAACATCTGTAGAATGGTTCCAGAACTATTCCAGAAATGTTCTTATGGTTGTTCTAGAACTGTTCTAGAATTAATCTTGGTTTGTTCTAGAACAGTTCCAGAACAAATCTTTAGAATGTTTATGGAACAGTTGTAGAACACCCCTCATAAATTGTCCCATTTAACGTTCTATAAATGTCTCTGAATAGTTCTAGAACATCTGTAGAATGGTTCCAGAACTATTCCAGAAATGTTCTAATGGTTTGTTCTAGAACTGTTCTAGAACTAACCTTGGTTTGTTCTAGAACTGATCTAGAACAAACCTTTAGAATTTTTCTGGAACAATTGTAGAACACCCCTAGAAATGTTCCATTTAACATTCTAAAAATGTCTCTGAATCATTCTAGAACATTTTTAGAATGGTTCCAGAACAATTCCTGAAATGTTCTAATGGTTTGTTCTAGAACTGTTCTAGAATAAACATTGGCTTTTTCTAGAGCTGATCCAGAACAAACCTTTAGAATTTTCTGGAAAGACTGTAGAACAACTCTTCAAAAATGTCATATAAAGCATTCTATTAATGCCCCTGAATTATTTTAGAGCATTTTAGAATAGTTTAAGAACAATTTCAGGAATGTTCTAGTGGTTTGTTCTGCAACTGTTCTAAAAAAATCTGAACTTTTCTAAAACAGTTGTAGAACACCTCCCCAAAAATGTCCCATATAGGGTTTGGAAATAAGATTCTATCGAATGCTACCTTTATATATCTTGAAAACTGTTGACATTGGTTTAAAACCCCAATAAGTAATCCGCAAATGCAGGTGACACAATAAATAAATAAACATCAACTGGAGGAGAATTATTATAGGGGCCCTAAGTTGGCCTAAATATTGTTAGTTATTGCCACCCTGTTACCCCACCCATTTCAAAACATTGTCATGCATTTGACCTTGGAAAAACAGCAACTACAGCAACAATTAACATTAATACTTAAGAAATTGTGTCTCAAGCCTACTCACTGTCCCAGACTATATAATACTGTCAAATTTGCCATCTAAAAACTGCCACAAGGGCTTTTTGGGGAGCCTTCATAATCCCTCCAATTCTGGCAGCCATGTTTTTCCCAACATCAATCTGGTTAAATTTATGATAATGACATGCTTGTTCTAGAACTGTTCTAAAAATGTTCTAGAACATTTTTTAACTTTTGTAGAACTTGCTGGTTCAGTAAATTTCAGTAAAATATTTCTCCCAATTATCAGTGAATTGAAAAATAAATAACATTCATTGCAAAACTGTAACATTGTAGTTTCTGGAAAACTTATTGGATGTTAACTGCTCAACCTCTGTTTATAGTAATTAAGCCATGATCATCTTCTCATTGTGGTAACATTCAGCATGCCCATTCACGTACTGCAGTACGTAATTCACGCACAGAAACGGCCATGCACGCACTTATCATTTGGTGCCTACGTGCAAAAACGTAGAGTTATTTTGTGCATGCATAACCAGTGATTACTGTGCGTGAATCTCATGAAATTTTCAAGAAATCAAGTCCAGTTTTTTTTAGAATTATCGGCTAAGATTTACCGCTGACTGGTACCTTGCATTGATAGTAAACTGTTCAGTATGATATAGCCAATCTCGAGCCACAGTCAACCACGCTTCCATTAAAGTCAATATTGATTGGTTGTCTATTATTACTGAACCAATCAGTGTTACGCTTACATATGCGATGTTTAGTGGACAGGCAAAATGGAAAGTACAGAGGCACGGAAAAAGAAAACTTGATTAAATTGCTTGACACGTTTCAGAGCTTTAAATTAAATAGAGGAGTAACACAATCTAAGAGGTATGTGACATTTTACTGTATTCTATTTTTCAAAAATCATCTATCATTCTGAAGAAGAGGGTGATCTGGATATGTTTGTTTACATTTTCCGTCACCCCTCCCACTCTTCTTCATTCTGTCTTTACCCAAAACTTTCAAAGGCCAGGATTATTGTGGTTGAGGGTAAATGAAACCGGGTTTACGCCCCTAGGGGACCCTATGCCCAAATTTTTCTCAGGTTCGGACTTAGTTTTTTTTTTTGCAGGGGGTGGGGTGGTTACTTGCAGGACTCATTTATTAGCATTATTCACAGCATAATGATATCACTGTTGCACACGTCTAAATGATCTGATTTCATGGCCCCTATACGGCATATGCTAAAACCTGGAGTGGAGTGAAGCCATGGGGTGGAGTAATGGAGTGGTGTGGTTTTTTGGAGTGGTTTTTTGGAGTGGGTTTTTGGAGTCATCTCTGAGGTCCTTTAGGGTCAGAAGATGACCTTTCTGTGTCTGGGGATACCAGATGTAAACATGCCAGGAGTTAATGCCATTAAACCTCATTAAATTATAGATACTGCCAATCAAACTTGATTTCCTTGGCTTAATCACTTCACCCCTAGTCATGCTGAACCTGCAACGACTGTTTTGATTTTCAGCCTAGTTGCAGTTTTGATTACTGCATAGTCATGCACTCATATGCTAAATGAACTGCAGTGTTGTTCCTGCACAGTTGGCCATATCAATTGATATGGGAACTCTCTGTCTTCAAACCAGGATGTATTTAGAAAACTGCATGCATCTAATATTTATGACATGCCAACTGTGTTACAGACAGGGTCAAGTTCACACTGCTGTTGATTTTTCACCTTAAAAGACTTTTAGCATGAATTAAGACACCACTAAATGACCAGATTAATTGTTTTCTAACAGCTTTTCCCAACGTTTTGTACCTGACCAGGATCAAAACCGCTTTACACTCTGGTGATGTTCATGAGAGCACATATATTTAAATGGATTTGAAAAATATCAGGAATGAAGATGAACCAAACAAAATTACACAGCATGCAAAAAGTGAAGCATTACCAATGTAAACATACACCCATTGCATGTCAGAACAAACCCCAAGGGACCAATTTTGAAGATGCCAGAATTATATGCTTAATCATGGTTCATCAAAAAGGCTAACTACAACTTTGAAAACAGTTTGGGCCCAGATCAGGTCCAACTAGGGGAACTAAATGACCTCCAATCACTCACCTGAACATCCAAATATTATTGGGTGAATTGTTTTGTTTGAGTCAACAAGCCACCTGGGTTGAACCAGTTCTTAGCAGAGGATAAAATGTTCTGCTCAAGTACACAATACAGCGCCTTACTAGAGGCTCAACCCAGCGACCCCTCGATCTCAAGTTGACCACTCTACCAAGAGCCTCTGTACTCCTCATACTTTTAGTAATAGATTGATCATTCTAAGCAGTTCATGAAGTGCACTCGATTACGAGACAGATCTATGGACTGCATACCTAAGGCAATTGTCAGTTGTATGCATATGTATAAAGTACACAATAACTGGAAACTGCGATGCGAAAACTTTAAGGACAGTTCAAGAAAATAATGCTCTATTACTGTTCAAAAACTGGTCATATTCAAGAACAGTTCGAGAACATTTTTATAAAAGTTTAAATTTTGGGAAAAAAATAAAAATGAGTAATTCATAAAAGAGTTGTCAAACAGTTTATGAAGAGTCTAAGAACACAAGTTCTTGTACTGTTCAATAAGCTAACAATAATGGATCCCACTCACTGTATAATTAAACTGGAACAATTTTGGGGATTGAAACCCACAATCTGCCTTTTCCAATCAACATTACCCTTTTCTAATACGGATAATGTCAATGTCAATAAGCATTATAATAATCCCAAGGGTGGAGATGGGGGTAGAGGTAACTCCATATCATGATATAACACAGACACTGGAATAGTCCGCTTTTTCAGGCTATGTATACAACCAAAGGTAACGAAATTCAACATTTCTATATGTTTGTACATTGATCAATAAGGTATATAAATTTAGCCCCTTGCAAAGAATTCTTTCAGAAAACACTACCAGAGTGTCAAACGATTTGGATCCAGATCAGGACCAACGTTCTGTAACTGTTTGCAAAGGTTATCAGCAGATGGACAAATCTCGCTGGGAGCATACAAAGAGTTAATGCCAGTATTATATAAGTTGTTCCATTCTGAAGACAGATCAGGGTCAGTACCCCATTTTGCAATGTTAAATGACCATTACTTTATGACACTCCTCCCATGGGACACCTGTTATCAACAGTTTCACAGGCAGGTGCAGCACCATTAGTCTAGTGATAGTGGAGCAAATAGCATAACCAGGTCACTGCTGGCTAAACAGTCACCTTAATAGACCTTTCACCTTTCATGTCCCCCACCCTATTTCCATTTGATTATGATTCTAACTATCAAAAGAAAATTTTCCCATTTTGAAGTTAGATGTCTTATGTTTGCAATTCCCAAAAGCGCATTTACTCGCATCTCACAACTACTCCAAAGTCCGGCTACTGGATAACAGAATAGATAACATTGGAACAATGGTTGACTGTGCAAGACATTGAATAGACTGGCCCCAGTCTAACTGATGATTTTATCATGTTACAAAAACTGAAAATATTCTAATAGTCTCTACTTCTCTGATAGGGCTGTGAGTTACAGCTCAGAAGGGATATCAGAGAAAAGTTTGTTTCAGTAGTAGTTTACCTTGAACTCAGGGCCTGAAAGCCAGGCTAGACATTGAACCATATTGTAGTTTCGTACACTCGTGTTGTTACATGCTGTATGTGCATTAAAAATAACATTAATATTTTTGATCACACTATCTATTATCTTATTAAAATTCTATGAATTCAGCATAGTATCTACAGCGACACATTTACTTGGTATGGAATTGGGCAATGCCTGTTAAGGGGTTGCTGGTCAAATTTGTAGGGCCCCACCAACAAACAGGACAGTCGCCACTTAGTCAAAAGTGGTCCGGCGGAGGAATCCATCGAGCGCCGAAGGCAGGGGGGATTATTTCCGCTGCTTGTTACTGGGGTAAGGCGGTCTCCCCTGAGATTTTTTTTTTAAAATTTTGAGCCCTTCTATATGCGTTTTAATGGGGGGTTTATGTGTTAGGGACTAGATTTCAGTCGTTTTGGTCACTAAACTCCAGCTGTTAAGCTTTTAGAACTAATTTTTCGCAATAACTTTTTGCCTTCAATTTTACCAAAATGTGTTGTTGAGTAGAATTTCTGCCAACTTCTCCAAAAGGTCTTGTGCTTGTGGCGCAAACAGATTTTAGTGTATATAGATGAAGATTTTGCAATAAATTGAATTCGTCCTAAATTTCTAAGCCTTTCAATGACAGGTATAATCCTTATAGGTGTGACAGAAAGGGGTAGTTTCAAAAAATATTCAGAAGCGGTGCTAAGGCTGTGCATAACAAAAAACTGCCGTTAACATACTCAGAATTTACCGTGCATATGCAGAATCAACTTAAAGTAGGCTCATTAATTTTTGTAGGAACAAAGACTGGGTTGGGTTATCGTATGACCTGCAATTTTTCTCTTAAGCACGTGTTATGGAATGAATAGTTTTGAGATGACCCTACTATTGTCGAGCCAACCAAGAGTGACAGTGACGTAATACTTTGTTTACAATTGCTAAGTAAAACACTTACGTGTATACTTCACGTGAGCATGCGCGAATCGACAGATCACTTGTGTATTAGTCCTATCCTGTGGATAGGATTAATACACAAGTGATCTATCTATTCTAAGTCCCTGATAACTTTGTAAACAAAACATGACGTCACTGTCATTATTGACTGGCAGTACAGTAGCTTAACACATGGGCGAATCAGGCGCGATTTCTAATATATTTGAACCAGCCATCCATCGCTTTAATAATTGAATTAGGGTGGTTCAATGTAACTTTTTGACTGACATCTTTGACTTGGTTTATTTGTGCTTTACTTGAAATGTTCAAAGAGTGCATCTAAGCACAGAGGAACCTGCAGCATCTAGGATGTTGAAACAATTTGGAGAAGTTGGCGGAGATCGTCATGAATACTTTTCATCGCGAACACATTTTGCTAAAATTGAAGATAAAAAAGTTATTGCGAAAAATTAGTTCTAAAAACTTAACAGCTGGATTTTTTTTTGTTTGTTTGTTTGTTTTTGTTTTTTTTGCTAGACTGTTATCAGACCAGTAAATAGAAAAATAGTAAAATATGTGCACATACATATACAAGCATATACATCTCTGAAAAAAATCACAGACTGTCTTATTTCCTGTATTCTGAGCAACATGGGCAATGGGGAAGTAATAAAGTATCATAAACTTATCTCTGTAGTAGTTATAGAACTTTCAGTTAGATGTCTTAATACAGGGCCTGAAGACAGGCTATTTTTTGCTAGAAAAGATATTCCTTGTCGAGTGAGAAACCGAAGGCTGGACAATATCGCTGATAGATAGCCACGATTTTCACTTTTTTTCTTCAGTATGATTTTTTTTACATTTTTGGCAAAGTACTTTTAGCACTGATCCTTGCGTCAGGTTTTCGTAAAGATATACACTGGTGCCCTTTCAATTAGAACACCAGTGTAGGATGCACGGTTCGTCTTTTTGGCTGCGCATTTTCCTTGTTATCGTAACAAAGCCAGGGCCTACTGCCGATCCACGGAGGCTAAACACTTCTCTGCTCAGGCTTCTTTAGGGGCTTGTATATCCGTATACATTTAACAGCCCACGATGCGTCTTAAGTATATTTTGTCGTCTGATAGGTTATTGAAAAAAGTCAATTTGAGAGAAATACTACTGGATTACAGAAAGTATCATGACTTTGATAAATGGCCCATGTCGGGAGAAATTTTTTCTTTGGGGTTTCTGACCAGGCAAGACTCAAACCTGACATAGCAGCATGCGAACAACAAAGGTGCTGACCAGCCTATGCATCCATGCAGTCTGGTCAGTGCCTCTTTTCTTAGCTCTCTGGAAAGAGTAATCGACAAACTCGCAAAAAGGAAACTTTCATCTCTGTAACTAGCCTGGATCATGGTGCTATTCACGAAAGCATATTTAAATAGATTTGATAAAATATCAGCAATGACAGAAAATTCACACAAAATTACGCAGCATGCAGAGTGCGAGTTACGAGTTGCAAATCAAAACATATTCTTACGTTTTCAGATGCTGGCATATTACTCTATTAGGTTATGAATCTGCTTTAACTCTTTGCATGCTGGATAACCCTTTCCATGCTTTTGATGCCGTCTGCTGGTGTTTTTTTTTTCAAAATTAACTTTTTCAAATATATCTTTCAGGAACATTATCACTTATTAGAGTGTCAAACGATTAGGATCCAGATCAGGACCGACGTTCTGTCGGTGCTAAACTGGGCCCAGAATGTTTGCAAAGGTTATAAGCAGACATTAAAAGTCGCCATTAGCAAATTATTAATGTCAGTATTATGTAAGACAAATCAGGTTCAGTGTTTAACACTAACCCCGTTTTTTTTAGAAAGCTTAATGACCATTAACTTCTGAGCTTCTTCCCATGGGACATCTGGTGAGCAGTATTTCATTTTAGTACAATTGCTGGGCATTGAACAAATTTACCCTTCACCTTACATGCTCCTATTTACATAAGATCCCAAGTTATTTAACATTGAAGATTGTTTTTTCATCTTTTTTGAAGCTATATTAGATTTTAAGTGTATATATTTGCAACTTGCAACTCGCAGATTACTCAGAAACCTTACCAATGTAAACATACACCCCATTGAACCCCAAGGGATCTATTTGGAAGATGCCAGAATCATATGCCTGACACCTTTGCAAACAGTTTGAACCCAGATCAGGCCCGACTAGGTCTGGTCTGGATCCAAACTTTTTGACATTCTGATGGTTTTCCGTGTTTTATATCTTTTTTTAACAAAGGGAACTAAATAGCCTTCAATCGCTCACCTGAGCTTAAGGATGTTATCTGTCGAAGTTTTAGTTTAAGTCAACAACATTTCAGTCAAGTCGGCACGTTCCCTGTGTTGAGCCAGTACTTTAGTAAGTACAGGATAAAGTGTCCTACTCGAGTACGCAATACAATGCCTCACTTGAGGCTCAACCCAGCAACCACTCTATCTCAAGATGACCACTCTAACACTGAGCCACTGTACCCTCATATTTTTTATCGAGCTTTAAATATTAGCACAAACATGCTTTTTGTCTGGCGAGCTATACATCAATAGGTCACGAACATAAAAAATCAGCATTTCTATATGTTTAAGCGTTAATTAACCAGGTATATACATTTAGCCCCCTTCTATGTCATCTGTATACATGATATGAATTCAACTGTTGATGGTTCAGAGCGTAAAGGCCCTGTCACACTACAACATTTTAGCCAACTTATGCCAACGCATGAAACAATACCAAGTACGTTGGCATATGCTGCAATCAAATATAAAAATCAGAGAAAGCCTCTCTCTGAACAGTATACAAACGTATGCTGAACGAATATAAAAGGTATGTCTAACGCATGGGTTACTAATTCATTACTTATTCCTGACGCAACATAACTTATACTTGTACTAGAGTATAACAGCGTATGCCCAGCATATCACTAGCGTTCTTGACTTATAAGACATTTATGCACAATGACCGACTAACTTATGCTTAACTTGTACATGTAACGTACATTAACTTATGCATAACTTACATTGTTGCGTACATCTAGTTTATCTCTAACGTATATGATGAAAGGTTGCATTGTGCGACATTTAATCTGGGTCTTCACTGTTTGCCAAAGTACTCAGATTAGGCCTGATCTGGATCCAAACTTTTTGACACTTTGATTGTTTCCAATTTATGCACCAGTCATTTGCATGCCCCGCTCCCACTGGGCCAGGGAACAGGGGGGGCTTTTAACTTTTCAATTTTCAAAGCCCTGCACTGCAGGGCAAAATTGTGATAAAATCCCTGATAATGCCCCCGCTATCGTTTCTACCGAAACTGATTCAAAATGACTGGTGCATTATTTATCTTGTGTTTTCCTTAGGTGACCATATATCGCTGATATTATCACTCGACCAATAATTTTAAGTCATGTCAGTATATCTCCTGGATTGAACCATTGCTAAGAGGAGAATAAAGTGTCCTACTGAAGTACACTGCAGTGCCTTCGGTGAACAAGCAACCCCGGGTCGATCTCATGTTGATCATTCTACCACTGAGCCACTGTATACCTCATTAAAATATTGTTATAGATATTAAGCTAAAGAGAAGTCCACGCAGTGCCAGATTGAAAATCTTACTTATACAGGCTGATATAGAGGGGTCTTGAGTTTGAATCACTTTCCCAGATATTATTCTCTCCGGGGTGCTGATTTAAGTAGGACAACTGTTACCGAAACTGCTTTTTAGAGTGAACAGTCTCCAAGATATGTAACGATAAATGTCCTGTGAAATTGTACATCAGTATTATTATGGAGCCAGGTCCAAGGTGCCATTATAGCAATTAATTCCGGTTCCCTGCCACCTAGGCACTTTTGCTTGGCTGTGATCCGAAGTAAGCAAGTACATCGGTGTACGCTGAATAAGTTAGAAATATGTTTTAAATACGTTACGAACAAGCTACAGTACGGTATACGTTGAACTATGGCGAAGAGGTCACACAATATACATTAGACATAAGTTAGCTGAACACTACATGTATGTTACATACGTTAACATAGTACAATTCAGCATAAGTTTGACGATCATTGGGCATAAGGTACTTATAAGTTAAGAACACTAGTGGTGCTACTATAATAGGCTAGTACAAGTACACCTGTATAATTTTATATGATATCTAGCTTCAAAATTAAGAAAAATACTTTTATTGTTGGTATCATAATCAAGTGGAACTGGGAGCATGTTAGGTGGAGGGTCAATTAAGGTGGCTTACCTATTAATGTCACCCTGCTATCTAATGGTGTTGCACTGTGCACCAGCTGTCCCATGGGAGGTGATAATGGTCATTTGACATTCTATATAATGGTGTACTGGCCTTGATTGATAAACTTATATACTAGTCAAAAGTTCTAACCAGCCATGTGTTTTTTACCGATTTTCTGAAAAGTCGTAAGCACTATATCGATTTCCTTTGCAGTACCGCATAGGCAAGCCTATCAGTAAATGATACCAAAAAAAACGACTAAGAAAAATTCATTAAATTGTATCCGGGAGGCTTTATCGAATACACGTACCCTCAATTTCGAAATTCACAATGATTGATTGATTGTTTTGTTGCTTTACGTCCCAAGTCAACAGCTATGGTCATTGTGGGATGGTCAGTTCACCTAACCACACTTTTTCCTGGTCAGGCTTGAACAAGCAGTTAACCAGTAATTCGTGCACATACTTTCGCTTGCAACTGACAACAACCCTTCTTGAATGAATCAGCGGAAGGGAGGAGAATGATCGTAGAAATCATTTCATGATCAATCTCCACGAAAGTATGGGTCCGGACTGGGATCGAACTCGCAACCCCTGAATCTGCAGTCAGACACGCATTTGTAGCCAGACACTTTACCGACTGCGCTACGCGGAAATTCACAAGAATTTGCATTGGATGGTGGGGTAATTTTTGACGCCTTGGCCAATAGCAACGAGTCTCATGCAGATGGAATGTTCATTTTAACATTTTAGTGTTCAATATGAGTTTGGCTTTTAAAATGAAAAGGTTTTGCGTGTGAAAGAGGTGTTATTTTAAAAAGTCACGACTCACAAATTGTGCCAAAATGCGAAATTTTGAAAATGGGGGTGCCGCTATTCAAATTGGCATCCTGCATGTACTGTTAAACATTTTGTCAATATCTTTACTGTCTTGGGTACATGACACGCTTGGTTATTTCGAGATACAAAAAGACTAGTCATAGCATTTCACGTTTTGAAGAAATTTAATAAAATGCAAGTGGCCGGTTAGAACTTTTGGCTAGTATATAATACTGGCTTTAGTTATTTTGCTTTCTAGCAGCAACTTTCGATTGTCTTTGGAAACATTTACAGAATGTTGTCCCTGATCTGGACCCGTTTGAGTTGGCACGACACATTGGTACTTTACGCTTGTCCAGTGCGAAGGCTCAGGTGAGCCTGTGCAAATATGCAGACTTGCTAGTGCCTTTCCAGTCGCATTGTCGAGTGGCTAAGGCTCAGGCAAAAGTGCAAAATCATCATAACATTCGATGCTCGTATTAACGGCACACAAATCGCCGTTTGACTAAGCACACAGAATTTTGGTACTGTGACGATGACTCAGACTAACCTTTGCCGATGTACAGACTGACGAGCATTTGTAAATGTACAGACTTGCCATGGTGAATCACATGTACGCGCTCGATTGACAGTGCAAGCAGCGAAGTCTCTGATGAGTCTTCACAAATTTGCACATACTGTCAAATACATGTTCAAATGAAGTATTTTTGTATTCTGTCTTCGGTCAATCTAAATTGGGAGGGGCAGGGTAGATTGTACAATGGATTGTTCCAAGCTTATTGTATCAATCCAGAAGGAAGAATCGATTGGTATGCAAAGGGTTAAACAATGTGTGACATCAGGTTCAAAACCCAGGGCACCTCTATTTTTTGGGCTGCATCCTCAGCAAAGCAGAACTATAGGACCTGAATGTCCCGAGGTGCTCACCTGATTTCCTTTATAATGTTAAAAAAGGTCAAGGTGAACTACAGCTTATAATGAAACAAATTTGGTTTTACCATATATGGGGGTTGCAGCCATTTTGGTCAAGTGACCTAACAATCTAATGAATAATCCATCAAACAGCCCGGAAATTTCTGAGAAAAAGATGTTTAGATAGGTGTGTGGCGGTCCAATGAGCGCCTTGGATAAACAGCTTATGACATTTGATACTTAATATAAAACCATTGTCTCATTTGGTTTAACTGTTATGATTTGGGCTTAAACAATTTTAGAAAAATGAAGTTCTTACCTATATAAATGCATTAGGAATCAAATTTGATATTGCCATAAAGTAGGTCAAGGTCAACCTAGATTCATCATTTGTGCAAACCTGGTAGGGCCCACATCCCCATTGCTACATACCAAGTCCCAATGATGAATGCCTGATTAAGCATATAATTCTGGCATCTTCAAAATGGTCCCCTTGGGGTTTGTTTTGACATGCAATGGATCTCTGATTTTATTGGTAATTCTTACCTTTTTGCATGCTATGCAACTTTGTATGATTCATCGTAGTAGTCGCTGATATTTTTTCAACTTCATTTAACATGTTTAAAAAATGCTTTGTGGATAATACAAGAAAGTGAAGTGGTTTTGATCAAGCCCAGCCTAAAATGTTGGACCAAGCTGTTCACAAGGTTATCAGAAAACAATTTATCTGGTCACTAGCAGGCAAAGAGATAATGTTGTCTTAATTCAAGCCAAAGTCATTGCAGGTGAAAAACCCACTGTAGTCAGAACTTGACCCTGTTGTAACACAGTTGCCATGTCATAAATATTAGATGCTCCTGGGCAGTTCCAGCTAAATTGTCCAGCTAAATTATTATACATCCTAGTCTGAAGACAGAGAGTATCCATATCAACTGAATGAGCCAACTGGACAGGAACACCACTGGAATTTTATCCAGCGTATGAGCGCATGATCATGCAGAAATAAAAAATATGCAACTAGGCTGAAAATAAAAAAAGGTCGATGCAGATTCAGCAGGACTGTGGTGCAGTGATTCATCGAGGGATTCAAATCTTATAGGCAGTAGCTATAATTTAATGAAGATTAATGGTATTAGCTCTTAGCATGTTTACATCTGGTATCCCAAGAGCACTGGGCAGAGTCACAGAAAGGGCATATTTTGACCTTAAAGGTCAATGTTTCACCTTAAAGGACCTCAAATCTGACTCCAAAAAACCCACTCCAAAAAACCACTCCACTCCACGACTCCACTCCATAGCTTCACTCCACTCCAGGTTTTAGCATATGCCCCCCTATACGTTTACTATGAAAAAACAGCTCTAAAATATGTGTACCCTCAAAAATGAACATGTACCCCCAAATGGAAACACCAGGGGGTACGTGTACCCCCAAACAGAAATATGAGTGGGCATGCTGAATATTATTAGAACATTTGTAGAACTTACTGGTTCTTGATTTGTTCTAAAAATGTTCTAGAATATTTCAAGAACACTTATAGAATGGAAATCAGTTCTAGAATGTGTTTGATTTGTTCTTTAACAATGTTCTAGAACAGTTGTAGAACAAGAGTTCTAGAATGAACATATTTTCCTGTTTAGAACAGTTCTAGAACAGTTCTAAATGTTCTAGAACAGTTCTAGAACACCTCCAATTTGTAGAACAAAATTTCGCAGGGGCTATCATGACTTGTTTGTTATTTTTGAAAAAGCAGTAAAATTTGAAATTGTCGTCTGCTGCAAAATCTAGGTGGCGTTTTATGGGTTAAGATAAATTATTTTAGTACCAGCTTGAAATTAGTAGGCCCCAATGAGCCTGAACCATGAAGGACAGAAAACAATGTTCCATATTTATTACAATAATTACTATCTGTATGATTGAAAAAAATGAGCTGTATCATAAGAAAACATACCTGATTTTGCCATATACAAACATCAAAGATGCAATTCAGACTGCACCTGAGCAAAGTCTGATCAACATCTTAGTTGTTTGCAGCTCAATGTCCGAAATCAAACACTTTGGCAGTGCAGGCAGTTTTGTTTTTCCTTGGTCACAATACCTAAAAAAAGTTTATTTTGTTTTCAGGCAGTACCGCTTGATGGCTTACAGACAGTTTATCAACTGGGTGCGCAGAGGTCAACCTCTAGGAAAGAAATTTAGAGTCGTCATACCAGCTTGTGTTGTGTTGAAAATTCGTAAAACATTTCCTGAGGCATCTGGCATATATGAGGGTTTCCACAGTACTTCTAGTTCAGAGTCAGAGTCAGAACTTGACTAGGTTGTTTAACTCCGCTCCTACTGAGTGATTTTGCTTTTTTTTGTCGTCTGTTGATTTTTGTTTTTCAAAACTAACTTTATCAAAAAATATTTCAGAAATACTGTCAGATTGTCAAATAGTTTGGATCCAGATCAGGTCTAACATTTTGTCAGGCCTGATCTGGGTCCAAACTATTTTCAAGAGTTATCAGCAGACGGCACAAGTAGGCAAACATGAATGAACACTGACCATCTGACCAGACTGGATAACTACACCTATTTGTCTATCCTACACCGACTTAACCTCTCTGACCTGCTAACTGCAGCTGTAGCACCTGTTGTGATGCCTGTGGAAATTTTATTGGTGTATTGAAGAGATTAATGGCGACCTCCTGTGGCAGGCCCAAGTAATCAAATTATGGACTAATTAGAGTAGCTTTATCAAAATAAATGGACATATGGTTCTCAACATAACTTAAACCTGGATAATAATGATAAAAACTATAGACCGGAATAATCACTTTAAATGGTCCTATGCATATTAATATTTGCTCACAAATGTGCAAAGTCAAAATTTCATGTGCTGACCCATTTATTTATTTGACCTATCCCTCACCTTGCACATATGACAGTTGGGTTTTGTTGGACTAACATCACATGGACAATCTTCGTCACACAGCTTGCAAAACTGTAAAAAGATAAAAAAAAAAAAATAAAATAAACACAATATAACACTTTTGCAAGCTAGGTAGTTCTCCAAGCTTTTCTGGTCCTCTGCTGATTTTTTTTTTTAAATTAACCTTCTCAAAATATTCTTTCAGCAACACTATCGGTCAGATAGTCAAACAGCTTGGATCCAGATCAGGACCGACATTATGTCGGTCCTGATCTGGGTCCAAACTGTTTGCAAAGGTTATCAGCAGACAACACTGTTCCCACAGAATTTCAAAAACACAATTCCATGATTTTTCCATGATTTTCCATGTCAGATCAACAATGGAATTTCCATGACTATTTAATGCACAGCCTCCAACCTCCCCTTTTAGCAGCATCTTCACCACGTTGAGCATAAATGCAGAATGCAGCAACGACAGCATGCTTGTATACCATGCATGCATTTTGAAATAATTAAAACTTGAAACCACCAGTAGCCAGAAAACTAGCTGTCGGACACCTAATTTTTCCATGATTATTCAGGTTTTTTAAAATTCCATGATTTTCCCATGCATGGAATTCATTTTAGTGATTTTCCAGGTTTTCCATGATTTCCAGAGCTTGTGGGAACCCTGAGACAACAAATGTCGCCATTAGCATGAAAGTGGACCACTTACCCTTTGTATATACATTGAACCTGGAATGGTTCATTTTACAAATTTTGTTGAAGATAGTCTTTATCTTAGAAAACTGTGCAGATCTGATGAAACACTGTTTTTTTTCAGCATTTCATCTGGGTCTTCAAGCCAGAGTAGAGTACTCATTACATGACATTAACTCATTTTTCATCATTGTGTAAGTAACGCTTTTAGAAGTGTGTGTGGAGAGAGAGAGGGGGGGGGGGGGAGTAGAAACAAACATTTTAGCCAGCAGACGACATATTTATATGAAAGGTACAGTACATTTTGACAGTTAAACTTGTATCAGGTCACTTTTACTTCAATTTTAGCAACAACATATGAAACTGTCATTGTTTGTCTGCTTTAGGTGATTGAGTCAATAACATAAGTGGTAAAACTCAGAAGTGTCAAAAGATATGTTTCAACAATGGCTTAAAATATCAGCCAATCAAAATTCAACACATGGAAATCTGGGTCACCATCGATGAAAAAAAACATGCAAAATTTGGATATAGTTTTTAAATAAAAAATACAATTGTATCCAAGTAGAAGCAGACCTGCAAAAGATACAGTTAAATTCATAAGAACGAGAGAAAACCCCGCGATAAAAAAACGCCAAACAACAACGTGGCATAAAATCATTCGTTGTCAAATTCCAAGCGTCGTTGGATACCTTGCAGTATTCGCAGTAGCCGCAAACCGAACCCTTTGCATATTCTGCTTTCTTTATTTCTTCTTCTTCTACTGGCTCCGCTTGTTCAAATTCCTCCACTTCATCTGTGACAGCGATACTACACAGTGAGAGGAAAATAAATCCAGCAACCAGCAGCTTATTGCACGCCATGCTTCCTGTCAAATGATGAAGAGGCACCAAGAACGATAATTATTATTTTTTTGTCTCTTGACATGACTGCCGTGCTATATCGGACTGACCTTGTCATAAAGTTTTTTTTCCATAGCCATCTATCTATCTATCTATCTGTCTGTCTGTCTGTCCGTCCGTCCGTCCGTCCGTCCGCCCGCCCGCCCGTCCATCCATCCATCCATCCATCCCAGGGGGTACTCTATTTTTTTCGCATACGTAGGCTCGGACCCAGCATCTACCGTTCACCCCCAAAAATATCAGGAATTTCAAGCACCCCCCCCCCCCCAAAAAAAATAAATAAATAAAAACATTTGGAAATACAAATTCTGTAACTTGACCTTAAAAAAAGACCCTAAAATGCATAGAAATGGCCCTCAAACTAGCCCAATTTTGTGATGATCCCAAAAAAATATCCACAAAATCTTCATACCCCCAAAAAATATTCATTTTTCTGAAAACCCAAAAAAAAATTGAAATTCAGAATTTTGAACCCCAAAAAAGCCCGAGCCTACGTATGTGTGAAATATCAGAGTACCCGCCCCCTGGGATCTATCTATCTATCTATCTATCTATCTATCTATCTATCTATCTATCTATCTATCTATCTATCTATCTATCTATCTATCTATCTATCTATCTATCTATCTATCTCTGTCTGTCTGTCTGTCTGTCTGTCTGTCTGTCTGTCTGTCTGTCTGTCTTGTCTTGTCTGTCTGTCTATCTATGTATCTATGTATCTATGTATCTATGTATCTATCTATCTATCTATACACCTAAACCTCCGAGGAGGACGTAAGGTGGTGTTCCGGTATATACCAGGAGCTAAAAGGTTTAGCATAGAAAAAAAGTGGGTGAAATGAGTTATGTAAGAAGCATTATGTGTGCCGTCAACATTGTGCTCACATCCAGCTAAACTGTGTACTCACAATACTGTAAAGGTGACAACTTAATTATTCATATCTGGTCGTGGCTCGGCTGTTTCTTCTATTAAGGAAGGGAAATCAGGTTTTGTTTATAATTTGGTATAATTATAAATTGACTTGGTTCTGTGTCCAAGTTTTGAGCGATTCTTAGTGCCAGCCCAATAGAATTTCCATGACACTTTTCATCCATATTTTAGCACAATGGTCTACGAGTACACCATTTTAAGACACGATTGCACTGTCTTAACATGCATGCACACGTATAATTTTGGTATCCGTGTGTGAGTATTGAAATATTAAATAAGTGAATATACATATATACTTTGCAATTGAGGGAATGGTGCACGAGAAAAAGGGCCAAGGAAACTGCTTAAAGATCATCCCTCGTACATGTAATGTGCTCTGAAATCATAAACGCCTTTTAACATGTCGTCGCTCTAGTGCTTTAAGTTTTCTATCTACTATTGCACAAGTTCTGAGAAAATTTGGTATCCTAAATTATGATGTCTCATTTATCACATACCTAAGAATCAAACAGTGTAAATCACCTTGGTTTAAAGAAAATTTCACAGTAATATGGAATCTATGTGCATTTTTCAGTTTGTAGATAGAAGATTATGCCCTAAAATCGCCTTCTGCGTTCAGTGCTATTGTTCTATCTTTTCACACAGCTTATTATTCTGTTTATGGAGTCAATTTGTATAATATTCTGAACTGAACTGAGTATTTGTACATAAAAGAAGCAGATTTAGTCACGTGTTTGGGCATTACAGAAACAAACCCCACGGATTTGGCTGTTAAAATTTGGGTAAAGGAGGTAATATATTTCTACAGTTTATTATTCTGTCCATGGGGTCAATTTGTAAAACATTTTAAACTGAACTGATTATTTGGAAATAAAAGTAGCAGATTTGATTCTTTGTTTATTGTTACTCCCATTGTGGGAGTCTGTGATTGTTCTATGTTTTGTTGTACGTTACTTTATGTCCATTCTAGTATTGCAATCATCTTGATGAGGAAGAGAGAGCTGATTGCTTTGCTTAATTTGTCTTCCTGGTGTCTCGTGATGGTTGAGCGGCTCTTCCTCACGATGCCACGGGGTTGTCTGCGGTTTGTGATTGTGGTATTTCCTGATCATACTCACTTACTATTTTTGTCATTACACCAACAAATTGCCTTAAGGGCATACTTCCCACATTGAAATATTTTCAATACTTTGCATACAGTTTGTTCTATGCTTGGACTTTCAATATATGGAAAAATAGGATATGTCACCATGCACGTTTTTTTCGTATGGAGGTTTTTAGCATTGGACCAATTTTCTTAACATAACCTAAGTCCTTAACACCAAGCTAAACTAGTTGTAATCATCATTCAGCTTCTTTGTTTTAATTTAATTTATTGCTCGTGACCTGTTGACCGCAAGCTTTTTTAAAAAAATGTGAAAATTTATTTGTTTTCCCAAGCCGTGGCAAGATACTGCATGATATATTTTGGTAATTGTCCCAAAGTAGAATTTCGATTTTTAAATTAATAAATTATATATCAAAAAATCTGACATTGAAAATCTTTTTTTACATTTTTTATTTCATGGACTATCATTTTACCTTCTTAGAAAAAAGAAGAAAAATCGGGTGTCACCATACTCATTATCTTTCAGGAGGACCGAAAACCCTACCCCCATATATTTCGAGGAAAATTTAATATAAAACGTTTCGGAGTGTATTTATTGTCATTTTTTGTCACTTATACAATTCCATATTACTTGTTTGAAGTAATTCAACATTATAGCGCTATTTAAAACGAAGACAATAAAGGTACCCAACCGGGAATAGACCCTGGTCCTCTGGTTCCAAAGTCTGACACGTTAACCACTAGGCCAAAAGATCAGATCGTGCACAGCTCGAAATAACCGTACATATTGGACAGACAATCTGAGTATCGGCCTTCGTATTTGCATACAAGGTAAAAACTTTGAATTGTTGTACATTGTTTGATTTCGCCTGATCTATTTATCTGTATTTGATACTGAGACGATCAGCTTTGACAAAGGGACAGGGTCAATAGATATTTCGGACACATTTTAATTACTTTATTTTGTCAAGAAAATGTTGAAATTTCCATCTGACATAAGAGTATCTGAAAACTGCATTGATCCGAATTCGTAAATGGTCCGAAAGAAATGACCCAGACAACTTTCCCTGTTTCCTGACCCCGAAATGGTGTGCATGGGAATTAGCCACATATGTCTTTAAGCCCTTTTAAATATATGTAAGGGAGGTAATCTTTTTCTACAGCTTATTGTTCTGTCCATGGAGTCAATGTATGGACACATTTTTTTTGTCAAACCCTTTCTTCGTTACATCAATAATCACTTAGTGTCCAACTTTTGCCCAAAAAAAGTGTATTGCAGCAATAAATTACTTGTGCAGCTTGAACAGACCTGGGGTAATCGTAATGAGTAATTGTAATTATCTGTAATTAAATACAATTTTCAAAGTAATAAAATGTAATTTTAATATTTTTTTTTTCAAATACATGTAATGTAATTGTAATGATTACTGAAAATATTTTAGCTGTAATTATAATTATTTTCAAATACTTTTCAAATACATTTGGCTTTTTACTTAGAAAATTTGCCCAACTCAAGAAACAAAATGGTGACGAATGGTAATATTTCAATTCAGATCTATGAATGAGAAAAAGTACACATATTGACTTTTGTGGTAAAAGTAGCACACTTTAAAAAACATTTAGTCAATTTCAGGCTTCACACGGTGTTTAAGATTAATTGCATTTTGTATAGAAATTAAAAACCAAACTTTTTTCATTCAAAATTAAAATTTAAAAGGTATGGCAATAGACAACTTAACATGGTATAAGGTACATTTTCTCCCACAATTCACTCTGACAGCATTTCTGTTTCTCCTATTTGCTGGAGGCCTTTAAAGAAATTTTGAGAAACAAAACTATTATTCATTTGTGACCTCTCAGTATTGACCTTTTGTCGAGTCCATGTTCCTGGGTTGAGCAGATAGTTTACCGTTAACTGTTATAATTTACCGTTAACTGTTTGTAAAAAAATCTTTATATCCTTAAAAGCTATATTCAATCTATATCTGTCTCATTAGTTCAGTGGTTAAAACGCTCTCCTGAAACACGCGAAGTCGTGAGTTCGAGCCTCAATTCGGATTTGCTTTTTTTCTTGCAATTTTATTGCATGTATTGATGTTTAGTTATTTTAATATAGAAAAGTAAAATGATTTTTTCGTGTGTTGGGTACGAATCCCTCATTGTACCCAGAATGGAGTATGACCATTCTTTCACCTGGAAATATAAAAGTTAAGCATATTTAGTACAGTCAAAACTCTTTATAACGTCACTCGTTATAACAGAATATTCAATATCCAACATAAATTTGCTGGGAACGGATCTTTTCCCATTAAATTTCCCTCTTTATAACAGAATATTCACTTAAAGACACCGACAGTAACTTCTGGGAACAGATATACGTTTTCTATTGAAAATAAATTCATTATAACATAATTTTTGCCATGTGTCGGACAATTTTGTGATCAGGTCAAGGTTTTTTGCATGAACAGGTTTCTGTCTCATTTGATAAGAGGGAAGTTTTGTGCATTTTGATGCAATATGAAGTTGAACTGATGTATACATTTGGAATAATAGCATTTTAATTCAATACTCTGTTTGAGCTCTGTTCTGATGTTATCAAGGGTTGGCAGAACCTTCTTCGGCAATTATCCACTGTACAACACCCTGGTCAAAGCGTGGGTTCCAGTCTGATCATTTTTTCTTCTTTTTTTATTTTTCTGTTTCTTGGTCCAAAATGTCAATATTGATCGAAATCACTAACGGACAACCGATACCTTTTATGTGGCATCTTTTTGTTCTCTTATTGTTTTTAGAATATTAGCATTAGAAAATATTGCCAAAATATTGACGACTAGACCCAGGCCACTGCTCGTCATGTGCCTTCTACTTCTCTTCCACAATTTTCTGAGCGGTAGATCTGCTAACGCCAGTGAGTGCTGCAGTCCTGTACCATACACGATTCAGTTACAGTTTCATTTCAAACTTCTTTTCCTCCATGCAGAATTTGTACACGTTTTCAATAATAGCCTCTGCATCGTCGCTGTGTCTCCATACACGCCTCGCAATTTTACTGAGTGAAGTCGCTGTACATGGGCATAATACATCAGAACATGCTTTTTCTGCAAACATGTAAATCACGAAAAATTCCTGCTTCTTTGCGAAAGCAAAAAAAAAATAAATAAAAGGTTTTACTGGGTCTCGAACCCTCAACCTTGGGCTCAAATCCTCAACTTTGTTTTCAGATTCTTTTAGTACAACCGTTATACTTACTGCGCCATCGAATCGCTTGTAAAAGTTCACTTGTAAATACGAATAACTGCATGGCATAACGTTGTAACACCCCTATTTTATGGAGCAGTTCATTATTGTTAGTGCAGTCACGCCCTGATGCTTTTAAGGCTATTATAGTACTGTTTATTTTGACATGCTTAGCTGATTTCCTATGTAAATTCATAAATCCAGACCAAAAAAAGAAGACTACTCAAAGGTGTTAAATCTTTTGTTATTGAATATAGCTAGCTCATGTGAAAAGGTACTTATGACCTTCTTAATAGCTACCTGTATATGTGTGCAAACTGGACAAGGTTATAACACAAAAGTACATTTTCTTGTGGAATGGCTAAATAACTGTTTTTCATCCAATAGTGAGCTGCAAGTGATTATTTCCATCACATCATTAAATCAATGCGCAATGGCAGCACCAGTTTTGGGCCATTTTGTATTCCCACCAGAATCTTCAGAGAGTATCAAGGCTAAATGCAAGCATTGTGCATGCTATATATCTGGAAGAACAGATTCTACAGCCAACTTTCTGACTCATTTGAAGGTATGTTCTGCTTTTGGCATTTATTATATGGAAATGGTAGGGGGTTCGATCTATTTGAAAATTAGCAAATTTTGCTTATATAAAGTCCCTGTCACACTATAATGCTTTAGCCAACGCATGCCGACGTATGGAACATACACTGAACCGAAGTTATAAGTAGCCACCATACAATTTTTGCTCCTGTTCAGAAAGTAAAAATCGCTCTCACAAAATTTAAATTCTATAAGAAGGTCCAAGGCTTTGTTGAGACTCTGCAAATTATGTCATTTCAAAATGTCTGGTAGACCTTGCACAGACGAGGTCCGAGTAAAGGTACCATCATTTCAAAAAGTCACACTTTTTAGTGTGATATAAACTTTTCATCAGATACGTTATCTATTTATATTTTAATTAGTTTGAAGATGTTTATAACAGCTGTGATATAAGATGAAAAGAATCAAAGGTTTTTTTGACAATTGAACACTCCATTTCTCTTCTACGTTAACATGAAGACAGCCACGGTCAACAACTTAATCAAAGGATTTTTAGCTTAACCATGCAGTTTGCACACACACTTTCCATTGCTCTGTACGATTTATTATCTGCGGCACAGTAGTGCAATTTTCAGGGGTTCTTTATTATGTATTGGCGTCACTGTTCTGCTTAATAATTAAAAGAAATCTTTAACAAATGCCATTTAAATGACCTTTAAAGTTTCACGTTAAAAGCGGAAGTGGATACCAAATTAGTAAAAAATATCATTAGAAAACGGGCTCATCAAGTTGCATGGTGTTTTGTCAAACATATTAACGTAAAATAAAAACCCATACAATGATTTTAGTGTGTGCAGCTGATGATTTCCGAAAATTTCGGAAAATTTGGAAAATTATCAATTTTTAAAAATTCTGAAAAAATCTGTCATAAGCAAAATGTCAAGTGTTTGATGTTTTTTTCAAGTCTACTAGGCAGGTTTCCATTACCTGTACTTGAATTTGATAAAAACTGCACTCAAAACGCTTTTTTCTTCAAAAATTTGATTTTTGCATTTTTTAACCCAAAAATCGTGAAGTGATAGAAAACTCTTCCAAAACACCGCTTAACTTTAGTTCATTACAATACACATACTTGGGCAAAAAATCATTTCAATATCACTAAGGCTTAGTCAGAAAAAAGAAATTGAAAAGTGGCTACTTAGAACTTCGGTTCAGTGTATATCTAGTAAGCTGGCATACGCTGAAATCTAATTAAAAAATCAGAGGAAGCCTCTCTCTGAACTTATGCATAGCGGTCGCGAAAAGAGCATAGAACCTATGTCTAACTTATCAGTAACTTATTCATAAAAAATCCGGATGCAGGAGACTCGCTTTCAGACAGCAGATGCAGGAGACTCACTATCAGAAAGCGGATGCAGGGGACACTGTATCAGACAGCGGATGCAGGAGAGTCTCTATCAGACAGCGATTGCAGGTGTCCCTCTAGCAGACAGCGGATGCAGGTGTCTCTCTATCAGACAGCGGATGCAGGAGACTCTCCATCAGACCGCCCATGCAGGAGACATTCTATCAGACAGCGGATGCAGGAGACACTCTATCAGACTGCGGATACAGAATTATCTTTATAAGACAGCGGATGCAGGAGACTCTCTATCAGACAGCGGATGCAGGAGACTCTCTATCAGACAGCTGCTGCATGAGTATCTCTATCAGACAGCGGATGCAGGAGTATCTCCATCAGACAGCCGATGCAGGAGACACTATCAGACAGCGGATGCAGGAGACTCTCTATCTGACAGGGGATGCAGGAGACTCTCTATCAGACAGCTGATGCATAGACACTCTATCAGACAGCGGATGCAGGAGTCTCCCTATCAGACAAAGGATGCAGAAGCACAGGGGATGCAGGAGACTATATGACAGCAGATGCAGGAGACTCTCTATCAGACACCGAAACCAGGAGACTCTCTATAAGACAGCGGATGCAGGAGAGTCTCTATCAGACAGCGGATGCAGGTGTCCCTCTTTCAGACAGCGGATGCAGGAGTATCTACATCAGACCGCGGATGCAGGAGACATTCTATCAGAAAGCGGATGCAGGAGTATCTCCATCAAACCGCAGATGCAGTAGACATTCTATCAGACAGCGGATGCAGGAGACACTCTATCAGACTGCGGATGCAGGAGTATCTTTATACAACAGCGGATGCAGGAGAGTCTCTATCAGACAGCAAAACAAGGAGACTCTCTATAAGACAGCGGATGCAGGAGAGTCTCTATCAGACAGCAGATGCATAGACACTCTATCAGACAGTGGATGCAGGAGACTCTCTATCAGACAGAATATGCAGAAGTATCTATTACAGACAGCGGATGCAGGAGACTATCTGACAGCAGATGCAGGAGACTTTCTATCAGACAGCAAAACCAGGAGACTCTCTATAAGACAGCGGATGCAGGAGACTCTCTATCAGACAGCGGATGCAGGTGTCCCTCTATCAGACAGCGGATGCAGGTGTCTCTCTTTCAGGCAGCGGATGCAGGAGTATCTACATCAGACCGCCGATGCAGGAGACATTCTATCAGAAAGCGGATGCAGGAGTCACTCTATCATACAGATGATGCAAAAGTATCTTTATCAGACAGCGGATGCAGGAGTATCTCTATCAGACAGCGGATGCAGGAGTCTTTCTATCAGACAGCGGATGCAGGAGACACTATATCAGACAACGGATGCAGGACTCTCTTCATCAGACAGCGGATGCAGGAGTATCTCCATCAGACAGCGGATGCAGGAGTCTCCTAATCAGACAGCGAATGCAGGAGTATCTCCATCAGACAGCGGATGCAGGAGTATCTCCATCAGGCAGCGGATGCAGGAGACACTCTATCAGACAGGGGATGCAGGAGACTCTCTATCAGACAGCGGATGCAGGAGACTCTCTATCAGACAGCTGATGCACGAGACTCTTTATCAGACAGCAGATGCACGAGACTCTCTATTAGACAGCGAATGCAGAGACACTTTAAGATCGCAGTGTATCTCCATCTGGCAGCGGATGCAGGAGACACTCCATCAGACAGCAAAACCAGGAGACTCTCTATCAGACAGCGGATGCAGAAGACTCTCTATCAGACAGCGGATGCAGGAGACTCTCTATCTGACAGCTGATGCAGGAGTCTCTCAATCAGACGGCGGATGCAGGAGTATCTCCATCAGACAGCGGATGCAGGAGAGTCTCTTTCAGACAGCGGATGCAGGTGTCCCTCTATCAGAAGGCGGATGCAGGTGTCTCTCTATCAGACAGCGGATGCAGGAGTATCTCCATCAGACAGCAGATGCAGGAGTCTCTCTATCAGACAGCGGATGCAGGAGACTATCAGACAGCAGATGCAGGGTACTCTCTATCAGACAGCGAAACCAGGAGACTCTCTATAAGACAGCGGATGCAGGAGAGTCTCTATCAGACAGCGGATGCAGGTGTCCCTCTATCAGAGAGCAGATGAAGGTGTCTCTCTTTCAGACAGCGGATGCAGGAGTATCTCCATCAGACCGCAGATGAAGGAGACATTCTATCAGACAGCGGATGCAGGAGACATTCTATCAGACAGCGGATGCAGGAGTATCTTTAAAAGACAGCGGATGCAGGAGAGTCTCTATCAGACAGCAAAACCAGGGGACTCTCTATAAACCAGCGGATGCAGGAGAGTCTCTATCAGACAGCGGATACAGGTGTCCCTCTATCAGACAGCGGATGCAGCTGTCTCTCTTTCAGACAGCGGATGCAGGAGTATCTCCATCAGACCGCGGATGCAGGAGACATTCTATCAGACAGCGGATGCAGGAGACACTCTATTTGACAGCGGCTGCATGAGTATCTCTATCAGACAGCTGATGCAGGAGTCTCTCAATCAGACAGCGGATGCAGGAGACACTCTATCAGACAGCGGATGCAGGAGACTCTCTATCAGACAGCGGAGGCAGGAGACTCTCTATTAGACAGCGGATGCAGGAGTATCTTTATCAGACCACGGATGCAGGAGACATTTAATTAGACAGCGGATGCAGGAGACTCTCTATCAGACAGCGGATGCAGGAGACTCTCTATCAGACAGCGGCTGAATGAGTATCTCTATCAGACAGCTGATGCAGGAGTCTCTCAATCAGACAGCGGATGCAGGAGACACTCTATCTGACAGCAGATGCATGAGACTCTCTATCAGACAGCGGATGCAGGAGACTCTCTATCAGACAGCGGATGCAGGAGACTCTCTATCAGACAGTGGATGCAGGAGACTCTCTATTAGACAGCGGATGCAGGAGTATCTCCATCAGACCGCGGATGCAGGAGACATTTAATCAGACAGCGGATGCAGGAGACTCTCTATCAGACAGTGGATGCAGGAGTATCTATATCAGACAGCGGATGCAGGAGACTCTTTATCAGACAGTGGATGCAGTAGTATCTTTATGTGACAGCGGATGCAGGAGACTCTCTATCAGACAGCGTATGCAGGAGACTCTCCATCAGACAGCGGATGCATGAGACTCTCTATCAGACAGCCGATGCAGGAGTATCTACATCAGACCGCGGATGCAGGTGACATTCTATCAGAAAGCGGATGCAGGAGTCACTCTATCATACAGCGGATGCAGGAGTATCTTTATATGACAGCGGATGCAGGAGTATATCTATCAGACAGCGGATGCAGGAGTCTTTCTATCAGACAGCGGATGCAGGAAACACTATATCAGACAATGGATGCAGGAGTCTCTTCATCAGACAGCGGATGCAGGAGAATTTCAATCAGACAGCGGATGCAGGAGTCTCCTAATCAGACAGCGAATGCAGGAGTATCTCCATCAGACAGCGGATGCAGGAGTATCTCCATCAGGCAGCGTATGCAGGAGACACTCTATCAGACAGGGGATGCAGGAGACTCTCTATCAGACAGCGGATGCAGGAGACTCTCTATCAGACAGCTGATGCATTAGACCCTCTATCAGACAGCGGATGCACGAGACTCTCTATCAGATAGCGGATGCACGAGACCCTCTATTAGACAGCGAATGCAGAAGACACTCTATCAGACCGCAATTTCAGGAGTTTCTCCATCAGACAGCAAAACCAGGAGACTCTCTATCAGACAGCGGATGCAGGAGACTCTCTATCAGACAGCGGATGCAGGAGACTCTCTATCTGACAGCGGACGCAGGAGACTCTCTATCAGACAGCGAATGCATGAGACACTCTAGCAGACAGCAGATGCATGAGTCTCTCAATCAGACAGCGGATGCAGGAGTATCTCCATCAGACAGCGGATGCAGAAGAGTCTCTTTCAGACTGCGGATGCAGGTGTCCCTCTATCAGAAGGCGGATGCAGCTGTCTCTCTATCAGACAGCGGATGCAGGAGTATCTCAATCAGACAGCGGATGCAGGAGTCTCTCTATCAGACAGCGAATGCAGGAGACTCTCTATCAGACAGTGGATGCAGGAGACTCTATCAGACAGCAGATGCAGGAGACACTCTATCAGACAGCGGATGCAGGAGACTGTCTATCACACAGCGGATGCAGGAGACTCTCTATCAGACAGCGGATGCAGGAGAATCTCTATCAGACAGCCGATGCAGGAGACTCTCTATCAGACAGCGGATGCAGGAGACACTCTATCAGACAGCGGATGCAGGAGTCTCTCAATCAGACAGCGGATGCAGGAGTATCTCCATCAGACAGCGGATGCAGGAGACTCTCTATCAGACAGCGAATGCAGGAGACACTCTATCAAACAGCTGATGCAGGAGTCTCTCTATCAGATAGCGGATGCAGGAGTCTCTCCATCAGACAGCAGATGCAGGAGTCTCTCTATCAGACAGCGGATGCAGGAGACTCTCTATCAGACAGCAGATGCAGGAGTCTCTCTATCAGACAGCAAACCAGGAGACTCTGTATCAGACAGTGGATGCAGAAGATTCTCTATCAGAAAGCGAAACCAGGAGACTCTCTATCAGACAGCGGATGCAGGAGACTCTCTATCAGACAGCGGATGAATTAGACACTCTATCAGACAGCGGATGCATGAGTCTCTCAATCAGAGAGCGGATGCAGGAGTATCTCCATTAGACAGTGGATGCAGGAGTCTCTCAATCAGACAGCAGATGCAGGTGCCCCTATATCAGACAGCGGATGCAGGTGTCTCTCTATCAGACAGCGGGTGCAAGACAATCTCCATCAAACAGCGGATGCATGAGTCTCTCTATCAGACAGCGGATGCAGGAGACTCTCTATCAGACAGCGGATGCAGAAAAACTCACTATCAGACAGCGGATGCATGAGACACTCTATCAGGCAGCGGATACAGGAGTGTCTCTATAGACAGCGGATGCAGGAGTCTCTCTATCAGACAGCGAAACCAGCTGACTCTCTATCAGACAGCGGATGCAGGAGACACTCTATCAGACAAGGGATGCAGGAGACTCTCTATCAGACAGCGGATGCATGAGACTCTCTATCAGACAGCTAATGCACGAGACTCTCTATCAGACAGCGGATGCAGGAGACTCTCTATTAGACAGCGGATGCAGAAGACACTCTATCAGACCACAGATTCAGGAGGTTCTCCATCAGACAGCCAAACCAGGAGACTCTCTATCAGACAGCTGATGCAGGAGACTCTCTATCTGACAGTGGATGCAGAAGACTCTCTATCTGACAGCGGATGCAGGGGACACTTTATCAAATAGCGGATGCAGGAGATTCTCTATCAGACAGCGATTGCAGGTGTCCCTCTAGCAGACAGCGGATGCAGGTGTCACTCTATCAGACAGCCGATGCAGGAGTATCTCCATCAGAAAGCGGATGCAGGAGAGTCTCTTTCAGACAGCGGATGCAGGTGTCCCCTTACAGAAGGAGGATGCAGGTGTCTCTCTATCAGACAGCAAATGCAGGAGAATCTCCATCAGACAGCAGATGCAGGAGTCTCTCTATCAGATAGCGGACGCAGGAGACACTCTACCAAACAGCGAATGCAGGAGGCTCTCTATCAAACAGTGGATGCAGGAGTCTCTCTATCAGACAGGGGATGCAGGAGTATCATTATCAGACAGCGGATGGAGGATACTCTATCAGAAAGCGGATGCAGGAGACTCTCTATCAGAGAGCGGATACAGGTATCTCTCAATCAGACAGCGGATGCAGGAGACTCTCCATCAGACAGCGGATGCATGAGACTCTCTATCAGACAGCCGATGCAGGAGTATCTACATCAGACCGCAGATGCAGGTGACATTCTATCAGAAAGCGGATGCAGGAGTCACTCTATCATACAGCGGATGCAGGAGTATCTTTATATGACAGCGGATGCAGGAGTATATCTATCAGACAGCGGATGCAGGAGTCTTTCTATCAGACAGCGGATGCAGGAAACACTATATCAGACAATGGATGCAGGAGTCTCTTCATCAGACAGCGGATGCAGGAGAATTTCAATCAGACAGCGGATGCAGGAGTCTCCTAATCAGACAGCGAATGCAGGAGTATCTCCATCAGACAGCGGATGCAGGAGTATCTCCATCAGGCAGCGTATGCAGGAGACACTCTATCAGACAGGGGATGCAGGAGACTCTCTATCAGACAGCGGATGCAGGAGACTCTCTATCAGACAGCTGATGCATTAGACCCTCTATCAGACAGCGGATGCACGAGACTCTCTATCAGATAGCGGATGCACGAGACCCTCTATTAGACAGCGAATGCAGAAGACACTCTATCAGACCGCAATTTCAGGAGTTTCTCCATCAGACAGCGAAACCAGGAGACTCTCTATCAGACAGCGGATGCAGGAGACTCTCTATCAGACAGCGGATGCAGGAGACTCTCTATCTGACAGCGGACGCAGGAGACTCTCTATCAGACAGCGGATGCATGAGACACTCTAGCAGACAGCAGATGCATGAGTCTCTCAATCAGACAGCGGATGCAGGAGTATCTCCATCAGACAGCGGATGCAGAAGAGTCTCTTTCAGACTGCGGATGCAGGTGTCCCTCTATCAGAAGGCGGATGCAGGTGTCTCTCTATCAGACAGCGGATGCAGGAGTATCTCAATCAGACAGCGGATGCAGGAGTCTCTCTATCAGACAGCGAATGCAGGAGACTCTCTATCAGACAGTGGATGCAGGAGACTCTATCAGACAGCAGATGCAGGAGACACTCTATCAGACAGCGGATGCAGGAGACTGTCTATCACACAGCGGATGCAGGAGACTCTCTATCAGACAGCGGATGCAGGAGAATCTCTATCAGACAGCCGATGCAGGAGACTCTCTATCAGACAGCGGATGCAGGAGACACTCTATCAGACAGCGGATGCAGGAGTCTCTCAATCAGACAGCGGATGCAGGAGTATCTCCATCAGACAGCGGATGCAGGAGACTCTCTATCAGACAGCGAATGCAGGAGACACTCTATCAAACAGCTGATGCAGGAGTCTCTCTATCAGATAGCGGATGCAGGAGTCTCTCCATCAGACAGCAGATGCAGGAGTCTCTCTATCAGACAGCGGATGCAGGAGACTCTCTATCAGACAGCAGATGCAGGAGTCTCTCTATCAGACAGCAAACCAGGAGACTCTGTATCAGACAGTGGATGCAGAAGATTCTCTATCAGAAAGCGAAACCAGGAGACTCTCTATCAGACAGCGGATGCAGGAGACTCTCTATCAGACAGCGGGTGAATTAGACACTCTATCAGACAGCGGATGCATGAGTCTCTCAATCAGAGAGCGGATGCAGGAGTATCTCCATTAGACAGTGGATGCAGGAGTCTCTCAATCAGACAGCGGATGCAGGTGCCCCTCTATCAGACAGCGGATGCAGGTGTCTCTCTATCAGACAGCGGGTGCAAGACAATCTCCATCAAACAGCGGATGCATGAGTCTCTCTATCAGACAGCGGATGCAGGAGACTCTCTATCAGACAGCAGATGCAGAAAAACTCACTATCAGACAGCGGATGCATGAGACACTCTATCAGGCAGCAGATACAGGAGTGTCTCTATAGACAGCGGATGCAGGATCTCTCTATCAGACAGCGAAACCAGCTGACTCTCTATCAGACAGCGGATGCAGGAGACACTCTAGCAGACAAGGGATGCAGGAGACTCTCTATCAGACAGCGGATGCATGAGACTCTCTATCAGACAGCTAATGCACGAGACTCTCTATCAGACAGCGGATGCAGGAGACTCTCTATTAGACAGCGGATGCAGAAGACACTCTATCAGACCACAGATTCAGGAGGTTCTCCATCAGACAGCCAAACCAGGAGACTCTCTATCAGACAGCTGATGCAGGAGACTCTCTATCTGACAGTGGATGCAGGAGACTCTCTATCTGACAGCGGATGCAGGGGACACTTTATCAAACAGCGGATGCAGGAGAGTCTCTATCAGACAGCGATTGCAGGTGTCCCTCTAGCAGACAGCGGATGCAGGTGTCTCTCTATCAGACAGCCGATGCAGGAGTATCTCCATCAGAAAGCGGATGCAGGAGAGTCTCTTTCAGACAGCGGATGCAGGTGTCCCCTTACAGAAGGAGGATGCAGGTGTCTCTCTATCAGACAGCAAATGCAGGAGAATCTCCATCAGACAGCAGATGCAGGAGTCTCTCTATCAGACAGCGGACGCAGGAGACACTCTACCAAACAGCGAATGCAGGAGACTCTCTATCAAACAGTGGATGCAGGAGTCTCTCTATCAGACAGGGGATGCAGGAGTATCATTATCAGACAGCGGATGGAGGATACTCTATCAGAAAGCGGATGCAGGAGACTCTCTATCAGAGAGCGGATACAGGTATCTCTCAATCAGACAGCGGATGCAGGAGACTCAATCTGACAGTAGATGCAGGAGGCACATTAACAGACAACGGATGCAGGAGTCTTTATATCATATTGCGGATGCAGGAGTCTCTCTATTAGACAGCGAAACCAGTAGTCTCTGTATCAGACAGCGGATGCAGGAGTATCTCCATCAGACAGCGGATGCAGGAGTCTCTTTCAGACAGCAGATGCAGGATACTCTCTATCAGACAGCGGATGCAGGAGTCTCTCTATCAGACAGCGGATGCAGGAGTATCTCCATCAGAGAGCGGATGCATGAGACACTCTATCAGACAGCGGATGCAGGAGTCTATCAATCAGATAGCGGATGCAGGAGTATCTCCATCGGACAGCAGATGCAGGAGACTCTTTCAGACAGCGGATGCAGGTGTCACTCTATCAGACAGCGGATGCAGGTGTCTCTCTATCAGAAAGCGGATGCAGGAGTACCTCCATCAGACAGCGAGTGCAGGAGTATCTCAATCAGACAGCGGATGCAGGAGTCTTTCTATCAGATAGGTGATGCAGGAGACTCTCTATCAGACAGCGGATGCAGGAGACTCTCTATCAGACAGCGGATGCAGGAGACACTCTATCAGACAGCGAATGCAGGAGAATCTCTATCAGACAGCGTATGCAGTAGACTCTCTATCAGACAGCTGATGAAGGAGTCTCTCCATCAGACAGCGGATGCAGGAGACTCTCTATCAGACAGCGGATGCAGTAGACACTCTATCAAACAGCAGATGAAGGAGTCTCTCTATCAGACAGCGGATGCAGGAGTCTTTCTATCAGACAGCAGATGCAGGAGAATCTCTATCAGGCAGTGGATGCAGGAGACTCTCTATCAGACAGCGGATGCAGGAGACACTCTATCAGACAGCGGATGCAGGAGAATCTCTATCAGACAGCGGATGCAGGAGACACTCTATCAGACAGCGGATGCAGGAGAATCTCTATCAGACAGCAGATGCATGAGACACTCTATCAGACAGCGGATGCAGGAGTCTCTCCATTAGACAGCGGATGCAGGAGACTCTCTATCAGACAGCCGATGCAGGAGACACTCTATCAAACAGCAGATGAAGGAGTCTCTCTATCAGACAGCGGATGCAGGAGTCTCTCTTTGAGACAGCGAAACCAGGAGTCTCTGTATCAGACAGCGAATGCAGAAGATTCTTTATCAGACAGCGTTACCAGGAGACTCTCTATTAGACAACGGATGCAGGAGACTCTCTATCAGACAGCGGATGCAGGAGTCTCTCTATCAGACAGCAGATGCAGGAGACTCTCTATCAGACAGTGGATGAATTAGACACTCTATCAGACAACGGATGCAGTCGTCTCTCAATCAGACAGCAGATGCAGGAGTCTCTTTCACAGGACAATCTCCATAAAACAGCGGATGCATGAGTCTCTCTATCAGACAGCGGATGCAGGAGACTCTCTATCAGACAGCGGATGCAGGAGACTCTCTATCAGACAGCGGATGCATGAGAGACTCTATCAGACAGCTGATTCAGGATTGTCTCTATTAGTCAGTGAAACCAGTAGACTCTCTATCAGACAGCGGATGCATGAGACTCTCTATCAGACAGCGGATGCAGGAGACTCTCTATCAGACCGCGGATGAATTAGACACTCTATCAGACAGCGGATGCAAGATGTCTCTATCAAACAGCGGATGAAGGAGTCTCTCTATCAGACAGCGAAACCAGGAGACTCTCTATCAGACAGCGGATGCAGGAGACTCTCCATCAGACAGCTGATGCAGGAGACTCTCTATCTGACAGCAGATGCAGGAGACTCTCTATCAGACAGCGGATGCATTAAACACTCTATCAGACAGCGGATGCAGGAGTCTTTCAATCATACAGCGGATGCTGGAGTATCTCCTTCAGGCAGCAGATGAAGGAGTCTCTCTATCAGACAGCAGATGCAGGAGTCTCTCCACCAGACAGCGGATGCATGAGGCACTCAATCAGACAGCGGATGCAGGAGTCTCTAAATAAGAGAGCGGATGCAGGAGTTTCTCCATCAGACAGCGCATGCAGGAGTCTCATTCAGACAGCAGATGCAGAAGACTCTCTATCAGACATCGGATGCAGGAGTCTCTCTTTCAGACAGCGGATGAAGGAGTATCTATATCAGACAGCGGATGCATGAGACACTCTATCAGACAGCGGTTGCAGGAGTCTCTCAATCAGACAGCGGATGCAAGAGTATCTCCATCATATAGCTGGTGCAGGAGACTCTTTCAGACAGCTGATGCAGGTGTCCATCTATCAGACAGCGGATGCAGGAGTATCCCTATCAGACAGCAGATGCAGGAGACTCTCTATCAGACAGCGGATGCAGGAGACTCTCTATCAGGCAGCCGATGCAGTAGACTCTCTTTCAGACAGCGGATGCAGTACACACTGTATCAGACAGCGGATGCAGGAGTCTCTCTATCAGACAGCGGATGCAGGAGTCTCTCTATCAGACAGCGAAACCAGGAGACTCCTATCAGACAGCGGATGCAGGAGACTCTCTATCAGACAGTGGATGCAGGAGACTCTCAACTAGACATAGGATGCAGGACACTCTCCATCAGACAGCAGATGCAAGAGAGTCTCTTTCAAACAGCGGATGCAGGTGTCCTTCTATCAAAAGGCAGATGCAGGTGTCTCTCTATCAGACAGCGGATGCAGGACTATCTCCATCAGACAGCAGATGCAGGAGTCTCTCTTTCAGATAGCAGATGCAGGAGACAATCTATCAGACAGCGTACGCAGGAGACTTTCTATCAGACAGCGGATGCAGGAGTCTCTCTATCAGGAAGCAGATGCAGGAGTATTTCTATCAGACAGCGGATGCAGGTGTCCCTCTATCGGACAACGGATGCAGGTGTCTCTCTATCAGATAGCAGATGCAGGAGTATCTCCATCAGGCAGCAGATGCAGGAGTCTATCAGACAGCGGATGCATGAGACTCTCTATCAGTCCGCGAATGCAGGAGTCTCTTTCAGACAGCGGATGCAGGTGTCCCTCTATCAGACAGCGGATGCAGGTGTCTCTCTATCAGACAGCGGATGCAGGAGACTCTCTATCAGACAGCGGATGCAGGAGCCTCTCTATCAGAAAGCGGATGCAGGAGACACTCTATCAAACAGCAGACGAAGGAGTCTCTCTATTAGACAGCGGATGCAGTAGATTCTTTATCAGACAGCAAAACCAGGAGACTCTCTGTCAGACAACGGATGCAGGAGACTCTCTATTAGACAGAGGATGAATTAGACACTCTATCAAACAGCGGATGCAGGAGTCTCTCAATCAGACAGTGGATGCAGAAGACTCTCTATCAGACAATGGATGAATTAGACACTCTAACAAACAGCGGATGCAGGAGTCTCTCAATCAGACAGCGGATGCAGGAGACTCTCTATCAGACAGCGGATGCAGGAGTCTCTTTCAGACAGCGGTTGCAGGTGTCCCTCTATCAGACAGCGAATGCAGGTGTCTCTCTATCAGACAGCGGATGCAGGACAATCTCCGTCAGACAGTGGATGCATGAGTCTCTCTATCAGACAGCGGATGCTGGAGACTCTCTATCAGACAGCGGATGCAGGAGACTCTCTATCAGACAGCGAAACCAGGAGACTCTCTATCAGACAGCGGATGCAGGAGACTCTCTATCAGACAGCGGATGCAGGAGACTCTCTATCTGACAGCGGATGCAGGAGATTCTCTACCAGACAGCCGATGCAGGAGTATCTCCATCAGACAGCGGATGATGCAGGAGACTCTCTATCAGACAGCGGATGCAGGAGACTCTCCATGAAGATAGCGGATGCAAGAACACTCTCTAACAGACAGCGGATGCATGAGACACTCTATCAGACATTGGATGCAGGAGTCTCTCAATCAGACAGCGGATGCAGGAGTCTCTCTATCAGACAGCAGATGCAGGAGTATCTCCATCAGAGAGCGGATGCAGGAGACTCTCTATCAGACAGCGGATGCAGGAGGCTCTCTACCAGACAGCGGATTGGTGAGACACTCCATTAGACAGCGGATGCAGGAGTATTTCTATCAGACAGCGGATGCAGGAGTCTCTCTATCAGACAGCGGATACAGGAGACTCTCTATCAGACAGCGGATGCAGGAGACTCTCTATCTGACAGCGGATGCAGGAGATTCTCTACCAGACAGCCGATGCAGGAGTATCTCCATCAGACAGCGGATGATGCAGGAGACTCTCTATCAGACAGCGGATGCAGGAGACTCTCCATGAAGATAGCGGATGCAAGAACACTCTCTAACAGACAGCGGATGCATGAGACACTCTATCAGACATTGGATGCAGGAGTCTCTCAATCAGACAGCGGATGCAGGAGTCTCTCTATCAGACAGCAGATGCAGGAGTATCTCCATCAGAGAGCGGATGCAGGAGACTCTCTATCAGACAGCGGATGCAGGAGGCTCTCTACCAGACAGCGGATTGGTGAGACACTCCATTAGACAGCGGATGCAGGAGTATTTCTATCAGACAGCGGATGCAGGAGTCTCTCTATCAGACAGCCGATACAGGAGACACTCTATCAGACAGCGTAGGCAGGAGACTCTCTATCAGACAGCATATGCAGGAGACTATCAGACAGCGGATGCAAAGGACTCTCAATCAGACAGCGGATGCAGGAGACACTATATCAGAAAGCGGATGCAGGAGACACTCTATCAGACAGCGGATGCAGGAGTCCTCCATCAGACAGCAGATGCAGGAGTATCTCCATCAGACAGCGGATGCAGGAGACTCTCTATCAGACAGCGGATGCAGGAGGCTCTCTACCAGACAGCGGATTGGTGAGACACTCCATTAGACAGCGGATGCAGGAGTATTTCTATCAGACAGCGGATGCAGGAGTCTCTCTATCAGACAGCCGATACAGGAGACACTCTATCAGACAGCGTAGGCAGGAGACTCTCTATCAGACAGCATATGCAGGAGACTATCAGACAGCGGATGCAAAGGACTCTCAATCAGACAGCGGATGCAGGAGACACTATATCAGAAAGCGGATGCAGGAGACACTCTATCAGACAGCGGATGCAGGAGTCCTCCATCAGACAGCAGATGCAGGAGTATCTCCATCAGACAGCGGATGCAGGAGACTCTCTATCAGACAGCGGATGCATGAGACACTCTATCAGACAGCGGATGCAGGAGTCTCTCTATCAGACAGCGAAACCAGGAGACTCTCTATCAGACAGCGGATGCAGGAGTCTCTCTATCTGACAGCGGATGCAGGAGACTCTCTATCAGACAGCGGATGCATGAGACACTCTATCAGACAGCGGATGTAGGAGTCTCTCAATCAGACAGTGGATGCAAGAGTATCTCAATCAGATAGCTGATGCAGGAGACTCTCCTTCAGACAGCGGATGCAGATGTCCCTTTATCAGAAGGCAGGTGCAGGTGTCTCTATATTAGACAGCGGATGCAGGAGTATCTCCATCAGACAACGGATGCAGGAGTCTCTCTATCGGACATTGGATGCAGGAGACACTTCACCAAACAGCGGATGCAGGAGACTCTCTATCAGACAATGGATGCAGGAGTCTCTCTATCAGACAGCGAATGCAGAAGTATCATTATCAGACAGCGGATCGAGGAGACTCTCTATCAGACTGCAGATACAGGAGACTCTCTATCAGAGAGCGGATGCAGGTTTCTCTCTATCAGACAGCAGATGCAGGATTATCTCCATCAGACGGCGGATGCAAGAATCTCTATCAGACAGCGGGTGCAGGATTATCTCCATGCGACAGCGGATGCAGGAGTCTCTCTATCAGACAGCGGATGCAGGTTTCTCTCTGTCAAATAGCAGATGCAGGAGTATCTCCATCAGACAGCGGATGCAGGAGACTCTCTATCAGAAAGTGGATGCAGGAGTCTCTGTATCAGACAGCGGATGCAGAAGTATCATTATCAGACAGGGAATGCAGGAAATTCTCTATCAGAGAGCGGATGCAGGAGACACTCTATCAGACAGCGGATGCAGGAGTCTCTGTATCAGACAGCGGATGCAGAAGTATCATTATCAGACAACGGATGCAGGAAACTCTCTATCAGAGGGCGGATGCAGGTGTCTCTCTATCAGACAGCGGATGCAGGAGACTCTCTATCAGACAGCAGATACAGGAGACACATTATCAGACAACAGATGCAGGAATATCTCCATCAGACAGCGGATGCAGGTGTTTTTTTCAAACAGCGGATAAAGGGACTCTCTATCAGACAGCGGATGCAGGAGATACTATATCAGACAGCGGATGCAGGAGACATTCTTACTATCAGACAGCGGATGCAGGAGTCCTCCATCAGACAACAGATGCAGGAGTATCTCCATCGGACAGCAGATGCATGAGAAACTCTATCAGACAGCGGATGCAGGAGTCTCTCTTTCAAACAGCGGATGCAGGAGACTCTCTATCAGACAGCAGATGCAGGAGACTCTCCATCAGAGAGCGGATGCAGGTTTCTCTCTATCAAATAGCAGATGCAGGAGTATCTCTATCAGACAGCGGATGCAGGAGACTCTCTATCAGACAGCAGATGCAGTAGACTCTCTATCAGAGAGCGGATGCAGGTTTCTCTCTATCAAATAGCAGATGCAGGAGTATCTCCATCAGACAGCGGATGCAGGAGTCTCTCTATCAGACAGCGGATGCAGGAGACTCACTATCAGAGAGCGGCTGCAGGTTTCTCTCTATCAAATAGCAGATGCAGGAGTATCTCCATCACACAGCGGATGCAGGAGACTCTCTATCAGACAGTGGATGCAGGAGTCTCTGTATCAGACAGCGGATGCAGAAGTATCATTATCAGAGAGCGGATGCAGGAGACACTCTATCAGACAGCGGATGCAGGAGTCCTCCATCAGACAGCAGATGCAGGAGTATCTCCATCAGACAGCGGATGCAGGAGACTCTCTATCAGACAGCGGATGCAGGAGGCTCTCTACCAGACAGCGGATTGGTGAGACACTCCATTAGACAGCGGATGCAGGAGTATTTCTATCAGACAGCGGATGCAGGAGTCTCTCTATCAGACAGCCGATACAGGAGACACTCTATCAGACAGCGTAGGCAGGAGACTCTCTATCAGACAGCATATGCAGGAGACTATCAGACAGCGGATGCAAAGGACTCTCAATCAGACAGCGGATGCAGGAGACACTATATCAGAAAGCGGATGCAGGAGACACTCTATCAGACAGCGGATGCAGGAGTCCTCCATCAGACAGCAGATGCAGGAGTATCTCCATCAGACAGCGGATGCAGGAGACTCTCTATCAGACAGCGGATGCATGAGACACTCTATCAGACAGCGGATGCAGGAGTCTCTCTATCAGACAGCGAAACCAGGAGACTCTCTATCAGACAGCGGATGCAGGAGTCTCTCTATCTGACAGCGGATGCAGGAGACTCTCTATCAGACAGCGGATGCATGAGACACTCTATCAGACAGCGGATGTAGGAGTCTCTCAATCAGACAGTGGATGCAAGAGTATCTCAATCAGATAGCTGATGCAGGAGACTCTCCTTCAGACAGCGGATGCAGATGTCCCTTTATCAGAAGGCAGGTGCAGGTGTCTCTATATTAGACAGCGGATGCAGGAGTATCTCCATCAGACAACGGATGCAGGAGTCTCTCTATCGGACATTGGATGCAGGAGACACTTCACCAAACAGCGGATGCAGGAGACTCTCTATCAGACAATGGATGCAGGAGTCTCTCTATCAGACAGCGAATGCAGAAGTATCATTATCAGACAGCGGATCGAGGAGACTCTCTATCAGACTGCAGATACAGGAGACTCTCTATCAGAGAGCGGATGCAGGTTTCTCTCTATCAGACAGCAGATGCAGGATTATCTCCATCAGACGGCGGATGCAAGAATCTCTATCAGACAGCGGGTGCAGGATTATCTCCATGCGACAGCGGATGCAGGAGTCTCTCTATCAGACAGCGGATGCAGGTTTCTCTCTGTCAAATAGCAGATGCAGGAGTATCTCCATCAGACAGCGGATGCAGGAGACTCTCTATCAGAAAGTGGATGCAGGAGTCTCTGTATCAGACAGCGGATGCAGAAGTATCATTATCAGACAGGGAATGCAGGAAATTCTCTATCAGAGAGCGGATGCAGGAGACACTCTATCAGACAGCGGATGCAGGAGTCTCTGTATCAGACAGCGGATGCAGAAGTATCATTATCAGACAACGGATGCAGGAAACTCTCTATCAGAGGGCGGATGCAGGTGTCTCTCTATCAGACAGCGGATGCAGGAGACTCTCTATCAGACAGCAGATACAGGAGACACATTATCAGACAACAGATGCAGGAATATCTCCATCAGACAGCGGATGCAGGTGTTTTTTTCAAACAGCGGATAAAGGGACTCTCTATCAGACAGCGGATGCAGGAGATACTATATCAGACAGCGGATGCAGGAGACATTCTTACTATCAGACAGCGGATGCAGGAGTCCTCCATCAGACAACAGATGCAGGAGTATCTCCATCGGACAGCAGATGCATGAGAAACTCTATCAGACAGCGGATGCAGGAGTCTCTCTTTCAAACAGCGGATGCAGGAGACTCTCTATCAGACAGCAGATGCAGGAGACTCTCCATCAGAGAGCGGATGCAGGTTTCTCTCTATCAAATAGCAGATGCAGGAGTATCTCTATCAGACAGCGGATGCAGGAGACTCTCTATCAGACAGCAGATGCAGTAGACTCTCTATCAGAGAGCGGATGCAGGTTTCTCTCTATCAAATAGCAGATGCAGGAGTATCTCCATCAGACAGCGGATGCAGGAGTCTCTCTATCAGACAGCGGATGCAGGAGACTCACTATCAGAGAGCGGCTGCAGGTTTCTCTCTATCAAATAGCAGATGCAGGAGTATCTCCATCACACAGCGGATGCAGGAGACTCTCTATCAGACAGTGGATGCAGGAGTCTCTGTATCAGACAGCGGATGCAGAAGTATCATTATCAGAGAGCGGATGCAGGAAATTCTCTATCAGAGAGCGGATGCAGGAGACACTCTATCAGACAGCGGATGCAGGAGTCTCTCTTTCAGACAGCGGATGCAGGAATCTCTCTCATCAGACAGCGGATGCAGGTGTCTCTCTATCAGACAGCGGATGCAGGAGACTCTCTATCAGACAGCAGATACAGGAGACACATTATCAGAAAACGGATGCAGGAATATCTCCATCAGACAGCGGATGCAGGTGTCTTTTTCAAACAGCGGATAAAGGGACTCTCTATCAGACAGCGGATGCAGGAGATACCATATCAAAAAGCGGATGCAGGAGACATTCTTACTATCAGACAGCGGATGCAGTAGTCCTCCATCAGACAGCAGATGCAGGAGTATCTCCATCGGACAGCAGATGCAAGAGAAACTCTATCAGACAGCGGATGCAGGAGTCTCTCAATCAAACAGTGGATGCAGGAGACTCTCTATCAGACAGCGAATGCAAGAGACTCTCTATCAGACAGCGTATGCAAGAGACTCTCTATCTGAAAGCGGATGCAGGAGACTGTCTATCAGACAGCGGATGCATGAGACACTCTATCAAACAGCGGATGCAGGAGTCTCTCAATCAGACAGCCGATGCAATAGAGTCTCTTTCAGTCAGTGGATGCAGGTGTCCCTCTACCAGAAGGCGGATTCAGGTGTCTCTCTATCAGACAGCGGATGCAGGAGTATCTCCAACAGACAGCAGATGCAGGAGTCTCTCTATCAGACAGCGGATGCAGGAGACACTCTATCAGACAGCGAATGCAGGAGACTCTCTATCAGACAGCGAATGCAAGAGACTCTCTATCAGACAGCGTATGCAAGAGACTCTCTATCTGAAAGCGGATGCAGGAGACTGTCTATCAGACAGCGGATGCATGAGACACTCTATCAAACAGCGGATGCAGGAGTCCCTCAATCAGACAGCGGATGCAGGAGTATCTCAACCAGACAGCCGATGCAGTAGAGTCTCTTTCAAACAGCGGATGTAGGTGTCCCTCTACCAGAAGGCGGATTTAGGTGTCTCTCTATCAGACAGCGGATGCAGGGGTATCTCCAACAGACAGCAGATGCAGGAGTCTCTCTATCAGACAGCGGATGCAGGAGACACTCTATCAGACAGCGAATGCAGGAGACTCTCTATCAGACAGCGAATGCAAGAGTCACTCTATCAGACAGCAGATGCAGGTGTCTCTCTATCACACAGTGGATGCAGGAGTATCTCCATCAAACAGCGGGTGCAGGAGTATCTCCATAAAACAGCAGATGCAGGAGACTCTTTAAGACAGCAGATGCAGGTGTCTATCTATCTGACAGCAGATGCAGGTGTCTCTCTATCAGACAGCGGATGCAGGATTATCTCCATCAGACAGCGGATGCAGGAGTATCTCCATAAAACAGCAGATGCAGGAGACTCTTTTAGACAGCAGATGCAGGTGTCTATCTATCTGACAGCAGATGCAGGTGTCTCTCTATCAGACAGCGGATGCAGGATTATCTCCATCAGACAGCGGATGCAGGAGTCTCTCCATCAGACAGCGGATGCAATTGACTCTGTATCAGACAGCGGATGCAGGTGTCTCTCTATCAGACAGCGGATGCAGGAATCTCTCTATCATACAGCTGATGCATGAAACACTCTATCAGACAGCAGATGCGAGAGTCTCTCAATCAGACAGCGGATGCAGGAGTATTTCCATCAGACAGCGGATGCAAGAGTCTCTTTCCGACAGTGCATGCAGGAGACTCTCTATCAGACAGCGGATGCAGGAGTGTCTCTATCAGACAGCAGATGCAGGCGTATCTCTATCAGACAGCGGATGCAGGAGACTCTCTATCAGACAGCGGATGAATTAGACCCTCTATCAGACAGCGGATGCAGGAGTCTTTCAATCAGACAGCGGATGCAGGAGTCTCTCTATCAGACAACGGATGCGGGAGTCTCTTTCAGACAGCGGATGCAGGTGTCCTTCTATGAGACAGCGGATGCAGGAGTATCTCTATCAGACAGCGGATGCAGGACAATCTCCATCAGACAGCAGATGCATGAGTCTCTCTCTCAGACAGCGGATGCAGGAGACTCTCTATCAGACAGCGGATGCAGGAGACTCTCTATCAGACAGCGAAACCAGGAGACTCTCTATCAGACAGCGGATGCAGGAGACTCTCTATCAGCTAGCGGATGCAGGAGACTCTCTATCTGACAGCGGATGCAGGAAACTCTCTACCAAACAGCGGATGCATGAGAGACTCTATCAGACAGCGGATGCAGGAGTCTCTCAATCAGACAGCGGATGCATGAGACTCTCTATCAGACAGAGGATGCATGAGAGACTCTATCAGACAGTGGATGCAGGAGTCTCTAAATCAGACAGCGGATGCAGAAGTCTCTCTATCAGACAGCAGACGCAGGAGTATCTCCATCAGAGAGCGGATGCAGGAGACTATTTATCTGACAGCAGATGCAGGAGACTCTCTATCAGACAGTGGATGCAGAAGACTCTCTACCAGACAGCGGATTTGTGAGACACTCTATTAGACAGCGGATGCAGGACTATCTCCATCAGACAGCGGATGCAGGAGTTTCTCTATCAGACAGCAGATACAGGAGACACTCTATCAGACAGCGTAGGCAGGAGACTCTCTATAAGGCAGCATATGCAGGAAACTATCAGACAGTGGATGCAAGGAACTCTCTATCAGACAGCAGATATAGGAGACTCTCTATCAGACAGTGGATGCAGAAGACTCTCTACCAGACAGCGGATTTGTGAGACACTCTATTAGACAGCGGATGCAGGACTATCTCCATCAGACAGCGGATGCAGGAGTTTCTCTATCAGACAGCAGATACAGGAGACACTCTATCAGACAGCGTAGGCAGGAGACTCTCTATAAGACAGCATTTGCAGGAAACTATCAGACAGTGGATGCAAGGGACACTCTATCAGACAGCAGATGTAGGAGTATCTCCATCAGACAGCAGATGCAGGAGACTCTCTATCAGACAGCGGATGCAGGAGACTCTCTCTCAGACAGCGGATGCAGGAGACTCTCTATCAGACAGCGGATGCAGGAGACTCTCTATCTGACAGCGATTGCAGGAGACTCTCTATCAGACAGCGGATGCATGAGACACTCTATCAGACCGCAGATATAGGAGTCTCTCAATCAGACAGGGGATGCAGGAGTATCTCAATCAGACAGCGGATGCAGGAGACTCTCTTTCAGACAGCGGATGCAGATGTCCCTCTATCAGAAGGCGGATGCAGGTGTCTTTCTATCAGACAGCGGATGCAGGAGTATCTCCATCAGAAAAAGGATGCAGGAGTCTCTCTATCAGACAGTGGATGCAGGAGACACTCCACCAAACAGCGGATGCAGGAGACTCTCTATCAGACAGTGGATGCAGGATTCTCTCAATCATACAGCGGTGCAGAAGTATCATTATCAGACAGCGGATGGAGGAGACTCTATCAGACAGCGGATGCAGGAGACTCTCTATCAGAGAGCGGATGCAGGTGTCTCTATCAGACAGCAGATGCAGGAGACTCTCTATCAGACAGCAGATGCAGGAGACACATTAACAGACAACGGATACAGAAATATCTCCATCAGACAGAGGATTCAGGAGACACTCTATCAGACAGCGGATGCAGGAGTCTCTGTATCAGACAGCGGATGCAGGAATCTCTCTCATCAGACAGCGGATGCAGGAATCTCTCTATCAGACAGCGGATGCAGGTGTCTCTCTATCAGACAGCGATGCACGAATCTCTCTATCAGACAGCGGATGCATGAGACACTCTATCAGACAGCAGATGCGGGAGTCTCTCAATCAGACAGCGGATGCAGGAGAATTTCCATCAGACAGCGGATGCAGGAGTCTCTTTCAGATAGTTATGCAGGAGACTCTCTATCAGACAGCGGATTCAGGAGTCTCTCTATAAGACAGCGGATGCAGGCGAATCTCTATCAGACAACGGATGCATGAGACACTCTATTAGACAGCGGATGCAGGAGTCTCTCAATCAGACAGCGGCTGCAGGAGTATCTCCATAAAACAGCAGATGTATGAGACTCTTTTAGACAGGGGATGCAGGTGTCTATCTATCAGACAGCGGATGCAAGTGTCTCTCTATCAGACAGCGGATGCAGGAATATCTCCATCAGACAGCGGATGCAGGAGTCTCTCCATCTGACAGCGGATGCAATTGACTCTGTATCAGACAGCGGATGCAGGAGGCTCTCTATCAAACAGCTGATTCAGAATATACTCTATCAGACAGCGGGTGCAGGAGTCTCTCTATCAGACAGCGGACGCAGGAGTATCTCCACTAGACAGCGGATGCAGGAGACTCTCTATCAGACAGCGGATGCAGGAGACTCTCTATCTGACAGCTGATGCAGGAGTCTCTCAATCAGACGGCGGATGCAGGAGTATCTCCATCAGACAGCGGATGCAGGAGAGTCTCTTTCAGACAGCGGATGCAGGTATCCCTCTATCAGAAGGCGGATGCAGGTGTCTCTCTATCAGACAGCGGATGCAGGAGTATCTCCATCAGACAGCAGATGCAGGAGTCTCTCTATCAGACAGCGGATGCAGGAGACTATCAGACAGCAGATGCAGGGTACTCTCTATCAGAGAGCGAAACCAGGAGACTCTCTATAAGACAGCGGATGCAGGTGAGTCTCTATCAGACAGCGGATGCAGGTGTCCCTCTATCAGAGAGCAGATGAAGGTGTCTCTCTTTCAGACAGCGGATGCAGGAGTATCTCCATCAGACCGCAGATGAAGGAGACATTCTATCAGACAGCGGATGCAGGAGACATTCTATCAGACAGCGGATGCAGGAGTATCTTTATAAGACAGCGGATGCAGGAGAGTCTCTATCAGACAGCAAAACCAGGGGACTCTCTATAAGACAGCGGATGCAGGAGAGTCTCTATCAGACAGCGGATACAGGTGTCCCTCTATCAGACAGCGGATGCAGCTGTCTCTCTTTCAGACAGCGGATGCAGGAGTATCTCCATCAGACCGCGGATGCAGGAGACATTCTATCAGACAGCGGATGCAGGAGACACTCTATTTGACAGCGGCTGCATGAGTATCTCTATCAGACAGCTGATGCAGGAGTCTCTCAATCAGACAGCGGATGCAGGAGACACTCTATCAGACAGCGGATGCAGGAGACTCTCTATCAGACAGCGGATGCAGGAGACTCTCTATTAGACAGCGGATGCAGGAGTATCTTTATCAGACCACGGATGCAGGAGACATTTAATTAGACAGCGGATGCAGGAGACTCTCTATCAGACAGCGGATGCAGGAGACTCTCTATCAGACAGCGGCTGAATGAGTATCTCTATCAGACAGCTGATGCAGGAGTCTCTCAATCAGACAGCGGATGCAGGAGACACTCTATCTGACAGCAGATGCATGAGACTCTCTATCAGACACTGGATGCAGGAGACTCTCTATCAGACAGCGGATGCAGGAGACTCTCTATCAGACAGTGGATGCAGGAGACTCTCTATTAGACAGCGGATGCAGGAGTATCTCCATCAGACCGCGGATGCAGGAGACATTTAATCAGACAGCGGATGCAGGAGACTCTCTATCAGACAGTGGATGCAGGAGACTCTTTATCAGACAGTGGATGCAGTAGTATCTTTATGTGACAGCGGATGCAGGAGACTCTCTATCAGACAGCGTATGCAGGAGACTCTCCATCAGACAGCGGATGCATGAGACTCTCTATCAGACAGCCGATGCAGGAGTATCTACATCAGACCGCGGATGCAGGTGACATTCTATCAGAAAGCGGATGCAGGAGTCACTCTATCATACAGCGGATGCAGGAGTATCTTTATATGACAGCGGATGCAGGAGTATATCTATCAGACAGCGGATGCAGGAGTCTTTCTATCAGACAGCGGATGCAGGAAACACTATATCAGACAATGGATGCAGGAGTCTCTTCATCAGACAGCGGATGCAGGAGAATTTCAATCAGACAGCGGATGCAGGAGTCTCCTAATCAGACAGCGAATGCAGGAGTATCTACATCAGACAGCGGATGCAGGAGTATCTCCATCAGGCAGCGTATGCAGGAGACATTCTATCAGACAGGGGATGCAGGAGACTCTCTATCAGACAGCGGATGCAGGAGACTCTCTATCAGACAGCTGATGCATTAGACCCTCTATCAGACAGCGGATGCACGAGACTCTCTATCAGATAGCGGATGCACGAGACCCTCTATTAGACAGCGAATGCAGAAGACACTCTATCAGACCGCAATTTCAGGAGTTTCTCCATCAGACAGCGAAACCAGGAGACTCTCTATCAGACAGCGGATGCAGGAGACTCTCTATCAGACAGCAGATGCAGGAGACTCTCTATCTGACAGCGGACGCAGGAGACTCTCTTTCAGACAGCGGATGCATGAGACACTCTAGCAGACAGCAGATGCATGAGTCTCTCAATCAGACAGCGGATGCAGGAGTATCTCCATCAGACAGCGGATGCAGAAGAGTCTCTTTCAGACTGCGGATGCAGGTGTCCCTCTATCAGAAGGCGGATGCAGATGTCTCTCTATCAGACAGCGGATGCAAGAGTATCTCAATCAGACAGCGGATGCAGGAGTCTCTCTATCAGACAGCGAATGCAGGAGACTCTCTATCAGACAGTGGATGCAGGAGACTCTATCAGACAGCAGATGCAGGAGACACTCTATCAGACAGCGGATGCAGGAGACTCTCTATCACACAGCGGATGCAGGAGAGTCTCTAACAGACAGCGGATGCAGGAGAATCTCTATCAGACAGCCGATGCAGGAGACTCTCTATCAGACAGCGGATGCAGGAGACACTCTATCAGACAGCGGATGCAGGAGTCTCTCAATCAGACAGCGGATGCAGGAGTATCTCCATCAGACAGCGGATGCAGGAGACTCTCTATCAGACAGCGAATGCAGGAGACACTCTATCAAACAGCTGATGCACAAGTCTCTCTATCAGATAGCGGATGCAGGAGTCTCTCCATCAGACAGCAGATGCAGGAGTCTCTCTATCAGACAGCGGATGCAGGAGACTCTCTATCAGACAGCAGATGCAGGGGTCTCTCTATCAGACAGCAAACCAGGAGACTCTGTATCAGACAGTGGATGCAGAAGATTCTCTATCAGACAGCGAAACCAGGAGACTCTCTATCAGACAGCGGATGCAGGAGACTCTCTATCAGACAGCGGATGAATTAGACACTCTATCAGACAGCGGATGCATGAGTCTCTCAATCAGAGAGCGGATGCAGGAGTATCTCCATTAGACAGTGGATGCAGGAGTCTCTCAATCAGACAGCGGATGCAGGTGCCCCTCTATCAGACAGCGGATGCAGGTGTCTCTCTATCAGACAGCGGGTGCAAGACAATCTCCATCAAACAGCGGATGCATGAGTCTCTCTATCAGACAGCGGATGCAGGAGACTCTCTATCAGACAGCCGATGCAGAAAAACTCACTATCAGACAGCGGATGCATGAGACACTCTATCAGGCAGCGGATACAGGAGTGTCTCTATAGACAGCGGATGCAGGGGTCTCTCTATCAGACAGCGAAACCAGCTGACTCTCTATCAGACAGCGGATGCAGGAGACACTCTATCAGACAAGGGATGCAGGAGACTCTCTATCAGACAGCGGATGCATGAGACTCTCTATCAGACAGCTAATGCACGAGACTCTCTATCAGACAGCGGATGCAGGAGACTCTCTATTAGACAGCGGATGCAGAAGACACTCTATCAGACCACAGATTCAGGAGGTTCTCCATCAGACAGCCAAACCAGGAGACTCTCTATCAGACAGCTGATGCAGGAGACTCTCTATCTGACAGTGGATGCAGGAGACTCTCTATCTGACAGCGGATGCAGGGGACACTTTATCAAACAGCGGATGCAGGAGAGTCTCTATCAGACAGCGATTGCAGGTGTCCCTCTAGCAGACAGCGGATGCAGGTGTCTCTCTATCAGACAGTGGATGCAGGAGTATCTCCATCAGAAAGCGGATGCAGGAGAGTCTCTTTCAGACAGCGGATGCAGGTGTCCCCTTACAGAAGGAGGATGCAGGTGTCTCTCTATCAGACAGCAAATGCAGGAGAATCTCCATCAGACAGCAGATGCAGGAGTCTCTCTATCAGACAGCGGACGCAGGAGACACTCTACCAAACAGCGAATGCAGGAGACTCTCTATCAAACAGTGGATGCAGGAGTCTCTCTATCAGACAGGGGATGCAGGAGTATCATTATCAGACAGCGGATGGAGGATACTCTATCAGACAGCGGATGCAGGAGACTCTCTATCAGAGAGCGGATACAGGTATCTCTCAATCAGACAGCGGATGCAGGAGACTCAATCTGACAGTAGATGCAGGAGGCACATTAACAGACAACGGATGCAGGAGACTTTATATCATATAGCGGATGCAGGAGTCTCTCTATTAGACAGCGAAACCAGGAGTCTCTGTATCAGACAGCGGATGCAGGAGTATCTCCATCAGACAGCGGATGCAGGAGTCTCTTTCAGACAGCGGATGCAGGATACTCTCTATCAGACAGCGGATGCAGGAGTCTCTCTATCAGACAGCGGATGCAGGAGTATCTCCATCAGACAGCGGATGCATGAGACACTCTATCAGACAGCGGATGCAGGAGTCTATCAATCAGATAGCGGATGCAGGAGTATCTCCATCGGACAGCAGATGCAGGAGACTCTTTCAGACAGCGGATGCAGGTGTCACTCTATCAGACAGCGGATGCAGGTGTCTCTCTATCAGAAAGCGGATGCAAGAGTATCTACATCAGACAGCGAGTGCAGGAGTATCTCAATCAGACAGCGGATGCAGGAGTCTTTCTATCAGATAGGTGATGCAGGAGACTCTCTATCAGACAGCGGATGCAGGAGACTCTCTATCAGACAGCGGATGCAGGAGACTCTCTATCAGACAGCGAATGCAGGAGAATCTCTATCAGACAGCGTATGCAGTAGTCTCTCTTTCAGACAGCGGATGCATGAGACACTCTATCAGACAGCTGATGCAGGAGTCTCTCCATCAGACAGCGGATGCAGGAGACTCTCTATCAGACAGCGGATGCAGGAGACACTCTATCAAACAGCAGATGAAGGAGTCTCTCTATCAGACAGCGGATGCAGGAGTCTTTCTATCAGACAGCAGATGCAGGAGAATCTCTATCAGGCAGTGGATGCAGGAGACTCTCTATCAGACAGCGGATGCAGGAGACACTCTATCAGACAGCGGATGCAGGAGAATCTCTATCAGACAGCGGATGCAGGAGACACTCTATCAGACAGCGGATGCAGGAGAATCTCTATCAGACAGCAGATGCATGAGACACTCTATCAGACAGCGGATGCAGGAGTCTCTCCATTAGACAGCGGATGCAGGAGACTCTCTATCAGACAGCCGATGCAGGAGACACTCTATCAAACAGCAGATGAAGGAGTCTCTCTATCAGACAGCGGATGCAGGAGACTCTCTTTGAGACAGCGAAACCAGGAGTCTCTGTATCAGACAGCGAATGCAGAAGATTCTTTATCAGACAGCGAAACCAGGAGACTCTCTATTAGACAACGGATGCAGGAGACTCTCTATCAGACAGCGGATGCAGGAGTCTATCAGACAGCAGATGCAGGAGACTCTCTATCAGACAGTGGATGAATTAGACACTCTATCAGACAACGGATGCAGTCGTCTCTCAATCAGACAGCAGATGCAGGAGTCTCTTTCACAGGACAATCTCCATAAAACAGCGGATTCATGAGTCTCTCTATCAGACAGCGGATGCAGGAGACTCTCTATAAGACAGCGGATGCAGGAGACTCTCTATCAGACAGCGGATGCATGAGAGACTCTATCAGACAGCTGATTCAGGATTGTCTCTATTAGTCAGTGAAACCAGTAGACTCTCTATCAGACAGCGGATGCATGAGACTCTCTATCAGACAGCGGATGCAGGAGACTCTCTATCAGACCGTGGATGAATTAGACACTCTATCAGACAGCGGATGCAAGATGTCTCTATCAAACAGCGGATGAAGGAGTCTCTCTATCAGACAGCGAAACCAGGAGACTCTCTATCAGACAGCGGATGCAGGAGACTCTCCATCAGACAGCTGATGCAGGAGACTCTCTATCTGACAGAAGATGCAGGAGACTCTCTATCAGACAGCGGATGCATTAAACACTCTATCAGACAGCGGATGCAGGAGTCTTTCAATCATACAGCAGATGCTGGAGTATCTCCTTCAGGCAGCGGATGAAGGAGTCTCTCTATCAGACAGCAGATGCAGGAGTCTCTCCACCAGACAGCGGATGCAGGAGACTCTCTATCAGACAGCGGATGCAGGAGACTTACTATCAGACAGCGGATGCAGGAACCCTCTATCATACAGCGGATGCATGAGGCACTCAATCAGACAGCGGATGCAGGAGTCACTAAATAAGAGAGCGGATGCAGGAGTATCTCCATCAGACAGCGGATGCAGGAGTCTCTTTCAGACAGCGGATGCAGGATACTCTCTATCAGACAGCGGATGCAGGAGTCTCTCTATCAGACAGCGGATGCAGGAGTATCTCCATCAGACAGCGGATGCATGAGACACTCTATCAGACAGCGGATGCAGGAGTCTATCAATCAGATAGCGGATGCAGGAGTATCTCCATCGGACAGCAGATGCAGGAGACTCTTTCAGACAGCGGATGCAGGTGTCACTCTATCAGACAGCGGATGCAGGTGTCTCTCTATCAGAAAGCGGATGCAGGAGTATCTCCATCAGACAGCGAGTGCAGGAGTATCTCAAACAGACAGCGGATGCAGGAGTCTTTCTATCAGATAGGTGATGCAGGAGACTCTCTATCAGACAGCGGATGCAGGAGACTCTCTATCAGACAGCGGATGCAGGAGACTCTCTATCAGACAGCGGATGCAGGAGACACTCTATCAGACAGCGAATGCAGGAGAATCTCTATCAGACAGCGTATGCAGTAGTCTCTCTTTCAGACAGCGGATGCATGAGACACTCTATCAGACAGCTGATGCAGGAGTCTCTCCATCAGACAGCGGATGCAGGAGACTCTCTATCAGACAGCGGATGCAGGAGACACTCTATCAAACAGCAGATGAAGGAGTCTCTCTATCAGACAGCGGATGCAGGAGTCTTTCTATCAGACAGCAGATGCAGGAGAATCTCTATCAGGCAGTGGATGCAGGAGACTCTCTATCAGACAGCGGATGCAGGAGACACTCTATCAGACAGCGGATGCAGGAGAATCTCTATCAGACAGCGGATGCAGGAGACACTCTATCAGACAGCGGATGCAGGAGAATCTCTATCAGACAGCAGATGCATGAGACACTCTATCAGACAGCGGATGCAGGAGTCTCTCCATTAGACAGCGGATGCAGGAGACTCTCTATCAGACAGCCGATGCAGGAGACACTCTATCAAACAGCAGATGAAGGAGTCTCTCTATCAGACAGCGGATGCAGGAGACTCTCTTTGAGACAGCGAAACCAGGAGTCTCTGTATCAGACAGCGAATGCAGAAGATTCTTTATCAGACAGCGAAACCAGGAGACTCTCTATTAGACAACGGATGCAGGAGACTCTCTATCAGACAGCGTATGCAGGAGTCTATCAGACAGCAGATGCAGGAGACTCTCTATCAGACAGTGGATGAATTAGACACTCTATCAGACAACGGATGCAGTCGTCTCTCAATCAGACAGCAGATGCAGGAGTCTCTTTCACAGGACAATCTCCATAAAACAGCGGATGCATGAGTCTCTCTATCAGACAGCGGATGCAGGAGACTCTCTATCAGACAGCGGATGCAGGAGACTCTCTATCAGACAGCGGATGCATGAGAGACTCTATCAGACAGCTGATTCAGGATTGTCTCTATTAGTCAGTGAAACCAGTAGACTCTCTATCAGACAGCGGATGCATGAGACTCTCTATCAGACAGCGGATGCAGGAGACTCTCTATCAGACCGCGGATGAATTAGACACTCTATCAGACAGCGGATGCAAGATGTCTCTATCAAACAGCGGATGAAGGAGTCTCTCTATCAGACAGCGAAACCAGGAGACTCTCTATCAGACAGCGGATGCAGGAGACTCTCCATCAGACAGCTGATGCAGGAGACTCTCTATCTGACAGCAGATGCAGGAGACTCTCTATCAGACAGCGGATGCATTAAACACTCTATCAGACAGCGGATGCAGGAGTCTTTCAATCATACAGCAGATGCTGGAGTATCTCCTTCAGGCAGCGGATGAAGGAGTCTCTGTATCAGACAGCAGATGCAGGAGTCTCTCCACCAGACAGCGGATGCAGGAGACTCTCTATCAGACAGCGGATGCAGGAGACTTACTATCAGACAGCGGATGCAGGAACCCTCTATCATACAGCGGATGCATGAGGCACTCAATCAGACAGCCGATGCAGGAGTCTCTAAATAAGAGAGCGGATGCAGGAGTTTCTCCATCAGACAGCGCATGCAGGAATCTCTTTCAGACAGCAGATGCAGAAGACTCTCTATCAGACATCGGATGCAGGAGTCTCTCTTTCAGACAGCGGATGAAGGAGTATCTATATCAGACAGCGGATGCATGAGACACTCTATCAGACAGCGGTTGCAGGAGTCTCTCAATCAGACAGCGGATGCAAGAGTATCTCCATCATATAGCTGGTGCAGGAGACTCTTTCAGACAGCTGATGCAGGTGTCCATCTATCAGACAGCGGATGCAGGAGTATCCCAATCAGACAGCAGATGCAGGAGACTCTCTATCAGACAACGGAGGCAGGAGTCTCTCCATCAGACAGCGGATGCAGGAGACTCTCTATCAGGCAGCCGATGCAGTAGACTCTCTTTCAGACAGCGGATGCAGTACACACTGTATCAGACAGCGGATGCAGGAGTCTCTCTATCAGACAGCGGATGCAGGAGTCTCTCTATCAGACAGCGAAACCAGGAGACTCCTATCAGACAGCGGATGCAGGAGACTCTCTATCAGACAGTGGATGCAGGAGACTCTCAACTAGACATAGGATGCAGGACACTCTCCATCAGACAGCAGATGCAAGAGAGTCTCTTTCAAACAGCGGATGCAGGTGTCCTTCTATCAAAAGGCAGATGCAGGTGTCTCTCTATCAGACAGCGGATGCAGGACTATCTCCATCAGACAGCAGATGCAGGAGTCTCTCTTTCTGATAGCAGATGCAGGAGACAATCTATCAGACAGCGTACGCAGGAGACTTTTTATCAGACAGCGGATGCAGGAGTCTCTCTATCAGGAAGCAGATGCAGGAGTATTTCTATCAGACAGCGGATGCAGGTGTCCCTCTATCGGACAACGGATGCAGGTGTCTCTCTATCAGATAGCAGATGCAGGAGTATCTCCATCAGGCAGCAGATGCAGGAGTCTATCAGACAGCGGATGCATGAGACTCTCTATCAGTCCGCGAATGCAGGAGTCTCTTTCAGACAGCGGATGCAGGTGTCCCTCTATCAGACAGCGGATGCAGGTGTCTCTCTATCAGACAGCGGATGCAGGAGACTCTCTATCAGACAGCGGATGCAGGAGACTCTCTATCAGAAAGCGGATGCAGGAGACACTCTATCAGACAGCGGATGCAGGAGACTCTCTATCTTACAGCGGATGCTGGAGACTCTCTATCAGACAGCGGATGCAGGAGACTCTCTATCAGACAGAGGATGCATGAGACTCTCTATCAAACAGCGGATGCAGGAGTGTCTCTATCAGACAGCGGATGCAGGAGACTCTCTATCAGACAGCGAAACCAGGAGACTCTCTATCAGACAGCGGATGCAGGAGACTCTCTATCAGACAGCGGATGCAGGAGACTCTCTATCTTACAGCGGATGCAGGAGATTCTCTACCAGACAGCCGATGCAGGAGTATCTCCATCAGACAGCGGATGATGCAGGAGACTCTCTATCAGACAGCGGATGCAGGAGACTCTCCATGAAGATAGCGGATGCAAGAACACTCTCCAACAGACAGCGGATGCATGAGACACTCTATCAGACATTGGATGCAGGAGTCTCTCAATCAGACAGCGGATGCAGGAGTCTCTCTATCAGACAGCAGATGCAGGAGTATCTCCATCAGAGAGCGGATGCAGGAGACTCTCTATCAGACAGCAGATGCAGGAGGCTCTCTACCAGACAGCGGATTGGTGAGACACTCCATTAGACAGCGGATGCAGGAGTATTTCTATCAGACAGCGGATGCAGGAGTCTCTCTATCAGACAGCGGATACAGGAGACACTCTATCAGACAGCGTAGGCAGGAGACTCTCTATCAGACAGCATATGCAGGAGACTATCAGACAGCGGATGCAAAGGACTCTCAATCAGACAGCGGATACAGGAGACACTATATCAGAAAGCGGATGCAGGAGACACTCTATCAGACAGCGGATGCAGGAGTCCTCCATCAGACAGCAGATGCAGGAGTATCTCCATCAGACAGCGGATGCAGGAGACTCTCTATCAGACAGCGGATGCATGAGACACTCTATCAGACAGCGGATGCAGGAGTCTCTCTATCAGACAGCGAAACCAGGAGACTCTCTATCAGACAGCAGATGCAGGAGTCTCTCTATCTGACAGCGGATGCAGGAGACTCTCTATCAGACAGCGGATGCATGAGACACTCTATCAGACAGCGGATGTAGGAGTCTCTCAATCAGACAGTGGATGCAAGAGTATCTCAATCAGATAGCCGATGCAGGAGACTCTCCTTCAGACAGCGGATGCAGATGTCCCTTTATCAGAAGGCAGGTGCAGGTGTCTCTATATTAGACAGCGGATGCAGGAGTATCTCCATCAGACAACGGATGCAGGAGTCTCTCTATCGGACATTGGATGCAGGAGACACTTCACCAAACAGCGGATGCAGGAGACTCTCTATCAGACAATGGATGCGGGAGTCTCTCTATCAGACAGCGAATGCAGAAGTATCATTATCAGACAGCGGATCGAGGAGACTCTCTATCAGACAGCGGATACAGGAGACTCTCTATCAGAGAGCGGATGCAGGTTTCTCTCTATCAGACAGCAGATGCAGGATTATCTCCATCAGACGGCGGATGCAAGAATCTCTATCAGACAGCGGGTGCAGGATTATCTCCATGCGACAGCGGATGCAGGAGTCTCTCTATCAGACAGCGGATGCAGGTTTCTCTCTGTCAAATAGCAGATGCAGGAGTATCTCCATCAGACAGCGGATGCAGGAGACTCTCTATCAGAAAGTGGATGCAGGAGTCTCTGTATCAGACAGCGGATGCAGAAGTATCATTATCAGACAGGGAATGCAGGAAATTCTCTATCAGAGAGCGGATGCAGGAGACACTCTATCAGACAGCGGATGCAGGAGTCTCTGTATCAGACAGCGGATGCAGAAGTATCATTATCAGACAACGGATGCAGGAAACTCTCTATCAGAGGGCGGATGCAGGTGTCTCTCTATCAGACAGCGGATGCAGGAGACTCTCTATCAGACAGCAGATACAGGAGACACATTATCAGACAACAGATGCAGGAATATCTCCATCAGACAGCGGATGCAGGTGTCTTTTTCAAACAGCGGATAAATGGACTCTCTATCAGACAGCGGATGCAGGAGATACTATATCAGACAGCGGATGCAGGAGACATTCTTACTATAAGACAGCGGATGCAGGAGTCCTCCATCAGACAACAGATGCAGGAGTATCTCCATCGGACAGCAGATGCATGAGAAACTCTATCAGACAGCGGATGCAGGAGTCTCTCTATCAAACAGCGGATGCAGGAGACTCTCTATCAGACAGCAGATGCAGGAGACTCTCTATCAGAGATGGATGCAGGTTTCTCTCTATCAAATAGCAGATGCAGGAGTATCTCTATCAGTCAGCGGATGCAGGAGACTCTCTATCAGACAGCAGATGCAGTAGACTCTCTTTCAGAGAGCGGATGCAGGTTTCTCTCTATCAAATAGCAGATGCAGGAGTATCTCCATCAGACAGCGGATGCAGGAGTCTCTCTATCAGACAGCGGATGCAGGAGACTCACTATCAGAGAGCGGATGCAGGTTTCTCTCTATCAAATAGCAGATGCAGGAGTATCTTCATCAGACAGCGGATGCAGGAGACTCTCTATCAGACAGTGGATGCAGGAGTCTCTGTATCAGACAGCGGATGCAGAAGTATCATTATCAGACAGCGGATGCAGGAAATTCTCTATCAGACAGCGGATGCAGGAGTCTCTCTTTCAGACAGCGGATGCAGGAATCTCTATCATCAGACAGCGGATGCAGGTGTCTCTCTATCAGACAGCGGATGCAGGAGACTCTCTATCAGACAGCAGATACAGGAGACACATTATCAGAAAACGGATGCAGGAATATCTCCATCAGACAGTGGATGCAGGTGTCTTTTTCAAACAGCGGATAAAGGGACTCTCTATCAGACAGCGGATGCAGGAGATACTATATCAAAAAGCGGATGCAGGAGACATTCTTACTATCAGACAGCGGATGCAGTAGTCCTCCATCAGACAGCAGATGCAGGAGTATCTCCATCGGACAGCAGATGCAAGAGAAACTCTATCAGACAGCGGATGCAGGAGTCTCTCAATCAAACAGCGGATGCAGGAGACTCTCTATCAGACAGCGAATGCAAGAGACTCTCTATCAGACAGCGTATGCAAGAGACTCTCTATCTGAAAGCGGATGCAATAGACTGTCTATCAGACAGCGGATGCATGAGACACTCTATCAAACAGCGGATGCAGGAGTCTCTCAATCAGACAGCCGATGCATTAGAGTCTCTTTCAGTCAGTGGATGCAGGTGTCCCTCTACCAGCAGGCGGATTCAGGTGTCTCTCTATCAGACAGCGGATGCAGGAGTATCTCCAACAGACAGCAGATGCAGGAGTCTCTCTATCAGACAGCGGATGCAGGAGACACTCTATCAGACAGCGAATGCAGGAGACTCTCTATCAGATAGCGAATGCAAGAGACTCTCTATCAGACAGCGTATGCAAGAGACTCTCTATCTGAAAGCGGATGCAGGAGACTGTCTATCAGACAGCGGATGCATGAGACACTCTATCAAACAGCGGATGCAGGTGTCTCTCAATCAGACAGCGGATGCAGGAGTATCTCAACCAGACAGCCGATGCAGTAGAGTCTCTTTCAAACAGCGGATGTAGGTGTCCCTCTACCAGAAGGCGGATTTAGGTGTCTCTCTATCAGACAGCGGATGCAGGGGTATCTCCAACAGACAGCAGATGCATGAGTCTCTCTATCAGACAGCGGATGCAGGAGACACTCTATCAGACAGCGAACGCAGGAGACTCTCTATCAGACAGCGAATGCAAGAGTCACTCTATCAGACAGCAGATGCAGAAGACTCTTTTAGACAGCGGAGGAAGGTGTCCCTCTATCAGACAGCGGATGCAGGTGTCTCTCTATCACACAGTGGATGCAGGAGTATCTCCATCAAACAGCGGGTGCAGGAGTATCTCCATAAAACAGCAGATGCAGGAGACTCTTTTAGACAGCAGATGCAGGTGTCTATCTATCTGACAGCAGATGCAGGTGTCTCTCTATCAGACAGTGGATGCAGGATTATCTCCATCAGACAGCGGATGCAGGAGTCTCTCCATCAGACAGCGGATGCAATTGACTCTGTATCAGACAGCGGATGCAGGTGTGTCTCTATCAGACAGCGGATGCAGGAATCTCTCTATCATACAGCTGATGCATGAAACACTCTATCAGACAGCAGATGCGAGAGTCTCTCAATCAGACAGCGGATGCAGGAGTATTTCCATCAGACAGCAGATGCAAGAGTCTCTTTCCGACAGTGCATGCAGGAGACTCTCTATCAGACAGCGGATGCAGGAGTGTCTCTATCAGACAGCAGATGCAGGCGTATCTCTATCAGACAGCGGATGCAGGAGACTCTCTATCAGACAGCGGATGAATTAGACCCTCTATCAGACAGCGGATGCAGGAGTCTCTCAATCAGACAGCGGATGCAGGAGTCTCTCGATCAGACAGCGGATGCGGGAGTCTCTTTCAGACAGCGGATGCAGGTGTCCTTCTATGAGACAGCGGATGCAGGAGTATCTCTATCAGACAGCGGATGCAGGACAATCTCCATCAGACAGCGGATGCATGAGTCTCTCTCTCAGACAACGGATGCAGGAGACTCTCTATCAGACAGCGGATGCAGGAGACTCTCTATCAGACAGCGAAACCAGGAGACTCTCTATCAGACAGCGGATGCAGGAGACTCTCTATCAGCTAGCGGATGCAGGAGACTCTCTATCTGACAGCGGATGCAGGAAACTCTCTACCAAACAGCGGATGCATGAGAGACTCTATCAGACAGCGGATGCAGAAGTCTCTCTATCAGACAGCAGACGCAGGAGTATCTCCATCAGAGAGCGGATGCAGGAGACTATTTATCTGACAGCAGATTCAGGTGTTTCTCTATCAGACAGCGGATGCAGGACTATCTCCATCAGACAGCAGATGCAGGAGTTTCTCTATCAGACAGCAGATACAGGAGACACTCTATCAGACAGCGTAGGCAGGAGACTCTCTATAAGACAGCATATGCAGGAAACTATCAGACAGTGGATGCAAGGGACTCTCTATCAGACAGCAGATGTAGGAGACTCTCTATCAGACAGTGGATGCAGAAGACTCTCTACCAGACAGCGGATTTGTGAGACACTCTATTAGACAGCGGATGCAGGACTATCTCCATCAGACAGCGGATGCAGGAGTTTCTCTTTCAGACAGCAGATACAGGAGACACTCTCTCAGACAGCGGATGCAGGAGACTCTCTATCAGACAGCGGATGCAGGAGACTCTCTATCTGACAGCGATTGCAGGAGACTCTCTCTCAGACAGCGGATGCAGGAGACTCTCTATCAGACAGCGGATGCAGGAGACTCTCTATCTGACAGCGATTGCAGGAGACTCTCTATCAGACAGCGGATGCATGAGACACTCTATCAGACCGCAGATATAGGAGTCTCTCAATCAGACAGGGGATGCAGGAGTATCTCCATCAGACAGCGGATGCAGGAGACTCTCTTTCAGACAGCGGATGCAGATGTCCCTCTATCAGAAGGCGGATGCAGGTGTCTTTCTATCAGACAGCGGAAGCAGGAGTATCTCCATCAGACAACGGATGCAGGAGTCTCTCTATCAGACAGTGGATGCAGGAGACACTCCACCAAACAGCGTATGCAGGAGACTCTCTATCAGACAGTGGATGCAGGATTCTCTCAATCAGACAGCGGTGCAGAAGTATCATTATCAGACAGCGGATGGAGGAGACTCTATCAGACAGCGGATGCAGGAGTATCTCCATCAGACAGCAGATGCAGGAGACTCTCTATCAGACAGCGTATGCAGGAGACTCTCTCTCAGACAGCGGATGCAGGAGACTCTCTATCAGACAGCGGATGCAGGAGACTCTCTATCTGACAGCGATTGCAGGAGACTCTCTATCAGACAGCGGATGCATGAGACACTCTATCAGACCGCAGATATAGGAGTCTCTCAATCAGACAGGGGATGCAGGAGTATCTCCATCAGACAGCGGATGCAGGAGACTCTCTTTCAGACAGCGGATGCAGATGTCCCTCTATCAGAAGGCGGATGCAGGTGTCTTTCTATCAGACAGCGGATGCAGGAGTATCTCCATCAGACAACGGATGCAGGAGTCTCTCTATCAGACAGTGGATGCAGGAGACACTCCACCAAACAGCGGATGCAGGAGACTCTCTATCAGACAGCGGATGCAGGATTCTCTCAATCAGACAGCGGTGCAAAAGTATCATTATCAGACAGCGGATTGAGGAGACTCTATCAGACAGCGGATGCAGGAGACTCTCTATCAGAGAGCGGATGCAGGTGTCTCTATCAGACAGCAGATGCAGGAGACTCTCTATCAGACAGCAGATGCAGGAGACACATTAACAGACAACGGATACAGAAATATCTCCATCAGACAGAGGATTCAGGAGACACTCTATCAGACAGCGGATGCAGGAGTCTCTGTATCAGACAGCGGATGCAGGAATCTCTCTCATCAGACAGCGGATGCAGGAGTCTCTCTATCAGACAGCGAATGCAGGTGTCTCGCTATCAGACAGCGATGCACGAATCTCTCTATCAGACAGCCGATGCATGAGACACTCTATCAGACAGCAGATGCGGGAGTCTCTCAATCAGACAGCGGATGCAGGAGAATTTCCATCAGACAGCGGATGCAGGAGTCTCTTTCAGATAGTTATGCAGGAGACTCTCTATCAGACAGCGGATTCAGGAGTCTCTCTATAAGACAGCGGATGCAGGCGTATCTCTATCAGACAACGGATGCATGAGACACTCTATTAGACAGCGGATGCAGGAGTCTCTCAATCAGACAGCGGCTGCAGGAGTATCTCCTTCAGACAGCAGATGCAGGAGACTCTTTCAGACAGCGGATGCAGGTGTCCGTCTATCAGACAGCGGATGCAGGAGTCTCTCTATCAGACAGCGGATGCAGGCGTATCTCCATCAGACAGCAGGTGCAGAAGTATCTCCATAAAACAGCAGATGTATGAGACTCTTTTAGACAGGGGATGCAGGTGTCTATCTATCAGACAGCGGATGCAAGTGTCTCTCTATCAGACAGCGGATGCAGGAATATCTCCATCAGACAGCGGATGCAGGAGTCTCTCCATCTGACAGCGGATGCAATTGACTCTGTATCAGACAGCGGATGCAGGAGGCTCTCTATCAAACAGCTGATTCAGAATATACTCTATCAGACAGCGGGTGCAGGAGTCTCTCTATCAGACAGCGGACGCAGGAGTATCTCCACTAGACAGCGGATGCATGAGACACTCTATCAGACAGCGGATGCAGGAGTCTCTCAATAAGAGAGTGGATGCATGAGACACTCTATCAGACAGCAGATGCAGGAGTCTCTCAATCAGACAGCGGATGCAGGAGTATCTCCATCAGACAGCAGATGCAGGAGACTCTTTCAGTCAGCCGATGCAGGTGGCCCTCCATCAGACAGCGGATGCAGGTGTCTCTCTATCTGACAGTGGATGCAGGAATATCTCAATCAGACAGCGGGTGCAGGAGTATCTCCATAAAACAGCAGATGCAGGAGACTCTTTCAGACAGTGGATGCAGGTGTCTATCTATCAGACAGCTGATGCAGATGTCTCTCTATCAGACAGCAGATGCAGAAGTATCTCCATCAGACAGCGGATGCAGAAGTCTCTCCATCAGACAGCGGATGCAATTGCCTCTTTATCAGACAGCGGATGCAGGTGGCTTTCTATCAGACAGCGGATGCAGTATATACTCTATCTGACAGCAGATGCAGGAGACTCTCTATCAGACAGGGGATGCAGGAGACTCTCTATCAGACAGCGGACGCATGAGACACTCTTTCAAACAGTGGATGCAGGGATCTCTTAATCAGACAGCGGATGCAGGAGTATCTCCATCAGACAGCGGATGCAGGAGTCTCTCCATCAGACAGCGGATGCAATTGACTCTGTATCAGACAGCGGATGCAGGTGTCTCTCTATCAGACAGCGGATGCAGGAATCTCTCTATAATACAGCGTTTGCTTGAAACACTCTATCAGACAGCAGATGCGAGAGTCTCTCAATCAGACAGCGGATGCAGGAGTATTTCCATCAGACAGCGGATGCAGGAGTCTCTTTCAGACAGTGAATACAGGAGACTCTCTATCAGACAGCGGATGCAGGAGTGTCTCTATCAGACAGCGGATGCAGGCGTATCTCTATCAGACAGCGGATGCAGGAGACTCTCTATCAGACAGCGGATAAATTAGACCCTCTATCAGACAGCGGATGCAGGAGTCTCTCAATCAGACAGCGGATGCAGGAGTCTCTCTATCAGACAGCGGATGCAGGAGTCTCTTTCAGACAGCGGATGCAGGTGTCCTTCTATCAGACAGCGGATGCAGGAGTATCTCTATCAGACAGCGGATGCAGGACAATCTCCATCAGACAGCGGATGCATGAGTCTCTCTCTCAGACAGCGGATGCAGGAGACTCTCTATCAGACAGCGGATGCAGGAGACTCTCTATCAGACAGCTGATGCAGGAGACACTCTATCAGACAGCGGATGCAGGAGTGTCTCTATCAGACAGCCGATGCAGGAGACTCTCTATCAGACAGCGAAACCAGGAGACTCTCCATCAGACCGCGGATGCAGGAGACTCTCTATCAGCTAGCGGATGCAGGAGACTCTCTATCTGACAGCGGATGCAGGAAACTCTCTATCAAACAGCGGATGCATGAGAGACTCTATCAGACAGCGGATGCAGGAGTCTCTCAATCAGACAGCGGATGCAGGAGACTCTCTATCAGACAGAGGATGCAGGAGACTCTCTATCAGATAGCGGATGCAGGAGACTCTCTAACAGACAGCGGATTCATGAGAGACTCTATCAGACAGTGGATGCAGGAGTCTCTAAATCAGACAGCGGATGCAGAAGTCTCTCTATCAGACAGCAAACGCAGGAGTATCTCCATCAGAGAGCGGATGCAGGAGACTATTTATCTGACAGCAGATGCAGGAGACTCTCTATCAGACAGTGGATGCAAGAGACTTTCTACCAGACAGCGGATTTGTGAGACACTCTATTAGACGGCGGATGCAGTACTATCTCCATCAGACAGCAGATGCAGGAGTTTCTCTATCAGACAGCAGATACAGGAGACACTCTATCAGAAAGCGTAGGCAGGAGACTCTCTATAAGACAGCATACGCAGGAAACTATCAGACAGTGGATGCAAGGGACTCTCTATCAGACAGCGGATGCAGGAGACACTATATCAGAAAGTGGATGCAGGAGACACTCTATCAAACAGCAGATGCAGGAGTATCTCCATCAGACAGCAGATGCAGGAGACTCTCTATCAGACAGCGGATGCAGGAGACTCTCATTCCGACAGCGGATGCAGGAGACTCTCTATCAGACAGCGGATGCAGGAGACTCTCTATCTGACAGCGGATGCAGGAGACTCTCTATCAGACAGCGGATGCATGAGACACTCTATCAGACCGCGGATATAGGAGTCTCTCAATCAGACAGCGGATGCAGGAGTATCTCCATCAGACAGCGGATGCAGGAGACTCTCTTTCAGACAGCCGATACAGATGTCCCTCTATCAGAAGGCGGATGCAGGTGTCTCTCTATCAGACAACGGATGCAGGAGTCTCTCTATCAGACAGTGGATGCAGGAGACACTCCACCAAACAGCGGATGCAGGAGACTCTCTATCAGACAGTGGATGCAGGATTCTCTCCATCAGACAGCGGTGCAGAAGTATCATTATCAGACAGCGGATGGAGGAGACTCTATCAGACAGCGGATGCAGGAGACTCTCTATCAGAGAGCGGATGTAGGTGTCTCTCTATCAGACAGCGGATGCAGGAAACTCTCTATCAGACAGCAGATGCAGGAGACACATTAACAGACAACGGATACAGAAATATCTCCATCAGACAGAGGATTCAGGAGACACTCTATCAGACAGCGGATGCAGGAGTCTCTCTATCAGACAGTGGATGCAGGAATCTCTCTCATCAGACAGCGGATGCAGGAGTCTCTCTATCAGACAGCGGATGCAGGTGTCTCTCTATCAGACAGCAATGCACGAATCTCTCTATCAGACAGCGGATGCATGAGACACTCTATCAGACAGCAGATGCGGGAGTCTCTCAATCAGACAGCGGATGCAGGAGAATTTCCATCAGACAGCGGATGCAGGAGTCTCCTTCAGATAGTTATGCAGAAGACTCTCTATCAGACAGCGGATTCAGGAGTCTCTCTATAAGACAGCGGATGCAGGCGTATCTCTATCAGACAGCGGATTCATGAGACACTCTATTAGGCAGCGGATGCAGGAGTCTCTCAATCAGACAGCGGCTGCAGGAGTATCTCCATCAGATAGCAGATGCAGGAGACTCTTTCAGACAGCGGATGCAGGAGTCTCTCTATCAGACAGCGGATGCAGGAGTATCTCCATCAGACAGCGGGTGCAGGAGTATCTCCATAAAACAGCAGATGCATGAGACTCTTTTAGACAGGGGATGCAGGTGTCTATCTATCAGACAGCGGATGCAAGTGTCTCTCTATCAGACAGCGGCTGCAGGAGTATCTCCATCAGACAGCAGATGCAGGAGTCTCTCCATCTGACAGCGGATGCAAGAGGCTCTCTATCAGACAGCTGATGCAGAATATAATCTATCAGACAGCGGGTGCAGGAGTCTCTCTATCAGACAGCGGACGCAGGATTATCTCCACTAGACAGCGGATGCAGGAGACACTCTATCAGACAGCGGATGCAGGAGTCTCTCAATAAGAGAGCGGAAGCATGAGACACTCTATCAGACAGACGATGCAGGAGTCTCTCAATCAGACAGCAGATGCAGGAGTATCTCCATCAGACAGCAGATGCAGGAGACTCTTTCATTCAGCTTATGCAGGTGTCCCTCCATCAGACAGCGGATGTAGGTGTCTCTCTATCAGACAGTGGATGCAGGAATATCTTAATCAGACAGCGGATGCAGGAGTATCTCCATCAGACAGCAGATGCAGGAGACTCTTTCATTCAGCCGATGCAGAAGTCTCTCCATCAGACAGCGGATGCAATTGATTCGTTATCAGACAGTGGATGCAGGAGGCTTTCTATTAGACAGCGGATGCAGTATACACTCTATCTGACAGCGGATGCAAGAGACTCTCTATCAGACAGGGGATGCAGGAGACTCTCTATCAGACAGCGGACGCATGAGACACTCTTTCAAACAGTGAATGCAGGGGTCTCTTAATCAGACAGTGGATGCAGGAGTATATCAACCAGACAGCGGATGCCGGAGTGAATCCGTCAGATAGCAGATGCAAGAGACTCTCTATCAGACAGCGGATGCAGGAGACACTCTATCAGACAGCAGATGCAGGAGACCCTCTATCAGTCAGCAGATGCATGAGTATCTCCATCAGACAGCGTATGCAGGAGTCTCTCTATCAGACAGCGGATGCATTAGACACTCTATCAGACAGCTGATGCAGGAGTATCTCTATCAGAGAGCTGATGCAGAAGATTCTCTATCAGACAGCAGATGCAGGAGTCTCTCTATCAGACAGCCGATGCAGGTTTCTCTCCATCAGACAGTGGATGCAGGAGACTCTCTATCAGACAGTAGATGCAGGAGTATCTCCATCAGACAGTGGACAAGGAGACACTCTATCAGACAGCGGATGCAGGAGACTCTCTATGAGACAGCAGATGCAGGAGACTCTCAATCAGACAGCGGATGCAGGAGAATCTCAATCAGACAGCGGGTGCAGGAGACACTCTATCAGACAGCAGATGCAGAAGACTCTCTGTCAGACACCGGATGCAGGAGACTCTCTATCAGACAGCGAATGCAGGAGTATCTCCATTAGACAGCAGATGCAGGAGACTCTTTCATTCAGTCGATGCAGGTGTCCCTCCATCAGACAGCGGATGCAGGTGTCTCTCTATCAGACAGTGGATGCAGGAATATCTCAATCAGACAGCGGGTGCAGGAGTATCTCCATAAAACAGCAGATGCAGGAGACTCTTTCAGACAGTGGATGCAGGTGTCTATCTATCAGACAGCTGATGTAGATGTCTCTCTATCAGGCAGCGGATGCAGAAGTATCTCCGTCAGACAGTGGATGCAGAAGTCTCTCCATCAGACAGCGAATGCAATTGACTCTTTATCAGTCAGCGGATGCAGGAGGCTTTCTATCAGACAGCTGATGCAGTATACACTCTATCTGACAGCGGATGCAGGAGACTCTCTATCAGACAGGGGATGCAGGAGACTCTCTATCAGACAGCGGACGCATTAGACACTCTTTCAAACAGTGGATGCAGGGGTCTCTTAATCAGACAGCGGATGCAGGAGTATCTCCACCAGACAGCAGATGCCGGAGTGAATCCGTCAGACAGCGGATGCAAGAGACTCTTTATCAGACAGCGGATGCAGGAGACACTCTATCAGACAGCAGATGCAGGAGACACTCTATCAGTCAGCAGATGCAGGAGTATCTTCATCAGACAGCGTATGCAGGAGTCTCTCTATCAGACAGCGGATGCATTAGACACTCTATCAGACAGCTGATGCAGGAGTATCTCTATCAGAGAGCGGATGCAGAAGATTTTCTATCAGACAGCAGATGCAGGAGTCTCTCTATCAGACAGCGGATGCAGGTGTCTCTCCATCAGACAGTGGATGCAGGAGACTCTCTATCAGACAGTAGATGCAGGAGTATCTCCATCAGACAGCGGACAAGGAGACACTCTATAAGACAGCGGATGCAGGAGACTCTGTATGAGACAGCAGATGCCGGAGACTCTCAATCAGACACCAGATGCAGGAGAATTTCAATCAGACAGCGGGTGCAGGAGACACTCTATCAGACATCAGATGCAGGAGACTCTCTGTCAGACACCGGATGCAGGAGACTCTCTATCAGACAGCAAATGCAGGAGACTCTCTATTAGACAGCGGATGCAGGAGACTCTCTATCACACAGCAGATGCATGAGACACTCTATCAGACAGCGGATGCAGAAGTCTCTCAATCAGACAACGGATGCAGGAGTATCTCCATTAGACAGCGGATGCAGGAGTATCTCCATCAGACAGCGGATGCAGGAGACTCTGTATCAGACGGTGGATGCAGGAGACTCTCCATCAGGCAGAGGATGCAAGAGTCTCTATATCAGACAGTGTATGCATGAGACACTCTATCAGACAGCGGATGCAGGAGACTCTCTATCAGACAGCGGATGCAGGAGACTCTCCATCAGGCAGAGGATGCAAGAGTCTCTATATCAGACAGTGGATGCAGGAATCTCTAAATCAGACAGCAGATGCAGGAGTATCTCAATCAGAGAGCGGATGCAGAAGACTCTCTACCAGACAGCGGATTCATGAGACACTCTATTAGACAGCGGATGCAGGACTATCTCCATCAGACAGCGGATGCAAGAGTCTCCCTATCAGACAGCGGATACAGGAGACACTCTATCAGACAGCGAAGGCAGGAGACTCTCTATAAGACAGCATATGCAGGAAACTATCAGACAGTGGAAGCAAGGGACTCTCTATCAGATAGCGGATGCAGGAGACACTATATCAGAAAGTGATGCAGGAGACATTCTATCAGACAGCAGATGCAGGAGTATCTCCATCAGACAGCAGATGCAGGAGACTCTCTATCAGACAGCGCATTCAGGAGACGCTCTCTCAGACAGCGAATGCAGGAGACTCTCTATCAGACAGCGGATGCAGGAGACTCTCTATCTGACAACGGATGCAGGAGACTCTCTATCAGACAGCGGATGCATGAGACACTCTATCAGACAGCGGATATAGGAGTCTCTCAATCAGACAGCGGATGCAGGAGTATCTCCATCAGACAGCGGGTGCAGGAGACTCTCTTTCAGACAGCGGATGCAGATGTCCCTCTATCAGAAGGTGGGTGCAGGTGTCTCTCTATCAGACAGCGGATGCAGGAGTATCTCCATCACACAACAGATGCAGGAGTCTCTCTATCAGACAGTAGATGCAGGAGACACTCCACCAAACAGCGGATGCAGGAGACCCTCTATCAGACAGTGGATGCAGGAGTCTCTCTATCAGACAGCGGTGCAGAAGTATCATTATCAGACAGCGAATGGAGGAGACTCTATTAGACAGCGAATGCATAAGACTCTCTATCAGAGAGTGGATGCAGGTGTCTCTCTATCAGAAGCGGATGCAGGAGACTCTCTATCAGACAGCAGATGCAGGACACACATTAACAGACAACGGATGCAGATATCTCTCTCATCAGACAGCGGATACAGGAGTCTCTCTATCAGACAGCGGATGCAGGTGTCTCTCTATCAGACAGCGGATGCACGAATCTCTCTATCAGACAGCGGATGCATGAGACACTCTATCAGACAGCAGATGCGGGAGTCTCTCAATCAGACAGCGGATGCAGGGAGTTTCCATCAGACAGCGGATGCAGGAGTCTCTTTCAGATAGTTATGCAGGAGACTCTCTATCAGACAGCGGATGCAGGAGTCTCTCTATCAGACATCGGATGCAGGCGTATCTCTATCAGACAGCCGATGCATGAGACACTCTATCAGACAGCCGATGCAGGAGTCTCTCAATCAGACAGCGGCTGCAGGAGTATCTCCATCAGACAGCAGATGCAGGAGACTCTTTCAGACAGCGGATGCAGGTGTCCCTCTATCTGACAGCTGATGCAGGATTCTCTCTATCAGACAACAGATGCAGGAGTATCTCCATCAGACAGCTGGTGCAGGAGTATCTCCATAAAATAGCAGATGCATGAGACTCTTTTAGACAGGGGATGCAGGTGTCTATCTATCAAACAGCGGATGCAGGTTTCTCTCTATCAGACAGCGGATGCAGGAGTATCTCCATCAGACAGCGGATGCAGGAGTCTCTCCATCTGACAGCGGATGCGATTGACTCTGTATCAGACAGCGGATGCAGGAGGCTCTCTATCAGACAGAGGATGCAGTATACACTCTGTCAGACAGCGGATGCAGGAGTCTCTCTATCAGACAGCGGATGCATGAGTATCTCCACTAGACAGCGAATGCAGGAGACACTCTATCAGACAGCGGATGCAGGAGTCTCTCAATCAGACAGCGGATGCATGAGACACTCTATCAGACAGCAGATGCAGGAGTCTCTCAATCAGACAGCGGATGCAGGAGTATCTCTATCAGACAGCAGATGCAGGAGACTCTTTCAGTCAGCCGATGCAGGTGTCCCTCCATCAGACAGCGGATGCAGGTGTCTCTCTATCAGACAGCGGATGCAGGAATATCTCAATCAGACAGCGGGTGCAGAAGTATCTCCATAAAACAGCAGATGCAGGAGACTCTTTCAGACAGCGGATGCAGGTGTCTATCTATCAGAGAGCAGATGCAGATGTCTCTCTATCAGACAGCAGATGCAGGAGTATCTCCATCAGACAGCGGATGCAGGAGTCTCTCCATCAGACAGCGGATGCAATTGACTCTTTATCAGACAGGGGATGCAGGAGACTTTCTATCAGACAGCGGATGCAGTATTCACTCTATTTGACAGCGGATGCAGGAGACTCTCTATCAGACAGGGGATGCAGGAGACTCCCTATCAGACAGCGGACGCATGAGACACTCTTTAAGACAGTAGATGCAGGGGTCTCTTAATCAGACATCGGATGCAGGAGTATCTCCACCAGACAGCGGATGCCGGAGTGAATCCGTCAGACAGCGGATGCAAGAGACTCTCTATCAGACAGCGGATGCAGGAGACACTCTATCAGACAGCAGATGCAGGAGACACTCTATCAGTCAGCAGATGCAGGAGTATCTCCATCAGACAGCGTATGCAGGAGTCTCTCTATCAGACAGCGGATGCATGAGACACTCTATCAGACAGCTGATGCAGGAGTATCTCTATCAGAGAGCAGATGCAGAAGATTCTCTATCAGACAGCGGATGCAGGAGTCTCTCTATCAGACAGCCGATGCAGGTTTCTCTCCATCAGAGAGTGAATGCAGGAGACTCTTTATCAGACAGTAGATGTAGGAGTATCTCCATCAGACAGCGGATACAGGAGACACTCTATAAGACAGCGGATGCAGGAGACTCTCTTTGAGACAGCAGATGCAGGAGACTCTCAATCAGACAGCGGATGCAGGAGAATCTCAATCAGACAGCAGGTGCAGGGACACTCTATCAGACAGCAGATGCAGGAGACTCTATATCAGACACCGGATGCAGGAGACTCTCTATCAGACAGCGGATGCAGGAGACTCTCTATCAGTCAGCGGATGCATGAGACACTCTATAAGATAGCAGATGCAGAAGTCTCTCAATCAGACAGCGGATGCAGGAGTATCTCCATTAGGCAGCGGATGCAGGAGTAGTTCCATCAGACAGCGGCTGCAGGAGACTCTCTATCAGACAGCGGATGCAGGAGACACTCTATCAGACAGTGGATGCAGGAGACTCTCTATCAGACAGCGGATGCAGGAGACTCTTTACAGACAGCGGATGCAGGAGACTCTCCATCAGGCAGAGGATGCAAGAGTCTCTATATCAGACAGTGGATGCATGAGACACTCTATCAGACAGCGGATGCAGGATTCTCTCCATCAGACAGCGGATGCAGGAGTATCTCCTTCAGACAGTGGATGAAGGAGTATTTCCATCAGACAGCAGATGCAGGAGACACTCTATTAGACATACGATGCAGGAGACTCTCTATCAGACAGCGGATGCAGGAGTCTCTCTATCAGACAGCGGATACAGGAGTCTCTCTTCCAGACAGTGAATGATGGAGACTCTCTATCAGACAGCAGATACAGGAGATTCTCTATCAGACAGCGGATGCAGGAGTCTCTTTATCAGACAGCGGATGCAGGAGACTCTCTATCAGACAGCAGATGCAAAAGACACTATCAGACAGCGGATGCAGGAGTATCTCCATCAGACAGCAGATGCAGGAATATCTCTATCAAATAGTGGATACAGGAGACACCCTTTCAGACAGCGGATGCAGGAGACTCTCTATCAGACAGCGGATGCAGGAGACTCTCTTTCAGACAGCCTATGCAGTAGACTCTCTATCAGACAAGGGATGCAGGAGACTCTCTATCAGATAGCGGATGCAGGAGACTTTCTATCAGACAGCAGATGCAGGAGACTCTCTATCAGACAGCGGATGCAGGAGACACCTTATCAGACAGGGGATGCAGGAGTATCTCCATCAGACAGCGGACGCGGGAGTATTTCCATCAGACAGCGGATGCAGGAGACTCAATCAGACAGTGGATGCAGGAGACTATCAGACAGCGGATGCAGGAGTATCTCCACTAGACAGCGAATGCAGGAGACACTCTATCAGACAGCGGATGCAGGAGTCTCTCAATCAGACAGCGGATGCATGAGACACTCTATCAGACAGCAGATGCAGGAGTCTCTCAATCAGACAGCGGATGCAGGAGTATCTCTATCAGACAGCAGATGCAGGAGACTCTTTCAGTCAGCCGATGCAGGTGTCCCTCCATCAGACAGCGGATGCAGGTGTCTCTCTATCAGACAGCGGATGCAGGAATATCTCAATCAGACAGCGGGTGCAGGAGTATCTCCATAAAACAGCAGATGCAGGAGACTCTTTCAGACAGCGGATGCAGGTGTCTATCTATCAGAGAGCAGATGCAGATGTCTCTCTATCAGACAGCAGATGCAGGAGTATCTCCATCAGACAGCGGATGCAGGAGTCTCTCCATCAGACAGCGGATGCAATTGACTCTTTATCAGACAGGGGATGCAGGAGACTTTCTATCAGACAGCGGATGCAGTATTCACTCTATTTGACAGCGGATGCAGGAGACTCTCTATCAGACAGGGGATGCAGGAGACTCCCTATCAGACAGCGGACGCATGAGACATTCTTTAAGACAGTGGATGCAGGGGTCTCTTAGTCAGACATCGGATGCAGGAGTATCTCCACCAGACAGCGGATGCCGGAGTGAATCCGTCAGACAGCGGATGCAAGAGACTCTCTATCAGACAGCGGATGCAGGAGACACTCTATCAGACAGTAGATGCAGGAGACACTCTATCAGTCAGCAGATGCAGGAGTATCTCCATCAGACAGCGTATGCAGGAGTCTCTCTATCAGACAGCGGATGCATGAGACACTCTATCAGACAGCTGATGCAGGAGTATCTCTATCAGAGAGCAGATGCAGAAGATTCTCTATCAGACAGCGGATGCAGGAGTCTCTCTATCAGACAGCCGATGCAGGTTTCTCTCCATCAGAGAGTGAATGCAGGAGACTCTTTATCAGACAGTAGATGTAGGAGTATCTCCATCAGACAGTGGATACAGGAGACACTCTATAAGACAGCGGATGCAGGAGACTCTCTTTGAGACAGCAGATGCAGGAGACTCTCAATCAGACAGCGGATGCAGGAGAATCTCAATCAGACAGCGGGTGCAGGGACACTCTATCAGACAGCAGATGCAGGAGACTCTATATCAGACACAGGATGCAGGAGACTCTCTATCAGACAGCGGATGCAGGAGACTCTCTATCAGTCAGCGGATGCATGAGACACTCTATCAGATAGCAGATGCAGAAGTCTCTCAATCAGACAGCGGATGCAGGAGTATCTCCATTAGGCAGCGGATGCAGGAGTAGTTCCATCAGACAGCGGCTGCAGGAGACTCTCTATCAGACAGCGAATGCAGGAGACACTCTATCAGACAGTGGTTGCAGGAGACTCTCTATCAGACAGCGGATGCAGGAGACTCTCTATCAGACAGCGGATGCAGGAGACTCTCCATCAGGCAGAGGATGCAAGAGTCTCTATATCAGACAGTGGATGCATGAGACACTCTATCAGACAGCGGATGCAGGATTCTCTCCATCAGACAGCGGATGCAGGAGTATCTCCTTCAGACAGTGGATGAAGGAGTATTTCCATCAGACAGCGGATGCAGGAGACACTCTATTAGACATACGATGCAGGAGACTCTCTATCAGACAGCGGATGCAGGAGACTTTCGATCAGACAGCGGATGCAGGAGTCTCTCTATCAGACAGCTGATACAGGAGTCTCTCTTCCGGACAGTGAATGATGGAGACTCTCTATCAGACAGCAGATACAGGAGATTCTCTATCAGACAGCGGATGCAGAAGTCTCTTTATCAGACAGCGGATGCAGGAGACTCTCTATCAGACAGCAGATGCAAAAGACACTATCAGACAGCTGATGCAGGAGTATCTCCATCAGACAGCAGATGCAGGAATATCTCTATCAAATAGTGGATACAGGAGACACCCTTTCAGACAGCGGATGCAGGAGACTCTCTATCAGACAGCGGATGCAGGAGACTCTCTTTCAGACAGCCTATGCAGTAGACTCTCTATCAGACAAGGGATGCAGGAGACTCTCTATCAGATAGCGGATGCAGGAGACTTTCTATCAGACAGCAGATGCAGGAGACTCTCTATCAGACAGCGGATGCAGGAGACACCTTATCAGACAGGGGATGCAGGAGTATCTCCATCAGACAGCGGACGCGGGAGTATTTCCATCAGACAGCGGATGCAGGAGACTCAATCAGACAGTGGATGCAGGAGACTATCAGACAGCGGATGCAGGAGACTCTCTATCAGACAGCAGATGCAGGAGTATCTCCATTAGTCAGCGGACGCGGGAAAATCTCCATTGGACAGCGGATGCAGGAGACTCTCTATCAGAAAGCGGGTGCAGGAGATTATCAGACAGCGGATGCAGGAGACTCTCTATCAGACAGCGAATGCAGGAGTTTCTCTATCAGACAGCGGATGCAGGAGACGCTCTATCAGACAGTGGACGCAGAAGACTCTCTATAAGACCGCGGATGCAGAAGACAATATATCAGACAGCCGATGCAGGAGTATCTCCATCAGACAGCAGATGCAGGAAACTCTCTATTAGACAGCGGATGCAGGTGACACTATATCAGACAGCCGATGCAGGAGTATCTCTATCAGACAGCGGATGCAGGAGACTCTCTTTTAGACAGCAGATGCAGAAGACACTCTATCAGACAGCGGATGCAGGAGTATCTTTATCAGACAGCGGATGCAGGAGACTCTTTATCAGCCAGCGCATACAGGAGTATCTTCATCAGACCGCGGATGCAGGAGACTCTCTATCAGACAGCAGATGCAGGAGACACTCCATCAGACAGCGGATGAATTAGACACTCTATCAGACAGCGAATGCAGAAGACACTCTATCAGACAGTGGATGCAGGAGTCTCTCCATCAGACAGCGGACGAGATGAGATGAGAAAAGAGTTGAATGACACAGACCTGTTACTTAAAGCAAGATGATATAAGAAGAGTGCGGAGAAGATTGACGCAGACATGCTGCTAGGAGTAAGATGAGACAAGACCGATAGAGAGAAGAATTACATAAACGTGTTTCATGGAGTAAGATAAAGAGTAGAATAGTAGAGCGAAGAATTACATAGACTATTTGTTTAGAGTAAGATAAGAAGAGTGCAGACATGTTTTTAAAATAACGACGAGGCGAGTAGAGTTCAGAGAAGAATGTCACAGACCTGTTGCTTAGAGTACGATGATAGAAGAAGAGTAGAGAGAAGAATGACACAGACCTGTTGCTTAGAGTACGATGATACAAGAAGAGTAGAGAGAAGAATGACACAGACCTGTTGCTTAGAGTACGATGATACAAGAAGAGTGGAGAGAAGAATGACACAGACCTGTTGCTTAGAGTACGATGATACAAGAAGAGTAGAGAGAAGAATGACACAGACCTGTTGCTTAGAGTACGATGATACAAGAAGAGTAGAGAGAAGAATGACACAGACCTGTTGCTTAGAGTAGGATAAAATAGGTTGAGTAGAGAGAATGGCTCAGACATGTAGCTGTACCTAAGAATTAGATGAGACAAGAAGAGAAAAGGGAAGCACGACGAAGACATGTTGTTAAAAGTAAGGTGAGACAAGAAAAGTAGAGAGAAGAATGGCGCAGACCTGTCGCTAAGAATGATACAAGGCAATGACAGTAGAGGTAATAATGATGCAGACCTGCTGCTAATGTTAAAATTAGACAAGATGAGTAAAAGAAGAATTGTGCAGACCTGTTTCTACAAGTTAGATGAGACCTGATTGGTATAGACGAATGACACAGACATGTTGCTAAGGGTTAGATGAGACTAGATGAGTAGAAAGAAGAATTGTGAAGACCTGTTTCTGCAAGTAAGATGAGACCTGAATAGTAGAGAGAAGAATGGCACAGACCTGTTGCTAAGGGTAAGATGAGATGAGAAGAGTAGAGTAAAGAATGAACTAGACCTGTTGCTGAGGGTAAGATACGACAAGAAGAGTAGAGAGAAGAATGACACAGGACTGTTGCTACAAGTAGGATGAGAAGATAATAACAAAGTTAAAAATGATGCAGACCTGTTGCTAAGGGTAAGATGAGACAAGCAGAGTAGAGTGTAGAATGACACAGACCTGTGGCTAAGAGTAAGAAAAGACAAAAAGGGTAGAGAGAAGAATGACGCAGGACTGTTGCTAAAAGTAGGATGAGAAGAGAAGAGTAGAGTAAAAAATGATGAGACCTGTTGCTAAGGGTAAAATGAGATGAGAAAAGTAGAGAGAAGAAAAATGCAGACCTGCTGCTAAGAGTAAGATGAGATGAGAGGGTAGAAGGTAAGAATGACACAGACCTGTTGCTGAGGGTAAGATGAAACAAGAAGAGTAGAAAGAAGAATGATGCAGACATGTTGCTAAGAGTAAAAAGAGATGAGAAGCGTACAGAGAAAAATGATGCAGACATGTTGCTAAGAGTAAGATGAATTAAGATGAGTAGAGTAAGAATGACTGGGACATGCTCCTAAGAGTAAGAAGAGATATGAATCGTACAGAGACAAATGATGCAGACATGTTGCTAAGAGTAAGATGAGACTAGATGAGTAGAGTCAGAATGACGTAGACCTGTTGTTAAGAGCATGATGAAAAAAGAAGAGTAGAGTGAAGAATGACATAGACCCTTGCTAAGAGTAAGACAAGACAAGAGTAGGGTAAAGAATGACGCAGACCTGTTGCTAAGAGTAAGACAAGACAAGAAGAGTAGGGTGAAGAATGACGCAGACCAGTTGCTAAGAGTTAGACAAGAAAAGAAGAGTAGAGTAAAGAATGACGCAGGAGTGAAGAATAACGCAGAAGTGTTGCTAGGAATAAGACAAGACAAGATGAGTAGAGTAAGAATGACTTAGACCTGTTGCTTAGAGTGAGATGAGACAAGAAGAGTAGAGTGAAGAATAACATGGACTTGTTGCTCAGAGTATGACAAGACAAGATGAGTAGAGTAAAGAATGACGCAGACCTGTTGTTAATAGTTAGACGAGACATAATGAGTAGAGTAAATGATGACACAGACCTGTTACTAAGAGTAAGACGAGACAAAATCAGTAGAGTAAATAATGACGCAGACCTGTTGCTAAGAGTAAGACAAGACAAGAAGAGTAGAGTGAAGAATGACACAGACCTGTTGCTTAGATTAAGACAAGACAAGATGAGTAGAGTGAAAAATGACGCAGACCTGTTGCTAAGAGTAAGACAAGACAAGATGAGTAGAGTGAAGAATGACGCAGACCTGTTGCTAAGAGTAGGATGAGATGAGAAGAGTATAGTAAAGAATGACGCAGACCTGTTGCTAAGATTAAGACAAGTTGAGTAGAATGAAGAATGACGCAGACCTGTTGCTAAAAGTAGGATGAGAAGAGAAGAGTAGAGAAAAGAATGATGCAGACCTGTTGCTAAGGGTTGGATGGGAAAAGAAGAGTAGGGTAAAGAATAATGCAGACATGTTGCTAAGAGTAAAACCAGACAAGAAGAGTAGAGAAGAATGACGCAGGACTGTTGCCAAAAGTAGTACGAGAAGAGAAGAGTAGAGTAAAGAATGATGAAGACGTATTGATAAGGGTAAGATGAGATGAGAAGAGTAGAATGAAGAATGACACAGACCTTTTGCTAAGAGTACGACAAGACTAGAAGAGTAGTGTAAACAATGACACAGACCTGTTGCTAAGAGTAAGACAAGACAAGAAGAGTAGGGTGTAGAATGACCGAGACCTGTTGCTAAGAGTAAGATGAGATGATAAGAGTAGAGTGAAGAATGAAGCAGGACTGTTGCTAAAAGTTGGATGAGATGAGAATAGTAGAGGAAATAATAACGCAGACCTGTTGCTGAGGGTAAGATGAGATGAGAAGAGTAGCTGAAGAATGATGCAGACCTGTTGCTAAGAATAAGACCAGACAAGATGAGTAGAGTGAAGAATGACACAGACCTCTTGCTTAAAGTAGGACGAGAAGAGAAGAGTAGAGTAAAGAATGATACAGACCTGTTGCTAAGGGTAAGACTAGAAGATAAGAGTATAATAAAGAATGATGCAGATTTGTTGCTAAGAGTAAGACAAGACAAGAAGAGAAGAGAGTAGAATGACGCAGGACTGTTGCTAAAAGTAGGATGAGAAGAGAAGAGTAGAATATGGAATGATGCAGACCTATCGATAAGGGTAAGATGAGAAGAGTAGAGTGAAGACTGACGCAGACATGTTACTGAGGATAAGAGTTAACAAGAAGAGTAGAAAGAAGACTGATGCAGACATATTGCTAAGAGTAAGAAGAGATGAGAAGAGTACAGAGAAAAATGATGCAGACATGTTGCTAAGATTAAGATGAATTAAGATAAGTAGAGAAAGAAAGACTGGGACATGTTGCTAAGAGTAAGAAGAGATAAGAAGCGTACAGAGAAAAATGATGCAGACATGTTGCTTAGAGATAGATGAGACTATATGAGTAGAGTAAGAATGACTCAGACCTGTTGCTAAGAGTAAGATGAGATAAGAAATATAGAGTGAAGAATGACATAGATACGTTGCCAAGAGAAAGACAAGACAAGAAGAGTCAAGTAAAGAATGACGCAGACCTGTTGCTAAGAATAAGACAAGACAAAAAGAGTAGGGTGAAGAATGACTCACACCTGTTGCTAAGAGTAAGATGAGATGAGAAGAGTAGAGTTAAGAATAACGCAGACCTGTTGCTAAGAAAAAGACAAGACAAGATGAGTAGAGTAAGAATGACTTAAACCTATTGCTAAGAGTAAGATTAGACAAGAAGAGTAGAGTGAAGAATGACACAAACATGTGCTAAGAGTAAGACAAGACAAGAAGAGTAGATTGTATAATGACGCAGACCTGTTCCTTGGAGTAAGACAAGACAAGATGAGTAGAGTAATGAATGACACAGACCTGTTGCTAAGAGTAAGACGAGACAGAATGAGTAGAGTTAAGAATGATGCAGACCTGTTGCCTAAGAGTAAGACAAGACAAGAAGAGTAGAGAAAAATGATGCAGAACTGTTGCTAAAAGTAGGATGAGAAGAGAAGAGTAGAGTAGAGAATACAGCAGGCCTATTGATAAGGGTAAGATGAGATGAGAAGAGTGGAGTGAAGAATGACGCAGACCTGTTGCTAAGAGTAAAACACGACAAGAAGAATAGGGTGAAGAATGACCCAGACCTGTTGCTAAGAATAAGACGAGACAGAATGAGTAGAGTAAATAATTATGCAGACTTGTTGCTGAGAAAAAGACAAGACAAGAGGAGTAGAGTAAAGAATGACACAGACCTGTTGCTAAGAGTAAAATGAGCTGAGAAGGATAGAGTGAAGAATGACGCAGACATGTTGCTAAGAATAAGACAATACATAATGAGGAGAGTAAGAATGACTTAGACCTGTTGCTAAGAGTAAGATGAGACAAGAAGACTAGAGTGAAGAATGACGCAATCCTGTTGCTTAGAATTAGACAAGACAAGATGAGTGGAGTAAAGAGTGACGCAGACCTGTTGCTAAGAGTAAGATGAGACAAGATCATTAGAGTAAATAATGACGCAAACCTGTTGCTAAGAGTAAGATGAGTTGAGAAGAGTAGAGTAAAGACTGATGCAGACCTGTTGCTAAGAATAAGACAAGACAAGAAAAAGAGGAGTGAAGAATGACGCATGACTGTTGCTACAAGTTGGATGAGAAGAGTAGAGTAAAGAATGATGCAGACCTGTTGCTAAAGTCAAGATGAGATGAGAAGAGCAGAGTGAAGAATGATGTAAACCTGTTGCTAAAAGAAGGATGAGAAGAGTAGAGTAGAGAATGATGCAGACCTATTGATAAGGGTAAGATGAGATGAGACGAATAGAGTGAAGAATGACGCAGACCTATTGCTGAGGGTAAGAGGAGACAAGAAGAGTAGAAAGAAAAATGATGCAGACATGTTGCTACGAGTAAGATGAATTAAGATGAGTAGAGTAAGAATGACTGGGACATGTTGCTAAGAGTAGAAGAGATATGAATCGTACAGAGAAAAATGATGCAGACATGTTGCTTAGAGTAAGATGAGACTAGATGAGTAGAGTCAGAATGACTTAGACCTGTTGTTAAGAGCAAGATGAGACAAGAAGAGTAGAGTGAAGAATGATATAGACCCTTGCTAAGAGAAAGACAAGACAAGAAGAGTAGAGTAAAGAATGACGCAGACCTGTTGCTAAGAGTAAGACAAGACAAGAAGAGTAGGGTGAAGAATGACGCATACCAGTTGCTAAGAGTAAGATGAGCTGAACAGAGTAGAGTGAAGAATAATACAGACCTGTGGCTTAAAGTAAGACAAGACAAGATGAGTAGAGTAAAGAATGATGCTGAACTGTTGCTAGGAGTAAGACGAGACAGAATGAGTAGAGTAAATAATGACGCAGACCTGTTGCTAAGAGTAAGACTAGACAAAATCAGAAGAGTAAATACTGACGCAGACCTGTTGCTGAGAGTAAGATGAGATGAGAAAAGTAGAGTGAAGAATGATGCAGACCTGTTGCTGATGGTAAGAGGAGACATGAAGAGTAGAAAGAAGAATGATGCAGACCTGTTGCTAAGAGTTAGAAGAGATGAGAAGCATACAGAGAAAAATGATGCAGACATGTTGCTAAGAGTAAGATGAATTAAGATGAGTAGAGTATGAATGACTGGGATATGTTGCTAAGAGTAAGAAGAGATAAGAAGCGTACAGAGCAAAAAAAGGCAGACATGTTGCTAAGAGTAAGATGAGACTAGTTGAATAGAGTCAGAATGACTCACACCTGTTGCTAAGAGTAAGATGAGATAAGAAGAGTCGAGTGAAGAATGTCGTACACTCATTGCTAACAGTAAGACAAGACAAGAAAAGTAGAGTACATAATGACGCAGACCTGTTGCTAAGTGTAAGACAAGAAAAGACGAGTAGAGTAAAGAATGACGCAGGAGTGAAGAATAACGCAGAACTGTTGCTAGGAATAAGACAAGACAAGATGAGTAGAGTAAGAATGACTTAGACCTGTTGCTTAGAGTAGGATGAGACAAGAAGAGTAAAGTGAAGAATGACACAGACTTGTTGCTAAGAGTATGACAAGACAAGAGGAGTAGAGTGAAGAATGACGCAGACCTGTTTCCTAGAGTAAGACAAGACAAGATGAGCAGAGTAAAGAATGACGCAGACCTGTTGCTAAGAGTAAGACAAGAAAAGAAGAGTAGGGTAAAGAATGAATCAGGAGTGAAGAATAACGCAGAACTGTTGCTAAGAATAAGACAAGACAAGATGAGTAGAGTAAGAATGACTTAGACCTGTTGCTTAGAGTGAGATGAGACAAGAAGAGTAGAGTGAAGAATGACACAGGCTTGTTGCTAAGAGTATGACAAGACAAGATGAGTAAAGTGAAGAATGATGCAGACCTGTTTCTTAGAGTAAGACAAGACAAAAAGAGTAGGGTGAAGAATGACTCACACCTGTTGCTAAGAGTAAGATGAGATGAGAAGAGTAGAGTGAAGAATAACGCAGACCTGTTGCTAAGAAGAGACAAGACAAGATGAGTAGAGTAAGAATGACTTAAACCTATTGCTAAGAGTAAGATGAGACAAGAAGAGTAGAGTGAAGAATGACACAGACATGTGCTTATAGTAAGACAAGACAAGAAGAGAAGCTTGTAAAATGACGCGGACCTGTTGCTTGGAGTAAGACAAAACAAGATGAGTAGAGTAAAAAATGACGCAGACCTGTTGCTAAGAGTAAGACGAGACAGAATGAGTAGGGTTAAGAATGATGCAGACCTGTTGCTAAGAGAAAGACAAAACTAGAAGTGTAGCGACGAATGATGCAGAACTGTTGCTAAAAGTAGGATGAGAATAGAAGAGTAGAGTAAAGAATGCAGCAGACCTATTGATAAGGGTTGGTTAAGATGAGAAGAGTGGAGAGAAGATTGACGCAGACCTGTTGCTAAGAGAAAGACAAGAAAAGAAGAGTAGGGTGAAGAATGACCCAGATCTGTTGCTAAGAATAAGACGAGACAGAATGAGTAGAGTAAATAATGACGCAGACCTGCTGCTAAGAGTAAGATGAGACAAGATGAGTGGAGTAAAGAGTGACGCAGACCTGTTGCTAAGAGTAAGATGAGACAGAATGAGTAGAGTAAAAAATGACGCAGACCTGCTGCTAAGAGTAAGATGAGACAAGATCTGTAGAGAAAATAATGACGCAAACTTGTTGCTAAGAGTGAGATGAGTTGAGAAGAGTAGAGTAAAGACTGATGCAGACCTGTTGCTAAGAATAAGACAAGACAAGAAATAGAGTAGTGAAGAATGACGCATGACTGTTGCTACAAGTTGGATGAGAAGAGTAGAGTAAAGAATGATGCAGACCTGTTGCTAAAGTCAAGATGAGATGAGAAGAGCAGAGTGAAGAATGATGCAGACCTGTTGCTGATGGTAAGAGGAGACATGAAGAGTAGAAAGAAGAATGATGCAGACCTGTTGCTAAGAGTTAGAAGAGATGAGAAGCATACAGAGAAAAATGATGCAGACATGTTGCTAAGAGTAAGATGAATTAAGATGAGTAGAGTATGAATGACTGGGATATGTTGCTAAGAGTAAAAAGAGATAAGAAGCGTACAGAGCAAAAAAAGGCAGACATGTTGCTAAGAGTAAGATGAGACTAGTTGAATAGTCAGAATGACTCACACCTGTTGCTAAGAGTAAGATGAGATAAGAAGAGTCGAGTGAAGAATGTCGTAGACTCATTGCTAACAGTAAGACAAGACAAGAAAAGTAGAGTACATAATGACGCAGACCTGTTGCTTAGTGTAAGACAAGAAAAGACGAGTAGAGTAAAGAATGACGCAGGAGTGAAGAATAACGCAGAACTGTTGCTAGGAATAAGACAAGACAAGATGAGTAGAGTAAGAATGACTTAGACCTGTTGCTTAGAGTAGGATGAGACAAGAAGAGTAAAGTGAAGAATGACACAGACTTGTTGCTAAGAGTATGACAAGACAAGAAGAGTAGAGTGAAGAATGACGCAGACCTGTTTCTTAGAGTAAGACAAGACAAGATGAGTAGAGTAAAGAATGACGCAGACCTGTTGCTAAGAGTAAGACAAGAAAATAAGAGTAGGGTTAAGAATGAATCAGGAGTGAAGAATAACGCAGAACTGTTGCTAAGAATAAGACAAGACAAGATGAGTAGAGTAAGAATGACTTAGACCTGTTGCTTAGAGTGAGATGAGACAAGAAGAGTTGAGTGAAGAATGACACAGGCTTGTTGCTAAGAGTATGACAAGACAAGATGAGTAAAGTGAAGAATGATGCAGACCTGTTTCTTAGAGTAAGACAAGACAAAAAGAGTAGGGTGAAGAATGACTCACACCTGTTGCTAAGAGTAAGATGAGATGAGAAGAGTAGAGTGAAGAATAACGCAGACCTGTTGCTAAGAAGAGACAAGACAAGATGAGTAGAGTAAGAATGACTTAAACCTATTGCTAAGAGTAAGATGAGACAAGAAGAGTAGAGTGAAGAATGACACAGACATGTGCTTATAGTAAGACAAGACAAGAAGAGAAGCTTGTAAAATGACGCGGACCTGTTGCTTGGAGTAAGACAAAACAAGATGAGTAGAGTAAAAAATGACGCAGACCTGTTGCTAAGAGTAAGACGAGACAGAATGAGTAGGGTTAAGAATGATGCAGACCTGTTGCTAAGAGAAAGACAAAACTAGAAGTGTAGCGACGAATGATGCAGAACTGTTGCTAAAAGTAGGATGAGAATAGAAGAGTAGAGTAAAGAATGCAGCAGACCTATTGATAAGGGTTGGTTAAGATGAGAAGAGTGGAGAGAAGATTGACGCAGACCTGTTGCTAAGAGAAAGACAAGAAAAGAAGAGTAGGGTGAAGAATGACCCAGATCTGTTGCTAAGAATAAGACGAGACAGAATGAGTAGAGTAAATAATGACGCAGACCTGTTGCTAAGAAAAAGACAAGACAAGAAGAGTAGAGTAAAGAATGACGCAGACCTGTTGCTAAGAGTAAGACGAGACAGAATGAGTAGAGTTAAGAATGATGCAGACCTGTTGCCTAAGAGTAAGACAAGACAAGAAGAGTAGAGAAAAATGATGCAGAACTGTTGCTAAAAGTAGGATGAGAAGAGAAGAGTAGAGTGAAGAATGTAGCAGACTCATTGATAAGGGTAAGATGAGATGAGAAGAGTGGAGTGAAGAATGACGCAGACCTGTTGCTAAGAGTAAAACACGACAAGAAGAATAGGGTGAAGAATGACCCAGACCTGTTGCTAAGAATAAGACGAGACAGAATGAGTAGAGTAAATAATGATGCAGACTTGTTGCTGAGAAAAAGACAAGACAAGAGGAGTAGAGTAAAGAATGACACAGACCTGTTGCTAAGAGTAAAATGAGCTGAGAAGGATAGAGTGAAGAATGTCGCAGACATGTTGCTAAGAATAAGACAATACATAATGAGTAGAGTAAGAATGACTTAGACCTGTTGCTAAGAGTAAGATGAGACAAGAAGACTAGAGTGAAGAATGACGCAATCCTGTTGCTTAGAATTAGACAAGACAAGATGAGTGGAGTAAAGAGTGACGCAGACCTGTTGCTAAGAGTAAGATGAGACAGAATGAGTAGAGTAAATAATGACGCAGACCTGCTGCTAAGAGTAAGATGAGACAAGATCAGTAGAGTAAATAATGACGCAAAACTGTTGCTAAGAGTAAGATGAGTTGAGAAGAGTAGAGTAAAGACTGATGCAGACCTGTTGCTAAGAATAAGACAAGACAAGAAGAGAAGAGAGAAGAATTACGCAGGACTGTTGCTAAAAGTTGAATGAGAAGAGAAAAGTAGAGTATGAATGACTCAGACCTGTTGCTATGAGTAAGATGAGATAAGATGGATGAGAAGATAAGAGTAGAGTAAAGAATGATGCAGACCTGTTGCTAAGGTTAAGATGAGATGAGAAGAGCAGAGTGAAGAATGATGTAAACCTGTTGCTAAGAATAAGACTAGACAAGATGATTAGAGTGAAGAATGACGCAGAACTGTTGCTAAAAGAAGGATGAGAAGAGAAGAGTAGAGTAGAGAATGATGCAGACCTATTGATAAGGGTAAGATGAGATGAGAAGAGTAGAGTGGAGAATGACGCCGACCTATTGCTGAGGGTAAGAGGAGACAAGAAGAGTAGAAAGAAAAATGATGCAGACATGTTGCTAAGAGTAAGATGAATTAAGATGAGTAGAGTAAGAATGACTGGCACATGTTGCTAAGAGTAAGAAGAGATAAGAAGCGTACAGAGAAAAATGATGCAAACCTGTTGCTAAGAGTAAGATGAGATGAGAAGAGTAGAGTAAAGACTGATGCAGACCTGTTGCTAAGAATAAGACAAGACAAGAAAAGAAGAGATAAGAATGACGCAGGACTGTTGCTAAAAGTTGAATGAGAAGAGAAGAGTAGAGTATGAATGACTCAGACCTGTTGCTATGAGTATGATGAGATAAGAAGAGTAGAGTGAAGAATGACATAGACCCGTTGCTAAGAGAAAGACAAGACAAGAAGAGTCGAGTAAATAATGACGCAGACCTGTTGCTAAGAGTAAGACAATACAAGAAAAGAAGAGATAAGAATGACGCAGGACTGTTGCTAAAAGTTGAATGAGAAGAGAAGAGTAGAGTATGAATGACTCAGACCTGTTGCTATGAGTATGATGAGATAAGACGAGTAGAGTGAAGAATGACATAGACCCGTTGCTAAGAGAAAGACAAGACAAGAAGAGTCGAGTAAATAATGATGCAGACCTGTTGCTAAGAGTAAGATGAGATGAGAAGAGTAAAGTGAAGAATGACACAGTCCTGTTATTAAGAATAAGACAAGACAAGATGAGTAGAGTGAAAAATGACGCAGAACCGTTGCTAAAAGGAAGAAGAGATACGAAGAGTACAGAGAAAAATGATGCAGACATCATTATGATGTCGACCTATTGCTAAGAGTTAGATGAGACAAGATGAGTAGAGTGAGGAATGACACAGACCTGTTGCTAAGAGTAAGACAAGACAAGATGAGTAGAGTGAAGAATGGCACAGACCTGATGCTAAGAGTAAGACAAGAAATGAAGAGTTTAGTAAGGAACCACGCAGACCTGTTGCTAAGAGTAAGACAAGACAAGATGAGTAGAGTAAGGAATGACGCAGAGCTGTTGCTTAGAGTTAGATAAGACAAGAAGAGTAGAGTTAGGAATGACGCAGACCTGTTGCTAATGGTAAGCCAAAACAAGAAAAGTAGAGTAAAGAATGACACAGACCTGTTGCTAAGAGTAAGACAATACTAGATGAGAAGATTAAAGAATGACGCAGACCTGTTGCTAAGAGTAAGACAAGAAAAGATGAGTAGAGTAAAGAATTGCACAGATCTGTTGCTAAGAGTAAGACAAGACAAGAAGAGAAGAGTAAGGAACGATGCAGACCTGTTGCTAAGAGCAGGACAAGACAAGAGAAGAAGAGTAAAGAATGACGCAGACCTGTTGCTAAAGTAAGACAAGGCAAGATGAGTAGATTAAATAATGAGGCAGACCTGTTGCTAAGAGTAAGACGAGATGAGAAGATCAAAGTGAAAAAAAATGACACAGACCTGTTACTAAAGTAAGACAAGTCAAGAAGAGTAGAGTGAAGAATGACGCAGACCGGTTGCTAAGAGTAAGACGAGACAAGATGAGTAGAGTAAAGAATGACGCAGACCTGTTGCAAAGAGTAAGACAAGACAAGAAGAATAGAGCGAAGAATGGCGCAGACCTGTTGCTAAGAGTAAGATGAGATAAGAAGAGTAGAGTGAAGAATAACGCAGACCTGTTGCTTAGAATAAGATGAGATAAGAAGAGTAGAGTGAAGAATAACGCAGACATGTTGCTAAGAATAAGACAAGACAAGCTGAGTAGAGTTAAGAATGACGCAGAAATGGTGCTGAGAGTAAGAAAAGATCAGAAGAGTACAGAGAAAAATTATGCAGACATGTTGCCAAGAGTAAGATGAGACAAGAAGAGTAGAGTGAAGAATGACGCAGTCCTGTTGCTAAGGGCATAAAAAGATAAGAAGCGTACAGAGGAAATGATGAAGACTTGTTTCTAAGAGTAAGATGAGTCAAGATGAGCAGAGTAAGAATGACTCAGACCTATTGCTAAGAGTAAGATGAGACAAGAAGAGTAGAGTGAGGAATTATACAGACCTGTTGCTAAGAGTAAGAAAAAACAAGATGAGTAGAGTGAAGAACCTGTTGCTAAGAGTAAGACAAGGCGAAAAGAACAGAGTAAAGAATGACGCAGACATGTTGCTAATAGTAAGACAAGACAAGATGAGAAGAGTAGAAAAGTAGAGTAAGAAATGACGCAGACCTGTTGCTAAGGGTAAGACAAGACAAGATGAGTTGAGTAAGGAATGACGCAGACCTGTTGCTTAGAGTTAGACAACACAAGAAGAGTAAAGTAAGGAATGACGCAGACCTGTTGCTTAGAGTTAGACAAGACAAGAAGAGTAAAGTAAGGAATGACGCGGACCTGTTGCTTATGGTAGACAAAACAAGAGAGTAAAATAAAGAATGACACAGACCTGTTGCTAAGAGTAAGATAATACTAGATGAGTAGAGTAAAGAATCGCACTGACCTGTTGCTAAGAGTAAGACAAGACAAGAACAGGTGGTAAGGAACGGTGCAGACCTGTTGCTTAGAGTAAGACAAGAGGAGAAGAGTAAAGAATGAACCAGGCCTGTTGCTAAGAGAAAGACGAGATGAGAAGAGTAGAGTAAAGAATGACGCAGACCTGTTGCTAAGAGTAAGGCAAGACAAAATAAGTAAAGGAATGGCACAGACCTGTAGCTATGAGTAAGAAAAGACAAGAAGAGTAGAAAAAGGAATGACGCAGACCTGTTGCTAAGAGTAAGACAAGACAAAAACAGGAGAGTAAAGAATAAAGCAGACCTGTTGCTAAGAGTAAGATGAGACAGGGAGAGAGAGTAAAAGGTGTCATACCTGCTGCTAAGAGTAAGACAAGATGAGCAGAGTAAAGAATGACGCAGACAAGTTGCTAAGAGTAAGACAATACAAGAAGAGTAGAGAAAAGAATTACGCAGAGCTGTTGTTCATAGTAAGACAAGTCAAGACAAGAAGAGTATAGTAAAAATTGACGCAGACCTGTAGATAAGAGTGAGACAAGACACGATCAGTAGAGTAAGGAATGACGCAGACCTATTGCTTAGAGGTAAACAAGACAAGAGGAGTAAAGTAAGGAATGACGCAGACCTTTTGCTAATGGTGAGACAAAACAAGAAGAGTAGAGTAAAGAATGACGCAGACCTGTTGCTAATAGTTAGACAATACAAGATGAGTAGAGTAAAGAATGACGCAGTCCTGTTGCTAAGAGTAAGACAAGACAAGAAGAGTAGAGAAAATGATGATGCAGGCATGTTGCTAAGAGTAAGACAAGACAAGATGCGTGGAGTGAAGAATGACGCAGACGTGTAACTAAGAATAAGACAATACAAGAAGAGTAGAGTAAAGAATGGCGCAGACCTGTTGCTAAGAGTAAGATGAGACGAGAAATGTAGAGTAAATATTGACGCAGACTTGCTGCTTAGAGTAATACAAGACAAAAAATTGGGTTAAGAATGATACAGACCTGTTGCTAAGGGTAAGATAAGACAAGATAAGTAGAGTAAAGAATGGCACAGACCTGTTGCTAAGAGTAAGACAAGACATGAAGAGTAGAGTAAGGAGCGACGCAGACCTGTTACTAAGGGTAAGACATGACAAATAGAGTAGAGTAAAGAATGATGCAGACCTGCTGCTTAGTGTAAGACAAGACAAGAAGAGTAGAGTAAAGAATGACACAGACCTGTTTCTAAGAGTTTGATGGGATGAGAAGAGTAGAGTAAAGAATGACAGAGACCTGTTGCTAAGAATAAGACAAGGCAAGATGAGTAGAGTAGAGAATGATGCAGACCCGTTGCTAAGAGTAAGACAAGACAAGATGAGTAGAGTAAAGAATGACACATACCTGTTGCTTAGAGTAAGACAAGACAAGAGGAGTAGAGTAACGAATGGCACAGACCTTTTGCTAAGAGTATCACAAGATTAGAAAAACAGAGTAAAGAATGACGCAGACCTCTGGCTACGAGTAGGACATACCAAGATGAGTCGAGTAAAAAATGACGCAGAACTATTGCAAATAGAAAGACAAGACAAGAAGAAAACAGTAAAAATGATGCAGACCAGTTACTAAGAATAAGACAAGACAAGATGAGAAGAGTAATGAATGACGCGTACCTGTTGCTAAAAGTACGACAAGACGAGAAGAGTAGAGTTAAGAATGATGCAGACCTGTTGCTATGAGTAAGACAAGAAAAGAATATTATAGGAAGAAAAGAGGCAGGCCTGTTGCGAAGAGTTAGACAAGACAAGAGGAGTAGAGTAAGGAAAGACGCAGACCTGTTGCTAACAGTAAGACAAGACAAGAAGAGTAGAACAAAAGATTAGGCAGACATGTTGCTAAGTGTAACATGATATTAGAAGAGTACAGTAAAGTATGACACAGATTTGTTGCTAAGAGTAAGACAAGACGAGATGAGTAGTCTTAAGAATGACGCAGACCTAATACTAAGAACAAGACAAGAAGAATAGAGTGAAGAATGGCGCAGACCTGTTGCTAAGGGTAAGATGAGATAAGAAGAGTAGAGTGAAGAATAACGCAGACCTGTTGCTTAGAATAAGATGAGATAAGAAGAGTAGAGTGAAGAATAACGCAGACATGTTGCTAAGAATAAGACAAGACAAGCTGAGTAGAGTTAAGAATGACGCAGAAATGGTGCTGAGAGTAAGAAAAGATCAGAAGAGTACAGAGAAAAATTATGCAGACATGTTGCCAAGAGTAAGATGAGACAAGAAGAGTAGAGTGAAGAATGACGCAGTCCTGTTGCTAAGCGCATAAAAAATAAGAAGCGTACAGAGGAAATGATGAAGACTTGTTTCTAAGAGTAAGATGAGACAAGATGAGCAGAGTAAGAATGACTCAGACCTATTGCTAAGAGTAAGATGAGACAAGAAGAGTGAGGAATTATACAGACCTGTTGCTAAGAGTAAGAAAAAACAAGATGAGTAGAGTGAAGAACCTGTTGCTAAGAGTAAGACAAGGCGAAAAGAACAGAGTACAGAATGACGCAGACATGTTGCTAATAGTAAGACAAGACAAGATGAGAAGAGTAGAGTAAGAAATGACGCAGACCTGTTGCTAAGAGTAAGACAAGACAAGATGAGTTGAGTAAGGAATGACGCAGACCTGTTGCTTAGAGTTAGACAACACAAGAAGAGTAAAGTAAGGAATGACGCAGACCTGTTGCTTAGAGTTAGACAAGACAAGAAGAGTAAAGTACGGAATGACGCGGACCTGTTGCTTATGGTAGACAAAACAAGAGAGTAAAATAAAGAATGACACAGACCTGTTGCTAAGAGTAAGATAATACTAGATGAGTAGAGTTAAGAATCGCACTGACCTGTTGCTAAGAGTAAGACAAGACAAGAACAGGTGGTAAGGAACGGTGCAGACCTGTTGCTTAGAGTAAGACAAGAGGAGAAGAGTAAAGAATGAACCAGGCCTGTTGCTAAGAGAAAGACGAGATGAGAAGAGTAGAGTAAAGAATGACGCAGACCTGTTGCTAAGAGTAAGGCAAGACAAAATAAGTAAAGGAATGGCACAGACCTGTAGCTATGAGTAAGAAAAGACAAGAAGAGTAGAAAAAGGAATGACGCAGACCTGTTGCTAAGAGTAAGACAAGACAAAAACAGAAGAGTAAAGAATAAAGCAGACCTGTTGCTAAGAGTAAGATGAGACAGGGAGAGAGAGTAAAAGGTGTCATACCTGCTGCTTAGAGTAAGACAAGATGAGTAGAGTAAAGAATGACGCAGACAAGTTGCTAAGAGTAAGACAATACAAGAAGAGTAGAGAAAAGAATTACGCAGAGCTGTTGTTCATAGTAAGACAAGTCAAGACAAGAAGAGTATAGTAAAAATTGACGCAGACCTGTAGATAAGAGTGAGACAAGACACGATCAGTAGAGTAAGGAATGATGCAGACCTATTGCTTAGAGGTAAACAAGACAAGAGGAGTAGAGTAAGGAATGACGCAGACCTTTTGCTAATGGTGAGACAAAACAAGAAGAGTAGAGTAAAGAATGACGCAGACCTGTTGCTAATAGTTAGACAATACAAGATGAGTAGAGTAAAGAATGACGCAGTCCTGTTGCTAAGAGTAAGACAAGACAAGAAGAGTAGAGAAAATGATGATGCAGGCATGTTGCTAAGAGTAAGACAAGACAAGATGCGTGGAGTGAAGAATGACGCAGACGTGTAACTAAGAGTAAGACAATACAAGAAGAGTAGAGTAAAGAATGGCGCAGACCTGTTGCTAAGAGTAAGATGAGACGAGAAATATAGAGTAAATATTGACGCAGACTTGTTGCTTAGAGTAATACAAGACAAAAAATTGGGTTAAGAATGATACAGACCTGTTGCTAAGGGTAAGATAAGACAAGATGAGTAGAGTAAAGAATGGCACAGACCTGTTGCTAAGAGTAAGACAAGACATGAAGAGTAGAGTAAGGAACGACGCAGACCTGTTACTAAGGGTAAGACATGACAAATAGAGTAGAGTAAAGAATGATGCAGACCTGCTGTTAAGTGTAAGACAAGACAAGAAGAGTAGAGTAAAGAATGACACAGACCTGTTTCTAAGAGTTTGATGGGATGGGAAGAGTAGAGTAAAGAATGACAGAGACCTGTTGCTAAGAATAAGACATTACAAGATGAGTAGAGTAGAGAATGACGCAGACCCGTTGCTAAGAGTAAGACAAGACAAGATGAGTAGAGTAAAGAATGACACATAACTGTTGCTTAGAGTAAGAAAAGACAAGAGGAGTAGAGTAACGAATGGCACAGACCTTTTGCTAAGAGTAAGACAAGATTAGAAAAACAGAGTAAAGAATGACGCAGACCTCTGGCTACGAGTAGGACATACCAAGATGAGTCGAGTAAAAATGACGCAGAACTATTGCAAATAGAAAGACAAGACAAGAAGAAAACAGTAAAATATGATGCAGACCAGTTACTAAAAATAAGACAAGACAAGATGAGAAGAGTAATGAATGACGCGTACCTGTTGCTAAAAGTACGACGAGACGAGAAGAGTAGAGTTAAGAATGATGCAGACCTGTTGCTATGAGTAAGACAAGAAAAGAATATTATAGGAAGAAAAGAGGCAGGCCTGTTGCGAAGAGTTCGACAAGACAAGAGGAGTAGAGTAAGGAAAGACGCAGACCTGTTGCTAACAGTAAGACAAGACAAGAAGAGTAGAACAAAGGATTGGGCAGACATGTTGCTAAGTGTAACATGATATTAGAAGAGTACAGTAAAGTATGACACAGATTTGTTGCTAAGAGTAAGACAAGACGAGATGAGTAGACTTAAGAATGACGCAGACATAATACTAAGAACAAGACAAGAAGAGTTGAGTAAAGAATGACGCAGACCTGTTGCTAAGAGTAAGACAAGACATGATGAGTAGAGTAAGGTATGACGCAGACCTGTTGCTAAGATTAAGACATTAACAGTAGAGTGAAGAATGACGCAGTCCTGTTGCTTAGAGGAAAACACGACAAGATGAGCAGAGTAAGGAATGACGCAGACCTGTTGTTAAGAGTAAGACAAGAAGAGAAGAGTAAAGAATGACACAGAACTATTTTGCTAAGAGGGACGAAAAGAGAAGAGTAAAGAATGACGCAGACCTGTTGCTTAGAATAAGCCAAGACAATATGACTAGAGTAAAGAATGACACAGACCCGTTGCTAAGAGAAAGACAAGAAGAGATGAGTAGAGTTAGGAACAACACAGACCTGTTGCTTAGAGAAAGACAAGATCAGAAGAGAAGAGTTAAGAATGGCAGAGACCTTTTGCTAAGAGTAAAAAAGATTAGAAAAATAGAATAAAGAATGATGCAGATCTGTTACTAAGAGTAACACAATACAAGAAGAGAAGAGTTAAGAATGACGCAATCCTGTTGCTAAGAATAAGACAAGACAAGAGTAGTAGAGAAAAGGATGATGCAGACATGTTACTAAGAGTAAGAGAGGACAAGATGCGTGGAGTAAAGAATGATGCAGACGTGTTGCTAAGAGTAAGACAAGACAAAAAGAGTTGAGTAAAGAATGACGCGGACCTGTTGCTAAGAGTAAGATGAGACGAGAAGAGTAGAGATAAGAATGACGCAGTCCTTTTGACAAGATAAGATGAGACACCTGATGCAGGAGTATCTCCATCAGACAGCGGATGCAGGAGTATCCAATCAGACAGCGGATGCAAGAGACTCTCTATCAGACAGCGGATGCAGGAGACTCTCTATCAGAGAGCAGATGCAGGAGACTCTCTATCAGACAGCCGATGCAGGAGACTCTCTATCAGACAGCCGATGCAGGAGACTCTCTATCAGACAGCGGATGCATGAGACTCTCTATCGGACAGCCGATGCAGGAGTCTCTCAATCAGACAGCGAATGCAGGAGTATCTCCATCAGACAGCGGATGCAGGAGACACTCTATCAGACAGCGGATGCAGGAGACTCTCTATCAGACAGTCGATGCAAGAGATTCTCTATCAGACAGCGGATGCATGAGATACTCTATCAAACAGCCGATGCAGGAGTCTCTCAATCAGACAGCGGATGCAGGAGTATCTCCATCAGACAGCGGATGCAGGAGACTCCCTATCAGAGAGCAGATGCAGGAGACTCTCTATTAGACAGCGGATGCAGGAGACTCTCTATCAGACAGCGGATGCATGAGACACCCTATCAGACAGCAGATGCAGGAGTCTCTTCATCAGACAGCGGATGCAGGAGTTTCTCTATCAGAATCTAAATCAGAAAGAGGATGCAGTAGTATCTCCATCAGACAGCGGATGCAGGAGACTCCCTATCAGAGAGCAGATGCAGGAGACTCTCTATTAGACAGCGGATGCAGGAGACTCTCTATCAGACAGCGGATGCATGAGACACCCTATCAGACAGCAGATGCAGGAGTCTCTTCATCAGACAGCGGATGCAGGAGTTTCTCTATCAGACAGCGGATGTAGTTGACTCTCTATCAGACAGTGGATGCAGGAGTCTCTTTATCAGACAGCGGGTGCAAGAGACTCTCTATCAGACAGCGAAACCAGGAGACTCTCTATAAGACAGCGAAACCAGGAGACTCTCTATCAGACAGCGGATGAACGAGACTCTCTATCAGACAGTGGATGCGTGAGAAATTCTATCAGACAGCGGATGCAGGAGTCTCTCAATCAGACAGTGGATGAAGGAGTCTCTTCTAGACGCCAGATGCAGGTGTCCCTCTATCAGACAGTGGATGCAGGAGACACTCTATCAGACAGCGAAACCAGGAGACTCTCTATCAGACCGCGGATGCAGGAGGCTCTCTATTTGACAGCGGAAGCATGAGACACTCTATCAGACAGCGGATGCAGGAGACTCTCTATCAGACAGCGGATGCAGGAGACTCTCTATTAGACAGCGCATGCAGGAGACTCTATCAGACAGCCGATGCATGAGACACTCTATCAGATAGCGGATGCAGGAGTCTCTCTATCAGAGAGCGGATGCAGAAGTATCTCTATCAGACAGCGGATGCAGGATACTCTCTATCAGATAGCGGATGCAGGAGTCTCTCTATCAGAGAGCGGATGCAGGAGTATCTCTATCAGACAGCGGATGCAGGATACTCTCTATCAGACAGGGGATGCATGGGACTATCAGACAGCAGACGCAGGAGATACTCTATCAGACAGCGGATGCAGGAATATCTCCATCAAACAGCAGATGCAGGAGTCTGTCTATCAGACAGCGGTTGCAGGAGACACTCTATCAAACAGCGGATGCAGGAGACTCTCTATCAGACAGCGAATGCAGGAGACTCTCTATCAGACAGCGGATGCAGGAGACATTCTACCAGACAGCGGATGCAGGAGTCTCTCCATCACACAGCGGATACAGGATTATTTTCATCAGACAGCTGATGCAGGAGACTCTCTATCAGACAGCGAATGCAGGAGACTCTCTTTCAGACAGCGGATGCAGGAGACTCTCTATCAGACAGCAGATGCATGAAACACTCTATCAGACAGGGGATGCAGGAGTCTCTCAATCAGACAGTGGATGCAGGAAAATCTCCATCAGTCAGCGGATACAGGAGACACTCTATTAGTCAGCAGATGCTGGAGTATCTCTATCAGACAGCCGATGCAGGAGTTTCTCTCTCAGACAGCGGATGCAGGAGACTCTCTATCAGACAGCGGATGCAGGAGTCTCTCTATCAGACATCGGACGCAGGAGACTCTCTATCAGACAGCGGACGCATGCGACACTCTATCAGACAGCAGATGCAGAAGTATCTCTATCAGACAGAGGATGCAGGAGTCTCTCTATCAGACAGCGAAACTAGGAGACTCTCTATCATACAGCGGATGCAGGAGACTCTCTATCAGACAGTGGATGCAGGTGACTCTCTATCAGACAGCGGATGCAGGAGAAACTCTATCAGACAGAGGATGCAGGAGTCTCTCAATCAGAAGGCGGATGCAGGAGTATCTTCATCAGACAGCGGATGCAGGAGACACTCCTTCAGACAGGAGATGCAGGTGTCCCTCTTTCAGAAGGCGGAGTGAGGTTTCTCTCTATCAGACAGTGGACGCAGAAGTATCTCCATCAGACAGCACAGGCATGAGTCTCTCTATCAGACAGCTGGTGCAGGAGACACTCTATCAAACAGCGGATGCAGGAGACTCTCTATCAGATAGCGGATGATGGAGTCTCTCTATCAGACAGCGGATGCAGGAGTACCTCTATCAGACAGCGGATGCAGGAGACTCTCTATCAGACAGCGGATGCAGGAGACTCTCTATCAGACAGCAGATGCAGGAGACACTCTATCAGACAGCAGATGCAGGAGTATCTCCATCAGACAGCAGATGCAGGAGATTCTCTATCAGACAGGGGATGCAGGAGTCTCACAATCAGACAGCGGATGCAGTAGTATCTCCATCAGACAGCGGATGCAGGAGACACTCTATCAGTCAGCAGATGCAGGAGTTTCTCTATCAGACAGGGGACGCAGGAGTTTCTCTTTCAGACAGCAAATGCAGGAGACTCTCTATCAGACAGCGGATGCAAGAGTCTCTCTATTAGACATCGGGTGCAGGAGACTCTCTATCAAACAGCGAAACCAGGAGACCTCTAGCAAACAACGAAACCAGGAGACTCCCTATCAGACAGCGGATGCAGGAGACTCTCTATCAGACAGCGGATGAAGGAGACTGTCTATCAGACAGTTGATGCATGAGACACTTTATCACACAGCCGATGCAGGAGTCTCTCTATTGGACAGCGGATGCAGGAGTATCTCCATCAGACAGCCGATACAGGAGTCTCTTCAAGACAGCGGATGCAGGTGTCCCTCTATCAGACACCGGATGCAGGTGTCTCTCTATCAGACAGCGGATGCAGAAGTATCTCCAACAGACAGCGGATGCAGGAGTCTCTCTATGAGATGACGGTTGCCTGAGACTCTCTATCAGACAGCGGATGCAGGAGAAACTCTATCAGACAGAGGATGCAGGAGTCTCTCAATCAGAAAGCGGATGCAGGAGTATCTTCATCAGACAGCGGATGCAGGAGACACTCCTTCAGACAGGGGATGCAGGTGTCCCTCTTTCAGAAGGCGGAGTGAGGTGTCTCTCTATCAGACAGCGGACGCAGAAGTATCTCCATCAGACAGCACAGGCAGGAGTCTCTCTATCAGACAGCGGATACAGGAGACACTCTATCAAAAAGCGGATGCAGGAGACTCTCTATCAGATAGCGGATGATGGAGTCTCTCTATCAGACAGCGGATGCAGGAGTACCTCTATCAGACAGCGGATGCAGGAGACTCTCTATCAGACAGCAGATGCAGGAGACACTCTATCAGACAGCGGATGCAGGAGTATCTCCATCAGACAGCAGATGCAGGAGATTCTCTATCAGACAGCGGATGCAGGAGACTCTCTATCAGACAGCAGATGCAGGAGACTCTCTATCTGACAGCAGATGCAGGAGACTCTCTATCAGACAGCGGATGCAGGAGACTCTCTATCAGACAGCAGATGCAGGAGACTATTAGACAGCGGATGCAGGAGACTCTCTATCAGACAGCGGATGCAGGAGACTCTCTATCAGACAGCGGATGCAGGAGACTCTCTATCAGATAGCAGATGCAGGAGACTCTCTATTAGACAGCAGATGCAGGAGACACTCTATCAGACAGCGGATGCAGGAGTTTCTCCATCAGACAGCAAATGCAGGAGATTCTCTATCAGACAGCGGATGCAGGAGACTATCAGACAGCGGATGCAGGAGAATCTCTATCAGACAGCAGATGCAGGAGACTCTCTACCAGACAGCGGATGCAGGAGACTCTCTATCAGACAGCGGATGCAGGAGACTCTCTATCAGACAACGGATGCAGGAGACACTCTACCAGACAGTGGATGCAGGAGTCTCTCCATCAGCCAGCGGATGCAGGAATATCTCTATCAGACAACGGATGCAGGAGACTCTCTATCAGACAGCGGATGAAGGAGACTCTATCAGACAGTGGATGCAGCAGACTCTCTATCAGACAGCGGATGCAAGAGACACTCTATCAGACAGGGGATGCAGGAGTCTCACAATCAGACAGCGGATGCAGTAGTATCTCCATCAGACAGCGGATGCAGGAGACACTCTATCAGTCAGCAGATGCAGGAGTTTCTCTATCAGACAGGGGACGCAGGAGTTTCTCTATCAGACAGCAAATGCAGGAGACTCTCTATCAGACAGCCGATGCAAGAGATTCTCTATTAGACAGCCAGTGCAGGAGACTCTCTATCAAACAGCGAAACCAGGAGACCTCTAGCAGACAGCGAATCCAGGAGACTCCCTATCAGACAGCGGATGCAGGAGACTCTCTATCAGACAGCGGCTGAAGGAGACTCTCTATCAGGCAGCGGATGCATGAGACACTCTATCACACAGCGGATGCAGGAGTCTCTCTATTGGACAGCGGATGCAGGAGTATCTCCATCAGACAGCGGATACAGGAGTCTCTTCAAGACAGCGGATGCAGATGTCCCTCTATCAGACACCGGATGCAGGTGTCTCTCTATCAGACAGCGGATGCTGAAGTATCTCCAACAGACAGCGGATGCAGGAGTCTCTCTATGAGACGACGGATGCATGAGACTCTCTATCAGACTGCGGATGCAGGAACTTCTCTATCAGACGGCGGACGCATGAGACGCTCAATCAGACAGCGGATGCAGGAGTCTCTCTATCAGACATCGGATGCAGGAGTCTCTCTATCAGACAGCGAAACCAGGAGACACTCTATCATTAAGCGGATGCAGGAGACTCTCTATCAGACAGCGGATGCAAGAGACTCTCTATTAGACAGCGGATGAAGGAGACTCTCTATCAGACAGAGAATGCATGAGACACTCTATCAGAGAGCGGATGCAGGTTTCTCTCAATCAGACAGCAGATGCAGGAGAATCTTCATCAGATAGCGGATGCAGGAGACACTCTTTCACACAACGGATGCAGGTGTCCCTCTATCAGAAGGAGGATGCAGGTGTCTCTCTATCAGACAGCGGATGCAGAAGTATCTCCATCACACAGCACATGCAGGAGTCTCTCTTTCAGACAGCGGATGCAGGAGACTCTCTATCAGACAGCGGATGCAGGAGACTCTCTATCAGACATCGGATGCAGGAGTCTCTCTATCAGACAGCGAAACCAGGAGACACTCTATCATTAAGCGGATGCAGGAGACACTCTATCAGACAGCGGATGCAGGTTTCTCTCAATCAGACAGCAGATGCAGGAGAATCTTCATCAGATAGCGGATGCAGGAGACACTCTTTCACACAACGGATGCAGGTGTCCCTCTATCAGAAGGAGGATGCAGGTGTCTCTCTATCAGACAGCGGATGCAGAAGTATCTCCATCACACAGCACATGCAGGAGTCTCTCTTTCAGACAGCGGATGCAGGAGACTCTCTATCAGACAGCGGATGCAGGAGACTCTCTATCAGACAACGGATGCAGGAGACACTCTACCAGACAGCGGCTGAAGGAGACTCTCTATCAGGCAGCGGATGCATGATACACTCTATCACACAGCGGATGCAGGAGTCTCTCTATTGGACAGCGGATGCAGGAGTATCTCCATCAGACAGCGGATACAGGAGTCTCTTCAAGACAGCGGATGCAGATGTCCCTCTATCAGACACAGGATGCAGGTGTCTCTCTATCAGACAGCGGATGCTGAAGTATCTCCAACAGACAGCGGATGCAGGAGTCTCTCTATGAGACGACGGATGCATGAGACTCTCTATCAGACTGCGGATGCAGGAAATTCTCTATCAGACGGCGGACGCATGAGACGCTCAATCAGACAGCGGATGCAGGAGTCTCTCTATCAGACATCGGATGCAGGAGTCTCTCTATCAGACAGCGAAACCAGGAGACACTCTATCATTAAGCGGATGCAGGAGACTCTCTATCAGACAGCGGATGCAAGAGACTCTCTATTAGACAGCGGATGAAGGAGACTCTCTATCAGACAGCGAATGCATGAGACACTCTATCAGACAGCGGATGCAGGTTTCTCTCAATCAGACAGCAGATGCAGGAGAATCTTCATCAGACAGCGGATGCAGGAGACACTCTTTCACACAACGGATGCAGGTGTCCCTCTATCAGAAGGAGGATGCAGGTGTCTCTCTATCAGACAGCGGATGCAGAAGTATCTCCATCACACAGCACATGCAGGAGTCTCTCTTTCAGACAGCGGATGCAGGAGACACTCTATCAGACAGCGGATGCAGGAGACTCTCTATCAGATAGCCGATGCAGGAGTCTCTCTATCAGACAGCATATGTAGGAGTATCTCTATCAGGGAGCAGATGCAGGAGACTCTATCAGACAGCGGATGCAGGAGACTCTCTATCAGACAGCAGATGAGGAAGTCTCTGTATCATACAGCGGATGCAGGAGATACTCTATCAGACAGTGGATGCCGGAGTATCTCCACCAGACAGCGGATGCAGGAGTCTGTCTATCAGACACCTGATGCAGGAGATACTATATCAGACAGGGGATGCAGGAGACTCTCTATCAGACAGCGGATGCAGGAGACTCTCTATCAGACAGCGGATACAGGAGACTCTCTATCAGACAGCAGATGCAGGAGACTCTCTATCAGATAGAGGATGCAGGAGACACTCTACCAGTTATCAGATGCAGGAGACACTCTACCAGCTATCAGACAGCGGATGCAGGAGACACTCTACCAGTTAGCGGATGCAGTAGTCTCTCCATCAGAACGCGGATGCAGGAGACTCTCTATCAGACAGCGGATGCAGGAGTCATTCTATCAGACAGCGGATGCAGGAGTCTTTCTATCAGACAGCGGATGCAGGAGGCTGTCTTTAGGACAGCGGATGCATGAGAAACTCTATCAGACAGGGGATGCAGGAGTCTCTCAATCAGACAACGGATGCAGGAGTCTTTCAATCAGACAACGGATGCAGGAGTATCTCCATCAGACAGCGGATGCAGGAAACACTCTATCAGACAGCGGATGCAGGAGACTCTCTATCAGACAGTAGATGCAGGAGTCATTTTATCAGATAGCGGATGCAGGAGTCTCTCTATCAGAGAGCAAATCCAGGAGACTCTCTATCAGACAGCGGATGCAGGATACTCTCTATCAGACAGCGAAACCAGGAGACTCTCTATCAGACAGCGGATGCAGGAGACTCTCTATCAGACAGCGGACGCATAAGACACTCTCTCAGACAGCAGGTGCAGGAGACTCTCAATCAGAGAGCTGGTAACAGGAGACTCTCTATCAGACAGCGGATGCAGGAGACTTTCTCTCAGACAGCGGATGCATGAGACACTCTATGACAGGGGATGCAGGAGTCTCTCAATCAGACAGCGGATGCAGGACTTTCTCCATCAGACAGCACATGCAGGAGTCTCTTTCAGACAGCGGATGCAGGAGACTCTATCAGACAGCGGATGCAAGGTCTCTCTATTAGACAGCGGATGCTGGAGACTCTCTATCAGACAGCGGATACATGAGAAAGTCTATCTGGCAGCGGATGCAGGAGTCTCTCAATCAGACAGCGGATGCAGGAAACACTCTATCAGACAGCGGATGCAGGAGACTCTCTCTCAGACAGTAGATGCAGGAGTCATTTTATCAGACAGCGGATGCAGGAGTCTCTCTATCAGAGAGCAAATCCAGGAGACTCTCTATCAGACAGCGGATGCAGGATACTCTCTATCAGACAGCGAAACCAGGAGACTCTCTATCAGACAGCGGATGCAGGAGACTCTCTATTAGACAGCGGACGCATAAGACACGCTCTCAGACAGCAGGTGCAGGAGACTCTCAATCAGAGAGCTGGTAACAGGAGACTCTCTATCAGACAGCGGATGCAGGAGACTTTCTCTCAGACAGCGGATGCATGAGACACTCTATGACAGGGGATGCAGGAGTCCCTCAATCAGACAGCGGATGCAGGACTTTCTCCATCAGACAGCACATGCAGGAGTCTCTTTCAGACAGCGGATGCAGGAGACTCTCTATCAGACAGCGGATGCAAGGTCTCTCTATCAGACAGCGGATGCTGGAGACTCTCTATCAGACAGCGGATACATGAGAAAGTCTATCTGGCAGTGGATGCAGGAGTCTCTCAATCAGACAGCGGATGCAGGAGTATCTCCATCAGACAGCGGATGCAGGAGTATCTTTCAGACAGCGGATGCATGTGTCCCTCTATCAGACAGTGGATGCAGGTGTCTCACTATCAGACAGCAGATGCAGGAGTATCTCCATCAGATAGCGGATGCATAAGACATTCTATCAGACAGCGGATGCAGAAGTCTCTCTATCAGACAACGGATGCAGGAGACTCTCTATCAGACAGCTGATGCAGGAGATTCTCTATCAGACAGCGGGTGGAGGAGACACTCAATCAGGCAGCGGATGCATGAGACACTCTATCGGACAGCGGATGCAGGAGTATCTCCATTAGATAGCGGATGCAGGAGAGTCTCTATCAGACAGCGGATGCAGGTGTCCTTCTATCAGAAGGCGGATGCAGGAGTGTCTCTATCAGACAGCGAATACAAAGAGTATCTCTGTCAGACAGAAGATAAAGGAGACACTCTATCAGATAGCGAATGCAGGAGACTCTTTATTAGACAGCGGATGCAGGAGACTCTCTATCAGACAGTAGATGCAGGAGTCATTTTAACAGACAGCGGATGCAAGAGACACTCTATCAGACAGGGGATGCAGGAGTTTCACAATCAGACAGCGGATGCAGTAGTATCTCCATCAGACAGCGGATGCAGGAGACACTCTATCAGTCAGCAGATGCAGGAGTTTCGCTATCAGACAAGGGACGCAGGAGTTTCTCTATCAGACAGCAAATGCAGGAGACTCTCTATCAGACAGCCGATGCAAGAGATTTTCTATTAGACAGCGGGTGCAGGAGACTCTATCAAACAGCGAAACCAGGAGACCTCTAGCAGACAGCGAATCCAGGAGACTCCCTATCAGGCAGCGGATGCAGGAGACTCTCTATCAGACAGTGGATGAAGGAGACTCTCTATCAGACAGCGGATGCATGAGACACTCTATCACACAGCGGATGCAGGAGTCTCTCTATTGGACAGCAGATGCAGGAGTATCTCCATCAGACAGCGGATACAGGAGTCTCTTCAAGACAGCGGATGCAGATGTCCCTCTATCAGACATCGGATGCAGGTGTCTCTCTATCAGACAGCGGATGCTGAAGTATCTCCAACAGACAGCGGATGCAGGAGTCTCTCTATGAGACGACGGATGCATGAGACTCTCTATCAGACTGCGGATGCAGGAAATTCGCTATCATACGGCGGACGCATGAGACGCTCAATCAGACAGCGGATGCAGGAGTCTCTCTATCAGACATCGGATGCAGGAGTCTCTCTATCAGACAGCGAAACCAGGAGACACTCTATCATTAAGCGGATGCAGGAGACTCTCTATCAGACAGCGGATGCAAAAGACTCTCTATTAGACAGCGGATGAAGGAGACTCTCTATCAGACAGCGAATGCATGAGACACTCTATCAGACAGCGGATGCAGGTTTCTCTCAATCAGACAGCGGATGCAGGAGAATCTTCATCAGATAGCGGATGCAGGAGACACTCTTTCAGACAACGGATGCAGGTGTCCCTCTATCAGAAGGAGGATGCAGGTGTCTCTCTATCAAACAGTGGATGCAGAAGTATCTCCATAACACAGCACATGCAGGAGTCTCTCTATCAGACAGCGGATGCAGGAGACACTCTATCAGACAGCGGATGCAGGAGACTCTCTATCAGATAGCGGATGCAGGAGTCTCTCTATCAGACAGCATATGCAGGAGTATCTCTATCAGGGAGCAGATGCAGGAGACTCTATCAGACAGCAGATGCAGGAGACTCGCTATCAGACAGCAGGTGAGGAAGTCTCTGTATCATACAGCGGATGCAGGTGATACTCTATCAGACAGTGGATGCCGGAGTATCTCCACCAGACAGCGGATGCAGGAGTCTGTCTATCAGACACCTGATGCAGGAGACACTATATCAGACAGGGGATGCAGGAGACTCTCTATCAGACAGCGGATGCAGGAGACTCTCTATCAGACAGCGGATACAGGAGACTCTCTATTAGACTGCGGATGCAGGAGACTCTTTGTCATGCAGCAGATGAAGGAGACACTCTATCAGATAGCGGATGCATGAGACTCTCTATAAGACTGCGGATGCAGGAGACTCTTTGTCAGACAGCAGATGAAGGAGACACTCTATCAGATAGCGGATGCAGGAGACTCTTTATCAGACAGCGGATGCAGGAGACTCTCTATCAGACAGTAGATGCAGGAGTCATTTTATCAGACAGGGGATGCAGGAGTCTCACAATCAGACAGCGGATGCAGTAGTATCTCCATCAGACAGCGGATGCAGGAGACACTCTATCAGTCAGCAGATGCAGGAGTTTCTCTATCAGACAGGGCACGCAGGAGTTTCTCTATCAGACAGCAAATGCAGGAGACTCTCTATCAGACAGCCGATGCAAGAGATTCTCTATTAGAGAGCGGGTGCAGGAGACTCTCTATCAAACAGCTAAACCAGGAGACCTCTAGCAGACAGCGAATCCAGGAGACTCCCTATCAGACAACGGATGCAGGAGTCTCTCTATCAGACGGCGAATACAAGGAGTATCTCTGTCAGACAGAAGATGAAGGAGACACTCTATCAGATAGCGGATGCAGGAGACTCTTTATCAGAGAGCGGATGCAGGAGTCTCTATCAGACAGCGGATGCAGGAGTATCTCTATCAGACAGCAGATGCAGGACTATCTCCAACAGACAGCGGATGCAGGAGTCTCTCTATGAGACGACGGATGCATGAGACTCTCTATCAGACTGCGGATGCAGGAAATTCTCTATCAGACGGCGGACACATGAGACACTCTATCATTAAGCGGATGCAGGAGACTCTCTATCAGACAGCGGATGAAGGAGACTCTCTATCAGACAGCGAATGCATGAGACACTCTATCAGACAGCGGATGCAGGTTTCTCTCAATCAGACAGCGGATGCAGGAGTCTCTCTATCAGACAGCATATGCAGGAGTATCTCTATCAGGGAGCAGATGCAGGAGACTCTATCAGACAGCGGATGCAGGAGACTCTCTATCAGACAGCAGATGAGGAAGTCTCTGTATCATACAGCGGATGCAGGAGATACTCTATCAGACAGCGGATGCCGGAGTATCTCCACCAGACAGCGGATGCAGGAGTCTGTCTATCAGACATCTGATGCAGGAGACACTATATCAGACAGGGGATGCAGGAGACTCTCTATCAGACAGCGGATGCAGGAGACTCTCTATCAGACAGCGGATACAGGAGACTCTCTATCAGACAGCGGATGCAGGAGAATCTTCATCAGATAGCGGATGCAGGAGACACTCTTTCAGACAACGGATGCAGGTGTCCCTCTATCAGAAGGAGGATGCAGGTGTCTCTCTATCAGACAGCGGTTGCAGAAGTATCTCCATCACACAGCACATGCAGGAGTCTCTCTATCAGACAGCGGATGCAAGAGACACTCTATTAGACAGCGGATGCAGGAGACTCTCTATCAGATAGCGGATGCAGGAGTCTCTCTATCAGACAGCATATGCAGGAGTATCTCTATCAGGGAGCAGATGCAGGAGACTCTATCAGACAGCGGATGCACGAGACTCTCTATCATACAGCAGATGAGGAAGTCTCTGTATCATACAGCGGATGCAGGAGACACTCTATCAGACAGTGGATGCCGGAGTATCTCCACCAGACAGCGGATGCAGGAGTCTGTCTATCAGACACCTGATGCAGGAGACACTATATGAGACAGGGGATGCAGGAGACTCTCTATCAGACAGCGGATGCAGGAGACTCTCTATCAGACAGCGGATACAGGAGACTCTCTATCAGACAGCGGATGCAGGAGACTCTCTATCAGATAGCGGATGCAGGAGACACTCTACCAGTTATCAGATGCAGGAGACACTCTACCAGCTATCAGTTAGCGGACCAGGAGACACTCTACCAGTTAGCGGATGCAGTAGTCTCTCCATCAGAACGCGGATGCAGGAGACTCTCTATCAGACAGCGGATGCAGGAGTCATTCTATCAGACAGCGGATAAAGGAGTCTCTCTATCAGACAGCGGATGCAGGAGGCTGTCTTTAGGATAAGGGATGCATGAGAAACTCTATCAGACAGGGGATGCAGGAGTCTCTCAATCAGACAACGGATGCAGGAGTCTCTCAATCAGACAACGGATGCAGGAGTATCTCCATCAGACAGCGGATGCAGGAAACACTCTATCAGACAGCGGATGCAGGAGAATCTCTATCAGACAGTAGATGCAGGAGTCATTTTATCAGACAGCGGATGCAGGAGTCTCTCTATCAGAGAGCAAATCCAGGAGACTCTCTATCAGACAACGGATTCAGGATACTCTCTATCAGACAGCGAAACCAGGAGACTCTCTATCAGACAGCGGATGCAGGAGAATCTCTATCAGACAGCGGACGCATAAGACACTCTCTCAGACAGCAGGTGCAGGAGACTCTCAATCAGAGAGCTGGTAACAGGAGACTCTCTATCAGACAGAGGATGCAGGAGTCTCTCTATCAGACAGCAGATGCAGGAGACTCTCTATCATACAGCGGATGCATGAGACACTCTTAGACAGGGGATGCAGGAGTCTCTCAATCAGACAGCGAATGCAGGAGTATCTCCATCAGACAGCACATGCAGGAGTATCTTTCAGACAGCGGATGCAGGAGACTCTCTATCAGACAGCGGATGCAAGGTCTCTCTATCAGACAGCGGATGCTGGAGACTCTCTATCAGACAGCGGATACATGAGAAAGTCTATCGGGCAGCGGATGCAGGAGTATCTCCATCAGACAGCGGATGCAGGAGTATCTTTCAGACAGCGGATGCATGTGTCCGTGTATCAGACAGTGGATGCAGGTGTCTCACTATCAGACAGCAGATGCAGGAGTATCTCCATCATACAGCGGATGCATAAGACATTCTATCAGACAGCAGATGCAGAAGTCTCTCTATCAGACAGCGGATGCAGGAGACTCTCTATCAGACAGCTGATGCAGGAGACACTCTATCGGACAGCGGATGCAGGAGTATCTCCATTAGACAGCCGATGCAGGAGAGTCTCTATCAGACAGCGGATGCAGGTGTCCTTCTATCAGAAGGCGGATGCAGGAGTCTCTCTATCAGACAGTGGATGCCGGAGTATCTCCACCAGACAGCGGATGCAGGAGTCTGTCTATCAGACACCTGATGCAGGAGACACTATATGAGACAGGGGATGCAGGAGACTCTCTATCAGACAGCGGATGCAGGAGACTCTCTATCAGACAGCGGATACAGGAGACTCTCTATCAGACAGCGGATGCAGGAGACTCTCTATCAGATAGCGGATGCAGGAGACACTCTACCAGTTATCAGATGCAGGAGACACTCTACCAGCTATCAGTTAGCGGACCAGGAGACACTCTACCAGTTAGCGGATGCAGTAGTCTCTCCATCAGAACGCGGATGCAGGAGACTCTCTATCAGACAGCGGATGCAGGAGTCATTCTATCAGACAGCGGATAAAGGAGTCTCTCTATCAGACAGCGGATGCAGGAGGCTGTCTTTAGGATAAGGGATGCATGAGAAACTCTATCAGACAGGGGATGCAGGAGTCTCTCAATCAGACAACGGATGCAGGAGTCTCTCAATCAGACAACGGATGCAGGAGTATCTCCATCAGACAGCGGATGCAGGAAACACTCTATCAGACAGCGGATGCAGGAGAATCTCTATCAGACAGTAGATGCAGGAGTCATTTTATCAGACAGCGGATGCAGGAGTCTCTCTATCAGAGAGCAAATCCAGGAGACTCTCTATCAGACAACGGATGCAGGATACTCTCTATCAGACAGCGAAACCAGGAGACTCTCTATCAGACAGCGGATGCAGGAGAATCTCTATCAGACAGCGGACGCATAAGACACTCTCTCAGACAGCAGGTGCAGGAGACTCTCAATCAGAGAGCTGGTAACAGGAGACTCTCTATCAGACAGAGGATGCAGGAGTCTCTCTATCAGACAGCAGATGCAGGAGACTCTCTATCATACAGCGGATGCATGAGACACTCTTAGACAGGGGATGCAGGAGTCTCTCAATCAGACAGCGAATGCAGGAGTATCTCCATCAGACAGCACATGCAGGAGTATCTTTCAGACAGCGGATGCAGGAGACTCTCTATCAGACAGCGGATGCAAGGTCTCTCTATCAGACAGCGGATGCTGGAGACTCTCTATCAGACAGCGGATACATGAGAAAGTCTATCGGGCAGCGGATGCAGGAGTATCTCCATCAGACAGCGGATGCAGGAGTATCTTTCAGACAGCGGATGCATGTGTCCGTGTATCAGACAGTGGATGCAGGTGTCTCACTATCAGACAGCAGATGCAGGAGTATCTCCATCATACAGCGGATGCATAAGACATTCTATCAGACAGCAGATGCAGAAGTCTCTCTATCAGACAGCGGATGCAGGAGACTCTCTATCAGACAGCTGATGCAGGAGACACTCTATCGGACAGCGGATGCAGGAGTATCTCCATTAGACAGCTGATGCAGGAGTGTCTCTATCAGACAGCGGATGCAGGTGTCCTTCTATCAGAAGGCGGATGCAGGAGTCTCTCTATCAGACAGCGAATACAAGGAGTATCTCCGTCAGACAGAAGATGAAGGAGAAACTCTATCAGATATCGGATGCAGGAGACTCTTTATCAGAGAGCGGATGCAGGAGTCTCTATCAGACAGCGGATGCAGGAGTATCTCTATCAGACAGCAGATGCAGGAGACTCTATCAGACAGCGGTTGCAGGTTACTCTCTATTAGACTGTGTATTCAGGAGTTCCTCAATCAGACATCAGATGCAGGAGACTGTTTATCACACAGTGGATGCAGGAGACTCTCTATCAGACAGCGGATGCATAGACTCTCTATCAGACAGCAGATGCAGGAGTCTCTCAATCAGACAGCGGATGCAGGAGTATCTCAATCAGACCGCGGATGCAGCAGTCTCCTCCAGATAGCGGATGCAGGTGTCCCCCTGTCAGCGGATGCAGGAGTATCTCCATCAGACAGCGCATGCAGGAGTCTCTCTATCAGACAGCGGATGCATGAGACTCTCTATTAGACTGCGGATGCAGGAAACTCTTTATCAGACAGCAGATGAAGTATACACTCTATCAGATAGCGGATGCAGGAGTCTCTCTATCAGACAGGGGATGCATGAGACTCTCTATTAGACTGCGAATGCAGGAGACTCTTTATAAGACAGTGGATGCATGAAACATTCTATCAGACAGCGGATGTATGAGTTTCTCTATCAGACAGCGGATGCAAGAGTCTCTCTATCAGACAGCGAAACCAGGAGACTCTCTATCAGACAGCGGTTGCATGAGACACTCTATCAGACAGCAACTGCAGGAGTCTCTCAATCAAACAGCGGATGCAGGAGTATCATTCTTCGTACAGCGGATGCAGGAGAGACTCTTTCAGACAGCAGGTGCAGGTGGCCCTCTATTAGAAGGCGGATGCAGGGTCTATCAATCAAACAGCGGATGCAGAAGTATCTCCATCAGTGAGCACATGCAGGAGTCTCTCTATCAGACAGCAGATGCAGGAGACACTCTTTCAGATAGCGGATGCAGGAGTCTCTCTATCAGATAGCGGATGCAGGAGTCTCTCTATCAGACAGTGGATGCAGGAGTATCTCTATCAGACAGTGGATGCAGGAGACTCTCTATCAGACAGCAGATGCAGGAGTCTCTGTTTCAGACAGCGGATGCAGAAGACTCTCTATCAGACAGTGGATGCATGAGACCCTTTATCGGACAGCGGATGCAGGAGTCTCTCAATCAGACAGCGGATGCAGGAGTATCTCCATTAGACAGTGAAAGCAGGAGTATCTCCATCAGACAGCGGATGCAGGTCTCTCTCTATCAGACAGCGGATGCAGTAGTTTCTCCATCAGACAGCGAATGCATGAGACTCTCTGTTAGACTGCGGATGCAGGAGACTCTCTATCAGACAGCTGACGCTTGAGGCACTCTATCGGACAGCCGGTGCAGGAGTCTCTCTATCAGACAGCGGATGCAGAAGACTCTATCATACAGCGGATGCAGGAGACTCTATCAGACAGCGGATGCAGGAGACTCTCTATCAGACAGAGGATGCAGTAGACTCTATCAGACAGCAGATGCATGAGACACTCGATCAGACATCGGCTGCAGGAGTCTCTCAATCAGACAGTGGATGCATGATTATCTTCATCAGACAGCGGATGCAGGAGAGACCCTTTCAGACAGCGGATGCAGTAGACTCTCTATCAGACAGCGGATGGAGGAGACTCTCTATCAGACAGCGGATGCAGGAGACTCTCTATCAGACAGCGGATGCAGGAGACTCTCTATCAGACAGCGAATGCAGGAGACACTCTATCAGACAGCGAATGCAGAAGTATCTCCATCATTGATCACATGCAGGAGTCTCTCTATCAGACAGCGGATGCAGGAGACACTCTATCAGACAGCGGATGCAGTAGACTCTCTATCAGACAGCGGATGCAGGAGACTCTCTATCAGACAGCGGATGCAGGAGACTCTCTATCAGACAGCGGATGCAGGAGACTCTCTATCAGACAGCGGATGCAGGAGACTCTCTATCAGACAGCGAATGCAGGAGACACTCTACCAGACAGCGATTGCAGGAGTCTATCCATCAGACAGCGGATGCAGGAGTATCTCCATCAGACAGCGGATGCAAGAGAGTCTCTATCCAACAGCGGATGCAGGAGACTCTCTATAAGAGAGCGGATGCAAGAGACTTTCTTTCAGACAGCGGATGCAGGAGACACTCTATCAGACAGGGGATGCAGGAGTCTCTCTATCAGACAGTGGATGCAGGAGACTCTCTATCAGACAGCGAATGCATGAGACACTCTTAGACTATTGAGAAGTGGATGCAGGAGTCTCTCAATCAGAGAGCGGATGCAGGAGTATCTCCATCAGACAGCGGATGCAGGAGTATCTTTCAGACAGCAGATGCAGACGTCTCTCTATCAGACAGCGGATGTAGGATTATCTCCATCAGACAGCGGATGCAGGAGACTCTCTATCAGACAGCGGATGCAGGAGACTCTCTATCAGACAGAGGTTGCAGGGGACTCTCTATCAGAAAGGGGATGCAGGAGACTCCCTATCAGACAGCAGATGCAAGAGACTGTCAGACAGCGGATGCAGGAGACTCTCTATCAGACAGCGGATGCAGGAGACTCTTTTTCAGACAGCTGATGAAGGAGACTCTCTTTCAGATAGCGGATGCAGGAGTCTCTCTATCAGACAGCGGATGCATGAGACTCTCTATTAGACTGCGGATGCAGGCGACTCTTTATCAGACATTGGATGCATGAGACACTCTATCAAACAGCGGATGCAGGAGTCTCTCTATCAGACAGCGGATGCAGGAGTCTCTCCATCAGACAGCGAAACCAGGAGACTCTCTATCATACAGCGGAGGCAGGAGACTCTCTATCAGACTGCGGACGCAGGAGAATCTCTATCAGACAGCGGATGCATGAGACACTCTATCAGAGAGTAACTGCAGGAGTGTCTCGATTAAACAGCGGATGCAGGAGTATCTTCATCATACAGCCGATGCAACAGAGACTCTTGTCTCTCTTTCAGACAGCGGATGCAGTAGTATATCCATCAGACAGCTGATGCAAGAGTCTATCCATCAGACAGCGGATGCAGGAGTCTCTCTATCAGACAGCGGATGCAGGAGACTCTCTATCAGACAGCGGAGGCAGGAGTCTCTCTATCAGAGAGCGGATGCAGGAGTATCTCCACCAGACAATGGATGCAGGAGTATCTCCATCAGACATTAGATGCAGGAGACACTCTATCAGACAGCGGATGCAGGACACTCTCTATCAGTCAGCGGATGCAGGAGACTCTCTATCAGACAGCGGATGCAGGAGTCTCTCTCTCAGACAGCGTATCAGGAGTCTATCGGACAGCGAATGCAGGAAACTGGATGCAGGAGTCTCTCCATCAGACAGCAGATGCAGGAGTATCTCCATCAGACAGCGGATGCAGGAGACTCTCTATCAGACAGCAGATGCAATAGACACTCTATCAGACAGGGGATGCAGGAGTATCTCTTTAAGACAGCGTATGCAGGAGTCTCTCTATCAGACAGCGGATGCATGAGATACTCTATCAGACAGCTGATGCAGGATTCTCTCCATCAGACAGCGGATGCAGGAGTATCTCCATCAGACAGCAGATGCAGGAGTATCTCCATCAGACAGCAGATGCAGGAGATACTCTATCAGACAGCAAATGCAGGAGACTCTCTATCAGACAGCAGATGCAGGAGACTATCAGACAGCGGATGCAGGATTCTCTCTCTCAGACAGCAGATCAGGAGTCATAGGACAGCGAATGCAGGAGACTGGATGCAGGAGTCTCTCCATCAGACAGCGGATGTAGGAGTATCTCCATCAGACAGCGGATGCAGGAGACTCTCTATCAGACAGAGGATGCAGGAGACTCTCTATCAGACAGAGGATGCAGGAGACTCTCTACCAGACAGCCGATGCATGAGACACTCAATCAGACGGCGGAATCAGGAGTCCCTCAATCAGACAGCCGGTGCAGGAGTTTCTCCATCAGACAGCGGATGCAGGAGACTCTCTACCAGACAGACGATGCAGGAGACTCTCTATCAGACAGCGGATGCAGAGACAAGCTATCAGACAGCCGATGCAGGAGACACTTTCAGACAGCGGATGCAGAAGTCTCTTTATCAGACAACGGATGCAGGAGTATCTCATATTAGACAGCGGATGAAGGATACTCTCTATCAGACAACGGATGCAGGAGATTTTCTATAAGACAGTGGATGCATGGATATCTCCATCAAACTGCGGATGCAGGAGTCTCTCTATCAGACAGCGGATGCAAGAGACACTCTTTCAGACAGCGGGTGCAGGAGACTCTCTATAAGACAGCGGATGCAGGAGACTCTCTATCAGACAGCAGATGCAGGAGGCTCTCTTCCAGACAGCGGATGCATCGGACACTCTTACAGACAGGGGATGCAGGAGACACTCTATCAGACAGCGGTTGCAGGAGTCTCTTCATCAGACAGCGGATGCAGGTTGATCTCCTTCAGCCAGCGGATGCAAGAGACTCTCTATTAGACAGCGGATGCAGGAGACTCTCTATCAGACAGCGGATGCAGGAGACTCTCTACCAGACTGCGGATGCATGAGGCACTCTATCAGACAGCGCAAGCAGGAGCATCTCAATCATACAGCGGATGCAGTAGCCTCTCTATCAGACAGTGGATGCACGGGACTATCTAATCTATCAGACAGCGGATGCAGGAGACTCTCTCACACAGCGGATGCAGGAGACTCTCTACCAGACAGCGGATGCATAAGACACTCTGTCAGACAGCGGATGCAGGAGACACTCTATCAGACAGCGGATGCAGGAGTAACTCCATCAGACAGCGGATGCAGGAGTCTCTCTATCAGACAGCGGATGTATGAGACACTCTATGAGCCAGCGGATGCAGAAGTATCCCCATAAGACAGCGGATGCAGGAGACTATCTATCAGACAGCGGATGCAGGAGACTCTCTCTCAGACAGCAGATGCAGGAGACTCTCTACCAGACAGCGGATACATAAGACACTCTGTCAGACAGCGGATGCAGGAGACACTCTAACAGACAGCGGATGCAGGAGTAACTCCATCAGACAGCGGATGCAGGAGGCTCTCTATCAGACAGCGGATGTATGAGACACTCTATGAGACAGCGGATGCAGAAGTATCCCCATAAGACAGCGGATGCAAAAGTCTCTCTATCAGACAGCAGAAGCATGAGACACTCTATCAGACAGTGGATGCAGGAGTCTCTCAATCAGACAGCGGATGCAGGAGTATCTCAATCAGACAGCGGGTGCAGGAGACACTCTATCAGACAGCGGATGCAGGAGACTCTCTATCAGACAGCAGATGCAGGAGACTCTCTATCAGACAGCGGATGCAGGAGACACTCTATCAGACAGCAAATGCAGGAGTCTCTCAATCAGACAGCGGACGCAGGAGTATCTTTATCAGACAGCGGATGCAGGAGTATCTCCATCAGACAGCGGATGCAGGAGAATCTCTATCAGACAGAGGATGCAGGAGACACTCTATCAGACAGCGGAGGCAGGAGTCTCTCCATCAGACAGCGGATGCAGGAGACTCTCTATCAGACAGCGGATGCAGGAGACTCTCTATCAGACAGCGGATGCATGAGACACTCTATCAGACAGCGGATGCAGGAGTCTCTCAATCAGACAGCGGATGCAGGAGTTTCTCCATCAGACAGCGGATGCAGGAGTATCTCCACAAGACAGCGGATGTAAGAGACTCTCTATCAGACTGCAGATGCAGGAGACACTCTATCAGACAGCTGATGCAGGAGTCTATCAGACAGCGGATGCAGGAGACTCTATCGGACAGCAGATGCAGGAGACTCTCTATAAAGCAGTGGATGAATGAGACAATCTTTCAGACAGCGGATGCAGTAGTCTCTAAATCAGACAGCGGATGCAGGAGTATCTCTATCAGACAGCCGATGCAGGAGTCTCCCTATCGGACAGCGAATGCAAGAGACTCTCTATCAGACAGCGGATGCAGGAGACTCTCTATCTGACAGAGGATGCAGGAGTCTCTCTATCAGACAGCGGATGCAGGAGACACTCTATCAGACAGCGGATGCAAGAGACTCTCTATCAGACAGCGGATGCAGGAGACTCTCTATCAGAGAGCGGATGCAGGAGACTCTCTATTAGACAGCAGATGCAGGTGACTCTCTATCAGACAGCAGATGCAGGAGACACACTATCAGACAGCAGATACAGGAGTCTTAACATCAGACAGCGGATGCAAGATGATCTCCATCAGACAGCGGACGCGGGAGTATCTCCATCAGACAGCGGATGCAGAAGACTCTCTATCAGACAGCGGATGAAAAAGACTCTCTATCAGACAACGGATGCAGGAGATTTTCTATCAGACAGTGGATGCATGGATATCTCCATCAAACTGCGGATGCAGGACTCTCTCTATCAGACAGCGGATGCAACTGACACTCTTTCAGACTGCGGATGCAGGAGACTCTCTATCAGACAGCGGATGCAGGAGACTCTTTGTCAGACAGCGGATGAAGGAGACTCTCTTCCAGACAGCGGATGCATCAGACACTCTATCAGACAGCGGATACAGGAGTCTCTCCATCAGACAGCGGATGCAGGATTATCTCCTTCAGCCAGCGGATGCAGGAGACTCTCTATTAGACAGCGGATGCAGGAGACTCTCTACCAGACTGCGGATGCATGAGGCACTCTATCAGACAGCGGAAGCAGGAGAATCTCAATCAGACAGCAGATGCAGGAGACTCTCTATCAGACAGCGGATGCAGGAGACACTCTATCAGACAGCAGATGCAGGAGTAACTCCATCAGACAGCGGATGCAGGAGTCTCTCTATCAGACAGCAGATGTATGAGACACTTCATGAGACAGCAGATGCAGAAGTATCCCAATCAGACAGCGGATGCAGGAGTCTCTCTATCAGACAGCGTTAGCATGAGACACTCTATCAGAAAGTGGATGCAGGATTCTCTCCATCCCACAGCGGATGCAGGATTCTCTCTATCGGACCGCGAATGCAGGATACTCTCTATCAGACAGCGGATGCAGGAGTCTCTCTATCAGACAGCGGTTGCAGGAGTATCTCCATCAGACAGGGGATGCAGGAGTCTCTCTATCAGACAGCGGATGCAGGAGACTCTCCCAGACAGCGGATGCATGAGATACTCCATCAGACAGCGGATGCAGGAGTCTCTCAAGCAGACAGCGGATGCAGGAGTATCTCCATCAGACAGCCGTTGCAGGAGTCACTCTATCAGACAGCTAATGCAGGAGACTCTCTATCAGACAGCGGATCCATGAGACACTCTATCAGACAGCGGATGCAGGAGACTCTCTTCCAGACAGCGGATGCATCAGACACTCTATCAGACAGCGGATGCAGGAGTCTCTCCATCACACAGCGGATGTAGGAGTCTCCCCATAAGACAGCGGATGCAGGAGTCTCTCTATTAGACAGCGGATGCAGGAGACTCTCCATCAGACAGCGGATGCAGAAGTCTCTCTATCAGACAGCGGATGCAGGAGTCTCTCAATCAGACAGCGGATGCAGGAGTATCTCCATCAGACAGCGGATGCAGGAGACTCTCTACCAGACAGCCGATGCAGGAGACTCTCTATCAGACAGCGGATGCAGAGACAAGCTATCAGACAGCCGATGCAGGTGACACTTTTAGACAGCGGATGCAGAAGTCTCTTTATCAGACAGCGGATGCAGGAGTATCTCTATCAGACAGCGGATGAAGGAGACTCTCTATCAGACAACGGATGCAGGAGATTTTCTATCAGACAGTGGATGCATGGATATCTCCATCAAACTGCGGATGCAGGAGTCTCTCTATCAGACAGCGGATGCAAGAGACACTCTTTCAGACAGCGGATGCAGGAGACTCTCTATCAGACAGCGGATGCAGGAGACTCTCTTCCAGACAGCGGATGCATAGGACACTCTATCAGAGAGCGGATGCAGGAGACACTCTATCAGACAGCGGATGCAGGAGTCTCTCCATCAGACAGCGGATGCAGGATTATCTTCTTCAGCCAGCGGATGCAGGAGACTCTCTATAAGAGAGTGGATGCAGGAGACTCTCTATCAGACAGCGGATGCAGGAGACTCTCTACCAGAATGCGGATGCATGAGGCACTCTATCAGACAGCGGAAACAGTAGCATCTCAATCATACAGCGGATGCAGTAGCCTCTCTCTCAGACAGTGAATGCACGAGACTATCTATCAGACAGCGGATGCAGGAGACTCTCTCTCAGACAGCGGATGCAGGAGACTCTCTACCAGACAGCGGATACATTAGACACTCTGTCAGACAGCGGATGCAGGAGACACTCTATAAGACAGCGGATGCAGGAGTAACTCCATAAGACAGCGGATGCAGGAGTCTCTCAATCCGACAGCGGATGCAGGAGTATCTCAATCAGACAGCGGGTGCAGGAGACACTCTATCAGACAGCAGATGCAGGAGTCTCTCAATCAGACAGCGGATGCAGGAGTATCTCAATCAGACAGCGGGTGCAGGAGACACTCTATCAGACAGCGGATGCAGGAGTCTCTCAATCAGACAGCGGATGTATGAGACACTCTATGAGCCGGCGGATGCAGAAGTATCCCCATAAGATAGCGGATGCAGAAGTCTCTTTATCAGACAGCGGAAGCATGAGACACTCTATCAGACAATGGATGCAGGAGTATCTCCATCAAACAGCGGATGCAGGAGTCTCTCAATCAGACAGTGGATGCAGGAGTATCTCAATCAGACAGCGGGTGTAGGAGACACTCTATCAGACGGCAGATGCAGGAGTCTCTCAATCAGACAGCGGATGCAGGAGTATCTCAATCAGACAGCGGGTGCAGGAGACACTCTATCAGACAACGGATGCAGGAGACTCTCTATCAGACAGCAGATGCAGGAGACTCTCTATCATACAGCCGATGCAGGAGACACTCTATCAGACATCAAATGCAGGAGTTTCTCAATCAGACAGCGGACGCAGGAGTATCTTCATCAGACAGCGGATGCAGGAGTATCTCCATCAGACAGCGGATGCAGGAGAATCTCTATCAGACAGCGGATGTAGAAGACACTCTATCAGACAGCGGATGCAGGAGTCTCTCCATCAGACAGCGGATGCAGGAGACTCTCTATTAGACAGTGGATGCAGGAGACTCTCTATCAGACAGCGGATGCATGAGACACTCTATCAGACAGCGGATGCAGGAGTCTCTCAATCAAACAGCGGATGCAGGAGTTTCTCCCCACAAGACAGCGGATGTAAGAGACTCTCTATCAGACAGCGGATGCAGGAGACACTCTATCAGACAGCTGATGCAGGAGTCTATCAGACAGCGGGTGCAGGAGACTCTATCGGACAGCAGATGTAGGAGACTCTCTATAAAACAGCGGATGAATGAGACACTCTTTCAGACAGCGGATGCAGGAGTATCTCTATCAGACAGCGGATGCAGGAGTCTCCATATCGGACAGCTAATGCAAGAGACTCTCTATCAGACAGCGGATGCAGGAGACTCTCTATCCGACAGCGGATGCAGGAGTCTCTCTATCAGACAGCGGATGCAGGAGACACTCTATCAGACAGCGGATGCAAGAGACTCTCTATCAGACAGCGGATGCAGGAGACTCTCTATCAGAGAGCGGATGCAGGAGACTCTCTATTAGATAGCGGATGCAGGTGACTATCAGACAGCAGATGCAGGAGACACACTATAAGACAGCGGATACAGAAGTCTAACCATCAGACAGCGGATGCAGGAGGATCTCCATCAGACAGCGGACGCAGGAGTATCTCCATCAGACAGCGGATGCAGAAGACTCTCTATCAGACAGCTGATGAAGGAGACTCTCTATCAGACCGCGAATGCAGGAGACTCTCTATCAGACATCGGATGCAGGAATCTCTCCATCCGACAGCGGATGCAGGATTCTCTCTATCTGACCGCGAATGCAGGAGACTCTCTATTAGACAGCGGATGCAGGAGTCCCTCCATCAGACAGCGGAAGCAGGAGTATCTCCATCAGACAGGGGATGCAGGAGTCTATCAGACAGCGGATGCAGGAGACTCTCTACCAGACAGCGGATGCATGAGACACTCTATCAGACAGCGGATGCAGGAGTCTCTCAATCAGACAGCGGATGCAGGAGTATCTCCATCAGACAGCCGTTGCAGGAGTCACTCTTTCAGACAGCTAATGCAGGAGACTCTCTATCAGACAGCGGATGCATGAGACACTCTATCAGACAGCGGATGCAGGAGACTCTCTTCCAGACAGCGGATGCATCAGACACTCTATCAGAGAGCGGATGCAGGAGTCTCTCCATCAGACAGTGGATGCAGGAGTCTCCCCATAAGACAGCGGATGCAGGAGTCTCTCTATTAGACAGCGGATGCAGGAGACTCTCCATCAGACAGCTGATGCAGAAGTCTCTCTATCAGACAGCGGATGCAGGAGTCTCTCAATCAGACAGCGGATGCAGGAGTATCTCCATCAGACAGCGGATGCAGGAGACTCTCTACCAGACAGCCGATGCAGGAGACTCATTTTCAGACAGCGGATGCAGAGAAAAGCTATCAATCAGCCGATGCAGGAGACACTTTCAGACAGCGGATGCAGAAGTCTCTTTATCAGACAGCGGATGCAGGAGTATCTCTATCAGACAGCGGATGAAGGAGACTCTCTATCAGACAACGGATGCAGGAGATTTTCTATCAGACAGTGAATGCATGGATATCTCCATCAAACTGCGGATGCAAGAGTCTCTCTATCAGACAGCGAATGCAAGAGACACTCTTTCAGCCAGTGGATGCAGGAGACTCTCTATTAGACAGCGGATGCAGGAGACTCTCTATCAGACAGCAGATGCAGGAGACTCTCTTCGAGACAGCAGATGCATCTGACACTCTATCAGACAGGGGATGCAGGTGACACTCTATCAGACAGCGGATGCAGGAGTCTCTCCATCAGACAGCGGATGCAGGATTATCTCTTTCAGCCAGCGGATGCAGGAGACTATCTATTAGAGAGCGGATGCAGAAGACTCTCTATCAGACAGGGGATGCAGGAGACTCTCTACCAGACTGCGGATGCATGAAGCACTCTATCAGACAGCGGAAGCAGGAGCATCTCAATCATAAAGCGGATGCAGTAGCCTCTCTCTCAGACAGTGGATGCACGAAACACTCTATCAGACAACGGATGCAGGAGTATCTCCCTCAGACAGCGCATGCAGGAGACTATCTATCAGACAGCGGATGCAGGAGACTCTCTCTCAGACAGCGGATGCAGGAGACTCTCTACCAGACAGCGGATACGTAAGACACTCTGTCAGACAGCGGATGCAGGAGACACTCTATCAGACAGCGGATGCAGGAGTAACTCCATCAGACAGCGGATGCAGGAGTCTCTCTATCAGACAGCGGATGTATGAGACACTCTATGAGACAGCGCATGCAGAAGTATCCCCATAAGACAGCGGATGCAGGAGTCTCTCTATCAGACAGCGGAAGCATGAGACACTCTATCAGACAGTGGATGCAGGAGTATCTCCATCAAACAGCGGATGCAGGAGTCTCTCAATCAGACAGCGGATGCAGGAGTATCTCAATCAGACAGCGGGTGCAGGAGACACTCTATCGGACAGTGGATGCAGGAGTCTCTCAATCAGACAGCGGATGCAGGAGTATCTCATTCAGACAGCGGGTGCAGGAGACACTCTATCAGACAGCGGATGCAGGAGTCTCTCAATCAGACAGCGGATGCAGGAGTATCTCAATCAGACAGCGGGTGCAGGAGACACTCTATCAGACAGCGGATGCAGGAGACTCTTTATCAGACAGCAGATGCAGGAGACTCTCTATCAGACAGCAGATGCAGGAGACACTCTATCAGACAGCAATTGCAGGAGTCTCTCAATCAGACAGCGGACGCAGGAGTATCTTCATCAGACAGCGGATGCAGGAGTATCTCCATCAGATAGCGAATGCAGGAGTCTCTCCATAAGACAGCGGATGCAGGAGACTCTCTATCAGACAGCGGATGCAGGAGACTCTCTATCAGACAGCGGATGGATGAGACACTCTATCAGACAGCGGATGCATGAGTCTCTCAATCAGACAGCGGATGCAGGAGTTTCTCCCCACAAGACAGCGGATGTAAGAGACTCTCTATCAGACAGCGGATAAAGGAAAAACTCTATCAGACAGCTGATGCAGGAGTCTATCAGACAGCAGATGCAGGAGACTCTATCGGACAGCATATGCAGGAGACTCTCTATAAAACAGCGGATGAATGAGACACTTTCAGACAGCGGATGCAGGAGTCTCTAAATCAGACAGCGGATGCAGGAGTATCTCTATCAGACAGTGGATGCAGGAAACATTCTATCAGACAGCGGATGCAGGAGTCTCTCCATCAGACAGTGGATGCAGAAGACTCTCTATCAGACAGCAGATGCAGGAGACTCTCTATCAGACAGCGGATGGATGAGACACTCTATCAGACAGCGGATGCAGGAGTCTCTCAATAAGACAGCAGATGCAGGAGTTTCTCCCCACAAGACAGCGGATGTAAGAGACTCTCTATCAGACAGCGGATGCAGGAGACACTCTATCAGACAGCTGATGCAGGAGTCTATCAGACAGCGGATGCAGGAGACTCAATCAGACAGCAGATGCAGGAGACTCTCTATGAAACAGCGGATGAATGAGACACTTTCAGACAGCGGATGAAGGAGTCTCTAAATCAGACAGCGGATGCAGGAGTATCTCTATCAGACAGCGGATGCAGGAGTTTCCCTATCGGACAGCGAATGCAAGAGACTCTCTATCAGACAGCGGATGCAGGAGACTCTCTATCCGACAGCGGATGCAGGAGTCTCTCTATCAGACAGCAGATGCAGGAGACACTCTATCAGACAGCGGATGCAAGAGACTCTCTATCAGACAGTGGATGCAGGAGACTCTCTATCAGAGAGCGGATGCAGGAGACTCTCTATTAGACAGTGGATGCAGGTGACTCTCTATCAGACAGCAGATGCAGAAGACACACTATCAGACAGCGGATACAGGAGTCTAACCATCAGACAGCGGATGCAGGAGGATCTCCATCAGACAGCGGACGCGGGATTTCATCCAGCAGACAGTGGATGCAGAACACTCTCTATCAGACAGCGAATGAAGGAGACTCTCTATCAGACAGCGGATGCAGGAGACTCTATCGGACAGCAGATTCAGGAGACTCTCTATAAAACAGCGGATGAATGAGACACTCTTTCAGACAGCGGATGCAGTAGTCTCTAAATCAGACAGCGGATGCAGGAGTATCTCTATCAGACAGCCGATGCAGGAGTCTCCCTATCGGACAGCGAATGCAAGAGACTCTCTATCAGACAGCGGATGCAGGAGACTCTCTATCTGACAGAGGATGCAGGAGTCTCCCTATCGGACAGCGAATGCAAGAGACTCTCTATCAGACAGCGGATGCAGGAGACACACTATCAGACAGCGGATACAGGAGTCTAACCATCAGACAGCGGATGCAGGAGGATATCCATCAGACAGCGGACGCGGGAGTATCTCCAGCAGACAGTGGATGCAGAAGACTCTCTATCAGACAGCGAATGAAGGAGACTCTCTATCAGACAACGGATGCAGGAGAGTTTCTATCAGACAGTAGATGCATGGATATCTCCATCAAACTGCGGATGCAGGAGTCTCTCTGTCAGACAGCGGATGCAAGAGACACTCTTTCAGACAGCGGATGCAGGAGACTCTCTATCAGACAGCGGATGCAGGAGACTATCAGACAGCGGATGCAGGAGACTCTCTTCCACACAGCGGATGCATCAGACACTCGTTCAGACAGGGGATGCAGGAGACACTCTATCAGACAGCGGATACAGGAGTCTCTCCATCAGACAGCAGATGCAGGATTATCTCCTTCAGCCAGCGGATGCAGGATACTCTCTATTAGACAGCGGATGTAGGAGACTCTCTACCAGATTGCGGATGCATATGGCACTCTATCAGACAGCGGAAGCAGGAGAATCTCAATCAGACAGCAGATGCAGGAGACTATCTATCAGACAGCGGATGCAGGAGACACTCTATCAGACAGCGGATGCAGGAGTATCTCCATCAGACAGCGCATGCAGGAGACTGTCTATCAGACAGTGGATGCAGGAGACTCTCTCTCAGACATGGTATGCAGGAGACTCTCTAACAGACAGCGGATGCATAACACACTTTTTCAGACAGCGGATGCAGGATTCTCTCCATCCGACAGTGGATGCATGATTCTCTCTATCGGACCGCAAATGCAGGAGACTCTCTATCAGACAGCGGATGCAGGAGAATCTCCATCAGACAGCGGATGCAGGAGTATCTCAATCAGACAGGGGATGCAGGAGTTTCTCTACCAGACAGCGGATGCAGGAGTCTCTCCAACAGACAGCGGATGCAGGAGTCTCCAATTAAGACAGCGGATGCAGGAGTCTCTCTATTAGACAGCAGATGCAGGAGACTCTCCATCAGACAGCGGATGCAGAAGTCTCTCTATCAGACAGCGGATGCAGGAGTCTCTCAATCAGACAGCGGATGCAGGAGTATTCCATCAGACAGCGGACGCAGGAGTATCGTCATCAGATAGCGGATGCAGGAGACTCTCTATCAGACAGTGGATGCAGGAGACACTCTACCAGACAGCATATGCATGAGACACTTTATCAGACAGGGGATGCAGGAGACACTCTATCAGACAGCGGATGCAGGAGTCTCTCCATCAGACAGGGGATGCAGGAGTATCTCCATCAGCCAGCGGATGCAGGAGACGCTCTATGAGACAGCGGATGCAGGAGTCTCTCAATCAGACAGCGGATGCAGGAGTATATCCATCAGACAGCAGATGCAGGAGAGTCTCTTTCAGACAGCGTATTCAGGTGTCCCTCTCTCAGACAGCGGATGAAGGTGTCTCTCTTTCAGACAGCGGATGCAGTAGTATCTCCATCAGACAACGGATGCAGGAGTCTCTCTATCAGACAGCCGACGCAGGAGACACTTTCAGACAGCCGATGCAGGAGTCTCTATATCAGACAGCGGATGCAGGAGTATCTCTTTCAGACAGCGGATGCAGGAGACTCTCTATCAGACAACGGAAGCAGGAGATTTTCTATCAGACAGTGGATGCATGGATATCTCCATCAAACTGCGGATGCAGGAGTCTCTCTATCAGACAGCGGATGCAAGAGACACTCTTTCAAACATCGGATGCAGGAGACTCTCTATCAGACAGCGGATGCAGAACACTCTCTATCAGACAGCGGATGCAGGAAACACTCTATCAGACAGCGGATGCAAGAGACTCCCTATCAGACAGCAGATGCAGGACACCCTCTATCAGACAGCTGATGCAGGGGTCTCTCAATCAGACAGCGGGTGCAGGAGACACTCTATCAGACAGCGGATGCAGCTGTCTCTCTATCAGACAACAGATGCAGGAGTATCTCCATCAGACAGCGAATGCAGGAGACTCTCTATCAGACAGCGGATGCAGGAAACTCTCTATCAGACAGCAGATGCAGGACACCCTCTATCAGACAGCTGATGCAGGGGTCTCTCAATCAGACAGCGGATGCAGGAGTCTCTCAATCAGACAGCGGATGCAGGAGTATCTCAATCAGACAGCGGGTGCAGGAGACACTCTATCAGACAGCGGATGCAGGAGAATCTCTATCAGACAGCGGATGCAGGAGACTCTCTATATGACAGCGGACGCAGGAGTATCTCAATCAGACAGCCGATGCAGGAGTCTCTCTATCAGGCAGCGCATGCAGGAGACACTCTATCAGACAGCGGATGCAGGAGACTCTCTATCAGACAGCGGATGCAGGAATACTCTATCAGACAGCGGATGCAGGACACCCTCTATCAGACAGCCGATGCAGGGGTCTCTCAATCAGACAGCGGATGCAGGAGTTTCTCCATCAGACAGCGGATTCAGGAGTATCTCAACCAGACAGCGGATGCAAGAGATTCTCTATCAGACAACGGATGCAGGAGACACTCTTTCAGACAGCGAATGCAGGAGACTCTCTATCAGACAGCAGATGCAGGAGACTCTCTATCAGACAGCGGATGCAGGAGACACTCTATCAGACAGCAATTGAGGAGTCTCTCAATCAGACAGCGGACGCTGGAGTTTCTCCATCAGACAGTGGATGCAGGACTATCTCCATCAGACAGCGGATGCAGAAGAATCTCAATCAGACAGCGGATGCATGAGACACTCTATCAGACAGCGGATGCAGGAGTCTCTCAATCAGACAGCGGATGCAGGAGTATCTCCATCAAACAGCGGATGCAGGAGTCTCTCAATCAGACAGCGGATGCAGGAGTATCTCAATCAGACAGCGGGTGCAGAAGACACTCTATCAGACAGCGGATGTAGAAGTCTCGTAATCAAACAGCGGATACAGGAGTATCTCTATCAGACAGCGGATGCAGGAGACTCTCTATCAGACAGCAGATGCAGGAGACTCTCTATCAGACAGCGGATGCAGGAGACACTCTATCAGACAGCAATTGAGGAGTCTCTCAATCAGACAGCAGACGCAGGAGTATCTCCATCAGACAGCGGATGCAGGAGTATCTCCATCAGACAGCAGATGCAGAAGAATCTCTATCAGACAACAGATGCAGGAGACACTCTATCAGACAGCGGATGCAAGAGTCTCTCCATCAGACAGCGGGTGCAGAAGACACTCTATCAGACAGCGGATGTAGGAGTCTCTCAATCAAACAGCGGATACAGGAGTATCTCAATCAGACAGCGGGTGGAGGAGACACTCTATCAGACAGCGGGTGCAGGAGACTCTCTATCAGACAGCAGATGCAGGAGACTCTCTATCAGACAGCGGATGCAGGAGACACTCTATCAGTCAGCAATTGAGGAATCTCTCAATCAGACAGCGGATGCAGGAGTATCTCCATCAGACAGCGGATGCAGAAGTATCACCATCAGACAGCAGATGCGGAAGAATCTCTATCAGACAGCGGATGCAGGAGACACTCTATCAGACAGTGGATGCAAGAGTCTCTCCATCAGACAGCGGATGCAGGAGACTCTCTATCAGACAGCGGATGCAGGAGACTCTCTATCAGACAGAGGATGCATGAGACACTCTATCAGACAGCAGATGCAGGAGTCTCTCAATCAGACAGCGGATGCAGGAGTATCTCCATCAGCCAGCCGATGCAGGAGACTCTATATGAGACAGCGGATGCAGGAGTCTCTCAATCAGACAGCGGATGCAGGAGTATATCCATCAGACAGCAGATGCAGGAGAGTCTCTTTCAGACAGCGTATTCAGGTGTCCCTCTCTCAGACAGCGGATGCAGGTGTCTCTCTTTCAGACAGCGGATGCCGTAGTATCTCCATCAGACAACGGATGCAGGAGTCTCTCTATCAGACAGCCGACGCAGGAGACACTTTCAGACAGCCGATGCAGGAGTCTCTATATCAGACAGAGGATGCTGGAGTATCTCTATCAGACAGCGGATGCAGGAGACTATCAGACAACGGAAGCAGGAGATTTTCTATCAGACAGTGGATGCATGGATATCTCCATCAAACTGCGGATGCAGGAGTCTCTCTATCAGACAGCGGATGCAAGAGACACTCTTTCAAACAGCGGATGCAGGAGTCTCTCTATCAGACAGCGGATGCAGGACACTCTCTATCAGACAGCGGATGCAGGAAACATTCTATCAGACAGTGGATGCAGGAAACTCTCTATCAGACAGCGGATGCTAGTATCTCTCTATCAGACAGCGGATGCAGCTGTCTCTCTATCAGACAACAGATGCAGGAGTATCTCCATCAGACAGCGAATGCAGGAGACTCTCTATCAGACAGCGGATGCAGGAAACTCTCTATCAGACAGCAGATGCAGGCCACCCTCTATCAGAAAGCCGATGCAGGGGTCTCTCAATCAGACAGCGGATGCAGGAGCCTCTCAATCAGACAGCGGATGCAGGAGTATCTCAATCAGACAGCGGGTGTAGGAGACACTCTATCAGACATCGGATGCAGGAGAATCTCTATCAGACAGCGGATGCAGGAGACTCTCTATATGACAGCGGATGCAGGAGTATCTCAATCAGACAGCCGATGCAGGAGTCTCTCTTTCAGGCAGCTCATGCAGGAGACACTCTATCAGACAGCGGATGCAGGAGACTCTCTATCAGACAGCGGATGCAAGAGTATCTCAATCAGACAGCGGGTGCAGGAGACACTCTTTCAGACAGCGAATGCAGGAGACTCTCTATCAGACAGCAGATGCAGGAGACTCTCTATCAGATAGCGGATGCAGGAGACACTCTATCAGACAGCAATTAAGGAGTCTCTTAATCAGACACGGACGCTGGAGTATCTCCATCAGACAGCGGATGCAGGGGTATCTCCATCAGACAGCGGATGCAGAAGAATCTCAATCAAACAGCGGATGCATGAGACACTCTATCAGACAGCGGATGCAGGAGTCTCTCAATCAGACAGCGGATGCAGGAGTATCTCCATCAAACAGCGGATGCAGGAGTCTCTCAAGCAGACAGCGGATGCAGGAGTATCTCAATCAGACAGCGGGTGCAGAAGAAATTTTATCAGACAGCGGATGTAGGAGTCTCTAAATCAAACAGCGGATACAGGAGTATCTCAATCAGACAGCGGGTGCAGGAGACACTATATCAGACATTGGATGCAGGAGACTCTCTATTAGACAGCAGATGCAGGAGACTCTCTATCAGACAGCGGATGCAGGAAACACTCTATCAGACAGCAATTGAGGAGTCTCAATCAGACAGCAGACGCAGGAGTATCTCCATCAGACAGCCGATGCAGGAGTATCTCCATCAGACAGCAGATGCAGAAGAATCTCTATCAGACAGCGGATGCAGGAGACACTCTTTCAGACAGCGGATGCAAGAGTCTCTCCATCAGACAGCGGATGCAGGAGACTCTCTATCAGACAGCGGATGCAGGAGACTCTCTATCAGACAGCGGATGCATGAGACACTCTATCAGACAGCGGATGCAGGAGTCTCTCAATCAGACAGCGGATGCAGGAGTTTCTCCATCAGACAGCGGATGCAGGAGTATCTCCACAAGACAGCGAATGTAAGAGACTCTCTATCAGACAGCGGATGCAGGAGACACTCTATCAGACAGCGGATGCAGGAGTCTATCAGACAGCGGATGCAGGAGACTCTTTCGGACATCAGATGCAGGAGACTCTCTATAAAACAGCGGATGCATGAGACACTCTATCAGACGGCGGATGCAGGAGTCTCTAAATCAGAAAGCGGATGCAGGATTTTCCCTATCAGACAGCGGATGCAGGAGTCTCCCTATCGGACAGCGAATGCAAGAGACTCTCTTTAAGACAGCGGATGCAGGAGACTCTCTATCAGACAGCGGATGCAGGAGTCTCTCTATCAGACAGCGGATGCAGGAGACTCTCTATCAGACAGCGGATGCAGGTGACTCTCTATCATACAGCAGATGCAGGAGACACACTATCAGACAGCGGATACATGATTCTAACCATCAGACAGCCGATGCAGGAGGATCTTCATCAGACAGCGGACGTGGGAGTATCTCCATCAGACAGCAGATGCAGGAGACTCTCTATCAGACAGCGGATGCAGGAGACACTCTATCAGACAGCGGATGCAGGACACTCTCTATCCGACAGCAGATGCAGGAGTCTCTCTAACGGACAGCGGATGCAGGAGACTCTATCAGACAGGGGATGCATGAGTCTCTCTATCAGACAGCGGACGCAGATGACTCTTTATCAGACCGCGGATGCAGGAGACAATATATCAGACAGCGGATGCAGGAGACTCTCAATCAGACAGCGGATGCATGAGACACTATATCAAACAGTGGAAGCAGGCGTATCTCCATCAGACAGTGGATGCATGAGACTTTCTATCAGACAGCAGATGCAGGAGACACTCTATCAGACAGTGGATGCAGGAGTATCTCTATCAGACAGCGGATGCAGGAGACTCTCTATCAGACAGCGGATGCAGGAGTATCTCCATCAGACCGCGGATGCAGGAGACTCTCTATCAGACAGCAGTTGCAGGAGACACTCTATCAGACAGCGGATGCAGGAGTATCTTTATCAGACAGCGGATGCAGGAGACACTCTATCAGACAGCGGATGCAGGAGTCTATCAGACAGCGGATGCAGGAGACTCTCTATCAGACAGCAGATGCAGGAGCGCTTTATCACACAGCGGGTGCAGGAGAATCTCCATCAGACATCAAATGCAGGAGTCTCTCTATCGGACAGTGGATGCATGAGACACTCTATCAGACTGCGGATGCAGGATTCTCTCCATCAGGCAGCGGATCCAGGAGTATCTCCATCAGACAGCGGATGCAGGAGTATCTCCATCAGACAGCAGATGCAGGAGACACTCTATCAGACAGCGGATGCAGGAGACTCTCTATCAGACAGCGGATGCAGGAGAAACTCTATCAGACAGGGGATGCAGGAGTATCTCCATAAAACAGCGTATGCAGGAGTCTCTCTATCAGACAGCGGATACATGAGACACTCTATCAGACAGCGGATGCAGGATTCTCTCCATCAGACAGCGGATGCAGGAGTATCTCCATCAGACAGCGGATGCAGGAGTATCTCCATCAGACAGCAGATGCATGAGACACTCTATCAGACAGCGGATGCAGGAGACTCTCTATCAGACAGCGGATGCAGGAGTCTCTCTATCAGACAGCGGGTGCAGGAGTCTATCGGACAGCGAATGCATGAGACTCTCTTTCAGACAGCGGATGCAGGAGTCTCTCCATCAGAGAGCGGATGCAGGAGACTTTCTATCAGACAGCGGATGCAGGAGACTCTCTATCAGACAGCGGATGCAGGAGACTCGCTACCAGACAGCGGATGCAGGAGACACTCTATCAGACAGCGGATGCAGGAGACTCTCTATCCGGCAGCGGATGCAGGAGTCTCTCTAACGGACAGCGGATGCAGGAGACTTTATCAGACAGCAGATGCATGAGTCTCTCTATCAGACAGCGGATGCAGGAGACTCTTTATCAGACAGCGGATGCAGGAGACAATATATCAGACAGCAGATGCAGGAGACTCTCAATCAGACAGCGGATGCTGCATGAGACACTCTATCAGACAGCGGATGCAGGAGTCTCTCAATCAGACAGCGGATGCAGGAGTATCTTTATCAGACAGCGAATACAGGAGACACTCTATCAGACAGCGGATGCAGAAGTCTATCAGACAGCGGATACAGGAGACTCTCTATCAGACAGCGGATGCAGGAGTCTCTCTATCAGACAGCGGATGCATGATACTTTCTATCAGACAGCGGATGCAGGAGGCACTCTATTAGACAGCGGGTGCAGGAGTATCTCCATCAGACAACGAATGCAGGAGTCTCTCTATCAGACAGCGGATGCAGGATTCTCTCCATCAGACAGCGGATCCAGGAGTATCTCAATCAGACAGTGAATGAAGGAGTATCTCCATCAGACAGCGGATGCAGGAGACACTCTATCAGACAGCGCATGCAGGAGACTCTCTATCAGACAGCAATTGAGGAGTCTCTCAATCAGACAGCGGACGCAGGAGTATCTCCATTAGACAGCGGATGCAGAAGTATCTCCATCAGACAGCGGATGCAGAAGAATGTCTATCAGACAGCGGATGCAGGAGACACTCTATCAGACAGCGGATGCAAGAGTCTCTCAATCAGACAACAGATGCAGGAGTTTCTCCATCAGACAGCGGATGCAGGAGACTCTCTATCAGACAGCAGATGCAGGAGACTCTCAATCAGACAGCGGATGCATGAGACACTCTATCAGACAGCGGATGCAGGAGTCTCTCAATCAGACAGCAGATGCAGGAGTTTCTCCATCAGACAGCGGATGCAGGAGTATCTCCACAAGACAGCGAATGTAAGAGACTCTCTATCAGACAGCGGATGCAGGAGACACTCTATCAGACAGCGGTTGCAGGAGACTCTATCGGACATCAGATGCAGGAGACTCTCTATAAAATAGCGGATGCATGAGACACTCTATCAGACAGCGGATGCAGGAGTCTCTAAATCAGAAAGCGGATGCAGGATTTTCTCTATCAGACAGCGGATGCAGGAGTCTCCCTTTCGGACAGCGAATGCAAGAGACTCTCTATAAGACAGCGGATGCAGGAGACTCTCTATCAGACAGCGGATGCAGGAGTCTTTCTATCAGACAGCGGATGCAGGAGACTCTCTATCAGACAGCGGATGCAGGAGACTCTCTATCAGACAGCGGATGCAGGTGACTCTCTATCATACAGAAGATGCAGGAGACACACTATCAGACAGCGGATACAGGAGTCTAACCATCAGACAGCGGATGCAGGAGGATCTTCATCAGACAGCGGACGCGGAGTATCTCCATCAGACAGCAGATGCAGGAGACTCTCTATCAGACAGCGGATGCAGGAGACACTCTATCAGACAGCGGATGCAGGAGACTCTCTATCCGACAGCAGATGCAGGAGTCTCTCTAACGGACAGCGGATGCAGGAGACTCTATCAGACAGGGGATGCATGAGTCTCTCTATCAGACAGCGGACGCAGGAGATTCTTTATCAGACCGCGGATGCAGGAGACAATATATCAGACAGCGGATGCAGGAGACTCTCAATCAGACAGCGGATGCAGGAGACACTATATCAAACAGTGGATGCAGGCGTATCTCCATCAGACAGTGGATGCATGAGACTTTCTATCAGACAGTGGATGCAGGAGTATCTTTATCAGACAGCGGATGCAGGAGACTCTCTATCAGACAGCGGATGCAGGAGTATCTCCATCAGACTGCGGATGCAGGAGACTCTCTATCAGACAGCAGTTGCAGGAGACACTCTATCAGACAGCGGATACAGGAGTATCTTTATCAGACAGCGGATGCAGGAGACACTCTATCAGACAGCAGATGCAGGAGTCTATCAGACAGCGGATGCAGGAGACTCTCTATCAGACAGCGGATGCAGGAGTCTCTCTATCAGACAGCCGATGCATGATACTTTCTATTAGACAGCATATGCAGGAACACTCTATCACACAGCGGGTGCAGGAGTATCTCCATCAGACAACGAATGCAGGAGTCTCTCTATCGGACAGTGGATGCATGAGACACTCTATCAGACTGCGGATGCAGGATTCTCTCCATCAGGCAGCGGATCCAGGAGTATCTCCATCAGACAGCGGATGCAGGAGTATCTCCATCAGACAGCAGATGCAGGAGACACTCTATCAGACAGCGGATGCTGGAGACAATCTATCAGACAGCGGATGCAGGAGAAACTCTATCAGACAGGGGATGCAGGAGTATCTCCATAAGACAGCGTATGCAGGAGTCTCTCTATCAGACAGCAGATACATGAGACACTCTATCAGACAGCGGATGCAGGATTCTCTCCATCAGAAAGCGGATGCAGGAGTATCACCATCAGACAGCGGATGCAGGAGTATCTCCATCAGACAGCAGATGCATGAGACACTCTATCAGACAGCGGATGCAGGAGCGTCTCTATCCGACAGCGGATGCAGGAGACTCTCTATCAGACAGCGGATGCAGGAGACTCTCTATCAGACAGCAGATGCAGGAGACTCTCTATCAGACAGCGGATGCAGGAGACACTCTATCAGACAGCAATTGAGGAGTCTCTCAATCAGACAGCAGACGCAGGAGTATCTCCATCAGACAGCGGATGCAGGAGTATCTCCATCAGACAGCAGATGCAGAAGAATCTCTATCAGACAACAGATGCAGGAGACACTCTATCAGACAGCGGATGCAAGAGTCTCTCCATCAGACAGCGGGTGCAGAAGACACTCTATCAGACAGCGGATGTAGGAGTCTCTCAATCAAACAGCGGATACAGGAGTATCTCAATCAGACAGCGGGTGGAGGAGACACTCTATCAGACAGCGGGTGCAGGAGACTCTCTATCAGACAGCAGATGCAGGAGACTCTCTATCAGACAGCGGATGCAGGAGACACTCTATCAGTCAGCAATTGAGGAATCTCTCAATCAGACAGCGGATGCAGGAGTATCTCCATCAGACAGCGGATGCAGAAGTATCACCATCAGACAGCAGATGCGGAAGAATCTCTATCAGACAGCGGATGCAGGAGACACTCTATCAGACAGTGGATGCAAGAGTCTCTCCATCAGACAGCGGATGCAGGAGACTCTCTATCAGACAGCGGATGCAGGAGACTCTCTATCAGACAGAGGATGCATGAGACACTCTATCAGACAGCAGATGCAGGAGTCTCTCAATCAGACAGCGGATGCAGGAGTATCTCCATCAGCCAGCCGATGCAGGAGACTCTATATGAGACAGCGGATGCAGGAGTCTCTCAATCAGACAGCGGATGCAGGAGTATATCCATCAGACAGCAGATGCAGGAGAGTCTCTTTCAGACAGCGTATTCAGGTGTCCCTCTCTCAGACAGCGGATGCAGGTGTCTCTCTTTCAGACAGCGGATGCCGTAGTATCTCCATCAGACAACGGATGCAGGAGTCTCTCTATCAGACAGCCGACGCAGGAGACACTTTCAGACAGCCGATGCAGGAGTCTCTATATCAGACAGAGGATGCTGGAGTATCTCTATCAGACAGCGGATGCAGGAGACTATCAGACAACGGAAGCAGGAGATTTTCTATCAGACAGTGGATGCATGGATATCTCCATCAAACTGCGGATGCAGGAGTCTCTCTATCAGACAGCGGATGCAAGAGACACTCTTTCAAACAGCGGATGCAGGAGTCTCTCTATCAGACAGCGGATGCAGGACACTCTCTATCAGACAGCGGATGCAGGAAACATTCTATCAGACAGTGGATGCAGGAAACTCTCTATCAGACAGCGGATGCTAGTATCTCTCTATCAGACAGCGGATGCAGCTGTCTCTCTATCAGACAACAGATGCAGGAGTATCTCCATCAGACAGCGAATGCAGGAGACTCTCTATCAGACAGCGGATGCAGGAAACTCTCTATCAGACAGCAGATGCAGGCCACCCTCTATCAGAAAGCCGATGCAGGGGTCTCTCAATCAGACAGCGGATGCAGGAGCCTCTCAATCAGACAGCGGATGCAGGAGTATCTCAATCAGACAGCGGGTGTAGGAGACACTCTATCAGACATCGGATGCAGGAGAATCTCTATCAGACAGCGGATGCAGGAGACTCTCTATATGACAGCGGATGCAGGAGTATCTCAATCAGACAGCCGATGCAGGAGTCTCTCTTTCAGGCAGCTCATGCAGGAGACACTCTATCAGACAGCGGATGCAGGAGACTCTCTATCAGACAGCGGATGCAAGAGTATCTCAATCAGACAGCGGGTGCAGGAGACACTCTTTCAGACAGCGAATGCAGGAGACTCTCTATCAGACAGCAGATGCAGGAGACTCTCTATCAGATAGCGGATGCAGGAGACACTCTATCAGACAGCAATTAAGGAGTCTCTTAATCAGACACGGACGCTGGAGTATCTCCATCAGACAGCGGATGCAGGGGTATCTCCATCAGACAGCGGATGCAGAAGAATCTCAATCAAACAGCGGATGCATGAGACACTCTATCAGACAGCGGATGCAGGAGTCTCTCAATCAGACAGCGGATGCAGGAGTATCTCCATCAAACAGCGGATGCAGGAGTCTCTCAAGCAGACAGCGGATGCAGGAGTATCTCAATCAGACAGCGGGTGCAGAAGAAATTTTATCAGACAGCGGATGTAGGAGTCTCTAAATCAAACAGCGGATACAGGAGTATCTCAATCAGACAGCGGGTGCAGGAGACACTATATCAGACATTGGATGCAGGAGACTCTCTATTAGACAGCAGATGCAGGAGACTCTCTATCAGACAGCGGATGCAGGAAACACTCTATCAGACAGCAATTGAGGAGTCTCAATCAGACAGCAGACGCAGGAGTATCTCCATCAGACAGCCGATGCAGGAGTATCTCCATCAGACAGCAGATGCAGAAGAATCTCTATCAGACAGCGGATGCAGGAGACACTCTTTCAGACAGCGGATGCAAGAGTCTCTCCATCAGACAGCGGATGCAGGAGACTCTCTATCAGACAGCGGATGCAGGAGACTCTCTATCAGACAGCGGATGCATGAGACACTCTATCAGACAGCGGATGCAGGAGTCTCTCAATCAGACAGCGGATGCAGGAGTTTCTCCATCAGACAGCGGATGCAGGAGTATCTCCACAAGACAGCGAATGTAAGAGACTCTCTATCAGACAGCGGATGCAGGAGACACTCTATCAGACAGCGGATGCAGGAGTCTATCAGACAGCGGATGCAGGAGACTCTTTCGGACATCAGATGCAGGAGACTCTCTATAAAACAGCGGATGCATGAGACACTCTATCAGACGGCGGATGCAGGAGTCTCTAAATCAGAAAGCGGATGCAGGATTTTCCCTATCAGACAGCGGATGCAGGAGTCTCCCTATCGGACAGCGAATGCAAGAGACTCTCTTTAAGACAGCGGATGCAGGAGACTCTCTATCAGACAGCGGATGCAGGAGTCTCTCTATCAGACAGCGGATGCAGGAGACTCTCTATCAGACAGCGGATGCAGGTGACTCTCTATCATACAGCAGATGCAGGAGACACACTATCAGACAGCGGATACATGATTCTAACCATCAGACAGCCGATGCAGGAGGATCTTCATCAGACAGCGGACGTGGGAGTATCTCCATCAGACAGCAGATGCAGGAGACTCTCTATCAGACAGCGGATGCAGGAGACACTCTATCAGACAGCGGATGCAGGACACTCTCTATCCGACAGCAGATGCAGGAGTCTCTCTAACGGACAGCGGATGCAGGAGACTCTATCAGACAGGGGATGCATGAGTCTCTCTATCAGACAGCGGACGCAGATGACTCTTTATCAGACCGCGGATGCAGGAGACAATATATCAGACAGCGGATGCAGGAGACTCTCAATCAGACAGCGGATGCATGAGACACTATATCAAACAGTGGAAGCAGGCGTATCTCCATCAGACAGTGGATGCATGAGACTTTCTATCAGACAGCAGATGCAGGAGACACTCTATCAGACAGTGGATGCAGGAGTATCTCTATCAGACAGCGGATGCAGGAGACTCTCTATCAGACAGCGGATGCAGGAGTATCTCCATCAGACCGCGGATGCAGGAGACTCTCTATCAGACAGCAGTTGCAGGAGACACTCTATCAGACAGCGGATGCAGGAGTATCTTTATCAGACAGCGGATGCAGGAGACACTCTATCAGACAGCGGATGCAGGAGTCTATCAGACAGCGGATGCAGGAGACTCTCTATCAGACAGCAGATGCAGGAGCGCTTTATCACACAGCGGGTGCAGGAGAATCTCCATCAGACATCAAATGCAGGAGTCTCTCTATCGGACAGTGGATGCATGAGACACTCTATCAGACTGCGGATGCAGGATTCTCTCCATCAGGCAGCGGATCCAGGAGTATCTCCATCAGACAGCGGATGCAGGAGTATCTCCATCAGACAGCAGATGCAGGAGACACTCTATCAGACAGCGGATGCAGGAGACTCTCTATCAGACAGCGGATGCAGGAGAAACTCTATCAGACAGGGGATGCAGGAGTATCTCCATAAAACAGCGTATGCAGGAGTCTCTCTATCAGACAGCGGATACATGAGACACTCTATCAGACAGCGGATGCAGGATTCTCTCCATCAGACAGCGGATGCAGGAGTATCTCCATCAGACAGCGGATGCAGGAGTATCTCCATCAGACAGCAGATGCATGAGACACTCTATCAGACAGCGGATGCAGGAGACTCTCTATCAGACAGCGGATGCAGGAGTCTCTCTATCAGACAGCGGGTGCAGGAGTCTATCGGACAGCGAATGCAGGAGACTCTCTTTCAGACAGCGGATGCAGGAGTCTCTCCATCAGAGAGCGGATGCAGGAGACTTTCTATCAGACAGCGGATGCAGGAGACTCTCTATCAGACAGCGGATGCAGGAGACTCGCTACCAGACAGCGGATGCAGGAGACACTCTATCAGACAGCGGATGCAGGAGACTCTCTATCCGGCAGCGGATGCAGGAGTCTCTCTAACGGACAGCGGATGCAGGAGACTTTATCAGACAGCAGATGCATGAGTCTCTCTATCAGACAGCGGATGCAGGAGACTCTTTATCAGACAGCGGATGCAGGAGACAATATATCAGACAGCAGATGCAGGAGACTCTCAATCAGACAGCGGATGCTGCATGAGACACTCTATCAGACAGCGGATGCAGGAGTCTCTCAATCAGACAGCGGATGCAGGAGTATCTTTATCAGACAGCGAATACAGGAGACACTCTATCAGACAGCGGATGCAGAAGTCTATCAGACAGCGGATACAGGAGACTCTCTATCAGACAGCGGATGCAGGAGTCTCTCTATCAGACAGCGGATGCATGATACTTTCTATCAGACAGCGGATGCAGGAGGCACTCTATTAGACAGCGGGTGCAGGAGTATCTCCATCAGACAACGAATGCAGGAGTCTCTCTATCAGACAGCGGATGCAGGATTCTCTCCATCAGACAGCGGATCCAGGAGTATCTCAATCAGACAGTGAATTAAGGAGTATCTCCATCAGACAGCGGATGCAGGAGACACTCTATCAGACAGCGCATGCAGGAGACTCTCTATCAGACAGCAATTGAGGAGTCTCTCAATCAGACAGCGGACGCAGGAGTATCTCCATTAGACAGCGGATGCAGAAGTATCTCCATCAGACAGCGGATGCAGAAGAATGTCTATCAGACAGCGGATGCAGGAGACACTCTATCAGACAGCGGATGCAAGAGTCTCTCAATCAGACAACAGATGCAGGAGTTTCTCCATCAGACAGCGGATGCAGGAGACTCTCTATCAGACAGCAGATGCAGGAGACTCTCAATCAGACAGCGGATGCATGAGACACTCTATCAGACAGCGGATGCAGGAGTCTCTCAATCAGACAGCAGATGCAGGAGTTTCTCCATCAGACAGCGGATGCAGGAGTATCTCCACAAGACAGCGAATGTAAGAGACTCTCTATCAGACAGCGGATGCAGGAGACACTCTATCAGACAGCGGTTGCAGGAGACTCTATCGGACATCAGATGCAGGAGACTCTCTATAAAATAGCGGATGCATGAGACACTCTATCAGACAGCGGATGCAGGAGTCTCTAAATCAGAAAGCGGATGCAGGATTTTCTCTATCAGACAGCGGATGCAGGAGTCTCCCTTTCGGACAGCGAATGCAAGAGACTCTCTATAAGACAGCGGATGCAGGAGACTCTCTATCAGACAGCGGATGCAGGAGTCTTTCTATCAGACAGCGGATGCAGGAGACTCTCTATCAGACAGCGGATGCAGGAGACTCTCTATCAGACAGCGGATGCAGGTGACTCTCTATCATACAGAAGATGCAGGAGACACACTATCAGACAGCGGATACAGGAGTCTAACCATCAGACAGCGGATGCAGGAGGATCTTCATCAGACAGCGGACGCGGAGTATCTCCATCAGACAGCAGATGCAGGAGACTCTCTATCAGACAGCGGATGCAGGAGACACTCTATCAGACAGCGGATGCAGGAGACTCTCTATCCGACAGCAGATGCAGGAGTCTCTCTAACGGACAGCGGATGCAGGAGACTCTATCAGACAGGGGATGCATGAGTCTCTCTATCAGACAGCGGACGCAGGAGATTCTTTATCAGACCGCGGATGCAGGAGACAATATATCAGACAGCGGATGCAGGAGACTCTCAATCAGACAGCGGATGCAGGAGACACTATATCAAACAGTGGATGCAGGCGTATCTCCATCAGACAGTGGATGCATGAGACTTTCTATCAGACAGTGGATGCAGGAGTATCTTTATCAGACAGCGGATGCAGGAGACTCTCTATCAGACAGCGGATGCAGGAGTATCTCCATCAGACTGCGGATGCAGGAGACTCTCTATCAGACAGCAGTTGCAGGAGACACTCTATCAGACAGCGGATACAGGAGTATCTTTATCAGACAGCGGATGCAGGAGACACTCTATCAGACAGCAGATGCAGGAGTCTATCAGACAGCGGATGCAGGAGACTCTCTATCAGACAGCGGATGCAGGAGTCTCTCTATCAGACAGCCGATGCATGATACTTTCTATTAGACAGCATATGCAGGAACACTCTATCACACAGCGGGTGCAGGAGTATCTCCATCAGACAACGAATGCAGGAGTCTCTCTATCGGACAGTGGATGCATGAGACACTCTATCAGACTGCGGATGCAGGATTCTCTCCATCAGGCAGCGGATCCAGGAGTATCTCCATCAGACAGCGGATGCAGGAGTATCTCCATCAGACAGCAGATGCAGGAGACACTCTATCAGACAGCGGATGCTGGAGACAATCTATCAGACAGCGGATGCAGGAGACTCTCTATCAGACAGGGGATGCAGGAGTATCTCCATAAGACAGCGTATGCAGGAGTCTCTCTATCAGACAGCAGATACATGAGACACTCTATCAGACAGCGGATGCAGGATTCTCTCCATCAGAAAGCGGATGCAGGAGTATCACCATCAGACAGCGGATGCAGGAGTATCTCCATCAGACAGCAGATGCATGAGACACTCTATCAGACAGCGGATGCAGGAGCGTCTCTATCCGACAGCGGATGCAGGAGACTCTCTATCAGACAGCTGATGCAGGAGTCTCTCTATCAGACAGCGAGTGCAGGAGTCTATCGGAAAGCAATTGCAGGAGACTCTCTTTCAGACAGCGGATGCAGGAGTCTTCATCAGACAGCGGATGCAGGAGACTTTCTATCAGACAGCGGATGCAGGAGACTCTCTATCAGACAGCGGATGCAGGAGACTCTCTACCAGACAGCGGATGCAGGAGACACTCTATCAGACAGCGGATGAAGGAGACTCTCTATCCGGCAGCGGATGCAGAAGTCTCTCTAACGGACAGCGGATGCAAGAGACTTTATCCGACAGCGGATGCAGGAGTCTCTCAATCAGACAGTGGATGCAGGAGTATCTTTATCAGACAGCGGATACAGGAGACACTCTATCAGACAGCAGATGCAGAAGTCTATCAGACAGCGGATGCAGGAGACTCTCTATCAGACAGCGGATGCAGGAGTCTCTCTATCGGACAGCGGATGTAGGATTCTCTCTATCGGACAGCAGATGCATAATACTTTCTATCAGACAGCGGACGTAGGAGGCACTCTATTAGACAGCGGGTGCAGGAGTATCTCCATCAAACAACGAATGCAGGAGTCTCTCTATCGGACAGCGGATGCAGGATTCTCTCCATCAGACAGTGTATCCAGGAGTATCTCAATCAGACAGCGGATGCAGGAGTATCTCCATCAAACAGCGGATGCAGGAGTATCTCCATCAGACAGCAGATGCAGGAGACACTCTATCAGGCAGCGTATGCAGGAGACTCTCTATCAGACAGCGGATGCAGGAGAAACTCTATCAGACAGGGGATGCAGGAGTATCTCCATAAGACAGCGTATGCAGGAGTCTCTCTATCAGACAGCGGATGCATGAGACACTCTATCAGACAGCGGATGCAGGATTCTCTTTATCAGACAGCGGATGCAGGAGTATCTCCATCAGACAGCGGATGCAGGAGTATCTCCATCAGACAGCAGATGCAGGAGACACAATACCAGACAGCGGATGCAGGAGACTCTCTATCAGACAGCGGATGCAGGAGTCTATCGGACAGCGGATGCAGGAGACTCTCTATCAGACAGCGGATGCAGGTGACTCTCTAACAGACAGCTGATGCATGAGACACTCTATCAGGCAGCGGAAGCAGGTGTCTCTAAATCAGACAGCGGATGCAGGAGTATCTCCATCAGACAGCGGATGCAGAAGACACTCTTTCAGACAGCGGATGCGGGAGACTCTCTATCACACAGTGGATGCAGGAGACACGCTATCAGACAGCCAATGCAGGAAACACTTTCAGACAGCGAAAGCAGAAGCCTCTTTATCAGACAGCAGATGCAGGAGTATCTCTATCAGACAGCGGATGCACGAGACACTCTTTCAGACAGCGGATGCAGGAGACTCTCATTCAGATAGCGGATGCAGGAGACTCTCTATCAGACAGCGGATGCAGGAGACTCTCTTCCAGACAGCGGATGCATCAGACACTCTATCAGACAGGGGATGCAGGAGACACTCTATCAAACAGCGGGTGCAGGAGTCTCTCCATCAGACAGCGGATGCAGGATTATCTCATTCAGCCAGCGGATGCAGGAGACTCTCTCTCAGACAGCAGATGCAAGAGACTCTCTTCCTTACAGCCGATGCATAAGACATTCTTTCAGACAGTGGATGCAGGAGACACTCTATTAGACAGCGGATGCAGGAGTTACTCCATCAGACAGCGGATGCAGGAGTCTCTCTATCAGACAGCTGATGTATGAGACACTCTATGAGACAGCGGATGCAGAAGGATCTCCATCAGACAGCGGAAGCAGGAGTTTCTCTATCAGACAGCAGAAGCGTGAGACACTCTATCTGACAGTGGATGCAGAATTTTCTCCATCCAACAGCGGATGCAGGATTCTCTCTATTAGATAGCGGATGCAGGAGTCTCTCCATCAGACAGCGGATGCAGGAGTATCTCCATATGACAGGGGATGCAGGAGTCTCTCTATCAGACAGCGGATGCAGGAGACTCTCTACCAGACAGCGGATGCATGAGACACTCTATCAGACAGCGGATGCAGGAGTCTCTCAATCAGAAAGCGGATGCAGGAGTATCTCCATCAGACAGCTGATGCAGAAATCACTCTTTCAAACAGCTAATGCAGGAGACTCTCTATCAGACAGCGGATGCATGAGACACTGTATCAGACAGCGGATGCAGGAGTCTCTCAATCAGACAGCGGATGCAGAAGTTTCACTATCAGACAGCGGATGCAGGAGTCTCACCATCAGACAGCGGATGCAGGAGTCTCCCCATAAGACAGCGGATGCAGGAGTCTCTCTATCAGACAGCGGATGCAGGAGTCTCTCAATCAGACAGCGGATGCAGGAGTATTCCATCAGACAGCGGACGCAGGAGTATCTCCATCAGAGAGCGGATGCAGGAGACTCTCTATCAGACAGTGGATGCAGGAGACACTCTATCAGACAGCGGATGCAGGAGTCTCTCCGTCAGACAGCGGATGCAGGAGACTCTATACCAGACAGCATATGCGTGAGACACTCTATCAGACAGGGGATGCAGGAGACACTCTATCAGACAGCGGATACAGGAGACTCTCTTCCAGACAGCGGATGCAGGAGACTCTCTACCAGACAGCATATGCGTGAGACACTCTATCAGACAGAAGATGCAGGAGACACACTATCAGACAGCGGATACAGGAGTCTAACCATCAGACAGCGGATGCAGGAGGATCTTCATCAGACAGCGGACGCGGAGTATCTCCATCAGACAGCGGATGCAGGAGTCTCTCCATCAGACAGCGGATGCAGGAGACACTATATCAAACAGTGGATGCAGGCGTATCTCCATCAGACAGCGGATGCATGAGACTTTCTAACAGACTGCAGATGCAGGAGACACTCTATCAGACAGTGGATGCAGGAGTATCTTTATCAGACAGCGGATGCAGGAGACTATCTATCAGACAGCCGATGCAGGAGTATCTCCATCAGACCGCGGATGCAGGAGACTCTCTATCAGACAGCAGTTGCAGGAGACACTCTATCAGACAGCGGATGCAGGAGTATCTTTATCAGACAGCGGATGCAGGAGACACTCTATCAGACAGCGGATGCAGGAGTCTATCAGACAGCGGATGCAGTCGACTCTCTATCAGACAGCGGATGCAGCAGTCTCTCTATCAGACAGCGGATGCATGATACTTTCTATCAGACAGCAGATGCAGGAGGCACTCTATCAGACAGCGGATGCAGGATTCTCTCCATCAGGCAGCGGATCCAGGAGTATCTCCATTAGACAGCTGATGCAGGAGTATCTCCATCAGACAACAGATGCAGGAGACACTCTATCAGACAGCGGATGCAGGAGACTCTCTATCAGACAGCGGATACAGGAGACTCTCTTCCAGACAGCGGATGCATCAGACACTCTATCAGACAGGGGATGCAGGAGACTCTCTATCAAACAGCGGATGCAGGAGTCTCTCCATCAGACAGCGGATGCAGGATTATCTCCTTCAGCCAGCAGATGCAGGAGATTCTCTATTAGACAGCGGATGCAGGAGACTCTCTATCAGACAGCAGATGCAGGAGACTCTCTACCAGACTGCGGATGCATGAGGCACTCTATCAGACAATGGAAGCAGGAGAATCTCAATCAGACAGCGGATGCAGGAGACTATCAGACAGCGGATGAAGGAGACACTCTATCAGACAGCGGATGCAGGAGTATCTCCATCAGACAACGCATGCAGGAGACTATCTATCAGACAGCGGATGCAGAAGACTCTCTCTCAGACAGCGGATGCACGATACTATCTTCCTTACAGCGGATGCATAAGACACTCTTTCAGACAGTGAATGCAGGAGACACTCTATCAGACAGCGGATGCAGGAGTAACTCCATCAGACAGCGGATGCAGGAGTCTCTCTATCAGACAGCGGATGTATGAGACACTCTATGAGACAGCGGATGCAGAAGTATACCCATCAGACAGCGGAAGCAGGAGTCTCTCTATCAGACAGCAGAAGCATGAGACACTCTATCTGACAGTGGATGCAGGATTCTCTCCATCTGACAGCGGATGCAGGATTCTCTCTATCGGACCGCGAATGCAGGAGACTCTCTATCAGATAGCGGATGCAGAAGTCTCTCTATCAGACAGCTAATGCAGGAGTATCTCCATCAGAAAGGGGATGCAGGAGTCTCTCTATCAGACAGCGGATGCAGGAGACTCTCTACCAGACAGCGGATGCATGAGACACTCTATCAGACAGCTGATGCAGGAGTCTCTCAATCAGACAGCGGATGCAGGAGTATCATCATCAGACAGCGGATGCAGGAGTCACTCTTTCAAACAGCTAATGCAGGAGACTCTCTATCAGACAGAGGATGCATGAGACAATCTATCAGACAGCGGATGCAGGAGTCTCTCAATCAGACAGAGGATGCAGAAGTTTCTCTATCAGACAGCAGATGCAGGAGTCTAACCATCAGACAGCAGATGCAGGAGTCTCCCCATAAGACAGCTGATGCAGGAGTCTCTCTATCAGACAGCGGATGCAGGAGTCTCTCAATCAGACCGCGGATGCAGGAGTATTCCATTAGACAGCGGACGCAGGAGTATCTCCATCAGAGAGTGGATGCAGGAGACTCTCTATCAGACAGCGGATGCAGGAGACACTCTATCAGACAGCGGATGCAGGAGTCTCTCCATCAGACAGCGGATGCAGGAAACTCTCTACCAGACAGCATATGCGTGAGACACTCTATCAGACAGGGGATGCAGGACACACTCTATTAGACAGCGGATGCAGGAGTCTCTCCATCAGACAGCGGATGCAGGAGACACTATATCAAACAGTGGATGCAGGCGTATCTCCATCAGACAGCGGATGCATGCGACTTTCTATCAGACAGCAGATGCAGGAGACACTCTATCAGACAGTGAAGCAGGAGTATCTTTATCAGACAGCGGATGCAGGAGACTCTATATCAGACAGCGGATGCAGGAGTATCTCCATCAGACCGCGGATGCAGGAGACTCTCTATCAGACAGCAGTTGCAGGAGACTCTCTATCAAACAGTGGATGCAGGCGTATCTCCATCAGACAGCGGATGCATGCGACTTTCTATCAGACAGCAGATGCAGGAGACACTCTATCAGACAGTGGATGCAGGAGTATCTTTATCAGACAGCGGATGCAGGAGACTCTATATCAGACAGCGGATGCAGGAGTATCTCCATCAGACCGCGGATGCAGGAGACTCTCTATCAGACAGCAGTTGCAGGAGACTCTCTATCAGACAGCGGATGCAGGAGTATCTTTATCAGACAGCAGATGCAGGAGACACTCTATCAGACAGCGGATGCAGGAGTCTATCAGACAGTGGATGCAGGAGACTCTCTATCAGACAGCGGATGCAGGAGTCTTTCTATCAGACAGCGGATGCATGATACTTTCTATCAGACAGCAGATGCAGGAGGCACTCTATCAGACAGCGGGTGCAGGAGTATCTCCATCAGACAACGAATGCAGTAGTCTCTCAATCGGACAGTGGATGCATGAGACACTCTATCAGACAGCGGATGCAGGATTCTCTCCATCAGGCAGCGGATCCAGGAGTATCTCCATCAGACAGCGGATGCAGGAGTATCTCCATCAGACAGCAGATGCAAGAGACACTCTATCAGGCAGCGGAAGCTGGAGAATCTCTATCAGACCGCGGATGCAGGAGAAACTCTATCAGACAGGGGATGCAGGAGTATCTCCATAAGACAGCGTATGCAGGAGTCTCTCTATCAGACAGTGGATACATGAGACACTCTATCAGACAGCGGATGCAGGATTCTCTCATTCAGACAGCGGATGCAGGAGTATCTCCATCAGACAGCGAATGCATGAGACACTCTATCAGACAGCGGATGCAGGAGCGTCTTTATCGGACAGCGAATGCAGGAGACTCCTTTTCAGACAGCGGATGCAGGAGTCTCTCCATCAGACAGGGGATGCAGGAGACTGTCTATCAGACAGCGGATGCAGGAGACTCTCTATCAGACAGCGGATGCAGGAGTCTCTCTATCGGACAGCGGATGCATGAAACACTCTATCAGACAGCGGATGCAGGAGACTCTCTATCAGACAGCGGATGCAGGAGAAACTCTATCAGACAGGGGATGCAGGAGTATCTCCATAAGACAGCGGATGCAGGAGTACCTCCATCAGACAGCAGATGCAGGAGACACTCTATCAGACAGCGGATGCAGGAGAGTCTCTATCAGACAGCAGATGCAGGAGACTCTCTATTAGACAGCGGATGCAGGAGTCTATCAGACAGCGAATGCAGGAGACTCTCTTTCAGACAGCGGATGCAGGAGTCTCTCTATCAGAAAGCGGATGTAGGAGTATCTCCATCAGACAGCGGATGCAGGAGACTCTCTATCAGACAGCGGTTGCAGGAGACTCTCTAACAGACAGCCGATGCATGAGACACTCTATCAGACAAAGAAGCAGGAGTCTCTAAATCAGACAGCGGATGCAGGAGTATCTCCATCAGAAAGCCGATGCAGGAGACACTCTTTCAGACAGCCGATGCAGGAGACTCTCTATCAGACAGGGGATGCAGGAGACACGCTATCAGACAGCCGATGCAGGAGTCTCTCTATCAGACAGCGGATGCAGGAGTCTCTCAATCAGACAGCGGATGCAGGAGTATTCCATCAGACAGCGGACGCAGGAGTATCTCCATTAGAGAGCGGATGCAGGAGACTCTCTATCAGACAGTGGATGCAGGAGACACTCTATCAGACAGCGGATGCAGGAGTCTCTCCGTCAGACAGCGGATGCAGGAGACTCTCTACCAGACAGCATATGCGTGAGACACTCTATCAGACAGGGGATGCAGGAGACACTCTATCAGACAGCGGATACAGGAGTCTCTCCATCAGACAGCGGATGCAGGAGACACTATATCAAACAGTGGATGCAGGCGTATCTCCATCAGACAGCGGATGCATGAGACTTTCTAACAGACTGCAGATGCAGGAGACACTCTATCAGACAGTGGATGCAGGAGTATCTTTATCATACAGCGGATGCAGGAGACTATCTATCAGACAGCCGATGCAGGAGTATCTCCATCAGACCGCGGATGCAGGAGACTCTCTATCAGACAGCAGTTGCAGGAGACACTCTATCAGACAGCGGATGCAGGAGTATCTTTATCAGACAGCGGATGCAGGAGACACTCTATCAGACAGCGGATGCAGGAGTCTATCAGACAGCGGATGCAGTCGACTCTCTATCAGACAGCGGATGCAGCAGTCTCTCTATCAGACAGCGGATGCATGATACTTTCTATCAGACAGCAGATGCAGAAGGCACTCTATCAGACAGCGGATGCAGGATTCTCTCCATCAGGCAGCAGATCCAGGAGTATCTCCATTAGACAGCTGATGCAGGAGTATCTCCATCAGACAACAGATGCAGGAGACACTCTATCAGACAGCGGATGCAGGAGACTCTCTATCAGACAGCGGATACAGGAGACTCTCTTCCAGACAGCGGATGCATCAGACACTCTATCAGACAGGGGATGCAGGAGACTCTCTATCAAACAGCGGATGCAGGAGTCTCTCCATCACACAGCGGATGCAGGATTATCTCCTTCAGCCAGCAGATGCAGGAGATTCTCTATTAGACAGCGGATGCAGGAGACTCTCTATCAGACAGCAGATGCAGGAGACTCTCTACCAGACTGCGGATGCATGAGGCACTCTATCAGACAATGGAAGCAGGAGAATCTCAATCAGACAGCGGATGCAGGAGACTATCAGACAGCGGATGAAGGAGACACTCTATCAGACAGCGGATGCAGGAGTATCTCCATCAGACAACGCATGCAGGAGACTATCTATCAGACAGCGGATGCAGGAGACTCTCTCTCAGACAGCGGATGCACGATACTATCTTCCTTACAGCGGATGCATAAGACACTCTTTCAGACAGTGAATGCAGGAGACACTCTATCAGACAGCGGATGCAGGAGTAACTCCATCAGACAGCGGATGCAGGAGTCTCTCTATCAGACAGCGGATGTATGAGACACTCTATGAGACAGCGGATGCAGAAGTATACCCATCAGACAGCGGAAGCAGGAGTCTCTCTATCAGACAGCAGAAGCGTGAGACACTCTATCTGACAGTGGATGCAGGATTCTCTCCATCTGACAGCGGATGCAGGATTCTCTCTATCGGACCGCGAATGCAGGAGACTCTCTATCAGATAGCGGATGCAGAAGTCTCTCTATCAGACAGCGGATGCAGGAGTATCTCCATCAGAAAGGGGATGCAGGAGTCTCTCTATCAGACAGCGGATGCAGGAGACTCTCTACCAGACAGCGGATGCATGAGGCACTCTATCAGACAGCTGATGCAGGAGTCTCTCAATCAGACAGCGGATGCAGGAGTATCTCCATCAGACAACGGATGCAGGAGTCACTCTTTCAAACAGCTAATGCAGGAGACTCTCTATCAGACAGAGGATGCATGAGACAATCTATCAGACAGCGGATGCAGGAGTCTCTCAATCAGACAGAGGATGCAGAAGTTTCTCTATCAGACAGCAGATGCAGGAGTCTAACCATCAGACAGCAGATGCAGGAGTCTCCCCATAAGACAGCTGATGCAGGAGTCTCTCTATCAGACAGCGGATGCAGGAGTCTCTCAATCAGACAGCGGATGCAGGAGTATTCCATTAGACAGCGGACGCAGGAGTATCTCCATCAGACAGCGGATGCAGGAGACACTCTATCAGACAGCGGATGCAGGAGTCTCTCCATCAGACAGCGGATGCAGGAAACTCTCTACCAGACAGCATATGCGTGAGACACTCTATCAGACAGGGGATGCAGGAGACACTCTATTAGACAGCGGATGCAGGAGTCTCTCCATCAGACAGCGGATGCAGGAGACACTATATCAAACAGTGGATGCAGGCGTATCTCCATCAGACAGCGGATGCATGCGACTTTCTATCAGACAGCAGATGCAGGAGACACTCTATCAGACAGTGGATGCAGGAGTATCTTTATCAGACAGCGGATGCAGGAGACTCTATATCAGACAGCGGATGCAGGAGTATCTCCATCAGACCGCGGATGCAGGAGACTCTCTATCAGACAGCAGTTGCAGGAGACTCTCTATCAGACAGCGGATGCAGGAGTATCTTTATCAGACAGCAGATGCAGGAGACACTCTATCAGACAGCGGATGCAGGAGTCTATCAGACAGTGGATGCAGGAGACTCTCTATCAGACAGCGGATGCAGGAGTCTTTCTATCAGACAGCGGATGCATGATACTTTCTATCAGACAGCAGATGCAGGAGGCACTCTATCAGACAGCGGGTGCAGGAGTATCTCCATCAGACAACGAATGCAGTAGTCTCTCAATCGGACAGTGGATGCATGAGACACTCTATCAGACAGCGGATGCAGGATTCTCTCCATCAGGCAGCGGATCCAGGAGTATCTCCATCAGACAGCGGATGCAGGAGTATCTCCATCAGACAGCAGATGCAAGAGACACTCTATCAGGCAGCGGAAGCTGGAGAATCTCTATCAGACCGCGGATGCAGGAGAAACTCTATCAGACAGGGGATGCAGGAGTATCTCCATAAGACAGCGTATGCAGGAGTCTCTCTATCAGACAGTGGATACATGAGACACTCTATCAGACAGCGGATGCAGGATTCTCTCATTCAGACAGCGGATGCAGGAGTATCTCCATCAGACAGCGAATGCATGAGACACTCTATCAGACAGCGGATGCAGGAGCGTCTTTATCGGACAGCGAATGCAGGAGACTCCTTTTCAGACAGCGGATGCAGGAGTCTCTCCATCAGACAGGGGATGCAGGAGACTGTCTATCAGACAGCGGATGCAGGAGACTCTCTATCAGACAGCGGATGCAGGAGACTCTCTACCAGACAGCGGATGCAGGAGACACTCTATCAGACAGCGGATGCAGGAGACTTTCTATCCGGCAGCTGATGCAGGAGTCTCTCTAACGGACAGCGGATGCAGGAGACTTTATCAGACAGCAGATGCATTAGTCTCTCTATCAGACAGCGGACGCAGGAGACTCTTTATCAGACCGCGGATGCAGGAGACAATATATCAGACAGCGGATGCAGGAGACTCTCAATCAGACAGCGGATGCAGGAGACACTATATCAGACAGTGGATGCAGGCGTATCTCGATCAGACAGCGGATGCATGAGACTTTTTATCAGACAGCAGATGCAGGAGACACTCTATCAGACAGTGGATGCAGGAGTATCTTTATCACACAGCGGATGCAGGAGACTCTCTATCAGACAGCGGATGCAGGAGTATCTCCATCAGACCGCGGATGCAGGAGACTCTCTATCCGACAGCAGTTGCAGGAGACACTCTATCAGACAGCGGATGCAGGAGTATCTTTATCAGACAGCGGATGCAGGAGACACTCTATCAGACAGCGGATGCAGAAGTCTATCAGACAGCGGATGCAGGAGACTCTCTATCAGACAGTGGATGCAGGAGTCTCTCTATCAGACAGCGGATGCATGATACTTTCTATCAGACAGCGGATGCAGGAGGCACTCTATCAGACAGCGGGTGCAGGAGTATCTCCATCAGATAACGAATGCAGGAGTCTCTCTATCGGACAGCGGATGCATGAAACACTCTATCAGACAGCGGATGCAGGAGACTCTCTATCAGACAGCGGATGCAGGAGAAACTCTATCAGACAGGGGATGCAGGAGTATCTCCATAAGACAGCGGATGCAGGAGTATCTCCATCAGACAGCAGATGCAGGAGACACTCTATCAGACAGCGGATGCAGGAGAGTCTCTATCAGACAGCAGATGCAGGAGACTCTCTATCAGACAGCGGATGCAGGAGTCTATCAGACAGCGAATGCAGGAGACTCTCTTTCAGACAGCGGATGCAGGAGTCTCTCCATCAGAAAGCGGATGTAGGAGTATCTCCATCAGACAGCGGATGCAGGAGACTCTCTATCAGACAGCGGTTGCAGGAGACTCTCTAACAGACAGCCGATGCATGAGACACTCTATCAGACAAAGAAGCAGGAGTCTCTAAATCAGACAGCGGATGCAGGAGTATCTCCGTCAGAAAGCCGATGCAGGAGACACTCTTTCAGACAGCCGATGCAGGAGACTCTCTATCAGACAGGGGATGCAGGAGACACGCTATCAGACAGCCGATGCAGGAAACACTTTCAGACAGTGAATGCAGATGTCTATTTATCAGACAGCGGATGCAGGAGTATCTCTATCAGACAGCGGATGCAAGAGACTCTCTATCAGACAGCGGATGCAGGAGACTCTCTTCCAGACAGCGGATGCATCAGACACTCTATCAGAGAGCGGATGCAAGAGACACTCTTTCAGACAGTGGATGCAGGAGACTCTCTATCAGACAGCGGATGCAGGAGACACTCTATCAGACAGCGGATGCAGGAGACTCTCTTCCAGACAGCGGATGCATCAGACACTCTATTAGACAGCGGATGCAGGAGACTCTCTATCAGACAGCGGATGCAGGAGAAACTCTATCAGACCGGGGATGCAGGAGTATCTCCATAAGGCAGCGTATGCAGGAGTCTCTCTATCAGACAGCGGATACATGAGACACTCTATCAGACAGCGGATGCAGGATTCTCTCCATCAGACAGCGGATGCAGGAGTATCTCCATCAGACAGCGGATGCATAAGACTCTATCAGACAGCGGATGCAGGAGCGTCTCTATCAGACAGCAGATGCAGGAATACTCTATCAGACAACAGATGCAGGAGACTTTCTATCAGACAGCGGATGCATGAGACACTCTATCAGACAGCGGATGCAGGAGTATCTCCATCAAACAGCGGATGCAGGAGTCTCTCAATCAGACAGCGGATGCAGGAGTATCTCAATCAGACAGCGGATGCAGGAGTATCTCAAACAGGCAGCCAGTGCAGGAGACACTCTATCAGATAGCGGAGCCAGGATTCTCTCAATCAGACAGCGGATGCAAGAGTATCTCCATCAGACAGCGGATGCATAAGACACTCTATCAGACAGCGGATGCAGGAGCGTCTCTATCAGACAGCGGATGCAGGAATACTCTATCAGACAACAGATGCAGGAGACTTTCTATCAGACAGCGGATGCATGAGACACTCTATCAGACAGCGGATGCAGGAGTATCTCCATCAAACAGCGGATGCAGGAGTCTCTCAATCAGACAGCGGATGCAGGAGTATCTCAATCAGACAGCGGATGCAGGAGTATCTCAAACAGGCAGCCAGTGCAGGAGACACTCTATCAGATAGCGGAGCCAGGATTTTCTCAATCAGACAGCGGATGCAGGAGTATATCCATCAGACAGCAGATGCAGGAGACACTCTATCAGACAGCGGATGCAGGAGACTTTCTATCAGACAGCGGATGTGTGTCTCTCTCTATCAGACAGCGGATGCAGCTGTCTCTCTATCAGACAGCAGATGCAGGAGTCTCTCCATCAGACTGCGAATGCAGGAGACTCTCTATCAGACAGCATATGCAGGAAACTCTCTATCAGACAGCGGATGCAGGAGAGTCTCTATCAGACAGCCAATGCAGGAGTCTCTCAATCAGACAGCGGATGCAGGAGTCTCTCAATCAGGCAGCGGATGCAGGATTATCTCAATCAGACAGCGGGTGCAGGAGACAATCTATCAGACAGCGGATGCAGGAGACTCTCTATCAGACAGCGGATGCAGGAGACTCTCTATCAGACAGCGGATGCAGGAGTATCTCCATCAGACAGCCGATGCAGGAGTATCTCTTTCAGACAGCCGATGCAGGAGACATTCTATCAGACAGCGGATTCAGGAGACTCTCTATCAGACAGCGGATTCAGGAGTATTTCCACTAGACAGCGGCTGCAAGAGATTCTCTATCAGACAGCGGATGCAGGAGCACTCTATCAGACAGCGGATGCAGGAGTTTATCAGACAGCGAATGCAGGAATACTCTATCAGACAACAGATGCAGGAGACTTTCTATCAGACAGCGGATGCAGGAGCACTCTATCTGACAGCGGATGCAGGAGTATCTCCATCAAACAGCGGATGCAGGAGTATCTCAAACAGGCAGCCGGTGCAGGAGACACTCTATCAGATAGCGGATGCAGGATTCTCTCCATCAGACAGCGGATGCAGGAGTATCTCCATCAGACAGCAGGTGCAGGAGACACTCTATCAGACAGCGGAAACAGGAGTCTCTCAATCAGACAGCGGATGCAGGAGTATCTCAAACAGGCAGCCGGTGCAGGAGACACTCTATCAGATAGCGGATGCAGGATTCTCTCCATCAGACAGTGGATGCAGGAGTATCTCCATCAGACAGCAGATGCAGGAGACACTCTATCAGACAGCGGATGCAGGAGAGTCTCTATCAGACAGCGGATGCAGGAGACTCTCTATCAGACAGCGGATGCAGGAGTCTCTCTATCAGACAGCGGATGCAGGAGTCTATCGGCCAGCGAATGCAGGAGACTCTCTTTCAGACAGCGGAAACAGGAGTCTCTCCATTAGACAGCGGATGCAGGAGTATCTCCATCAGACAGCAGTTGCAGGAGACTCTCTATCAGACAGCGGATGCAGGAGACACTCTATCAGACAGCGGATGCAGGAGACTCTCTACCAGACAGCGGATGCAGGAGACACTCTATCAGACAGCGGATGTAGGAGACTCTCTATCCGACAGCGGATACAGGAGTCTCTCTAACGGACAGTGGATGCAGGAGACTCAATCAGACAGCGGATGCATGAGTCTCTCTATCAGACAGTGGACGCAGGAGACTCTTTATCAGACGGCGGATGCAGGAGACAATATATCAGACAGCGGATGCAGGAGACTCTCAATCAGACAGCGGAAACAGGAGTCTCTCCATTAGACAGCGGATGCAGGAGTATCTCCATCAGACAGCAGTTGCAGGAGACTCTCTATCAGACAGCGGATGCAGGAGACACTCTATCAGACAGCGGATGCAGGAGACTCTCTACCAGACAGCGGATGCAGGAGACACTCTATCAGACAGCGGATGTAGGAGACTCTCTATCCGACAGCGGATACAGGAGTCTCTCTAACGGACAGTGGATGCAGGAGACTCAATCAGACAGCGGATGCATGAGTCTCTCTATCAGACAGTGGACGCAGGAGACTCTTTATCAGACGGCGGATGCAGGAGACAATATATCAGACAGCGGATGCAGGAGACTCTCAATCAGACAGCAGATGCAGGAGACACTATATCAGACAGTGGATGCAGGCGTATCTCCATCAGACAGCGGATGCATGAGACTTTCAATCAGACAGCAGATGCAGGAGACACTCTATCAGACAGTGGATGCAGGAGTATCTTTATCAGACAGCGGATGCAGGAGACTCTCTATCAGACAGCGGATGCAGGAGTATCTCCATCAGACCGCAGATGCAGGAGACTCTCTATCAGACAGCAGTTGCAGGAGTATCTCCATCAGACAGCAGATGCAGGAGTATCTTTATCAGACAGCGGATGCAAGAGACACTCTATCAGACAGCGGATGCAGGAGTCTATCAGACAGTGGATGCAGTAGACTCTCTTTCAGACAGCAGATGCAGGAGTCTCTCTATCAGACAGCGGATGCATGATACTTTCTATCAGACAGCAGATGCAGGAGGCACTCTATCAGACAACGGGTGCAGGAGTATCTCCATAAGACAATGAATGCAGGAGTCTCTCTATCGGACACCGAATGCATGAGACACTCTATCAGACAGCGGATGCAGGATTCTCTCCATCAGCAGCGGATCCAGGAGTATCTCAATCAGACAGCGAATGCAGGAGTATCTCCATCAGACAGCGGATGCAGGAGTATCTCCATCAGACAGCAGATGCATGAGACACCCTATCAGACAGCGGATGCAGAAGACTCTCTATCAGACAGCGGATACAGGAGAATCTCTATCAGACAGGGGATGCAGGAGTATCTTCATAAGACAGCGTATGCAGGAGTCTCTCTATTAGACAGCGAATGCATGAGACACTCTATCACACAGCGGATGCAGGACACTCTCTATCAGACAGCGGATGCAGGAAACTCTCTATCAGACAGCGGATGCAGGAGACTCTTTATCAGACAGCGGATGCAAGTGTCTCTCTATCAGACAACGGATGCAGGAGTCTCTCTATCGGACAGCGGATGCATGAAACACTCTATCAGACAGCGGATGCAGGAGACTCTCTATCAGACAGCGGATGCAGGAGAAACTCTATCAGACAGGGGATGCAGGAGTATCTCCATAAGACAGCGGATGCAGGAGTATCTCCATCAGACAGCAGATGCAGGAGACACTCTATCAGACAGCGGATGCAGGAGAGTCTCTATCAGACAGCAGATGCAGGAGACTCTCTATCAGACAGCGGATGCAGGAGTCTATCAGACAGCGAATGCAGGAGACTCTCTTTCAGACAGCGGATGCAGGAGTCTCTCCATCAGAAAGCGGATGTAGGAGTATCTCCATCAGACAGCGGATGCAGGAGACTCTCTATCAGACAGCGGTTGCAGGAGACTCTCTAACAGACAGCCGATGCATGAGACACTCTATCAGACAAAGAAGCAGGAGTCTCTAAATCAGACAGCGGATGCAGGAGTATCTCCGTCAGAAAGCCGATGCAGGAGACACTCTTTCAGACAGCCGATGCAGGAGACTCTCTATCAGACAGGGGATGCAGGAGACACGCTATCAGACAGCCGATGCAGGAAACACTTTCAGACAGTGAATGCAGATGTCTATTTATCAGACAGCGGATGCAGGAGTATCTCTATCAGACAGCGGATGCAAGAGACTCTCTATCAGACAGCGGATGCAGGAGACTCTCTTCCAGACAGCGGATGCATCAGACACTCTATCAGAGAGCGGATGCAAGAGACACTCTTTCAGACAGTGGATGCAGGAGACTCTCTATCAGACAGCGGATGCAGGAGACACTCTATCAGACAGCGGATGCAGGAGACTCTCTTCCAGACAGCGGATGCATCAGACACTCTATTAGACAGCGGATGCAGGAAACTCTCTATCAGACAGCGGATGCAGGAGAAACTCTATCAGACCGGGGATGCAGGAGTATCTCCATAAGGCAGCGTATGCAGGAGTCTCTCTATCAGACAGCGGATACATGAGACACTCTATCAGACAGCGGATGCAGGATTCTCTCCATCAGACAGCGGATGCAGGAGTATCTCCATCAGACAGCGGATGCATAAGACTCTATCAGACAGCGGATGCAGGAGCATCTCTATCAGACAGCAGATGCAGGAATACTCTATCAGACAACAGATGCAGGAGACTTTCTATCAGACAGCGGATGCATGAGACACTCCATCAGACAGCGGATGCAGGAGTATCTCCATCAAACAGCGGATGCAGGAGTCTCTCAATCAGACAGCGGATGCAGGAGTATCTCAATCAGACAGCGGATGCAGGAGTATCTCAAACAGGCAGCCAGTGCAGGAGACACTCTATCAGATAGCGGAGCCAGGATTCTCTCAATCAGACAGCGGATGCAAGAGTATCTCCATCAGACAGCGGATGCATAAGACACTCTATCAGACAGCGGATGCAGGAGCGTCTCTATCAGACAGCGGATGCAGGAATACTCTATCAGACAACAGATGCAGGAGACTTTCTATCAGACAGCGGATGCATGAGACACTCTATCAGACAGCGGATGCAGGAGTATCTCCATCAAACAGCGGATGCAGGAGTCTCTCAATCAGACAGCGGATGCAGGAGTATCTCAATCAGACAGCGGATGCAGGAGTATCTCAAACAGGCAGCCAGTGCAGGAGACACTCTATCAGATAGCGGAGCCAGGATTTTCTCAATCAGACAGCGGATGCAGGAGTATATCCATCAGACAGCAGATGCAGGAGACACTCTATCAGACAGCGGATGCAGGAGACTTTCTATCAGACAGCGGATGTGTGTCTCTCTCTATCAGACAGCGGATGCAGCTGTCTCTCTATCAGACAGCAGATGCAGGAGTCTCTCCATCAGACTGCGAATGCAGGAGACTCTCTATCAGACAGCATATGCAGGAAACTCTCTATCAGACAGCGGATGCAGGAGAGTCTCTATCAGACAGCCAATGCAGGAGTCTCTCAATCAGACAGCGGATGCAGGAGTCTCTCAATCAGGCAGCGGATGCAGGATTATCTCAATCAGACAGCGGGTGCAGGAGACAATCTATCAGACAGCGGATGCAGGAGACTCTCTATCAGACAGCGGATGCAGGAGACTCTCTATCAGACAGCGGATGCAGGAGTATCTCCATCAGACAGCCGATGCAGGAGTATCTCTTTCAGACAGCCGATGCAGGAGACATTCTATCAGACAGCGGATTCAGGAGACTCTCTATCAGACAGCGGATTCAGGAGTATTTCCACTAGACAGCGGCTGCAAGAGATTCTCTATCAGACAGCGGATGCAGGAGCACTCTATCAGACAGCGGATGCAGGAGTTTATCAGACAGCGAATGCAGGAATACTCTATCAGACAACAGATGCAGGAGACTTTCTATCAGACAGCGGATGCAGGAGCACTCTATCTGACAGCGGATGCAGGAGTATCTCCATCAAACAGCGGATGCAGGAGTATCTCAAACAGGCAGCCGGTGCAGGAGACACTCTATCAGATAGCGGATGCAGGATTCTCTCCATCAGACAGCGGATGCAGGAGTATCTCCATCAGACAGCAGGTGCAGGAGACACTCTATCAGACAGCGGAAACAGGAGTCTCTCAATCAGACAGCGGATGCAGGAGTATCTCAAACAGGCAGCCGGTGCAGGAGACACTCTATCAGATAGCGGATGCAGGATTCTCTCCATCAGACAGCGGATGCAGGAGTATCTCCATCAGACAGCAGATGCAGGAGACACTCTATCAGACAGCGGATGCAGGAGAGTCTCTATCAGACAGCGGATGCAGGAGACTCTCTATCAGACAGCGGATGCAGGAGTCTCTCTATCAGACAGCGGATGCAGGAGTCTATTGGCCAGCGAATGCAGGAGACTCTCTTTCAGACAGCGGAAACAGGAGTCTCTCCATTAGACAGCGGATGCAGGAGTATCTCCATCAGACAGCAGTTGCAAGAGACTCTCTATCAGACAGCGGATGCAGGAGACACTCTATCAGACAGCGGATGCAGGAGACTCTCTACCAGACAGCGGATGCAGGAGACACTCTATCAGACAGCGGATGTAGGAGACTCTCTATCCGACAGCGGATACAGGAGTCTCTCTAACGGACAGTGGATGCAGGAGACTCAATCAGACAGCGGATGCATGAGTCTCTCTATCAGACAGTGGACGCAGGAGACTCTTTATCAGACGGCGGATGCAGGAGACAATATATCAGACAGCGGATGCAGGAGACTCTCAATCAGACAGCGGAAACAGGAGTCTCTCCATTAGACAGCGGATGCAGGAGTATCTCCATCAGACAGCAGTTGCAGGAGACTCTCTATCAGACAGCGGATGCAGGAGACACTCTATCAGACAGCGGATGCAGGAGACTCTCTACCAGACAGCGGATGCAGGAGACACTCTATCAGACAGCGGATGTAGGAGACTCTCTATCCGACAGCGGATACAGGAGTCTCTCTAACGGACAGTGGATGCAGGAGACTCAATCAGACAGCGGATGCATGAGTCTCTCTATCAGACAGTGGACGCAGGAGACTCTTTATCAGACGGCGGATGCAGGAGACAATATATCAGACAGCGGATGCAGGAGACTCTCAATCAGACAGCAGATGCAGGAGACACTATATCAGACAGTGGATGCAGGCGTATCTCCATCAGACAGCGGATGCATGAGACTTTCAATCAGACAGCAGATGCAGGAGACACTCTATCAGACAGTGGATGCAGGAGTATCTTAATCAGACAGCGGATGCAGGAGACTCTCTATCAGACAGCGGATGCAGCAGTATCTCCATCAGACCGCAGATGCAGGAGACTCTCTATCAGACAGCAGTTGCAGGAGTATCTCCATCAGACAGCAGATGCAGGAGTATCTTTATCAGACAGCGGATGCAAGAGACACTCTATCAGACAGCGGATGCAGGAGTCTATCAGACAGTGGATGCAGTAGACTCTCTTTCAGACAGCAGATGCAGGAGTCTCTCTATCAGACAGCGGATGCATGATACTTTCTATCAGACAGCAGATGCAGGAGGCACTCTATCAGACAACGGGTGCAGGAGTATCTCCATAAGACAACGAATGCAGGAGTCTCTCTATCGGACACCGAATGCATGAGACACTCTATCAGACAGCGGATGCAGGATTCTCTCCATCAGCAGCGGATCCAGGAGTATCTCAATCAGACAGCGAATGCAGGAGTATCTCCATCAGACAGCGGATGCAGGAGTATCTCCATCAGACAGCAGATGCATGAGACACCCTATCAGACAGCGGATGCAGAAGACTCTCTATCAGACAGCGGATACAGGAGAATCTCTATCAGACAGGGGATGCAGGAGTATCTTCATAAGACAGCGTATGCAGGAGTCTCTCTATTAGACAGCGGATGCATGAGACACTCTATCACACAGCGGATGCAGGACACTCTCTATCAGACAGCGGATGCAGGAAACTCTCTATCAGACAGCGGATGCAGGAGACTCTCTATCAGACAGCGGATGCAAGTGTCTCTCTATCAGACAACGGATGCAGCTGTCTCTCTATCAGACAGCAGATGCAGGAGTCTCTCCATCAGACAGCGAATGCAGGAGACTCTCTATGAGACAGCGGATGCAGGAGACTCTCTAACAGACAGCCGATGCATGAGACACTCTATCAGACAAAGAAGCAGGAGTCTCTAAATCAGACAGCGGATGCAGGAGTATCTCCATCAGACAGCCGATGCAGGAGACAATCTATCAGACAGCGGATGCAGGAGACTCTCTATCAGACAGCGGATGCAGGAGACTCTCTATCAATCAGTGGATGCAGGAGTATCTCCATTAGACAGCCGATGCATGAGTATCTCTATCAGACAGCGGATGCAGGAGACACTCTATCAGACAGCGGATGCAGGAGTCTCTCTATCAGACAGCGGATGCAGGAGACTCTCAATCAGACAGCCGATGCAGGAGTATCTCCACTAGACAGCGGCTGCAAAAGATTCTCTATCAGACAGCGGATGAAGGAGTCTATTAGACAGCGAATGCAGGAATACTCTATCAGACAACAGATGCAGGAGACTTTCTATCAGACAGCGATGCATCAGACACCCTATCAGACAGCGGATGCAGGAGTATCTCCATCAAACAGCGGATGCAGGAGTCTCTCCATCAGACTGCGGATGCAGAAGTATGTCAATCAGACAGCAGGTGCAGGAGACACTCTATCAGACAGCGGATGCAGGAGTCTCTCAATCAGACAGCGGATGCAGGAGTATCTCAAACAGGCAGCCGGTGCAGGAGACACTCTATCAGATAGCGGATGCAGGAGAGTCTCTATCAGACAGCGGATGCAGGTGACTCTCTATCAGACAGCGGATGCAGGAGTCTCTCTATCAGACAGCGGATGCAGGATTCTCTCTATCGGCCAGCAAATGCAGGAGACTCTCTTTCAGACAGCGGATGCAGGAGTCTCTCCATCAGACAGCGGATGCAGGAGTATCTCCATCAAACAGCAGATGCAGGAGACTCTCTATCAGACAGCGGATGCAGGAGACACTCTATCAGACAGCGGATGCTGGAGACTCTCTACCAGACAGCGGATGCAGGAGACACTCTATCAGACAGCGGATGTAGGAGACTCTCTATCCGACAGCGGATGCAGGAGTCTCTCTAACGGATAGCGGATGCAGGAGACTCAATCAGACAGCGGCTGCATGAGTCTCTCTATCAGACAGCGGATGCTGGAGTCTCTCTATCGGACAGCGGATGCAGGAGTCTATCGGACAGCAAATGCAGGAGACTCTCTTTCAGACAGCGGATGCAGGAGTATCTCCATCAGACAGCGGATGCAGGAGATTCTCTATCAGACAGCGGATGCAGGAGACTCTCTTTCAGACAGCGGATGCAGGAGACTCTCTACCAGACAGCCGATGCATGAGACTCTATCAGACAGCGGAAGCAGGAGTCTCTCAAACAGACAGCGGATGCAGGAGACACTATATCAAACAGTGGATGCAGGCGTATCTCCATCAGACAGCGGATGCATGCGACTTTCTATCAGACAGCAGATGCAGGAGACACTCTATCAGACAGTGAAGCAGGAGTATCTTTATCAGACAGCGGATGCAGGAGACTCTATATCAGACAGTGGATGCAGGAGTATCTCCATCAGACCGCGGATGCAGGAGACTCTCTATCAGACAGCAGTTGCAGGAGACTCTCTATCAAACAGTGGATGCAGGCGTATCTCCATCAGACAGCGGATGCATGCGACTTTCTATCAGACAGCAGATGCAGGAGACACTCTATCAGACAGTGGATGCAGGAGTATCTTTATCAGACAGCGGATGCAGGAGACTCTATATCAGACAGCGGATGCAGGAGTATCTCCATCAGACCGCGGATGCAGGAGACTCTCTATCAGACAGCAGTTGCAGGAGACTCTCTATCAGACAGCGGATGCAGGAGTATCTTTATCAGACAGCAGATGCAGGAGACACTCTATCAGACAGCGGATGCAGGAGTCTATCAGACAGTGGATGCAGGAGACTCTCTATCAGACAGCGGATGCAGGAGTCTTTCTATCAGACAGCGGATGCATGATACTTTCTATCAGACAGCAGATGCAGGAGGCACTCTATCAGACAGCGGGTGCAGGAGTATCTCCATCAGACAACGAATGCAGTAGTCTCTCAATCGGACAGTGGATGCATGAGACACTCTATCAGACAGCGGATGCAGGATTCTCTCCATCAGGCAGCGGATCCAGGAGTATCTCCATCAGACAGCGGATGCAGGAGTATCTCCATCAGACAGCAGATGCAAGAGACACTCTATCAGGCAGCGGAAGCTGGAGAATCTCTATCAGACCGCGGATGCAGGAGAAACTCTATCAGACAGGGGATGCAGGAGTATCTCCATAAGACAGCGTATGCAGGAGTCTCTCTATCAGACAGTGGATACATGAGACACTCTATCAGACAGCGGATGCAGGATTCTCTCATTCAGACAGCGGATGCAGGAGTATCTCCATCAGACAGCGAATGCATGAGACACTCTATCAGACAGCGGATGCAGGAGCGTCTTTATCGGGCAGCGAATGCAGGAGACTCCTTTTCAGACAGCGGATGCAGGAGTCTCTCCATCAGACAGCGGATGCAGGAGACTGTCTATCAGACAGCGGATGCAGGAGACTCTCTATCAGACAGCGGATGCAGGAGACTCTCTACCAGACAGCGGATGCAGGAGACACTCTATCAGACAGCGGATGCAGGAGACTTTCTATCCGGCAGCGGATGCAGGAGTCTCTCTAACGGACAGCGGATGCAGGAGACTTTATCAGACAGCAGATGCATTAGTCTCTCTATCAGACAGCGGACGCAGGAGACTCTTTATCAGACCGCGGATGCAGGAGACAATATGTCAGACAGCGGATGCAGGAGACTCTCAATCAGACAGCGGATGCAGGAGACACTATATCAGACAGTGGATGCAGGCGTATCTCGATCAGACAGCGGATGCATGAGACTTTTTATCAGACAGCAGATGCAGGAGACACTCTATCAGACAGTGGATGCAGGAGTATCTTTATCACACAGCGGATGCAGGAGACTCTCTATCAGACAGCGGATGCAGGAGTATCTCCATCAGACTGCGGATGCAGGAGACTCTCTATCAGACAGCAGTTGCAGGAGACACGCTATCAGACAGCGGATGCAGGAGTATCTTTATCAGACAGCGGATGCAGGAGACACTCTATCAGACAGCGGATGCAGAAGTCTATCAGACAGCGGATGCAGGAGACTCTCTATCAGACAGTGGATGCAGGAGTCTCTCTATCAGACAGCGGATGCATGATACTTTCTATCAGACAGCGGATGCAGGAGGCACTCTATCAGACAGCGGGTGCAGGAGTATCTCCATCAGATAACGAATGCAGGAGTCTCTCTATCGGACAGCGGATGCATGAAACACTCTATCAGACAGCGGATGCAGGAGACTCTCTATCAGACAGCGGATGCAGGAGAAACTCTATCAGACAGGGGATGCAGGAGTATCTCCATAAGACAGCGGATGCAGGAGTATCTCCATCAGACAGCAGATGCAGGAGACACTCTATCAGACAGCGGATGCAGGAGAGTCTCTATCAGACAGCAGATGCAGGAGACTCTCTATCAGACAGCGGATGCAGGAGTCTATCAGACAGCGAATGCAGGAGACTCTCTTTCAGACAGCGGATGCAGGAGTCTCTCTATCAGAAAGCGGATGTAGGAGTATCTCCATCAGACAGCGGATGCAGGAGACTCTCTATCAGACAGCGGTTGCAGGAGACTCTCTAACAGACAGCCGATGCATGAGACACTCTATCAGACAAAGAAGCAGGAGTCTCTAAATCAGACAGCAGATGCAGGAGTATCTCCATCAGAAAGCCGATGCAGGAGACACTCTTTCAGACAGCCGATGCAGGAGACTCTCTATCAGACAGGGGATGCAGGAGACACGCTATCAGACAGCCGATGCAGGAGTCTCTCTATCAGACAGCGGATGCAGGAGTCTCTCAATCAGACAGCGGATGCAGGAGTATTCCATCAGACAGCGGACGCAGGAGTATCTCCATTAGAGAGCGGATGCAGGAGACTCTCTATCAGACAGTGGATGCAGGAGACACTCTATCAGACAGCGGATGCAGGAGTCTCTCCGTCAGACAGCGGATGCAGGAGACTCTCTACCAGACAGCATATGCGTGAGACACTCTATCAGACAGGGGATGCAGGAGACACTCTATCAGACAGCGGATACAGGAGTCTCTCCATCAGACAGCGGATGCAGGAGACACTATATCAAACAGTGGATGCAGGCGTATCTCCATCAGACAGCGGATGCATGAGACTTTCTAACAGACTGCAGATGCAGGAGACACTCTATCAGACAGTGGATGCAGGAGTATCTTTATCATACAGCGGATGCAGGAGACTATCTATCAGACAGCCGATGCAGGAGTATCTCCATCAGACCGCGGATGCAGGAGACTCTCTATCAGACAGCAGTTGCAGGAGACACTCTATCAGACAGCGGATGCAGGAGTATCTTTATCAGACAGCGGATGCAGGAGACACTCTATCAGACAGCGGATGCAGGAGTCTATCAGACAGCGGATGCAGTCGACTCTCTATCAGACAGCGGATGCAGCAGTCTCTCTATCAGACAGCGGATGCATGATACTTTCTATCAGACAGCAGATGCAGGAGGCACTCTATCAGACAGCGGATGCAGGATTCTCTCCATCAGGCAGCAGATCCAGGAGTATCTCCATTAGACAGCTGATGCAGGAGTATCTCCATCAGACAACAGATGCAGGAGACACTCTATCAGACAGCGGATGCAGGAGACTCTCTATCAGACAGCGGATACAGGAGACTCTCTTCCAGACAGCGGATGCATCAGACACTCTATCAGACAGGGGATGCAGGAGACTCTCTATCAAACAGTGGATGCAGGAGTCTCTCCATCAGACAGCGGATGCAGGATTATCTCCTTCAGCCAGCAGATGCAGGAGATTCTCTATTAGACAGCGGATGCAGGAGACTCTCTATCAGACAGCAGATGCAGGAGACTCTCTACCAGACTGCGGATGCATGAGGCACTCTATCAGACAATGGAAGCAGGAGAATCTCAATCAGACAGCGGATGCAGGAGACTATCAGACAGCGGATGAAGGAGACACTCTATCAGACAGCGGATGCAGGAGTATCTCCATAAGACAACGCATGCAGGAGACTATCTATCAGACAGCGGATGCAGGAGACTCTCTCTCAGACAGCGGATGCACGATACTATCTTCCTTACAGCGGATGCATAAGACACTCTTTCAGACAGTGAATGCAGGAGACACTCTATCAGACAGCGGATGCAGGAGTAACTCCATCAGACAGCGGATGCAGGAGTCTCTCTATCAGACAGCGGATGTATGAGACACTCTATGAGACAGCGGATGCAGAAGTATACCCATCAGACAGCGGAAGCAGGAGTCTCTCTATCAGACAGCAGAAGCGTGAGACACTCTATCTGACAGTGGATGCAGGATTCTCTCCATCTGACAGCGGATGCAGGATTCTCTCTATCGGACCGCGAATGCAGGAGACTCTCTTTCAGATAGCGGATGCAGAAGTCTCTCTATCAGACAGCGGATGCAGGAGTATCTCCATCAGAAAGGGGATGCAGGAGTCTCTCTATCAGACAGCGGATGCAGGAGACTCTCTACCAGACAGCGGATGCATGAGACACTCTATCAGACAGCTGATGCAGGAGTCTCTCAATCAGACAGCGGATGCAGGAGTATCTCCATCAGACAGCGGATGCAGGAGTCACTCTTTCAAACAGCTAATGCAGGAGACTCTCTATCAGACAGAGGATGCATGAGACAATCTATCAGACAGCGGATTCAGGAGTCTCTCAATCAGACAGAGGATGCAGAAGTTTCTCTATCAGACAGCAGATGCAGGAGTCTAACCATCAGACAGCAGATGCAGGAGTCTCCCCATAAGACAGCTGATGCAGGAGTCTCTCTATCAGACAGCGGATGCAGGAGTCTCTCAATCAGACAGCGGATGCAGGAGTATTCCATTAGACAGCGGACGCAGGAGTATCTCCATCAGACAGCGGATGCAGGAGACACTCTATCAGACAGCGGATGCAGGAGTCTCTCCATCAGACAGCGGATGCAGGAAACTCTCTACCAGACAGCATATGCGTGAGACACTCTATCAGACAGGGGATGCAGGAGACACTCTATTAGACAGCGGATGCAGGAGTCTCTCCATCAGACAGCGGATGCAGGAGACACTATATCAAACAGTGGATGCAGGCGTATCTCCATCAGACAGCGGATGCATGCGACTTTCTATCAGACAGCAGATGCAGGAGACACTCTATCAGACAGTGGATGCAGGAGTATCTTTATCAGACAGCGGATGCAGGAGACTCTATATCAGACAGCGGATGCAGGAGTATCTCCATCAGACCGCGGATGCAGGAGACTCTCTATCAGACAGCAGTTGCAGGAGACTCTCTATCAGACAGCGGATGCAGGAGTATCTTTATCAGACAGCAGATGCAGGAGACACTCTATCAGACAGCGGATGCAGGAGTCTATCAGACAGTGGATGCAGGAGACTCTCTATCAGACAGCGGATGCAGGAGTCTTTCTATCAGACAGCGGATGCATGATACTTTCTATCAGACAGCAGATGCAGGAGGCACTCTATCAGACAGCGGATGCAGGAGACTCTCTATCAGACAGCGGATGCAGGAGACTCTCTACCAGACAGCGGATGCAGGAGACACTCTATCAGACAGCGGATGCAGGAGACTTTCTATCCGGCAGCTGATGCAGGAGTCTCTCTAACGGACAGCGGATGCAGGAGACTTTATCAGACAGCAGATGCATTAGTCTCTCTATCAGACAGCGGACGCAGGAGACTCTTTATCAGACCGCGGATGCAGGAGACAATATATCAGACAGCGGATGCAGGAGACTCTCAATCAGACAGCGGATGCAGGAGACACTATATCAGACAGTGGATGCAGGCATATCTCGATCAGACAGCGGATGCATGAGACTTTTTATCAGACAGCAGATGCAGGAGACACTCTATCAGACAGTGGATGCAGGAGTATCTTTATCACACAGCGGATGCAGGAGACTCTCTATCAGACAGCGGATGCAGGAGTATCTCCATCAGACCGCGGATGCAGGAGACTCTCTATCAGACAGCAGTTGCAGGAGACACTCTATCAGACAGCGGATGCAGGAGTATCTTTATCAGACAGCGGATGCAGGAGACACTCTATCAGACAGCGGATGCAGAAGTCTATCAGACAGCGGATGCAGGAGACTCTCTATCAGACAGTGGATGCAGGAGTCTCTCTATCAGACAGCGGATGCATGATACTTTCTATCAGACAGCGGATGCAGGAGGCACTCTATCAGACAGCGGGTGCAGGAGTATCTCCATCAGATAACGAATGCAGGAGTCTCTCTATCGGACAGCGGATGCATGAAACACTCTATCAGACAGCGGATGCAGGAGACTCTCTATCAGACAGCGGATGCAGGAGAAACTCTATCAGACAGGGGATGCAGGAGTATCTCCATAAGACAGCGGATGCAGGAGTATCTCCATCAGACAGCAGATGCAGGAGACACTCTATCAGACAGCGGATGCAGGAGAGTCTCTATCAGACAGCAGATGCAGGAGACTCTCTATCAGACAGCGGATGCAGGAGTCTATCAGACAGCGAATGCAGGAGACTCTCTTTTAGACAGCGGATGCAGGAGTCTCTCCATCAGAAAGCGGATGTAGGAGTATCTCCATCAGACAGCGGATGCAGGAGACTCTCTATCAGACAGCGGTTGCAGGAGACTCTCTAACAGACAGCCGATGCATGAGACACTCTATCAGACAAAGAAGCAGGAGTCTCTAAATCAGACAGCGGATGCAGGAGTATCTCCGTCAGAAAGCCGATGCAGGAGACACTCTTTCAGACAGCCGATGCAGGAGACTCTCTATCAGACAGGGGATGCAGGAGACACGCTATCAGACAGCCGATGCAGGAAACACTTTCAGACAGCGAATGCAGATGTCTATTTATCAGACAGCGGATGCAGGAGTATCTCTATCAGACAGCGGATGCAAGAGACTCTCTATCAGACAGCGGATGCAGGAGACTCTCTTCCAGACAGCGGATGCATCAGACACTCTATCAGAGAGCGGATGCAAGAGACACTCTTTCAGACAGTGGATGCAGGAGACTCTCTATCAGACAGCGGATGCAGGAGACACTCTATCAGACAGCGGATGCAGGAGACTCTCTTCCAGACAGCGGATGCATCAGACACTCTATTAGACAGCGGATGCAGGAGACTCTCTATCAGACAGCGGATGCAGGAGAAACTCTATCAGACCGGGGATGCAGGAGTATCTCCATAAGGCAGCGTATGCAGGAGTCTCTCTATCAGACAGCGGATACATGAGACACTCTATCAGACAGCGGATGCAGGATTCTCTCCATCAGACAGCGGATGCAGGAGTATCTCCATCAGACAGCGGATGCATAAGACACTCTATCAGACAGCGGATGCAGGAGCGTCTCTATCAGACAGCGGATGCAGGAATACTCTATCAGACAACAGATGCAGGAGACTTTCTATCAGACAGCGGATGCATGAGACACTCTATCAGACAGCGGATGCAGGAGTATCTCCATCAAACAGCGGATGCAGGAGTCTCTCAATCAGACAGCGGATGCAGGAGTATCTCAATCAGACAGCGGATGCAGGAGTATCTCAAACAGGCAGCCAGTGCAGGAGACACTCTATCAGATAGCGGAGCCAGGATTCTCTCAATCAGACAGCGGATGCAGGAGTATCTCCATCAGACAGCGGATGCATAAGACACTCTATCAGACAGCGGATGCAGGAGCGTCTCTATCAGACAGCGGATGCAGGAATACTCTATCAGACAACAGATGCAGGAGACTTTCTATCAGACAGCGGATGCATGAGACACTCTATCAGACAGCGGATGCAGGAGTATCTCCATCAAACAGCGGATGCAGGAGTCTCTCAATCAGACAGCGGATGCAGGAGTATCTCAATCAGACAGCGGATGCAGGAGTATCTCAAACAGGCAGCCAGTGCAGGAGACACTCTATCAGATAGCGGAGCCAGGATTCTCTCAATCAGACAGCGGATGCAGGAGTATATCCATCAGACAGCAGATGCAGGAGACACTCTATCAGACAGCGGATGCAGGAGACTTTCTATCAGACAGCGGATGTGTGTCTCTCTCTATCAGACAGCGGATGCAGCTGTCTCTCTATCAGACAGCAGATGCAGGAGTCTCTCCATCAGACTGCGAATGCAGGAGACTCTCTATCAGACAGCATATGCAGGAAACTCTCTATCAGACAGCGGATGCAGGAGAGTCTCTATCAGACAGCCAATGCAGGAGTCTCTCAATCAGACAGCGGATGCAGGAGTCTCTCAATCAGACAGCGGATGCAGGATTATCTCAATCAGACAGCGGGTGCAGGAGACAATCTATCAGACAGCGGATGCAGGAGACTCTCTATCAGACAGCGGATGCAGGAGACTCTCTATCAGACAGCGGATGCAGGAGTATCTCCATCAGACAGCCGATGCAGGAGTATCTCTTTCAGACAGCCGATGCAGGAGACATTCTATCAGACAGCGGATTCAGGAGACTCTCTATCAGACAGCGGATTCAGGAGTATTTCCACTAGACAGCGGCTGCAAGAGATTCTCTATCAGACAGCGGATGCAGGAGCACTCTATCAGACAGCGGATGCAGGAGTCTATCAGACAGCGAATGCAGGAATACTCTATCAGACAACAGATGCAGGAGACTTTCTATCAGACAGCGGATGCAGGAGCACTCTATCTGACAGCGGATGCAGGAGTATCTCCATCAAACAGCGGATGCAGGAGTATCTCAAACAGGCAGCCGGTGCAGGAGACACTCTATCAGATAGCGGATGCAGGATTCTCTCCATCAGACAGCGGATGCAGGAGTATCTCCATCAGACAGCAGGTGCAGGAGACACTCTATCAGACAGCGGATGCAGGAGTCTCTCAATCAGACAGCGGATGCAGGAGTATCTCAAACAGGCAGCCGGTGCAGGAGACACTCTATCAGATAGCGGATGCAGGATTCTCTCCATCAGACAGCGGATGCAGGAGTATCTCCATCAGACAGCAGATGCAGGAGACACTCTATCAGACAGCGGATGCAGGAGAGTCTCTATCAGACAGCGGATGCAGGAGACTCTCTATCAGACAGCGGATGCAGGAGTCTCTCTATCAGACAGCGGATGCAGGAGTCTATCGGCCAGCGAATGCAGGAGACTCTCTTTCAGACAGCGGAAACAGGAGTCTCTCCATTAGACAGCGGATGCAGGAGTATCTCCATCAGACAGCAGTTGCAGGAGACTCTCTATCAGACAGCGGATGCAGGAGACACTCTATCAGACAGCGGATGCAGGAGACTCTCTACCAGACAGCGGATGCAGGAGACACTCTATCAGACAGCGGATGTAGGAGACTCTCTATCCGACAGCGGATACAGGAGTCTCTCTAACGGACAGTGGATGCAGGAGACTCAATCAGACAGCGGATGCATGAGTCTCTCTATCAGACAGTGGACGCAGGAGACTCTTTATCAGACGGCGGATGCAGGAGACAATATATCAGACAGCGGATGCAGGAGACTCTCAATCAGACAGCAGATGCAGGAGACACTATATCAGACAGTGGATGCAGGCGTATCTCCATCAGACAGCGGATGCATGAGACTTTCAATCAGACAGCAGATGCAGGAGACACTCTATCAGACAGTGGATGCAGGAGTATCTTTATCAGACAGCGGATGCAGGAGACTCTCTATCAGACAGCGGATGCAGGAGTATCTCCATCAGACCGCAGATGCAGGAGACTCTCTATCAGACAGCAGTTGCAGGAGTATCTCCATCAGACAGCAGATGCAGGAGTATCTTTATCAGACAGCGGATGCAAGAGACACTCTATCAGACAGCGGATGCAGGAGTCTATCAGACAGTGGATGCAGTAGACTCTCTTTCAGACAGCAGATGCAGGAGTCTCTCTATCAGACAGCGGATGCATGATACTTTCTATCAGACAGCAGATGCAGGAGGCACTCTATCAGACAACGGGTGCAGGAGTATCTCCATAAGACAACGAATGCAGGAGTCTCTCTATCGGACACCGAATGCATGAGACACTCTATCAGACAGCGGATGCAGGATTCTCTCCATCAGCAGCGGATCCAGGAGTATCTCAATCAGACAGCGAATGCAGGAGTATCTCCATCAGACAGCGGATGCAGGAGTATCTCCATCAGACAGCAGATGCATGAGACACCCTATCAGACAGCGGATGCAGAAGACTCTCTATCAGACAGCGGATACAGGAGAATCTCTATCAGACAGGGGATGCAGGAGTATCTTCATAAGACAGCGTATGCAGGAGTCTCTCTATTAGACAGCGGATGCATGAGACACTCTATCACACAGCGGATGCAGGACACTCTCTATCAGACAGCGGATGCAGGAAACTCTCTATCAGACAGCGGATGCAGGAGACTCTCTATCAGACAGCGGATGCAAGTGTCTCTCTATCAGACAACGGATGCAGCTGTCTCTCTATCAGACAGCAGATGCAGGAGTCTCTCCATCAGACAGCGAATGCAGGAGACTCTCTATGAGACAGCGGATGCAGGAGACTCTCTAACAGACAGCCGATGCATGAGACACTCTATCAGACAAAGAAGCAGGAGTCTCTAAATCAGACAGCGGATGCAGGAGTATCTCCATCAGACAGCCGATGCAGGAGACAATCTATCAGACAGCGGATGCAGGAGACTCTCTATCAGACAGCGGATGCAGGAGACTCTCTATCAATCAGTGGATGCAGGAGTATCTCCATTAGACAGCCGATGCATGAGTATCTCTATCAGACAGCGGATGCAGGAGACACTCTATCAGACAGCGGATGCAGGAGTCTCTCTATCAGACAGCGGATGCAGGAGACTCTCAATCAGACAGCCGATGCAGGAGTATCTCCACTAGACAGCGGCTGCAAAAGATTCTCTATCAGACAGCGGATGAAGGAGTCTATTAGACAGCGAATGCAGGAATACTCTATCAGACAACAGATGCAGGAGACTTTCTATCAGACAGCGATGCATCAGACACCCTATCAGACAGCGGATGCAGGAGTATCTCAATCAAACAGCAGATGCAGGAGTCTCTCCATCAGACTGCGGATGCAGAAGTATCTCAATCAGACAGCAGGTGCAGGAGACACTCTATCAGACAGCGGATGCAGGAGTCTCTCAATCAGACAGCGGATGCAGGAGTATCTCAAACAGGCAGCCGGTGCAGGAGACACTCTATCAGATAGCGGATGTAGGAGAGTCTCTATCAGACAGCGGATGCAGGTGACTCTCTATCAGACAGCGGATGCAGGAGTCTCTCTATCAGACAGCGGATGCAGGATTCTCTCTATCGGCCAGCAAATGCAGGAGACTCTCTTTCAGACAGCGGATGCAGGAGTCTCTCCATCAGACAGCGGATGCAGGAGTATCTCCATCAAACAGCAGATGCAGGAGACTCTCTATCAGACAGCGGATGCAGGAGACACTCTATCAGACAGCGGATGCTGGAGACTCTCTACCAGACAGCGGATGCAGGAGACACTCTATCAGACAGCGGATGTAGGAGACTCTCTATCCGACAGCGGATGCAGGAGTCTCTCTAACGGATAGCGGATGCAGGAGACTCAATCAGACAGCGGCTGCATGAGTCTCTCTATCAGACAGCGGATGCAGGAGTCTCTCTATCGGACAGCGGATGCAGGAGTCTATCGGACAGCAAATGCAGGAGACTCTCTTTCAGACAGCGGATGCAGGAGTATCTCCATCAGACAGCGGATGCAGGAGATTCTCTATCAGACAGCGGATGCAGGAGACTCTCTATCAGACAGCGGATGCAGGAGACTCTCTACCAGACAGCCGATGCATGAGACACTCTATCAGACAGCGGAAGCAGGAGTCTCTCAAACAGACAGCGGATGCAGGAGTATCTCCATCAGACAGCGGATGCAGGAGACACTCTATCAGACAGCTGATGCAGGAGACTCTATCAGACAGCGGATGCAGGAGACACGCTATCGGACAGCTGATGCAGGAAACACTCTAAGACAGCGAATGCAGAAGTCTCTTTATCAGAGAGCGGATGCAAGAGTATCTCTATCAGACAGCGGATGAAGGAGACTCTCTATCAGACAACGGATGCAGGATATTTTCTATCAGACAGTGGATGCATGGATATCTCCATCAAACTGCGGATGCAAGGGTCTCTCTATCAGACAGCGGATGCAAGAGACACTATTTCAGACAGCGGATGCAGGAGACTCTCTATCAGACAGCGGATTCTGGAGACTCTCTATCAGAGAGCGGATGCAGGAGACTCTCTTCCAGCGGACAGCGGATGCAGGAGTACCTCCATCAGACAGCGGAAGCAGGAGACTCTCAATCAGATAGCGGATGCAGGAGACACTATATCAGACAGTGGATGCAGGCGTATCTCCATCAGACAGCGGATGCAGCGGATGCATGAGACTTTCAATCAGACAGCAGATGCAGGAGACACTCTATCAGTTAGTGGATGCTGGAGTATCTTTATCAGACAGCGGATGCAGGAGACTCTCTATCAGACAGCGGATGCAGGAGTATCTCCATCAGACCGCAGATGCAGGAGACTCTCTATCAGACAGCAGTTGCAGGAGTATCTCCATCAGACAGCAGATGCAGGAGTATCTTTATCAGACAGCGGATGCAGGAGACACTCTATCAGACAGCGGATGCAGGAGTCTATCAGACAGTGGATGCAGGAGACTCTCTTTCAGACAGCAGATGCAGGAGTCTCTCTATCTCAATCAGACAGCGAACGCAGGAGTATCTCCATCAGACAGCGGATGCAGGAGTATCTCCATAAGACAGCAGATGCAGGAGAAACTCTATCAGACAGCGGATGCAGGAGAGTCTCTATCAGACAGCAGATGCACAAGAAACTCTATCAGACAGGGGATGCAGGAGTATCTTCATAAGACAGCATATGCAGGAGTCTCTCTATCAGACAGCGGATGCATGAGACACTCTATCAGACAGCGGATGCAGGAGTATCTCCATCAGACAGCGGATGCAGGAGTATCTTCATCAGACAGCAGATGCAGGAGACACTCTATCAGACAGCGGATGCAGGAGAGTCTCTATCAGACAGCGGATGCAGGAGTATCTCAATCAGACAGCGGATGCAGGAGACTCTTTATCAGACAGCAGATGCAGGAGACCTCTATCAGACAGCGGATGCAGGAGACACTCTATCAGACAGCAAATGCAGGAGTCTCTCAATAGGACAGCGGACGCAGGAGTATCTCCATTAGACAGCGAATGCAGGAGTATCTCAGTCACACAGCGGATGCAGGAGAATCTATCAGACAGCGGATGCAGGAGACACTCTATCAGACCGCGGATGCAAGAGTCCCTTCATCAGACAGCGGATGCAGGAGACTCTATCAGACAGCGGATGCATGAGACACTCTATCAGACAGCGGATGCAGGAGTCTCTCAATCAGACAGCGAATGCAGGAGTTTCTCCATCAGACAGCGGATGCAGGAGTATCTCCACAAGACAGCGGATGGAAGAGACTCTCTATCAGACAGCGGATGCAGGAGACACTCTATCAGACAGCGGATGCAGGAGTCTATCAGACAGCGGATGCAGGAGACTCTATCAGACCGCAGATGCAGGAGACTCTCTATCAAACAGCGGATGCATGAGACACTCTATCAGACAGTGGATGCAGGAGTCTCTAAATCAGAAACCGTATGCAGGAGTATCTCTATCAGACAGCGGATGCAGGAGACACTATATCAGACAGTGGATGCAGGCGTATCTCCCTCAGACAGCGGATGCATGAGACTTTCTATCAGACAGCAGATGCAGGAGACACTCTATCAGCCAGTGGATGCAGGATTATCTTTATCAGACAGCGGATGCAGGAAACTCTATATCAGACAGCGGATGCAGGAGTATCTCCATCAGACCGCGGATGCAGGAGAATCTCTATCAGACAGCAGTTGCAGGAGACACTCTATCAGACAGCGGATGCAGGAGACTCTCTATCAGACAGCGGATGCAGGAGTCTCTCTATCTGACAGCGGATGCATGATACTTTCTATCAGACAGCAGATGCAGGAGGCACTCTATCAGACAGCGGGTGCAGGAGTATCTCTATCAGACAACGAATGCAGGAGTCTCTCCATAAGACAGCGGATCCAGGAGTATCTCAATCATACAGCGAATGCAGCATATCTCCATCAGACAGCGGATGCAGGAGTATCTCCATCAGACAGCAGATGCAGGAGACACTCTATCAGACAGGGGATGCAGGAGTATCTCCATAAGACAGCGTATGCAGGAGTCTCTCTATCAGACAGCAGATACATTAGACACTCTATAAGACAGCGCATGCTGGATTCTCTCTATCAGACAGCGGATGTAGGTGTATCTCCATCAGACAGCGGATGCAGGAGTATCTCCAAAAGACAGCAGATGCAGGAGACACTCTAACAGACAGCGGATGCAGGAGCGTCTCTATCAGACAGCGGATGCAGAAGACTCTCTATCAGACAGTGGATGCAAGAGTCTCTCTATCAGACAGCGGATGCAGGAGTCTATCGGACAGCGAATGCAGGAGACTCTCTTTCAGACAGCGGATTCAGGAGTCTCTTCATCAGACAGCGGATGCAGGAGACTTTCTATCAGACAGAGTATGCAGGAGACTCTCTATCAGACAGCGGATGCAGGAGACTCTCAATCAGACAGCGGATTCAGGAGTATCTCCACTAGACAGCGGCTGCAAGAGATTCTCCATCAGACAGCGGATGCAGGAGCACTCTATCAGACAGCGGATGCAGGAGTCTATAACACAGTGGATGCAGAAATACTCTATCAGACAACAGATGCAGGGGACTTTCTATCAGACAGCGGATGCTTTAGACACTCTATCAGACAGCGGATGCAGGAGTATCTCCATCAAACAGGGGATGCAGGAGTCTCTCTATCAGACAGCGGATGCAGGAGTATCTCAAACAGGCAGCCGGTGCAGGAGACACTCTATCAGATAGCGGATGCAGGATTCTCTCCATCAGACAGCGGATGCAGGAGTATATCCATCAGACAGCAGATGCAGGAGACACTCTATCAGACAGCGGATGCAGGAGAGTCTCTATCAGACAGTGGATGCAGGAAACTCTCTATCAGACAGTGGATGCAGGAGTCTCTCTATCAGACAGCGGATGCAGGAGTCTATCGGCCAGCGAATGTAGGAGACTCTCTTTCAGACAGTGGATGCAGGAGTCTCTCAATCAGACGGCGGATGCAGAAGTATCTCCATCAGACAGCAGATGCAGGAGACTCTCTATCAGACAGCGGATGCAGGAGACACTCTATCAGACAGCGGATGCAGGAGACTCCCTACCAGACAGCGGATGCAGGAGACACTCTATCAGACAGCGGATGTAGGAGACTCTCTATCCGAAAGCGGATGCAGGAGTCTCTCTAACGGACAGCGGATGCAGGAAACTCAATCAGAAAGCGGATGCATGAGTCTCTCTATCAGACAGCGGATACAGGAGACTCTTTATCAGACGGCGGATGCAGGAGACAATATATCAGACAGCGGATGCAGGAGACTCTCAATCAGACAGCAGATGCAGGAGACACTATATCAGACAGTGGATGCAGGCGTATCTCCATCAGACAGCGGATGCATGAGACTTTCTATCAGACAGCAGATGCAGGAGACACTCTATCAGACAGTGGATGCAGGAGTATCTTTATCAGACAGCGGATGCAGGAGACTCTCTTTTAGACAGCGGATGCAGGAGTATCTCCATCAGACCGCGGATTCAGGAGACTCTCTATCAGACAGCAGTAGCAGGAGACACTCTATCAGACAACGGATGCAGGAGTATCTTTATCAGACAGCGGATGCAGGAGACACTCTATCAGACAGCGGATGCAGGAGTCTATCAGACAACGGATGCAGGAGACTCTCTATCAGACAGCGGATGCAGAAGTCTCTCTATCAGACAGCGGATGCATGATACTATCTATCAGACAGCAGATGCAGGAGGCACTCTATCAGACAGCGGGTGCAGGAGTATCTCCATCAGACAAAGAATGCAGGAGTCTCTCTATCGGACACCGAATGCATGAGACACTCTATCAGACAGCGGATAAAGGAGAAACTCTATCAGACAGGGGATGCAGGAGTATCTCCATAAGGCAGCGTATGCAGGAGTCTCTCTATCAGACAGCGGATACATGAGACACTCTATCAGACAGCGGATGCAGGATTTTCTCCATCAGACAGCGGATGCAGGAGTATCTCCATCAGACAGCGGATGCATGAGACACTCTATCAGACAGCTGATGCAGGAGACTCTATCAGACAGCGGATGCAGGAGACACGCTATCGGACAGCTGATGCAGGAAACACTCTAAGACAGCGAATGCAGAAGTCTCTTTATCAGAGAGCGGATGCAAGAGTCTCTCCATCAGACAGCGGATGCAGGAGTATCTCCATCAGACAGCAGATGCAGGAGACTCTCTATCAGACAGCGGATGCAGGAGACACTCTATCAGACAGCGGATGCTGGAGACTCTCTACCAGACAGCGGATGCAGGAGACACTCTATCAGACAGCGGATGTAGGAGACTCTCTATCCGACAGCGGATGCAGGAGTCTCTCTAACGGATAGCGGATGCAGGAGACTCAATCAGACAGCGGCTGCATGAGTCTCTCTATCAGACAGCGGATGCAGGAGTCTCTCTATCGGACAGCGGATGCAGGAGTCTATCGGACAGCAAATGCAGGAGACTCTCTTTCAGACAGCGGATGCAGGAGTATCTCCATCAGACAGCAGATGCAGGAGATTCTCTATCAGACAGCGGATGCAGGAGACTCTCTATCAGACAGCGGATGCAGGAGACTCTCTACCAGACAGCCGATGCATGAGACACTCTATCAGACAGCGGAAGCAGGAGTCTCTCAAACAGACAGCGGATGCAGGAGTATCTCCATCAGACAGCGGATGCAGGAGACACTCTATCAGACAGCTGATGCAGGAGACTCTATCAGACAGCGGATGCAGGAGACACGCTATCGGACAGCTGATGCAGGAAACACTCTAAGACAGCGAATGCAGAAGTCTCTTTATCAGAGAGCGGATGCAAGAGTATCTCTATCAGACAGCGGATGAAGGAGACTCTCTATCAGACAACGGATGCAGGAGATTTTTCTATCAGACAGTGGATGCATGGATATCTCCATCAAACTGCGGATGCAGGGGTCTCTCTATCAGACAGCGGATGCAAGAGACACTCTTTCAGACAGCGGATGCAGGAGACTCTCTATCAGACAGCGGATTCAGGAGACTCTCTATCAGACAGCGGATGCAGGAGACTCTCTTCCAGCGGACAGCGGATGCAGGAGTACCTCCATCAGACAGCGGAAGCAGGAGACTCTCAATCAGACAGCGGATGCAGGAGACACTATATCAGACAGTGGATGCAGGCGTATCTCCATCAGACAGCGGATGCAGAGGATGCATGAGACTTTCAATCAGACAGCAGATGCAGGAGACACTCTATCAGTTAGTGGATGCTGGAGTATCTTTATCAGACAGCGGATGCAGGAGACTCTCTATCAGACAGCGGATGCAGGAGTATCTCCATCAGACCGCAGATGCAGAAGACTCTCTATCAGACAGCAGTTGCAGGAGTATCTCCATCAGACAGCAGATGCAGGAGTATCTTTATCAGACAGCGGATGCAGGAGACACTCTATCAGACAGCGGATGCAGGAGTCTATCAGACAGTGGATGCAGGAGACTCTCTTTCAGACAGCAGATGCAGGAGTCTCTCTATCTCAATCAGACAGCGAATGCAGGAGTATCTCCATCAGACAGCGGATGCAGGAGTATCTCCATAAGACAGCAGATGCAGGAGACACTCTATCAGACAGCAGATGCAGGAGAGTCTCTATCAGACAGCAGATGCACAAGAAACTCTATCAGACAGGGGATGCAGGAGTATCTTCATAAGACAGCGTATGCAGGAGTCTCTCTATCAGACAGCGGATGCATGAGACACTCTATCAGACAGCGGATGCAGGAGTATCTCCATCAGACAGCGGATGCAGGAGTATCTTCATCAGACAGCAGATGCATGAGACACTCTATCAGACAGCGGATGCAGGAGAGTCTCTATCAGACAGCGGATGCAGGAGTATCTCAATCAGACAGCGGATGCAGGAGACTCTTTATCAGACAGCAGATGCAGGAGACCTCTATCAGACAGCGGATGCAGGAGACACTCTATCAGACAGCAAATGCAGGAGTCTCTCAATAAGACAGCGGACGCAGGAGTATCTCCATTAGACAGCGAATGCAGGAGCATCTCAGTCACACAGCGGATGCAGGAGAATCTATCAGACAGCGGATGCAGGAGACACTCTATCAGACCGCGGATGCAAGAGTCCCTTCATCAGACAGCGGATGAAGGAGACTCTATCAGACAGCGGATGCATGAGACACTCTATCAGACAGCGGATGCAGGAGTCTCTCAATCAGACAGCGAATGCAGGAGTTTCTCCATCAGACAGCGGATGCAGGAGTATCTCCACAAGACAGCGGATGGAAGAGACTCTCTATCAGACAGCGGATGCAGGAGACACTCTATCAGACAGCGGATGCAGGAGTCTATCAAACAGCGGATGCAGGAGACTCTATCAGACCGCAGATGCAGGAGACTCTCTATCAAACAGCAGATGCATGAGACACTCTATCAGACAGTGGATGCAGGAGTCTCTAAATCAGAAACCGTATGCAGGAGTATCTCTATCAGACAGCGGATGCAGGAGACACTATATCAGACAGCGGATGCAGGAGTATCTCCATAAGACAGCAGATGCAGGAGACACTCTATCAGACAGCAGATGCAGGAGACACTCTATCAGACAGGGGATGCAGGAGTATCTCCATAAGACAGCGTATGCAGGAGTCTCTCTATCAGACAGCAGATACATTAGACACTCTATCAGACAGCGCATGCTGGATTCTCTCTATCAGACAGCGGATGTAGGTGTATCTCCATCAGACAGCGGATGCAGGAGTATCTCCAAAAGACAGCAGATGCAGGAGACACTCTAACAGACAGCGGATGCAGGAGCGTCTCTATCAGACAGCGGATGCAGAAGACTCTCTATCAGACAGTGGATGCAAGAGTCTCTCTATCAGACAGCGGATGCAGGAGTCTATCGGACAGCGAATGCAGGAGACTCTCTTTCAGACAGCGGATGCAGGAGTCTCTTCATCAGACAGCGGATGCAGGAGACTTTCTATCAGACAGAGTATGCAGGAGACTCTCTATCAGACAGCGGATGCAGGAGACTCTCAATCAGACAGCGGATTCAGGAGTCCTTCCCCTAGACAGCGGCTGCAAGAGATTCTCCATCAGACAGCGGATGCAGGAGCACTCTATCAGACAGCGGATGCAGGAGTCTATAAGACAGTGGATGCAGAAATACTCTATCAGACAACAGATGCAGGGGACTTTCTATCAGACAGCGGATGCTTAAGACACTCTATCAGACAGCGGATGCAGGAGTATCTCCATCAAACAGCGGATGCAGGAGTCTCTCTATCAGACAGCGGATGCAGGAGTATCTCAAACAGGCAGCCGGTGCAGGAGACACTCTATCAGATAGCAGATGCAGGATTCTCTCCATCAGACAGCGGATGCAGGAGTATATCCATCAGACAGCAGATGCAGGAGACACTCTATCAGACAGCGGATGCAGGAGTCAATCAATCAGACAGCGGATGCAGGAGTATCTCAAACAGGCAGCCGGTGCAGGAGACACTCTATCAGATAGCGGATGCAGGAGACACTCTATCAGACAGCGGATGCAGGAGACTCCCTACCAGACAGCGGATGCAGGAGACACTCTATCAGACAGCGGATGTAGGAGACTCTCTATCCGAAAGCGGATGCAGGAGTCTCTCTAACGGACAGCGGATGCAGGAGACTCAATCAGAAAGCGGATGCATGAGTCTCTCTATCAGACAGCGGATACAGGAGACTCTTTATCAGACGGCGGATGCAGGAGACAATATATCAGACAGCGGATGCAGGAGACTCTCAATCAGACAGCAGATGCAGGAGACACTATATCAGACAGTGGATGCAGGCGTATCTCCATCAGACAGCGGATGCATGAGACTTTCTATCAGACAGCAGATGCAGGAGACACTCTATCAGACAGTGGATGCAGGAGTATCTTTATCAGACAGCGGATGCAGGAGACTCTCTTTTAGACAGCGGATGCAGGAGTATCTCCATCAGACCGCGGATTCAGGAGACTCTCTATCAGACAGCAGTAGCAGGAGACACTCTATCAGACAACGGATGCAGGAGTATCTTTATCAGACAGCGGATGCAGGAGACACTCTATCAGACAGCGGATGCAGGAGTCTATCAGACAACGGATGCAGGAGACTCTCTATCAGACAGGGGATGCAGGAGTATCTCCATAAGACAGCGTATGCAGGAGTCTCTCTATCAGACAGCAGATACATTAGACACTCTATCAGACAGCGCATGCTGGATTCTCTCTATCAGACAGCGGATGTAGGTGTATCTCCATCAGACAGCGGATGCAGGAGTATCTCCAAAAGACAGCAGATGCAGGAGACACTCTAACAGACAGCGGATGCAGGAGCGTCTCTATCAGACAGCGGATGCAGAAGACTCTCTATCAGACAGTGGATGCAAGAGTCTCTCTATCAGACAGCGGATGCAGGAGTCTATCGGACAGCGAATGCAGGAGACTCTCTTTCAGACAGCGGATGCAGGAGTCTCTTCATCAGACAGCGGATGCAGGAGACTTTCTATCAGACAGAGTATGCAGGAGACTCTCTATCAGACAGCGGATGCAGGAGACTCTCAATCAGACAGCGGATTCAGGAGTCCTTCCCCTAGACAGCGGCTGCAAGAGATTCTCCATCAGACAGCGGATGCAGGAGCACTCTATCAGACAGCGGATGCAGGAGTCTATAAGACAGTGGATGCAGAAATACTCTATCAGACAACAGATGCAGGGGACTTTCTATCAGACAGCGGATGCTTAAGACACTCTATCAGACAGCGGATGCAGGAGTATCTCCATCAAACAGCGGATGCAGGAGTCTCTCTATCAGACAGCGGATGCAGGAGTATCTCAAACAGGCAGCCGGTGCAGGAGACACTCTATCAGATAGCAGATGCAGGATTCTCTCCATCAGACAGCGGATGCAGGAGTATATCCAACAGACAGCAGATGCAGGAGACACTCTATCAGACAGCGGATGCAGGAGAGTCTCTATCAGACAGTGGATGCAGGAGACTCTCTATCAGACAGTGGATGCAGGAGTCGCTCTATCAGACAGCGGATGCAGGAGTCTATCGGCCAGCGAATGCAGGAGACTCTCTTTCAGACAGTGGATGCAGGAGTCTCTCAATCAGACGGCGGATGCAGAAGTATCTCCATCAGACAGCAGATGCAGGAGACTCTCTATCAGACAGCGGATGCAGGAGACACTCTATCAGACAGCGGATGCAGGAGACTCCCTACCAGACAGCGGATGCAGGAGACACTCTATCAGACAGCGGATGTAGGAGACTCTCTATCCGAAAGCGGATGCAGGAGTCTCTCTAACGGACAGCGGATGCAGGAGACTCAATCAGAAAGCGGATGCATGAGTCTCTCTATCAGACAGCGGACACAGGAGACTCTTTATCAGACGGCGGATGCAGGAGACAATATATCAGACAGCGGATGCAGGAAACTCTCAATCAGAAAGCAGATGCACGAGACACTATATCAGACAGTGGATGCAGGCGTATCTCCATCAGACAGCGGATGCATGAGACTTTCTATCAGACAGCAGATGCAGGAGACACTCTATCAGACAGTGGATGCAGGAGTATCTTTATCAGACAGCGGATGCAGGAGACTCTCTTTTAGACAGCGGATGCAGGAGTATCTCCATCAGACCGCGGATTCAGGAGACTCTCTATCAGACAGCAGTAGCAGGAGACACTCTATCAGACAACGGATGCAGGAGTATCTTTATCAGACAGCGGATGCAGGAGACACTCTATCAGACAGCGGATGCAGGAGTCTATCAGACAACGGATGCAGGAGACTCTCTATCAGACAGCGGATGCAGAAGTCTCTCTATCAGACAGCGGATGCATGATACTATCTATCAGACAGCAGATGCAGGAGGCACTCTATCAGACAGCGGGTGCAGGAGTATCTCCATCAGACAAAGAATGCAGGAGTCTCTCTATCGGACACCGAATGCATGAGACACTCTATCAGACAGCGGATAAAGGAGAAACTCTATCAGACAGGGGATGCAGGAGTATCTCCATAAGGCAGCGTATGCAGGAGTCTCTCTATCAGACAGCGGATACATGAGACACTCTATCAGACAGCGGATGGAGGATTCTCTCCATCAGACAGCGGATGCAGGAGTATCTCCATCAGACAGCGGATGCATGAGACACTCTATCAGACAGCGGATGCAGGAGCGTCTCTATCAGACAGCGGATGCAGGAATACTCTATCAGACAACAGATGCAGGAGACTTTCTATCAGACAGCGGATGCATGAGACTCTATCAGACAGCGGATGCAGGAGTATCTCCATCAAACAGCGGATGCAGGAGTCTCTCAATCAGACAGCGGATGCAGGAGTATCTCAATCAGACAGCGGATGCAGGAGTATCTCAAACAGGCAGCCAGTGCAGGAGACACTCTATCAGATAGCGGACGCAGGATTCTCTCCATCAGACAGCGGATGCTGGAGTATATCCATCAGACAGCAGATGCAGGAGACACTCTATCAGACGGCGGATGCAGGAGACTCTCTATCAGACAGCGGATGCAAGTGTCTCTCTATCAGACAGCGGATGCAGCTGTCACTCTATCAGACAGCAGATGCAGGAGTCTCTCCATCAGACTGCGAATGCAGGAGACTCTCTATCAGACAGCGGATGCAGGAGTCTCTCAATCAGACAGCGAATGCAGGAGTCTCTCAATCAGACAGCGGATGCAGGATTATCTCAATCAGACAGCGGGTGCAGGAGGCAATCTATCAGACAGCGGATGCAGGAAACTCTCTATCAGACAGCAGATGCAGGAGACTCTCTATCAGACAGCGGATGCAGGAGTATCTCCATCAGACAGCCGATGCAGGAGTATCTCTATCAGACAGCCGATGCAGGAGACACTCTATCAGACAGCGGATTCAGGAGACTCTCTATCAGACAGCGGATGCAGGAGTACTCTATCAGACAGCGGATGCAGGAGACTCTCAATCAGACAGCGGATTCAGGAGTATCTCCACTAGACAGCGGCCGCAAGAGATTCTCTATCAGACAGCGGATGCAGGAGCACTCTTTCAGACAGCGGATGCAGGAGTCTATCAGACAGCGAATGCAGTAATACTCTATCAGACAACAGATGCAGGAGACTTTCTATCAGACAGCGGATGCAGGAGCACTCTATCAGACAGCGGATGCAGGAGTATCTCCATCAAACAGCGGATGCAGGAGTATCTCAAACAGGCAGCCGGTGCAGGAGACACTCTATCAGATAGCGGATGCAGTATTCTCTCCATCAGACAGCGGATGCAGGAGTATCTCCATCAGACAGCAGGTGCAGGAGACACTCTATCAGACAGCGGATGCAGGAGTCAATCAATCAGACAGCGGATGCAGGAGTATCTCAAACAGGCAGCCGGTGCAGGAGACACTCTATCAGATAGCGGATGCAGGATTCTCTCCATCAGACAGCGGATGCAGGAGTATCTCCATCAGAGAGCAGATGCAGGAGACACTCTATCAGACAGCGGATGCAGGAGTCTCTCTATCAGACAGCGGATGCAGGAGTATATTGGCCAGCGAATGCAGGAGACTCTCTTTCAGACAGCGGATGCAGGAGTCTCTCCATTAGAAAGCGGATGCAGGAGTATCTCCATCAGACAGCAGATGCAGGAGACTCTCTATCAGACAGCGGATGCAGGAGACACTCTATCAGACAGCGGATGCAGGAGACTCCCTACCAGACAGCGGATGCAGGAGACACTCTATCAGACAGCGGATGTAGGAGACTCTCTATCTGACAGCGGATGCAGGAGTCTCTCTAACGGAAAGTGGATGCAGGAGACTCAATCAGACAGCGGATGCATGAGTCTCTCTATCAGACAGTGGACGCAGGAGACTCTTTATCAGACGGCGGATGCAGGAGACAATATATCAGACAGCGAATGCAGGAGACTCTCAATCAGACAGCAGATGCAGGAGACACTATATCAGACAGTGGATGCAGGCGTATCTCCATCAGACAGCGGATGCATGAGACTTTCTATCAGACAGCAGATGCAGGAGACAGTCTATCAGACAGCGGATGCAGGAGTATCTTTATCAGACAGCGAATGCAGGAGACTCTCTATCAGACAGAGGATGCAGGACTATCTCCATCAGACCGCAGATGCAGGAGACTCTCTATCAGACAGCAGTTGCAGGAGACACTCTATCAGACAGCAGATGCAGGATTATCTTTATCAGACAGCGGATGCAGGAGACACTCTATCAGACAGCGGATGCAGGAGTCTATCAGACAGCGGATGCAGGAGACTCTCTTTCAGACAGCAGATGCAGGACTATCTCCATCAGACCGCAGATGCAGGAGACTCTCTATCAGACAGCAGTTGCAGGAGACTCTCTATCAGACAGCAGATGCAGGAGTATCTTTATCAGACAGCGGATGCAGGAGACACTCTATCAGACAGCGGATGCAGGAGTCTCTCTATCAGACAGCGGATGCATGATACTTTCTATCAAACAGCAGATGCAGGAGGCACTCTATCAGACAGCGGGTGCAGGAGTCTATCAGACAGCGAATGCAGGGATACTCTATCAGACAACAGATGCATGAGACTTTCTATCAGACAGCGATGCATCAGACACCCTATCAGACAGCGGATGCAGGAGTATCTCCATCAGACAGCGGATGCAGGAGTCTCTCCATCAGACAGCGCATGCAGGAGTATCTCAATCAGACAGCAGGTGCAGGAGACACTCTATCAGACAGCGGATGCAGGAGTATCTCAAACAGGCAGCCAGTGCAGGAGACACTCTATCAGATAGCGGATGCAGGAGAGTCTCTATCAGACAGCGGATGCAGGAGACTCTTTATCAGACAGCGGATGCAGGAGTCTCTCTATCAGACAGCGGATGCAGGATTCTCTCTATCGGCCAGCAAATGCAGGAGACTCTCTTTCAGACAGTGGATGCAGGAGTCTCTCCATCAGACAGCGGATGCAGGAGTATCTCCATCAGACAGCAGATGCAGGAGACTCTCTATCAGACAGCGGATGCAGGAGACTCTCTATCAGACAGCGGATGCAGGAGACACTCTATCAGACAGCGGATGCAGGAGTCTCTCTATCAGACAGCGGATGCAGGAGTCTATCGGCCAGCAAATGCAGGAGACTCTCTTTTAGACAGTCGATGCAGGAGTCTCTCCATTAGACAGCGGATGCAGGAGTATCTTCATCAGACAGCAGTTGCAGGAGACTCTCTATCAGACAGCGGATGCAGGAGACACTCTATCAGACAGCGGATGCAGGAGACTCTCTACCAGACAGCGGATGCAGGAGACACTCTATCAGACAGCGGATGTAGGAGACTCTCTATCCGACAGCGGATGCAGGAGTCTCTCTAACGGACAGTGGATGCAGGAGACTCAATCAGACAGCGGATGCATGAGTCTCTCTATCAGACAGTGGACGCAGGAGACTTTTTATCAGACGGCGGATGCAGGATACAATATATCAGACAGCGGATGCAGGAGACTCTCAATCAGACAGCAGATGCAGGAGACACTATATCAGACAGTGGATGCAGGCGTATCTCCATCAGACAGCGGATGCATGAGACTTTCTATCAGACAGCAGATGCAGGAGACACTCTATCAGACAGTGGATGCAGGAGTATCTTTATCAGACAGCGGATGCAGGAGACTCTCTATCAGACAGCGGATGCAGGAGTATCTCCATCAGACCGCAGATGCAGGAGACTCTCTATCAGACAGCAGTTGCAGGAGACACTCTATCAGACAGCAGATGCAGGAGTATCTTTATCAGACAGCGGATGCAGGAGACACTCTATCAGACAGCGGATGCAGGAGTCTATCAGACAGCGGATGCAGGAGACTCTCTTTCAGACAGCAGATGCAGAAGTCTCTCTATCAAACAGCGGATGCAGGAGGCACTCTATCAGACAGCGGGTGCAGGAGTATCTCCATAAGACAACGAATGCAGGAGTCTCTCTATCGGACACTGAATGCATGAGACACTCTATCAGACAGCGGATGCAGGATTCTCTCAATCAGCAGCGGATCCAGGAGTATCTCAATCAGACAGCGTATGCAGGAGTATCTCCATCAGACAGCGGATGCAGGAGTATCTCCATCAGACAGCAGATGCATGAGACACTCTATCAGACAGCGGATGCAGAAGACTCTCTATCAGACAGCGGATACAGGAGAATCTCTATCAGACAGGGGATGCAGGAGTATCTTCATAAGACAGCGTATGCAGGAGTCTCTCTATCAGACAGCGGATGCATGAGACACTCTATCACACAGCGGATGCAGGACACTCTCTATCAGACAGCGGATGCAGGAAACTCTCTATCAGACAGCGGATGCAGGAGACTCTCTATCAGACAGCGGATGCAAGTGTCTCTCTATCAGACAACGGATGCAGATGTCTCTCTATCAGACAGCAGATGCAGGAGTCTCTCCATCAGACAACGAATGCAGGAGACTCTCTATGAGACAGCGGATGCAGGAAACTCTCTATCAGACAGCGGATGCAGGACACTCTCTATCAGACAGCCGATGCAGGAGTCTCTCAATCAGACAGCGGATGCAGGAGTATCTCAATCAGACAGAGGGTGCAGGAGACAATCTATCAGACAGCGGATGCAGGAGACTCTCTATCAGACAGCGGATGCAGGAGACTCTCTATCAGACAGCGGATGCAGGAGTATCTAAATTAGACAGCCGATGCATGAGTATCTCTATCAGACAGCGGATGCAGGAGACACTCTATCAGACAGAGGATGCAGGAGTCTCTCTATCAGACAGCGGATGCAGGAGACTCTCAATCAGACAGCCGATGCAGGAGTATCTCCACTAGACAGCGGCTGCAAAAGATTCTCTATCAGACAGCGGATGCAGGAGTCTATCAGACAGCGAATGCAGGAATACTCTATCAGACAACAGATGCAGGAGACTTTCTATTAGACAGCGATGCATCAGACACCCTATCAGACAGCGGATGCAGGAGTATCTCCATCAAACAGCGGATGCAGGAGTCTCTCCATCAGACAGCGGATGCAGGAGTATCTCAATCAGACAGCAGGTGCAGGAGACACTCTATCAGACAGCGGATACAGGAGTCTCTCAATCAGACAGCGGATGCAGGAGTATCTCAAACAGGCAGCCGGTGCAGGAGACACTCTATCAGATAGCGGATGCAGTAGAGTCTCTATCAGACAGCGGATGCAGGAGACTCTCTATCAGACAGCGGATGCAGGAGTCTCTCTATCAGACAGCGGATGCAGGATTCTCTCTATCGGCCAGCAAATGTAGGAGACTCTCTTTCAGACAGCGGATGCAGGAGTCTCTCCATCAGACAGCGGATGCAGGAGTATCTCCATCAGACAGCAGATGCAGAAGACTCTCTATCAGACAGCGGATGCAGGAGACACTCTATCAGACAGTGGATGCTGGAGACTCTCTACCAGACAGCGGATGCAGGAGACACTCTATCAGACAGCGGATGTAGGATACTCTCTATCCAACAGCGGATGCAGGAGTCTCTCTAACGGACAGCGGATGCAGGAGACTCAATCAGACAGCGGCTGCATGAGTCTCTCTATCAGACAGCGGATGCAGGAGTCTCTCTATCGGACAGCGGATGCAGGAGTCTATTGGACAGCGAATGCAGGAGACTCTCTTTCAGACAGCGGATGCAGGAGTATCTCCATCAGACAGCGGATGCAGGAGACTCTCTATCAGACAGCGGATGCAGGAGACTCTCTATCACACGGCGGATGCAGGAGACTCTCTACCAGACAGCCGATGCATGAGACACTCTATCAGACAGCAGAAGAAGGAGTCTCTCAAACAGACAGCGGATGCAGGAGTATCTCCATCAGACAGCGGATGCAGGAGACACTCTATCAGACAGCCGATGCAGGAGACTCTATCAGACAGCGGATGCAGGTGACACGCTATCAGACAGCTGATGCAGGAAACACTCTAAGACAGCGAAAGCAGAAGTCTCTTTATCAGAGAGCGGATGCAGGAGTATCTCTATCAGACAGCGGATGAAGGAGACTCTCTATCAGACAACGGATGCAGGAGATTTTCTATCAGACAGTGGATGCATGGATATCTCCATCAAACTGCGGATGCAGGAGTCTCTCTATCAGACAGCGGATGCAAGAGACACTCTTTCAGACAGCGGATGCAGGAGACTCTCTATCAGACAGCGGATTCAGGAGACTCTCTATCAGACAGCGGATGCAGGAGACTCTCTTCCAGCGGACAGCGGATGCAGGAGTACCTCCATCAGACAGCGGAAGCAGGAGACTCTCAATCAGACAGCGGATGCAGGAGACACTATATCAGACAGTGGATGCAGGCGTATCTCCATCAGACAGCGGATGCAGCGGATGCATGAGACTTTCTATCAGACAGCAGATGCAGGAGACACTCTATCAGACAGTGGATTCTGGAGTATCTTTATCAGACAGCGGATGCAGGAGACTCTCTATCAGACAGCCTATGCAGGAGTATCTCCATCAGAAAGCGGATGCAGGAGTCTCTCTATCAGACAGCAGTTGCAGGAGACACTCTATCAGACAGCGGATGCAGGAGTATCTTTATCAGACAGCGGATGCAGGAGACACTCTATCAGACAGCGGATGCAGGAGTCTATCAGACAGCGGATGCAGGAGACTCTCTTTCAGACAGCGGATGCAGGAGTCTCTCTATCAGACAGAAGATGCATGATACTTTCTATCAGACAGCAGATGCAGGAGGCACTCTATCAGACAGTGGGTGCATGAGTATCTCCATCAGACAACGAATGCAGGAGTATCTCAATCGGACAGCGGATGCATGAGACACTGTATCACACATCGGATGCAGGAGACTCTCCATCAGATAGCGGATCCAGGAGTATCTTAATCAGACAGCGAATGCAGGAGTATCTCCATCAGACAGCGGATGCAGGAGTATCTCCATAAGACAGCAGATGCAGGAGACACTCTATCAGACAGCGGATGCAGGAGAGTCTCTATCAGACAGCAGATGCAGGAGATGCAGGAGTATCTTCATAAGACAGCGTATGCAGGAGTCTCTCTATCAGACAGCGGATGCTTGAGACACTCTATCAGACAGCGGATGCAGGAGTATCTCCATCAGACAGCGGATGCAGGAGTATCTTCATCAGACAGCAGATGCAGGAGACACTCTATCAGACAGCGGATGCAGGAGAGTCTCTATCAGACAGCGGATGCAGGAGTATCTCAATCAGACAGCGGATGCAGGAGACTCTTTATCAGACAGCAGATGCAGGAGACCTCTATCAGACAGCGGATGCAGGAGACACTCTATCAGACAGCAAATGCAGGAGTCTCTCAATAAGACAGCGGACGCAGGAGTATCTCCATTAGACAGCGAATGCAGGAGTATCTCAGTCACACAGCGGATGCAGGGGAATCTATCAGACAGCGGATGCAGGAGACACTCTATCAGACAGCGGATGCAAGAGTCCCTACATCAGACAGCGGATGCAGGAGACATTATCAGACAGCGGATGCATGAGACACTCTATCAGACAGCGGATGCAGGAGTCTCTAAATCAGACAGCGGACGCAGGAGTATCTCCATTAGACAGCGAATGCAGGAGTATCTCAGTCACACAGCGGATGCAGGGGAATCTATCAGACAGCGGATGCAGGAGACACTCTATCAGACAGCAGATGCAAGAGTCCCTACATCAGACAGCGGATGCAGGAGACATTATCAGACAGCGGATGCATGAGACACTCTATCAGACAGCGGATGCAGGAGTCTCTCAATCAGACAGCGGATGCAGGAGTTTCTCCATCAGACAGCGGATGCAGGAGTATCTCCACAAGATGGCGGATGGAAGAGACTCTCTATCAGACAGCGGATGCAGGAGACACTCTATCAGACAGCGGATGCAGGAGTCTATCAGACAGCGGATGCAGGAGACTCTATCAGACAGCAGATGCAGGAGACTCTCTATCAAACAGCGGATGCATGAGACACTCTATCAGACAGCGGATGCAGGAGTCTCTAAATCAGAAACCGTATGCAGGAGTATCTCTATCAGACAGCGGATGCAGGAGACACTATATCAGACAGTGGATGCAGGCGTATCTCCCTCAGACAGCGGATGCATGAGACTTTCTATCAGACAGCAGATGCAGGAGACACTCTATCAGACAGTGGATGCAGGAGTATCTTTATCAGACAGCGGATGCAGGAAACTCTATATCAGACAGTGGATGCAGGAGTATCTCCATTAGACCGCGGATGCAGGAGACTCTCTATCAGACAGCAGTTGCAGGAGACACTCTATCAGACAGTGGATGCAGGAGACTCTCTATCAGACAGCGGATGCAGGAGTCTCTCTATCTGACAGCGGATGCATGATACTTTCTATCAGACAGCAGATGCAGGAGGCACTCTATCACACAGCGGGTGCAGGAGTATCTCTATCAGACAACGAATGCAGGAGTCTCTCCATCAGACAGCGGATCCAGGAGTATCTAAATCAGACAGCGAATGCAGGAGTATCTCCATCAGACAGCGGATGCAGGAGTATCTCCATCAGACAGCAGAAGCAGGAGACACTCTATCAGACAGGGGATGCAGGAGTATCTCCATAAGACAGCGTATGCAGGAGACTCTCTATCAGACAGCGGATACATTAGACACTCTATCAGAAAGCGGATGCAGGATTCTCTCCATCAGACAGCGGATGTAGGTGTATCTCCATCAGACAGCGGATGCAGGAGTATCTCCAAAAGACAGCAGATGCAGGAGACACTCTAACAGACAGCGGATGCAGGAGCGTCTCTATCAGACAGCGGATGCAGAAGACTCTCTATCAAACAGCGGATGCAAGAGTCTCTCTATCAGACAGCGGATGCAGGAGTCTCTTCATCAGACAGAGGATGCAGGAGACTTTCTATCAGACAGAGGATGCAGGAGACTCTCTATCAGACAGCGGATGCAGGAGACTCTCATTCAGACAGCGGATTCAGGAGTATCCCCACTAGACAGCGGCTGCAAGAGATTCTCCATCAGACAGCGGATGCAGGAGCACTCTATCAGACAGCGGATGCAGTAGTCTATCAGACAGTGGATGCAGAAATACTCTATCAGACAACATGCAGGAGACTTTCTATCAGACAGCGGATGCTTGAGACACTCTATCAGACAGCGGATGCAGGAGTATATCCATCAAACAGCGGATGCAGGAGTCTCTCAATCAGACAGCGGATGCAGGAGTATCTCAATCAGACAGCGGATGGAGGAGTATCTCAAACAGGCAGCCGGTGCAGGAGACACTTTATCAGATAGCGGATGCAGGATTCTCTCCATCAGACAGCGGATGCAGGAGTATATCCATCAGACAGCAGATGCAGGAGACACTCTATCAGACAGCGGATGCAGGAGAGTCTTTATCAGACAGTGGATGCAGGAGACTCTCTATCTGACAGCGGATGCAGGAGTCTCTCTATCAGACAGCGGATGCAGGAGTCTATCGGCCAGCGAATGCAGGAGACTTTCTTTCAGACAGTGGATGCAGGAGTCTCTCAATCAGACAGCGGATGCAGCAGTATCTCCATCAGACAGCAGATGCAGGAGACTCTCTATCAGACAGCGGATGCAGGAGACACTCTATCAGACAGCGGATGCAGGAGACTCCCTACCAGACAGCAGATGCAGGAGACTCTCTATAAGACAGCGGATGTAGGAGACACCTATCCGAAAGCGGATGCAGGAGTCTCTCTAACGGACAGCGGATGCAGGAGACTCAATCAGAAAGCGGATGCATGAGTCTCTCTATCAGACAGCGGACGCAAGAGACTCTTTATCAGACGGCGGATGCAGGAGACTCTCAATCAGACAGCAGATGCAGGAGACACTATATCAGACAGTGGATGCAGGCGTATCTCCATCAGACAGCGGATGCATGAGACTTTCTATCAGACAGCAGATGCAGGAGACACTCTATCAAACAGTGGATGCAGGAGTATCTTTATCAGACAGCGGATGCAGGAGACTCTCTTTTAGACAGCGGATGCAGGAGTATTTCCATCAGACCGCGGATTCAGGAGACTCTCTAGCAGACAGCAGTAGCAGGAGACACTCTATCAGACAGCGGATGCAGGAGTATCTTTATCAGATAGCGGATGCAGGAGACACTCTATCAGACAGCGGATGCAGGAGTCTATCAGACAACGGATGCAGGAGACTCTCTATCAGACAGCGGATGCAGGAGTCTCTCTATCAGACAGCGGATGCATGATACTTTCTATCAGACAGCAGATGCAGGAGGCACTCTATCAGACAGCGGGTGCAGGTGTATCTCCATCAGACAACGAATGCAGGAGTCTCTCTATCGGACACTGAATGCATGAGACACTCTATCAGACAGCGGATGCAGGATTCTCTCCATCAGACAGCGGATCCAGGAGTATCTCAATCAGACAGCGAATGCAGAAGTAATTTCATCAGACAGCGGGTGCAGGAGTATCTCCATCAGACAGCAGATGCATGGGACACTCTATCAGACAGCGGATGCAGAAGACTCTCTATCAGACAGCGGATGCAGGAGAAACTCTATCAGACAGGGGATGCAGGAGTATCTTCATAAGACAGCGTATGCAGGAGTCTCTCTATCAGACAGCGGATGCATGAGACACTCTATCAGTCAGCAGATGCAGGATTCTCTCCATCAGACAGCGGATGCAGGAGTATCTCCATCAGACAGCGGATGCAGGAGTATCTCCATCAGACAGCAGATGCAGGAGACACTCTATCAGACAGCGGATGCAGGAGAGTCTCTATCAGACAGAGGATGCACGAGTCTCTCTATCAGACAGCGGATGCAGGAGTCTATTGGACAGCGAATGCAGGAGACTCTCTTTCAGACATCGGATGCAGGAGTCTCTCCATCAGACAGCGGATGCAGGAGTATCTCCATCAGACAAAGGATGCAGGAGACTCTCTATCAGACAGCGGATGCAGGAGACTCTCTATCAGACAGCGGATGTAGGAGACTCTCTACCAGACAGCCGATGCATGAGACACTCTATCAGACAGCGGAAGCAGGAGTCCCTCAATCAGACAGCGGATGCAGGAGTATCTCCATCAGACAGCGGATGCAGGAGACACTCTATCAGACAGCCGATGCAGGAGACTCTCTATCAGACAGCCGATGCAGGAGACAAGTATCAGACAGCTGATGCAGGAAACACTCTAAGACAGCGAATGCAGAAGTCTCTTTATCAGAGAGCGGATGCAGGAGTATCTCTATCAGACAGCGGTTAAAGGAGACTCTCTATCAGACAACGGATGCAGGAGATTTTCTATCAGACAGTGGATGCATGGATATCTCCATCAAACTGCGGATGCAGGAGTCTCTCTATCAGACAGCGGATGCAAGAGACATTCTTTCAGACAGCGGATGCAGGAGACTCTCTATCATACAGCGGATGCAGGAGACTCTCTATCAGAAAGCAGATGCAGGAGACTCTCAATCAGACAGCGGATGCAGGAGTATCTCCATCAGACAGCGGATGCAGGAGACTCTCTATCAGACAGCGAATGCAGGAGACACTCTATCAAACAGCTGATGCAAGAGTCTCTCTATCAGATAGCGGATGCAGGAGTCTCTCCATCTGACAGCGGATGCAGGAGTCTCTCAATCAGACAGCGGATGCAGGAGTATTCCATCAGACAGCAGATGCAGGAGTATCTCCATCAGAGAGCGGATGCAGGAGACTCTCTATCAGACAGCAGATACAGGAGTCTCTCTATCAGACAGCTGATGCAGGAGACACTTTCAGACAGCGGATGCAGGAGTCTCTATATCAGACAGCTGATGCAGAAGTATCTCTATCAGACAGCGGATGCAGGAGACTCTCTATCAGACAACGGATGCAGGAGATTTTCTATCAGACAGTGGTTGCATGGATATCTCCATCAAACTGCGGATGCAGGAGTCTTTCTATCAGACAGCGGATGCAGGAGTTTCTCCATCAGCCAGCGGATGCAGGAGACTCTCGATTAGACAGTGGATGCACGAGTCTCTCAATCAGACAGCGGATGCAGGAGTATCTCCATCAGACAGCGGATGCAGGATTGTCTCTTTCAGACAGCGGATTCAGGTGTCCCTCTATCAGACAGCAGATGCAGGTGTCTCTCTTTCAGACAGCGGATGCAATAGTATCTCCATCAGACAGCGCATGCAGGAGTCTCTCTATCAGACAGCGGATGCAGGAGACACATTCAGACAGCGGATGCAGGAGTATCTCTATCAGACAGCGGATGCAGGAGACTCTCTATCAGACAACGGATGCAGGAGATTTTCTATCAGACAGTGGATGCATGGATATCTCCATCAAACTGCCGATGCATGAGTTTTTCTACCAGACGGCGGATGCAAAAGACACTCTTTCAGACAGCGGATGCAGGAGACTCTCTATCAGACAGCGGATGCAGGACACTCTCTATCAGACAGCGGACGCAGGAAACTCTCTATCAGACAGCGGATGCAGGAGACTCTCTATCAGACAGCGAATGCTAGTGTCTCTCTATCAGACAGCAGATGCAGCTGTCTCTCTATCAGACAGCAGATGGAGAAGTCTCTCCATCAGACAGCGAATGCAGGAGACTCTCTTTCAGACAGCATATGCAGGAAACTCTCTATCAGACAGCGGATGCAGGACACTCTCTATCAGACAGCCGATGCAGGAGTCTCTCAATCAGACAGCGGATGCAGGAGTCTCTCAATCAGACATCGGATGCAGGAGTATCTCAATCAGACAGCGGGTGCAGGAGACAATCTATCAAACAGCGGATGCAGGAGACTCTCTATCAGACAGCGGATACAGGAGACTCTCTATCAGACAGCGGATGCAGGAGTATCTCCATCAGACAGCCGATGCAGGAGTATCTCTATCAGACAGCGGATACAGGAGACACTCTATCAGACAGCGGATGCAAGAGACTCTCTATCAGACAGCGGATGCAGGAGTACTCTATCAGACAGCGGATGCAGGAGACTCTCAATCAGACAGCGGATTCAGGAGTATCTCCACTAGACAGCGGCTGCAAGAGATTCTCTATCAGACAGCGGATGCAGGAGCACTCTATAAGACAGCCGATGCAGGAGTCTATCAGACAGCGAATGCAGGAATACTCTATCAGACAACAGATGCAGGAGACTTTCTATCAGACAGCGGATGCTTGACACTCTCTCAGACAGCGGATGCAGGAGTATCTCCATCAAACAGCGGATGCAGGAGTATCTCAAACAGGCAGCCGGTGCAGGAGACACTCTATCAGATAGCGGATGCAGGATTCTCTCCATCATACAGCGGATGAAGGAGTATCTCCATCAGACAGCAGGTGCAGAAGACACTCTATCAGACAGCGGATGCAGGAGTCTCTCAATCAGACAGCGGATGCAGGAGTATCTCAAACAGGCAGCCGGTGCAGGAGACACTCTATCAGATAGCGGATGCAGGATTCTCCCCATCAGACAGCAGATGCAGGAGTATCTCCATCAGACAGCAGATGCAGGAGACACTCTATCAGACAGCAGATGCAGGGGACACTCTATCAGATAGCGGATGCAGGAGACTCTCTATCAGACAGCGGATGCAGGAGTCTCTCTATCAGACAGCGGATGCAGGAGTCTATTGGCCAGCGAATGCAGGAGACTCTCTTTCAGACAGCGGATGCAGGAGTCTCTCCATTAGACAGCGGATGCAGGAGTATCTCCATCAGACAGCAGATGCAGGAGACTCTCTATCAGACAGCGGATGCAGGAGACACTCTATCAGACAGCGGATGCCGGAGACTCTCTACCAGACAGCGGATTCAGGAGACACTCTATCAGACAGCGGATGTAGGAGACTCTCTATCCGACAGCGGATGCAGGAGTCTCTCTTACGGACAGCGGATGCAGGAGACTCAATCAGACAACGGATGCATGAGTCTCTCTATCAGACAGCGGACGCAGGAGACTCTTTATCGGACGGCGGATGTAGGAGACAATATATCAGACAGCGGATGCAGGAGACTCTCAATGAGACAGCAGATGCAGGAGACACTATATCAGACAGTGGATGCAAGCGTATCTCCATCAGACAGTGGATGCAGGAGTATCTCAAACAGGCAGCCGGTGCAGGAGACACTCTATCAGATAGCGGATGCAGGATTCTCTCCATCATACAGCGGATGAAGGAGTATCTCCATCAGACAGCAGGTGCAGAAGACACTCTATCAGACAGCGGATGCAGGAGTCTCTCAATCAGACAGCGGATGCAGGAGTATCTCAAACAGGCAGCCGGTGCAGGAGACACTCTATCAGATAGCGGATGCAGGATTCTCCCCATCAGACAGCAGATGCAGGAGTATCTCCATCAGACAGCAGATGCAGGAGACACTCTATCAGACAGCAGATGCAGGAGACACTCTATCAGATAGCGGATGCAGGAGACTCTCTATCAGACAGCGGATGCAGGAGTCTCTCTATCAGACAGCGGATGCAGGAGTCTATTGGCCAGCGAATGCAGGAGACACTCTATCAGATAGCGGATGCAGGATTCTCTCCATCATACAGCGGATGAAGGAGTATCTCCATCAGACAGCAGGTGCAGAAGACACTCTATCAGACAGCGGATGCAGGAGTCTCTCAATCAGACAGCGGATGCAGGAGTATCTCAAACAGGCAGCCGGTGCAGGAGACACTCTATCAGATAGCGGATGCAGGATTCTCCCCATCAGACAGCAGATGCAGGAGTATCTCCATCAGACAGCAGATGCAGGAGACACTCTATCAGACAGCAGATGCAGGAGACACTCTATCAGATAGCGGATGCAGGAGACTCTCTATCAGACAGCGGATGCAGGAGTCTCTCTATCAGACAGCGGATGCAGGAGTCTATTGGCCAGCGAATGCAGGAGACTCTCTTTCAGACAGCGGATGCAGGAGTCTCTCCATTAGACAGCGGATGCAGGAGTATCTCCATCAGACAGCAGATGCAGGAGACTCTCTATCAGACAGCGGATGCAGGAGACACTCTATCAGACAGCGGATGCCGGAGACTCTCTACCAGACAGCGGATTCAGGAGACACTCTATCAGACAGCGGATGTAGGAGACTCTCTATCCGACAGCGGATGCAGGAGTCTCTCTTACGGACAGCGGATGCAGGAGACTCAATCAGACAACGGATGCATGAGTCTCTCTATCAGACAGCGGACGCAGGAGACTCTTTATCGGACGGCGGATGTAGGAGACAATATATCAGACAGCGGATGCAGGAGACTCTCAATGAGACAGCAGATGCAGGAGACACTATATCAGACAGTGGATGCAAGCGTATCTCCATCAGACAGTGGATGCAGGAGTATCTCAAACAGGCAGCCGGTGCAGGAGACACTCTATCAGATAGCGGATGCAGGATTCTCTCCATCATACAGCGGATGAAGGAGTATCTCCATCAGACAGCAGGTGCAGAAGACACTCTATCAGACAGCGGATGCAGGAGTCTCTCAATCAGACAGCGGATGCAGGAGTATCTCAAACAGGCAGCCGGTGCAGGAGACACTCTATCAGATAGCGGATGCAGGATTCTCCCCATCAGACAGCAGATGCAGGAGTATCTCCATCAGACAGCAGATGCAGGAGACACTCTATCAGACAGCAGATGCAGGAGACACTCTATCAGATAGCGGATGCAGGAGACTCTCTATCAGACAGCGGATGCAGGAGTCTCTCTATCAGACAGCGGATGCAGGAGTCTATTGGCCAGCGAATGCAGGAGACTCTCTTTCAGACAGCGGATGCAGGAGTCTCTCCATTAGACAGCGGATGCAGGAGTATCTCCATCAGACAGCAGATGCAGGAGACTCTCTATCAGACAGCGGATGCAGGAGACACTCTATCAGACAGCGGATGCCGGAGACTCTCTACCAGACAGCGGATTCAGGAGACACTCTATCAGACAGCGGATGTAGGAGACTCTCTATCCGACAGCGGATGCAGGAGTCTCTCTTACGGACAGCGGATGCAGGAGACTCAATCAGACAACGGATGCATGAGTCTCTCTATCAGACAGCGGACGCAGGAGACTCTTTATCGGACGGCGGATGTAGGAGACAATATATCAGACAGCGGATGCAGGAGACTCTCAATGAGACAGCAGATGCAGGAGACACTATATCAGACAGTGGATGCAAGCGTATCTCCATCAGACAGTGGATGCAGGAGACACTCTATCAGACAGCAGATGCAGGAGTATCTTTATCAGACAGCGGATGCAGGAGACACTCTATCAGACAGCGGATGCAGGAGTCTATCAGACAGCGGATGCAGGAGACTCTCTATCAGACAGCATATGCAGGAGTCTCTCTATCAGACAGCGGATGCATGATACTTTCTATCAGACAGCAGATGCAGGAGTCAATCAGACAGCGGATGCAGGAGACTCTCTATCAGACAGCGGATGCAGGAGTATCTCCATCAGACCGCGGATGCAGGAGTCTCTCTATCAGACAGCAGTTGCAGGAGACACTCTATCAGACAGCGGATGCAGGAGTATCTTTATCAGACAGCGGATGCAGGAGACACTCTATCAGACAGCGGATGCAGGAGTCTATCAGACAGCGGATGCAGGAGACTCTCTATCAGACAGCGGATGCAGGAGTCTCTCTATCAGACAGCAGATGCATGATACTTTCTATCAGACAGCAGATGCAGGAGGCACTCTATCAGACAGCGGGTGCATGAGTATCTCCATCAGACAACGAATGCAGGAGTCTCTCTATCGGACAGCGGATGCATAAGACACTCTATCACAAAGCGGATGCAGGAGACTCTCCATCAGATAGCGGATCCAGGAGTATCTCAATCAGACAGCGAATGCAGGAGTATCTCTATCAGACAGCGGATGCAGGAGTCTCTCAATCAGACAGCGGATGCAGGAGTATCTCAAACAGGCAGCTGGTGCAGGAGACACTCTATCAGATAGCGGAGGCAGGATTCTCTCCATCAGACAGCGGATGCAGGAGTATCTACATCAGACAGCAGATGCAGGAGACACTCTATCAGATAGCGGATGCAGGAGACTCTCTATCAGACAGCAGATGCAGGAGAAACTCTATCAGACAGGGGATGCAGGAGTACCTCCATAAGACAGCGTATGCAGGAGTCTCTCTATCAGACAGCGGATGCATGAGACACTCTATCAGACAGCGGATGCAGGAGTATCTCCATCAGACAGCGGATGCAGGAGTATCTTCATCAGACAGCAGATGCAGGAGACACTCTATCAGACAGCGGATGCAGGAGAGTCTCTATCAGACAGCGGATGCAGGAGACACGCTATCAGACAGCTGATGCAGGAAACAATCTAAGACAGCGAATGCATAAGTCTCTTTATCAGAGAGTGGATGCAGGAGACACTCTATCAGACAGCGGATAAAGGAGACTCTCTATCAGACAACGGATGCAGGAGATTTTCTATCAGACAGTGGATGCATGGATATCTCTATCAAACTGCGGATGCAGGAGTCTCTCTATCAGACAGCGGATGCAAGAGACATTCTTTCAGACAGCGGATGCAGGAGACTCTCTATCAGACAGCGGATGCAGGAGACTCTCTATGAGACAGCAGATGCAGGAGACTCTCAATCAGACAGCGGATGCAGGAGTATCTCCATCAGACAGCGGATGCAGGAGACTCTCTATCAGACAGAGAATGCAGGAGACACTCCATCAAACAGCTGATGCAGGAGTCTCTCTATCAGATAGCGGATGCAGGAGTCTCTCTATCTGACAGCGGATGCAGGAGTCTCTCAATCAGACAGCGGATGCAGGAGTATTCCATCAGACAGCGGATGCAGGAGTATCTCCATCAGAGAGCGGATGCAGGAGACTCTCTATCAGACAGCGGATGCAGGAGACACTCTATCAGACAGCGGATGCAGGAGTCTCTCCGTCAGACAGCGGATGCAGGAGACTCTCTACCAGACAGCATATGCGTGAGACACTCTATCAGACAGGGGATGCAGGAGACACTCTATCAGACAGCGGATGCAGGAGTCTCTCTTACGGACAGCGGATGCAGGAGACTCAATCAGACAACGGATGCATGAGTCTCTCTATCAGACAGCGGACGCAGGAGACTCTTTATCGGACGGCGGATGTAGGAGACAATATATCAGACAGCGGATGCAGGAGACTCTCAATGAGACAGCAGATGCAGGAGACACTATATCAGACAGTGGATGCAAGCGTATCTCCATCAGACAGTGGATGCAGGAGACACTCTATCAGACAGCAGATGCAGGAGTATCTTTATCAGACAGCGGATGCAGGAGACACTCTATCAGACAGCGGATGCAGGAGTCTATCAGTCAGCGGATGCAGGAGACTCTCTATCAGACAGCAGATGCAGGAGTCTCTCTATCAGACAGCGGATGCATGATACTTTCTATCAGACAGCAGATGCAGGAGTCAATCAGACAGCGGATGCAGGAGACTCTCTATCAGACAGCGGATGCAGGAGTATCTCCATCAGACCGCGGATGCAGGAGTCTCTCTATCAGACAGCAGTTGCAGGAGACACTCTATCAGACAGCGGATGCAGGAGTATCTTTATCAGACAGCGGATGCAGGAGACACTCTATCAGACAGCGGATGCAGGAGTCTATCAGACAGCGGATGCAGGAGACTCTCTATCAGACAGCGGATGCAGGAGTCTCTCTATCAGACAGCAGATGCATGATACTTTCTATCAGACAGCAGATGCAGGAGGCACTCTATCAGACAGCGGGTGCATGAGTATCTCCATCAGACAACGAATGCAGGAGTCTCTTTATCCGACAGCGGATGCATGAGACACTCTATCACAAAGCGGATGCAGGAGACTCTCCATCAGATAGCGGATCCAGGAGTATCTCAATCAGACAGCGAATGCAGGAGTATCTCTATCAGACAGCGGATGCAGGAGTCTCTCAATCAGACAGCGGATGCAGGAGTATCTCAAACAGGCAGCTGGTGCAGGAGACACTCTATCAGATAGCGGATGCAGGATTCTCTCCATCAGACAGCGGATGCAGGAGTATCTCCATCAGACAGCAGATGCAGGAGACACTCTATCAGATAGCGGATGCAGGAGACTCTCTATCAGACAGCAGATGCAGGAGAAACTCTATCAGACAGGGGATGCAGGAGTATCTCCATAAGACAGCGTATGCAGGAGTCTCTCTATCAGACAGCGGATGCATGAGACACTCTATCACCAGCGGATGCAGGAGTATCTCCATCAGACAGCGGATGCAGGAGTATCTTCATCAGACAGCAGATGCAGGAGACACTCTATCAGACAGCGGATGCAGGAGAGTCTCTATCAGACAGCGGATGCAGGAGACACGCTATCAGACAGCTGATGCAGGAAACACTCTAAGACAGCGAATGCATAAGTCTCTTTATCAGAGAGTGGATGCAGGAGTATCTCTATCAGACAGCGGATAAAGGAGACTCTCTATCAGACAACGGATGCAGGAGATTTTCTATCAGACAGTGGATGCATGGATATCTCTATCAAACTGCGGATGCAGGAGTCTCTCTATCAGACAGCGGATGCAAGAGACATTCTTTCAGACAGCGGATGCAGGAGACTCTCTATCAGACAGCGGATGCAGGAGACTCTCTATCAGACAGCAGATGCAGGAGACTCTCAATCAGACAGCGGATGCAGGAGTATCTCCATCAGACAGCGGATGCAGGAGACTCTCTATCAGACAGCGAATGCAGGAGACACTCTATCAAACAGCTGATGCAGGAGTCTCTCTATCAGATAGCGGATGCAGGAGTCTCTCTATCTGACAGCGGATGCAGGAGTCTCTCAATCAGACGGCGGATGCAGGAGTATTCCATCAGACAGCGGATGCAGGAGTATCTCCATCAGAGAGCGGATGCAGGAGACTCTCTATCAGACAGCGGATGCAGGAGACACTCTATCAGACAGCGGATGCAGGAGTCTCTCCGTCAGACAGCGGATGCAGGAGACTCTCTACCAGACAGCATATGCGTGAGACACTCTATCAGACAGGGGATGCAGGAGACACTCTATCAGACAGCGGATGCAGGAGTCTCTCCATCAGACAGCGGATGCAGGAGTTTCTCCATCAGCGAGCGGATGCAGGAGACTCTCTATTAGACAGCGGATGCACGAGTCTCTCAATCAGACAGCGGATGCAGGAGTATCTCCATCAGACAGCGGATGCAGGAGAGTCTCTTTCAGACAGCGGATTCAGGTGTCCCTCTATCAGACAGCGGACGCAGGTGTCTCTCTTTCAGACAGCGGATGCAGTAGTATCTCCATCAGACAGCAGATACAGGAGTCTCTCTATCAGACAGCTGATGCAGGAGACACTTTCAGACAGCGGATGCAGGAGTCTCTATATCAGACAGCGGATGCAGGAGTATCTCTATCAGACAGCGGATGCAGGAGACTCTCTATCAGACAACGGGTGCAGGAGATTTTTCTATCAGACAGTGGATGCATGGATATCTCCATCAAACTGCGGATGCAGGAGTCTTTCTATCAGACAGCGGATGCAGGAGTTTCTCCATCAGCCAGCGGATGCAGGAGACTCTCTATTAGACAGCGGATGCACGAGTCTCTCAATCAGACAGCGGATGCAGGAGTATCTCCATCAGACAGCGGATGCAGGAGAGTCTCTTTCCGACAGCGGATGCAGGAGACTCAATCAGACAGTGGATGCATGAGTCTCTCTATCAGACAGCGGACGCAGGAGACTCTTTATCAGACGGCGGATGCAGGAGACAATATATCAGACAGCGGATGCAGGAGACTCTCAATGAGACAGCAGATGCAGGAGACACTATATCAGACAGTGGATGCAGGCGTATCTCCATCAGACAGTGGATGCAGGAGACACTCTATCAGACAGCAGATGCAGGAGTATCTTTATCAGACAGCGGATGCAGGAGACACTCTATCAGACAGCGGATGCAGGAGTCTATCAGACAGCGGATGCAGGAGCTTCTCTATCAGACAGCGGATGCAGGAGTATTCCAGCAGACAGCGGATGCAGGAGTATCTCCATCAGAGAGCGGATGCAGGAGACTCTCTATCAGACAGCGGATGCAGGAGACACTCTATCAGACAGCGGATGCAGGAGTCTCTCCGTCAGACAGCGGATGCAGGAGACTCTCTACCAGACAGCATATGCGTGAGACACTCTATCAGACAGGGGATGCAGGAGACACTCTATCAGACAACGGATGCAGGAGTCTCTCCATCAGACAGCGGATGCAGGAGTTTCTCCATCAGAAAGCGGATGCAGGAGACTCTCTATTAGACAGCGGATGCACGAGTCTCTCAATCAGACAGCGGATGCAGGAGAGTCTCTTTCAGACAGCGGATTCAGGTGTCCCTCTATCAGACAGCGGACGCAGGTGTCTCTCTTTCAGACAGCGGATGCAGTAGTATCTCCATCAGACAGCAGATACAGGAGTCTCTCTATCAGACAGCTGATGCAGGAGACACTTTCAGACAGCGGATGCAGGAGTCTCTATATCAGACAGCGGATGCAGGAGTATCTCTATCAGACAGCGGATGCAGGAGACTCTCTATCAGACAACGGGTGCAGGAGATTTTTCTATCAGACAGTGGATGCATGGATATCTCCATCAAACTGCGGATGCAGGAGTCTTTCTATCAGACAGCGGATGCAGGAGTTTCTCCATCAGCCAGCGGATGCAGGAAACTCTCTATTAGACAGCGGATGCACGAGTCTCTCAATCAGACAGCGGATGCAGGAGTATCTCCATCAGACAGCGGATGCAGGAGAGTCTCTTACCGACAGCGGATGCAGGAGACTCAATCAGACAGTGGATGCATGAGTCTCTCTATCAGACAGCGGACGCAGGAGACTCTTTATCAGACGGCGGATGCAGGAGACAATATATCAGACAGCGGATGCAGGAGACTCTCAATGAGACAGCAGATGCAGGAGACACTATATCAGACAGTGGATGCAGGCGTATCTCCATCAGACAGTGGATGCAGGAGACATTCTATCAGACAGCAGATGCAGGAGTATCTTTATCAGACAGCGGATGCAGGAGACACTCTATCAGACAGCGGATGCAGGAGTCTATCAGACAGCGGATGCAGGAGCTTCTCTATCAGACAGCGGATGCAGGAGTATTCCAGCAGACAGCGGATGCAGGAGTATCTCCATCAGAGAGCGGATGCAGGAGACTCTCTATCAGACAGCGGATGCAGGAGACACTCTATCAGACAGCGGATGCAGGAGTCTCTCCGTCAGACAGCGGATGCAGGAGACTCTCTACCAGACAGCATATGCGTGAGACACTCTATCAGACAGGGGATGCAGGAGACACTCTATCAGACAGCGGATGCAGGAGTCTCTCCATCAGACAGCGGATGCAGGAGTTTCTCTATCAGAAAGCGGATGCAGGAGACTCTCTATTAGACAGCGGATGCACGAGTCTCTCAATCAGACAGCGGATGCAGGAGTATCTCCATCAGACAGCGGATGCAGGAGAGTCTCTTTCAGACAGCGGATTCAGGTGTCCCTCTATCAGACAGCGGACGCAGGTGTCTCTCTTTCAGACAGCGGATGCAGTAGTATCTCCATCAGACAGCAGATACAGGAGTCTCTCTATCAGACAGCCGATGCAGGAGACACTTTCAGACAGCGGATGCAGGAGTCTCTATATCAGACAGCGGATGCAGGAGTATCTCTATCAGACAGCGGATGCAGGAGACTCTCTATCAGACAACGGATGCAGGAGATTTTCTATCAGACAGTGGATGCATGGATATCTCCATCAAACTGCGGATGCAGGAGTCTTTCTATCAGACAGCGGATGCAGGAGTTTCTCCATCAGCCAGCGGATGCAGGAGACTCTCTATTAGACAGCGGATGCACGAGTCTCTCAATCAGACAGCGGATGCAGGAGTATCTCAATCAGACAGCGGATGCTGGAGAGTCTCTTTCAGACAGCGGATTCAGGTGTCCCTCTATCAGACAGCAGATGCAGGTGTCTCTCTTTCAGACAGCGGATGCAGTAGTATCTCCATCAGACAGCGCATGCAGGAGTCTCTCTATCAGACAGCCGATGCAGGAGACACATTCAGACAGCGGATGCAGGAGTCTCTATATCAGACAGCGGATGCAGGAGTATCTCTATCAGACAGCAGATGCAGGCGACTCTCTATCAGAGAACGGATGCAGGAGATTTTCTATCAGACAGTGGATGCATGGATATCTCCATCAAATTGCGGATGCAGGAGTCTTTCTACCAGACGGCGGATGCTAAAGACACTCTTTCAGACAGCGGATGCAGGAGACTCTCTATCAGACAGCGGATGCAGGACACTCTCTATCAGACAGCGGATGCAGGAAACTCTCTATCAGACAGCGGATGCAGGGGCTCTCTATCAGACAGCGGATGCTAGTGTCTCTCTATCAGACAGCAGATGCAGCTGTCATTCTATCAGACAGCAGATGGCGGAGTCTCTTCATCAGACAGCGAATGCAGGAGACTCTCTTTCAGACATCATATGCAGGAAACTCTCTATCAGACAGCGGATGCAGGACACTCTCTATCAGACAGCCAATGCAGGAGTCTCTCAATCAGACAGCGGATGCAGGAGTCTCTCAATCAGACAGCGGATGCAGGAGTATCTCAATCAGACAGCGGGTGCAGGAGACAATCTATCAAACAGCGGATGCAGGAGACTCTCTATCAGACAGTGGATACAGGAGACTCTCTATCAGACAGCGGATGCAGGAGTATCTCGATCAGACAGCCGATGCAGGAGTATCTCTATCAGACAGCGGATGCAGGAGACACTCTATCAGACAGCGGATGCAAGAGACTCTCTATCAGACAGCGGATGCAGGAGTCTCTCTATCGGACAGCGGATGCAGGAGACTCTCAATCAGACAGCGGATTCAGGAGTATCTCCACTAGACAGCGGCTGCAAGAGATTCTCTATCAGACAGTGGATGCAGGAGCACTCTATAAGACAGCGGATGCAGGAGTCTATCAGACAGCGAATGCAGGAATACTCTATCAGACAACAGATGCAGGAGACTTTCTATCAGACAGCGGATGCTTGAGACACTCTATCAGACAGCGGATGCAGGAGTATCTCCGTCAAACAGCGGATGCAGGAGTATCTCAAACAGGCAGCCGGTGCAGGAGACACTATATCAGATAGCGGATGCAGGATTCTCTCCATCAAACAGCGGATGCAGGAGTATCTCCATCAGACAGCAGGTGCAGGAGACACTCTATCAGACAGCGGATGCAGGAGTCTCTCAATTAGACAGCGGATGCAGGAGTATCTCAAACAGGCAGCCGGTGCAGGAGACACTCTATCAGATAGCGGATGCAGGATTCTCTCCATCAGACAGCGGATGGTGGAGTATCTCCATCAGACAGCAGATGCAGGAGACACTCTATCAGACAGCGGATGCAGGAGAGTCTCTATCAGACAGCGGATGCAGGAGACTCTCTATCAGACAGCGGATGCAGGAGTCTCTCTATCAGACAGCGGATGCAGGAGTCTATCGGCCAGCGAATGCAGAAGACTCTCTTTCAGACAGCGGATGCAGGAGTCTCTCCATTAGACAGCGGATGCAGGAGTTTCTCCATCAGACAGCAGATGCAGGAGACTCTCTATCAGACAGCGGATGCAGGAGACACTCTATCAGACAGCGGATGCAGGAGACTCTCTGCCAGACAGCGGATGCAGGAGACACTCTATCAGACAGCGGATGTAGGAGACTCTCTATCTGACAGCGGATGCAGGAGTCTCTCTTACGGACAGCAGATGCAGGAGACTCAATCAGACAGCGGATGCATGAGTCTCTCTATCAGACAGCGGACGCAGGAGACTCTTTATCAGACGGCGGATGCAGATGACAATATATCAGACAGCGGATGCAGGAGACTCTCAATGAGACAGCAGATGCAGGAGACACGATATCAGACAGTGGATGCAGGCGTATCTCCATAAGACAGTGGATGCAGGAGACACTCTATCAGACAGCAGATGCAGGAGTATCATTATCAGACAGCGGATGCATGAGACACTCTATCAGACAGCGGATGCAGGAGACTCTCTATCAGACAGCGGATGCAGGAGCTTCTCTATCAGACAGCCGATGCAGGATGCTCTCAATCAGACAGCGGATGCAGGGGTCTCTCAATCAGACAGCGGATGCAGGAGACTCTCTATCAGACAGCGGATGCAGGAAACTCTCTATCAGACAGCGGATGCAGGACACTCTCTATCAGACAGCCGATGCAGGAGTCTCTCAATCAGACAGCGGATGCAGGAGTCTCTCAATCAGACAGCGGATGCAGGAGTATCTCAATCAGACAGAGGGTGCAGGAGACAATCTATCAGACAGCAGATGCAGGAGAATCTCTATCAGACAGCGGATGCAGAAGACTCTCTATCAGACAGCGGATGCAGGAGTATCTCCATTAGACAGCCGATGCAGGAGTATCTCTATCAGACAGCGGATGCAGGAGACACTCTATCAGACAGCGGATGCAGGAGTCTCTCTATCAGACAGCGGATGCAGGAGTACTCTATCAGACAGCGGATGCAGGAGTCTCTCAATCAGCAATCAGACAGCGGATTCAGGAGTATCTCCACTAGACAGCGGCTGCAAGAGATTCTCTATCAGACAGCGGATGCAGGAGCACTCTATCAGACAGCGGATGCAGAATTTTATCAGACAGCGAATGCAGGAATACTCTATCAGACAACAGATGCAAGAGACATTCTATCAGACATCGGATGCATGAGACACCCTATCAGACAGCGGATGCAGGAGTATCTCCATCAAACCGCGAATGCAGGAGTCTCTCAATCAGACAGCGGCTGCAGGAGTATCCCAATCAGACAACAGATGCAGGAAACACTCTATCAGACAGCGGATGCAGGAGTCTCTAAATCAGACAGCGGATGCAGGAGTATCTCAAACAGGCAGCTGGTGCAGGAGACACTCTATCAGATAGCGGATGCAGGATTCTCTCCATCAGACAGCGGATGCAGGAGTATCTCCATCAGACAGCAGATGCAGGAGACACTCTATCAGACAGCGGATGCAGGAGAGTCTCACTCAGACAGCGGATGCAGGAGACTCTCTTTCAGACAGCGGATGCAGGAGTCTCTCTACCAGACAGCGGATGCAGGAGTCTATCGGCCAGCAAATGCAGGAGATTCTCTTTCAGACAGCGGATGCAGGAGTCTCTCCATCAGACAGCGGATGCACGAGTATCGCCATCAGACAGCAGATGCAGGAGCCTCTCTATCAGACAGCGGATGCAGGAGACACTCTATCAGACAGCGGATGCAGGAGACTCTCTTCCAGACAGCGGATGCAGGAGACACTCTATCAGACAGCAGATGTAGGAGACTCTCTATCTGACAGCGGATGCAGGATTCTCTCTTACGGACAGCGGATGCAGGAGACTCAATCAGACAGCAGATGCATGAGTCTCTCTATCAGACAGCGGATGCAGGAGTCTCTCTATCGGACAGCGGATGCAAGAGTCTATCAGACAGCGAATGCAGGAAACTCTCTTTCAGACATCGGATGCAGGAGTCTCTCCATCAGACAGCTGATGCAGGAGTATCTACATCAGACAGCGGATGCAGGAGACTCTCTATCAGACAGCGGATACAGGAGACTCTCTATCAGACAGCGGATGTAGGAGACTCTCTATCTGACAGCGGGTGCAGGAGTCTCTCTTACCGACAGCGGATGCAGGAGACTCAATCAGACAGCGGATGCATGAGTCTCTCTATCAGGCAGCGGACGCAGGAGACTCTTTATCAGACGGCGGATGCAGGAGACAATATATCAGACAGCGGATGCAGGAGACTCTCAATGAGACAGCAGATGCAGGAGAAACTATATCAGACAGTGGATGCAGGCGTATCTCCATAAGACAGTGGATGCAGGAGACACTCTATCAGACAGCAGATGCAGGAGTATCATTATCAGACAGCGGATGCATGAGACACTCTATCAGACAGCGGATGCAGGAGTCTATCAGACAGCGGATGCAGGAGACTCTCTATCAGACAGCAGATGCTGGAGTCTCTCTATCAGACAGCGGATGCATGATACTTTCTATCAGACAGCAGATGCAGGAGGCACTCTATCAGACAGCGGGTGCAGGAGTATCATCATCAGACAACGAACGCGGGAGTCTCTCTATCGGACACCGAATGCATGAGACACTCTATCAGACAGCGGATGCAGGATTCTCTCCATCAGCAGCGGATCCAGGAGTATCTCAATCAGACAGCGAATGCAGGAGTATCTCCATCAGACAGCGGATGCAGGAGTATCTCCATCAGACAGCAGATGCATGAGACACTCTATCAGACAGCGGATGCAGAAGACTCTCTATCAGACAGCGGATGCAGGAGAAACTCTATCAGACAGGGGATGCAGGAGTATCTTCATAAGACAGCGTATGCAGGAGTCTCTCTATCAAGCAGCGGATGCATGAGACAATCTATCACACAGTGGATGCAGGACACTCTCTATCAGACAGCGGATGCAGGAAACTCTCTATCAGACAGCGGATGCAGAAGACTCTCTATCAGACAGCGGATGCAGGAGCTTCTCTATCAGACAGCCGATGCAGGAGTCTCTCAATCAGACAGATGATGCAGGGGTCTCTCAATTAGACAGCGGATGCAGGAGACTCTCTATCAGACAGCGGATGCAGGAAACTCTCTATCAGACAGCGGATGCAGGACACTCTCTATCAGACAGCCGATGCAGGAGTCTCTCAATCAGACAGCGGATGCAGGAGTCTCTCAATCAGACAGCGGATGCAGGAGTATCTCAATCAGACAGAGGGTGCAGGAGACAATCTATCAGACAGCAGATGCAGGAGAATCTCTATCAGACAGCGGATGCAGAAGACTCTCTATCAGACAGCGGATGCAGGAGTATCTCCATTAGACAGCCGATGCAGGAGTATCTCTATCAGACAGCGGATGCAGTCGACACTCTATCAGACAGCGGATGCAGGAGTCTCTCTATCAGACAGCGGATGCAGGAGTACTCTATCAGACAGCGGATGCAGGAGTGTCTCAATCAGACAGCGGATTCAGGAGTATCTCCACTAGACAGCGGCTGCAAGAGATTCTCTATCAGACAGCGGATGCAGGAGCACTCTATCAGACAGCGGATGCAGAAGTCTATCAGACAGCGAATGCAGGAATACTCTATCAGACAACAGATGCAGGAGACACTCTATCAGACAGCAGATGCATGAGTCTCTCTATCAGACAGCGGATGCAGGAGTCTCTCTATCGGACAGCGGATGCAGGAGTCTATCAGACAGCGAATGCAGGAAACTCTCTTTAAGACATCGGATGCAGGAGTCTCTCCATCAGACAGCAGATGCAGGAGTATCTACATCAGACAGCGGATGCAGGAGACTCTCTATCAGACAGCGGATACAGGAGACTCTCTATCAGACAGCGGATGCAGGAGACTCTCTACCAGACAGCCGATGCATAAGACACTCTGTCAGACAGCGGAAGCAGGAGTCCCTCAATCAGACAGCGGATGCAGGAGTATCTCCATCAGACAGCAGATGCAGGAGACACTCTATCAGACAGCCGATGCAAGAGACTCTCTATCAGACAGCGGATGCAGGAGACATGCTATCAGACAGCTGATGCAGGAAACACTCTAAGACAGCGAATGCAGAAGTCTATTTATCAGAGAGCGGATGCAGGAGTATCTCTATCAGACAGCGGATGAAGGAGACTCTCTTTCAGACAACGAATGCAGGAGATTTTCTATCAGACAGTGGATGCATGGATATCTCCATCAAACTGCGGATGCAGGAGTCTCTCTATCAGACAGCGGATGCAAGAGACACTCTTTCAGACAGCGGATGCAGGAGACTCTCTATTAGACAGCAGATGCAGGAGACTCTCTATCAGACAGCGGATGCAGGACACTCTCTTCCAGAGGACAGCGGATGCAGGAGTACCTCCATCAGACAGCGGGTGCAGGAGACTCTCAATCAGACAGCGGATGCAGGAGACACTATATCAGACAGTAGATGCAGGCGTATCTCCATCAGACAGCGGATGCAGCGGATGCATGAGACTTTCTATCAAACAGCAGATGCAGGAGACACTCTATCAGACAGTGGATGCTGGAGTATCTTTATCAGACAGCGGATGCAGGAGACACTCTATCAGACAGCCGATGCAGGAGTCAATCAGACAGCGGATGCAGGAGACTCTCTATCAACCAGCGGATGCAGGAGTATCTCCATCAGACCGCGGATGCAGGAGTCTCTCTATCAGACAGCAGTTGCAAGAGACACTCTATCAGACATCGGATGCAGGAGTATCTTTATCAGACAGCGGATGCAGGAGAAACACTATCAGACAGCGGATGCAGGAGTCTATCAGACAGCGGATGCAGGAGACTCTCTATCAGACAGCGGATGCAGGAGTCTCTCTATCAGACAGCAGATGCATGATACTTTTATCAGACAGCAGATGCAGGAGACACTCTATCAGACAGCGGATGCAGGAGAGTCTCTATCAGACAGCGGATGCAGGAGACTCTCTATCAGACAGCGGATGCAGGAGTCTCTCTATCAGACAGCGGATGCAGGAGTCTATCGGCCAGCGAATGCAGGAGACTCTCTTTCAGACAGCGGATGCAGGAGTCTCTCCATTAGACAGCGGATGCAGGAGTATCTCCATCAGACAGCAGATGCAGGAGACTCTCTATCAGACAGCGGATGCATGAGACACTCTATCAAACAGCGGATGCAGGAGACTCTCCATCAGATAGCGGATCCAGGAGTATCTCAATCAGACAGCGAATGCAGGAGTATCTCCATCAGACAGCGGATGCAGGAGTCTCTCAATCAGACAGCGGATGCAGGAGTATCTCAAACAGGCAGCCGGTGCAGGAGACACTCTATCAGATAGCGGATGCAGGATTCTCTCCATCAGACAGCGGATGCAGGAGTATCTCCATCAGACAGCAGATGCAGGAGACACTCTATCAGATAGCGGATGCAGGAGACTCTCTATCAGACAGCAGATGCAGGAGAAACTCTATCAGACAGGGGATGCAGGAGTATCTCCATAAGACAGCGTATGCAGGAGTCTCTCTATCAGACAGCGGATGCATGAGACACTCTATCAGACAGCGGATGCAGGAGTATCTCCATCAGACAGCGGATGCAGGAGTATCTTCATCAGACAGCAGATGCAGGAGACACTCTATCAGACAGCGGATGCAGGAGAGTCTCTATCCGACAGCGGATGCAGGAGTATCTCAATCACACAGCGGATGCATGAGACTCTTTATCAGACAGCAGATGCAGGAGACCTCTATCAGACAGTGGATGCAGGAGACACTCTATCAGACAGCAAATGCAGGAGTCTCTCAATCAGACAGCGGACGCAGGAGTATCTCCATCAGACAGCGGATGCAGGAGTATCTCAGTCAGACAGCGGATGCAGGAGAATCTCTATCAGACATCGGATGCAGGAGACACTCTATCAGACAGAGGATGCAAGAGTCCCTCCATCAGACAGCGGATGCAGGAGACTCTCTATCAGACAGAATGCAGGAGACTCTCTATCAGACAGCGGATGCATGAGACACTCTATAAGACAGCGGATGCAGGAGTCTCTCAATCAGACAGCGGATGCAGGAGTTTCTCCATCAGACAGCGGATGCAGGAGTATCTCCACAAGACAGCGGATGTAAGGGACTCTCTATCAGACAGCGGATGCAGGAGACACTCTATCAGACAGCGGATGCAGGAGTCTCTCTTACGGACAGCGGATGCAGGAGACTCTATCAGACAGCAGATGCAGGAGACTCTCTATCAAACAGCGGATGCATGAGACACTCTATCAGACAGCGGATGCAGGAGTCTCTAAATCAGAAACCGGACGCAGGAGTATCTCTATTAGACAGCGGATGCAGGAGACACTATATCAGACAGTGGATGCAGGCGTATCTCCCTCAGACAGCGGATGCATGAGACTTTTTATCAGACAGCAGATGCAGGAGACACTCTATCATACAGTGGATGCAGGAGTACCTTTATCAGACAGCGGATGCAGAAGACTCTATATCAGACAGCGGATGCAGGAGTATCTCCGTCAGACCGCGGATGCAGGAGACTCTCTATTAGACAGCAGTTGCAGGAGACAATCTATCAGACAGCGGATGCAGGAGACTCTCTCTGTCAGACAGCAGATGCATGATACTTTCTATCAGACAGCAGATGCAGGAGGCACTCTATCAGACAGCGGGTGCAGGAGTATCTCTATCAGACAACGAATGCAGGAGTGTCTCCATCAGACAGCGGATCCAGGAGTATCTCAATCAGACAGCGGATGCAGGAGTATCTCTATCAGACAGCAGATGCAGGAGTATCTCAATCAGACAGCCGGTGCAGGAGACACTCTATCAGACAGCGAATGCAGGAGTCTCTCAATCAGACAGCGGATGCAGGAGTATCTCAAACAGGCAGCCGGTGCAGGAGACACTCTATCAGATAGCGGATGCAGGATTCTCTCCATCAGACAGCGGATACAGGAGTGTCTCCATCAGACAGCAGATGCAGGAGACACTCTATCAGACAGCGGATGCAGGAGAGTCTCTATCAGACAGCGGATGCAGGAGACTCTCTATCAGACAGCGGATGCAGGAGTCTCTCTATCAGACAGCGGATGCAGGAGTCTATCGGCCAGCAAATGCAGGAGACTCTCTTTCAGACAGCGTATGCAGGAGTCTCTCCATCAGACAGCGGATGCAGGAGTAACGCCATCAGACAGCAGATGCAGGAGCCTCTCTATCAGACAGGGGATGCAGGAGTATCTCCATAAGACAGCGTATGCAGGAGTCTCTCTATCAGACAGCGGATGCATGAGACACTCTATCAGACAGCGGATGCAGGAGTATCTCCATCAGACAGCTGATGCAGGAGTATCTTCATCAGACAGCAGATGCAGGAGACACTCTATCAGACAGCGGATGCAGGAGAGTCTCTATCAGACAGCGGATGCAGGAGACACGCTATCAGACAGCTGATGCAGGAAACACTCTAAGACAGCGAATGCATAAGTCTCTTTATCAGAGAGTGGACGCAGGAGTATCTCTATCAGACAGCTGATAAAGGAGACTCTCTATCAGACAACGGATGCAGGAGATTTTCTATCAGACAGTGGATGCATGGATATCTCTATCAAACTGCGGATGCAGGAGTCTCTCTTTCAGACAGCGGATGCAAGAGACATTCTTTCAGACAGCGGATGCAGGAGACTCTCTATCAGACAGCGGATGCAGGAGACTCTCTATCAGACAGCAGATGCAGGAGACTCTCAATCAGACAGCGGATGCAGGAGTATCTCCATCAGACAGCGGATGCAGGAGACTCTCTATCAGACAGCGAATGCAGGAGACACTCTATCAAACAGCTGATGCAGGAGTCTCTCTATCAGATAGCGGATGCAGGAGTCTCTCTATCTGACAGCGGATGCAGGAGTCTCTCAATCAGACAGCGGATGCAGGAGTATTCCATCAGACAGCGGATGCAGGAGTATCTCCATCAGAGAGCGGATGCAGGAGACTCTCTATCAGACAGTGGATGCAGGAGACACTCTATCAGACAGCGGATGCAGGAGTCTCTCCGTCAGACAGCGGATGCAGGAGACTCTCTACCAGACAGCATATGCGTGAGACACTCTATCAGACAGGGGATGCAGGAGACACTCTATCAGACAGCGGATGCAGGAGTCTCTCCATCAGACAGCGGATGCAGGAGTTTCTGCATCAGCGAGCGGATGCAGGAGACTCTCTATTAGACAGCGGATGCACGAGTCTCTCAATCAGACAGCGGATGCAGGAGTATCTCCATCAGACAGCGGATGCAGGAGAGTCTCTTTCAGACAGCGGATTCAGGTGTCCCTCTATCAGACAGCGGACGCAGGTGTCTCTCTTTCAGACAGCGGATGCAGTAGTATCTCCATCAGACAGCAGATACAGGAGTCTCTCTATCAGACAGCCGATGCAGGAGACACTTTCAGACAGCGGATGCAGGAGTCTCTTTATCAGACAGCGGATGCAGGAGTATCTCTATCAGACAGCGGATGCAGGAGACTCTCTATCAGACAACGGGTGCAGGAGATTTTCTATCAGACAGTGGATGCATGGATATCTCCATCAAACTGCGGATGCAGGGGTCTTTCTATCAGACAGCGGATGCAGGAGTTTCTCCATCAGCCAGCGGATGCAGGAGACTCTCTATTAGACAGCGGATGCACGAGTCTCTCAATCAGACAGCGGATGCATGAGTATCTCCATCAGACAGCGGATGCAGGAGAGTCTCTTACGGACAGCGGATGCAGGAGACTCAATCAGACAGTGGATGCATGAGTCTCTCTATCAGACAGCGGACGCAGGAGACTCTTTATCAGACGGCGGATGCAGGAGACAATATATCAGACAGCGGATGCAGGAGACTCTCAATGAGACAGCAGATGCAGGAGACACTATATCAGACAGTGGATGCAGGCGTATCTCCATCAGACAGTGGATGCAGGAGACACTCTATCAGACAGCAGATGCAGGAGTATCTTTATCAGACAGCGGATGCAGGAGACACTCTATCAGACAGCGGATGCAGGAGTCTATCAGACAGCGGATGCAGGAGCTTCTCTATCAGACAGCGGATGCAGGAGTATTCCAGCAGACAGCGGATGCAGGAGTATCTCCATCAGAGAGCGGATGCAGGAGACTCTCTATCAGACAGCGGATGCAGGAGACACTCTATCAGACAGCGGATGCAGGAGTCTCTCCGTCAGACAGCGGATGCAGGAGACTCTCTACCAGACAGCATATGCGTGAGACACTCTATCAGACAGGGGATGCAGGAGACACTCTATCAGACAGCGGATGCAGGAGTCTCTCCATCAGACAGCGGATGCAGGAGTTTCTCCATCAGCCAGCGGATGCAGGAGACTCTCTATTAGACAGCGGATGCACGAGTCTCTCAATCAGACAGCGGATGCAGGAGTATCTCCATCAGACAGCGGATGCAGGAGTTTCTCCATCAGCCAGCACATGCAGGAGACTCTCTATTAGACAGCGGATGCACGAGTCTCTCAATCAGACAGCGGATGCAGGAGAGTCTCTTTCAGACAGCGGATTCAGGTGTCCCTCTATCAGACAGCGGACGCAGGTGTCTCTCTTTCAGACAGCGGATGCAGTAGTATCTCCATCAGACAGCAGATACAGGAGTCTCTCTATCAGACAGCCGATGCAGGAGACACTTTCAGACAGCGGATGCAGGAGTCTCTATATCAGACAGCGGATGCAGGAGTATCTCTATCAGACAGCGGATGCAGGAGGCTCTCTATCAGACAACGGATGCAGGAGATTTTCTATCAGACAGTGGATGCATGGATATCTCCATCAAACTGCGGATGCAGGAGTCTTTCTATCAGACAGCGGATGCAGGAGTTTCTCCATCAGCCAGCGGATGCAGGAGACTCTCTATTAGACAGCGGATGCACGGATCTCTCAATCAGACAGCGGATGCAGGAGTATCTCTATCAGACAGCTGATGCAGGAGAGTCTCTTACGGACAGCGGATGCAGGAGACTCAATCAGACAGCGGATTCATGAGTCTCTCTATCTGACAGCGGACGCAGGAGACTCTTTATCAGACGGCGGATGCAGGAGACAATATATCAGACAGCGGATGCAGGAGACTCTCAATGAGACAGCAGATGCAGGAGACACTATATCAGACAGTGGATGCAGGCGTATCTCCATCAGACAGTGGATGCAGGAGACACTCTATCAGACAGCAGATGCAGGAGTATCTTTATCAGACAGTGGATGCAGGAGACACTCTATCAGACAGCGGATGCAGGAGTCTATCAGACAGCGGATGCAGGAGACTCTCTATCAGACAGCGGATGCAGGAGTATTCCATCAGACAGCGGATGCAGGAGTATCTCCATCAGAGAGCGGATGCAGGAGACTCTCTATCAGACAGCGGATGCAGGAGACACTCTATCAGACAGCGGATGCAGGAGTCTCTCCGTCAGACAGCGGATGCAGGAGACTCTCTACCAGACAGCATATGCGTGAGACACTCTATCAGACAGGGGATGCAGGAGACACTCCATCAGACAGCGGATGCAGGAGTTTCTCCATCAGCCAGCGGATGCAGGAGACTCTCTATTAGACAGCGGATGCACGAGTCTCTCAATCAGACAGCGGATGCAGGAGTATCTCCATCAGACAGCGGATGCAGGAGAGTCTCTTTCAGACAGCGGATTCAGGTGTCCCTCTATCAGACAGCGGACGCAGGTGTCTCTCTTTCAGACAGCGGATGCAGTAGTATCTCCATCAGACAGCAGATACAGGAGTCTCTCTATCAGACAGCCGATGCAGGAGACACTTTCAGACAGCGGATGCAGGAGTCTCTATATCAGACAGCGGATGCAGGAGTATCTCTATCAGACAGCGGATGCAGGAGACTCTCTATCAGACAACGGATGCAGGAGATTTTGTATCAGACAGTGGATGCATGGATATCTCCATCAAACTGCGGATGCAGGAGTCTTTCTATCAGACAGCGGATGCAGGAGTTTCTCCATCAGCCAGCGGATGCAGGAGACTCTCTATTAGACAGCGGATGCACGAGTCTCTCAATCAGACAGCGGATGCAGGAGTATCTCCATCAGACAGCGGATGCTGGAGAGTCTCTTTCAGACAGCGGATTCAGGTGTCCCTCTATCAGACAGCAGATGCAGGTGTCTCTCTTTCAGACAGCGGATGCAGTAGTATCTCCATCAGACAGCGCATGCAGGAGTCTCTCTATCAGACAGCCGATGCAGGAGACACATTCAGACAGCGGATGCAGGAGTCTCTATATCAGACAGCGGATGCAGGAGTATCTCTATCAGACAGCAGATGCAGGCGACTCTCTATCAGAGAACGGATGCAGGAGATTTTCTATCAGACAGTGGATGCATGGATATCTCCATCAAATTGCGGATGCAGGAGTCTTTCTACCAGACGGCGGATGCAAAAGACACTCTTTCAGACAGCGGATGCAGGAGACTCTCTATCAGACAGCGGATGCAGGACACTCTCTATCAGACAGCGGATGCAGGAAACTCTCTATCAGACAGCGGATGCAGGGGCTCTCTATCAGACAGCGGATGCTAGTGTCTCTCTATCAGACAGCAGATGCAGCTGTCATTCTATCAGACAGCAGATGGAGGAGTCTCTTCATCAGACAGCGAATGCAGGAGACTCTCTTTCAGACATCATATGCAGGAAACTCTCTATCAGACAGCGGATGCAGGACACTCTCTATCAGACAGCCAATGCAGGAGTCTCTCAATCAGACAGCGGATGCAGGAGTCTCTCAATCAGACAGCGGATGCAGGAGTATCTCAATCAGACAGCGGGTGTAGGAGACAATCTATCAAACAGCGGATGCAGGAGACTCTCTATCAGACAGTGGATACAGGAGACTCTCTATCAGACAGCGGATGCAGGAGTATCTCGATCAGACAGCCGATGCAGGAGTATCTCTATCAGACAGCGGATGCAGGAGACACTCTATCAGACAGCGGATGCAAGAGACTCTCTATCAGACAGCGGATGCAGGAGTACTCTATCAGACAGCGGATGCAGGAGACTCTCAATCAGACAGCGGATTCAGGAGTATCTCCACTAGACAGCGGCTGCAAGAGATTCTCTATCAGACAGTGGATGCAGGAGCACTCTATAAGGCAACGGATGCAGGAGTCTATCAGACAGCGAATGCAGGAATACTCTATCAGACAACAGATGCAGAAGACTTTCTATCAGACAGCGGATGCTTGAGACACTCTATCAGACAGCGGATGCAGGAGTATCTCCGTCAAACAGCGGATGCAGGAGTATCTCAAACAGGCAGCCGGTGCAGGAGACACTCTATCAGATAGCGGATGCAGGATTCTCTCCATCAAACAGCGGATGCAGGAGTATCTCCATCAGACAGCAGGTGCAGGAGACACTCTATCAGACAGCGGATTCAGGAGTCTCTCAATTAGACAGCGGATGCAGGAGTATCTCAAACAGGCAGCCGGTGCAGGAGACACTCTCTCAGATAGCGGATGCAGGATTCTCTCCATCAGACAACGGATGCAGGAGTATCTCCATCAGACAGCAGATGCAGGAGACACTCTATCAGACAGCGGATGCAGGAGAGTCTCTATCAGACAGCGGATGCAGGAGACTCTCTATCAGACAGCGGATGCAGGAGTCTCTCTATCAGACAGCGGATGCAGGAGTCTATCGGCCAGCGAATGCAGGAGACTCTCTTTCAGACAGCGGATGCAGGAGTCTCTCCATTAGACAGCGGATGCAGGAGTTTCTCCATCAGACAGCAGATGCAGGAGACTCTCTATCAGACAGCGGATGCAGGAGACACTCTATCAGACAGCGGATGCAGGAGACTCTGCCAGACAGCGGATGCAGGAGACACTCTATCAGACAGCGGATGTAGGAGACTCTCTATCTGACAGTGGATGCAGGAGTCTCTCTTACGGACAGCGGATGCAGGAGACTCAATCAGACAGCGGATGCATGAGTCTCTCTATCAGACAGCGGACGCAGGAGACTCTTTATCAGACGGCGGATGCAGGAGACAATATATCAGACAGCGGATGCAGGAGACTCTCAATGAGACAGCAGATGCAGGAGACACTATATCAGACAGTGGATGCAGGCGTATCTCCATAAGACAGTGGATGCAGGAGACACTCTATCAGACAGCAGATGCAGGAGTATCATTATCAGACAGCGGATGCATGAGACACTCTATCAGACAGCGGATGCAGGAGACTCTCTATCAGACAGCGGATGCAGGAGCTTCTCTATCAGACAGCCGATGCAGGAGTCTCTCAATCAGACAGCGGATGCAGGGGTCTCTCAATCAGACAGCGGATGCAGGAGACTCTCTATCAGACAGCGGATGCAGGAAACTCTCTATCAGACAGCGGATGCAGGACACTCTCTATCAGACAGCCGATGCAGGAGTCTCTCAATCAGACAGCGGATGCAGGAGTCTCTCAATCAGACAGCGGATGCAGGAGTATCTCAATCAGACAGAGGGTGCAGGAGACAATCTATCAGACAGCAGATGCAGGAGAATCTCTATCAGACAGCGGATGCAGAAGACTCTCTATCAGACAGCGGATGCAGGAGTATCTCCATTAGACAGCCGATGCAGGAGTATCTCTATCAGACAGCGGATGCAGGAGACACTCTATCAGACAGCGGATGCAGGAGTCTCTCTATCAGACACTGGATGCAGGAGTACTCTATCAGACAGCGGATGCAGGAGTCTCTCAATCAGCAATCAGACAGCGGATTCAGGAGTATCTCCACTAGACAGCGGCTGCAAGAGATTCTCTATCAGACAGCGGATGCAGGAGCACTCTATCAGACAGCGGATGCAGAAGTTTATCAGACAGCGAATGCAGGAATACTCTATCAGACAACAGATGCAGGAGACATTCTATCAGACAGCGGATGCATGAGACACCCTATCAGACAGCGGATGCAGGAGTATCTCCATCAAACAGCGAATGCAGGAGTCTCTCAATCAGACAGCGGCTGCAGGAGTATCTCAATCAGACAGCAGGTGCAGGAAACACTCTATCAGACAGCGGATGCAGGAGTCTCTCAATCAGACAGCGGATGCAGGAGTATCTCAAACAGGCAGCTGGTGCAGGAGACACTCTATCAGATAGCGGATGCAGGATTCTCTCCATCAGACAGCGGATGCAGGAGTATCTCCATCAGACAGCAGATGCAGGAGACACTCTATCAGACAGCGGATGCAGGAGAGTCTCACTCAGACAGCGGATGCAGGAGACTCTCTTTCAGACAGCGGATGCAGGAGTCTCTCTACCAGACAGCGGATGCAGGAGTCTATCGGCCAGCAAATGTAGGAGATTCTCTTTCAGACAGCGGATGCAGGAGTCTCTCCATCAGACAGCGGATGCACGAGTATCGCCATCAGACAGCAGATGCAGGAGCCTCTCTATCAGACAGCAGATGCAGGAGACCTCTATCAGACAGCGGATGCAGGAGACACTCTATCAGACAGCAAATGCAGGAGTCTCTCAATCAGACAGCGGACGCAGGAGTATCTCCATCAGACAGCGGATGCAGGAGTATCTCAGTCAGACAGCGGATGCAGGAGAATCTCTATCAGACAGCGGATGCAGGAGACACTCTATCAGAGAGAGGATGCAAGAGTCCCTCCATCAGACAGTGGATGCAGGAGACTCTCTATCAGACAGAATGCAGGAGACTCTCTATCAGACAGCGGATGCATGAGACACTCTATCAGACAGCGGATGCAGGAGTCTCTCAATCAGACAGCGGATGCAGGAGTTTCTCCATCAGACAGCGGATGCAGGAGTATCTCCACAAGACAGCGGATGTAAGAGACTCTCTATCAGACAGCGGATGCAGGAGACACTCTATCAGACAGCGGATGCAGGAAACTCTCTTACGGACAGCGGATGCAGGAGACTCTATCAGACAGCAGATGCAGGAGACTCTCTATCAAACAGCGAATGCATGAGACACTCTATCAGACAGCGGATGCAGGAGTCTCTAAATCAGAAACCGGACGCAGGAGTATCTCTATCAGACAGCGGATGCAGGAGACACTATATCAGACAGTGGATGCAGGCGTATCTCCCTCAGACAGCGGATGCATGAGACTTTCTATCAGACAGCAGATGCAGGAGACACTCTATCATACAGTGGATGCAGGAGTCTCTCCATCAGACAGCAGATGCAGGAGTATCTACATCAGACAGCGGATGCAGGAGACTCTCTATCAGACAGCGGATACAGGAGACTCTCTATCAGACAGCGGATGCAGGAGACTCTCTACCAGACAGCCGATGCATAAGACACTCTATCAGACAGCGTAAGCAGGAGTCCCTCAATCAGACAGCGGATGCAGTTGTATCTCCATCAGACAGCAGATGCAGGAGACACTCTATCAGACAGCCGATGCAAGAGACTCTCTATCAGACAGCGGATGCAGGAGACATGCTATCAGACAGCTGATGCAGGAAACACTCTAAGACAGCGAATGCAGAAGTCTCTTTATCAGAGAGCGGATGCAGGAGTATCTCTATCAGACAGCGGATGAAGGAGACTCTCTTTCAGAAAACGAATGCAGGAGATTTTCTATCAGACAGTGGATGCATGGATATCTCCATCAAACTGCGGATGCAGGAGTCTCTCTATCAGACAGCGGATGCAAGAGACACTCTTTCAGACAGCGGATGCAGGAGACTCTCTATTAGACAGCAGATGCAGGAGACTCTCTATCAGACAGCGGATGCAGGACACTCTCTTCCAGAGGACAGCGGATGCAGGAGAACCTCCATCAGACAGCGGGTGCAGGAGACTCTCAATCAGACAGCGGATGCAGGAGACACTATATCAGACAGTAGATGCAGGCGTATCTCCATCAGACAGCGGATGCAGCGGATGCATGAGACTTTCTATCAGACAGCAGATGCAGGAGACACTCTATCAGACAGTGGATGCTGGAGTATCTTTATCAGACAGCGGATGCAGGAGACACTCTATCAGACAGCCGATGCAGGAGTCAATCAGACAGCGGATGCAGGAGACTCTCTATCAACCAGCGGATGCAGGAGTATCTCCATCAGACCGCGGATGCAGGAGTCTCTCTATCAGACAGCAGTTGCAAGAGACACTCTATCAGACATCGGATGCAGGAGTATCTTTATCAGACAGCGGATGCAGGAGAAACACTATCAGACAGCGGATGCAGGAGTCTATCAGACAGCGGATGCAGGAGACTCTCTATCAGACAGCGGATGCAGGAGTCTCTCTATCAGACAGCAGATGCATGATACTTTTATCAGACAGCAGATGCAGGAGACACTCTATCAGACAGCGGATGCAGGAGAGTCTCTATCAGACAGCGGATGCAGGAGACTCTCTATCAGACAGCGGATGCAGGAGTCTCTCTATCAGACAGCGGATGCAGGAGTCTATCGGCCAGCGAATGCAGGAGACTCTCTTTCAGACAGCGGATGCAGGAGTCTCTCCATTAGACAGCGGATGCAGGAGTATCTCCATCAGACAGCAGATGCAGGAGACTCTCTATCAGACAGCGGATACATGAGACACTCTATCACACAGCGGATGCAGGAGACTCTCCATCAGATAGCGGATCCAGGAGTATCTCAATCAGACAGCGAATGCAGGAGTATCTCCATCAGACAGCGGATGCAGGAGTCTCTCAATCAGACAGCGGATGCAGGAGTATCTCAAACAGGCAGCCGGTGCAGGAGACACTCTATCAGATAGCGGATGCAGGATTCTCTCCATCAGACAGCGGATGCAGGAGTATCTCCACCAGACAGCAGATGCAGGAGACACTCTATCAGATAGCGGATGCAGGAGACTCTCTATCAGACAGCAGATGCAGGAGAAACTCTATCAGACAGGGGATGCAGGAGTATCTCCATAAGACAGCGTATGCAGGAGTCTCTCTATCAGACAGCGGATGCATGAGACACTCTATCAGACAGCGGATGCAGGAGTATCTCCATCAGACAGCGGATGCAGGAGTATCTTCATCAGACAGCAGATGCAGGAGACACTCTATCAGACAGCGGATGCAGGAGAGTCTCTATCCGACAGCGGATGCAGGAGTATCTCAATCACACAGCGGATGCAGGAGACTCTTTATCAGACAGCAGATGCAGGAGACCTCTATCAGACAGCGGATGCAGGAGACACTCTATCAGACAGCAAATGCAGGAGTCTCTCAATCAGACAGCGGACGCAGGAGTATCTCCATCAGACAGCGGATGCAGGAGTATCTCAGTCAGACAGCGGATGCAGGAGAATCTCTATCAGACAGCGGATGCAGGAGACACGCTATCAGACAGAGGATGCAAGAGTCCCTCCATCAGACAGCGGATGCAGGAGACTCTCTATCAGACAGAATGCAGGAAACTCTCTATCAGACAGCGGATGCATGAGACACTCTATCAGACAGCGGATGCAGGAGTCTCTCAATCAGACAGCGGATGCAGGAGTTTCTCCATCAGACAGCGGATGCAGGAGTATCTCCACAAGACAGCGGATGTAAGAGACTCTCTATCAGACAGCGGATGCAGGAGACACTCTATCAGACAGTGGATGCAGCGTTCTCTCTTACGGACAGCGGATGCAGGAGACTCTATCAGACAGCAGATGCAGGAGACTCTCTATCAAACAGCGGATGCATGAGACACTCTATCAGACAGCGGATGCAGGAGTCTCTAAATCAGAAACCGGACGCAGGAGTATCTCTATCAGACAGCGGATGCAGGAGACACTATATCAGACAGCGAATGCAGGAGTATCTCCGTCAGACCGCGGATGCAGGAGACTCTCTATTAGACAGCAGTTGCAGGAGACAATCTATCAGACAGCGGATGCAGGAGACTCTCTCTGTCAGACAGCAGATGCATGATACTTTCTATCAGACAGCAGATGCAGGAGGCACTCTATCAGACAGCGGGTGCAGGAGTATCTCTATCAGACAACGAATGCAGGAGTGTCTCCATCAGACAGCGGATCCAGGAGTATCTCAATCAGACAGCGGATGCAGGAGTATCTCTATCAGACAGCGGATGCATGAGACTTTCTATCAGACAGCAGATGCAGGAGACACTCTATCATACAGTGTATGCAGGAGTACCTTTATCAGACAGCGGATGCAGAAGACTCTATATCAGACAGCGGATGCAGGAGTATCTCCGTCAGACCGCGGATGCAGGAGACTCTCTATTAGACAGCAGTTGCAGGAGACAATCTATCAGACAGCGGATGCAGGAGACTCTCTCTGTCAGACAGCAGATGCATGATACTTTCTATCAGACAGCAGATGCAGGAGGCACTCTATCAGACAGCGGGTGCAGGAGTATCTCTATCAGACAACGAATGCAGGAGTGTCTCCATCAGACAGCGGATCCAGGAGTATCTCAATCAGACAGCGGATGCAGGAGTATCTCTATCAGACAGCAGATGCAGGAGTATCTCAATCAGACAGCCGGTGCAGGAGACACTCTATCAGACAGCGAATGCAGGAGTCTCTCAATCAGACAGCGGATGCAGGAGTATCTCAAACAGGCAGCCGGTGCAGGAGACACTCTATCAGATAGCGGATGCAGGATTCTCTCCATCAGACAGCGGATACAGGAGTGTCTCCATCAGACAGCAGATGCAGGAGACACTCTATCAGACAGCGGATGCAGGAGAGTCTCTATCAGACAGCGGATGCAGGAGACTCTCTATCAGACAGCGGATGCAGGAGTCTCTCTATCAGACAGCGGATGCAGGAGTCTATCGGCCAGCAAATGCAGGAGACTCTCTTTCAGACAGCGTATGCAGGAGTCTCTCCATCAGACAGCGGATGCAGGAGTAACGCCATCAGACAGCAGATGCAGGAGCCTCTCTATCAGACAGCGGATGCAGGAGACAATCTATCAGACAGCGGATGCAGGAGACTCTCTACCAGACATCGGATGCAGGAGATTTTCTATCAGACAGGGGATGCATGGATATCTCCATCAAACTGCGGATGCAGGAGTCTTTCTATCAGACAGCGGATGCAGGAGTTTCTCCATCAGCCAGCGGATGCAGGAGACTCTCTATTAGACAGCGGATGCACGAGTCTCTCAATCAGACAGCGGATGCAGGAGTATCTCCATCAGACAGCGGATGCAGGATTCTCTCTAATGGACAGCGGATGCAGGAGACTCAATCAGATAGCAGATGCATGAGTCTCTCTATCAGACAGCGGATGCAGGAGTCTCTCTATCGGACAGCGGATGCAGGAGTCTATCGGACAGCGAATGCAGGAGACTCTCTTTCAGACATCAGATGCAGGAGTCTCTCCATCAGACAGCGGATGCAGGAGTATCTACATCAGACAGCGGATGCAGGAGACTCTCTATCAGACAGCGGATGCAGGAGACTCTCTATCAGACAGCGGATGCTGGAGACTCTCTACCAGACAGCCGATGCATGAGACACTCTATCAGACAGCGGAAGCAGGAGTCCCTCAATCAGACAGCGGATGCAGGAGTATCTCCATCAGACAGCGGATGCAGGAGACACTCTATCAGACAGCCGATGCAAGAGACTCTCGTTCAGACAGCGGATGCAGGTGACATGCTATCAGACAGCTGATGCAGGAAACACTCTCAGACAGCGAATGCAGAAGTCTCTTTATCAGAGAGCGGATGCAGGAGTATCTCTATCAGACAGCGGATGAAGGAGACTCTCTATCAGACAACGGATGCTGGAGATTTTCTATCAGACAGTGGATGCATGGATATCTCCATGAAACTGCGGATGCAGGAGTCTCTCTATCAGACAGCGGATGCAAGAGACACTCTTTCAGACAGCGGATGCAGGAGACTCTCTATTAGACAGCGGATGCAGGAGTCTCTCTATCAGACAGCGGATGCAGGAGACTCTCTTCCAGCGGACAGCGGATGCAGGAGTACCTCCATCAGACAGCGGGTGCAGGAGACTCTCAATCAGACAGCGGATGCAGGAGACACTATATCAGACAGTAGATGCAGGCGTATCTCCATCTGACAGCGGATGCAGCGGATGCATGAGACTTTCTATCAGACAGCAGATGCAGGAGACACTCTATCAGACAGTGGATGCTGGAGTATCTTTATCAGACAGCGGATGCAGGAGACACTCTATCAGACAGCGGATGCAGGAGTCAATCAGACAGCGGATGCAGGAGACTCTCTATTAGACAGAGGATGCAGGAGTATCTCCATCAGACCGCGGATGCAAGAGTCTCTCTATCAGACAGCAGTTGCAGGAGACGCTCTATCAGACAGCGGATGCAGGAATATCTTTATCAGACAGCGGATGCAGGAGACACTCTATCAGACAGCGGATGCAAGAGTCTATCAGACAGCGGATGCAGGAGACTCTCTATCAGACAGCGGATGCAGGAGTCTCTCTATCAGACAGCAAATGCATGATACTTTCTATCAGACAGCAGATGCAGGAGGAACTCTATCAGACAGCGGGTGCAGGAGTATCTCCATCAGACAACGAATGCAGGAGTCTCTCTATCGGACAGCGGATGCATGAGACACTCTATCACACAGCGGATGCAGTAGACTCTCCATCAGATAGCGGATCCAGGAGTATCTCAATCAGACAGCGAATGCAGGAGTATCTCCATCAGACAGCGGATGCAGGAGTCTCTCAATCAGACAGCGGATGCAGGTGTATCTCAAACAGGCAGCCGGTGCAGGAGACACTCTATCAGATAGCGGATGCAGGATTCTCTCCATCAGACAACGGATGCAGGAGTATCTCCATCAGACAGCAGATGCAGGAGACACTCTATCAGATAGCGGATGCAGGAGACTCTCTATCAGACAGCAGATGCAGGAGAAACTCTATCAGACAGGGGATGCAGGAATATCTCCATAAGACAGCGTATGCAGGAGTCTCTCTATCAGACAGCGGATACATTAGACACTCTATCAGACAGCGGATGCAGGATTCTCTCCATCAGACAGCGGATGCAGGAGTATCTCCATCAGACAGCGGATGCAGGAGTATCTCCATAAGACAGCAGATGCAGGAGACACTCTAACAGACAGCGGATGCAGGAGCGTCTATATCAGACAGCGGATGCAGGAGACTCTCTATCAGACAGTGGATGCAGGAGTCTCTCTATCAGACAGCGGATGCAGGAGTCTATCGGACAGCGAATGCAGGAGACTCTCTTTCAGACAGCGGATGCAGGAGTCTCTTCATCAGACAGCGGATGCAGGAGACTTTCTATCAGACAGAGGATGCAGGAGACTCTCTATCAGACAGCAGATGCAGGAGACTCTCTACCAGACAGCGGATGCAGGAGACACTCTATCAGACAGCGGATGCAGTAGACTCTCTATCCGACAGCGGATGCAGGACTCTCTCTAATGGACAGCGGATGCAGGAGACTCTATCAGACAGCGGAGGCATGAGTCTCTCTATCAGATAGCGGACGCAGGAGACTCTTTATCAGACCGCGGATGCAGGAGACAATATATCAGACAGCGGATGCAAGAGACTCTCAATCAGACAGCGGATGCAAGAGACACTATATCAGACAGTGGATGCAGGCGTATCTCCATCAGACAGCGGATGCATGAGACTTTCTATCAGACAGCAGATGCAGGAGACACTCTATCAGACAGTGGATGCAGGAGTATCTTTATCAGACAGCGGATGCAGGAGTATCACTATCAGACCACGGATGCAGGAGACTCTCTATCAGACAGCAGTTGCAGGAGACACTCTATCAGATAGCGGATGCAGGAGTATCTTTATCAGACAGCTGATGCAGGAGACACTCTATCAGACAGCGGATGCAGGAGACTCTCTATCAGACAGCGGATGCATCATACTTTCTATCAGACTGCAGATGCAGGAGGCACTCTATCAGACAGCGGGTGCAGGAGTATCTCCATCAGACAACGAATGCAGGAGTCTCTCTACCGGACAGCGGATGCATAAGACACTCTATCAGACAGCGGATGCAGGATTCTCTCCATCAGACAGCGGATCCAGGAGTATCTCAATCAGACAGCGAATGCAGGAGTATCAGACAGCGGATGCAGGAGTATCTCCATCAGACAACGGATGCAGGAGACACTCTATCAGACAGCGGATGCAGGAGAAACTCTATCAGACAGGGGATGCAGGAGTATCTTCATAAGACAGCGTATGCAGGAGACTCTCTATCAGACAGCGGATGCATGAGACACTCTATCAGACAGCGGATGCAGGAGTATCTCCATCAGACAGCGGATGCAGGAGTATCTTCATCAGACAGCAGATGCAGGTGACACTCTATCAGACAGCGGATGCAGGAGAGTCTCTATCAGACAGCGGATGCAGGAGTATCTCAATCAGACAGCGGATGCAGGAGACTCTTTATCAGACAGCAGATGCAGGAGACCTTTATCAGACAGCGGATGCAGGAGACACTCTATCAGACAGCAAATGCAGGAGTCTCTCAATCAGACAGCGGACGCAGGAGTATCTCCATCAGACAATGGATGCAGGAGTATCTCAGTCACACAGCGGATGCAGGAGAATCTATCAGACAGCGGATGCAGGATTCTCTCCATCAGACAGCGGATGCAGGAGACTCTCTATCAGACAGCGGATGCAGGAGTATCTCCATCAGACCACGGATGCAGGAGACTCTCTATCAGACAGCAGTTGCAGGAGACACTCTATCAGACAGCGGATGCAGGAGAGTCTCTATCAGACAGCGGATGCAGGAGACTCTCTATCAGACAGCGGATGCAGGAGTATCTTAATCAGACAGCTGATGCAGGAGACACTCTATCAGACAGCGGATGCAGGAGACTCTCTATCAGACAGCGGATGCAGGAGTCTCTCTATCAGACAGCGGATGCATGATACTTTCTATCAGACTGCAGATGCAGGAGGCACTCTATCAGACAGCGGTTGCAGGAGTATCTCCATCAGACAACGAATGCAGGAGTCTCTCTACCGGACAGCGGATGCATGAGACACTCTATCAGACAGCGGATGCAGGATTCCCTCTATCAGACAGCGGATCCAGGAGTATCTCAATCAGACAGTGAATGCAGGAGTATCTCCATCAGACAGCGGATGCAGGAGTATCTCCATCAGACAACGGATGCAGGAGACACTCTATCAGACAGCGGATGCAGGAGAAACTCTATCAGACAGGGGATGCAGGAGTATCTTCATAAGACAGCGTATGCAGGAGACTCTCTATCAGACAGCGGATGCATGAGACACTCTATCAGACAGCGGATGCAGGAGTATCTCCATCAGACAGCGGATGCAGGAGTATCTTCATCAGACAGCAGATGCAGGAGACACTCTATCAGACAGCGGATGCAGGAGAGTCTCTATCAGACAGCGGATGCAGGAGTATCTCAATCAGACAGCGGATGCAGGAGACTCTTTATCAGACAGCAGATGCAGGAGACCTCTATCAGACAGCGGATGCAGGAGACACTCTATCAGACAGCAAATGCAGGAGTCTCTCAATCAGACAGCGGACGCAGGAGTATCTCCATCAGACAACGGATGCAGAAGTATCTCAGTCACACAGCGGATGCAGGAGAATCTATCAGACAGCGGATGCAGGATTCTCTCCATCAGACAGCGGATGCAGGAGACTCTCTATCAGACAGCGGATGCAGGAGTATCTCCATCAGACCACGGATGCAGGAGACTCTCTATCAGACAGCAGTTGCAGGAGACACTCTATCAGACAGCGGATGCAGGAGAGTCTCTATCAGACAGCGGATGCAGGAGACTCTCTATCAGACAGCGGATGCAGGAGTCTATCAGACAGCGAATGCAGGAGTCTCTCCATCAGTGAGCGGATGCAGGAGAATCTCCATCAGACAGCGGATGCAGGAGACTCTCTATCAGACATCGGATGCAGGAGACTCTCTATCAGACAGCGGATGCAGGAGACACTCTTCCAGACAGCCGATTCATGAGACACTCTATCAGACAGCAGAAGCAGGAGTCTCTCAATCAGACAGCGGATTAAGGAGTATCTCCATCAGACAGCGGATGCAGGAGACACTCTATCAGACAGCCGATGCAGGAGACTCTCTATCAGACAGCGGATGCAGGAGACACGCTATCAGACAGCAGATGCAGGAAACACTTTCAGACAGCGAATGCAGAAGTCTCTTTATCAGACAGCGGATGCAGGAGTATTTCTACCAGAGAGCGGATGCAAGAGACATTCTTTCAGACAGCGGATGCAGGAGACTCTCTATCAGACAGCGGATGCAGGAGACTCTCTATCAGACAGCGGAGGCAGGAGACTCTCTTCCAGACAGCGGATGCATCAGACACTCTATCAGACAGGGGATGCAGGAGACACTCTATCAGACAGCAGATGCATAAGTCTCTCCATCAGACAGCGGATGCAGGATTATCTCCTTCAGCCAGCGGATGCAGGAGATTCTCTATTAGACAGCGGATGCAGGAGACTATCAGACAGCGAATGCAGGAGGAACTCTATCAGACAGTGGAAGCAGGAGAATTTCAATCAGACATCGGATGCAGGAGACTCTCTTTCAGACAGCGGATGCAGGAGACACTCTTTCAGACAGCGGATGCAGGAGTATCTCCACCAGACAGCGCATGCAGGAGACTATCTATCAGACAGCGGATGCAGGAGACTCTCTCTCAGACAGCGGATGCAGGAGACTCTCTACCAGACAGCGGATGCATAAGACACTCTTTCAGACAGCGGATGCAGGAGACACTCTAACAGACAGCGGATGCAGGATTAACTCCATCAAACAGCGGATGCAGGAGTCTCTCTATCAGACAGCGGATGTATGAGACACTCTATGAGACAGCGGATGCAGAAGTATCCCCATCAGACAGCGGAAGCAGGAGTCTCTTTATCAGACAGCAGAAGCATGAGACTCTCTATCTGACAGTGGATGCAGGATTCTCTCCATCCGACAGCGGATGCAGGATTCTCTCTATCGGACCGCGAATGCAGGAGATTCTCTATCAGATAGCAGATGTAGGAGTCTCTGTATAAGACAGCGGATGCAGGAGTATCTCCATCAGACAGGGGATGCAGGAGTCTCTCTATCAGAAAGCGGATGCAGGAGACTCTCTACCAGACAGCGGATGCATGAGACACTCTATCAGACAGCGGATGCAGGAGTCTCTCAATCAGACAGCGGATGCAGTAGTATCTCCATCAGAAAGTGGATGCAGGAGTCACTCTTTCAAACAGCTAATACAGGAGACTCTCTATCAGACAGCTGATGCATGATACACTCTATCAGACAGCGGATGCAGGAGTCTCTCAATCAGACAGCGGATGTAGAAGTTTCTCTATCAGACAGAGGATGCAGAAGTATCTCCATCAGACAGCAGATGCAGGAGACTCTCTATCAGACAGCGGATACAGGAGACACTTTATCAGACAGCGGATGCAGGAGTCTCTCTATCAGACAGCGGATGTATGAGACATTCTATGAGACAGCGGATGCAGAAGTATCCCCATCAGACAGCGGAAGCAGGAGTCTCTCTATCAGACAGCAGAAGCATGAGACACTCTATCTGACAGTGGATGCAGGATTTTCTCCATCCGACAGTGGATGCAGAATTCTATTGGACCGCGAATGCAGGAGATTCTCATTCAGATAGCCGATGCAGGAGTCTCTCTATAAGACAGCGGATGCAGGAGTATCTCCATCAGACAGGGGATGCAGGAGTCTCTCTATCAGACAGCGGATGCAGGAGACTCTCTACCAGACAGCGGATGCATGAGACACTCTATCAGACAGCGGATGCAGGAGTCTCTCAATCAGACAGCGGATGCAGGAGTATCTCAATCAGACAGCGGATGCAGGAGTCACTCTTTCAAACAGCTAATACAGGAGACTCTCTATCAGACAGCGGATGCATGAGACACTCTATCAGACAGCGGATGCAGGAGTCCTTTAATCAGACAGCGGATGTAGAAGTTTCTCTATCAGACAGCGGATGCAGAAGTATCTCCATCAGACAGCGTATGCAGGAGACTCTCTATCAGACAACGGATGCAGGAGACACTCTATCAGACAGCGGATGCAGGAATCTCTCCGTCAGACAGCGGATGCAGGAGACTCTCTACCAGACAGCATATGCGTGAGACACTCTATCAGACAGGGGATGCAGGAGACACTCAATCAGACAGCCGATGCAGGAGTCTCTCCATCAGACAGCGGATGCAGGAATTTCTCCATCAGCCAGCGGATGCAGGAGACTCTTTATTAGACAGCGGATGCAGGAGTCTCTCAATCAGACAGCGGATGCAGGAGTATCTCCATCAGACAGCAGATGCAGGAGAGTCTCTTTCAGGCAGCGGATTCAGGTATCCCTCTATCAGACAGCGGATGCAGGTGTCTCTCTTTCAGACAGCGGATGCATTAGTATCTCCATCAGACAGCAGATGCAGGAGTCTCTCTATCAGACAGCCGATGTAGAAGACTCTCTATCCATCAGCGGATGCAGGAGAAACTCTATCAGACAGGGGATGCAGGAGTATCTTCAAAAGACAGCTTATGCAGGTGTCTCTCTATAAGACAGCAGATGCATGAGACACTCTATCAGACAGCGGATGCAGGTGTCTCTCTTTCAGACAGCGGATGCATTAGTATCTCCATCAGACAGCAGATGCAGGAGTCTCTCTATCAGACAGCCGATGTAGAAGACTCTCTATCCATCAGCGGATGCAGGAGAAACTCTATCAGACAGGGGATGCAGGAGTATCTTCAAAAGACAGCTTATGCAGGTGTCTCTCTATAAGACAGCAGATGCATGAGACACTCTATCAGACAGCGGATGCAGGATTCTCTCCATCAGACAGCTGATGCAGGAGTATCTCCATCAGACAGCGGATGCAGGAGTACTCTATCAGACAGCAGATGAAGGAGACACTCTATCGAACAGCGGATGCAGGAGAGTCTCTATCAGACAGCGGATGCAGGAGACTCTCTATCAAACAGCGGATGCAGGGGTCTCTCTATCAGACAGCGGATGCGGGAGTCTATCGGACAGTGAATGCAGAAGACTTTCTTCAGACAGCGGATGCAGGAGACTCTCCATCAGACAACGGATGCAGGAGACTCTCTATCAGACAGCGGATGCAGGAGACTCTCTATCAGACAGCGGATGCAGGAGACTCTCAACCAGACAGCCGCTGCATGAGATACTCTATCAGACAGCGGAAGCAGGAGTCTCTCAATCAGACAGCGGATGCAGGAGTATCTCCATCCGACAGCGGATGCAGGAGACACTCTATCAGACAGCCGATGCAGGAGACTCTCTATCAGACAGCGGATGCAGGAGACACGCTATCAGACAGTCGATGCAGGAAACACTCTCAGACAGCGAATGCAGAAGTCTCTTTATCAGAGAGCGGATGCAGGAGTATCTCTATCAGACAGCGGATCAAGGAGACTCTCTATTAGACAACGGATGCAGGAGATTTTCTATCAGACAGTGGATGCATGGATATCTCCATCAAACTGCGAATGCAGGAGTCTCCCTATCAGACAGCGGATGCAGGAGACACTCTTTCAGACAGCGGATGCAGGAGACTCTCTATCAGACAGCGGATGCTGGAGACTCTCTATCAGACAGCGGATGCAGGAGACTCTCTTCCAGACAGCGGATGCATGAGACACTCTATCAGACAGGGAATGCAGGAGACACTCTATCAGACAGCGGATGCAGGAGTCTCTCCATCAGACAGCGGATGCAGGATTATCTCCTTCAGCCAGCGGAAGCAGGAGATTCTCTATTAGACAGTGGATGCAGGAGACTCTCTATCAGACAGTTGATGCAGGAGACTCTCTACCAGACTGCGGATGCATGAGGCACTCTATCAGACAGCGGAAGCAGGAGAATCTCAATCAGAAAGCGGATGCAGGAGACTCTCTATCAGACAGCGGATGCAGGAGACAATCTATCAGACAGCGGATGCAGGAGTATCTCCATCAGACAACGCATGCAGGAGACTATCTATCAGACAGCGAATGCAGGAGACTCTCGCTCAGACAGCGGATGCAGGAGACTCTCTACCAGACAGCGGATGCATAAGACACTCTTTCAGACAGCGGATGCAGGAGACACTCTATCAGACAGCGGATGCAGGAGTAACTCCATCATACAGCGGATGCAGGAGTCTCTCTATCAGACAGGGGATATTTGAGACACTCTATGAGACAGCGGATGCAGAAGTATCACCATCAGACAGCGGATGCAGGAGTCTCTCTATCAGACAGCGGAAGCATCAGACACTCTATCAGACAGTGGAAGCAGGATTCTCTCCATCCGACAGCGGATGCAGGAGACTCTCCATTAGACAGCGGATGCAAGTGTCTCTCTATCAGACAGCAGATGCAGCTGTCTCTCTATCAGACAGCATATGCAGGAGTATCTCCATCAGACAGCGAATGCAGGAGACTCTCTATCAGACAGCGGATGCAGGAAACTCTCTATCAGACAGCGGATGCAAGACACTCTCTATCAGACAGCCGATGCAGGAGTCTCTCAATCAGACAGCGGATGAAGGAGTCTCTTAATCAGACAGCGGATGCAGGAGTATCTCAATCAGACAGCGGGTGCAGGAGACACTCTATCAGACAGCGGATGCAGGAGACTCTCTATCAGACAGCGGATGCAGGAGTCTCTCGATCAGACAGCGGATGCAGAAGTTTCTCTATCAGACAGCGGATGCAGGAGTCTCTCCATCAGTTTGCGATGCAGGAGTCTCCCCATAAGACAGCGGATGCAGGAGTCTCTCTATTAGACAGCGGATGCAGGAGACTCTCCATCAGACAGCGGATGCAGAAGTCTCTCTATCAGACAATGGATGCAGGAGTCTCTCAATGAGACAGCGGATGCAGGAGTATTCCATCAGACAGCGGACGCAGGAGTATCTCCATCAGACAGCGGATGCAGGAGACTCTCTATCAGACAGCGGATGCAGGAGACACTCTATCAGACAGCGGATGCAGGAGTCTCTCCGTCAGACAGCGGATGCAGGAGACTCTCTACCAGACAGCATATGCGTGAGACACTCTATCAGATAGGGGATGCAGGAGACACTTTATCGGAGAGCGGATGCAGGAGTTTCTCCATCAGCCAGCGGATGCAGGAGACTCTCTATTAGACAGCGGATGCAGGAGTCTCTAAATCAGACAGCGGATGCAGGAGTATCTCCATCAGACAGCGGATGCAGGAGAGTCTCTTTCAGACAGCCGATTCACGTGTCCCTCTATCAGACAGCGGATGCAGGTGTCTCTCTTTCAGACAGCGGATGCAGTAGTATCTCCATCAGACAGCGGATGCATGAGTCTCTCTATCAGACAGCTGATGCAGGAGACACTTTCAGACAGCGGATGCTTGAGTCTCTACATCAGAGAGCGGAAACAGGAGTATCTCTATCAGACAGCGGATGCAGGAGACTCTCTATCAGACAACGGATGCTAAAGATTTTCTATCAGACAGTGGATGCATGGATATCTCCATCAAACTGCGGATGCAGGAGTCTCTCTATCAGACAGCGGATGCAAGAGACACTCTTTCAGACAGCGGATGCAGGTCACTCTCTATCAGACAGCAGATGCAGGAAACTCTCTATCAGACAGCGGATGCAGGAGACTCTCTATCAGACAGCGGATGCAAGTGTCTCTCTATCAGACGGCGGATGCAGCTGTTTCTCTATCAGACAGCAGATGCAGGAGTATCTCCATCAACCAGCGAATGCCGGAAACGGATGCAGGACACTCTCTATCAGACAGCCGATGCAGGAGTCTCCCAATCAGACAGCGGATGCAGGAGTCTCTCAATCAGACAGCGGGTGCAGGAGACACTCTATCAATCAGCGGATGCAGGAGACTCTCTATCAGACAGCGGATGCAGGAGACTCTCTATCAGACAGCAGATGCAGGAGTATCTCCATCAGACAGCCGATGCAGGAGTCTCTCTATCAGACAGCGTATGCAGGAGACACTCTATCAGACAGCGGATGCAGGAGTCTCTCCATCAGACAGCGGATGCAGGAGTATCTCCATCAGACAAGGGATGCAGGAGTCTCTCTATCAGACAGCGGATTGAAGAGACTCTCTACCAGACAGCAGATGCATGAGACACTCTATCAGACAGCGGATGCAGGAGTCTCTCATTCAGACAGCGGATGCAGGAGTATCTCCATCAGACAGCGGATGCATGAGTCACTCTTTCAGACAGCTAATGCAGGAGACTCTCTATCAGACAGTGGATGCAGGACACTCTCTATCAGACAGCAGATGCAGGAAACTCTCTATCAGACAGCAGACGCAAGTGTCTATCAGACAGCGGATGCAGGTGTATCTCAATCAGACAGCGGGTGCAGGAGACACTCTATCAGACAGCGGATGCAGGAGACTCTCTATCAGACAGCGAAGGCAGGAGACTCTCTATCAGACAGCAGATGCAGGAGTCTCTCTATCAGACAGCGGATGCATGAGACACTCTATCAGAAAGCGGATGCAGGATTCTCTCCATCAGACAGCAGATGCAGGATACACTCTATCAGACAGCGGATGCAGAAGACTTTCTATCAGACAGCGGATGCAAGATTATCTCTATCAGACAGCGATGCAGGAGTATCTCCATCAGAAAGCAGATGCAGGATACACTCGATCAGACAGCAGATGCAGAAGACTCTCTATCAGACAGCGGATGCAGGAGACACTCTATAAGAAAGCGGAAGTAGCTAACTCTCTATCAGACAACAGATGCAGGAGACTCTCTATCAGACAGCGGATGCAGGAGACTCTCTATTAGACAGTGGATGCAGGAGACTCTTTATAAGACAGCGGTTGCAGAAGACTCTCTATCAGACAGGGGACGCAGGAGAATCTCCATCAGACAGCGGATGCAGGAGACTCTCTAACAGACAGCGGATGCAGGAGTATCTCAATCAGACTGCGGATGCAGGAGACACCCTATCAGACAGCGGGTGCGGGAGACTTTCTGTCACTCTGTGGATGCAGGAGACTCTCTATCAGACAGCGGATGCAGGAGACTCTCTATCAGACAGCGGATGCAGGAGACTCTCTATCAGACAGCCGATGCATAAGACACTCTATCAGACAGCGGATGCAGGAGTCTCTAAATAAGACAGTGGATGCAGGAGTATCTCCATCAGACAGCGGATGCAGAAGTATCTCCATCAGACAGCGGAAGCAAGAGACTCTCTATCAGACAGCAGATTCAGGAGACACTCTATCAGACAGTTGATGCAGGAGTCTCTCTATGAGACAGCAGATGCAGTGACCCTCTATCAGACAGCAGATGCAGGAGACTCTCTATCAGACAACAGATGCAGGAGAAACTCTATCAGACAGCGGATGCAGGAGTCTCTCCATCAGACATCAGATGCAGGAGTATCTCCATCAGACAGCGGACGTTGGAGTAACTCCATCAGACAGCGGATGCAGGAGACTCTCAATTAGACAATGGATGCAGGAGACACTCTAACAGACAGCGGATGCAGGAAATTCTCTATCAGACAGCGGATGAAGGAGTCGTCTCTATCACACAGCGGATGCAGGAGACTCTCTATCAGACAGCGGATGCAGGTGTCTCTCTTTTAGACAGCGGATGCAGGAGACTCTCTATCAGACAGCAGATGCAAGGGACACTCTATCAGACAGCGTATGAAGGAGTTTCTTCAACAGACAGCGGATGCAGGAGTCTCTCTATCAGACAGCCGATGCATGAGACACTCTATCATACAGCATATGAAGGATTCTCTCCGTCACACAGCAGATGCAGGAGTATCTCCATCAGACAGCGGATGCAGGAGACTCTCTATCAGACAGCAGATGCAGGAGACACTCTTTGAGACAGTGGATGCAGGAGACTCTCTATCAGACAGATGAAACCAGGAGACTCTATCAGACAGTGGATGCAGAAGACTCTCTATCAGACAGCGGATGCAGGAGTCTCTCTATCGGACAGCGAATGGAGGATACTCTCTATCAGACAGAGGATGCAGGAGACTTTCTATCAGACAGCGGATGCAGGAGTCTCTCTATCAGAAGGCTGATGCAGGAGATTCTCTATCAGACAGCAGATGCAGGAGACACTCTATCAGAAAGGGGATGCAGGAGTATCCCCATCCGCTGTCTGATAGAGTGTCTCCTGCATCCGCTTTATGATGGAGATACTCCTTCATCCTCTGTCTGATGGAGATTCTCCTGCATCCGCTTCCTGATAGAGTGTCTCCTGCATCCGCTGTCTTACAGAGAGTCTCCTGCATCCGCTGTCTGATAGGGAGTATCCTGCATCCTCTGTCTGATAGAGTGTCTCCTACATCCGCTGTCTGATAATAAGACACTTGCATCCGCTGTCTGATAGAGGGACACCTGCATCCGCTGTCTGAAAGAGATTCTCCTGCATTCGCTGTCTGAAAGAGACTCTTCTGCATCAGCTGTCTGATGGAGATTCTCCTGCGTCCGCTGTCTGATAGAGAGTGTCCTGGAACCCCTGTCTGATAGAGAGTCTCCTACATCCGCTGTCTGAGAGTCTCCTGCCTCTGCTGTCTGATAGAGTATCTTTATCAGACAGCGGATGCAGGAGGCTCTCTATCAGACAGCGGATAAAGGAGTATCTCCATCAGACCGCGGATGCAGGAGACTCTTAATCAGACAGCAGATGCAGGAGACACTCTATCAGATAGCGGATGCAGGAGTATCTTTATCAGACAGCCGGTGCAGGAGACTCTCTATCAGACAGCGGATGCAGAAGTATCTCTATCAGACAGCGGTACAGAAGACTCTCTATCAGACAGCGGATGCAGGTGTCTGTCCATCAGACAGTGGATGCAGAAGACTCTCTATCAGACAGCGGATGCAGGAGTATCTCCATCAGACAGCGGATGCAGGAGACTCTCAATCAGACAACAGATGCAGGAGACTCTCTATCAGACAGCGGATGCAGGAGACTCTCTATCAGACAGCGGATGCAGGAGACTCTCTTTCAGACAGCGGTTGCAGAAGACTCTCTATCAGACAGCGGACGCAGGAGAATCTCCATCAGACAGCAGATGCAGGAGACTCTCTATCAGACAGCGGATGCAGGAGACTCTCCATCAGACTGCGGATGCAGGAGACTCTCTTCAGACAGCAGTTGCAGGTGTCTCTCCATCAGACAGCGGATGCAGGAGACTCTCTATCAGACAGTGGATGCAGGAGTATCTCCATCAGACAGCGGATGCAGGAGACACTCTATAAGAAAGCGGATGCAGGAGACTCTCTATCAGACAGCGGATGCAGGAGACTCTCTATCAGACAGCAGATGCATGAGACTTTCTATCAGACAGCAGATGCAGGAGACACTCTATCAGACAGCGGATGCAGGAGTATCTTTATCAGACAGCGGATGCAGGAGACTCTCTATCCGACAGTGGATGCAGGAGTATCTCCATCAGACCGCGGATGCAGGAGACTCTCTATCAGACAGCAGTTGCAGAAGACACTCTATCAGACAGCAAATGCAGGAATATCTTTATCAGACAGCGGATGCAGGAGTCTATCAGACAGCGGATGCAGGAGACTCTCTATCAGACAGCGGAGGCAGGAGACTCTCTATCAGATAGTGGGTGCATGATTCTCTCCATCAGACAGCGGATGCAGGAGTATCTCACTCAGACAGCGGATGCAGGAGTATCTCCATCAGACAGCAGATGCAGGAGAAACTTTATCAGACAGCCGATGCAGAAGACGCTCTATCAGACAGCGGATGCAAGATTATCTCCTATCAGACAGCGGATGCAGAAGACTCTCTATCAGACAGCGGATGCAGGAGTCTCATTATCAGACAGCAGATGCATGTTTCTCTCCATCAGACAGCGTATGCAGGAGACTCTCTATCAGACAGTGGATGCAGGAGTATCTCCATCAGACAGTGAACGCTGGAGACACTCTATAAGACAGAGGATGCAGGAGAATCTCTAACAGAGAGCAGATGCAGGAGTATCTAAATCAGACTGCGGATGCAGGAGTATCTCTATCAGACAGCGGATGCAGAAGACTCTCTATCAGACAGCGGATGCAGGAGTCTCTCTATCAGACAGTGGATGCAGGTGTCTCTCCATCAGACAGCGGATGCAGGAGACTCTCTATCAGACAGTGGATTGAGGAGTATCTCGATCAAACAGCGGATGCAGGAGACACTCTATAAGAAAGCGGATGCAGCTAACTCTCTATCAGACAACAGATGCAGGAGACTCTCTATCAGACAGCGGATGCAGGAGACTCTCTATTAGACAGTGGATGCAGGAGACTCTTTATCAGACAGCGGTTGCAGAAGACTCTCTATCAGACAGGGGACGCAGGTGAATCTCCATCAGACAGCGGATGCAGGAGACTCTCTATCAGACAGCGGATGCAGGAGTCTCTCCATCAGACAGCGGACGAGATGAGATGAGAAAAGAGTTGAATGACACAGGCCTGTAAATTTTAGGCAAGATGATATAAGAAGAGTTCGGAGAAGATTGACGCAGACATGCTGCTAGGAGTAAGATGTGACAAGACCAATAGAGAGAAGAATTACATAGACGTGTTTCATGGAGTAAGATAAAGAGTAGAAGAGTAGAGCGAAGAATTACATAGACTTGTTGTTAAGAGTAAGATGAGAAGAGTGCAGTTATGTTTTTAAAAGAACGACGAGGTGAGCAGAGTTGAGAGAAGAATGTCACAGACCTGTTGCTTAGAGTAAACGAGATAAGAATAGTAGAGAGAAGAATGCCACAGATCTGTTGCTTAGAGGACGATGATACAAGAAAAGTAGAGAGAAGAATGACGCAGGTTGAGGTTGAGTAGAGAGAATGGCTCAGACATGTAGATGTACCTAAGAATTAGATGAGACATGAAGGGCAAAGAGAAGCATGACGAAGACGTGTTGTTAAAAGTAAGGTGAGACAAGAAAAGTAGAGAGAAGAATAGCGTTGACATGTCGCTAAGAATGATACAAGACAATGACAGTAGAGAGAATAATGATGCAGACCTGTTGCTAATGGTAAAATTAGACAAGATGAGTAAAAGAAGAACTGTGCAGACTTGTTTCTACAAGTAAGATGACCTGAATAGTAGAGAGAAGAATGGCAAAGACCTATTGCTAAGGGTAAGATGAGATGAGAAGAGTAGAATAAAGAATGAACTAGACTTGTTGCTGAGGGTAAGAGACGAAAAGAAGAGTAGAGAGAAGAATGACACAGGACTGTTGCTAAAAGTAGGATAAGAAGAGAAGAACAGAGTAAAGAATGATGCAGACCTGTTGCTAAGGGTAAGATGAGACAAGAAGAGCAGAGTGTAGAATGACGCAGGCCTGTTGCTAAGAGTAAGACAAGACAAGAAGAGTAGAGAGAAGAATGACGCAGGACTGTTGCTAAAAGTAGGATGAGAAGAGAAGAGAAGAGTGAAAGAATTGCGCCTGTTGCTAATGAATGATGCAGTCTTGTTCCTAGGGGTAAGATGAGATGAAAATAGTAGAGTGAAGAATGATGCAGACATGTTGCTAAGCGTTAGATGAGATAGAAGGTAGAGAGAGAGAGAAGAATGACGCAGACCTGTTGCTGAGGGTAAGACGAAACAAGAAGAGTAGAAAGAAGAATGATGCAGACCTGTTGCTAAGAGTAAGATGAATTAAGATGAGTAGAGTAAGAATGGCTTGGACATGTTGCTAAGCGTAAGAACAGATAAGAATCGTACAGAGAAAAATGATGCAGACATGTTGCTAAGAGTAAGATGAGACGATATGAGTAGAGTCAGAATGATTCAGACCTGTTGCTAAGAGCAAGATGAGATAAGAAGAGTAGGGTGAAGAATGACATAAAACCGTTGCTAAGAGTAAGACAAGACACGAAGAGTAGAGTAAAGAATGACTCAGATCTGTTGCTAAGAGTAAGACAAGACAAGAATAGTAGAGTGAAGAATGACGCAGACCTGTTGCTAAGAGTAAGATGAGATGAGAAGAGTAGTGTGAAGAATAACGCAGACCTGTTGCTAAGAATAAGACAAGACAAGATGAGTAGAGTAAGAATAGCTTGGACCTGTTGCTAAGAGTAAGATGAGACAAGAAGAGTAGAGTGAAGATTGATACAGACCTGTGGCTAAGAGTAAGACAAGACAATAAGAGTAGAGTGAAGAATGACGCAGACATGTAGCTTAGAGTTAGACAAGACAAGATGAGTAGAGTGAAGAATGACGCAGACCTGTTGCTAGGAGTAAGACGAGACAGAATGAGTAGAGTAAATAATGACGCAGACCTGTTGCTAAGATTAAGACAAGACAAGAAGAGTAGAGTGAAGAATGACGCAGACCTGTTACTAAGAGTAAGATGAGATGAGAAGAGTAGAGTGAAGAATGATGCAGACCTGTTGCTGTGGGTAAGAGGAGACAAGAACAGTAGGAAGAAGAATGATGCATACCTGTTGCTAAGAGTTAGAAGAGATTAGAAGCGTACAGAGAAAATGATGCAGACATGTTGCTAAGAGTAAGATGAATTAAGATTAGTAGAGTAAGAATGACTGGGACATGTTGCTAAGATTTAGAAGAGATAAGAAGCGTACAGAGAAAAATGAGGCAGACATGTTGCTAAAAGTAAGATGAGACTAGATGAGTAGAGTCAGAATGAATCAGACCTGTTGCTAAGAGTAAGATGAGATAAGAAGAGTAGAGTGAAGAATGACATAGACCCATTGCTAAGAGTAAGACAAGAAAAGTAGAGTTAAGAATGACGCAAGCCTGTTGCTAAGAGTAAGACAAGACAAGAAAAGTAGGGTGAAGAATGACGCAGGAGTGAAGAATAACGCAGACCTGTTGCTAAGAATAAGACAAGACAAGATGAGAAGAGTAAGAATGACTTAGACTTGTTGCTAAGAGTAAGATGAGACAAGAAGAGTAGAGTGAAGAATGACAAAGACTTGTTGCTAAGAGTATGAAAAGACAAGACGAGTAGAGTAAAGAATGATGCAGACCTGTTGCTAAGAGTAAGACGAGACAGAATATGTAGAGTAAATAATGACGCAGACCTGTTGCTAAGAGTAAGACGATACAAGATCAGTAGAGTAAATAATGACACAGACCTGTTGCTAAGAGTAAGACAAGAAGAGTTGAGTGAAGAATGATGCTGACATGTTGCTAAGAGTAAAATGAGATGAGAAGAGTAGAGCGAAGAATGACGCAGACCTGTTGCTAAGACTAAGACAGGACAAGATGAGTAGAGTGATGAATGACGCAGGACTGTTGCTAAAAGTAGGATGAGAAGAGAAGAGAAGAGTAATGAATGACGCAGACCTGTTGCTAAGAGTAAGATGGGAAGAGAAGAGTAGAGTAATGAATGATGCAGACCTGTTGCTAAGAGTACGACAAGACAAGAAAGGTAGAGAAGAATCACAAAGGACTGTTGCAAAAAGTAGGATGAGAAGAGAAGAGTAGAGTAAAGAATGATGCAGACCTATTGATAAGGGTAAGATGAGATGAGAAGAGTAGAGTGAAGAATGACGCAGACCTGTTGCTAAGAGTAAGACAGACTAGAAGTGTAGAGTAAAGAATGACACAGACCTGTTGCTAAGAGTGAGACAAAACAAGAGGAGTAGGGTGAAAAATGACCCAGACCTGTTGCTAAGAGTCAGACGAGACAGAATGAGTAGAGTAAATAATGACGCAGACCTGTTCCTAAGAATGAGACGAGACAAGATCAATAGAGTTAATAGTGATGCAAACCTGTTGCTAAGAGAAAGACAAGACGAGAAGAGTAGAGTGAAGAATGACGCATTCCTGTTGCTAAGAGTAAGAATAGATGAAAAGAGTAGAGTGGAGAATGACGCAGACATGTTGCTAAGAGTAAGATGGGAAGAGAAGAGTAGAGTAATGAATGATGCAGACCTGTTGCTAAGAGTACGACAAGACAAGAAAGGTAGAGAAGAATCACACAGGACTGTTCCAAAAAGTATGATGAGAAGAGAAGAGTAGAGTAAAGAATGATGCAGACCTATTGATAAGGGTAAGATGAGATGAGAAGAGTAGAGTGAAGAATGACGCAGACCTGTTGCTAAGAGTAAGACAGACTAGAAGTGTAGAGTAAAGAATGACACAGACCTGTTGCTAAGAGTGAGACAAAACAAGAGGATTAGGGTGAAAAATGACCCAGACCTGTTGCTAAGAGTCAGACGAGACAGAATGAGTAGAGTAAATAATGACGCAGACGTGTTCCTAAGAATGAGACGAGACAAGATCAATAGAGTTAATAGTGACGCAAACCTGTTGCTAAGAGAAAGACAAGACGAGAAGAGTAGAGTGAAGAATGACGCATTCCTGTTGCTAAGAGTAAGAATAGATGAAAAGAGTAGAGTGGAGAATGACGCAGACATGTTGCTAAGAACAAGACAAGACAAGATGAGTAGAGAAAGAATGACTTAGACCTGTTGCTAAGAGTAAGATGAGACAAGAAGAGTAGAATAAAGAATAACACAGCCCTGTTGCTAAGAGACAAGACAAGAGGACTTTAGTGAAGAATGACGAAGACCTGTTGCTTAGAGTAAGACAAGACAAGATGAGTGGAGTAAAGAATGACGCAGACCTGTTGCTTAAAGTAAGACGAGACAGAATGAGAAGAGTAAATAATGACGCAGAGCTGTTGCTAAGACTAAGACAAGACAAGATCAGTAGAGTAAATAATGACACAAACCTGTTGCTAAGAGCAAGATGAGATGAGAAGAGTAGAGCAAAGAATGATGCAGACCTGTTGCTAAGAATAAGACAAGGTAAAGAAGAGTAGAGAGAAGAAAGACGCAGACCTGTTGCTAAGGTTAGATGAAATGAGAAGAGTAGAGTGAAGAATGATGCAGACCAGTTGCTAAGAATAAGACCAGTAAAGATGAGTAGAGTGAAAAATGACGCAGACTTGTTGCTAAAAGTAGGATGAGAAGAGAAGAGTAGAGTAAAGAATGATGCAGACCTGTTGCTGAGGGTAAGAGGAGACAATAAGAGTAGAAAAAAGAATGATACAGACATGTTGCTAAGAGTAAGAAGAGATGAGAAGAGTACAGAGAAAAATGATGCAGACATGTTGCTCAGAGTAAGATGAACTAAGATGAGTAGAGTAAGAATGACTGGGACATGTTGCTAAGAGAAAGAAGAGATAAGAAACGTACAGAGAAAAATGATGCAGACATGTTGCTAAGAGTAAGATGAGACTAGATGAGTAGAATAAGAATGACTCAGACCTGTTACAAAGAGTAAGACAAGACAAAAAGAATGGCGCATACCTGTTGCTAAGAGAAAGATGAATTGAGAAGAGTAGAGTGGAAAATGACGCAGTCCTGTTGCTAAGAATAAAAGACAAGATCAGTAGAGTGAAGAATGACGCAGACCTGTTGCTAAAAGTAAGAAGAGATACAAAGAGTACAGAGAAAAATGATGCCGTCCTGTTGCTAAGAGTTAGATGTGACAAGATGAGTAGAGTAAGGAATGACACAGACCTGTTGCTAAGAGTAAGAAAAGACAAGATGAGTAGAGTGAAGAATGGCACAGACATGTTGCTAAGAGTAAGACTAGACATGAGGAGTATAGTAAGGAACCACGCAGACCTATTGCTAAGAGTAAGACAAGACAAGATGAGTAGAGTAAGAATGACTCAGACCTGTTGTTGAGAGTAAGATGAGGCAAGAAGAGCAGAGTGAAGAATGACACAAACCTGTTGCTAAGAGTAAGACAAGGCAAGATGAGTAGAGTAAAGAATAACACAGACCTGTTGCTAAGAGTAAGACGAGACAAAATGAGTAGAGTAAATAACGATGCAGACTTGCTGCTAAGAGTAAGACGAGACAATATCAGTAAAGTAAATAATGATGCAGACCTGTTGCTTAGAGTAAGACAAGACAGGATGAGTAGAGTTAAGAATGGCACTGACCTGTTGCTAAGTGTAAGATAAGACAAGAAGAGTGGAGTAAGGAACGGTGTAGAATTGTTGCCAAGTGTAAGACAAGACAAGCGGAGAAGATTAAAGAATAAACCAGGCCTGTTGCTAACAACAAGACAAGATGAGTAGATTAAAGAATGATGGAGACCTGTTGCTAAGAGTAAGACGAGATGAGAAGAGGAGAGTGAAGAATGACGCAGACCTGTTGCGTAGAGTAATGCAAGACATGATGAGTAGAGTAAGGAATGGCACAGACCTGTAGCTAAGAGTAAGAAAAGACAAGAACAGTAGAAAAAGGAACGACGCAGACCTGTTGCTAAGAGTAAGACAAGACAAAAACAGTAGAGTAAAGAATGATGAAGACCTGTTGCTAAGAGTAAGATGACACAGGGAGAGAGGCTAAAGAGTGTCTTACCTGCTACTAAGAGTAAGACAAGACAAGATGAGTAGAGTAAAGAATGACGCAGACCAGTTGTTAAGAGTAAGACAATACAAGAAGAGTTGAGTTAAGAATTACGCAGACCATTTGCTAATAGTATGACAAGACAAGACAAGAAGAGTAGAACAAAGTATGACCCAGACCTGTTGCTAAGTGTAACATGATATAAGAAGAGTACAGTTAAGTATGACACAGATTTGTTGCTAAGAGTAAGATGAGACTAGAAGAGTAGAGTTAAGAATTACGAAGACCTGTTGCTTAGAGAAGGACAAGACAAGAGGAGAAGAGTAAGGAATGACGCAGACCTGTTGCTAATGGTAAGACAAAACAAGAGGAGTAGAGAAAAGAATTAGGCAGACCTGTTGCTAAGAGTTAGACAATACAAGATGAGTAGAGTAAAGAATGACGCAGTCCTGTTGCTAAGAGTAAGACAAGAAAAGAAGAGTAGAGAAAATAATGATGCAGACATGTTGCTAAGAGTAAGACAAGACAAGATGAGTGGAGTTAAGAATGACGCAGACCTGTTGCTAAGAGTAAGACAAGACAAGAAGAGTAGAGTGAAGATTGGCGCAGACCTGTTGCTAAGAGTAAGAAAAGTAGAGTACATAATTACGCCGACCTGTTGCTTAAAGTAATACAAGACAAAAAATTGGGTTACGAATGACAAGACGAGACGAGAAGAGTAGAGTTAAAAATGACACAGACCTGTTGCTATGAGTAAGACAAGACAAGAAGATTATAAGAAGAAAAAAAGCAGATATGTTGCTAAGAGTTAGACAAGACAAGAGGAGAAAAGTGAGGAAAGACGCAGACATGTTGCTAATAGTAAGACAAGACAAGAAGAGTAGAACAAAGGATGACCCAGACCTGTTGCTAAGTGTAACATGATATAAGAAGAGTACAGTAGAGTATGACACAGATTTGTTGCTAAGAGTAAGATATGACTAGAAGAGTAGAGTTAAGAATGACGAAGACCTGTTGCTTAGAGAAGGACAAGACGAGATGGATAGACTTAAGAATGTCGCAGACCTAATACTAAGAATAAGACAAGACAAGAAGAGTAGAGTAAAGAATGACCCAGACCTGTTGCTAAGAGTAAGACAAGACATAATGACCAGAGTAAGGTATGACGCAGACCTGTTGCTAAGATTAAGACAAGACATTAACAGTAGAGTGAAGAATGACGCAGACTGAGTAGATTAAGAAATGACGCAGACTTGTTGCTAAGAGTAAGACAAGAATAGGAGAGTAAAGAATGACACAGAACTATTTTGCTAAGAGTAAGATGGGACGAAAAGAGTAGAGTAAAGAATGATGCAGACCTGTTGCTAAGAATAAGCCAAGACAATATGAGTAGAATAAATAATGCCACAGGATCCGTTGCTGAGAGAAAGACAAGAAGAGATGAGCAGAGTAAAAAATAACACAGACCTGTTGCTTAGAGTAAAACAAGACCAGAAGAGTAGAGTTAAGAATGGCAGAGACCATTTGCTAAGAGTAAGACAAGATTAGAAAAGGATGACGCAGACCTGTTGCTAAGAGTAAGACAAGACAAGAAGAGTAGAGTAAAGGATGACACAGACCTGTTGCTAAGAGTAAGATGAGACGAGGAGAGTAGAGATAAGAATGAGGCAGACCTTTTGCTAAGCGTACAACAAGACAAGATGATTAGAGTAAATAAATGAGTCAGACCTGCTGCTAAGAGTAAGATGAGACAAGATGAGTACAGTAAAAAATGACGCAGACCTGTTGCTACGAGTAAGATTAGACGAGAAGAGTAGAGCCAAGAATGATGCAAACCTGTTGCTTAGAGTCAGACAAGACAATATGTGTGGAGTAAAGAATAAGACAATGACATGATGCTAAGAGTAAGATAAGACAAGAAAAGTAGAGTAAAGAATGACGCTGACCAGTTGCTAGAGTTAGACAAGACAATATGAGTATAGTAAGAATGACGTAGACATGTTGCTAAGAATAAGACAAGACAAAAAGAGTAGAGTTAGGAATGACGCAAACCTGTTGCTAAGTGTAAGATGAGACAAGAAGAGTATAGTAAAGAATAACGCAGACCTGTTGCTAAAAATAAGACAAGACAAGAGGAGTAGAGTAAGAATGACGCCAACCTGTTGCTAGAAGACAGACAAGAAGAGTAGAGTAAACAATTATGCAGACCTGTTGCTAATGATAAGACAAGACAAGACGCGCAGAGTAGAGTAACGAATGACGTAGACCTGTAGCTAAGAGTAAGACAAGACAAGATGAGTAGTGTAAGGAATGACGCAGACCTGTTGCTTAGGGTTCGACAAGATAAGAGGAGTAGAGTAAGTAATGACGCAGACCAGTTGCTAGTGGTAAGTCAAAGCAAGATGATTAGAGTAAAAAATGACGCAGACCTGTTGCTAAGAGTAAGACAATACAAGATGAGAAGAGTAAAGAATGACACAGACCTGTAGCTAAGAGTAAGACAAGACAAGATGATAAGATTAAAAGATGACGCAGACATGTTGCCAAGAGTAAGATGAGACAAGAAAAGTAGAGTAAAGAATGACGCAGACCTGTTGCTAAGAGTAAGAAAAGACAAGATGAGAAGAGTAAGAAATGACGCAGACCTGTTGCTAAGAGTAAGACAAGAGGAGAAGAGTAAAGAATGGCGCAGACCTGTTGCTAAGAGAAAGATTAGACAATAAAAGTAGAGTAATAAATGACGAAGACCTGTTGCTAAGAGAATGACAAGACAAGAAAAGAAGAGTTAGGAATGACGCACACCTGTTGCTTAGACAAGGCAAGACAAGATGAGTAGGGTAAAGAATGACACAGACCTGTTGCTAAGATTAAGACAAGACAAGAAGAGTAGAGTAAGGAACGACAAGACAAGGAGAGTAGAGTAAGGAACGACGCAGACCTGTTGCTAAGGCCTGTTGCTAAGAGCAAGACAAAACAAGAAGTGTAGAGTAAGAATAACGCAGACATGTTGCAAAGAGTAAGATAAGACAAGATGAGTAGAGTAAGGAAGGACGCAAACCTGTTACTAAAGGTAAGACTTGACAATAAGAGTAGAGTAAAGAATGACACAGACCTCTTGCTAAGAGTAAGATGGGACGAGAAGAGTAGAGTAAAGAATGATAGAGACCTGTTGCTAAGAATTAGACAAGACAAGATGGGTAGAGTAAAGAATGACGCAGACCTGTTGCTAAGAGTAAGACAAAATGAGTAGAGTAAAGAATGACACATTCCGGTTGCTTAGAGTAAGACAAGATAAGATGAGTAGAGTTACGAATTGCATAAGACCTTTTGCAAAGAGTAACACAGGATTAGAAAAACAGAGTAAAGAATGACGCAGAACTGTTGCTAATAGTAAGACAATACAAGTAGAGTACAGTAAAGAATGACCTGTTACTAAGAATAAGTAAAGACAAGAAAACTTAAGTGAAGAATGATGCAGACCTGTTGCTAAGAGTAAGATGAGACAAGATGAGTGGAGTAAATAATGACGCAGACCTGTTGCTAAGAGTAAGACAAGACAAGAAGAGTAGAGTGAAGAATGATGCGGACCTATTGCTAAGAGTAAGATGAGATGTGAAGAGTAGAGTGAAGAATGAAGCAGACCTGTTGCTAAGAATAAGACAAGACAAGATGAGTAGAGTGAAGAATATGTTGCTAAGAATATGAAGAGATAAGAAGAGTACAGAGAAAAATGATGCATACATGTTGCTAAGAGTACGATAAGACAAGAAGAGTAGAGTGAAGAATGACACAGACCTGTTGCTAAGAGTAAGAAAAGACAAGATGAGTAGAGTAAAGAATGATACAGACCTGTTGCTAAGAGTAAGACAAGACAAGCAATGTGGAGTAAGGAACGACGCAGACCTGTTGCTAAGAATAAGACAAGATGAGTAGAGTAAAGAATGATGCAGACCTGTTGCTAAGAGTAAGACGAGACAGGGAGAGAGTGTAAAGAGTGTCAGATATGTTACTAAGAGTAAGACAAGACGAGTAGGGGAAATAATGACGCAGAACTGTTGGTAACAGTAAGACAAGACAAGAAGAGTAGACTAAGGAACGAAACAGACCTGCTGCTAAGAGTGAGAGAAGAGTAGAGTGAAGAATGACACAGACCTGTTGCTAAGAGGAAGAAAAGAAAAGATGAGTAGAGTAAAGAATGACACAGACCTGTTGCTAAGAGTAAGACAAGACAAGAAATGTGGAGTAAGGAACGACGCAGACCTGTTGCTAAGAGTAAGACAAGACAAGAAGAGTAGAGTAAAGAATGATGCAGACCTGTTTCTAAGAGTAAGACGAGACAGGGAGAGAGAGTATAGAGTGACAGACATGTAATTAAGAGTAAGACAAGACGAGTAGGGGAAATAATGACGCAGACGTGTTGGAAACAGTAAGACAAGACAAGAAGAGTAGAGTAAAGAATGACACAGACCTATTGCTAATAATAAGACAAGACAAGACAAGACAAGAAGAGTAGAGTAAGAAATGACGCATACCTGTAGCTAAAATATGACAAGACAAGATGAGTAGAGTAAGGGATAACGCAGACCTGTTGCCTATGGCAAGACAAAACAATAAGAGTAGAGTAAAGAATGACGCATACCTGTTGCTAAGAGTAAGACAAAACAAGATAGGTAGAGTAAAGAATGACACAGACCTGTTGCTAAGAGTAAGACAAGACCGATTTAGTAGAGTAGAATGGCACAGACCTGTTGCTAAGCGTAAGACAAGACAAGAAGAGTAGAGTAAGGAACTACGTAGGCCTGTTGTTAAGGGTAAGACAAGACAAGAAGAGTAAAGATTGATGCAGATCTGCTGCTAAGAGTAAGACATGACAGGGAGAGAGAGTAAGGAGTGTCAGACCTGTTGCTAAGAGTACAAAAAAAGTAAGTAAGGGTGCAAAGATCAAGAAGAGATACAATCAAGACAAGATGAGTAGAGGAAAGAATGACGCAGACCTGTTGCTAAGAGTAAGACAAGACAAGAAGAGTAGAGGAAAGAAAGACACAGACCTGTTGCTTATAGTAAGACAAGACAAGATGAGTAAAGTAAGGAATGATGCAGACCTGTTGCTAATAGTAAGACAAAACAAGAAGAGTAGAGTAAAGAATGACGCAGACCTGTTGCTTAGAGTAAATCAAGACAAGAATAGTAGAGTTAAGAATGATGCAGACCTGTTGCTTAGAGAAAGCCAAGACAGAATCAGTAGAGTAAAGAATGACGCAGACCTGTTGCTTAGAGTAAGGAAGTAAGGACTCACAGGTTCCTTGACTTGGTTGATCTGTATCTCTTCAGAAAATAACAATCATCATTTATAGATGATAAACTTGAGGGTATGTACCGAAGATCAGCCTTTATATTTATACAGGTTTAAACAAAGATAATATTCCTTTCCATCTTCATCTTATATAAAATCAATGTCCAAACTATTTGTATCCATATACTTAGCAAACAGTGCAGTCCAAGATGAGATGCAATAACCTGTGGCAATGTTTTTTGTCAATGTTTCATTGGAATCCTCTCAACATGTTTTGTTGGTACTCAATGGTAGCCTCTCAGTAAAGTATGTTGAATTATGGTAGTGGTAGTGAGTGAATGCGTTTGATTGGCATACTAAAAATGAAAAACACAAAAAAGGATTCATGGAGAATTAAATAGACAAGTGGTAGCAAAGCCTGTCTGACATATAGTGTCTCATCCACCTAGTTAATTTGGATGGACAGAACTAGACCAGGAAAGATAACTCTAGCTTTGGATTAGATTTGAAGACTACTGATCTCTGGCTTTGGAAGAAAAACACAAAATAGCTAGGTAGACGAAGATTGAAGTTATAAAGTAATCCAGCAGAAGAAAATTGAAGTGAACTCTAGCTTTGCAGAAGAAATATGAAGACAACTGATCTATAGCTTTGAAAGAAGGTTGGAGATAATTGAACACCAGCTTCGAAAGAAATTTGTAGAAATAAATGAATTAAAGCTTTGGAAATAGAGACAAAATAAATTCTAGATTGGACGAAAATTGAATAAAAATGTTAAATCCATCTTTTGATGACAATCGAAGTGAACTCTAGCTTTGGAAGAAAAATGAATTGAACTCTAGATTTAGAAGAAGTACAGAGAAAACTGATATCTAGCTTTGGAAGATAATTAAAGAAAAAAAATAATTCAAGATTTAGAAGATAAATTAAAAGAAAAGTAACTTGTTTTTGGAGAAAAAAAGAATAATATTAACTCTGGATTTGGAGGAAATAATGAAAAATAATGTACTTTAGCTGTTGGAAAATAAGACGATTGACCTATCACTTCGCAAGGATTTTTTTAAATAGCTACAACTACGCCTTGCATTAAAATAGTACAACGAAGCGTTGATTCCTCGTTTCAAAATAGCGAAATACAGACAGAACCTTGAAAAAATTCAACCATATTTTTATGCAATTTAGCAATTACATTTGATGTCATCTCAACACAGTCTGCACTAATTTCTTAGTTTGGAGATAGAAATATCATTTAATTTCGAAAACGTTAATATCTGACCTTTAAAATTGTATCAACCTGAATGGGAGATTTTCATCAATCAAGAAAGAGTTTGCTAGGGGCATATGAATTCACAATAAAGTATTGGCACCAAATTAGCATTGTAAAACAGTTATTTGACCACATCATTCCTCTGAATAAGTGTTTTTAATTATTAACAGCAGGTCTCTAGATAAAAGAGTCTTGACTGGATTTTATTAACTGCTGCAGGTGTCCTTCAACACAGGCTTAGATAAACAAAAAAATCAGCTTAAAAATGTAAATATTTTCTTACCCATCAGTTGGGTGCTAAAAAGAACCCTCGCATTGAGATGGTTCTTTTGAGTACCCACAACACATGTTTTGGTTGAGAAATAAGGGAATTAAAATTTCGTTACACACTCTTAACTAAAGTGCTGTTCATATCGTGGTAGGCAGCAGGTGGCGGGGTTTCTAACACCAAACCTCTAGGCTTCTCTGTTCCGTGGATCATTGCTAGTGTTTTTGCAGTAGAAATATTCATTCTTTTCATGCTGGGTAATTTTCCATGTTTTTTTAAATTTTTCTATCGTCTCCTGACGTTTTCCAAGGGTTAACTTTGCTTAGTTTGTATTCCTGGTGTCTGGTGATTGTTGTGTGGCTCTTCCTCGCGGTACCACAGATTTGCCTGCAGTTTGTGATTGTGGTACTTTCTATTATACTCATTATTTTTCATCAAAAATTTCATTCAGAACACCAATAGAGTGCCAAACAGTTAGGATCCAGATCAGAAGATTCGGCTGCTTTCCGTTTTAAGGCAGTGGTTCTGTTATTATTGATTCATTGTTTATTGTAATAAGTAGGTTCCATTGTTTGTGGGTTTTGTGTTTGGTCCCTGCTTTGTAGTGCAATCATCTCGCTGATGACGACTGGTTGCTTTACTTTAATTATGTTAATTCTGTCATGTTACTATTATTGTTCTATATATCTTCCTCGTGGTGCCATGGGTTAGTCTGCAGTGTATGATTGTGGCATATCCTGGTCACACTCACCTCTATTTCACAGTCTGAAATATTGATCTAGCTGCAATTAACATGCCGTTGGTCGTGCTGTGGCACATAAAAATATAAGTAAACTGTATGAATGTAACACCTACCTTTTTCTGCTCTTTGAACTCTTCCTTTGCGCTCGGCCACTTTTGTTGTCTGCTGATAACCTTTGCCAACAGTTAGAGCCCAGAACAGGACCTACAGAGCGTCAAACGGCTCAAGGGTGATCTGAAAAACAGAATAAAGATACTGAAACATTTATCATTATGGAGTAAAATATTCATTCTTTCAATGCTGGCGGCCACTTATAACATTTGCAAACGGTTTGGCCTTAGAACGTTGGCTTGAAATTTTGATGGTGTTCCCAAATATGAAGTTTCTAAATCATTTTCCTTGCTATCGTCGACTTCAGTTATCTGCTTATAACGTTTCCAAACTAGTAGACACTCTAACAGTGTTCCCAAAAGAATGTTTCTATTACATTAATTTTGAAAAAGTCAGCAGACTACAACAAAAGTATGACTAGAGCACGCAGTCGATGGGGCCCCATCGCAAATCCCCACGCTAAAGTTTTTGACTCCCCACCGCAACTTAGTGCCATCCCGAGGCATGACCCTGGCAACTGAATGAAAATTCTGTTCAATATGTTTTCTATCTTTTATTCGTGAGAACACACACAAAGTTTGGTAAAAAAAATCTTTGAAATTGACATGGTAATGATATTTGACCTTTTGACCTCGCCTCAAGGTCACCAGTTTGACCCTAGGACGAAAATGTTACTTGCATTCTGTTCTGCTTGTCATTCCCGTCGATTTGATATGCCACATGACCATATTTGAAAAAATGTTTTTTACACCCCTAGGCACCCCAGTGGCGCAAAGTCCCACCCCTAGGACATGAACCAGGCGACAGAATAAAAGATCCCGTCTGATATGTTTTGTTTCTTTCATGTGTGAGAACACGCCCAAAGCTTGGTATAAAAATCTTTCAAATTGACATGGTAACCGAAATTTAATGATATTTGACCTTTGACCTCACCCCAAGATGACCAGTTTGACCATACGGGAGTTTCACAATAAAGTTCCCCCAGATAAATTGCCTCTGTTATGCAGGAAATTCTGTTTTATTAACAAGCCATTTACAGAGAATATAGTTTACTTTTGCTTGTAAGACATATGTTTACCCGAAAAAATGATATATGGCATGCATATACACATGAAGTTTTCTAGCTAAGCAAATATTGCACTTAAAAGTAGCCAATAATTCGCGTTATGGTGTAACATTGAAAAAATATTTTTTTTTATTGATAGGCAGATGCAAAATTACAGATAAGATTTTGATTTCAAAATCTGCCTTTGAAGCATATTTTCATAATCTTTTGAATACTTTTTACGGCATGTGATTTGATCGATAAATAACAATTTTATGCCATTTTAATCAAACATCGTGGTTCGTTATGCGTTATAAAATCTTTAGCATATCTCATATAAAAAGATTAGTATATATACATTGGTATCATTAAAATGCACAAAAATTACTGTAAAAAAACACCAAAAATAAACATCATGTTAAATAAACAACAGTTAAGACAAATTGACATGCTATTATCATTTTTCAACCTTTTCAATTTTGGGTTGACTTTTCTACAAAAATTGGCGTTAAGTCCGCAACGCTCGCAAATGTCTGTCTGATTCTGGCATCCACGTATTGAAGAAGCCTATGATTTTGTTGTGGAAACAGACCCCTATCACAAAAGTTCAGCCAAAATATTGGACATTTATGTCTACAAATTAGACAATAGGAACAGAAAATGTCCCAATGTAGGGTCCGCAACAGACTTTAGTGTCCGCAACGATAGTCTATTTAGGAATTGAAAAGCAGCTATAAAATTCATTTTAAGTATCTTAATATATTTCAGCATTTGTTAAGTGCAATTGCTTTTTGCCAGCTAATTTCAAAAAGTAAGAAAAATAGTGGGAGAACAGGAATACCTTTTAGAGATACATAACCGATGTTAGGATTATGTACCTGGTGTGATTTGGTCAACTGTAAAATGACACTTTATATGCATTTTTAGTATAGTTTAAAACATGTATCATAAAACTATAAAACATACATCTTCTTCTTGTCTTTTGTTACTCATTTTATTATAGTATCAATGATTTCAAAAAACGTTGCGGCCACTACAGTTTTTTTAGAAAGTAAAATATCATTTCTTTAGCTGTATTTTTTTGCAGATCTGAAGTAACCATTAAGAATAAGAGTGATTATACTCTTAATATACAGGGCAAAACATTTAAGACACTGATCAGCTACAGGGTTCCTCCGTAGCTCACCTATGCCTATGTTTTCCATGACACGGCTCATATCTTTGCTATGTTAAAAAAATTCAATAAATTCATTCATTCAGTTAACCAGTATTGCTTACTTTATTAACCTTGTTAGAATTTTTCCATGCTTCTGACATTTAGCAAGTCAGGGTATATAAAAAATGACCTGGTAGTGTCCGCAACTTTTAGACTAAATAAAGCAAATGATATTTAAATGAGTAATACTATAGACAGATGTAGTGAATTGAATTCAAACAATGTTTTTCATTAATAGTTCATCATTTCTGCTCAAAGGGTGAAGTACGACGGAGAATATTCTAAATAACACGAGAAGTTAGCACTGTGGCATATTTTTTCTGTTATCATCGTTATAGTTATATAAAACAGTTTAAATAGTCAAGACCTCCTTTCAGTCTATTTTATGACAAAGATGTAATCACCATCTTTTATATTCAGCTTCATATTTTGCAGAGGGATCTTGCTTTCATTCAGGATCATTTCAATAAACATGAAGTATTTATGTAGTGTCCGCAACGATTTTTAACCGTGGTGTAATTCAATTTTGAAAGGTACAACACAGCATGTAACATTGATATCGATATTATTCCTAGATACTGTCTGGTCACTAACTATGGCTGGCCCAAATACTCATACACCACTTAATATTTATGTAGGATATTTCCATATTCAGAGTCTATATGTTATTACCACATATACGACATATTTTTACACGAACTCGTTCAAGAAGTATTTCAAATTGAAATTACATATAAATGTTTGTCTGTATGAAAGAAAGAGATGTAAAATATACCCAATTCTGGTAAAAGCAAACAATATAAGTGATAAACTTTAATTTCTGTAGTGTCCGCAACGCAATAAGTAGAAAATTAAAAGCTGTATTACAGGGTTAAGAAAATAAATATCAGCAAACAAGAAATGTTTGGTCGTTTCCCCTTTGCATATTGTCATTTTAAAATTGAAAACAATTTACTGCTTGGTGAAATCACATTTTCAGAGAAAACCAAAGTAAGTAGGATGTTAAATAAGCAACCAAAATGTAAAGGACTTTTTTTTTTTTTTTTTTTTTTTTTTTTTTTTGCAAAATACAGGAAAATTTCTTACTGGAGAATATTTGCCATCATAATAGCTAGTATTTGGGCTCATATTTTCATAACAGAAGGATAATGTGCTATGGCACTGGCCAAATAACATATTTTTTATAAAATTCTTAAGTTTGAACACATGGCTATACATTCTGGTCTATAATTTTAAAAAGACAAAATGATACTGGGAGATCTTTTAGGATTAGGTGCATCAAACACTATTCTTTAAAGAAATCATAATGATTAACCATTATAACTAGTTTGAAAATTTGCCTGTTTTGTTACACTTGGGGAACTTTATTGTGAAACTCCCGATAGTATAAAAATTTTACTTTCATTCAGTATTACTTGTCATCCCTGTCGATTTGATATGCCACATGGCCATGTTTGAAAAAAAATTGACCACCTGGGCACCCATAGCGCCCAAAAGTCCCACCCCTGGGGCATGACCCAGGCAACAGAATAAAAATCCCGTCTGATATGGTTTGTATCTTTCATTTGTGAAAACACACACAAAGTTTGGTATAAAAATCTTTGGAATTTACATTGTAATTTAAATTAAATGATTTTTGACCTTTGGACCCCTCCATGGGGCCCCAGGGGGCGAGGGTCAACAAAAGTTTGCCGTACCAGCCCCATTCATGTGAGTTACTTACACACCGAATTTCGTTAAATTCCGTCGAATGGTTTAGGGGGAGATAGCATAATGGACAGACAGCAGGAGGGCATTTGACCCCTAAGCACCCAAAGTCCCACCCCTAGGGTATGACCCAGGCTATAGAATAAAATCCCGTCTGATAAGTTTTGTATCTTTGATTTGTGAGAAAACACAAAGTTTGGTATAAAAAATCTTTGAAATTGGCTTTGTAATTGAAATTAAAAAATGATATTTGACCTTTTGACCCCTCCCCAGGGCCACAGGGGGCGGGGCCAAAAAAATGCCAGTGCGCGCCCCATTCATGTGAGTAACTCACACACCAAATTCGGTTGAATATCGTCCAATGGTTTAGAAAGAGATAGCATAACGGACAGACGGGCAGAGGCGATAACAATATCCCCGTCGCTTTTTTAAAAAAAGCGTGGGGATAAAAACTTACCAAGCAAGCAAGGAAAAAGTTAAGCTATTTTAATCCTGAAACAATTGATCTGCTATTAGTTACTTATCAGTTATTTCAAGTTGTAATTTTTTTCTCAAGATATGAGATGCTATAATGAGTAATTTGAGTTCTCAATCCGAAATAACAATATGAATTCTGAAATTTCAATATGTTAATTTATTATTTCAAATTGCTACTCTGTTTTTGAAAGATATGAATATTTTTAACATGTTTATCTGTTATTTCAAACTAATAAAAGAAGTCAAAGATCAGGAATGGAGATAATCAAGTACCACACCTGGCCAAGGACACCGTATGGAAAAACGACAAAAACACAAGAAAACATCACAGAGGTCGTCAGCCCTTTCCCACAGGTGACCCCATGCAAGTTGCTGATCTGTTTTTTCAAGACATCAATCTGAAATTCCAAAGCAAATGTGAAATTTTGAGTTCTCAACCTAAAAACAAGCCATGAATCAGTGTTTTTGAGATATGAAACTGAAATTTCAACATATTGATTTATTTTTTTAAATTGGGTATCTTTTTTTCAAGATATGAATTTAAAAGTTCAAGATGTTTTTTAATAATTCAAGCTGGGAATCTGTTGAGTTTTTTGTCAAGATATCGAACTGACATTTTAAGATATAATTTACTATTTTATTTTCTTTCTTTTCATGATATCAATCTGGAATTTCAAGATGTTATTTTATTATTTCAAAGTGTGAATATATAGAGAATACTAGGTGAGTGTCTTTTGATATCAAGTTTACCAGGCAAGGCTTCGAGAATGCTTGTTGACATCGCGAGGCTTGCCGAGCGATTCAACATGCGTTCTCATAGCCGAGCCTGGTAAACTTGATATCAAAAGATGCGAACCTGGTATTCTATTTATCAGTTTACCCATTGTTGAACATTCTTCAAACTAGTGTTTATGACGTAATTTTTTATTTTTGTGTTGATTCAGCGTCATTAGCGACGTCATTCAAAAAATGCAACGTCATCATGACCTGATAAAGGTAACATGCCGTGAGATAGGAAACGTTTATTAGGCTATGTTATAACAGTTTAGTTAATAGTAGGGGTGACTGATAATTACTATTTCAAGTTGTGAATCTGCGTTTTAAATACATGAATCTGCTTTTTTCAATACATGAATCTAAAATTTCAAGATGTGTGTTTATCATTTCAAGTTGTTAATCTGTGTTTATTAAGAAATAAATTCGATATTTGGAATGTTCATGGAATCATGAATACTTCGGGTCTCTTGCAAAATAAGTGAAGACCGAAGGGCCTCACGTTAACTTTGCAAGAGACCCGAAGTATTCAAGATTCCATGAACATTCTAAAAATTGAACGTATTACTTATATTTACATTCTATTAAAATGTCTTATATATAGAAATTATTTATAGTTTAGGAGATAAAACAGCTTTATATTTAATATGTAATTGTATCAACGGTTTTGTTGGAGTATAAAACGAAAAAGCGGAACAGCCCGTGTAATACCACCTTTACCAACTTTAGCATGAAATATCACTTGATGTGCAAGGTCTACACTGATGTAGGTGGTATAAAATAGTTATACCATGTTTGTCCACCTGTAAGTAAGATAATCCACTCGCTAAAGCTCGTGGATTATCTCCACGTACAAGCGGACAACCCATGGTATAACTATTACTTAACACGGACAGCCAATGGAGCAAACCAGAAGCTTGTTTTGCACGTACAACTCAGGTGTGGCTCACTGTCAATCACAACACCAGTGTAACATCTGGCGAACGAATTCGATATTCGTGGCGTATTGCATGAACAATAGAGCATTGCAGCAGTCAATCAAAATTGTGTCTTTCATGAGGATATAAACGGTTGCAAAAAAACAAAATATGTATTACAAGCTTGCTTCGAAAGTATGAATCTGTAAGTTCAAGTTTTCAGTATGAAATAACATATGTTGTTTAAACATGGGCTTTAACTTACAAATGTTCAAACTGAGTCCTGGTCCTGAGTTTATAAAACTTGTTTCATGCTCAACTCAACTGAGCACAAAATTTCAACTGCTCATAAAAATCAAAATACCGACAAATAAAGAAGTTTCTTGGTTTAAGTATCTCATATGTTGTATCTATCTTGCTAATAATTGTTAAAATGACAACAGCTGTTGGCATTTTAACATTTATGAGCAAGATAAATTTTGTGCTCAGCTGAGTTGAGCATGAAACAAGTTTTGTAACCTCGGGGTCTTGACCCGATGCTTAAAAAACCTGTTTCATGCTCAACTCAACTGAGTATAAAACTACAACTGCTCATAAAAAATGCTGTAAAAAAGACTTTTGTTGCTTTTAAACTGTCCAATCATGTATTTAATGGTCAATAATGTTGAATTGCCAGCAAGTCATGGCATTTTAACATTTATGAGAATAAAAAGTTTGTGCTCTGTTGAGCATAAAAAAAGTTTATAACCTCAGCTCTGGCCCCGAGGTCATAAACTTTGTTCATGCTCAACTCAAATGAGCATGAAATTTCATCTGCTCATTGAAACTAAAATACCAGCAAATAAAGAAGTTTCTTGTGTTAAGTCTCTATCATGCTAATAAAGGTTAAAATGCCAACAGTTGTTGTCATTTTAACATTTATGAGCAGGATAAATTTCGTGCTAAGTTCAGTTGAGCATGTTAAAAGTTTTATAACCTTGGAGCCTGGTCCTAAGGTTATAAAAGTTGTTTCATGCTTAACTCAACTGAGTATAAAATTACAACTTCTCATAGAAACAAAATGCTGAAAAAAAATACTTTTCTTGCTTTTAAAATGTCAAATCATGTATTTAACATGGTCGTTAATATTGAATTGCCAGCAAGTTATGACATTTTAACATTTATGAAAATGAAAGCTTTCGTGCTTCGTTGAGCATAAAAAAGTTTTATAACCTCAGGTCTGGTTTGCTTGCAAGTAGTAAGATGGGTATGAATTGCAAAGGTCTCCAGATTAGAGTGCCTAATTAAGTTTTCTTAAATTTCAACTAAAACATGTGCTTTGTGTGTTCAAAAGAACCGCCTTAGTGACACAGTATTTTGAGCACCTTATACATATTATATGTTTAAATTGATGGACATGAAAATGATTACAATTTTACACTCAAAACTTTTGCTTAACTAGACCTATACTCGGGGCCCAGAATAATTATCTTGCTGATTCCTTTGTTCCCTAAAATTTTGTGACAATGTTATAATAAACGTATTAAAGTTATAATCATGTCTAAGACTAATTGAGCCCGTGCATGAGATTTCCAACAATGTGGTATGTTCGACCAGCAAAGGCTCAGACCAGCCTGCGCATACGCGCAGTCTGATCAGAGCCTTTGCTAGTCGCTTAAATATTCTATGACTGTTAAGCTACTGACTGAACACCATTTGGAGTTTGTAAGGTTAAAAGGAGGTTGCACAGGCTCATCCGAGTCTACACATGTCAAAATGTCAAATTGTTGGAAATCTCATGCACTGGCTCAATTGATCTTTTTGGTTACTTTACAATAATTGTCTTCCTGATGTCTTGTCACTGTTAGTGTTCTGTGGCTCTTCTTTGTGGTGTCGTTGGTTGATCTGTAGTGTGTAATTGTGGTATTTCCTAAATCATGCTCACTTTTTTATCTGTTACAACCACGCAACTACCATATTTCATAAAATCAAATTCAGTGATATAGCAGGGGGAGCGCAGTGGCTCAGTGGTAGAGCGCTTGACTCGAGACCGAAGGGCCGCGGGTTCGAGCCTCACCGGCGTCACTGTGTTGTGTCCTTGAGCAAGAACATTAATCCTAGCTTAGTACTGGTTCAACCCAGGAAGACCCGTCCCTTTATAACTGAAAGATTGTTGATGGGACGTAAAGAATGAAAACAGACAAAAACAGTGATAAAGCAGTCATGTAAATATAAACGATTTGCCATATAGTGACAGGTATTTTAGTACTGATTGGCAGTTTGAGATTTTTAAAGAATGCAAAGCCAATGGACATGATTCTTGTTTAGTGTATATTTCAAAATAGGTTTCCTTAATTTCAGTAACATATGTTGTTGTTACACATTGGAATTGTCTCATTGAGGCAATTCCAATTTTCACCTACAACATGTGTCAATTCCATAAATGAGTGCTTTCACCATAAACTTTTTTTCACAAACTTCTCAACTACTTTTTAATGTTTCAGTGTAATGAGCATGTATAAATGAGCAAGTTTTTGTGTAATTTGGCATGCACCTGGTTGACAATAATGGATAGCCAATTTTATATTATTGACAGCTTATCTTTAGAGGTTTCATTGGAATGAAACGTTGAATTGGTGGCAGCCTGGTTGTAAAATGAATTCCCCTGCATGTAGATCAAGATTAAATAAGGTTTCTGAACAAGCCAGCTGATCTCGATCTTCATAGTTTATTTAAAGAGCATAAAATCGGCGTACAGCAGGACCATGAAGACGAAGGTTGGAGCTTATAATTTTGTTTTTTGTGACCTTGACCTTTCAAGTTTGACTCCTTATGTGCTTTGGGTCGAGATGATACTTAACATCCCAGTCAACAATATCCCGGTCATGTCGAGACGTCTTCTGTGATTGAAACGGTGCAAACTAGTGTTTGTTTTCGATACAAAAACTGATGTCTCCATCTTGTATTTTGTGACAGACAGACGGATAGACAGACGGTAGAGACAGATGCCCAGGGGGGATATATTACGACTCCGGTGACATACGTAGTTTAAATAATTTAAGCGTTTCTTACCACTGGTGTGTTATCATGATCTTGAGATATAGAAGCCGTCAACATTGTGCCCATCTTGTTCGTCCAACACAGTTAGGAAACCATCATTCTAGGTATCTGTCAACACTTTGCTCATCATTTTCTTCACTGCCCCCACATCCAACAACCCAAGGAAACCAGCATCCATGCCCCTAGATAAAAAATAATTTTCTTGTTCCTCAACGAAAGCATTATTTTGTGGCCGTCTCATGATCCGTCGCAAAAACACATGTTAAAATTAATTGATAAGGCAATAATCGCAATTTTACGCTCGGCTACTGGGTATTTCTACATTATTGTCGTCTGCTGATTATTTTTAAATTTCAAAATCATTTTTTTTAAGAAAAATCAGCGATACCATTAGAAAGCCAAACAGTTTTGATCCAGATCAGGCCCGACATTCTGTCGGGCCTGATCTAGATTAAAACTGATTGCAGACGACTTATCTCTCTGGAATTCACAAAATGCATGATGCAATAGCACACAGGGAAGCTCCTTTTCAGACTAGGTTTGCGAAAATTGTTAATCCCAATGTTGTCACCACTTCACGGTCAACACGTGACTGCACGCTTTCATTCCAGGGTCAATCATAATGTAAGAGCGATTAACGGATCAGCAATCACAAAAGTAAGTGGCCTGTAACAAATATATTTAAAGTACCGAACCCGTGCATCAACAGCACGTGAAATGCTTTATTTTTACAATCCGTTTGTGCTCGGTGAAACATGACTGTTCTGTTAAAAGCATGTGGCACGGACTTTATGCAATAATATACAATTAAACGACCATAAGTCTGTCAGACTTTTTAAGTATTTGGCCAATACAAAAAGTGATTGAGTATGACCAGGAAATACCACACTCATACTGTAGACAACCCACGGCACCGTGAGGAAGAGCCACAAAACACTTACCGCAAGAAGCTATCAGGAAGACAATTTAAGTAAAACCACCAGCTCCCTTTTCCTGCAAGACGATTGCAAAACAAAAAATGATGCCCCCCCCCCTCTCCCAAGGCCAAAGATTCCCCTGTAAATATGTTACTGGTGAATTTCGACCTTAGACAGATCAAAGGTTAGACGAGCCCATGGTGAAGGACGAGATATGGAAATCTGAATTAAAATGAGCCGTGGCATGGGATTTCCAACAATGTGGTATGTGCGACCAGCAACGCCTCAGATCAGCCTGCGCATATGCGCAGTCTGACCAGAGCCTTTGCTAGTCACTTGAGCATTCTCTGATTGCTAAGCTACTAACTGAACACCATTTGGAGTTTCTAAGCTTAAAAGGAGACTGCAGAGGCTAGTCTGAGTCTACACTTGACAAAATGTCAAATTGTTGGAAATCTCATGCCGCGGCTCAAATTTGATAATGTTAACATCTTACCTGTTTTCAGTTCAGCGGCGATAGCACGACCAGTGGACATTTGGTTTGGAATAGAAATAACTGTTACAGTCTGTAACCTTCCACTTGCACCTGCGTAAACTCGTCCAAACTTTGATCCGTCGACACTTGGGTCTAGAGAGAGAAAGCGTAACAGATAATCTAGGTGCACTAACTCGTAGACATCTTAAGCCTTAAGATCACCTTAAGTTCTTAACGGTTGTGGCCATTGTACGCACCTTAATTTACGGAGACAACTTAAGATCGTCGTAAAGTTATGGTCACGATAGAGTCACCTTAGCGTCGTCTTAGTGGATACGAGAGGTACATCCCAGAGCAAACTTAATAAAAAAAAAGTATGATTTTGGCGACAAAATATTTTATATTACGATCAAATGACTATGCCTTTGAAGAACTTACTGCATGCTTCGTTTTTGGTGACTTTAAAAAAGCCACAAACATGGACATATGCACATAGGCAATGTGCGGATCCAGAGGTGGGGGGGGGGGGAATTCTGCATGATAATCATGTTCATTAAAACGCATAAAAACTATCTTTGACAAGCCTCCCAGACTGCGACATAATCGCATTTTCTTTGATCATAATATGCGTTTAAGGCTTGAAATGGAACCAGACGAAATTTAATCCTTTGTATACTGATGAATTCTTCCTTCTGGTATGATACAATAAACTTGGGATAGTCCATTGTACATATCTAGGGTGTCTGTGTATTCTTTTTTTTTCGAAGATCGTTTTATCTTTACACGCAGATATACAGCTTATCATGTTGCATTTCATCTTGGCTTTTACTGTTTGCGCAAGTACTCGTTTAGGGGTTTTCCGAACTCAAAAGGTAATAAAAAATTTAAAATACTGATATCAACAGACGTTTAAATAGGTAATATCAACAATAAGGGACCTCGCCCCGAGAAAACCTGAATTAGTTACACGCGAAAAACGATGGCACAGAACATCCTGTGCAACCGTGCAGTCTGATCAGTGCCTTAATTTTTGCTAACTGGGAATAATGAGTATGGCTAGAAAATACCACGATCGCAGACGCCAGACAAACCCACATCACCGTGAGGAAGAGACACAAAACAAAGGCAACACAACTTGCAACACGATTTTTTTTCAATATTGTAGCTAGTCTCTGTAGCTGAGTATGCTGATTTCTCGCGTGGACCCATATTTTTTTATCTTTTCTACTGAGTCGGTATTAAATACTGTAAACAACACGCTTTGCACGAGAGAATAAATATCACACAGGTAAATCTTGAAAGATAAGGTGGCTAAGAATACGCTAAGATGGCTTTATGTTATCGGGATAGCGCCATCTTAAATATTACGGTCTTCATATTAAGTTCATCGAAAAGCCTAAGTTGGTCAACTTAAGAAGTCTACGAGTTAGTGGCCCCTGAAAGACAAGACATTTCAAACATAACGTTTAAACATGTGGGTGGTAGGTTGATTCACTCTCTGCTGCAACTTTGAGAGCACTGTGTCGACTAGGGAACTTGCACGCCCCTTCCAACCTAATTAATCTTTTGCATGCTGAGTAGCTATGCATATTTGTCATCTTCAGATAATTTTCATATCAACTTAGAGAAAGCACACCGGTAAATGTATACGTCGATTTGCTGGTATTTACGCGTATTGCCGGTACTTCATAGACCGGAAGTGGTTGATATTGGTGTTATTACTATGTAGAAAAACATGCCATATGCCTAAAGGACTATAGAATAAGATCATTTTTAAGTATTCAGTATGTGCATGGCGATTAATGTAAGCATTTAGGAATAGATTCGAGTACCGATCATCCAGATCGGTACTCGAATCTATTCCTAAATGCTTACATATATCGCCATCTGCATGCCGAACACTTAAAAATGATCTAATTCTATAGTCTTAAGGCATATGGCATGTTTTTCTACATAGTATTAAGGCCAATATCTACGACTTCCGGTCTTTAAGGTACCGGCAATACGCGTAAATACCACCAAATCGACGTATACATTTACCAGTGTGTCTTTAAGTAAAACATCAGAGTACCAGGACTAAACCCGACACTATGTCTGGTATCTTCGGGGTTCAAATTGTTTGCGAATGATATCAGCAGGTGATAAGTCTGCTTGCTATAAACAGTGACTGTTGATACATAGTTTTGTAAGAGATCATTTTCAAGCTTTTGTTGTTGTCTGCTGACTTTTTTTCAAAATCAACTTTTTCGAAGAAATTCTTTCATAAACACTATCATAGTGTCAAACGGTTTGGATCCAGATCAGGACAGACGTTCGGTAGGTCCTGATCTGGGTCGACTGTTTGCCAAAGTTATCAGCAGACGACAGAAGTTGTCGCTAGCAAGGTAGTCTAAACTTAAATAACTACTTTATGAAACTGGAGCAATAATCTTTGGGATTTTAAGTTTGTTTGTTTTGTTGTTTTTCCAATAAGGAACCATATGGCGATAATAAGGCTAGGATAGACACGAATCCGTTTTTTAAATGTATCTTGTAAAGTGCAGGCAAGACAGACAGACAGAAAGACAGGCAGGCAAAAGGAAAGATAGAGTTCAGAGAGACAGACAGATGGTCAAATGGATGGACGGACAGATAGAGAGCAGACAGGTTGGCAGCAGAAGACTGAAAGATAGAGAACGGACATACATAAAGACAGACAGACAGATGGGCGTAAGGACAGGCAGGTAGACTGGTAGGCAGGCTGGTTGGCAGACAGACAGATGAAGAGATGGATGGAGACAGACAGACAGACAGATAAACAGTCGGGCAGATAGAGAGCACATAGGGCTAAAACAAGATCAGATAGGGACAAGTTGTTTCATGTTGGTCAAAAATGAAGTCGCAGGAATCACAAACAAGTCTTTTCTTTTCATAGCTTCATATCTTGTGCATTTAATTCTAGAAGGTTTTTGTTGCAGACCTTTTCATTGAAAAGTTACAGCATTTGAATCAATCTTAGGTGGTAGATCTACGGACACTACAGACTAAAGCATAACATAATTGTATCTTTTTTAATTATTGGCATAAAACAATGATTATACAATGCAGAACTTTGCACAAGTATTGGTGCCCTTGGATACCACTCATTACTTTATTTACAAAAATGATTTCTTTAAATTGTGGCACAGAAGAAACAAGGCTTTGAAAATGCTTAAATTTAGTAAAATTTCAAAAAAAAAATTAAGGATTTGAACTTCCAGAAACGAGTAAACCTCTTAACTTATCACATGGTTTCAATTCTTAACAACAAAGTAGTTTATCATAGCCTCTGTCGTCAAGTTGTGTAGAAATCAAGTTCAGTCTTAAGTGTGAAATATTTTCTACGGACACTACAAACTTGGTAACAGATGAAGAGCAATTTGAAAGTGACAGATTTAATGTTCCCCCTGTTAATAAGTTTTAGATAATCAGCAGGTCCTTGAAATAGTTGAAAAATACTTTGACTTTAAATTTTATAAATTTGCCTGATAAATATAATGAAAGAAGTATCAGATAGGGAAATTACAAATATGGTAAAATTAGCTTGTGTTATATGCCTAAAACATTTTACTGTTTCGAGGAAATAAAATACAATACAAACCACTGTTTAGAGCTTGTTCCAAGCTTTCCAAAAATGTATAACATTACTATGTTTCGATTTAATATAGCCAAAATGCAATCCTAAATACGCCTAAAAATTAGGAATTTTCCATTGTAATGCTGTTTCATTTTTAATTTGTTAAATTTGGAAAATTTGTATTGGAAATATGAGTGTTAGAAACATAGCTTTTGAAAAAGAGACCTTAACTTTCACATATGAGCTAACGTAAAATGAACATAAAAAATGTGTAGGCGGAGCGCAGTAATTATATGCATTTTTTTAAATGCTTGAATCGTTATACATTTTGACTTTTCTTAAGAATTAACTTTGCTGCACTGAGCCTGTTGCCACCTGGTCAGTTACAAGTATGCATATTTTTTGCAATTTATTGAAGCTATGGGCATGTTTCTCTGTAATAAATTCAACCACCACCGATGAATTGGGTTTGCCAGTAATTTTTTCATCACTTTAGAACTGCACTTTTTGGTAGTGGTAGTGTCCGTAGATCACATATCATTGCATCCAGCAGATTGCTGTAATTGAAGATTAATTAACATGTTTCTGTTAGTTTCTATTTCAGACAGTGGCACTGATTAAGAAATGCACTGCTTTTTCAGTTGTCTTTCACTAGTACTTGTGATATGAGCGGCCAAAGTCTGTCGTAGAATGTAGTGTCCGTAGATCACACTTGTTAATGTCATAAAATTACAAAAGCATGTCATAATGGACCATGTTTTTATATTGTACTTATTACTTCCAACCAAATAAATAGTATGTAAACCAGTATTTGGGCCATTTTTGCCTAATATGTGAATGGAAAAGGTTCTAAAGGACATATTGTTTCAGAACCATGTATACCTCTTTCATTCACAAATTAGACAAATCTAACCAAATACTCACTTACTTACTATTTATTTGGTTGAAACTAATAAATACAATCTAAAAATATGAGCCATTATGACATATTCTGTTATTTTTTTTACATTAAAATGTGTGATCTACGGACACTACGTTCTACGGACAGACTTTGGTCGCTCATATCACAAGTGCTGCTGAAAGACAAATGAAGCAGACATTTTCTTAATCAGTGCCACTCACTGAAATAGAAAATAGCAGAAACATGTTCATTAATCTTCTAATACATCAATATGCTAGATGCAAAATATGTGATCTACGGACACTACCAAAACAGTGTAGTTCTAAACTGATGAAAACATTACTGGAAAAGACAATTCATTGGTAGCGGTTGTATTTGTTACAGAGAAACATGTCCATAGCTTCAACAAATTGACAAAAAAAACATGCATACTTTTGAGCAAACAAGTGACAGCAATACAGCAAAGTTAATCTTTAAGAAAAGTCAAAATGTATAACGCTTCAAGCATTTTTTAAAAATGCTAAAAATTACTGCCCTCCGCCTACACTAAAAATGAAACCGCCTAATTTTTAGGTGTATTTAGGATTGTAATAAACAGTGGTTTATAATGTAATTTATTTCCTCTACGCAGGAAAATACTTTAGGGGTATAACGTAGGCTCATTTCAAAATCCCTATCTGATCTTGTTTTAGCCAAACCAAACAGACAGACAGACATACAGAACTTTCTGAACTTACCGAGCAAACAAACGGGCTAGAATTACTCCCCTTGGAGGTTGATGCTCATTTCACAGAAGAATATGGTTAAGACTTATTTTAGATGAATGGCGTGGATGGTGGCATCCTCACTGGAGCTACAAACTCGAACCCGCACTCCTGCAAATCAAAGTGTTCTTATTAATCAATTCAGCAGTCATGATATTGGAGTCGAAAAATACATTGAGCAAAATATCTAATCTAAGGATTCGTTTATCTATGAATTCATTGTGTAGGATTCATTGTATCTCAAGGTTTCAAGATAAGAGTGTGTACTGGAAAATTATTTTCTTACTTCTCAACCAAAAGATATGTTACGGGTCCTCAAAAGAACCATCTCAATGAACGGTTCTGTTGAGCACCCAAAACACATGTTTATATTGATGGGCAAGGAAATAAATGCAAAGTTAGGTGCACAAACTATCCTTATCTGGACCTATGTCACCTGAGATGTTTGTCCCTCTTCTTACTCATGGTCTTGGATCTAACCAAAAATAAGCCTTAGGACTTTCATGTGCTAGTCTGTGTTGTTTCAACACTAATGCATATCGGTAATTATTTCATATTTAACCTACCCAGCCAGCACACAGTCTTGAGCCACCATCGGCCCGCCAGCAATACGCCATTGGAATGGCATCTTGCTGGCGGGCCGACGGTAGCTCGCTCTTGTGTGCTTACTGGACACAGTGTTTTAACCATTTGCCCGCTATTCACGAGACTTTTCATCCACTCTGTTTTCTGGTTATGTAATTTAGTGGCCTATATCGCTATGATCAGACTGCCCCCCCCTTCCCGATGACTTAGGCTGTTGTCCATTATAAGGTGGTGGTTCTGTTGTTGATGATTAATTGTTTTATGTACCTCACATTGTCTGTGTGGGTTCTGTGTTGTTCTTTGTTTTGGTATGCATTACTTTATGACCTTTCTAGATTTTGCATTCATCTTGATGAGGAAGAGAGAGCTGGTTGCTTTGATTGTATTCTCCTTCGGATGTCTTGTTACTGTAGATGTCCTGTGGCTCTTCGGTGCCGTGGGTTGGTCAACAGTTTGTGATATCATACTCAGTTTTTCATAGCGGTTCTTCAGTGATACAATTATTCTTGAGCGCGTTTGAATACGGTATATGCCATAGCAAACACTATAACCACCGAATTTAGAGAACATCTATCTTCAACTTTGGCAGTAATCACCCGCGTGTTTTTTGTTGTTGTTGTTTTTTTGTCTTTTTTTATCTTTTGTTTTGTTTTTCCTACTAACACGGTATGTAGGATGGGCGTACTGACGGTCGATCGGTCGGTCGGCCGGACGTACATACATATAGATAGGCGGGCGGGCGGACGGACGGGCAGACAGACTAATGAACAGTTATACGAGCAGACAGACGGAGAGATGGATGCACGAACAGGCACAAACAGGCGGACGAGCAGACAGATAGGCAAGACAGAAGCAATACACTCCATGAACGTTTTTCAAAGTTGGTGGCAAAAAAAGAAAACTATTGTAAACGTTCTAAACTTACCAAACTACCAAATGGGCTAGAGTTTCTCCCCTTGGAGGGTGATACACGTTGTCCACCTCGATGTGACTTGTGTCTTGGCATTGGGAGCATCGCCAGTGTAGCTGCAAGCTTGACCCAATCTCCTGCAAAGCAAAGTGTTCTTTTATCACCAGAAGTTATATTAATCCTTGAAAACAGGAAACCGGGTAAATTTGCAGCAAACAGTAAATACCCAGATTAAATGCAGTATAGTGCTGCATTTCATCATGGTCTACACTGTTTGTTAAGGCAAAAAAGCCTCATACAATATTTTCGTTATTATTACCGGACACCACTAGATATGTGCAATGGACTATCCCACGTCTATAGTATCAGATCAGAACGGAAGAATCCATTGTTATACGAAGGGTTTAGGTTTATGCCATACTCAACCCATTAACAATTTTTCCGCTAATCACGACATCTCTTCTGCTTATAAAATTTATGTAGCTTAGTGGCCGATATTGCAAACAAAATGAACCAGAACCAGACGGCTCCATTATGAGTCTGATCAGGGTACATAGTGTTTGCTTCTCTGATGCAATTCGTCTATATATATACACCACAGCAGCCGTAAGAAGACACTGTTTTCTTGGCAAAACAGCAGGATAAAAGTTAAATGTAATGTGTGCGTAACTTTTTTATCTTCTGAACGGTGTAGATCCAGGTCAGCTGGCTTCATCAGAAGCCATCTGATCCATTGACGTAGCTCCCATTACGCAGTTACGTACGTGCATAATAAAAATAGTAACATTCAAGGGAGGTCACCTTAAGTGGTAAGTGGTTTTCCATACCATAAGGAACTGCTCTGAAAGGAAAGAATTCGCTCCCTCTGGGAGCAAATTCTTTCCTTAAAGAGAAGTTCCCAATTTGAAAAGGGGCACAATTTTCAACCAAATTTTGCCCGGACGAATTCTCAGAATTAACCAGTGGGCAGATTTTTCTGACATTTTGGGATATGGTAGATATGAATGTGAAGTTGTGTAAGTAGGATTTAAAATTCAAAATGTTGGACTCTTGAGGCTGGCCCATGGCCCTGGGCGTACCCAAAACCACCCAAATTTTTGTCCGGGCTATTTCTCACTTACTCCTCAAGGGAGGTCCAACCTTTTCCAGGTGTGTGTGTGTGGGGGGGGGGGGGTCCAAAACATGTACCTACGGAAACCAATAGAACGAGTGTTTTCCGGGGGAGGGGTCTGGACTATCTAACCCCCCCCCTCCCTCTGGATTCGTGCGTGTGCTCTCTGATACTAACACCTGCCTGAATGTCCGTGGGCGTGGGTGTGTACGACAGCCATAAACTGCAGTGTTACTAACCGCAGAATATCACAAATAAAATTATGCAATTTACTGAATAAATCAGCGGTTGTTTTTTGTTTACCTTTTCCGCCATTTTAATCCACTAATGCAGTGTGGGGTATAGCCGCTACCCGCCATTCCTGTCCTCTATGACATGTAGGTTGCAAGTTTCTTCCCATTTTAACTGGCATCATAATTATGTACTATTAGCCACCACCGGGTCGCTGTAGTAACTTCTTTACCAGTGTGCCAACGGGCTGCACCAACATATCCCCCTTGGGAGCGCAGTCACTGTGGCTCAGTGGTAGAGTGCTTGACTCGTGACCGAAGGGCTGCGGGTTCGAGCCTCACTGGCGTCACTGCGTTGTGATCCTTGGGCGAAACACATTTATCATAGCTTAGTACTGGTTCAACCCAGGAAGGCCCGTCTCTGTTTAACTAAAAGATTGTTGATGGGACGAAAAGAATCAAATCAAACAAAAACAAACAAACAACATACCCCAACCCCCGTGCAGCTGAACATTCCTAATTTGATAGCGAACAAACAAACCTACGTACAAACTGTAAACGAAAAGACTAAAAATGCTGCGGCATACATATGTCAAAATAGTACCTGAGTTCATTCTTTGCCTTCATTTTTCTGACCTGTCTCATGAATTCTAATACGCAAATGAAAAACTACTCATTCACAGAACTCGTGAATCATGCACAATGTAGTTTACGAAATACAATTGAAAACATTTAGTGCAAACCCTCAGGCCATAGGCTATTGTGTAGCTACCCTTGTTCTGTTGAGCCTAGATCTATCCAGTGGCGGATCCAGATGGGGTTCAGGGGGTTTGCTTAAACCCACTCTGTCCAACCCCCTCCCCGCCCCACCCCAGCCCCCCCCCCACCCCCCCCCCCGTTTTAAAATATCCAATGAAAATGAAATAATTTGGTCTCAGTGAGACCAAATTGTTTCATTTTCATGGGATATTTTAAGAAAAAATAGATGAAATCAAACAAAGCGACATCATACACGCACGCAAAGTTCCACGCGCACACACGCACACACGCACACACACACACACACATTTTGACATATGAAACCCTTTCCGGAAATCCTGGATCCACCCTTGCTATCCTCTATCGAATTAAATAGTGTAGATCTAAACCAGCTTAATTATTCTCGTAAGTTCATTGCATGCTGAGTAATTTCACTTGCTGTTTCGGTCGTCTGTTGATTTCAAGGTTTAAAAAAAGTATTTCAGGGATACTATCAGCATGTCAAACAGTTTCGCAATCACCTTTGCAAGCAATTTAGACTCGGACCCGATCTGGGTCTAAACTGCTTGCAAAGATGCATAGCAGACAAGAGTAAGAAAATAGTGGACATCCAGACCATCTGGTTTCTGATGAGACCACCACTTTTTATATGCGTCTGTTTTTTTTCTAGTTTTTATTTTATTTTATTTTTTACAAAATTAGCAAATTAACGATACGATTAGGAAGAGGTCTTTCAAGAATACCGATTACCATCCGAGTGCCAAACAGTTTGGATCCAGATCAGACCCAACATAATACTGGGTCTAAGTATGCAACAAAAAACGTCATTAGGGAGGATAAAAGTAGTAAAGCATCATCAGGCAAATGAAAAGACTGCGTAAAGTTTTTTGGCTTATTGGATAATGAACTCTGGTTGCCATGGCATTATTTAGCTCCCATAGACTTATAATGGGGAAAATATTCTTCTATGAATTAGACCATGCCCCCACCTCTTCAATTTTTATATTTGGTATGTAGCAAATTGCTGCAATGTCTAGCGGTCTACTACATAAATAAAGCCAATCAAGTCTGAGGGGTACAAACTGGCCCCGCACCAGGGATCAAGAATTACCATAGACTTGTAATGAAAAAAAAAACTTTAAAATTTCTTCTGAAACCATGAGACTTTCAGCTTGTATATTTAGTATGCAACAATGAATAGTGGTTCCCTACATGCGTCCTGCAAATGAAGCCTCTTGTGGTTTAATTAGCCCGGCATGGTGGATTAAGAGTTTTCATAGACTTTTGATGGTAAAACCTTCTTAAATAATCTCTATTTTTTGAAACCATGAAGCACATAGCTTATATTTTTACTATGGACACATATTCTGCCAATCAAGCCCCTACGGTCTAAAGGTTTCCAAGAGTTTCCATAGACTTACAATGGAAACACACTTCAAAAATCATTCTGTCAATTGGGCATGGACCCCCCAACCACCATCCGACAAAAAATTTCATCTTTGATTTGCATCGCAATCCCATCTCCAAAACCCCTCAAACACACACACACACACAAACACACACACACACACATGCACACACGTGTGAGCGTACACACTCATAACAAGCAAGTTTTGCAGTTTTGATGTCAACGATGAGTGAACTTTGATAAGTGTTAGCTTTTCAAAATCTAGTATGCTATATCTGTATTGTTTTCTAAGCGTTATCAAACGAAACATTCTTATTGGTTTCTTCTGAATGTTCTTATAGTTCATATCAAATCGAGGGGAAACAAGAGAATGAATTGCAAAGAAAACCCATGTCACCACAACTACCTGCGATAAAGCAAGAAAGTCATTATTCTTAGAAAGTGGTCATACTGGATATCAAAATGACCGGAATAAAGAGTTCAACAATATCAAACGCTACATCCTTGTCAAAATCCAAGCCTCCGACTCTCGATCTGTCCCTTCTAAACAGATGGTCGTATTTTTTCAGTTTCTTGCTTATACAGTATGGTGTGTATGTGCACATTTTTTGGTGTTCCCTTACCGGTGTCACCTCGGGGTGGGGGGGGGGGGGTAAAAGTGTGTGTGTCTGTCCATTTGTCTGCATATTTTGCTCCTAAACCACTAAACCGAATCGATCCCAATTTCATGCGTAATCAACTGCCTGTACTGTGCACAGCCCATGGTGAATGCACAAGTGTGAAATTGGACGCAAATTGGACGATCAAACATACTCACACAGTGGTTATAGTGTGCATCTGCGGATTGTGCGAAAATCTAGCATATACTTTGTGTTTTCTGCAGTTTTCTACGTTTTAAATGCCAAGTGATTCAATAGATGAGAGCGTTTTAACTAACTGACCACGACTGGTCATTCTGATGCTCAGCAAAGCCTGCCCTCGCAAATCAAAATGCTGTTAAACATGATAGTGGTCATCTTTTCAAGCCAAGGGTACTAACTCCACTTCGTTCCTTACGCGTGCGTAAGGAACGAAGTGGAGTTAGTACCCTTGGCTTGCGAAGATGGATAGTGGTAGGACAATGTTGACATGCAAAATGTGATCCTAATATACGAGGGTCTGGATGGGGGGTCTGGTATTCACTATTCATTAAAAATTTAGCCCATCATTCATCTCATTAAAATTTTGGGTTATTCATTAAAATAAGACCAATTATTCATTAAAAGCAAGAAAGGTGGCAAAGTAATCTGATTATTCACTATTCATGAATTTTTTCTTTAATTCATTAAAAAATTAGGATTATTCATTAATTTTTAGGCCCTCAGTATTCACTATTCATTATATTTTTGCTCATTATTCACTATTCATTATAAAGAATGGCCATTATTCACTAATAATTATACCCCATCCAGACCCTCATATACCATGTGGTCCAAGATTTATGAGCATTTTCACTTACTGGTAATGGACGGACGAATGGACAGATGGACAGACAGATGTACTTATACAATTATTTTAGTAAACAGCCGTGGGTCGCGCAACTTGCTAACGCAAGTGGGGTAGCTGTAGCTTTTTTTGTCACCAGATAGAGATCAAAAGTATTCGCCTGCCTGTCCAATTTTCCGTTAGTCTATCTCATTCTGAACCACTTGTTGAATGACTTTCTTAACACAAGTGGGAAATGCAACAGCACATTTCTCATCGGCCTGTTATGCTTTCTCCTCCTAATGCACTGAATGGACTTCAGTCAAACTCTTTAAGTGATTTGCTTACACAGATCGGTTTTTGGATGGCCCCAGAGAGTGGAGTGTGGATAAGCAATTGCGTGTGCATGTATGTGTGAGCTAGACCTTTTGGACTCCAAGGTCACAATTTAGAATCTAAATCTATGTTTTATTGTTCTTACCATAAGCAAATCAATCTATGTTTTATTCTCCATACAATAAGCAAATAATTTAGGGGGACTCTAAGAAATGAACTGGATTATGAGGTTATGTGAAGTCACTTAAAATACAGTCACTTCATTGAAAAGAATCGTCATCAAAACAATGTCAAGGCTCTGCGTCAAAAACAAAATGTTCCAAAGCAGTTTGACGGTGACAAAACGAACTTTTTAAATTGCCGTTTATTAGGCCCTACTAATTAATGTGGGAATTTTAGGCAGGGACTGATGAAGGTTAGTACTTTCTAAAACCTGTCGATCCATGGTAATGTTCTCCAATGAGCACAGCAAGCTGTTTTACAAAAGGAAACAATTCCAAACTAAATGGAGTTATTTTTAGCTGTAACTCACATATTCACTCCCAATAGAATAACATTTTAATCATAACTCAGCAAAACAAAGTTTTGAACTGACAGAATTTTCAAGATGGCTGCCCCATCTTTCATAGACAGTGGCTACGAACTATTTTCCTTTCTTTCAACGAGCTTTTTTAGCTGTTTTGTTCCAAAGTTGGACTTTACTTATATCGAATGAATTGTTCTTTTTGTGGATTGTATCGATGTGTAAACCTCTGCGAATCACTCACAAACTTTACATAAAGGCCTTTGGGCTTTACTAAGTTTGTGAGTGATTCTCCGAAGTTTACACTTTGATAAAAGACACAAAAATAAAATGCATTCCTCTAATAAACACCCTCAATCACAGCCAAAACAATGAAAGAGGAATTCTCGTTGCGAACATAGACAAGCTTAAAACAATTTGTGCTACAACTACAGCAGAATCTGGGGCGAAGATTCGGTACCAGTAAAATGCATTTAACTCCACCCCCCCCCCCAAATGGTTTAGGCTGCTTTCCATTCTAAGGTGGTGGTTCTTTGGCTTTAACTCAGTTCGTGAGTGATTTGCCGGAGTTTACACATCGATGATATCCACACACAAAATATTTCCTATAATAAATACCCTCGACCACAGTCAAACAATGAAAGAGGATTATCGTTGCGAACCTAGACATGCTTAAAAAAAATTGTGCTACAACAGCAGCAGGATCTTTGGCGATAATTTGGCACCAGTAAAATGCTTTTAAGCCCCCCCCCCCCCCCAGTGGCTTAGGCTGCTGTCCATTCTAAGGCGGTGGTACTGTTATTGTTGGTTGATTCATTGTTGTTGTTCTATGTTTTGTTAAGCGTTACTTTATGTCCATTCTAGTTTGCAATCATCTTGATGGGGAAGAGAGAGCTGGTTGCTTTGCTTAGTATGTCTTCCTGGTGTCTGGTGATTGTTGTGTGGCTCTTTCTCGCTGTGCCATGGGTTTGTCTGCCGTTTGTGATTGTGGTATTTCTTGATCTTACTCACTTACTAATTTTAAAGGGGACAGCAACATTGAAAGCAAGTTAATCTGAAATTTAAGCTCTTATTTAACCATTCAATCTACCACAAACCCAATGAAAATTGATGAAAAGGTAACAAAGTTACAGATGTTTGTATGCTAGAGAATTAAAAGCTATGGAGGGCAGCCATTTTAAGGCTTAGTGTTATCACAAAGCCCTAACTAAATATGCATAAACATAATAATTAGTTCCCTGCTACTCATTGTATGCATTTTTATTGTTTCTTCTGTGGAAAATGGTGAATTTTGAAAAAAAAAAAAAAAACAATATGTACATTTTGTGATGAAACTGCGAATTGCATTGGATTTTAAAAATTATTGAAAGTTAATGAAATTATTTGTCTTCTAAGAATAATTTTATTATTTGGATTGCTATAACTTACTTATTTTAAGTTCGAATTTGATTGGATTTGTGGCAGACTGTAGGCCTATTAGAGGCCTTACCACTGAGCGAGAATCCCGATTAAACATGGGCTCTTCGGTATGGAATAAAATTTCTGCCGATACTCTATGCATACAAGTTTGTTTTTGTATGTCGGTAATCTCATTTTACTTTGTAAATTGTGTCATTATATCATGCAAATTGTCATTTAGTAGTCGTTTCATTCGTATTTAGATTCAGATTATGTCATTTCTCGGTTTTCAAAAGGCAGAACTAGGTTGTAAATAGGCAGAACTAGGTTGTCATAAGGCAGCACTGGATTGTCATAATAAAAAGGTGAAATGCTAAGTTTTTTGACGCCAGAGGGCGCACCGAATTATCGGAAATTGACAATTTCTCCCAAACAAGTTAGATTGGTTCCCCACGTTGATAAAGCTCCACTTCCGCTACGCATATTACGTTTGGTAACTAGTAATTTTTTACCAGTAGAGAATCCCACTCATCCGACTGCGCATGCTCCAGAAAGAGCATCTGTTTACATCCTGGGTCAATTTCGCACATCAAAATGAGAAATGAACATGTACTGAAAACTGAGAAGATTTGCCGCACTTTCTTTTCGATACAAAGCCTTTCAAATATTGCTGTTATTTGTAATTTCGATTTTAATAATTTTTTCAATGTACTTAGATTTTGATGTAATCGAGTGACGATCAGACTTGGGGTCAATTACTCTGAAAAAGTAATTAATTACATACAATTACATTGAAAATAGTTCACTTAAATTACAATTACAATTACATGGCTTTTGAGCAAAGTAATTAATTACATACAATTACTTTGCCAAATGTAATTAATTACATTACAATTACATTTCACTGCCACTAAGAGAGCTTCATCAGATTTTAATTACAGAGGTATTTGAAATGAGTTAAAATCTCCTAAAAAGTCTGAGTAACCTTGATATTCTAAATTCAATATATGTCTATTAGGTTGATCTTATTCTTTCCTCTTGTATCAAGTTATTGTAAGTGATGCAACTTAAACGAAATGAAATGTACAAAATCAGTTGTTGTATTTTGTGATTGATGACATGATCACACAAGAGAAAATACAGAAACTATTATCATTTTTTGTTTGGGATGGAGGGGGGAGGGGGATAATTGCCAAAGTTCTCAAACAAGCTGTTAACCACAGAACAAAGTTCAGGAATACACATTGGCTTGAGAAAAATCTTACAACTGTGGACGATAAACCATGGAAGTTATTTTGTAAAACTAGCTTAAATGCCAGAGAATAACTGTTTTCAAAAAGTGTTGATAAAAATCTGTGTGGCCCTATGAGTTCTGAAAGTTGGCAAAAAAGTACAAAAGGAATATCAGATAGTGACAAACTAAAATATTACTAGCCTGTTAAAATGCTGGCTTGACAAGCATGAGGTCACTAATTCAGTCACCACTGGAACATCTATTTTTGTTTTTGTTTTTTATTAACAATGATGGGCCCCAGGTTCACTGAATGAGTAAATTTCTATTTAATTTTCTGAATCACATTTTATGATTATTATTTTTATGATTATTATTTTATTATTATTATTATTATTATTATTATTATTATTATTATTATTATTATTATTATTGAAAATGGCAAATGAGCAGTTTAAGGGCTTAAATAGTGTAGTGGATAGAATGGGTCATGCACCTAACATATGAGTGTGTTGATCCTAGATGTGAAAATTTAACAAAATGCCTTCAAGGAGTCAATTCACTAACCAATACTATTGTCTGAATAAATACTATTGTTGAGATTTTCACACCCTCTTTGTTTTTGTATTGTTTTGGTAACTTAACTATTAAAGGTTGATTTTCACAAAGCCATATCTTTTATAAGCAGGTAAACAAAGAATAAAAAAGGAATAGTAGAAGTAACATACAGTCTGTGTCTGCTGTAAAATTGCTATATTCAATGTCTATAGATACTAGCTTGACTAGTCCCAATTCTCTTTTATTTCATGTTGCATTCAACTAGTACAGCAAATGATATATGCATTTACAAAGGTCAAGAACAATTCATTTAGCAGTATTTTAAATAACTATGATAATCTTTAGTAACTGAAGTTCATAACTGATCTGAAAAGTACATGTAATTAAAAAGTAATTGAAAGTAATTGTTAATTACTCACATTTCTGGCCATGTAATTAATTACATTCAATTACAGTAATTAAAGAAATGTCTTAATTACAATTACATGCAATTACTTTAGAAAATGTAATTAAATTGCAATTAATTACAATTACAATTTGAATTACCCCAACTCTGGTGACGATACCTGTCCAAATAGCGCAAGTAGTAGCGCTTTAGCTTAACGAGGTAAGGGTCTAGAGATCGAATCCCACACACCTGATTTTTTTTCTTCCGCATATGGTATTTTTTCAAGTAGAGAACCTGCGCGTGCTCCAGAAAGAGCGTCGGTGTTGAAAAAGTTCATAAATAGGCCAGGTATTATATGAATCCAGTGTGACCCAAATTCAATTAAATTTTTTACTATATAAAAGGCACAGAAAGTGGACTGGGTGGGCCAGCTCATACTCACTTACTATCCAATGATGCAAACCATGTTTCAAGGTCACCAGTCTTGTGGTTCATGTAAAGAAGGTTTAAAGGGTATTCACTACCTAAAAATAGTATGTGAGCATGATCAGGAAATACCACAATCACAAACAGCAGACAACCCCATGGCACTGCAAGGAAGAGACACACAACCATCAAGAGACACCAGGAAGACAAACTAATACATCCGTGGATCATCGTGGCTACAGCATGGGATAGAAATGTATAGAACTCCCGTAAAACAAAAATCTGCACCCTGCAGAGCGTGTCTGCATGGTCTGTGGAAAGAGCGCACAAGAGGTCCGAAGGATCGAATCCACAAAAAGATCAGACATCAACGCCAAAGCATTGCTCGCCAAATATGGGGGCATTAATGTAGAGAGTGGCGTTAGGCTTAAATGAAATATATGTGTGGTTCCTGTTGCCTACCTACCCTAATTTTTTAACCCTATATACCCTAAACAATAAAATGGTCTTTGGAGAAAAAATGGGCACTTTTTCAATTTCTGTCACTATTTTCTTTGTTAAATGAATAAATGTTATAACAAAATTTAATAATTTCCCTACCTACCTACCCTGAATTTTCTTGGCATGAAACAGGAACCACACATATATTTCATTTAGGCCTTATGTGTAGAAACTGTTACTCGAAATTACAGAACCTCGATCAAAGATGTAGACTTTTTTATGAGGGGTGCCAACGAAATGCAAGGATAGTGATACGTGCTAATACTAAAAGAATGATGCGCTCCTCTCCTCTCTCTAGACCACAAAAGAGAATTAACTTCTCAAAAACACCAACAAAGACACGCAAAACACAACGCAAAACACAATTGTTTAAAGAGAGTGCCACCCCTGAAAGTACCACACCCGAGGAAATTGGCCTTAAAGTGGATTTTGTTACTGGTAGGATGTGTTTCCAGGTTTTAAGTGACCCCCGTTTTTCTTTTTGAAACAGCTTTAAAATGATCTTAGAAGAATGCACACCGCGTAACTAAAACCTATGGATCCCCGGAGCCCCCCCCCCTTCCTAAAAATCACAAGTTATTGTGATAGCAATTAGCATTTGGATCCCCCCTTGGATGGACCTCCCCTGAAAATGTTGGACCCCCTCTGGATCCTTGGGAAAGTATAGTTTTCTCTGCAATAAAACCATTGCCCCCCCCCCTCTGTAAAATAAGCTGAGGACTAAAAAACGTCTCAATCTGGACCCCCCACCCTGTCAAAAATTCCTGGATCCGCGCATGATATTATACATGCTTTAAAGTCATATTACGGGGGTCGCGCACATGCGTTCCTTTTTCGCCACGCTCCCTAACTGTGAATGATGACCATCCCGCCCCCTCCCCTAAAATATCCACAATTTTATCATAGATCCCATAAAATATTTATTCAATCTGAATCCCCTAAAATTATTGAAATTAAAAGTTAGACCCCCTCCTTAAAAAAGGCCCCAGTCCACATAGGCTACGAAATATCAGAGTAACCCCCATCCGATCGGAAATCCCCGACACAGGCATGCACGGACCCAGGAAGTGTTGTTAGAGGGAGTCCATTCAGTCCAATTTATCTTTAACAACTTTTTTATGGTGAGAGTCCAAATACCTTTCAAGGTGTATCATCATCGGCCAATTTCAATGGCGTTTCGCTAGCGGCCGAATTAATGGCCCAACATTGAATTCTGGCTTGCCTTTGAGATTTTCAAGTGGATCCAGACGAGTATTGCTAAATAAATCCTATAGCTTTGTGATTTTGCTGGGCCCGGAGCCCCGGCCCCCTCTGGATCCGCGCATGGATAGTTTTCCTCGTAACCTGGCTTATTTAATGAACATGAGACAGAGGGGCCGCGGGTTCGAGCCTCGCAGGCGTCACTGCGTTGTGTCCTTGAGCAAGACACATTAATCATAGCTTAGTACCGGTTCAACCCAGGAAGACCCGTCCCTACATAACTGAAAGATTGTTGATGGGACGTAAGAATCAAATCAAACAAATCTCCTTCGCAATGCTGGCCCAATGTCATGTGCTCCGGAAACATAAACTTCTTTTAACACCAAACACATTATTCAGAATACAGGCACAGAGGATTTTGTAATAATATAGTGGTGTTTAATAATGAGAGAATGGTCGACATTGTTGCGTCGGTTCGATGTTGGTACAAGGTTGGTATGCGGCGACGCCCACATTTCCACCAACTACCAACGTGGGCCCAACGTATCTTTGCTATCTATAGGCCCGGACCATTTTTGGGGTTAACTTTTTGGTATTTTGTGATGACCCCAAAAGATATCCACAAAATCTTCATACCCCAAAAAATTTTCATTTTTCTGAAAACCCTCAAAGGTATTGAAATTCAAAATTTTGAACCCCAAAATGGTGCGAGCCTACGTATGAATGAAAATATTATAGTACCCCCCCCCCCCCCTCCACCCTCTCCTCGCAGATAGAAACAGGGGCCGGGGGGCGTCCAGACTCAAATAACAGAAAAAAACTCTGATAAGGGTGTTTATTGTTGGTTTTTTTGCAACTATATTATATTTTTTTACGGTTCAAAAGGGTCGAAACATTTATCGGGGGGGGGGGGGGGGGTGCAACTTTTTTTTTTTTTTTTTTTTTTTTTGGGGGGGGGGTTGGGGGGGGGGGGGGGTACAAATCCTTATTTCTATAGAAACCTATATAACTTGTGATTTTTCGGGGGGGGGGGTCCGGACCACCTATCCCTCTCTGGATTCGCGCATGGGTAAGAAATAAGTAATTGCCCACTTCCCTGTCACGGATTGAGTTTTCTGAAAGTCTCAGAAGGTTTACCGGCCGGCGCAGTCGGTAACATGTGTTTTTTTTCGGGGATAGGGGGGGGGGGGCAATGCTTATTTCCAACGAAACTTAAAGAACTTGTGATTATTATTTATTTTTATTTATTTATTTATTTATTTTTTTTTGGGGGGGGGGGGGGGGTGTCCGGACCACCTATCCCCCTCTGGATCCGCACATCGGTTAGAAATAAGTAATTGCCCACTTCCCCGTCACGGATTGAGTTTTGTAGGTGCAAACTGAAAGTCTCATAAGTGTTTCCCCTGTGAACATTTGAAATTCCAGAAAATAGTTGTACCGGGCCGCGTTGCGCCTGACTAGATGCGGGGTAACTGTATTTTTGTTTATTTTCGGGTGGCGGGGAATGCTTATTTCTATAGAAACCCATAGAACATGTGATATTTTAGGGGGATGGGGGGGGGGTAGGGTGCAGACCACCTAACCCCCTCTGGATCCACGCATCCAGTGTTGGGTTGGGGATGCTTATTTCTATAGGAACCTATAGAACTTGTAACTTTTCAGTTGTCATATTCCTGATAATAGAACAAATGAACTTTATAAAAAAAATCCAATCCGCACGTACAATTGGGCCACTTTCGGCCCGCCAACGAACCGCCATCCGCAGGTGACGGTTCGTCGGCGGGTCGATAGTGGCTCGTGATGGGATGCTAGCTGGGAGCAGTTGTTTAAAAATCGCAAATGCACTTTTTATTCAATACCGCAGATGGACTCAAGACGTCCCAGGTACTTTCCAATACTACGTATTTTTCCATTACTACGTCAGTGTATATGCTATAAATAGACGCAATGGCAGTTACCTGTCTTAATATGCTGACAAGCTATTAAAGGGAGAGAACCAGTCTACCAAACAAGTACCACTCGTTGCAAACGGTGTTATGGATGATTTCTTTTACCTAGAAATAACCCCTATATATTTTGTTTTGTTTGATTTGATTCTTTACGTCCCAGTCAACAATCTTTCAGTTACGTTTGGACGGGTCTTCCTGGGTTGAAGGATAAATGTGTCTTTCTCAAGGACACAACGCTGTGACACCGGTGAGGCTTGAGAAAACTTCGTACCGTCCCGCCAAGCTCGGACACAAACAACATATGTAGATCTATTACTGGGTCATTCATAAATTCATGCCTCACATCTGGGGCCAATTTCATCAACGAGTTTACGACGTGTTTTTGTCTTAAAAACATCGTACGAAGTTCGTACGTTAAAAATCGGGTTTCATCAAACTATTGAACTTTGCGAACTTCTTACTTTTTGTCGTATATTTAAGACAACTATTTAGGTGTCGCAGCTGACATCTTTGTCTTAAATATTACTAACTTACTACTTAGCTACTAAGACTGTTGCATTTCACACGATTATAGAGGCTGCAGAGCAAAAAATCGACAAAGGTTTAAATACCTCGAAAGTACTACAATCAAGACCACCATTAACATACTACACCTAAGGAATCTTCTAACGCATACACTTTTGTTTTGGAATTTTCTTGAAAACTTGAATTTCGAATTAAAACATATTTTGGGACACATTAGAACAATGGATTCCAATAACGCATGCGCATTTTCAGAGACAACTGACTCAGAACATTTAAAATATTGAAGTTTGAGTTGAAAACTTCAAAAAACGAAAGTCGCATTTTTTTCAATTTTTCAAACAAATCAATACGGAAAACAGAATAGCAATTTGTCAATGTATTCCATTTTACTTATAAGATATGAATTATTTTAAAGGTAAGTCAGCCTGTATTCTACTTTCATAAAAAGAAGAAAAACACCAAACTTCTATCTACTACCACTATAAAATTGTACGGACAATACGCACGCACAAGTAATTTAATAATTCCTGACAATCACATAACCTATGTACTAGATTGGGTTTTGATCAGGGTAGCAGGATGGCAATGTTGGAAGATTTAATCTGCTAGCTGACAGCAGAGCCCTGCTGATGGTACTTACGGTGTGGATTTTTAAAATTGAGCTGAGCAAAATCACATGAAAAAGTGAGTATGACCAGGACATGCCACTTTGCAGACCAAGCCATCGCACGGTGAGGAACAGACACAGAGCACTAACAGTCAAATGACATTAAAAGGCAATTAAAGTAAAGCAACCAGCTCTCTCTTCTCCAGCGAGATGATTACAAAACTAGGAACGACACTAAGTAAAACACAATAAACAAGGACCAATATAAATCCACGACGAAAACGGTTGGGGCAACAATAAACAATGAATCAACAACAACAGAAACTTCGGCTTAGAACGCTCGACTGAAGTCACTGTGGGCTTAAATTGATTAAATTTACTGCCAAATATTTGCCCTAGAATCTTCTATTGCCAAACCAGAAAAAAATGTTAAGCTCGCGTGGAGGCTTCTTTACTTGGCTAATTTAATGTATCACCACGGGTAAACAATCATAAACATACTGTGATGAAACAAAGAAAATGGCTCTCAACTCATGGATAGTCAGAGCTAAAGAAAATCCCTAGTTGAGCCACGGTGGGCCCAGCCAAAGACAAACATCGGGTACTGACCCACCTATAAAAGTATTATGCCAGGGACGTCATTTGGTCTGGTCTGACCCACCGTGAATTTCATGCCGCATTTCTTATAACGAAATTGCGTTTGTTCGGCATGACAAATGAAAATAAAGTTGTTCCACTGAAATGCGAATTTAAGCCAAAATTCCAATTCTTGTGACTTTCGGTTTTGACCCCTTTGTATTGAAAAGGCGCTATATTGCATAATACTAAAGGCATTGTTCTGAAATTTTCACGCATGATATGAGTACTATTGAATTTTTGCTTAACACCAGTAATTTGAATCAGTTTAATATAATTAAGCTTTTGTTGTAAATTGTTTACTGTATGCGTTAGAAGATTCCTTAAGTATATATGGTTTACCGAAATGAGAAAATAAGACTTCCTTTCCATGGTGCTTATGAGTTATTTATTTGTCCAAGTAACCTCTCCCACCCCTTCCACGCTGTATACTGTCACCAAGAGATTCGCCTATGGCCACCGTCAGTAGCTGAATTTATGCATAACCATCACGTTTAAGGGAAGAGAGCAACAGGATATTTTTGTACTTTTTCACATGTCACCATTGATTAAACATACTAATGTACACATTCAAATGTACGGGTAAGTCATCGTCTATTTGCATGACTGCCAGGGACGACAATGATGAGCTCGATGGGGCTTTCGTCAAACAACCATACGTTCTACATTCGATAAAGTTTCTAAACGTATGTCTTTGTATGAGTATGTATATGTGGGAGCTGTTCACAAGAGTTTTCAGTAGAACTTTACATTCTCCATGTAGGGACATACATCCGGGTTAGCACAATCTCAGTTCCAACCGTATTACAAGTTGCATTCTAGATTTTTTACGTTTTCGAAAATTTCGGCTTGTTATCTCAAGCACCCGGGGTGTGATGTTTAACTCATTTACGCCTTGCCTCCATTTTGTTGGACGTTGGCAAACAGTGCAGATCCAGATCAGACGCCACATAACCAAGATGGCGCCGGATCAGGTCCTCCGCTGTTGTTCGCTATAAATTTGAATAAAAAACAACACCAAAAACAACACCCCAAAAGTGGTTTTGAGCTTGTCCAAAAGATTAAAATGGGAAACTCCATTCGACATGTATAGGTAAACATAAAGTGTGAAAACGAGTAATTTTTGGGACACAGTTACTTGAAACATTACATGTACCATTTTTGTTATGAATACAATATGATCTATCACTCTTACGTTCAAATGATAATAGTATGTCCCTCTTTAGGGATCTGTAATTGAGCATCACAACAATCAAGCAATTAGAAGTCAGTTCGATATTCGATATTCAAATTGAGAAGTTAGTTCGATATTCGAGATTCAAATTGAGAAGTTAGTTCGATATTAGATTTTTGAGATTCAATTTTGTTATTCGGACTGTAACTGTTTCATGCTATTACGCTCAAAACCCTTCCTTGGCATCCAGAAAATTACCGCATATCATGTTTTCAATATCAAAACTGACTTTTAATGCACGATTTTGAATATCAAATTACCAATTAGATATTCGTAATTCGATATTCGAACTGCCGCTGTTTTTCATCTTATTAGGGTCAAAAACTTTCTTCAGCATTTGGAAAGTTGCCGAATATCAAGTTTTTAATATCAAAACTTTTAATGCACAATTTTGAGTATCAAATTACCATTTGATATTCGTATTTCGAAATTCGAACTGCCGTATATATCTATGATCTATGGAAACCTATATACTTGTGATTTACCAAGGGGAGGGAGGTCCGGACCCCCTGCTCTCATTCGGATCCGCACATGCTTCTTCTTTAAAACTTTCTTCACATACCTACGTATTTTTCACTCTGTGTTAAACCACTTTACACGGCTATATAAAGTCCGCACGTGACCAATCACATGATATTTAGAGACTGGAGTTAGGCAAAGTTAAAAATACGACGTTTTTAGTGAAACGCAAAATTTTGTTCTTGCGAACAATTTAAGATGTTTTGATGAAACTGACGTACGCACTTCTCAGAAAACAACGTACGCACAATTTAAGATATATCGTACGAACTTTATTGATGAAATTGGCCCCTGGACAAGCTTGGACACAACAATATATGAGCCGCAACACGTGATTACCAACAATGTGGCATTTTGACATGAATAGACTCAGATGAGCCTGTGTAGTCTCATTTTAAGCTTAGGCAGTTCATGTGAATATTCAAGCAGCTGTCAAAGGCTCTGACCAGACTGCGCAGGCTGGTCTGAGCCTCTCTGATCGAACATATCATATTGTTGGAAATATCATGTCACAGCTGGGAGCGCAGTGGCTCAATGGAAGAGTGCTTGACTCGAGACCGAGGGGCCACGGGTTAGAGCCTCACCGGAGTCACTGTGTTGTGTCCTTGAGCAAGACACATTAATCCTAGCTTAGAACTGGTTCAACCCAGGAAGATCGGTCCCTTTATAACTGAAAGATTGTTGATGGGACGTAAAGAATCAAATCAAACAAACAAAAATCTTGTCATAGCTCATTTTATGTATTTACTGGGTCAGGATACCACAATATATATAAATATATATCCATACTTGTCTTGACGAACTTTACCTCCCTTTATTTTTCAAGCTGACATATATATCGTATATCTATTTTTTTCATGTTGTAGAGCTGATGCATTTATAAAGTTTATTTTTCTACATCTAAATTGACTGTTTATCTATATGAAAAAAAAAGAAATTACACTCGAAATGAGAATAAAAGGCGTCATCTCAGTCAACTCATATATATTTGAAAAATCATAGTTATAAATAATATAATAGGTGAAATGTTTTTAATGTAGCCGCCGCGGTATAGTGTGTAGTGTCTCCCAGTCTGGAGAAGCCCCCGTGGTGTAGTGGATAAGCCCTATGCCTTGTAAACCAGGGGTCGCAGGTTCGATTTCCGGCTTTTCCAGAAGAACAATTTCGGTTGAGCCTTCGGGAGTTCCCGTCATATTAATAAACACACAAATCATAAACCCTCCCGGCCCAGTACTGGTTTCTACCCATGGAAAAACCACAAAAAGTTTGTGTTTTTTTTGTCTGTCGGATGAGACTTTAAGCCGTTGCCCCGTCTTCTGAGACGCTTTAAAACCAGAACCACTGCCGGTTGAGCCTTCGGGAGTTCCTGGACAAAGAACCACAAAAAGCATAAACCCACCCGGCCAGTACTGGTACAGCCAAGGATCACGGCCACAAACAATACAGTGTAGCCACCGTAGTGTAGGGGATAAACCTATGTCTTGTAAACCAGGGGTCGCAGGTTCGATTCCCGGCTTCTCCCAGTCTGTCGGATGAGACTTTAAGCCGTTGCCCCGTCTTCTGAGACGCTTTAAAATCAGAACCACTGCCGGTTGAGCCTTCGAGAGTTCCTGGACAAAGAACCACAAAAAGCATAAACCCACCCGGCCAGTACTGATACAGCCAAGGAACACGGCCACAAACAATACAGTGTAGCCACCGTGGTGTAGGGGATAAGCCTATGTCTTGTAAACCAGGGGTCGCAGGTTCGATTCCCGGCTTCTCCCAGTCTGTCGGATGAGACTTTAAGCCGTTGCCCCGTCTTCTGAGACGCTTTAAAATCAGAACCACTGCCGGTTGAGCCTTCGGGAGTTCCTGGACATAGAACCACAAAAAACATAAACCCACCCGGCCAGTACTGGTACAGCCAAGGAACACGGCCACAAACAATATAGTGTAGTTTTCCTTGTCTGCCGGATCATACTTTAAGCCAAGGCCGCGTGTTCCAAGAGGCTTTAAGCCCAGAAAAAATGCCAGTTGAGCCTGGCAGTCGGGTGCTGCTGGGATATTAAATGAAAAACATAAACCAACCCAGACCAATACTGGTTACAGCCAAGGAGTAGCCACATAAACAATATCATCCAGAGGGTTGGGCTCGACAGAGACTCCTGACATGGAAAATCATAAGATGTATAGGTGTTCATTGGAATAAGCAAATGGACCCCTACCCCCAGGAAAAAATGAACCGGCCCATATAATTTTTTTAGCTTCCTTTAAAATAGACAAATTGGACCCCGCCCCACCTCCTATCCATTGTAAAATAAGTTAGACATAATTAATAAAAGAAATAACAACACCAAATGAACAGATTTGTGCCTGGTGAGACTGTGTCTTTGGTGGTAGTAAATGCGACAAGTACAAAATGAAGGTGTCAATAGGGTTTATTGATTAGCAAATAATGGCCCTAAAATTAATAGTGGAATGGGGCGTTTCAACGGTTAGCGAATTTGATGGAAAAAAAATATTCCATGTCGTTCTACAGTAACCCGCCTTAATGATCTATCCGCAGTTGTCCGATTGCCTTCAAGGTCCATCAATTAATATGAAGTATGGAAACTTTATAGACATAGATACATGTACCATTGAGCACACAGCGAAAACTGGTCAGACTTGGTGAATACAGATCCAGGCTGATCTACTGGGTGAAAGTTTCTCTGATTCATAGATCACTAAACCCTGAAGCCATTGATTGATGTGTCAGTTCTTGGCTTAGTTCGCCGTTAGTGCTGAAAAAATAAGTCGAACTACCGTTCAAGCACGTTCATGTGACAGTAACATACTTTTAATAATTTGGCAATGCATTTAAACCTTTGTATACGAGAAACCCCTAAATGGATACTTTTATAAACAGTGAAGACCCAGATGAAATGCCACATTATGTGGCATTTCATCAAGGTTTATACTGTTTGTTAAGTAAAAACGATCTTCAGACAAAAAAAAACACTACTTTTAAAACTATAACCTGACACCCCAAGGTATGTACAGTGGCCTATCCAAAGTTTATTGCATCAAACCAGAAGGAAAGATCCATTTGTATACACAGTAAACTGTTGGAGGTAAGAAGTGGCCGGCTAGTCATTTATTAGTGACCATGGAGCAAATATATCTGCTAAATTTATCTGCTGCATTTAAGCATACAGGCAGATCGTGTGGACCCAGATCAGACTGTCATTTGCATCAAGTAGTCTTAAAATTTAGTTTTTATCGCCCAAATGGCATGTCTTCTAAGATATTTTACAGATTTTGTCAAATTTTTGCTGATTACTGATTTTGGGGTCATTTTTTTACTGATTAGCGATTTTGGTCCTAAATTTTACTGATTGCTGATTTTTGGGCCTAAATTGTACTGATTAGCGATCTGTGGGCCTTAATTTTACTGCTTAGCGATTTTTGAGGTACCCCATTAAGACCCTCCAAAACCCCTTGTGCTGGCTTATTAGGCTCCAGAAACAGGTCAATTCTCGATAGTTCGAGGCATGGGTGGATCCGTAGGGGGGATATTGGGTAGGGGAGAGGGGTCTGAACCCCCTGGAAGATCAGACAGTTATAGGGCTCCTTAGCGATACTGGTCACCCCTGGATATCACAAAACTTCCAAGCCAGCATTCTTGATGTTCGGCCATCATTGGTCCACCTAGATGGCGTTTTGCTGGCAATTTAAATGGCGCTTTGCTGGCGGGCCAATGATGACACACTTTTTATGGTATTTGGATCCTCTCTCTCCTCATCAACTATAAAAACAAACTTGTCAGAGTTGGACCCTGTAAAGATATGTAGTATATCTTGCAAGTCTATAACATTCTCAAGTGCTATATTTGATTACAGCCTCTCGGATACCTGCAGTAGTTGTTAGATAGATCTTGTTGTATTCATACCTATATAAAGTTCTATAACCATATCATAGTTGTTCTGAGTGTCTCAGCCCACAAATATTACATGGTGTCAGAAGTTCATTGGATTAACTTATTATTGATTGGATTAACTAATTAACATTATAATGGCTAAAAATCTACATCCTCCAGAAAAATTGTTGTTGACTGGAAATTTGAAAGAAAATTACAGGAAATTCAAGCAACAATTTCAGATTTACTGAACTTCAGCTGGAATAAGTAATTCAGAAGAGGAAGTGAAGTGTGCCACATTATTACATGTTATAGGGCCTGATGCGATTGAAATTTTCAATACGTTTCGATGGAATCAAGAAGGTGACACTCCAGGGGATGACAAGAAGTTAGACAAAGTCTTGTCAAAGTTTGAGAAATACTGCAGCCCAAAGAGTAACCTTACTTATGAGAGACACCAGTTCAACACACGGAACCAGAATGAGGGAGAATCAATTGATTCATATGTCACAGAACTCAGGATTTTGTCAAAATCATGTGAATTTGGAGATTTAACAGATTCCCTCATTAAGGACAGACTCGTCTGTGGTGTTATAAAGGACTCTGTGCGAAGCAGATTATTGCGGGAAACATAATTATCCCTGCAGAAAGCAATATATATTTGTCGTGCAGCAGAAACTTCAACTCAGCAGATGAAAGTTATTCAAAGTACGTCAAGTGGAGCCACTGGAAGCAACATGGACGTTGTTAAAAAGAAAATTGTGAAAAGCAAGTCAGTGAAAAATACAGACAATAAACCTGCTGGACCTACAATAAAACAGAAATGTGGAAAATGTGGGTATAAACATGAACCACGTAAGTGCCCAGCTTTTGGTAAACATTGTCACAATTGTAAAAAGAAGAACCATTTTTCTACAGTGTGTAAAAACAAGAAAATGCATGAACTGCAAGAAAATGACTATGATTCAGACATATTCTTGGACTCAGTAGAAACTGAACAGAATGTGAAAGACTGGAAAGTAAACATGAATATATGTGATAAACAGTCAACATGAAACTTGATACCGGTGCACAGTGCAATGTATTGCCATATCATGTTTATAAACACATTAGCCATAAGCCACTTAAAGCATCAAAATCAAGATTAGTATCCTACTCAGGTCATAGATTAAACACTGTGGGGAAAGTTACTTTGCTTGTATCTACGAAAAACAAGTATATTCCACTGAAATTTGAAATAGTGAAAGACAAATCGATGCCAATCCTTGGACTTAAAGCATGTTTGGAATTAAACTTAATTTCTAGACTTTACAGCTTAAATTCAAACAGTAGGACAGCTACGTCGGAAGAAATTCTTGAAAGTTATAGTGATGTTTTTGAAGGACTAGGTTGTTTACCAACAGAGTATAAAATTCGTTTGGATAAAAACTCTAAACCTGTTGTCAATCCACCAAGAAAAATTCCGTATGCATTGAAAAATAAAGTAAAAAATGAATTGAACAGACTTGAGAAAATGAAGGTCATTGAAAAAGTTACTGAACCTACAGAATGGGTGATTTCTTTAGTTGTTGTTGAGAAACCAAACAAGAGTGTTAGATTGTGCTTAGATCCCAGAGAACTAAACAAAAGCATTTTAAGAGAACATTTTCCGATGAAAACAGTGGAAAAAGTTGCTGCCAAGGCTCAGAATGCGAAAATCTACAGCGTTCTTGACGCATCAAATGGTTATTGGCAGATACGTTTGACAAAAGACAGTCAGAAATACACAACGTTCAACTCTCCTTTCGGAAGATATAAATATTTGCGTTTACCCTTTGGTATCAAAAGCTCAAGTGAGGTTTTTCAAAGGACAATCTCTCAAATATTAGAAAACATTGACGGCTGTGAAGTAATTGCGGATGATATCTTGATATGGGGTCAGGATAAGGAAGAACATAATAGACGTCTTTGTGCAGTTCTAGAACGGATAAGACAAGCTAATATGAAGCTTAGCAGAGATAAATGCAAAATAGGACTTTCAGAAGTTGCATACGTTTGACACACATTTGGACCTGGTGGTTTGAAGCCTAGTTCTGAGAAATTGAGAGCTATAATGGAAATTCCAGAGCCCCAGAACAGAATAGAACTTCAAAGATTTATGGGAACTGTAAACTATCTTGGAAAATTCATTTCCAATCTATCAGGAATAAACCAACCGCTAAGACAACTCTTGCAAAAAGACATTGCTTGGCATTGGGAGGAAGCTCAGCAGCAAAGCTTTGATGAGCTCAAAAGAGCTATAACCACAGCACCTGTTTTAGCATATTATGATGAGAATGAAGACATAGTGCTATCTGTGGACAGTTCAAAAGATGCACTAGGCGCGTGTATTCTTCAAAATGGACATCCAATTGCATATGCTTCAAAATCTCTCAATAAATGTGAACAGAACTATGCACAGATAGAAAAAGAGATGGCAGCAATAGTCTTCGGAGCAACAAAATTTCACGAATACATATATGCTAAGGGACCTATTCATGTTGAATCGGATCACCATCCTTTAGAAAGTATTTTCAAGAAGCCTTTATCTCAAATGTCACCTAGAATACAAACAATGATGTTGAAGGTACAGAAATACAATTTGAAAGTACAGTATAAAAGCGGACGTAAATTATACATAGCTGATATGTTAAGCAGAGCATGCATAAGTAAAGATGAAACTCCCATCTGTGATGAGAATTATAGTATGTTCTCCATAGAAAACTTGCCATGTTCACAGTCAAAACTTTCTGAATTAAAGGAAGAAACACTCAAAGACATGGTATTAAATATCCTTAAGGACACTGTTTCACGGGGATGGCCCGAGAACAAGAGACAGATAAATCCACGGATAACTCAATATTGGAATTTTAGAGATGAAATTTCATATTTTGACGGATTATTGCTTAAGGGTGAAAAATTGATAGTTCCAAGGTCAATGCAAAAAGCTATAATTGAGCAAATACACCAGAAAAGTCACCTGGGTGTAAATAAGTGCATAAACAGATTGAGAGACGTTTTCTTTTGGTCTGGAATGAGTGCGCAAATCAAGGACATTATTAGTCAGTGTTCAATTTGCAATGAATTTAGAGGAACGCAGCAAAAAGAACCAATGTTACCGCATGAAATTCCTACAAAACCATGGGAAATATGTGCAACAGATTTGTTTGAGCTAGACAAGGAAACATATATTGTCATCACTGATTACTTTTGAAAGTTCTTCGAAGTAAAGAAAATTTCTAGCAGTTCCAGCAAAACTGTTATTAATATTCTTAAAGAAAACTTTTCCAGATATGGAATTCCTGTCATACTTAAGAGTGACAACGGTCCTGCTTACTCGAGCAGTGAGTTTAGAGACTTTGCTAACAGTTATGGATTTGAACATATTACTTCATCTCCAAGATATTCTCAAAGTATGGGATTTATCGAAAAATATGTACAAATATGTAAGAATCTACTGAAAAAGTCAAAGAAGAGTAACTCTGATCCATATTTAGCAATACTGGAATACAGAAATACGCCAATTGAAGGTATAAATTTATCTCCAAAACAAATGCTAATGGGTAGAAGGGCTCGAACTCAGTTACCTGTTCACGAAAAGCTTCTAAATCCTCAGTACGATGGAGTAAAAGTACAAAATGCGCTGAAAGAAAAACAGCATACACAGAAATACTATTATGATCGTGGAGCTAAACCATTGCAGCAGCTCAACCCAGATGATCAGATTCGGGTACGAAACGAAAATAAATGGGAACCTGCTACAGTTGAAAGCAAAGCCAAAACTCCTAGGTCATACGTGATACGAACAGAACAAGGGCAAAAGCTAAGAAGAAACCGGCGACATCTGATGAAAACGACTGAAAATCGCTCTGATGAACCCGAAATCTTCTATGATTGCCAGCAAGAAGTGTCGAATAACAATAATTCAACTTCAGATGAACAATCTTCTAATATAGTTCCACAGGATGATTCAAAGAAATACACATCAAGCGGCAGAGAAGTGAAATTACCAAAACGATTTGAAGATTATTCCATGATGAAGTGATTCTGAAACTGGATTATATTGTGTCAGTGAATAAATGGGGCACAATAATCCCCATATGGTCAAAATAGTGGTAAAGATACGTAATCTTTACAAGAGGTATTACGGTAAAGCATAGAATTTATCAGGTTTGCTTATAATATCTTGTAAGGTACATTTTTGCTTTGACAACTGTCTGAGCCACAAGGTACTTTACTCTAGATTCGGCAGAAGATGAGAAAAATTCTTGTTTTCTGAATGAAAATCGTTTTCTTGAGAAAGTCAGCCCTGGTAATTGAATGTTTTATTTTGTATATAGTGAAATAGACAGAATCTTAGTTATAATGTAAACCATTAATTCTTTTCTTACTGATAACAGTGATAATAATCTTTGAGCAAACAGCTTACAGACCTAAGATACTGATAAAACCACTTTCCTTGAAGAAATACATTAATCCTTGATTATAGATAAACTGACCTCAGGATTTGTACCAGAAACTGTGAGAATATTGTTTCAGACAAAACTTTGATAGACTTGCTGCAAACGTACAGAGGAACAGATCAAAACTGAAAACTTAAATTTTTCAAATTTAATAACTTTAATTAATCAATTTCTTAAAGAGGGAGATGTAAAGATATGTAGTATATCTTGCAAGTCTATAACATTCTCAAGTGCTATATTTGATTACAGCCTCTCGGATACCTGCAGTAGTTGTTAGATAGATCTTGTTGTATTCATACCTATATAAAGTTCTATAACCATATCATAGTTGTTCTGAGTGTCTCAGCCCACAAATATTACAGACCCCTCTGAAAAAAAGCTTGATCTGCGCATGCAGGATTTTTTCTTCAAATAGTCAATAGTTTGAATTAAAGTCATAACAGTTTGAATTAAAGTCATAACTGTTTATAGTATATGACCATCTTCATGTTAGGAATGAACCATCTACATATTTAGTTTGTCTAGATGCCAAAATTCTGAGCTTTCATCGACGTCCATTCGTCGAGAAGGCTCTATCGAGATTCCACATGTGCACAGACTCATCTCAGCCTTCTTCGCTCGCAATTGTGCTAAGTTCGATATTTCATGATACCAGATCCTGGTGTTGGGATGTAAATAAATGCTAAGAAGGTGTTCCCTTTCTATACATGTAGAAAGGTTTAGCTTCATTGTTTGAAGACAATGCCGACTTCTAAATATGTTGTGGGTATCTACCCATGCGCGCATCCAGTAAGGGGGTGTCAAACGGCTCCAACTCTGGCAACTTTTTTCAGTTGATGAGGGGGGAGAGAGAATCCAAATACCTTTTTTCAGTGGGCCATCATCAGCCCGGCAGCGAAATGCCATTTAAATGGCGTTATGTCCTTTGGCTGGCGGGTTGATCATGGCTGCTGGAATAGTCTCCTTTCATCATTCATATATGTAATCGTGTCCGCCTTTATTTGGATATAATCCACAAGCTTTAGCGAGTGAATTATCTTACATACAGGTGGACAAACATCGTATAGTTATTTTATACCACATACATCAGTGTAGACCTTGTACATAATGAGATATTGTGCTATTAAAAGTTGGTATAATGGGCTAATTTCTAATCTTTTCTTAAAATTTTAACTTGTATTTCCACTAGGTTGCTTCCCTTTAAACTTCAGACATTTTCATTTTTGTAATGTTTTCGTTGATATTCATTTTTGTTAAGGTTTACTTAAATGAGTTTACATTTACGACATTCTACATGGATGCTTTAGCAAGAAATTTATCCTATAATCCTATAACAAAAGTTTAACAAGACTTGAAGAGGACAAAAATTGAAACCAACAAGTCTTGGATTTTTCGATATATTTATCTGAAAATAAGCAAAAAGTAAGAAAGAGGGCAAAAATCAGAAATCGATACAATTTTCGGATCAATCATTCAGTCAAAATGACTCCTGGCACCGTTTTCCGAAATTAGATGAGTTCCGAAAAAGGGATATACTATAAATTATAAATGAAAGCGCGCCCACTGGCGTCAAAATATATAGCATGGAAACAAGCGCGGTATTACCGACAATATTCAATGCTTCAAATGATTGTTTCATGTCACTTTATAATGTTGTTGATGCTATTTATAGTTTACTTTGTACTATTTTTTAATTCTTAAGCAACATCCGTTGACCAAAGCTGTTATGTAATAGTTATACCATGGGTTGTCCGCCTGTACTTGGAGATAATCCAAGAGCTTTAGCGAGTGGATTATCTTACGTACAGGTGGACAATTCATGGTATTACTATTTTATACCACCTACATCAGTGTAGACCTTGCACATCAAGTGATATTCCATGCTAAAGTTGGTAAAGGTGGTATAAAATAAGGCAATTCACATGATACAATGACATAAATTGAGAAATAAAATTGCAATCTCAAAAAACAAAAACTAAATTGGACACAAAGAATTTCGTCGGATAATCCCTTCCATACTTCGGACATTCTAGGCTAAATGTGACGAAATATCTAGATGTAGATGGGTCAGTTTCAATATGCCCCCTAGGCATAATGTGCATTGACTTCGATTGAGGAATACGGTTGAATGACCTAATACATACTGCTGGGGAGGGGGTAGACTCTACAATTATTCAGTGTGTTCATGAGCAGAGTCTTACTGGAATATGCATATTCCCTGTCTTATTTGCTCCCAATGGATCACCTATGTACAAATCGTTAACTAAAACAAAACAAGTATTAGCTTTTCAAAAAAGCTGGCGGTCGTTTAGCCCTATCCCTGTAATGCCAGTACTGGACCCAGGGTCCCCCACCCCTGGAAAAGGCCATGAGTGTCCTAAAAAATCGCGCATTTTATGATATCGCGAGTATATACGGTTTAGTGGCAGTTTGATGTGTTTTGGGTGTTTTGGGGTGTTTAGGGGTGTTTCAAAGGGCTGCATGACCGTTATGCTAACAGTTAAGTAAATTCGCAAACGAGTTTGGCTCGCGCTATAGGTGGCCCTACAAATTTCTCGAACAGTTTGCTTCGCGCTGTAGGTCAACCCACGATATTTGGTATCCCGCTCGTTGTTCGGCAGCGCAATAAAAAATAGCCTGAGCATGGCATAATGGTTCGGTCAAAACCTGAATTTGATGTATGTTTTGCACAAAGTTTATATATACGGCCGGCCACGGCCGACCGTAAAAATACTCAGAGCTTGAAGCCCATGAAACACTGAAAAGAGTGGCTTCAGCAAATGCAATAATAAAAAACTATAAAGTTCTTCTTTAATAACTGTAAAACGCCATGAGATGGCCCTAAGCTTTTTTAAAAGCTAACCTTGTGTAATCTACAACCCAATGTGCTAAATACCAAGTTTCTAAATCAATCAAAGCACTGAGAGTACTGATGGAAACGATGTCTTGTGATTTTAGTTCTTGTAGGCTAAGCAGAGTGCATTTTTGTAGATGATATTTTAGGAATATTTGAATTTGTATATTGTATATTTTTCTGACCAATGATGAAGGAAAAGTTTGATTTGATTTCTATTTTTAGTTTTTAGTTTTAGCATAACAGAATTTTGAAGGGGCATGCGACAAAATATCAATCTTATCATTTCAAACATGGGCTGGTATGTCTTTAAACCCTATTTCACTTTTAAGCTCTGGTGGCCATTTTGTTATGTGGGATCAAAAATAGTAAGTGAGCATGATCAGGAAATACCACAATCACAAACCGCAGACAACCCAGTGGTGCCAGGAGGAAGAGCTGCTCAACCATCACAAGACACCAGGAAGATAAATTAAGCAAAGCAACCAGCTCTCTCTCTCTTCCCCATCAAGATGATTATAATACTAGAATGGACATAAAGTAACGTACAACAAAACATAGAACAATTACAGACTCCCACAATGGGAGTAACAATAAACAAAAAGTCAACAACAACAGAACCACCGCCTTAGAACGGACAGCAGCCTAAGCCACCGGGGGGCTTAAATGCATTTTACTGGTACCAAACCTTTTGCCCATATTTAGCAGAGGGCATTATGCCGAATACATCACTGAAATTATTTTAAGAATTTGGATTACTGGTTAAGAAGTTTAGATTTCTTTTTAGATTTTCCATTCGGTTCATTGTTGCCCTATTTTGAGGGTAATGCGATGAATTATTGCAAACAGGAAACAATGGTTAAGGAATGGTGGTTTATAGCCATTTCCTTTTGCCTAGCTCTTGATAACATTTTGTTCAGTGGAGCAACCCGTTAACATTTTGCTAACATAGACTTGCATTATAATTGCCTAAAAATTCCAACAAGGGCAATAACTAAAGTTTTAAGGGTCGATTTTGACGAAACTTATAGGATATCAGAGTACTTGATACTTATTGTGTACCAAATATGTATCAAATCTGACCAGTAGTTCTGAGATGTGGATGGACAAAAATGCGACGGACGGACGACGCCAAAACTATATCCCTCCAACTTTGTCAGGGATTATTAAATATCAGCATAGCTACATACCTAAAAAGCTTTTAATATGTTCTGTGTTCTGATACTTTTTATCACCTGGTAAAATATCTTGTTTGAGTTTACGTTAATTTCTCTGTCAAATGTCTCAAATTTGTTCCAAAATGTTCGCTTTTCAATTTATTAGCCCATTTTGATGTCCGTTTTTTGTAACCATAGCAAAGATAAACGTCAATTTAAAAGTTTTACTTTTAAACTTGGTATATTGTTCTAATAAACCAATAAGAACAAAATGGTGAAAAGCACTTTTTAGCCCATATGTGGGCCAAAATAGCACCCCCCTGATGCATGTAGCTCTTTGGCAATATTAACTGTGTATATCTGGCATATAGTATAGATATAAAAAGAAGATTTATAGATGGTAAACTTAGGTTTCATTAAGAACATTGACAATAAAAAGTAAAAAATAAAACACTTAAAAATAAAAAAGAGCAAAAAAAGAGCCATGACATGTGATTTCCAAAAATGTGGCATTTTGACAAGTGTAAACTTAAGCGTTGCATCGATGATCAATTATAATCACCAATTATAATGTAGATCAATCAAAAACTTCGTTTGATTGTGTTTTTGGTAATAATCGATGATAATTGAAAAACATCACACTTGATCCAATTTTAAGCTCCTATTCTAAATATGCAACTTTGCTACAAGGAATAGCAGTTAAATGGAGAGTTAAATGGAGTTTGCTGTCAGGACCAGTTGGGGTATTGGCTACTAGCACAAAGGCTCTGATCAGACTTGACCCGAACCTTTGCCGGTTACAGGAAATCTCATGTCACCTAATTCCTTGAATTTTTCCCAAATCAGCATTTGTAATTTGTAATATTCTTACAACCACCAGGTTGAGTTTTGTTCATAATGGCACAGAGTATGCTCAAATAGCAAAGGTACAAGCAACAGCAAATTGTAAATTTGCAAGCAATTTGTTGACAAAATTTTTAAACAATATAATATCTGGTTTCAGCGACTATTTAGACTTCTTACAGATCAAACATAATATGGAGTTTGTCAAAAAGCAAATAAAGCATTTTCAAATGCTTCTGCAAAATATACTGTTTGGTTTTTTGTTTGATTTGATTCTTTACGCCCCATCAACAATCTTTCAGTTATAAAGGGACAGGTCTTCCTGGGTTGAAACCAGTACTAAGCTAGGATAAATGTGTCTTGCGCAAGGACACAGTGCAGTGAAGCTGTTGAGGCTCGAGTCTGGGCCCCTTCATCTCGAGTCAAGCACTCTACCACTGAGCCACTGCATATACATATCTTTAACAAACATGCACTTTGTGTGTAAAAAAATTAACTCATTGTGCTACCAAAGTTTATTTTAGGACACAAGGCTGTGACTCTCGGTGGGTGAAATTATTCTGGACTTCAAAACTATATGCAATGACACAATGACAATACATTCGTTACCTCAGACCTACATACAATGACTAGAACATGTATACAATCTATACATAAACTCAACTATCGTATGACATTACTGTTATTCAGTAGATAACATCATGTCATACATAGTGGCTCTTACAGAAGTGATCATTTCATGAGAAATTTAAAAAAAAAGTTATTGCTTTACTTCAAAGAGTGTTTAAGAATGTTTAGAGTCAAAGAGACTCTATGATGGTTCCGACTTAAAGACTTATCTATTGATGAGATGATAGGGGCCTGATACTTTGGCTGTTTGTCGGGCCCACTGGGGTTTACCTGTTGGATTTCTTTTGCTCCAGTATTCAGTTTTATTTACTGTTGAGTCCTCATCCTTGCTTTATCTCCTTGTTTTATCTTGATTTATATGTTTTAGGAGATGATGCATTGATAAGTTAGGGGTCTTTCATGCAAACCAAATATCTATGTGTCTTGATCCACATCTGAATTAAGGGTGAGGCTGGCGCCGTTAAACCGGTTTAAGCTCTCCAGTAAAATATTTTACTGACCGTTCCAAGGCGGTACTTCTTTTGTGGATCTTTTGTTTTTTGTTCTGTCTTGTGTTTGCTATGTCTTTGTGCGCATCTGTTTATATGTGCTATGCGGTCACCTGCTGGGAAAGGACTGACCTCTTGGCTCTCGTTTGTGGTGTCTTACTGTGAGTTTGTCACTCTCCCATTGGTATCCTGGGTCAGGTGTGGTACTTGATTGTATTGATTCCTGATCTTTGCACCCTTACTTACTTTTATTCCAATTGTGTTTCTTGTCACCAAAGAGTTATTTAACTTCTGGCTATGACATTATTTTTTGACATGATTTGTTTGTTTGATTTGATTCTTTACGTCCCATCAACAATATTTCAGTTAAACAGGGACGGGTCTTCCTTGGTTGAACCAGCACTAAGCTAGGATAAATGCGTCTTGCTCAAGGACCGCGACGCAGTGACGCCGGTGAATCTTGAACCCTCAGTCTCGAGTCAAGCACTCTACCACTGAGCCTCTGCGCTCCCTTTTTGACATGATATATTCCACTGAATAACAGTAACATCAAATGAAAAAATAATGTTATGGCCACAGGTTGCATAATTTTGATACAAAGAAGTTATGTTAATAACAAAGTAAATTTTCTTTGAATTAAACCAGCTTTGGAGGTGTTAATTTCGCAATAGTTCATATGATGAGAGAATCTTCCATTTGTGCCCATTTCAAATCATTTTTTAAACTAACCTAAGGCTGTCTAAACTGATTGACTTAAGCTTTAAGTATTTGGTCAACATTATTCAGTCTAGTCAGACTCCACCCACAGAGGAACGCAAAGAAAAGAATATACTTCCTGGCCCCCATCCCCCAACAAAGTTTGACAAGTAAATTTAATCCTGCCAACAATAAAGGAACCATCTCTCAGAAACCTTCAGCAGAAAATAAAATGCCCCACTCTACCACCTTGTTATGAAATGATAACTTGTGTAAGACCCTCTATAAAATACATAGAACAAATCAGAACGAATGGAATAAGAGACCCTATTTCTGCTTGTTAAAGTACCATCAGCACATCAAAGAACAAACATAAGAGTCCCTGTCAAGGCTAGTCACCAAGTCATTTTCTATTTCATCCTTGCTGGGAATCTATCTTAATATATTATCCCAAGGAATCCTAGTTAGTTGGATTCTATAATACGGTAAATCTTGTATTAGTTCGTACACTCGAATAGTTCGTTAAATGTCATGTATTAGTTCGTACACTAGTCATTTTTTTTATATGCAAATCTATTAGTTCATACATAACGTTTTTTTCCTTCATTGGTGCTTGTTTTTAATCAGTGTGGCTATCTACGATATGTTCCTGTTAACTTTCGCGTGCTTACACCAAACAGATCTTTTCGACTGTCAATCTAACGACTTCGGTCGCGAAGGTAAATCCAGCATTGACGTCGCATGTTAATAACATTAAAATTTGTTTTCTGAAAATCGAGCGAATGCTAATTTACACGCCCTATGTCGCCGATGCGTCGGAGATATATTCTGTACGGTCAATACAAAAAAGTGTCCTTAGAATAATGGATAGTTACATTTTACTTCTGTGTCATATATCTTTTATAATCGGACACCCAAGCCGCGTGCGACCCGGAAAGCATTTTTATACTTGTGCAGCTCGGACCCGACACGAAATCAACTTGCGCGGTGCCTCATATAAACTGGTACCAGAATATTTCGCAAATAGCCTGCTGGTACTTATGACAAGGCTCAGGAGAGCATGTGCGTTTGCGCAATCTCATCAGGGTCCCGTTGCTCACTAACATAAAGTTTGAAGTGGATGAAGACTCAGCATGCTCAGACCAAATCAAATTCTAGATATCTACGTACGTTTTGTTTTATATAGTTGAATATCAATTTCGGTTTTCTGAGCGTAAATAACTCAATAAATGTAGTAATAACGGCTTTTCCTAGGTTCAAACAAATGGAACATTTTAACAAATTGTTTAGCCGATCGTGGCGTGTCTTGCTGTCCTCACGAAACTACATACGGAAGGTCCTGAGAGTTCATGATTACCGAGATAGTGTACGCACAGACGCACAAACCGAGTATAATTTGATTGTATCATGATTCTAGGTCTTGATGAATGGCATTTCCATGAAATAAGCCAGTTCATGAGATTATGGTACCTATCGCATATGCGAGCAGCGAAGGCTCAGACGAGCCTGTGCATCTGCGGAAAATCGTCAGCGCCTTCGAGCTTAACTGCGAGCATAGAAGGAATGTAGATGAAAGTACGTTCATTAATTTAGGATAATAGCCCCACTAGGTGGCTGTGAATTTGAAAACAGGAAGAATTCGCTTTATTTTGACCACCACACATCCATTGATGTATGTATCCCGACTTTCGATATGTTAGTTTTCATGAACAGTCAGACCGTGTGTCTTTTTTGGAAGGAAAAGTCTTCCAATATGGATGGATTTTCCTTCCATTTAGTTTTTTTCACAGAAAATTGGAAGGTCTTTATTACATCCATCTTAATGAAAACAGCAAAAGACCTTGAGATCATCCGCGGTGACATACATCAGAATTTGCAAACATCCTTACCATACGTCTGTAGTTGTTTTACCCCGACTTTGTTGTATGAGACCAACAAAGTCGCAGATCAGCCTGGGTACCGCACATCCTTATCAGCGCCTTTGTTATGAATACAAACATTAAACATATTGTCGGGCCTGGTCTGGGTCAAACCTGTCTGCTAATAATATCAGCCGCAGACATGAAGATCAAATCCGCCGCTTTCATGTCACGTGCTGTTTTAAGAGTTGGGTATAGCACGTGGTGCATTGGCGCATAAAAGCAGACTTCGCACATAAAGCATAATTGCTCAGCTGCATGCGCGGATCCAGAAAGGGGTCCAACTTTGACAACTTTTTTTTAATTGATGATGGGAGAGAGGATCCAAACACCACTATATGCGGGTCATCATTGGCCCGCCAGCGAAACACCATTTAAATGGCGTTTCGCTGGCGTGCCGCTGATGGCCCAACATCGAATGCTGGCTTGGTAGCTTTGTGATTTTAAAGGGAACCGGATCCGCGCATGCGTATGGTAGATCCACTTGCGATATCCAAATTTTCAAGTCAACAGTAAAGCCAATCCCGAAGGACAGGTTTTTTTTTTTCATGCAAATTTTTATTGTTCATTTTCCATTCCCGGAGCATCTAGTGACACCTCAAAACATGATGAGGTATATGATTCTGCAATATGTTAGTGGAAAACAAATGTTGAGACCTCGGACCCTGGTCCGAGTTGAGACACAGTGATTATCGCGACATTTAGTCAACTATTGATGGTTTCAGTCTTTCATTATGTATATAAGACTAGGCCTTGATTTCTGGCATCAGTTTTAGAAAAACGGGCTGTCCAATGTTGTCAAATAACGTTCATGCTAGATACATTACCATAACATACCATGCATAAGCTGAGTGCTTAAGATCAAGCAACATACTCGCTGGAAGAATGTGTTTAATGGTAAAAAATTACAGTTCAAACGTTAATAATCAGATCTTAGAACAAATCTACATGGATATGCTCGAGAAGCTCAAAATGGAAGCATGCAGTGTGCAAGAACACATAGAATAATATGGCTAAACAACCGCCAGCTTTTTTGAAAAGCTAATACTTGTGTAAATCTACTCGATGATGATATTGTTGCGCGAAACGAAACGAAAGTTAAGGTGTATTTATTTTATCATTATTATTCGTTTCTGTCTATCGACAGTGTCTTTTCATGCAATTGACTTAATTTCAAACGCCGCTGCTATCATTCTGTCCATAAAAACTTATACCTAGCGCACTATATTTTTAGAACTATTTTTCATAAAGGGCGGGAAAACATTAGCAATCCACAAGAAAACTAGTCTTCTTCACGTTTATGACAAAAGGACAGGGCTGCGTTTATTGTCCGTCTCGTAATGTTTAAAAGCAAAGAAAAGTATAATGATAAAAAACGATTGCAAGATATTGTGCTTTTAACTGCAATATCTGGCTGCATCATAGATATTGCATACGGTTCTTCGTCGTACAAGAGCAGGTTTTCTCATGCTAAGGCATTGTTTTTCTGACGCTCGTTTGAGGCATCCAATGGGGTTTACTGATTTGCGAATTTGTCCCAAATTTTTACCAATTAGCGTCTTCATAAAACTCATTTTACCAGTAAGCACATTCAGCATTACAAAATAAGTTTTTTTTTATCACTGATTTCTCTTAAATTAAACTGATTAAAGCGTAATTTGAACAAACGATACGCTGATTTTTAAGGTACCCCGTTGAGACCCTCTCCCTTTGATGTACAAATAAACTTATAATTCTGTTTCAATCATATGTAAGCTTTCAATAATCAAGTTTTCAAGCACAACAACGTTTTTCTGACCGTTGGGTTTACATTTCAGAGCTGAAAACCGCAACAAACTAATAAAATACCAATATTGTTTTTGTCTAGCAGCAGGACAAGGGTTGTTTGCATTAAGATCATTTGGTTCCCAGCGACTTACACAGGCTGTAACGGTCTAGGTAGCGGACTGGGTAGCAATGTTGAACGGGGGTTCGATGGTATGGGGATTTTGTGTGTATTTTGTGTATATGATACCTTTGGAAACAGATGTTTTGAGAAAACATCGTTTCCATCAAATGAATGAGGAGTTTGTGTTACTAGCTTACTTAAGTGAACATCTTACCAATCAACGAAAGAGTTGGTTTTTTTTCACTGAAATAATAAGACATACGCACGCCTCACACTCATCGTCATAAGTTGTGTTGTGTGCGTATGCTCTTATTCGAAATAATATTTCAAGCGAGACAGGAAGAGCACCTTTCAGAGTTACTTCCCCTAGATCACGCTCTATCTCGTTGACGGTCAAGATTTAGATTGATTTGACCGTACCTGACCCTATATAGGTATACAAGTATTAGCTTTTCAAAAAAGCTGGCGGTCGTTTAGCCCTATCATTGTATGTATTCTTGCCCACTGCATGCTTCCATTTTGAACTTATAGAGCTTGACCATGTAGATTTATTCTAAGCTCTGATTATAAACATCTGAACTGTGATTTGTTACCATTTAACACATGCTTCCAGCGAGGATATTGCTTGATCTTTTGAAAACACCGCGCTTATGCATGGTATGTTATGGTAATGTATCTATCATGCGACACATTTATGGAAAATCATTTGACAACACTAGACAGCACATTTTTCTTAAAACTGATGCCAGAAAATCAAGGTCACAGTGGTCGCTTAACTGTATATGTGCAGACTCCGTGACCCCAAGATGTGTTCACAAACCAAATTTGGGATTCCTAAGATTTATGCTCGTGACACGATTTTTCTAGATCAGATGGCAGTGGTAAGGTGCGTGACGCTCAATGACCCTAAATGCACAAAGACACGAGTTTTGGCATTCCTACCTAAAATAATATAGGAGATATACTCCAGATATGATATGAACACTCAAACACTTAGGACACTAAAGACAGGCAGTTTGATTACTATATGCCTCCCTTTGGGGCATAAAACCTTTTTGTCATGAACTTCATAAGACAGTGCCTGAATTCATAGTAATTCAATGTGATCAGATGTGGATGACAATCATATAAGTACGTTTACTGATGTGAAGTTCGCTCGCACTCTTTGCCAATCAAGGACGTTTTGACTTTGGGACGTTTCACTTTCGCCAGCTTTTTGAAAAGCTAATACTTATTGCGTTTATATAAGCGGCAGAGCAAATTGACGCCTTCTTTGAGAAAATTTAATTCGCAAACGAGCTTGCCTCGCGCTATAGGTAGCCCTACAGATTTCACGGACAGTTTACTTCGCGCTGTAGGTCAACCCACGATATTTGGTACCCCACTCGTTGTTCGGCAGCGAATAAAATAAACTGAATATCTCAATAAAAATTCCAAAGGGAATTTAATAACACTAAAACACTATGTTTACTCTGTTTCAAATTTTCGGCCACTTGGCCTTTATCAAGAAACAAGTAACTGAAATAATGTTGTGAGCTACATCTCCATTGTCTTAGCCAACCAGTAAATATAAATGCTGGTTTATATTTACTGGTTGGCTAAGACAATGGAGATGTAGCTCACAACATTATTTCAGTTATTTGTTTCTTGATAAAGGCCAAGCGGCCGAAAATTTGAAACAGAGTAAACATAGTGTTTTAGAATAAAATATAGCCTGAGCACGGCATAAAGGTTTGGTTAAAACCTGAATTGGATGTATGTTTTGATTGAAGTTTATATAAGCGGCCGGCCATGGCCGACCGCAATCAAGGGGAGGGAATCAGACTAGGTTGTGGAGTGCATGGTTGGCAAGTTACTTATTTGTCTACACATACCAGTGCAAAGCAAATAGTTGCCATGACTAATAGAAAAAAAAACCTTCAAATACGAGGGTTGTTCAAATACGAATGCAAATAGCTTCATAATTTCCGTCACCTATATGCTACGACAAAATGGTATATGTTTCTATAAAGGATTATTTGTTACCTTTAAGCTGGCACCAGGCCTAAAGAAAAATACAGTATACATATCGAGTTGTAGCCCTTTGAATGAGGGTCACTTTAGTATACTAACAAACTCAATGCTTCGAACATACCAGTAATAAAGACAAGCGAATAATTCTTCGATAAATCGGTGAAATTTCTTGAAATTTTTAAGGAGGTATACCCATATACTAATATAATAATTCCGTGAAATTTGCGAAAATCCGACATGTTTTTGTTAATTTACATCGATTCGTTTTCACTGGAGTCTCCTTATGTTTGCAAATAAATGGTAAACAGAACACCACCTTTCAGTTTTCATTCAAACTTTTCTATAACAAAATGCACGAAGCAACATTTAAACTAGTTTTAACTCAAAGACAATATGTTGATCGCTCATACTGGGTTGTTGCTACAAATCATTGAAGGTATGTGGATACTTTTTAAACGCTGAAAAGAATTTTTATTAAGCCAAAACTACCTTAAGTGAAGGGGTTATAGAACTTATACTTAATTTTGTTGCCATAACATTGAGGTTTGAACCAAATTTGAACGTCAACTTTAAGTGTTACCAAAATAGGCATTATTTATAATAAAATTACTCACTTGGTCTTGAGGTCTAGACAGATTGGACATATTTTAATTAATGTAAACACTTCATTAAGAAGCAGAAAATGCTTGAAAAATGAGATGAAAGGTGGTAACTCTGTAAATTGAGGATGAAGCAATTTGAAAACTTCCTAATGACATTTTAGGCATGTTTTAAGCAAGGCGCAAAGAAAAAGGCACAGAGATGTTCACTATTGCATAACCAGTAGATAACTCAAAAAGACGTTTATCATAAAATTAATGACGTCACAAACGTGCCTGTTTACTCGAGATTGAAACAGGATTATATAATCTTTTTTCTGCGAGCTTCTTTGTCAATGTATGTTAAACTTGCATCTAAAATTTCGTGCCATTTTGTCTCAAACTTACAAAGATATGACACTATATCCGCACATGTACCAAAACGTGTATGGCAATTTGCTTCAGAAAAGCTTCAGTATACAGGAATGGCCTTTATATAAACGTCTGTAACTCGAGAAATATAGTGAGTGTTTCTTTATGTTTGGTGTCATTTTAAAGGCGACAAATAGTTCTTTCCAGAAAGCTATGACATTTTGCCGTAGCATATATGTGATGAAAGTCATGAAGCTACCTGCATTCATATTTGAACAGCCCTCGTAACAGTAAAACCTCGACAATTCGAACTCCTGTAGTTCGAAATAATCGCTAATTCGTATAAAATTTCGGACACGATGTTTTCCGAGAGTAGGGCCTACTTACGATCTATTTTAATAACTGTCTATAAAAACATGCAGAAACGTTTCACCAAGACGTTTGTTTTACGCACCCAAAACACATGTTTGATGGAACAAAAATGATAATTATCATTTTGTGTATGTGTACCTCCGTATAATTCGAACAACGGACATCTCGAAATAAAGGCTCTAGAAATGGGGTAGCCAGAATGCTGAAAAAGTTACGCACATCAAAGGAAGACTACTGGATCAAGCAGCGGTTCTCTTCAATTGCGTCCCTTTTCAAAAAGAGAACTTCTCTTAAATGAAGGAACTCGCCTCCGGGGGAGCGAATTCTTTCATTTATGAGCAGTTCCTTATTGGTATGGAAAATCACTTTTACCACATTAGGTGACCTCCCTTGAATGTTACTATTTTTATTACGCACGTGCGTAACTGCGTTATGGGAGCTACACCAATGCATGTAATTGGAACTGCTGATATTTCGAAATAAAGCATTAATTCCTTTTAAAAGACTTCGAAATTACGAGAGTCTACTGTAGTACATGCATAACAAGAAATATCTTTAAAAAAGATATTCGGCGGCTCTCAAATACTGACGATAAACGCAACCAAATTCGCTGGTTTAGACGAGGGCGCAACACCCTTGGGCCCTTATAGTGCAACGAGAGGATTTACATGGTAGTAGCACGACTGATATGCCGATAGTCGGTCGGTTGAAAATGTCCGATAAACAAACAATTTTAACACAATTTACTCGAAAAAAACGTTGATTTTTTCTTTGATATTTTCCGACTTGAAAAGGGGATTTTTCATCCGAACATAGGAGAAAAGAAACGTTTTGGCATTGGGAATATAACCATTTAACGGCCAAAAAAGACTATTGTCGAAATATATGAAACAGACTATAATCAGGTCCAGATATGGGAATTGGAAAAGTTACAAATATTTTATTTAAATAACGTAATATTACTGTAAAGTCCTTTCGAATTTAGTGGGTTATTTTATAATGCACTTCTTTACTGTGTGCAAGGCATGTAAACAATGATAGTGACAGCAATTTACAAATACTGTACATCGGGGGTTGACCTATATTCGAGACGAGGTCGTTAATACATTTGCATTTTTAGACCAAGTGCACAGACTGGTTCTCTGCCATTTACATGTATGTTTTCAAGTTTAGTTTCATGTTTAATAAGATTGTAAGGACATTCTGAGTATCAACCAATGAGAGCATCTTTTTCCAGTCGGTGTGATGAATATTACAATTTAAAAATGCTTCTGATTGGTGAATAATTTAGAGCAGGGATGTATACTTGCAGGGATTAGCTTCTTATCTATTTCATCAATATTATTGCCTACGCGTAAATCAGGTATACGCCGAGATAAATACCTTTCTGCCGCCATTTTCAAAGAGGCTGTTCATAGCGATGATTCATAGGAAAGTTCGATGTTAAAACCGTGAATATTCAATATATGTGGAGAAAATTCTTACGGAATTTACGAGAATAAGTTTTTAAGTATATCTCATATGAGTTATGTTGGAATAAAATCCGTCGATAATGGTTAATTTTCGTGTTATTTTGGACAGATTGCGTTGTTTACAAGCCGCCATCTTGAAAATGGTGGATATTAGAATTTTAATGAGCTACTTGTCACTTTAACTGTGGCAATTTGAAGCGCTCAATGAGTGTAATTCTTTAAATTCCTAAACGTTAATATATTTGTCCTAAGTTTGCATTTTGTAGAATATCGTTATATTGCAAACTTTTGTTGCAGAGACGATATGAAAAAGAGGCAAAATGATAACTTTTCGTACTACATCTGTTTATTCTATACCATCGAAATTGTCAGTTGTAGAGCTAATTGATGTGAGTAGATTTGATATACTTAACACTTGATACGTAAATTACACATTTCGGAACTAAAATTTTCAATTTTTTAGCAAAAACAAAATAAAATCATGCAGATAAGATGCTAGCAAAATCGTCTTTCTTTCATTTTTCCGCATAACGTTCCACTCTACGGAGGTGTCCCAACACTGGGAACCTAAACATTGCCTCTAATGTACAATAGGAATTTAGCCACATTGCAGGGTTAAAAAGCGTGAAAACATACATTTAATTATAAATGATAATTTGTCAACCATAGATACACTTCATTTCATTTAAAAAGCGTTTGTTTAACAATTAACAATGTAGTTGGTAAGACAGCTGTGAGCAGTAATTATTTCCGTGACTGCGTTAAATATCTATTCAACCAAAAAGACTTATTTTAGAAGTGATATTCTCAACAACTGACAATAATAGCCAATTTAAGAATTAAACAAAAGATACTGAATTTCTATTTAACTCATTTACGCCCTCTCCACTCAATTGGACCAGACGATTTCGTTTTAAGGGGTGTTGGTGTCATTTTCATTTTCATAAATTTTTATAGAACATTCTGTAAGCAAACGGTGGAGACCCTGATCAGATACCGCGTTCTGCTGGGTCTCATCTGGTTCTGCACTGTTTACCTATGCCCCACAAAAAGGACGTTAGGCATATGTGGGTTAATTGCGTTGTATGAAAAAATGCCTTTTTCCATGTCTGAGAAATGAAGAAAAGCCTGATGCGTTATCTTTTTTCTTGGGTATTTTTTTTCTGACAACACTAGATTGTTTGGTTTCACCTGCAGCAAGTTTACATATGATACTTTCCAAAAAGCAAAAAAAAAGCGCTGATCAGACTGCGCGGATGCGCAGGCTGGTCTGCGCCTGTGTTGTTCACAAACCCCCGAAGACAGGGTTTCTCGCGTCGAGGCCCATATTATAGCTGTATTTATGATCCCTGCAATAGTGAATGAACTGCATCCCACGTTTTTTTTTTTTTTTTTTTTTTTTAAATTCTCATCGAAAGTTCATTCTCTTTTGTTGAATAGTTTTACATTTCATTTGTTTTACCAAGCGATGTTTGGCTAATTAGCGCTCATAACCACGGACGTATATTGCGGGGGGGGGGTGTAAATTTAAGATCCGTCACAGGACGCGGATAAGATGGAAATCCTAGGTTCATTTCTTCTGCGGAATTAATTTACTTTTTACCGGAACAACATCGTGTTTGGTATCAAATTGCAGCTTAGAAGCTTCTCCATAAAACGGTGCTATTCTTTCAGACCTATCGCTTCTTACCGAGATGCTAGGGGCGAAGAAACACATGCCCATACACATGCGCATCTCTTTCTCGTTAAGTGATTCGTCACTTTATCGGAAATTGCCTGCCGCCTACCTGGATTTCAGCGCGGCAAAGATCGAATAATGATTGTCGGTAAATCTATTGGTGTTTCCAGTCCAGGTAATATAACGTCCATGTTTAGAGCTAAAGCGATATTAGAACGGTCAAAATGCATACGAATGTTTTGCGTGTTTATTGTGTGTGTTTTTTCGTGTTTATATGAGTTTTGTTCTGGCTACACATTTGAACCAGGTTGATATGACCGATACCCAGTTGCGGGCTGTATGACCTGACCCTGCCTTCTCTGGGCCTCGGTCAGCATCTGTGCCTGGTATTCCAGTAATATCTCATTCTTCGATTTAAAACCAAAAGCCCTGTTTTTACAGCAGGACACAGAGAGTCCTATGAAACTAAGGAAAGTCAGAACTGCCGTTGCTATGAACGCTACTATGGCAACCACCTTCCTTTTGGTCTCATCGTTTCCGATGCATGAGTTGGTCATATACTCGTTATTTCCAAAATCAAAACACTGCAACAGTCCAATAAAACAAAACAAAAGCATTATCCCGCCTGTCATGAAGCAAATTAAGGACCATATCGTGTATGAAAGTATGGAACACTTGAAACATGTACCCGTTTGGTCGCCTCTAGGGTATTTCCGACCTTCAAAAACTGCACACATACTTATTAAGACCAAAAGTAAGTTCATAACACCAACTATTATTGGAGCTCCGAATGAGAATGAGCCGCCGATATCCGCTACAGAAATTTGGACAACGCCGATGATGATCGTTATAACCGCCAAAAATGAAGCAATGACCGCTAGTATTTTCCATTTTCGCAAGGCTCTGTTTCTAATAACACCAAGATATTCCCTGTCTTCCTGTGTTATGGGTATAGGTTCTACAATACCGCCACCTCCTAGCTGCTGCTGGTTCATCATCTTGTTCCATTGACTCTTCGCCAACCTATGCTTAGTGTTTTAAAAATTCCTAAAACAAAATGATAGGTTTAGCAAAAGGCACGATATAAACTCATCCTACATCAATAATGATAGATTAACAAAATGACACTGTAAAAAATCATCCTACAGCAATAATGATAGGTTAAAAAATGACACTGTAAAACTCATCCTACAACAAAAATGATAGGTTAACAAAATGCCACTGTAAAAAACATCCTACAACAATAATGATAGGTTAAAAAATGACACTGTAAAACTCATCCTACAGCAATAACGATAGGTTAACAAAATGACACAGTAAAAACTCATCCTACAGCAATAACGATAGGTTAACAAAATGACACAGTAAAAACTCATCCTACAGCAATAATGATAGGTTAACAAAATGACACAGTAAAAACTCGTCCTACTGTTATGATAGTGCATGCTTGTTTTATCTTAATCTAATTATAAGAGAAAATCCAGACGCCCATCTAAGAGATCAGTTGTATTTTCAACATCAGTGTTACTGCTCAGTTTCTTATAGCTTGTAAAATAAATATTTAGTATTAGAAATAGTTATTCTCATTTAAGCAAGAACTAACCGATTACCATAAACGGTAAAACACTACAACAATAATGATAGGTTTAGATATAGACACGGCAAGAACCCATCTTACAACAATAATGATAGGTTAACAAAAAAGACACTGAATTCACGGCCTACAACAACAATGATAAGTCAACAAAAATACACTGTAAAAACTCGTCCTACAACAATAATGATAGGATAAGAAAAAGGCACGCTAAAACTCATACTACATCAATAATGATAGGTTAACAAAATTACACAGTAAAAACTCATCCTACAACAATAATGATAGGTTAACAAAATGAAACTGTATAAAACTCGTCCTCCAACAATAATGATAGGTCAACAAAATGACACTGTAAAAACTCATCCTCCAACAATAATGATAGGTTAACAAAATGACACTGTATAAAACTCGTCCTCCAACAATAATGATAGGTTAACAACATGACACTGTAAAAACTCATCCTACATTAATAATGATAGGTCAACAAAATGACACTGTAAAAACTCATACTCCAACAATAATGATAGGTTAACAAAATGACAATGTATAAAACTCGTCCTCCAACAATAATGATAGGTTAACAACATGACACTGTAAAAACTCATCCTACACCAATGATGATAGGTTAACAACATGACACTGTAAAAACTCATCCTACACCAATGATGATAGGTTAACAAAATGACAATGTATAAAACTCATCCTTCAGCAATAATGATAGGTTAACAAAATGACAATGTATAAAACTCATCCTTCAGCAATAATGATTGGTTAACAAAATGACACTGTAAAAACGCATCCTACACCAATAATGATAGGTCAACAAAATGACACTGTAAAAACTCGTCCTTCAACAATAATGATAGGTTAACAAAATGACGCTGTATAAAACTCGTCCTCCAACAATAATGATAGGTTAACAACATGACACTGTAAAAACTCATCCTACATTAATAATGATAGGTCAACAAAATGACACTGTAAAAACTCATACTCCAACAATAATGATAGGTTAACAAAATGACAATGTATAAAACTCATCCTACACCAATAATGATAGGTTAACAAAATGACAATGTATAAAACTCGTCCTCCAACAATAATGATAGGTTAACAACATGACACTGTAAAAACTCATCCTACACCAATGATGATAGGTTAACAACATGACACTGTAAAAACTCATCCTACACCAATGATGATAGGTTAACAAAATGACAATGTATAAAACTCATCCTTCAGCAATAATGATAGGTTAACAAAATGACAATGTATAAAACTCATCCTTCAGCAATAATGATTGGTTAACAAAATGACACTGTAAAAACGCATCCTACACCAATAATGATAGGTTAACAACATGACACTGTAAAAACTCATCCTACACCAATGATGATAGGTTAACAACATGACACTGTAAAAACTCATCCTACACCAATGATGATAGGTTAACAAAATGACAATGTATAAAACTCATCCTTCAGCAATAATGATAGGTTAACAAAATGACAATGTATAAAACTCATCCTTCAGCAATAATGATTGGTTAACAAAATGACACTGTAAAAACGCATCCTACACCAATGATGATAGGTTAACAAAATGACAATGTATAAAACTCATCCTTCAGCAATGATGATAGGTTAACAAAATGACAATGTATAAAACTCATCCTTCAACAATAATGATAGGTTAACAAAATGACAATGTATAAAACTCGTCCTCCAACAATAATGATAGGTTAACAACATGACACTGTAAAAACTCATCCTACACCAATGATGATAGGTTAACAACATGACACTGTAAAAACTCATCCTACACCAATGATGATAGGTTAACAAAATGACAATGTATAAAACTCATCCTTCAGCAATAATGATAGGTTAACAAAATGACAATGTATAAAACTCATCCTTCAGCAATAATGATTGGTTAACAAAATGACACTGTAAAAACGCATCCTACACCAATAATGATAGGTCAACAAAATGACACTGTAAAAACTCGTCCTCCAACAATAGTGATAGGTTAACAAAATGACACTGTATAAACGCATCCTACACCAATAATGATAGGTTAACAAAATGACACTGTATAAACGCATCCTACACAAATAATGAAAGATTAACAAAATGACACTGTATAAACGCATCCTACACAATAATGATAGGTTAACAAAATGACACTGTATAAAACTCATCCTACAACAATAATGATAGGTTAACAAAATGACACTGTATAAAACTCGTCCTCCAACAATAATGATAGGTCAACAAAATGACACTGTATAAAACTCGTCCTACACCAATAATGATAGGTTAACAAAAAGAAACTGTAATAACTCATCCTACAACAATAATGATGGGTTAAAAATGACACTGTATAAAACTCGTCCTCGAACAAAAATGATAGGTTAACTAAAAGGCACTATAAAACTCGTCCTACAACAATAATGATAGGTTAACAAAATGAAACTGTAAAAACTCATCCTACAACAATAATGATAGGTTAACAAAATGAAACTGTAAAAACTCGTCCTACAACAATAATAATAGGTCAACAAAATGTCACTTTCAAAACTCGTCCTACAACAATAATGATAGGTTAACAAAATGAAACTGTAAAAACTCATCCTACAACAATAATGATAGGTTAACAAAATGAAACTGTAAAAACTCGTCCTATTCCAATAATGATAGGTTAACAAAATGACACTGTATAAAACTCGTCCTACAACAATAATGATAGGTCAACAAAATGACACTTTCAAAACTCGTCCTACAACAATAATGATAGGTTAACAAAATGACACTGTATAAAACTCGTCCTACAACAATAATGATAGGTCAACAAAATGACACTTTCAAAACTCGTCCTACAACAATAATGATAGGTTAACAAAATGACACTGTATAAAACTCATCCTACAACAATAATGATAGGTCAACAAAATGACACTGTAAAAACTCGTCCTACACCAATAATGATAGGTCAACAAAATGACACTGTAAAAACTCATCCTACAACAATAATGATAGGTTAACAAAATGACACTGTATAAACGCATCCTACACAAATAATGATAGATTAACCAAATTACACTGTATAAACGCATCCTACACAAATAATGATAGGTTAATAAAATGACACTGTATAAAACTCATCCTACAACAATAATGATAGGTTAACAAAATGAAACTGTATAAAACTCGTCCTACACCAATAATGATGGATTAACAAAATGACACTGTATAAATCTCGTCCTCCTACAATAATAATGCGTCAACAAAATGACATTTTCAAAACTCATCCTACACAAATAATGATAGGTTAACAAAATGACACTGTATAAATCTCGTCCTCCTACAATAATGATACGTCAACAAAATGACATTTTCAAAACTCATCCTACACCAATAATGATTGGTTAACAAAATGACACTGTATAAACGCATCCTACACAAATAATGATAGGTTAACAAAATGACACTGTATAAACGCATCCTACACAAATAATGATAGATTAACAAAATGACACTGTATAAACTCATCCTTCAACAATAATGATAGATTAACAAAATGACAATGTATAAAACTCGTCCTACACCAATAATGATAGGTTAACAAAATGACACTGTAAAAACTCATCCTTCAGCAATAATGATAGGTTAACAAAATGACACTGTAAAAACTCATCCAACAACAATAATGATAGGTCAACAAAATGAGACTGTATAAAACTCGTCCTCCAACAATAATGATAGGTTAACAAAATGACATTGTAAAAACTCATCCTACAGCAATAATGATAGGTTAACAAAATGACACTGTAAAAACTCATCCTACAACAATTATGATAGGTCAACAAAATGACACTGTATAAAACTCATCCTTCAGCAATAATGATAGGTTAACAAAATGACATTTTTAAAACTCATCCTACAACAATAATGATAGGTTAACAAAATGACACTGTATAAAACTCATCCTTCAGCAATAATGATAGGTTAACAAAATGACACTGTAAAAACTCATCCTACAGCAATAATGATAGGTCAACAAAATGAGACTGTATAAAACTCATCATACAGCAATAATGATAGGTTAACAAAATGACACTGTAAAAACTCATCCTACAGCAATAATGATAGGTTAACAAAATGACACTGTAAAAACTCATCCTACAACAATAATGATAGGTCAACAAAATGACACTGTATAAAACTCATCCTTCAGCAATAATGATAGGTCAACAAAATGACACTGTATAAAACTCATCCAACAACAATAATGATAGGTCAACAAAATGACACTGTATAAAACTCATCCTACATTAATAATGATAGGTCAACAAAATGACACTGTATAAAACTCATCCTTCAGCAATAATGATAGGTTAACAAAATGACACTGTATAAAACTCATCCTTCAGCAATAATGATAGGTTAACAAAATGACACTGTAAAAACTCATCCTACAACAATAATGATAGGTCAACAAAATGACACTGTATAAAACTCATCCTTCAGCAATAATGATAGGTTAACAAAATGACACTGTAAAAACTCATCCTACAACAATAATGATAGGTCAACAAAATGACACTGTATAAAACTCATCCTACACAAATAATGATAGGTTAACAAAATGACACTTTCAAAACTCGTCCTACACCAATAATGATAGGTAAACAAAATGACACTGTATAAATCTCGTCCTCCTACAATAATGACACGTCAACAAAATGACATTTTCAAAACTCATCCTACACAAATAATGATAGGTTAACAAAATGACACTGTATAAACGCATCCTTCACAAAAAATGATGGATTAACAAAATGACACTGTATAAATCTCGTCCTCCTACAATAATGATACGTCAACAAAATGACATTTTCAAAACTCATCCTACACCAATAATGATAGGTTAACAAAATGACACTGTATAAACGCATCCTACACAAATAATGATAGAGTAACAAAATGACACTGTATAAACGCATCCTACACAAATAATGATAGGTTAACAAAATGACACTGTATAAACGCATCCTACACAAATAATGATAGATTAACAAAATGACACTGTATAAACTCATCCGTCAACAATAATGATAGATTAACAAAATGACAATGTATAAAACTCGTCCTCCAACAATAATGATAGGTTAACAAAATGACACTGTAAAAACTCATCCTACACCAATAATGATAGGTCAACAAAATGACACTGTAAAAACTCATCCAACAACAATAATGATAGGTCAACAAAATGACACTGTATAAAACTCATCCTACAACAATAATGATAGATTAACAAAATGACACTGTATAAAACTCGTCCTACACAAATAATGATAGGTCAACAAAATGACACTGTAAAAACTCATCCTACAACAATAATGATAGGTCAACAAAATGACACTGTATAAAACTCATCCTACACCAATAATGATAGGTTAACAAAATGACAATGTATAAAACTCGTCCTCCAACAATAATGATAGGTTAACAACATGACACTGTAAAAACTCATCCCAAAGCAATAATGATAGGTTAACAAAATGACACTGTAAAAACTCATCCTACAGCAATAATGATAGGTCAACAAAATGAGACTGTATAAAACTCATCATACAGCAATAATGATAGGTTAACAAAATGACATTGTAAAAACTCATCCTACAGCAATAATGATAGGTTAACAAAATGACATTGTAAAAACTCATCCTACAACAATAATGATAGGTCAACAAAATGACACTGTATAAAACTCATCCTTCAGCAATAATGATAGGTTAACAAAATGACACTGTAAAAACTCATCCTACAACAATAATGATAGGTCAACAAAATGACACTGTATAAAACTCATCCTTCAGCAATAATGATAGGTAAACAAAATGACACTGTAAAAACTCATCCTACAACAATAATGATAGGTCAACAAAATGACACTGTATAAAACTCATCCTTCAGCAATAATGATAGGTTAACAAAATGACACTTTCAAAACTCGTCCTACACCAATAATGATAGGTTAACAAAATGACACTGTATAAATCTCGTCCTCCTACAATAATGATACGTCAACAAAATGACATTTTCAAAACTCATCCTACACCAATAATGATAGGTTAACAAAATGACACTGTATAAACGCATCCTACACAAAAAATGATGGATTAACAAAATGACACTGTATAAATCTCGTCCTCCTACAATAATGATACGTCAACAAAATGACATTTTCAAAACTCATCCTACACCAATAATGATAGGTTAACAAAATGACACTGTATAAATCTCGTCCTCCTACAATAATGATACGTCAACAAAATGACATTTTCAAAACTCATCCTACACCAATAATGATAGGTTAACAAAATGACACTGTATAAACGCATCCTACACAAATAATGATAGATTAACAAAATGCCACTGTATAAACTCATCCTTCAACAATAATGATAGATTAATAAAATGACACTGTATAAACTCACCTTCAACAATAATAATAGGTTAACAAAATGACACTGTAAAAACTCGTCCTACACCAATAATGATAGGTCAACAAAATGACACTGTAAAAACTCATCCTTCAGCAATAATGATAGGTTAACAAAATGACACTGTATAAACTCATCCTTCAGCAATAATGAAAGGTTAACAAAATGACACAGTAAAAATTCATCCTACAGCAATAATGAAAGGTTAACAAAATGACACTGTATAAACTCATCCTTCAGCAATAATGATAGGTTAACAAAATGACACTGTATAAAACTCGTCCTCCAACAATAATGATAGGTTACGAAAAAGGCAAAGTTAAAACTCGTCCTACAACAATAATGGTAGGTAAAGAGAATGACACTGTAAAACTCTCAATATTCGTGGCGTCAAATTCGGTGGTGTAAGAGCGAAAGCTTATTTTTGCGGTCTGCGTATTATAGTACCCTTAACCCATACGCCTTACGACTTCCAAATCATATTAATGCGTAATTATCGAAAAGTACTTTTTGAACGACCCTCACCCCGACAAGAGTGCAGACATGTTTTATGTTTTGGTAAACCAGAGAATAGGTACACATTCTGACTATATACATCCTGGTTATATGAAGTAGCCAGCATTTATAAGAGACTAGTTAGAAGCGTCCAAAGTTGGTGAAAATGTCAAAAAAACTTCTCAAAAAGCCATTTTCTAACCATATCTATAACGTATTGTCAAATCGAAATTATTTAAGCCTGCCCTAAATGGCTTGGTGCAAAAGATGCGTGGTTAATAAGAAAAAAAAGTAAAGAGGAAATGAAGAGAAAGAAAAGAAAAAGGAGAAGAAAAATTGGGATCCAAATCTTTTTTACGCGCAGGTTTTTTCATACACGCAGTGGTCTTTTTTTGGATCTAAAATGTAAAGTGTGTTTAGAGTGAGTACATTGTATCTGCTATTGATTTCGAGTGGGTCAAATAGGAGATGACTTTTAAAGGCTCCCACCCCCATCCCTGATTTGGCATTTAAAAAAAAAAAAAAAAGACTTTGGCAGTCCTAAGGATGAAAAAAATCAAATGTCTATTGGGCGAAATCATGAGCGTAACTAGCTAAAACATTACCAAAACTGGTAATACGAGGGCTGTTCAAATATGAATGCAAGTAGCTTCATAACTTTCTTCATATATATGCTACAACAAAATGGTAAACGTTTCTATAAAGGACAATATGTCAACTTTAAACTGGCACCAAACCTAAAGCTAAATAAAGTATACCTATCGAGCTATAGCCTTTTGAATGAGGGTCACGTAAGTATACTAACAAACTCAATGCTTCGAACATATGCCAGTGATATAGACGGCTGTATAATTCTTCGATAAACAGGTGAAATTTCTTGAAATTTTTAAGGAAGTATCCCCATATTCTTATATAATGATTCTGTGAAAGCTGCTAAAATCTGACATGTTTTTGTTAAATTACAACAAATCGTTTTCACTAAAGTCTCTTCATGTTTGCAAATAAATGGTAAACAAAACACCACCTTTCAGTTTTCAGTTACACTTATCACTAACAAAATGCACGAAGAAACGTTTAAACAAGTTTTAACTCAAAGACAATATGTTGATCGCTCATACGGAGTTGTTGCTACAAACTATTGATGGATAGTGGGTAATTCTGAAACGCTGAAAAGCATTTTTATTAATTAAAACAATGCCTCAAGTGAAGGGGTTATAGAATTTATACTTATTTTTTTTTGTCATAACATTGCGGCTTTATTCTAAATTTGAACGTAAACTTTTAGTTTGACTACTATAGGCACTATTCACAATAAAAGTACTCACCTCGTCTTGAGGACTAGACAGATTTAACATATTTTAACTAATGTAAGCAAATCATTAAGAAGTAGAAAAATGCTTGAAAAATGCTATAAAATGTGATTACTCTGTAAATTGAGGACGGGACGTTTTGAAAACTTCCTAATGACATATTTAGCATGTTTTTATCAAAACGCAAAGAAAACGACACCGCGATGATCATTATTACATCACCAGTAGATAACTCAAAATGACGTTTATCATAAAGTTAATGACGTCACAAACGTGCCTGTTTACTCGAGATTGAAACAGGGTGATATAAACTTTTTCCTGCAAGCAACTTTTGGATTGTTACTTAAACTTGCATCTAAAATTTGGTGTCATTTTGTCCAAAAGTTAAACTTACAATGATATAACGCTATATCCGCACATGTAACAAAACGAGCATTGCAATTTGCTTCAGAAAAACTTCAGTATACAGGAATGGCCTGTATATAAGGGTCTGTTACTCGAGAAATATAGTAAGTGTTTCTTTATGTTTGGTGCCATTTTAACGGCGACAAATAGTTCTTTTTAGAAAGGTATGACATTTTGTCGTAGCAAATACGTGAATAAAGTTATGAAGCTACTTGCATTCATATTTGAACAGCCCTCGTATTACATTGCCAAAGCATCGAACAATGGCGCTGATATCAGAAATGCTAGCCTGCGTATTTGTGCGCATTTTGCTGAGTTTCCACACGACGCGGTTTCTCAAATAAAAAAGCAACCATCTTTGAAGAAAAAAAATCGCTATTCGTATCAAAAAGTTACCTCCAAATCCATATTGCATAACAAGATTGTCCTCACATTTAAAGAAAATGATAGCTAAAATATCTAACTCTGAGCCGCTACTTTTGATTTGTAGCATACGACATTTACAAATAAAGCAGATGCTTTAAGAAACGATATTTCATGTGAATAGCTGGATAGTAGCTCTTGTAAATCATCGCTGGCAGAATAGTCACATAAAGCCATGCTTAGTTTTCTCCAGATTCTGAAAATATGTTTTAAAACTTGTCTGCCAAGGTTGTGACGGACGCTAAAATATACATTTTATAAGCCGTGCCACAAGAAAAATCTGCTTCGAGTAAGAATCGAAATAGCCAGCTCAGTAACAGGGTCTATCTAGATTATTGAAAACTTGGATTAATTATCCATTTTTGTAAATTAGGTATCTGGAGAGCTCAGTCAAACCCTAACCAAATACGTACACAGCTGGCGTATGTTGTCCAATTATACTAATTTGTCCATATTCTATGTTGTGCTTCATGATAAAAAATGCCCGATGGCGAAGTCAAATGTACAACAATTTTACATATCATCGAGAGTGCGCGGATCGCCTTCGCTGCTCGTATACACGAAGTATTGAAGCTTTTGTCGTCTGCTGCTTTTTTTTCATTTTTTTTTTCCAAAATCAACTTGTTCGAAAAATTCATTGGGGACCATCAGTGTCAAACAGTTTGGATCCAGATCAGACACGACAAAATGTCGGGCCTGATCTGGGTCCAAACTGTTTGCAAACCATTTACAGACGACACTAGAAGGCAAAGGTGGGCTGGTCTATATGTTATGTTATATATACTACTCAAAATTTGATAGGGATCATATTTTATTATATGAGCCAGTGCATGAGATTTCCAACAATGTAGTATGTGCGACCAGCAAAGCCTCAGACCAGCCTGCGCATACGCGCAGTCTGATCAGAGCCTTTGCTAGTCGCTTGAGTATTCTATGATTGTTAAACTACTGAATGAGCACCATTTGGAGTGTCTAAGCTTATAAGGAGGCTGCAGAGGCTCGTGCAAGTCTACACTTGTCAAAATGTCAAATTGTTGGAAATCTCATGCCGCGGCTCATATACTACATAGGTATGACAGGAAATTGATATTTTAGCGCAAAAATGTTGTCAAATTGCATAATTTAAGGTTTCACATGACATGCAAAATTAGTATCGCGTATACATTCCGTTCAAGCGTAACGGACACCTAAAGATATGGGACAAAAGGTTGTTACAAAATTTAGAAAGTCAACAGAAATCCTTGGAACATTACTTAAACCGATGTCAATAGCGAGTGTGATGTCCATGAGCGTCAATTACAGTTTGACACCGCCTCCGCATGCTACTGATAAGCCTACCGAGCTGTTGCTGAGGGAGTCAGGCCCATCCCTTCTGTAACGCTGTTCTGAGCTGGGGAACCGTTGTTGGCTGGACCGGGCGAGAAGAAATCGCTTTCTGAAGCATGTCCCAGGCATGCTCGATCGGGTTCATATCGGGGGAATGAACTGGCCAGTCCATTCTAACGATGGTAACATCTTCGAGATATTGGTAAATGGCGTTTGCTCTGTGTGGGCGCGCATTATCGTCCATAAGAATGAAATCAGCACCTATGGCACCTGCATACGGTCAAACATTGTGTAGGTCCGTTTTCCCTTGCATGCCGATTCCGACCATAACCGAGCCCTTGCCGTAACGGTCGTGTTCAGCGACACAAACTGGTGCAAAACGTTTGTTACGTGCTCTCCACACTCTAGCACGTCGATCCGTAAAGTCAATGCAAAACTTTGACTCATCCGTAAAAAGCACAGGGGTCCAGTCATTTAACGTCCATCCAACGTGTTGACGTGCCCAGTCCAAACGCTCCTGGATGTGGTATGGGGTGAATGGAATGTGAATAACTGGTCGTCGTGCCATCAAGCCGGAACTGTGCAAACGGTTTCTGATGGTTTGCGTTGAAACTCGTACGTTTGAAGCGTTCTGGAAGTCATTACGTAACGAAGTGGCATTACGAAAATGGTTACGTCTGGCTAAAAGACCAATCATACCAATCTTGAATATCCGATGTTGCCTTTGCACGACCACCACCGTGGATGCTGAGCATTTCCATTCGTTTGGTAACGATTCCACATCCGAGACAACACTCTCACGGTTACACATCCAGGTGTTATGCCTGAGACGACCCTGCTTCAAGCATACCAATGCCGACATGCATTTCATCTGAAGTTAAACGTCTTCTTTTCGTCATTCTGAGCACAATTTGGTACATAGTCATAGTTATAATCGAAAACACGAAGCGAAAAACAAGCATGCAAAAACGCCTTATTTCATGGGTATTCAGTTTTCCGTGCCGCTCGTGAAAGCGCAGGTAGCAATACAATCAAAATCATTACGTATTCTAGAGGTCAACGAATGTATAAAAGTAATGCAGTAAAAGTAAATATGCATATCTATTTGGTTACGTTTTTACACATTAAAAAAGTGATCCCTATCAAAGTTTGAGTAGTATATTTTACGTAGTTGCTCTCTTAATTGAAAGCGCCTATAGTCTACCCACTGCTTACGCTGACGTTACGGGGTGCAACGTATCTTGCATTTGTCGTCTTTTTATATGGAGAGTGTTTATATTTGGCACAATGATAGCCTATGGTGAGTAGATTACAACGAATGTTTCAGACAACCGATATAGCATTGGACCCAAAGGTCAAAGATACTTAAACTTGGCGTACAGCTCGTTTTCATTGTTGATGGAGAGAGTACATATTTAGCAAAACGATTGTCTGTAGTGGTGTATATAACCACAAAGGTTTCAGATCACTTTTATGCTGCATTTTATCTGCGTCTTCACTGTTTGCCAAAGTACCCACTACCCAGTAAGGGGTTTCCAGCATGTACAGGGTTAATACTTTATAACAGTCTTGTTAGCACCACATCAATGCGGAGATTACCATTTGGATTTTTTCTTAAACCTGTCTGAAATGTTGCACTAATTGTCTGATTGCACAACTCTTCCCTGACTTTACCCTGAGATTTCTCAAATTCCCTCAGCAAATCTTTAATCAACATAGAAAATAATACATACACTATAGTTTTGTTTGTTTGGGCTGAGGTTTTACGTCTCAGTCAACACATATGGTCATGTCAAGATGGGTCAGTTCACCTAACCACACTTTTTCATGGGCAAGCTTGACTAAGCCAGTACTTCATGCTCATGCTTTGGCTTGTAACTGACAACAAAAGTAAAGAAAGCAAAGATCAGGAATCAATACAATCAAGTACCAAGACCCAAAACGTCATATGGGAAAGTGATAAAAACACAAGGAATCATCACACACAAGAGAGCCTAGTCAGCCCTTTCCCAGCAGGTGATCACAAAGTTGCAAGGAATAATAAAAACAAATTAAAACATAAATAACAAAAAGGATCCACAAAAGAAGCACCGCCTTGGAACAGTCAGTAAAAAACACTGGAGGGCTTAAACCTGCTTAATGGCACCAACCTCATCCTTAATTCTGATGTGAGATGTTTGGTTCGAGACACATAGATGTTTGGTTTGCATGAAAGATCCCTATATCTTATCGATGCATCATCTCCTTGTACAAACAAATCAAGATATAAAATGGAGATAAAACAAAGATAAGGACTCGACAGTATATACAACTGAATACAGGAGCAAGAGAAATCCAACAGTAACACCCCGGTGGGCCAGACCAAAGAAATTACATCAGGTATACAGGTATCTTAAAGTCGGAACCATCATAGAGTCTGAGGTCTGACCTGCCGTCGTGCAATTGAAGAGGAAAGCAAAGTTGTCAACTTTGACTGGGTTGACCACCAAGAATGCAGTCTGTTGCAATATATTAATGTTATAACCTATCCTTTTATAATGAGAAATTATTTTAATAAACTGCGCTGAAAATTTATTAACGCCGACATTTTTCTTTAATCTATACTCCAAGCTGCCATAAAACTCTAGCTCCGAAAGTCCCTTGTGCAAGAGAGATTTAAGACTGACAGCAACCCTTAAACAACCCTTCTTAAGTGAGCTGAAGGAGCAGAATGAGAAGGAGCAGAATGAGAGTATCAATTTTCATGATCAATGTCCAAAAAAGTATGGGACCAGGCACTTCATTGATGGAACATAAATTCCAAAAAACGACATCTCCAGTAGTATTAAAAAAACAAAAGACTTTACAAACTCGTGAAGGCTGTTGCTTTGTTATGATTTATTTATACCACCTTTACCAACTTTCGCATGAAATATCTCGTGATGTGCAAGGTCTACACTGATGTAGGTGGTATAAAATAGTTATACCGTGTTTGTCCACCTGTACGTAAGATAATCCACTCGCTAAAGCTCGTGGATTATCTCCACGTACAGGCGGACAACCCATGGTATAACTATTACTTATCAATCTTTTGTATTTTCATCATAAGTGATATGAAAGTAGCAACATTGGATTATTGTGACCAAAATCTCATTTTATTCTTGAAATACACATCTTTTACCCCCTAAACCTAAATCTTCTTTTCGTCATCTTAAACGAGGTATCCAGGATTTTCATAGGAACTATGTTTTGGTTCCAGGAAATTAAAGCTGCTAACAATGTTGTAGTTGTTTGACGATTGTATTATACTAATACTCTTATGCGTGAGCTTGTTGACACTAATGCCTATAAACTGCAGCCTTCTTTAAGTGAGAGGGTGATTGTTGATGGGCATGGTTGTCATACAGCCCGACAATTTGGGGTCAAAGATAAAGAAAATCAAGACAAAGTTTCTACGTTGTACTGGTTACCTTAACTCCATAAAAACCCTATAAAGCAATATTTATTGCTGATTCTAGTTCTTGTACGACAACAGAACTGTCTAAATTGTTAACCTCGTGTCTTACAACTGTTAAAAAACATGTAATCAAGTATTGTGAAAAGGTATATGAGAGATCCGGTAAAAACCTATTTTGGTCTATTAAAAATTCAGGTGAAATTTTAGAAAACTTAAAGCTAGAGATTTCAATGCGACCAGTTTGTCTACTTATGATTTTTCTACTCTTTACACTACTTTACCTCATAATTTAATTAAAGATAAACTTATTGATCTTATTGAAGAACCTTCCAGAGAGAAGGCTCTCCTTACCTTGCATGTAATGACAGAAATGCATTTTTTACTTGAGAAAAACCTAAAAAATATCATGCATGGTCGTGTCAAAATGTATGTGTTGGGCTGACCTTTTTGTTGGACAACATTTTTATTCGATTTGGCAACAAGCTGTATAGACAAGTAGTTGGGATTCCTATGGGCACTAATTGTGCTCCCCTGGTTGCAGATTTATTCCTGTTTTGTTATGAGAGGGACTTTATGTCTCTTTCTGATGATAAGCAGGCTGATGTTATTGATGCGTTTAACACAACATCCAGATATTTGGATGATATTTTAAATATTAATAATGTTTATTTTGACAATATGGTAAGTCAAATATACCCTTCAGAGCTCCAACTGAATAAAGCCAATACCTCTGATACCGAAGCCGCATTTTAGACTTGCATTTGTCAATTTCTAATGATATTGTTTCTACCAAAATTTATGATAAACGTGACGACTTTGATTTTGAAATTGTCAATTTCCCATTTTTAGATGGTGATGTTCCTCGTTCTACATCCTATGGAGTCTATATCTCTCAACTCATTCATTTTGCTAGAGTATCTAGCTATGTCGCTGACTTCAACACTCGCAATAAATTGTTAACTCAGAAACTTCTTAAGCAAGGCTAGCGTTATCATAAACTTCACAAAACATTTTCAAAACTTTATAGACGATACTATGATTTGATTTCTAAATTCCAAGTTGGACTAAAATCTCGTTTGCGCCAAGGACTTTCGGAACCTGATTTCTATGGTGACTTGGTGTATAAATTGAGGAAGATTGTTGGCTCTAATAATTTTTCAGCACAGTTCATTAAAATAATTTCCCATTATAAAAAGATTGGCTATAACATTAATGTATTGCAACAGACTGCATGCTTGGTGGTCAACCCAATCACGGTTGGCAACTTTGCTTTCCTCTTTAATTGCACGCCGGTGGGTCGGACTTAAGACTCTATGATGGTTCCGACTTAAGACTTATCTATTGGTGAGATGGTAGGGGCCTGATGCTTTGGCTGTTTGTCGGGCCCACCGGGGGTTTCTTTCTTTTGCTCCGGTATTCAGTTTTATTTACTGTGGAGTCCTTATCGTTGCTTTATCTCCTTGTTATATCTTGATTTATATGTTCTAGGAGATGATGCATTGATAATTTAGGGGTCTTTCAAGCAAACCAAACATCTATGTGTCTTGATCCACATCTGAATTAAGGGTGAGGTTGGCGCCGTTAAACTGGTTTAAGCCCTCCAGTAAAATATTTTACTGACCGTTCCAAGGCAATACTTCTTTTGTGGATCTTTTATGTTTTTGTTCTGTCTTGTGTTTGCTATGTCTTTGTGCGCGTCTGTTTATATGTGCTTTGTGGTCATCTGCTGGGAAAGGGCTGACCTCTTGGCTCTCGTTTGTGGTGGCTATCTGTGAGTTTGTCACTTTCCCATTGGTATCCTGGGTCAGGTGTGGTATTTGATTGTATCGATTCTTGATCTTAGCACCCTTACTTACTTTGAAACCAGTCTCTCACTGATGAATTAAGTACCAAGAAGCATATCCATAAGCATAGGAATAAACGTTTGTCCTACAGAGCCCAGATTTATCCTCTTTTGAATAAACTGTTTATCCATATAAGATGGCTTCCTCAGAAGCCACCTGATCAGGAACTACACGGTTTCCATTCTTGAGAAAACCTGCTTAAAACTGGAATGCTGCAGATTAAAAGGGATAAAATTTTGGGAGGAATGTACAGTAAAACCTTTTTTAAGCGGCAACTCAAAAAGACCAAAAATTGGTTTTCAAGACCGATTATTGGTTAATGCAGGTCAAAAGTATTGCAGAATGCTCCAAGAGAGCATTCTACAATACTTTCGACCTTCATTAAGCTACCATTTGTCTTTAAGATCTTTATTTTGTCTATTCTTTAGTGACTGCTAAGGTTTTAGTTAAGAAATAGATCAGCTCTAGCAATGAATTGATGTGTAATAATTCACTGTTTGGAGGTCAGTTGTAAAGAAGATCAAATCATGAGCATGCAGCGTGAGTGATTTATCTTTGTACAACTGACCGGTAAACAGTGAATTATTACTCAACAATTCACGCACTAGAGCTGATCTATTTTGTTCTAACACACAGTAAACAACGAAAACACATTTGAAGTCCGCCATTCACTGAAGAACTCCCGCAAATACTTAGACTATGTCGCATTTGTTTATGTGTATTTGTAACGTCTTCCAAGGTTAAAAACGACGTCACCATCAATGAAGTCATTTTCCAGAAGCAAATGACGTCAGCTAGCACCAACTTTCCTTGGGCTTTCAAAACTGTGAATTATTGTTTGATATATCACACTTTTTTAGCATTGACTTTATAGGTGAGGTATGTTAGAATGTAGTACATATTAGGCTGATGAAAAGATTCAGCATATGTGTTAAAACTATTACACAAATAAATTATCAAATAACACTTGATGTTTTGCAGTTTTATTTAAAACTTAATCTTATTTGACATTACCATATTAAAGGCTAAAAAATCTGATCACAGAATTCTGATGAACCAAAAATATCCCCACTCCTGAAGCTACTTTGGGTCGATCTGTGGAGAATAGATGTTAAGGCTATTTATATGGCCCAGCCAGACTTGCTTTGGCCATGTTCCCTTTCATTTCCCTTGAAAGGGAGGAATGGTAACAGTTCTGCCATGCCTGTGTGATCAGATTTTTTCATAATGATTATGAACATTTTGATCAAAAAAGTACATAAACACAACAATGACACATATATTTCAGTTTGTTTTGCACCAATTATTAACTAGAATTCCGAGAATTGGATGTGTCGCCTGACAAAACAGAAGTCAAACAAGGCAAATTTGTTGAATTTATATCCCGTGGGAAGGGATATTCTATAGAAACTTCTAAAGCACAAAACATAAATTTCATTTCTCCAACCCCTGTTCATACAGAGAAAAGTGGGGCTATAAACCCTAGTGGTTTACATTATTAGTAAAGTTATAAAGAGTGTTAAGAAAGTTCTTCCAGTTGTTCATCATATAATTTCATATCATTTAAAAAGGAAATGATGCTGAAAAATTGCATATTCTATGAGCCTGTTATTCCTTGTGATACTCTATAGCATTTGGCATCGTCTCTGCCATTGAATGTCTTCACTAAATTATATTTACTTTGAGTAGTGTATTTCAATCATTATGAAAAAATCTTATATTTTCAAAAAATGTGACATTTTTTAATTTGGTTGGTTGTTTACAGCCTTGCAGTTTAGTAAATGTACTAAAGGCTTATAAAAGATGAATAAAAACTCCATTTAGGGTTTCTTAACCAATGAGGAAATATTCTTATCACTATGGCCATTGCATGGCAATGATTCTTTGTCATATACCCCCATTTTGCTCCTGGAGCCCAAAAATTTCAGAGGGGTAATTAATTTTGAAGATCTTTTTTTCATGACAAAATATTTGATAAAACATCCCGTTGTTCATTTCTTAATTAAGTGTGTCAATTTTAAAGATTTCCGGTGAAATTTATGTCATAAGGACACATCATAACTAAAATACGAGGAACATAATTTCATTGCCGAACAAACTTTCTTAACACCCTTTAGTAAAACATCTTAACACAACGTTGCAGACAGAATGATAAAATCTTGAAGTTTTCACATCAAAACTGTGATTTTAAGTATTTTTAATGTCATATGTCAATAAAATCTAACATATATGCTCCCTTATTATTGTATTTATAAACTCATTGTGAAAAAGTGATAAAATGCTTGGCAAGCCTCACAGTTAATATCTCTTTTCCTCAACTGGTTTCATAGATTCAAAATACATGAGCACCTGTTTAAGATTCCTTATTTATGAAGGGCTCATGATTATTTTTTATTATCATTTAATGTCCATGTGTTCCAATTAATATCCTAAAATCCATGTGTTACCGTAATCTACACAATAAAGCACAGGATTAATTGGTTGTAATTCTAAGAACCATTCTATTTTGTTCACCATTTTAAATCCTTGCATCATGCAGCAGGGCTCTACTCAGCTAGAATTTAATTGCAAGATTTTGGAGTGTTTTTCTATTTCTCCACCAACAACCAAGTTGAGATACTAATAAATGAACAATCTGTTTATATAATAATTCCAAAAGGAATAATAAACTACAGGGCTGGAAAATTCCACTCGTCCGCTCGCCATGGCGAGTGGAAATTCTGGCTGACGAGTAAACTTTTTAATCTGCTCGTCCTTAAGGGCGAGTGAAAATTGCTTTCAGAAAATAAAGAATTTGTAGTCTGTGTGGTAGAAACAGGAAAGCGTCATATGCACAAAGGAATACGATTTATTTCATCTGGAAACATCGTAATTAATTCGTTAAAGTCAGTAAAACGAATGCGTAAACTACGGTTGACCATAGCAACGCTTACCGCCAAAACGAGGCTGACAGTGTATCACACTAAATAATCAATATTTCTATCAGAGAAATTTAAAACCAGTCCGTAATATTGGGAAAACCTAGACATGTGCTTGTTTTTCAAGCAGAGCAAGCCAATGACAGCACTTAGGGGCGAAAACAAGGTGGCGGGGATAGTGAAAAAACGTAAAGCATGCTGCCGAACACTCTGCGGTCGAACAAGAAGAGTAAACAAACTTTGGCAGGACTAAAAGACAGTGAGTTTTGAAAGGTTTTAATGACAGGGGATCTGGATAGAATACCGTGAGGCAGCAAGTGCTTCATTTTGCCGAATTTGTCATAAATGTCCTAAACAAGTATTCAACACTGTTAAAAGTTTTTATATTACTTCAACACTTTCTTTTTACCTCCCTACAGTATCAAATGAACGGTAAAACTATCTACATGTATTTGGTCAGTTTTTTGGTTTAAAAATATTCTGTGGCAATTTGATGTAGGACGAGCAAAATCACGTAAGGACGAGTAAACTTTTTATGGCACTCGTCCTGTGGGACAAGTGGACTTTGAAAAAAATTTCTAGCCCTGAACTATAAAGTCAATGAATTGCATCCACTCTTTATCGATAAAGAAAGGATGCAATTCATCTGTTTATAGTGGCATCATTATAGATTTTTGAGACAAGGAAATATTAAAATTTTTAACCCTATTATACCCAGAGTGGCCAAAACTCATCGGAGTTTTGACCACTCCGAATGTAAGAGGGTTAAGAAAAAACAATGTCTTCCTTGGCCTTGACTCGCAGCCAAGAAAATTTTGGTAATTAAAATTGTCTTTATTTTCTATTTTTCTGTTCTTTTGGTGCCAGCCTTGCATGGCCATTGCAGGATCATCGGCTGACAGTAACTGATTTGTATACTTCATGAGCCTTGACTGGCAGCCTTCAAAATTAACGAAATCTCCCCTATATGAAATGTCTCTGTTATTTTGGTGCCAGTCCTTGCATGGCCATTGCAGGATCACCATCTGACAGTAACTGATAAGTATACTTCATAAACCTTAACTGGCACACAACAAAGTTAATTAAAATTTCCTCTATATGAAATGTCTCTGTTATTTTTGTGCCAGTCCTTGCATGGCAATAACACAGACTTCATGAGTCTTGACTCACAGCCAACAAAATTCATTAAAAAAATTGTCTCTATTTAAAAGTTCTGCTATTTTGGTGCCATTCCTTGCATGGCCATTGCAGGATCGTCAGCTGACAGTAACTGATGCTCGCGGAATCTCTCTGATATTCTCTGTGTCATCTTGAGATATTTTTCTAAACAGTTCATGGCACAAGTGTTCTGAAAGTACATGTATGAAATAATACAATTATTAAATATATTTCTGTATACTTTTGTTCTCTCACACACTTTACTGTTCACATAACAGAGTGTCTTGCACTCAAGATCCAACCCACAAAATCTTGATCTAAAGTCCATCAAAATACACTGTAGTCTTTTTATAACACACCTTGTTATAACCTGAATGTGGATATAACATAGCCATGTTGTGGCTCCCCAATTTTATAACCATGATGATGGAATTTTACAAAGGAATTATAGGATAATGACCATACAATGGTCATTATCCTATAATTCCTTTGTAAAATGGAATAGTCATTTTCATGGAATGGTCATTTTCCTATGATTCCTTTGTAAAATGGAATAGTCATTTTCATGGAATGGTCATTTTCCTATGATTCCTTTGTAAAATGGAATAGTCATTTTCATGGAATGGTCATTTTCCTATGATTCCTTTGTAAAATGGAATAGTCATTTTCATAGAATGGTCATTATCCTATAATTCCTTTATAAAATGGAATAGTCATTTTCATGGAATGGTCATTTTCCTATGATTCCTTTGTAAAGTTGTCCCTTTATAGCACGGTTCATTTATAAAGCAATCCATTCCTATGGACCCCAAAATAAGGGTTATAAAGGGACTGGGCTAAACTGTTGATGTCCACACATGCATCATTGACAATGTAGATAGAGTGTCTTGCTTTCAAGATCCAACCCACAAGAGCATCAATATATGGTAAATGTTCTTAATTTTCAAATTAGAACAATAAATATGTTACAGCTTTAATCTGCTAATTTCTTAAATCCATGGTTTTTGATAATTTTAAAATGGTGGTCCAATTCTTTTAGACTGCATCAAGTTTTCTCAACTTTGATGGTCCAAATAATATTCTCCCAAATTCAACAGGCCCCTGGCCCCGACTTCAGAAAGATAAGAAGATCCATGAAAGGGTAATCAATGGTCTGGTTCTTGGCTGTTTGTAATCTTACCTCTGTATTGAGAATATTTCTAGTGGTGAAGTCTGTTGCACAGTCATTGAAACACATCTCTGTCAGCTTGTTATACTGGTTCATAAATTCACGGAACTGCAAAATAAACACAAATCAAGAAATTATCGAGTTCAGTACAACACTCTCCCCTGGGAGTAGTCTGATCACTTTCAGGGTCTTTCATGTTTGCTTATTGATAGGCATTCGGTGAATCCCAAATATTAAGGGTGCCAAAGTTCTGTACAGGAAGAAACTTAGTCCTGTTGCGTTTTACATGATAAGCACACATGCTAGTCATAGGTTTAGATAAACAAAATTGAGCGTAAAATTGTAAATATTTTGTTACCCATCAGTTTTAATGTGTTTTGTGTGCTCAAAAGAACCGTCTCATTGAGGCGGTTCTTTTGAGTACCCACAACATATGTTTTGGTTGAGAAATAAGAAATTATTTTTGTGGTACGCACTCTCAACTAAAGGCCTGCTAGTCTTATAAGCCAATATTCTTTTTGAGTGGTTAATGCTATATCAACTTTCCAGCCAGTCCAATGGTGCACTTTCATTGATTACAGTTTCATTGTATGGCTAATAAACAATGTGGATCCTGATCAGCTGGCCTCAAATGAGTCAGCTGATCTGGGTCTCCCAGTTTCCAAAAAATTGTATAAAATTTTGAAGAGGTCATGTGCCCAGTGGGCTTATTGGCTTATTAAGGCATTACATAAAGGATATTCAAATTTTTGGAATGAATATGCCATTTATCTCATCAAGTGAAGCAAAAATGCATATTTCATTTTCTCGCTTCACAAGAAGAAACTAGAACACATTCGATGGCGCACCATCGCAAATCCCCACGCTCTCGAAGATATCTAATGGTATTCGATCCTTTGACCCCATCGCAAGGTCACCAGTTTGATTCTAGGGTAAAAATTTTTAGTGTATCCTGGTCTACTGCTCATCCCCTTTAATTTGATATGCCACATGACCTTGTTCATAAAATTAAATTTTTGACCCCCCAGCACCCCCAAGTCCCAAACCCTGGGGCATGCATGACCGAGGGGACAGAATGAAAATCCCGTCTAATATGTTTTACATCTTTCATTTGTGAGAAGACACTCAAAGTTTAGATTAAAAATCTTTGAAATTGACTTTGTAATTGAGATTTAATGATATTTGACCTTTTTGCCCCTCCCCAAGGCCCAAGGAGGCGGGGACCGAAAAAAATTGTGCCGTTGCATGTGCCATTCATGTAAGCAACTCACACACCAAATCTGGTTGAATTTGGGAAAAAAAGTTTTTGGACCCCCCAACCCCCACGGTACCCCCAAGTCCCACCCCTGGTGCATGACCCAGGCGGCGGAATGAAAATCCTGTCTGATATGTTTTATATCTTTCAATTGTGAGAAGACACACAAAGTTTGATTTAAAAATCTTTGAAATTGACTTTGTGATTGAGATTTAATGATATTTGACCTTTTGGCCCCTCCCCAGGGCCCCAGGGGGTTGGGACCCAAAAAATTGTGTCATTGCATGTGCCATTGATGTAAGTTACTCACACACCAAATCTGGTTGAATTTCGGAAAAAAAAATTTTTTTGACCACTCAACCCCCCACGGTACCCCCAAGTCCGACCCCTGGGGCATGACCCAGGCAACGGAATGAAAATCCCGTCTGATATGTTTTATATCTTTCATTTGTGAGAAGACACACAAAGTTTGGTTTAAAAATCTTTGAAATTGACTTTGTAATTGAATTTTAATGATATTTAATTATATATGACCTTTTGGCCCCTCCCCAGGGCCCCAGGGGGCGGGGTCAAAAAAAATGTGCCGTTGCACACCCTATTCATGTGAGCAACCCACACACCAAATTTGGTTGAATTTCGTCCAATGGTTTAGGAGGAGATAGCGTGACGGACGAACGGACGGACAGACGGACGGACGGACGGAGGCGATTGCAATATCCCCAACGCTTTTTTAAAAAAGCGTGGGGATAATAAATGGCATATTCATTCATAAAATTTGAATATTCTTTTTATTATATACAATTTTAAGTGTGACATATTTTTTGCACTAAATGACGTCATACATGTTCGCACATTACGTCATATGTATGATGATGTTGCATAATAATGTGCAATGTCGGCCAAAACTGAAACCACAGAAGTAGAGAAAGTGAAAATTTCAGCAAATCCTGACAATTTAATTACCAAAATATACCTTCGATCTCAGACAATGAATATTCAAACTTTGTGGTTTTTTAATAATTAGAAAGTTATAGGCTTTTGAAAATCTGAATAGGGCTCGAGGAAGTCAACGGAGAAAGCAGAGACATTCAATATCACCCCGTGATATACAACTTTTTATATTTTCACAACTGTGAAATACAACTTTTTAAATTTTCACAGCTGTGAAATTTAACTATTTCAAATATACAGTATATTAATCAATATTTTCCTGTATTTCATTTCTTTGTATATAGTTTTTTAGTTTAGTTTTATTTGATTCTTTACGTCCCAGTCAACAATCTTTCAGTTACGTCGGGACGGGTCTTCTTGGGTTGAACCAGTACTAAGCTAGGTAAATATATAACATCAGATGAGATACTGAGCGTTCACTGCAATCTATAATAGTAGAGCAAAAATTGGAGTAATGCTTTAATATGGCGAAACAAGTTTATTGATATATTGCCTCTTAATATATTCAAGGGAGGTATGTTAAAAAGGGAACACCCTTACTTGAATGAAAAAGTAACTTAATTAAAAATCCTGGACCCTGAACTTTTGGCGAGTATAGTTGAGAACAGAAAGAGACTTTCTTGAACAGTTACAGAAATACATTGTTTTTAATTTACAGATGGTGTTCCACTAATCACACAATTTAACCCTTTATGCCCTAATGGATTCTTCCATTTGGTCATCATGCAATAAACTTGGAATGGTCCATTGTACTGAGGGGTAACAGGTTATAATTTCGACAGAAAAATGTATTTCTTTCATTGAAGATTGTTTTTGTCATAGCAAACCGACTAGATCCAGATGAAACGCCGTGGGAGCGCAGTGGCTCAGTGGTAGAGTGCTTGACTCGACACCGAGGGGCCGCGGGTTCGAGCCTCACCAGGGTCACTGCGTTGTGGTCCTTGAGCAAGACACATTTATCCTAGCTTAGTACTGGTTCAACCCAGGAAGACCTGTCCCTGTTTAACTGAAAGATTGTTGATGGGACATAAAGAATGAAATCAAACAAAAAAAGATGAAATGCCGCATTATGTGGCATTTCATCTGGGTCTTGGCTGTTTGCCAAAGTAAGCATTCAGGAGTCACTATAGGTATACGAGTTAACACAATCCCACTATTGGTAATTTTTGTTGTCTGCTCATGTATTTGCAATCCGTTCAAACCAAGATCAGGTCCTACAACATGTCCGGCCTTATACCTGGATCCAAACTGTTTGACACTCTGATGGTATTACTTGATTTTTTTTCAAATCGCCAGACAACAAAAAGGCATGATGCAAATTACACAACATGCAAAGATTTGGGTCCCATTGTACCTTGAGAATGGGAACAAATTGTACACAGCTCTTCAGTCTGATCTGGCAATGATAGATTCATATAAAAAGCTGGTTGCTTTGCCATTTGTAAGTGTGTGGTTTAGTCAGTGTCTATGGATACTCCCCATGGCACCAAATTGCCAATACACGGGTGGGCATAAGCGGTGCTTCCACTGATGCACACCCGTGCAATATAGCCATCTATATAGGCCTCCAGATAAGAATGTGTAATGGAAAAAAAAATTATTCTGATTTCTCAATTTAAACATTTGTTGTGGGTACTCAAAAGAAAAGTCTCAATGAGACGGTTCTTTTAAGCAGCCAAAACACATGTTTAACCCTTTGTGTACCGATGGAATTTCTCATAAAATTTGATACGGTTAAGTGAGGATGGTCCATAATCCCATTGTATATATTGAGGGGTCACATGTTATAATTTCCAAATAATATTATATTTCTTTCTCTGAAGATTGATTTTGACCTTCAGCAAACAGTGTAGACCCTGATGAATAGCATTATGTGGCATTTTATCTGGGTCTTCACTGTATGCCAAAGCATCTGTTTACAGGTCCACAAAGGGTTAAACTGATACAATTTTGCGCTAAAAAATTCCCTATCTTCACCTACAGATAAAGGCTGGTCTATGGTCTTTCATGTAAGTCTTTACAAAAAAAATTCTTGTTTACTATTAAAAATTCTTATTACATTGAAAATTAGGCCAAGAAAATCATCCTTGATTCAAAATACCTGTCTGACATTGTCTTCCATTTGACTTTGTGTTGGTAGCTGTGCCCCAGACGCCATGGTAAGCCTGTAAATAGCAAAAAGTGTTTGTTTATTATAGTGTTCCTCTATTGAAATGGCCAGCCATTTCTGACTTATGAGACATCTTGACTTGTCACATTTACTTCCCAAATCCCAACCTTTTGCCAGGCACCAGTCAGGCTAGGATTTGGTAACCATTCGTTTGACTAGCTGGCGGCTCAACAACCGGCCATTTCAGAACGAACCCCAATGCCGTTGACACTGCTATTCGAACCTTCGACCTCCGGATCCTGAAGCAGATGCCTCAACCGCTGGGCTATCCGGAATGGTAAGTGACAGAAACAATAAGTAATTATAAGGGCTATAGTACTTAATCAGAGATTTTCTTAGCCATTTCATTTCCTAAGGGTACCTCAAGACCTGTTTACATTGAAAGTCGCGTATGTGTAGTCAAGGGGGCAGTTATGTGTAGTTTTGATTACCAATGTGTAGTTTATCATACGCCAAGTTTAACAAACTATATTTCCTTAAATAAAAGGCTAAAATAGATAAAAATTTAATTAACCTTTTACATACCCAACAAAAACTTAAAAGCCCATCAAAGTTCTCATAATAAAAAGATCATATGCAGCATATTTACTTCAGGCTTTGCCCATGTAGAGTCAGAAAGTCAGTAAACCAGACAGGTATCAGTGGCTGATTTAGAGGGGGTTTTGGGGGTTTGCTTTGGACACCCCTTTGAGACTAAAATATTTAATTTTCATGGAGAATTTTCAGAAAAATCAGGAAACATTGATAAATGGTCTTATAAAATTAACAAACCGAACCCCTCCCCCCCCCTTTATAAATTTGAACCCCCTATAAAGACATCCTGGATCCGCCCCTGGGTATAGTGGGTAGATTATTTGAACAAATATAGAAACATCTATTGCCAAAGGCTAATAAAGGGCTGAGGAATGCATCTTACCAGAGGAGAAAGACCCTGACCTGACTTATTTTTTTGCAAGCACTTAAAAGTCTAGAGGGAGAGAGCTTTGGGTTTATTTGCCCAACTCACAGCAGCTGGTGAAATGTAAAATTGTTTTTCACCACTAAACTAGATCTATTCTGATTCTTTTCAATCTTAAAAAAAGTTGATTGAATATTTTCTAAAACAGTCCATCTTTCTATATTTCTTTCTATATTTACTGCCTCGCTCAATTTTGAACATTATGCCATCATTTATATCAAATTAAAATCAAAACAAACAAAAAAAAATCTTGCATGACAGACAATTATTTTGGTCTTTACACATGTAAGGATTGCCTATTTGATATTTTGACCTCAAAAAACAGTCTCATTAACTAAAAAATTATACTCTTGACAGTAAAAAAATAAGTCTCGAAAACCCATGACACTTACAACAATGGCATAAAACTAATGTAATTCATGAAATGAATAAATGAAAAGGCCATATTATTGTCATTTCTCACCAGTTTTGGGGTTGATTGGCACTAACTTGCTAACACAGCGTGACTAATTTACTTGTTTATTCACGGTAATTGACCAGCTGATAAACACAGTCATGGATCAGTGAGAAAATTACCTCCCTTAAGCAGAGAAAAACGTCTTGAAACAAACCAAAATGGATAAGAATTAATAGAAAATCGGGATTTCGCTCTGTGCGTAGTTTTGCAATAGTGATCCGTAGAGCGTATATTGAAGCTAAAAAGCGTAGAAAATACGCAAAAAACGTAGTAGTAAACAGATCTGTCTCCTGCAGGTCAAGTAGGATGCCGTCTGCAAGTTCATTCGAGCAGTCTCTTACGAAACAGATACAGACTCACCAGAGTCACTATGTTGGGACATTGAGCAAGACACTTTATCCACTGCCAAGTGCTGGTTCAACTCAGTAAGCCAGAGAATAGTCCCATCACGACTGAAAAAATGTTGACTGGGGCGTAAAGCATGGTTTTTGTGTCACAAACAAAACGCCGTGTCGCGAAAACTAGTGACATGTTAATTTTGCTTAGTTATAAGTAAGAATACGGGGTTTTGAATGGTGCTTTTGGATTTCAATTTCTGTCTTACTGAAAGCAAATCTTTCAGAACTGTTGACAATGACTAGATGTTCAAGAAAGACACTTAAACGTCAATGTTTACAAAATACACGTGTTTACAAGTCTCGACAAGGTCAGCCGCAAGTGATTCTTATATCGTAATTTGAAACGAGCATTTTCATTGGCTCAGTAATAAGAATCTAAACATCCCCAAGACAAAACGTCTCCGCGCAATCGCTGGGTTCAAAATTTTGAATTTCAGTATTTTGGGGGTTTTCATAAAAATAAATATTTTTTGGGGTATGAAGATTTTGTGGATATTTTTAGGGGGTCATCACGAAATTGGACTATATTTAGTTGTCATTTCAATGCATTTTAGGGTTTTTTCTTTAGGTCAAGGTACAGAATGGGGGATGTTTTTTGGGGTTGCTAAAATTTCAAATATTTTTTGGGGGTGTTTGAAATTCCTGATATTTTTTGGGGGTGAAGGGTAGATGCTTGGCCCGAGCCTACGTATGAAGAAAAAAATGAGAGTACCCCGCTTGGGTGCCGCCGCCCCCCTCAACCATGCGTGGATCGGGGGTCTAACTCTGACGTTTGATTAGGGAGGAGAGAATCCAAAATAGCATTAAAAGCGGGCCACCATTTAAATGGCGCTTCGCTGGCGGGCCCATGATGGTCATACATTGAATGCTGGCTTGGTAGCGTTGTTATTTTTTAGGAGATCCGGACCAGTATTGCTAAGAAACCCTATAATTTTGTGATTTTTCAGGGGAGAGGAGCTACCTACCTACGTATCTACGTACGTACGTACGTACGTACGTATGTATGTACGTACCTACCTACCTACCTACCTACCTACCTACCTACCTACCTACCTACCCTACCTTCCTTACCTACCTACCTACCTCCATACCCTACCCTACCCTACCCTACCCTACCCTACCCTACCCTACCCTACCCTACCCTACCCTACCCTACCCTACCTTACCTACCTTACCTACCTTACCTTACCTTACCTACCTACCTTATGTACCAACATACCTATCATTCCGGCAAGGAGTGCTTATAACCTGGACAGTGACCACAGGAGAATTTATATTCAAATGTGGAATAGTTCTGGTAAAATACGAAAAATCAGGGCATTACTTTGCAATATTGGGCTATTTATGGTTTCGAACCAGTAGTCAGGGGCGATCGGGACTCCCGTGCGAATTTGATGCCGATTTATGGTGACCTATTCCAAATCAAACTTTAGTGGATAACTAATGAAAATCACCTGGTCACCCATCTGGGTTTTACGTCTGGACGTCATTATGACGTCATCAAAATAGCGTATATTGTATCAGTGCAATTCAAACGGTATGTCCATTGTAGTCTATGGGGATCAGAACTTTCTTGCATTTTGTGTGCCAATTTCAGTCGAAATGCACCAAATTTAATCTTAGGGGGTAAATAATTAAAATTAACATGTCGCCCATAGTGTCTTCGCATCAGAACAAAAAGATGACGTCATAGAAATGACGCCTAATATGTAAATACCACATATATATGCATTTTGTCCATTTCCAAAGCATGGAAATATTCCTTTAATGATCTGGTAGCCTTATCATGACTGAATGCAAACTCTTTTAAATCATAACATACAAAATATATTCAGATAGGGTGAAGTCAGTTCGAGGGTGGGACGTAAATGCCGTCACGATTTACGAATATAAGAGAGTGGAGTGAATGAAAAACAAACAGTGTTTTTGATAATAAACGGAGTAAATATAATCTCTTATGCTTATATATATATAGATGTACTACGACCTCTGACCATTGACCTTTGGGTCTTTCTATTTCAAACGATTGATGCAGAATACGTAAAATGAGCCAGTCCGGCTAGAACATATGTGCATGTCAAAGCTTTTATAGTAATTGTAAATAAATGCCTGAAACCCTTTTTTCTAGAACACCATATCAATATTGTAAATAGAACACCATATCAATATTGTAAATAGAGTCACGCTTCAAAGCTTTTGGTTTATCTGTAGCTGCTTATCCTACACCCAAAGAAGAGATAGTAGTAATAATCATTTGCATTCACTATCAACCAAACTCAGTATAGTCCGATTTTGACCACTTAAGGATCAAAAGTTAGAAGAGTCTACTTAGTAGTTCGTGATATGGAAATAAGGATAAACCCCTCTACAAGTTACCCATTGTACTTCGATAGCACGGGCAATAGAAAACTGTTACAATCTGATTTATCTTTCGCATGCTACTGGGTAGAATCGTCTTCAAAGGTCAAAATCGGACAAGAAGGCATTCTTGTTGATACGGCTAAAGAAATATCTGAATCAACTTGAAAATAGTTGTTCAAAAGTCATAAGCATATTGATCACTTGCTCTTTCCTGACATTGAACTAGTTAATACCAGCACCTGAAAGTGCATGGAATTCGATCAGAGCCCTGGTTGTGGCATCATGACACATTGACATCTTTAATAATTGTGTCCTGATCTTAGAAACTTGATGATATATGAGCAAGACTGTTTAAGAAAATGTAAAATATCAACACTCTGCATTTATTTTTATATGTGTTTTATTCAAGCGGCGAAAAGAATATTCGCTCCTCTGCAAAACTGGGGGTAGGGTTGTGCATTAGCTCACATAAGACAAAATATTTAAGAAAGAAAAGCAAACTTTGGTTCTGTATTCGTCATTTGAGTATATGTTTGTTAAACCTAATCTAAAACGATTTGAAACTAACTCAGAGCAGTCGTTAAACTAAATGACGATAGCTAAAATTACCACTTTTAAATTATAATTAAGTTCATCTAACGCACATAATATAAGATGTAGCCATATTAATGTTAAACAGCTGTCATATGTAGTAAAGACATCCAGTAATTTGCAGACTATTAGAATGATCATTGATTAGCTAGTTTTAATGTCTTCTTTCTGTACCTCAAACTTTCAATTTTCTTATTCTCAAATTGATAAAATAACATATGTAACAAGCTGATACAGGCTAACACCCATGCTTACAGTGTGCAAACATCTCCTATTCGATGCACCTTGAGTTGGCACATACGATAGAACAAGTCTAAAATGGTTTGGGATGGAGCAGGCCATTACTCAGCTTGCAGGCAGGATTTTTTGATGATTATTCTGTTTTTATGATATGAGGAGGACAATTATTTTACCAGAGGAGCAGAAATAATAATCGATATCGTATATGACTTGGATAAGGATTGGTTTAGAATATTTACATTAGAAATGGACATTTACTAAATTGTACTGTTTAAATGTGAAAAGATTATTTCCTATGTTCCTCTAGGATATATCTTTATTTTTGAATTATTCATATTAAGAAATATTGAAAACAAATATTCATAACATCTGTAACAAAGGTACAGGACCTTAATAATCATCAATGCCTAAGATTTAGGCACCATAGGCTAGAGACTGAAGCTAGGAAAACATACGAAATATATTCATTTTTCCATGAAATATCATTTCTTACATCAAGTCAATGTCCTTGCCCATTTATTATGTCATGTAATATGTATTACAGCCTTTAACAAGTGCTTCAATCTTGTTGTTTAACTGCAAAATATATAATTCTTTATAATATGAGCAAGACAATCCAAATATACAAGATATCCAACATCAGCAAATGTTTTCATATATTTTTACTTAATTGATGCCTACCAAATTCGGCTTCTTAAAATTGGGTGTAGGCTTTGGGTTGTTTTTAAAATTGCTCGTATAAGACACTATATTTAAAGTATAAAAGCAAACTTTGGATTTTCTCTAACCCAAATGAGTTTGTTAGTATAAAATAATCAAAACATTTTGGAAAATGCACATATCAGCTAAAAATTAAATGATATTGGTCACACTTTTCATGCTTAAAGGGTAATCTAATTAAAGTAACGCACATAACACCACAAGAAGCTGTAATTTTGCTTTTGCTCCAAAAGAATTTATATGTAGCTAAAGAAGTCAATATGCAGACCATATGAGTATTTTAAATAATTAGCCTTCTTTCTGTAGCTCAAACTTTTAATTTTCTTTTTTTCTAAATTTAACATGGTAACATATGTAACAGGCTGTCAGAGGCTAACGCCCCGGCAAACATAGTGCAAACATATATTACAAGACGCAGCTTGAAATCCTCTATTAGATAGGATAAGTTTGCGAAATTCCCAAGGTGGAGCAATAACATTCTCAGCCATCCGTCTAAAGGTGGCCCAATAAGCTGGGTATTTATAGGAAATCTACGGTATTTTGCACGCAAAATATAGTTATCGAGAAATAATCCATTGCCAAAGTCAGGTAAAGCAGTGATGTAACCATCATATGACTAAAATAATTGATATTATGTTAAAAAAAGCGTTCGTGTTGGATAAATATGACCATACCAACACAAACCATAGCTTTTATTAACGAGCAGTTTCTCATAATGGTCGCCATATTTATGACGTCATAACTAGCCTCAGACGCGGATTTGAGATAGGTGACTACCATTAAATCAAAGGTAAGACTCCACTGAAGGTTTTGATATAGGTCACCATAAATCGGCACACAATTCGCACGGGACCTATTTTTTTGTCCCTAAGGGCCCTGACTACAGGACCAGTGGTCAAGTACTTGTCTTTTTCTATATATACACATAATAACAGTATGTGTCAATACAATCTCGATCAGCTGTGATTTATTTAATATAAATAAACTCAGATAACGTATCTTAGTATTTTTGAAATAAATAAAATGCCCAAAACCATCGTATCCAGTTATGTTCTTTAATCTTTTCCTTTTGATATCATCAGTAGTTTACTGATGGAACATTATTATGATGACTGAGTTGTACCAGAACACTGTGTCACAATGTGCGAACAATGAGAAATGGTCTAAATATCATCTTCTAATATATCAAGGATGTTTTAAGAGCTTGAACTGCTTCTAAATTCCATTTGCAGGGGATTACATACATGTATTTAATCCTTAGAATAGAGTTGTACATATTTTGTTCAGTTTGATTCTTTACGTCCCAGTCATCATTTTTTCAGTCTGGTCTTCATGGGTTGAATCAATACTAAGCGGCGGATAAGTGCCTCGCTCAAGGACACAGCACAGTGACTCCGCCAGTGGATATACTCAAACCAGCAGCCCTTCGACCTCCAGACAAACGCTCTTCCTAGTGAGCCGCTGCTCCATGCATTGTACCTCTTGACAAGCATGCTATGAAAGGCTAGAAATGCAGCCTCTAAGGCTAGGGGCTCTAATATGTTATAATGTAATATATCAGTTTCTGTGTGGGGAAAAGGTAACACATTTAACTGATTCTTATGATGTGCCCCGCCTCCCCACCCCCACACACATCCTGACCCTCCGCAAACACACTTATTACAAACAACTCTTAAAACCAGGCTAGAAGCAACGGTAATTTTGTATGAAAGCATTAAGCTACCGTCCTGAGCTACCTAGAGATGGTCTTATTCAAACCACTACCTTAAGGGAAAATCCCACTCGAGGAGAAGCTTGATCCCACGACACTCACTAATGAGTTGGTTATCTAACCACTGAGCTTCACAGGTGCTCATGTTCAAATCACCATCTACAATATACACTACATTCCCCCTTCACTTTTCAAAGTTCAGCTAGCTCTAAGGATGACCCTTTTCCACTGTATGGACATGCCAATCATCATTCTAATGCACTTGCTTTTGCAACGTGATCGGAAATTAATCCTCAGCGATATCTGTGGATACCTCTATTGTCACCAATCAGGATCCCTTTCCTTTCTACATCTACGGACTGGATCTTGCAGGATAAATGAAGACAGATGTAAGTTAAATCAATGTAAAAGTTCTGGATGAGATTGTGTGGAATCAGAGGCAGTTCAGCATTTCATCTTTCTTTCTTTCTTGTATCTGTATTAGCTTCCAGTAAGGAACACCAGACGAAAGTCTGTAAATCTTCTTGAGTGAACGTAAAAGTTATACTTTATTAAAATTAAATATACTTAAATGCCCTCTATATTAGGATTATCATCAACAACTTCAGAATAACTTTTTCTCTCAACTCGGCATAAATAAAATGTCCAGGATCCAAAGGACAAAAAAATAAAGATCTACACAATAGTGAATGGCAGGGAGACTTAATGCTTTACTGACAGCAATAAAAACTGATTATTCCTGCAGGGAGTGCTAATTTTTAAACTTGGGCAAAAAACTCAAAACATTGAGCTACCAGGGGGTCGTTCCAAACCACCACCTACAGACAATATATCTAGTGGAGCTTACAAATAAAGGGAAAACTTGATCTAGCATACTGTGCTCACCATAAAGGTTGTACCCTATTTCATAATTAATTAAAACCGAAAATTTATTTTTTTGACATTTTTTTCTTTTGCAGGTTTTGCCCCCAAAAATAGTAAGCGAGTATGATCAGGAAGTACCACAATCACAAACCGCAGACAACCCTGTGGCACCGCGAGGAAGAGCCGCTCAACCATCACGAGACACCAGGAAGACAATTTAAGCAAAGTAACCAGCTCTCTCTTCCCCATCAAGATGATTGCAATACTAGAACGGACACAAAGCAACGTACAACAAAACATAGAACAACTACAGACTCCCACAATGGGAGTAACAATAAACAAAAAGTCAACAACAACAGAACCACCGCCTTCGAACGGACAGCAGCCTAAGCCACGGGGGGGGGGGGGGGCTTAAATGCATTTTAATGGTACCAAATCTTCGCCCTAGATTCTGCTGTTGTTGAAGTACAAAAAATGTTCAGCTCGCATGGAGGCCATCTAACTCATGCAATGTATCATCATGGAGAAACACTCTAATCAAATTAACACACCATGATGAAACACAGAAAAGGGCTCATGACTCACAGATAGTCAGAGCTAAAGAAAACCTCAAGTTGAGCCACGATTGAGCCAAAATGCATTTTGCGATTAAATTATGTATTTTTTTCCTTTTTGGTACCTTTTTAACATTGTGTCAGATATTGATTTAAAAAATTAAGTTCTTAATATAAAGTGAAGGAATGCTGCTTGTTACATCTCAAACTTCAACGCCAGCTTATTCGGGGAGTTTGACGCATATCATGTGTCATGCAGCTCGTCAATTAACCCAAACTGATCAAGATCATCAATCTCATTCTTCAACAATAGTCCAGAACCCCCAAGTCTTCATATTTACCAATGACAAGAAAATCAGCACCCATCAACAAGAAAAGCTTACTTTCAGAGTTTATGTGCCAAGAAAGAATCATTCTGGGGTATGCTAGAGTATACAGACCCTGCCATTAGTCCTTCTAGTGAGACTTGGCTTATCCAACCATTGCGGAACTACAATGTACATGTATCTATCTCTTTATAATCCCAAACCCTCTTCCGAGGATTAATGGGCTGTTTATATGCGCATGGTGCGTGAGTAAGAAAAACAGTGAGGTTAAGATAAAAGAATGATAGTGAGATGAAACAACGATGATAGTGTTAGGTGTTAATTAGATGGAGTTAAACGCAGATTAAAAACTGTATTAGTTTAAGAATGTGTGAATGATCTTGTTGACTCCTATTTAAAAGGAGCCAAGATCAGGAATTAGGACCAGATCATCTGGTAACCTGTTCCAAAGAACAATGGATATGGGGAAACTGAATATTTGTAGTAATAGACTGATGTGTGAATCTGTCTGTAAGAAAGAGAGTGCATGTGGCTAGTGTAAACTTCAGGATGCTCAAAATATGACGAAGTGAAAGGGCAACTAGGCCGTAAACGATTTTGTAGAACATAGCGAGGCGCATGTTGATACTTCTATTTTCTAAGGATCGCCATCCAAGGTTGCTCAGCATATCTGTTACACTACTATATGTGGAGTAGTCATTTGAGACCCATCATGAACGAGAAGTGTTGCCAAACATTATAGATTTGTTGCAAGAAGAGACAGACTTGTGTGGCTCTTCCTCACGGTGTCATGGGTTTGTCTGCAGTTTGTGACTGTGGAATTTCCTGATCATACTCACTTACTATTTTGGAAGTTCCCATGAAGGTGCTGGTATCATTGCCAAATCTGACATTGATGCTTCAGAGATTGACGCTAATTCCAACACTGAGATTGCTGCAGCAGCATTCCCCAATTCATCTCTCAAGGAATCTCTCATAGTCTGCAGCATTTACAGACCAACTGACAACACGGATTATACCAACAATCTTTGTAAAGTCATTGCTGACATACATATGAGGTACGGCAAGGATTACACTTCTTGGATACGAGGAGATGCAAATCTATCTGACATCAACTGGTCTGATGACTCAATTTCAGGTAACAATTACCCCATCCCCAGTCAACCAAGCTTTCATAGATGATATCAATGTCATATTATGTGAACAGATAATCGATTTCCAACCCGCGGGAAGAACATACTTGATATATTCTTGATGAGCCGCCCCACACTGGTCGTAAAGAATTCACCAAAACCTGGCTTGAGCGATCATGATATTGTACTGAATGACACAAACATTGTTCCGAGCAGGATATATCTACCAAAAGATTTTTTTTTCTTTTGGAAGGGTGCCATCACCACTGTAAAGCATAAACAACTTCAAGAGTTCTCAAATATCTTCTTAAAATGGTATCCTTTGGAAACAAAGACTGCATCAAAGAACTGAAACTAGAGTGTGCATGTTTCCTGGGCCAGACTAGCTAGTTTCTGCCATTTAGGCTTCATCAGTGACCCTCTAATAGTTTCAAAGTTTCACAATGAAACTCATGATCCAAAAGGACAAGAAAATAAAATCTATACCATAGTGAAGGACAAGGAGACGTTCTACCGCCGCCATAAGTCCCAGTCACCAGCTGAATGTAAGTCAAATATGTTCTTAAAAGGGTATCCTTTGGAAGCAAAGACTGCATCAAAGAGCTGAAACTAGAGTGTGCATGTTTCCTGGGCCAGACTAGCTAGTTTCTGCCATTTAGGCTTCATCAGTGACCCTCTAATAGTTTCAAAGTTCCACAATAAAACATATGATCCCAAAGGACAAGAAAATAAAATCTACACTATAGTGAAGGACAAGGGGACGTTCTACGGCCGCCACACAGTCCCAGTCACCAGCTGAATGTAAGTCAAATATGTTCTTAAAATGGTATCCTTTGGAAACAAAGACTGCATCAAAGAACTGAAACTAGAGTGTGCATGTTTCCTGGGCCAGACTAGCTAGTTTCTGCCATTTAGGCTTCATCAGTGACCCTCTAATAGTTTCAAAGTTCCACAATGAAACCCATGATCCCAAAGGACAAGAAAATAAAATCTACACTATAGTGAAGGGCAAACCGCTTTGTATCCATCCATTCCAATCAACAGTCCATGGACCATCTTTAAACAAAATGCATCAATACCATACATGAAATTTCAACTGCTCATAAAACTAAAATGTTGAAAAATAAAAGACTTTTTTTTTGCTTTCATGGTCTCAGATGTTTTATCTTTTGTGCTAGTAAATGTGAAAATGCCAAAAATTGTTGGCATTTTACATTTATGTGCATGATAAATTACATGTTCAGTTGAGATGAGCATGAAAGAGGTTTCATAATAATGGGCTTTGCATGCGCGGATCCAGGAATTTACGTCAGGGGTGGTCCAGGTCAGTCGTCTGTAAAAAGCTCTGACAACGGTTTTTTTTTTTTTTTTTTTTTTAGTCTTCAGCTTATTTTAAAGAATTCAAATGGTCAATTTCAATGAAATCTATCATTTGTCAAGGTTCCAGAGGGGGTCCAACATTTTCCAGGGGGGAACCAACTTTTTCCAGGGGGGGGGAGGGGGGGAGGGGTCCAATTGCTTAGTTATTCCCTATAGAAACCCATATAACTTGTGACTTTCCAGGGGGGTCCGGACCCCCTGTCCCCCCCTTTGGATCCGCACTTGCTTTGAGTGCACATCACAAAAGTTTCCTTGTAAATTCGGAAATGTTCATAAACATAACGAATTTTATATCTTCAATAAATCTCGAAACACTTCTAATGAGTAAAACTATACCTGAACAAACATTTCTTAAAGTTAATATACATTTACTGTAGATTGACAAAATTAGCCACAATTAATTTTGTCATTATTTTCCAAGGTTTTCCTTATTAAAGTAAGTAAGGGTGCAAAAATCAAGAATCGATACAATCAAGTACCACACCTGACCCAGGATACCAATGGGAAAGTAACACACTCATAGTAGACACCATAAACGAGAGCCAAGAGGTCAGCCCTTTCCCAGCAGGTGACCACAAGGCACAAATCAACAGACACGTTACAAATGCATAGCAAACACAAGATAGAAAAAAAAAACATAAGGTATACCTTAAGCGCAGACACGAGGCCACGTTTGTACAGAGATAATTATGTGAAGACAAGTAGGGACACTTTTACTTGGGGACGTTTTTACTCAAACTATGTCGTAAAATATTTCAAAAATTCAATTGTGTTTCGGAATGCGAATGCAATATCATGAAAATGCATCTCGTACACTAAATTTATAGGCCTATATCATTTAAGTATGCTAGATCTATACTTTGTGATGTTTACGCCTTTCACCAGTCAAACCAATCAAAAACGTCTTTACAAAAACGTTCTTGGTTGTGGAATTTGTTTAGACATGGCGGCGGGATGAAACAAAAAATCCATAAGCTTAATAGTTTGAATATGAAGCTTTGAGTTTGTTTGACAATATCCTGAGGTGATTTATCGCATAAGTTATCTGTTAAGATGATACGAGGCTAACCATAAAAAGAAATGAAATTCTTGCTCGTCATGGAATTCAGTTTTTCTTCTTGTTGAACATAGTTCAGTTCAATTTCGAATACTTGGCTAGCATTATCTATCTATCTCTATACTACCTGACGCCCTAACAGGCATTATCTGCAGGGATGTACTCCTCTGGGTTGCAGGAGCCTTAGTACAAGTAGACATATCTATATCTGTAGACAATAGTACAAGTAGACATATCTATATTGCCGTAGGGTTAGCATGGTAGCTCAGTGGTTAGCGCACTTGCCTCTGGTGCTAGATGTCCCAGGTTAGATCTCTGCTGGCTGTGAGGAATATATAGGTGTGTCTGAACACGCTTTGCCTAGTGTTATTTGCAGGAGTGACACTAGACAAGTGTGCCGTCCTTCGGATCTGGACGTAAACTGGATGTCCCCTGTGCAGGGAAAGTCACCCACTTGTGCAGGTTAAAGAACCCTACTGTAATTTAGATAGGGTTACTTGTAGGCTTTCATTCTGCAGTGTACAAAGTACACCTGCCGATAATGCTTGCGAGGGCGTCACGCAGTAGATAGAGAAAGTGTCTGGGCATCAGGCAGTATATTTCTTTTATAGTAGTGGCTAGGAGTAAATGATCTGCCGGATAACATCAGGTCTTCTGTTCGCCTGTTTGCAGACGATTGTGTCCTGTATATGAATATACATTCACTTCAAGTTCAGGATTGTTTGACCTTGCAAGAAGACCTCACCAGCTTAGGACAGTGGGAAGCCGATTGGCAAATGAAATTTAACGTAGCCAAATGTCACTCAATGAGAGTGACTCGGCATCAGCATCACAAACAAATTCTTTTCGACTACTCACTACACAATCAAACTTTGGAAAATGTTCAGCCGGCAAAATACCTTGGTATCACCATTACAGATAACATGGATTGGGGTCAGCATGTGTCTGAAATCTCTTCCAAAGCAACTAAGACACTTGGTTTCCTTCGCAGGAATTTGGCTTTTGCACCTAGGAGTACAAAGGAAGTTGCGTACAAAACTTTGGTTCGGCCTAAACTAGAGTATGCAGCACCCATTTGGAGCCCTCACTCGAAACTTCAGATTGAGAAAGTTCAGAGGACAGCAGCTCATGGACCTGCAGGAGATGGCGAAACACAAGTTGCGTCGGCGAAATGCTTGATGAGCTTGAATGGCCATCTCTTGAGGCCAGGAGGGACCAGTCCTCCTTGCTTCTCTTTCACAAGATTCATTGTGGAGCAGTGTCTATTGAAAAAAAAAACATTATATGACCCCTGCTCACAGTTTGAAAACTACCAGGTCATCACATAGTGCTCAATACCGCAGACACCAGACATACAGTGATGCCCTGAAGAATTCTTTTTTCCCCCAAACTATTCCACATTGGAATAGTCTGCCTCCTTCTGTGGCAAATGCCCAGTCCACAGAGGAGTTTAGGGCACTCCTTATTTAAACAAAAATTCAGCCAAAAGTTTTTGTGTTTTTTTTTTTTGTTGTTTTGTTTTTTTTGTGTTGTTTTTTATTTTATCAAAAATTCCAAATTTGCACTCCCTGGTGTAATGCTCATGTATGAGCAAACCAGTAAAGATAGAAAGAAAGAAAGGATCCGTAACTCTAGCCTGTGAGGCTAGGGATGCGGATCTGTACCCCTAGCCTCACAGGCTAGAGATACAGATCTGTATCTCTAGCATTTTTCAATTTAGGTCAGGCTAGAGATAGAGTTTGATAATCCTGGTAAAATTTTTCTTAAGAAATACAGATCAGATATGTCTAATGGCAAAAAGCAGTCAGTTAATGCCCCTGATAAACACAGATAACTACCAAGGTGGAACAAATGATAAAGCCGGTCCAACCATTTGAAATCCTCTGCCTTTATCATAGGGTCATAATGGTGATTAGGTGATAAATAAGTGTAATTATTTTGACAGCTGTGCCAATTAAGAGATGCTGATAAGCATTAACTGAGTAAAAATGTTGAAAAGATTATAAAATAAGATGTTTTAAATTGATTTGGAATATTCTGAGTCATATTTCAAGAAAAAATGTTTTCCAATATTTGCAGTAAAAGCAGGGATAAAAACCAAGGAGACCCAACTATTTGGACCTAGTTGTTCTGAGAGAGTAGTCAAGGGAGAAAACTGACTGCTGTCTCCCATTGTTATCGTTATAATTATTGATATAAAATCATATGAAATGACAACTTTGATAATCGTTTTTGTCATACACTGCTGTAGCCCAGCCAGTTGCGACTATATTAGCTTGAAGTTGACATAGGGCCAATTAAGAAAAAAATAATTTGCGTAAAACTGCGGTTATTTTCTCATCCATTACTTTAAACATGTGTTTTGGGTGCTCAAAAGAACCGTCTCATCGAAACGGTTCTTTTGAGTACCCACAACATATGTTTCGGTTGAGAAATAAAAAAAATAATTTTCAGTTACGCACTCTTATCTGGGGGCCTGTGTTGAGTGTACTATAGGACATAGGTACATTGCATACTTTTGGGGCAATCTGATTAAAACCCGATCTAGCTGTGGCTAGATCGGGTTTTAATCAGATTGACTTTTGGGGTTGCCACTATATGGCTGATAAGTATTTTAAAATTTGAGATTATTTATATAAACAAAAAAATGAAAAATTCTCAAATTTTAAAACTGTCATCATCGATTCTTTGAAATTCTTTCACAAGAAAGTTAGAATTGCTAGTTTTCTAACATGAGATTTGTATCTGTCATACTTGTAAAATCCTTCATCTTAACCCTTGTCATGCTGAATATGGGCCTCGATGGGAGAAAACCTATCTTCGGGGATTAGCCAACAACACAGGCGCATACCAGCCTGTGCATCCACGCAGTCTGACCAGCGCCTTTGTTATTCTAATTTTGTAAAGTACCATATCTAAGCTTGCTCCAAGCAAAATTTCATTTTTCTAGCTAGTCTCCGTAGCTGAGCAGGCAGGTTTGAATCTCACTTAGTCGGAAATCCCGAAGACAGGTTTTGTCGCGACGACGCCCATATCATGAACTACACTCCTACCCAATTTGTATGCTGTTAACTTGTGCAGTATTCCAGACTATAAGCATGTACAGGTGTGTAAAATTCCACTTGCCCACTCACATTTGCAAGTAAATGGTTATGCAGGGCGAGTAAAAGTTTTTACAATTTGTATGGTACTTTCCTAATTTACAGCATCTCGGAGAAAAATTTGGGACATAAGGGCGAGTAAATAAGTTGGAAATGTTACACCCCTGATATATTTTCAATCATAGTGAAAAACTGTATGGATCCTGATCAGATGGTTTCATCAGAAGCCAGCTGATCTGAATCCACAGTTTTCAAAAAAAAAAGGATATATCTGGGTACAGAATGACAAGGATTGAAAATCTATTTTTATCAGGAAAATATTTCTTTTATTCCACAGGATATGGCCTCAGTGGACGTAGTGCCTGGGGGGTCTGGTAAGTACGGTTTGTGTGAGAATGAATATTTAATTCACTCTTAAGGTAAGGAGAGGCGGCCAATAAAGACTGATAACTCTAGTCTCAATATGAGAAGTGAAGACAGGAGTTATTTAAGAGCTTACCCTGATTCAGAATTTGTTGTAGCCAACACTTTGGCCAAATGTAAAAAGATGGAGCCAAATGAAATTTACTTTAGCCAAGGTTTTAGACAGAAAGTAATATTTATAAGTTGTTTAGTATTTAACTCTGTGCCCACAAGGAGAGACTTCTGTTGTCACAAACAGTTTGGACCCAGATCAGGCCTGGAAAACTGTTGGGCCTGATCTGGATCCAAACTGTTTGACATCCGGATGGTATTGAAAAAAATCCAGCATCCAAAGAGTAAAATATGGCACAATAATAAAGTGTAAAGGAATAATAAAGCATATTTGAAAATCCAAAAGCTGATCATATTACACTTTTTCGCAAATACATCTAGCCTGTACTTTTAGCTAATGAGTGAATGACTTATATTTGTAGCCACTCTACATTTTTGGTAGCAAATGGCTACAATGGCTAAAAGCAGGGTTAGCCCTGTATTTGAAATAAAAAGCGGCTTGAGGGGCTGTCTAGGCACACATAGCCTCGAGCCGTTTTTGGAGCCGTTTCCCACGACTATATAAGGCACGGTTGGATTGCGAAGCGGCTTGAGGAGCCGTCTAGGCACACGCCTAGGCGGCTCCCCTAACAGTTTCCCATAAAAATAGAAAGCACGCTGGTTTGCTATCTCAGCATTCCTAAATTCTTAATCATAGAGTCCACATCAAAACTGGAAAACTCTGAAGAGTCTACATATAGACGAAACCTAGGTCGGGTTAGCCGCTTCAACAGTCATGGATAAAACCACGGAGCCAGAGAAGGACAGTCATTCTGTTCCGACTATCCAGTCACTCTCCAGTCTAAGCCCTTTATTAAACTCTTCACTTTGTGTATGTTTTTTTTTATTCCCTTACAACTATAAGCAAATTTTTACAAGAGGTGTTTCACGATCATTTGAACAAATTTGAAATTGTTGTAACTTATTTATGTATCACTGTATTTCATGTAAGGCTCACAACCTATCAATAAGCCCTCATAACATTCAGAGTTCATTTTTAGCTCATATGTTTATAGGGATGTTTATTTACTGACAGCTGCGACTGTACCATTGCCAATTGATAAACATACCGGGCCACGTAGCGCAGTCGGTAACGTGTCTGGCTACAGATGCGTGTCTGACTGCAGATCCAGGGGTCGCGAGTTCAATCCCGGCCCGGTTCCATACTTTTGTGGAGATTGATCATGAAATAATTTCTACGGTCATTCTCCTCCCTTCCGCTGATTTATTCAAGAAGGGTTGTTGTCAGTTACATGCGAAAGTATGTGCACAAATTACTGGTTAACCGCTTGCTCAAGCCTGCCCAGGAAAAAGTATGGTTAAGTGAACTGACCGTCCCGCAATGACCATAGCTGTTGACATGGGACATAAAGCAACAAAAACAAACAAACAAAAATTGATATACATATACTGCCTTGATATTTGTTTTATCATAGTTTACTTAGACTTGATTTCCTAAGGTTTTATGCCCTCAACTTTTAGAAAATTTTAGGGGACATACAATGTATTATTCACCTTTCAGAAAACCATGTCTGCTGAAATTCTTTGTCTAATTGTGTCGTCTGCTGATAACCTTTGCAAATAGTTTTGACCAAGCTGAGGCCCAGCAAAATGTTTGGCCTGATCTATATTCAAACTGTTTGACACAACGATAGTCTTCCCGACTTCCTGAAAGAATTTCTCAAAAAAGATGATTTTGAAAAAAAAGAGAAAAAGATGATTTTGAAAAATTTAGCATTTTTGTTTGGGCAAAGTGTTTCACAAAACTATATCTGGTCCTTTTTACTTTAACTAGGGAACATCTCCCAGGAGAGCCAGGGCTCAGGCAGTCACAAGAGTATGCTAGAGCTATTGAGTATCACAGATGCTGCAGTGAAGGCCCTCAACAAGTCCATGTCAACAGCCAGCAATGCCTCTGGCAAGTCACAGAAGAGTGAGGCTTCTGTCAAGTCAGTCCACAGGTATCTCTTACACCCATTTTCAACCAAGATTTTTTTTCTATAAAATTATTGTTGCGGCACTCATTTGAACTTTCACAGTAAGAGACTTGCAATGAGTTTCCACAACATAATTTTTTCTTTTTCGAAACAAAGAAAAGTATCAAACCGGAGAACTTTTATGGTAGATCTATTTTTAATTTGGATGTCCTAAGCTTTATATATCATTAGTTGCCTTTATTTAAGGATTGAAATTCATATTTTATGCTTGCACTGGATGATGGAAAACATTCGCTATTTCAATGTCTGTGAAGCCTGAAGGGCTTCTCGGCAACATTAAAACAGCTAATGTTTTTCATCATGGAGTGTAAGCTTAAAATACGAATTTCAATCCTTAAATTTACATTCTATATTATCAATCAAATTTACTTAATTATCTTCCACCCAACCCTGTCAGTTGTCCTTATAAAATGAAATATTTGTCAGGGAGATGTTGGAACAGCCAGGGAGAGAAACTTGTGAACATAACATCATGGCGATACGTGAATGATGTCACGCAAACGTCAATAAACAAAGAACGTTATTTGCTGACGGTGACGTACTCCGCCTAGAGGTGCAGTGTAGATCACATGACATTTCAATGTTTTGCATCTAGAAATGCAAGCAGCCAGAAATGTTGGTTTCATCTAAGGCAATAACACTGAGAATGTAAATATTTAACAGAAAACCAGTGCAAAAATGTTCTTATTTCTCCATTTTAACACATTTTGTGATCCTCATTTGAGGGTTCTTAATGATGCTACCAATGGGTGTCCACAATTATTAACATTATTGGATGTTTTCTTATTAAATAGAAAAGTTTTTACCAAGGTTGCAGATCAGAGTTACATGTTCCTGGTGTAGAGTTCAAAGAAGTATTAAGGGAGTGTAGAAAATGAAAGTTCTAAACACAATACACAACAGCCTGACTGACCTACAACTTCTAATGGTCTCCTTGGAACTTCATTGGTGCTTTTGTCATGGTTAGAAGATGTGCATCTGGTTTAGGCATTATTGTCAGATTACAGTAAAGTCCTATAGATAGGGTACTATCAGTGTGATATTTGTGTTATGAACCTCTGATAACTTATTGTTGTGATGTTGGGGATGGGTGTGAGAGGAGGGGTGGGGGTGTTGGGGGGTAACTTTTTGAATGTGTGCTTGTTCATGCATGCTATTGTCTTTAATAATTATTATAGCATACATGTATTAAATTTTTAACATGCTTGTTTTGTTGGTTTTATAAACATTAATAACATTCTTATTACAGTCGACTCTCGTTAACTCACCTATGCATAACGCAATACTATCACTTATCTCGACTCGATGGCCCGGTCCCGGTATTTTCCCCTATATATTATTGCAATTCCACAACGTTTATCTCGACAACGGCTAAGTCAATAAAACTGATAACTCGTTACATAAAACTGGTCCCGCAGATCAATTTTAGTGTATTTTACAACGCCTAACTCGATCCCATTTCATAAGAAAAAGACAGTCATTAACTGACCTTTTTATCTGGATGTGTCTCCAATTAATCCACGGTTTTGAACGTTAATTATCCCCATTTAAATTGTTTGATGACTTGGTCCACATGTGTGACACATGCAGTTGTAAATTAGTGTGTTGTAAAATAACATAATTGACCGCGGTCGGCGAATTTCGATTGATCTATTTGTGTACAACTTCAAAGCGGGTACATGTCTATCTCATGTAAGTGACAGTTTGAGCTTATGTGTCATATTTGAGCAATCTATTGAGTAGTAAGCCTGTCCGATGACTGCTCGTTTTAAATAAGGCCAAAAAATAATTTAATTGTTTCTTGGGCCATTTAATGATTTTTGAAAACAGATGCAGCGTTTTATTTCAGGCACTGAACAGTTGTGCGTGTAAGGCTATTTTCGGACATTGGTCATGTCATGACAAAAATAGATTGGGAAGAGCCGACGAAAATTAAAACGTGCATGTACACTGTCTGTTGGGGCTTAAACATATGACGACGTACGAATTGTAAAGCCTGCGACTGCGGGACCACTCGCCGATACTTACTTAGAACTGAAAATGCTTTGTTTATTTTCTTTTGCCTTAGAAAGTGAATAAAATGGCCATAATGTCGGGACTGCAGTGGTACCTGAAAAACGTTTCTCTTGTTTCCCCCTTTTTATTCTTTTTCTTATTTTTTATTTCAATTCCCAACTTGGATCAATTCACCCAACAGTTCATTAATGTAATAGCTACTAATAACAATCTTTTAATGGACGAGTTGAACGTGATTTATTTCGCCCCAAAATTGTGGCTATACGTCATCATATGGTTACCTCGAACTACTGATAACTCGACATATTTTGCTCAGTCCCTTGAAATTCGAGGTATCGAGAGTCGATTGTATTTATTATCATTTCAGTGATTATTCAGCGCATAGTGACACATCTCAGAAGTCTCATAAGAGCCAGGCGTCAGTAAGATCACAGAAGAGTGACAAATCAAGAGAAGGATTTGATCAACCACCCAAGGTACCTCAATCGCATGATTTTGGTGTGTCTTATGTGCCTTTAGTTAAGAGTGCATATTAACAGATAATTAATTTTCTTATTTCTCAATTAAAACATATGTTATTGGTACTTAAAAGAGCAGTCTAGATAAAACGATTGAATTCTATTGAGCGCTCCAAACACATGTTAAGACTGATGGGTAAGAAAATATAATTATTACTCTTGTCATCTTTATCACACTTTTATTCAATATCTCTACTAGCTTTTCTCGTAGGCTGTTTAGGGCCAGTTTTGACATTTCATGGTCAGACTCACTTTTTACCTGCGTCGCTTTAGCGAAAGCAGATCTAGTAATGGGTCCACTCTATCTGTCCATCTGTGAGTCCGCAACACTTTTGGGGTGCCTAGTTTGTGTAATAGGTAACTCCAAAAGTTTTAATTCCTTATAATATTCAAACTTTGTATAATAACTTTTCACACATTGAAGATGTGCACCTCCTATTTTGTGCACATTTCATGAATATTTTCTCATTTTTGCGGTGTGTTGAACTCGAGACATTTTAAGCAAAAGATGCTTTGATGGTGTCTGGTTTGTATATTATCTGTAACTCCAAAAGTTTTCATTCCTTTATATTCAAACTTTGCATAATGATTGTTCACACATTGAAGATGTGCACCTTCTATTTTGTGCACATTTGATCAATATTTTCTTATTTTTCAGGGGTGTTGAACTTAAACATTTTTCCATACGAAACGCCTAGAGGTGTCTGATTTGTGTAATCTGTATATCAAATAGTTTTTATGCCTTTATTAGCTCACCTGAGCCATTGGCTCATGGTAAGCTATTGTGATCGTTGGATGTCCGTCGTTTGTCGTCAACAATTGCTTCAAAAGACATCTCCTAAACTACTGGCTGGATTTTGACCAAACTTGGCAGGAACGATCCTTATATGGCCCTCTTTTATAATTGTTCAAATGGTTCTGTTTTGTGTTTGCTATGCCTTTGTGCGTGTCTGTTGATATGTACGTCTTGGCTCTTGTTTGTGGTGTCTAACTGTGAGTTTGTCACTTTCCCATTGGTATCCTGGGTCAGGTGTGTTACTTGATTTTATTGATTCCTGATCTTTTCACCCTTACTTACTTTGCAAACAACAAAGGCACAGACCAGCCTGTGCATCTGCATAGTCTGGTCAGCACCTTTGTTATTAGCTTATAGGAAAGTATCATATCTTACAACCAAAGTTTCAATTTTCTAACTGGTCTCCATAGCTGAGCAGGCTGGTTTGTATGTGATAATGTGACCTGGTCAGAAACCCCAAAGACAGGATTGATTTCTCACGACGAGGTCCATATTATTCTCTGTTTTATTTTTCAGCTGTATCATGATGTAGAAGACATCAGCCGTGACAGCGGAGTTATCAGTAAAACTCAGACATTTTCAGAAAATAAAGGCAAGAAAGGAGTAATCACAGCTGGTATAGTCCAAGCCTTTGGCAGTCTACACGAAAGAAGTAGCGACGAAAGTACTACAGCTAGTGATATTCTTATTAGATCAACTCTTGAGAAGAGTGAGAGAAGTATACATGAAACAAACAGTAGTGCTTCTAAATGTTCTAAATCTTCATACGGTGTTGAGAACTTCAATTCCTCGGGACCACAAAAGATTAAGATCTCCAAGAAACATTTAAGAGAAATTAAGCCGTTCGATGATGGGCAGAATCCGAGGAGTTCTAGCGACAGCGATGGAAAGGTTCCATCATCTTTGTTAGGTAAAGAACATAGAAGTGGCAGCAGCAAAAGCAGCAAAAGTAACAGCAATAGCTCCTCGGGGAGTGACAGTAACGGTAGTGCTACAAGACTTGAAACTAAAGTGACTAAACATATAGAAACAGGTGTAGGACATGCCAGTGTTAATGTTAATGTTGCAAAGAATACAAACAGTAAGTTATCCGCACCTTCAGGAAAACTGGGAGCACCTCCCAGTTTTCCTAAAGGTGTGGATAACTTACTTTCTAAAAAGCAACCTGTTAGAAAACTAACTGAGAAAGCAATGCCTGTAGACTTGCAACAAGGCAAAGGTAGGCCGCCAGTAAGAGAATCAGTGTCTCAAAAGACTAGAACAACTGAACTAGAAACATCTACACATGAATTTGGTAACGTCAATGTTAATGCTGGACATGAGAATGGTGGCACTGATAATCCACTGGATCAGTTAAGAAGTACTCCTAAGTATTTTGTGGAGAGACATACCCCAGAGAAGAAACAGCAGGCAGTAGCGGAGAGAGAAGTTCATGCCTTGATACCAGAGAGAAAGAATTTATTGCAAGATCTCGAGGATAGTGTTGAGATTACAACAGTTCAAGGTAACTACTTAAACACTCATATTACTTTAGATCTTCTATATAAAAGATGTGTTAGTACTAGTACTAACACATCTTTTATATAGAAGATCTAAAGAAATATGAGTGCTCCTGTATAATTAATTTTATTAAATGAGTTGAGGAAAAGAGATAAAATGCGAGGCTGGCTGCAGAGTGCAGAATGCACTGTTTGCTAAGATAAAAAAAAATCTTTAGGGTCAGAAAATTAGAATTACATCATAATTTGGGAATTCTAACCTGAGACCCCTTGATATGTATAATAAACCATACCACATTTATTATATTAAACCAGATAGAAGAGTATGTCAGTAAAAAAGGGTTACATGAGACCTTGAACGATAAAAAATGTTTGTTTGCCATTTCTTTCTACCTGGTGTCTTATGATTGTTGTGTGGCTCTTCCGTTTGTCTGCAGTTTGTGATTGTGGTATTTCCTGATCATACTCACTTACTATTCTTTACATGAGACCTTGAACGATAAAAAAAGGTTTATTTGCCATTTCTTTCTACCTACAGTAGCTATTTTATCTCTTACCAGAATGAGATATTTTGTTACTTTCGTGCATAATAATATGCATTTGGCTCAATAGGCAGAAATGAATTTGGTAATAAAAAATCTCAAGAAATTTTTGGTAAGAACACTCATATTATGTCTTGCCATTTCGTTCCTACTACTTGTATGATTTCCCTTCACACATCTTTTTCTGGCAACATTTGGCTGTAGAATGTTTCTGAATCTGATTATTTAAGTTAACTTGTTCATTAGAAAAAAATTGCTTCGTACATGTACATGTACCTACTCATCTCTAAAACCTCCTAGTATGAAGCAGGGGTTTCATTAAGAGGAGGGAGGCGGGGATTTTCCCCTTCTACTCAGGCATGTTTCCCCAGCTACTTTTGATAAATTTGTATAGAGTCCATAGCACTACTGCACATAAAACCCATTAAATTCCGTTAAAAGTCCATAAAAATGCCATTAATAATCAAATTCCTGTTAAAATCATCCATTACTTTTCGTTTCTTAAAATTAATGGTTTTGTGTGTTCGGTCATTAATATTCATTATAATGGCCATTAATTCAGCGGTAAAGGCCATTAAAGAGCAAGTAAAATCATTAATTTTTGATTAATTTACACCTTCTGTATTATTAATGACCATTAAAAGAAATAATGGTCCATTAATTTTCGTTTTGTGATGTTTTAATGCCCATGAATTTGCATTCTGTAATGGCCATTACAAAAAGTAATGACCATTAAAACCTTTCGTGTCTATTGATGGCATTAAAAAGTAGTAAATTTGCATGTTTGATATTTTAATGGCCATTAAATATATAAATATGCAATTCATTAGCATTAGAAAGCAGTGAAATATCGGGAACCAATATTTATACGAAACAATGTGCCATTATTTAAGTGGTAATGGCCATTAATTTATTTCAAGAGCAAGTATGATCATTAAAATACCATTAATTTTTACCCTTGGTATGAAATGATGACCATTAAAATTTAATGGGCCATTATTTTCTGTTTTATGGTGATTTAATGCCCATGAATTTGCAGTATTAATGGCCATTACAAAAACTAATTGCAATGAAAACCCCATTACATGTCTAATAATGGCCATGAAAGATGTGTTCATGAATTTTAAATTACTGAAGTTGGGAGATCAATATTTTCATGGCCATTAATTTTTGGGACTGAACATCATAACCCATTAATTTTTTAATAATAGCCATCAATAAAAAGATCATCAGAGTATTTGATATTGTCCATTATTTGTACACTCATGTAAAGGTTAGTTTTTAACATTATCATTTTACAGCCTTCAAAACTTGCTGCACATTGCATCCACCTATGTTTGTGTAATGAAGAGCTCCACCATTCAGTGCTTGTAAATTAAAATCGCCACATTTCTTGTTTCATGAAGAAATTGCCTGTGTGATTAAACTGAAATTTCAGGAAGACAAAGAAAATTACCTTGAGAAATGCTGTAGGAAAATGAGTTTTAAAGGCAAACTTTATTAATTTCATCGAAAATCATAACATATCCTGGAGAAATGCTGGAGAAATTTCTCCAGCATTTATCCAGGAAATTTTAAAGCTTATCAAGGAGATTGTGGGCCTTTGTTACCTTTTCAGACACAAACCAATCTTCTCTCCTACCAAGCATAGCTAGAGCCTGGAAACAGGATTTAGCAACTGCAAGAATACATATGATATAGGAAAATATGCATTTGGGAGCCATGACCATGCTTTATTGAAATAATGAAATCCGTGATACAGTGAGGGGAGTTTTAATGAGGTACACTGGTAATCGATTGGTAATCAATTTTAAACTTGTAGCACAAACATGTATTCTATGGATCTTGCATTTGTAGAAATTTTGTGCATAATTTAACATTCCAAACAGTTCTATAATTCTAAGTTATGTATGCTACCAAACCCTGCTTGTCCATCAACAACATGTGTATTACTGCTTCTGAGTACAAGCACAATCACCATGGAAGCGGGAACCCGCGAGGTGCGAGTAGTATGGCGATTGAAATTTTTAGTCAGGCGTCTCATAAATTTAAGCACTACTTGGTTAGCAGGCTTCGACCACCATGCCTATATGTCTGAACAAAGAAGAGAAGTAATAAAAAGAGTTAGTGTATTTTTGAAGAAAATACAAAATCCAAAGCCATTAATTTAGCCTAAATGAGTTTTGAGCAGGATTTAATGGCCATCAAAGTTGCATCTAATGGATCTGATCTAATTTCATGCCAATTATTTATCCAAACTATTTTTTAATGGCCATTAGTTTTGAATTAATATGGTTTTCTTTATATGTGACTGTGTCCTAAGAAGGATTCAACTTGGCCAATAACATTTACACTCAAAATTCATTTCCATGTAAAAGAATGCAACATTTCTCAATAGAATCAGAAAGAAAAAAAGACTTTATTCTAAACGCTCTTGATGAGGCTTCATTAAGACTGTTGGTGTGCCTAATGTGTAAAGCCATTTGATATATGCTGTATCATTATCATCCCCTTTAACAAATTTCATAACGTTTCAAACTATGTTCAAACTATGTTTTTATGTCACAAAACCGAATATCCAGATGAATTAAGTTTTAAAAAAAAAACAACATACCAACAGGTAAATGCTATATGTAACAATGGGATAGAATTTGACAATTATAATGAGACGTACACAATTTAATGTTTAAAGATGTCTCTAAAATCGTGAAAATACCATACTTTATTTTTACAATTATCTTAATAAAAAAATTTGTTTTACTTTCTGACTGAGAAAAATGACCAAAACATGCAATAATTCTAATAAACACATTTAATGGCCATTAAAATCACTTAAACAAGAGTTGCAAATTAGAGTAGCTCCCCTTGAAAAATCTTATTTTTTCACAAAAGATTAATATGATATACAAAAATGATTTAAGACTTATATTTTTTCTGAAATATTATATTTATTAATTTATCAGAATTTCTTATCTCTATTATTAACATACAGCAAGGTTGTGCCCTAAATTTATCAAAATGTATATGTGTTGCATTCACCAATGGTAATTATATTTTCATCAATATATAGAAGAATTCAGAAATAAAAAGGTAACATTAACTTGTTAATTGGCCTGTTTATCTCTTAAGATGACAGGGGACTTAAACCAAAGTCCAGCAAGATTCTTGCTTGTCTTTCCTGCTTCTAAATGAGAAACAGGAAGCAGCACAAGAAATAGAATCTTGAAAACATTGCAGTGGGCACAAGAGAAAATTAATGACCATTAACATATTTTTATTAGAAATTTGTCATGCTTATCTAATGGCCATTAAATTATGCATTTAATGCCCATCAATATGTTGTTGATTTAAAAGAATGATGCCCATTATTTTCTATCCAATATACTAATGGGTAATTAATGCCGATAAATTTGTAGTTACATTTTCTGTTATAATGGCCATTAAAAATAAAAAGCCATTAATAATGGTTCTAATAATGGCCAAAATTTTCATGGCCATGAAAAATAGACCATATTAATGGGCATTAAAATTAATCAGCAACAATTTTAATGGGAGGTTTTAATGGCCATTAATTTTCACACACTAAAAATAATGCTTAAATGATGCTCATTATTTTTTTCAATTAATGGTTGGAGTTAATGGTATTTTGACAGATTTTCAGTTTTGAAAGTGCATTTTACCATTAAAATTGACCATTAATAGGACCATTTTTAATGGGAAATTTTAATGGGGGCCATTAATGGGATTTTAATGGGAGTTTATGCAGTAGTGTAGGTAAATACTGTCAAATCACCCGCCTACGTTGCCTTGTTACCCGGATGCCAAAAAAGTTAATGAAACCCCTGATGAAGAGGCAAACCAAAAAGTTTTAAGGCCAAATAGAAAAATAAGTGTGTTTCGGGTAACAGGTCTGAAAATTTTAGTAAGGGTGGGCACACTTTTTTTTTCTTAAATTATTTTTTTTTCTGGAAAAAAATATACATTTTATACATTTTTGAAAGAAAAAATATAATTTTATGCATTTTGAAAGTGCCTTTCAAAATGCATAAAATTATTTATTTTTCCAGAAAACCTGAAAAAAGTTCTAGGTATCACCAGTAAATTTAGGTAGGGTCTGGTTAACCTAAACACAGGTATTTTTTTTTTAATTTGGCTCAAGCATGGTCTGATTTATAACTTCAAATATTTTAGGTAAAGACAGCAGTTCCAGCAGCAGTCAACCTGAGATAGTTACAGTGCCTGAAAGAATCGTGACAATATCAGCAAAAAATTCAATATCACCATCATCCACCATCAGTGACCTTCTTCCTCAAACATTCACCCCACCCATTGTCACATTTCATGGAGCTGGGAAGCAGCTTGGAAATGGAGAGCTTAGGGAACCAGCAACAGGAAGTCAGAAACAAACTACACATTCTGGTACCACTTCTGATGAAGGAGGTAAACAGTTGGCCAATGAGTCTAGGGTACCAACCGTACCAGGAGAAGCTCATTACTTTGACTATAACAAAGGTGCAGAAAGATCATTTATGGGTGAATATGGATTGGATGAGAGCAATAGGATTCCTCCTGCTTTACCAAGAGATCATTTTGAAAAGGAGCCAGAAGAAAAACTCTATGGTCAATGTCAGACATTACCTACAAGATTTCAAGGAATTCACAAGGTTAGCATTACTGTTGTGCTTAACTCTTTCCTTGCTAGTGCAACTCTATTATCTTCTGATAACCTTTGCAAACAGTTTGAACTCAAATAAGGACCAAGAACGTGGGGCATGATCTGGATCCAAACTGTTTGACACAGGTTGTGTTCCTGAAAGTCTTTTTTGAAAAAAATAATTTTGAAAAAAAGTTAGCAGATGATAACAAGGGGTAGATTATCATCATAATATTTCTATCATAAGTGTGAGGTTATATTAAAAATCCATCCAGAGGATCACTGTTTGGCATCACAAGGCTTGCTGAGTGATGACAAACAATAATTGCAAGGAACTGAATTTCTATTGCTTCCTCACACAAATGATACTTTCTTTTTATTGCTCACCTTTCAATCTCACACTCAGACTCAATATTTTTTTTCAAAGATCCAAATTTTGAAAATTGCTAAGCTGGTAATGTCTTGTGTATGACTGTCTGTGCACTACCACTGAAGGATATGTGCATTTACTTTTATAGGGACCAAACATGGTTTTCTATGCATTAACATCAGTAATAGCCTTTAAGAGGTTTTGTACCCTCCTGAGGGAGGTGACATGAGTTAATGCATTGAAAACCATGTTTGACTGCTCTTGTTGCGTAAGCATTGAAGTTGGATTCTTAATCCTTAAAGCGTCAATCACGACTGCAGAAGACGACAAATTTTGTGACATCTTTCCAAATTTTCGAAAAAAATAAGGTATGATGTTTTATGAGAATTGTCTGCTAGCAGACGATTCTCATGAAATATCATGCCTTATTTGTTATTTTTGAAAAAGCGGCAAAATTTGAAATTGTCGTCTGCTGCAAATTATAGGTGGCACTTTAAGGGTTAAAACCCTATAAGGAAAACTGAGTTAAAGTATAATAGTATATATATTGATGAGATAATTTTAAGAAAAAAATGCATACAACAAATAGCATGTAAAATTACCCAGCATGCCAAGAGGTTAAATAATGACTGTTATACTTTTTTAACCTGTACAGTAATAAATATTTCTGTAATTTTTAGACAAGCAGCCATGGTTTAAGACAGGGTGCTATGGTGGATGGTCTAGATGCCCCTGACAAACAGAAGTGTTCAGATGATGTTGAGATTGTGCAGTCTAGAATGTCAGAGAAACAGAAAGCCAGGGAAATATTTGCTAAAAGGTAATTCATTTGTGTACAATTATTAATTGTATGTGTCCATTGGGTCAGTAGTTTCATTTAGACTCTTGAAATAACATTTCAGAGGAAAGTTACAATGTATTTATTTGTGAATGAGATAGGAGTTTTTTAACTTCCAAAACAATCTTTTATCTAGTTCTGAAATTTATTATATACCTGTAAATGATACATCTTTTGAACTGTCTATTTTCTGGATATCTTATACAGAAAGTCGGATCAACGAACTGAGGTTTTCTGATTCCCTATCATTATCTTTTAAAACGAGGCTTACGTCAATTTCCTGTTTTTGCGGTGACGTTACGTAAAGTAAATGTCCAAGCATGGAACCAGAAAGGGAGGCATGATGAGGTGACGTCAAGAAACGTAACATAATGGCAAAGGTTCCCGCAATTTTTCGGGATTAAAGACCAAAACAGGTTATAAAACCAGAATGATGTCAGAGAAGGTATATAATAAACATATTATCATAATAGTAACTTGATCTGGCGTATAGTATCACGTCTTCTGGATGAGGGCATACCATTAGATCACCCTCGAGGCTTCATGTCTCTGGTAGTCTGATTGTATGACCTCATCCATTCCACGTGATACAGTACGCCAGATCAAGTTACTATTATGATAATGTGTATGTATCTGACAGCTGTCAGAGTGACACTGACATGAACAATTGTCATTTAAAGAAAAAAAATCTGTTGTGTAGATTAACATGAGTAAAGATATATTTGGTCACATGGGAACTGTCAATGCCTAATCTGGGTTAAGTAGATTGAATTGCATTAACCCAAAATGTATTAATGGATTCTTTCTTCTGGTTTAATACAATATACATGGGATGCTTGCATACACAAAGTATGGATGTGGATGGGGACTCAGACCAAAATTTTGACCTCTAACTCTTGGAACATCAGCATGGGCGGGTGTTTATTAGAGGCATTTGTGGTTATCATGCAATAAGCACCAAAACTAATGTTCTGTTACATAATAATTACAGCAAATGTTTGATTGATTATTTGTGTTGCATGATAAAATCTCATTTCAGGCCTCCAGATAGGAGTGCTTAGTTTAAAAAATCATTTATCAACTAAAACATATGTTTTGGGTACTCAAAAGAAACAGTACAGTTCTTTTGAGTACCAAAAACAAGTGTTAAAATTGATAGTCTGGAAAATATTCACAAAATGCTCAAAATTGTTGTTTATCTCAATCTATGCATTTGTAAAAGATAAAGTGCCCTTAACATGACCTTATTCTCCTTCAGACAAGGTGGACCTGTGAGGAGGGTAGTTCAGCCACAAATAGTAGGACACAAGACTAAACCTACCTCTCAGACAGAAGAGTATAAAGAAGGACAACTGGGTCAGTCTAATGATCAGGTCTTGACAGCTGCTGCTGCCGCTAGTGCTGCTGTGGCAGCAACACAGCCATTTCTTAAGGTAAGTTAGTTTGATATCCTTTTGCACTCAGAGTGGCCAAAACTCCATAGAATTTTGGGCACTCTGGGGACAAAAGGGTGAAATGAATTTTTATGTAAGCTCTAATTACTTCAATATACTCAAAACATTTTACAACCATTTTTCGACAGTGGTCAACGACTGGCTCTGTTGAATTGAAGATTAAAGCTGTGTTCAGTCCTCCAGATACGAGTGTGTAATTGTGAATTTCTTTTTTCTCACACAAAACATTTGTTGTGGGTACTCATAACACATGTTTAGACTAATGGCTAAGAAAATAATCACATTTATACAGTATACACCCAAAAAGTTGGCTTACCTGGACCTTAGTCTAATCACTTCAATAGGCTCAACACTTTCCCAACCATTTTTGCAACAGTGGCCAGCCATTGGCTCTATTGATTTGAAGATTAAAACTATTGCATTACCAATGGACTGTTAATTGTAAATATGTTGAATAGAGCTATCCAGGGCTGAAATTGTGCACACTGTTATGCTGCTGCAGTACAATACATATTACATATAATGCCGCAACATGAGATTTTAAACAATGTGGTATGTGCAACCAGCAAAGCCTCAGATCAGCCTGCGCATACGCACAGTCTGATCAGAGCCTGTGCTAGTTGCTTTAATATTCTATGAGTGTTAAGCTACTGACTGAACAGCATTTGGAGTTTCTAAACTTAAAAGGAGGCTGGACAGGCTCGTCTAGGTCTACATGTGTCAAAATGCTTGATTGTTGGAAATCACATGTCAGGACTCATATATTTAATAACTTGGTAAAGTCACTGTTGATAATGTCAGCTTGTAGCTACATGTACTTTCTGGAAAATCATTCTTATGTAGCTTTGTTTGTTTGTTTGCTTTACGTCCCAAGTCAACAGCTATGGTCATTGCGGGACGGTCAGTTCACCTAATCACATTTTTTCCTGGGCAGGCTTGAACAAGCGGTTAACCAGTAATTCATGCACATACTTTCGCTTGTAACTGACAACAACCCTTCTTGAATGATTCAGCGGAAGGGAGGAGAATGACCGTAGAAATTATTTCATGATCAATCTCCATGAAAAATATGGACCAGGCCGGGATCGAACTCGCGACCCCTGGATCTGCAGTCAGACACGCATCTGTAGCCAGACATGTTACCGACTGGGCTATGCGGCCCGGTAAATCTTATGTAGGTATGTTAATGAAGCATGTTATAGAAATGCACAATATTGCAACTGTAACATGATCTGACAGACTGTCTTACATCAAGTGGAATAACATATATCTTAGGATCTCATGAGAATGCAGAGCATCAAGTGTGATTGGAAGTTATAAAATCATTCATGAGAGATGATATAAACTGTTTTGTTTGTTTTGATGCTTCACACCCCAATCAACAATTTTAGTCATGTTGGGACGATTCCTGTTTTCCTGGGTTGAACCAATACTGAGCAGCAGATAAAGTGTCTTGCTCAAGGACACAACACAGTGACCTCACCAGCCATGAGTCTAGAACTAGCAACCCTTGGATCCCCAGTCTAACACTCTACCAACTGAGCCACAGTGCTCCGCAAGTTACTTTTTTAAAACTATCTTTATTGCATTCATTTTTTGTCTTAATTTTGATGAATATTCTATAAATATGGCATATGTGCAAAACATTAACATCACATACCCTATTCTAACACATTAAGTACATGACATCATATGCCTGGTTCCATTTTAACAAACAATGTTTATAACGTCAAGTGCTACAAAAAAAAAGAAATAAGCATGATCTAAGATGGGTCTCATTTTAGAATCTTAATCACCATATGTTTAACATGAATATGAATCACAGGTTTATTATGGAATCCTTGTAGCTGCTGCTCCGAAAAGTTGTATCATTGATAAGTTTATAATAATATTCATTAATGTTAAACTTGTTTCAGGCACAGTATGAAATGGAAGCGAAAATGGCCGAAATGTTGGCAAAAATTTCGGAGCTACAGAGTGGAGGAGTGAAGGCCCCTGACAATGATTCTGAAAGAGTTCAGGTCCTTGAGAAACAGCTAGCTAATGTAACTGAGAAGAGAATTGAATACATGGAGAAACTTCAGGAGCAACAAATGGCCATGCAGGTAGGAATAGAATAGAAATATAAAAAATATGAAAAAAAAGACACAAAATAAAGTAAGAACATTAGCGCTAAAATGCCACAAAAATTTGAAAATGTTTTATTTTTATGCAACAGCAAAAAAGTGAAACTCACGTTTGTTCCTATAAAGATGAAACAGGTCTCGTATTCACCCTATATAGTTCTTGTTTTGAGAAACCATGTCTTCACAGTTTGTGACTAAGTAAGACTCAATCCAGCCTGCTCAGATACAGAGACTAGCAACATATTGAAAATAGTGAGTATGATCCGGAAATGGCTAGTTTAGCTAATATATTTTCCAGAAGGCAAATAACAAAGGCGCTGATCAAACTGTGCTGATCTGCAGGTTTGCTCAGGGCAGTGCCTGGATGGACGATATTCCCGATTATGGAATAGCAACCAAAAGAAACTAACTCCGATGATGAGTTGGTACAATATACGATTTATTCAACTGTAAGATCACGTTTACGGGCCCATAAGGTAAACACGTCTCCACCATGTTCCATTTATTTTTTTCAACTAGCTTAGCAACCGACGTTAACGTAACGTCAATGCGACGTTACGCTACGTCGAAGATAAATATAGCGCCCCATAATGCAATATTATGAAATACTTTTCCACAGGTTAATTATAAGCTACAAACAATATAGACTCGGATGAGACTGCACAAAATGTGGCATTTCATCTGGGTCCATACGATTTATAAAACACAGGATTTTAAAGTAACTCAAAACTCTTCCTACCAGTGCCTATATAATCTATTTAATTGCAGTGATTTGATCCATGTGAGTAGAAGTATGACCTAGTCTCTTTTGATTTGTTTAGAACCCTCAAGATTTTAACCCTTTCATACAGTTAACTCAGAATGACCCATCATTATATATTGTGACCCACAGATTGTAATTTCCCAAAACTATTGTATTTCATTTTCTGAAGATCAATTTTGTTTTATACCCCAATTCCACTGGGGGCAGATTTCACTGCCCTCATGGCATTCATGGTGCTTCTCCAAACTCTTCCAAATCGCACCAGAAGCCTCAACATGTAAAAGATTGGGACTTAAATGTTTCCAGTACACTTTTAGTATGCTTCAATAATGATCTTGCTGTGCTGGTCATGATCCTGTCGCACAGTTGTTGCGCTTCTATGGTGCTCGAGGTCTCTCAAAGATCAGGGTGTCAAGTGTCCTATATATTCCTATTTATCATATGACGTTGCGTCTGGGAGTGAAATAACGCCATGCAATAAAATCGATAAACCACTAGTGGTTTATAGTTTTACGGGAAACGTTATGACGTCCGTAACAACGTTGCGTACATAATGACGCAATTATAACTTTTTTACGCCAGAAATTAGATTTCAAAGTAATCTTAATGTCATATGATAAATAGAATCTAACATTCGTGCTCTTGTATTATTGAATTTATTAAACTCGTTGCGAAAAAGAGATAAAAGGCTCGACAAGCCTCGCATTTTACCCAGCTCGACAAGCCTCACATTTTACCCCTTTTCCTCAACTCGTTTAATAGATTCAATAAAACATGAGCACTCATGTAAGATCCTCTATATATTCCTATATTTGGAAGACAGTCCTATATATTCCTATATTTGGAAGACAGTCCTATATATTCCTATATTTCAGGGTAAGCAAGAGATGTTGAATTCTTATTTAAAAGAAATGTTGTTGATTTCATACATGGAAAGGTGTGAGTTTGTAATTCTACAACATTTGCTGTCAAAGTCACATTTCTTTCAGGTGTGGCAACCCTGCCCAGCCCAGCCTAGCCATTATAGGTTTACCTGTTCATTTAGATTAACAGCATTTGACTGTATTGCTATGAGTGAAACTGAAATAACCATTGTGCTAAGATTGGGGAGTTGCATAGTAATTATGCTGTATTCGTTTTATATTTAATAAACTGTCTGTAAATTTCTGTTCTGTTGAAGGTGCTAGGTAGCATATTTGTCAAAATGACATATCTTTAGTATTGACAACGTACATTGTTATTTTCAAGTCTTGAAAACCCAATGGTTGTGTCAGGGAGCGCAGTGGCTCAGTGGTAGAGTGCTTGGCTCGAGACCGAAGGGCCCTGGGTTCGAGCCTCGTCCCTGTTTAACTGAAAGATTGTTGATGGGACGTAAAGAATAAAAAAAAACAATGGTTGTGTCATTTGTAAATACATGTGCTTTTTGAAAGAATGGTAAAACATAGATCTAGTAGATATGGTTGGCATATATACAATAGATGTTTCCATGATGAGTGCAGAAAGCAAGGAAAATTCAAACAGTTGGATGTGGTATGCTTTGATCATAAAAGTTGTGTTTTAGCCAACTAAAACTTAAATGTAAATTACATGTATTTTGTTTAGCCCCAAAGGGTACTGGGCAGCCTATTCAGTATTTTCTGCTTTGCTTTGCCTAAGACATTTCTGACAGCATTTTTCGTACTATATCTTAACAAAGGACCTTTTAAATATGGAATTTGCCTTCAAATATGGAATTTGAGAATTTCTAAAACACAGTTTAACATCAATTCTCTGTAACTACTGAACCTGTTATAATAGAGGTTGTTCACGCTCGGTCTCGGATTTTATTAAAAATTGCTGACAATGATTCTTTCTTGGTAAAACCAAAAAAATTAATGCTAGTTCACTCATTTGTCTTTCCGTTGCCATGGCAACGGCTTCCAAATATTTTGGCCAAAAATCAGCCAAAATTACCATAAAATTCAATAATTTCACTGCAAAACTGCCATTTATATTGCCTTTCTTTCACAATATCTTTCATTTTGTCTGGTAATTCTAACTTAAACTTATCTAAATCATACCTCATATCATCCAGACTGAAAAGTTTTTGTTGACTGAATTATAACTGAATGTGGGTGGGGTAACACAACCCCGAAATGTGTCGTTTTTTGCACTTTTTGACAGCTTATATTATTAAGGGCACGACAGCCGGACACATTACAGGACTAACATGAAAATCAATATTACCCCATCTTTCAAAAATTAGAATAAAAATTTTGGGAAGTTACCATCTTCTATGTGTTACCATGGAAACAAGAGGTATACCATTTCAAAATGCATGCTTTGATTTTAACAAATATTTATGAGGTGTGAAATTCACACAACCGCCAGACTGTAACACTGAACAAAAGAAAGTGTTAAGCTACCATTTTTCTGCCAATATCCATTAAAAATATTATCAGAGGCCTCAATGGGGGTTTGATTTAGTCATTTTAGGGGCACAACGGGGGCAAAAATTAAGAAATTATTTGAAAAAAAGTCAAAGCTCTCTTACATAATAGAATTAATTGTATCAAAGTTGTTTTGAAAAGTCATGTCTACATTATACAATTGTAATTAAAGAATAAAAACAATTGTAAATCTCAGGAGGGGCTCCCGAAGGGGCTCAAATCGATTGAATGTGGGTGGGGTAACACAACCCCGAAATGTGTCGTTTTTTGCACTTTTTGACAGTTTATATCATTAAGGGCTTGACAGCCGGACACATTACAGGACTAACATGAAAAGTAATATTACCCCATCTTTCAAAAATTAGAATAAAAATTTTGGGAAGTTACCATCTTCTATGTGTTACCATGGAAACAAGAGGCACACCATTTCAAAATACATGTTTTGATTTTAACAAATATTTATAAGGTGTGAAATTCACACAACCGCCAGACTGTTACACTGAACAAAAGAAAGTGTTAAGCTACCATTTTTCTGCCAATATCTATTAAAAAATATTATCAGAGGCCTCAATTGGGGTTTGATTTAGTCATTTTAGGGGCGCAACGGGGGCAAAAATTAAGAAATTATTTGAAAAAAAGTCAAAACTCTCTTACATAATAGAATTAATTGTATCAAAGTTGTTTTGAAAAGTCATGTCTACATTATATAATTGTAATTAAAGAATAAAAACAATTATAAATCTCAGGAGGGGTTCCCGAAGGGGCTCAAATCGATTGAATGTGGGTGGGGTAACACAACCCCCAAATGTGTTGTTTTTTGCACTTTTTGACAGTTTATATCATTAGGGGCTGACAGCCGGACACATTATAGGACTAACATGAAAATCTATATTACCGCATCTTTTAAAAACTAGAATAAAAATTTTGGGAAATTACCATCTTCTAAGTGTTACCATGGAAACAAGAGGTACACCGTTCCAAAATGCATGTTTTGATTTTAACAAATATTTATGAGGTGTGAAATTCACACAACAGCCAGACTGTAACACTGAACAAAAGAAAGTGTTAAGCTACCAATTTTCTGCCAATATCTATTAAAAAATATTATCAGAGGCCCCAATGGAGGTTTGATTTAGTCATTTTAGGGGCGCAATGGGGGCAAAAATTAAGAAATTATTTGAAAAAAAGTCAAAGCTCTCTTACATAATATAATTAATTGTATCAAAGTTGTTTTGAAAAGTCATGTCTACATTATACAATTGTAATTAAAGAATAAAAACAATTGTTAATCTCAGGAGGGGCTCCCGAGGGGCTCAAATCGTTTGAATGTGGGTGGGGTAAGCCTACCCCTTAAATCATATTTTTTGCATTTTTGATTAGCCACAGACAGCTTGTGCTGATAATTTGACATTCTGGTTATGCTTAATTAAAGCATTGAGTGTGAAATGTCATGAGATAGAAAAAGAAATGGGAAGATAATATCTACTGGAGGTAATCATGGCAACAAAAATGGTTCCATTAAAATTAAAAAAAAAACAACAACACTGTAATAGTTAAAAACATTATATTCCCATATCACATGGTAATAATCAATACCAGCATATACATTTGTTGCTTTAGCATAATCCTAAAGAGAAGCTTACATTATGCCCAGCAAATCTAATTATAACCCTTTTAGGGGCCCCAAAAGGGTAAAAATACCTAATTATTTAAATAAATTACATTTTTTTATTTCACAGATTGAAATAAAACACTTTAGATCTACAAAATATGCATAGATAAAGATTCTTATAGGGAAGTTCATATATTGTTGCTTTAATTAAAGAAAATTTGGGGAAAGATAACTGAATACGAGGCTTTGTTGAGCACTTTATTAAGGTCACAACTGACACCAATAACCATAACTCTTGCATGTCTGAACACATTTTGCCTTATAACTTCAATATTTGATATCGTATCTATCTGAAAGTTACTGAGATAAAGAGGCTTGGTATGCCAGATGCAATTATAATGCATTTTAAAAACTCTCTACATATTTCAGCAAGAGGTGTTTATTAATTTACCATTGTTTTGTATGAGAAAACTGCAGTAAAGTGAGTAAAAGTTCAGTAACTGTAAAACTTATTAGCTAAGCTGCATGAAAGCTGTTCTGAACCATAACTATGTCAAGCTATAGATTGAAGTTCTTTCTGCCATATTGTTCTTCTTTCAAACATGAATTGTTGCCCCTTAAAGATAATATTTACATAGAAAATGTGCCAAAAATCAAATTTTTTCCTATAACTTGCTTTCTAAGGATTAGATTTCAGTAAAAGCATGTACAAGATGTTTGGTTTGATACGTCTGTACATCTGTTTTAAAACTTATGTTATCTAAATTTTGCACCAAACATGAGTTTTAACATTAAAATACCCTTAATTTTGTATTTTGAGATGACAAAAATCATAAAATTATGCCTTATGAATGCATCAATGTCCCCAAAATGTTAAATCAATATTTTTAACACTACTATATGAACATATTTTGATGACTTCTGCAATTGTCTATTAATATAGATTAACAACAGAATTGTGTGTTTGCAACTGTTTGGGCCATTTTATCTGGTTCATTGCATCAGAGAAGATAATCATTGAAAAAAGTGGGTGGGGCTACAATATATATTTATTTCTTAAGTTAAACTTTCTTTTATTAGAAAATCCTCTCAAAACTAGTTTCTGCACATACAGACAGCATCAAAGCATTATTAAAAAAATGGTCTGTTGAAAGTAAATTTATCGCTATGCAGTTGAAAGTTACAAACTTGAAATTGTGCATTACAGGGGGTAGAGGTAGTAATAAAGAAATATCTCTTTTTCTAGACAGTGAAAATTGCTCAAATTTCAGACTGATTCAGCATAATAATGATTATGACATACAAGTTCAAAAAAATCTATTTTTTTGAATTGCCTTACATACATGTATATGAATATTACGTAAAAATGGCAGTAATTTTTTCAACTATTATTTTTAATGAAAAAGTTGATCCATAAATATACAATGGCTAGATTCACTTCAAATAAACGTCACAGCACTTCAAGTAAACTAAAACCTTTCTGATGCAATAATTCACAATATGCCATAATCACCAGCTAGTAGACAGCTACCATATCATAGGCCTGTTTATTTCTTACTTCGGCCCTGAACCTTTTTGGAGAAAAGGGGCATATAATGCATGTCTTTGAAGAGCCATAGCTCAAAGACTAAAAGGTGACATTGCACTTTTATTGTTTTATATCATTATTAATAATGCAAAAATAGCAATTTACAAAAAAATGAAGAAAATTTATATTTCGTAAAAAATGCCCAGGTGTCAGTAGTGACCTTAAATTGTCTCCTTTAAAAATTCTATGTAATTTACTATGATTGTAAGATTCTTTGAAATAAAAATTGCAATTTATGCACAATTTCCACAACAAAATATCATGAACAGGGGATAAAAATTCCACATTTAGCCTCGTAATTACAAGTGAAATCTAGAAAGGACGAGTAATTCTCCCCACAGCTCTGGTCCTGTAGGACGAGTGCTTTGGGATGAATTACTCAAGGAAGTCATATTACATATTACTCCCTTATGTTTTTGAAAAAAAAAGAATTATTGCATATTCTTTTAAAGGACGGTGAATGTGTTTGCAGGACAAGTGAGAATTGTAAGTCACTCGTCCTGCAGGACAAGTGCAATATTGTAATAATTTAGTCCCCTGATAAAGTTATAAGATACCTTCTAAAACCTTATACCCTAGAAATCTATTTTGATCTTTTCTGGCGCCCAAAAGGGGTAGAATACTTTATTATCTACATAGCAGATCTTACATGAGTGCTCATTGATATTGGCAGAAAAGTATTGGACTTATATTGCATCTGTTTTACTATTTTGCACTTACTACTAAACAAAGTTGGTCAATTGCATTTATTCTCTAGATGCCATAGAAATTTAACCTTTTTAATCCTTTTTGAGTCCCTTAGGGAGCCCCTAATGAGATTTCAAACTGGTTGTATTCTTTGCACGGCCTCCAATCTCTGCCTCCTTCTCCAAAAAGAGCAGAACGTAAAGGGAGGCGAAGGCCCTTCCGGGAAGCAGGCAGTGGGCATAAACAATGGAACACGGTAAGTTGTGTTAACACATTTTCAATCATAAGTAAATTTTCAGCGCAAAACTCGAAAATCTAAGAATGCTATGCTTCGGGCAATTGTTCAAGCTATCCGTAGAGCATGCTGTTTGCACATTTGAACTTAGTTTGTAAGCGTGTGAGCTTTTCTCCCGTTGCACAGTTGTCCAAGAAACGGTGGTTCCCGCATGGTTTTGCCTTCTAACCAAACAAATAGTAGCGTTTGGACCCTTATTCATACTACCGAGGCCCCTCCACACCCATGTCCCAAATGCAATTTTTCGAGATATTTGAATGATAATTGAGTGATTTAGAGCCAAATTTCTTTAGGAGCAGGAGGCGAAGGGCAGGAGAAGGAGGCTGGGAGAGGAGGAGCAGGCGGCGATCATATCAAAATTTGCATTGATTTTGCTTATTTTTAATAATATACTTATCCAATCTATATCAAACTTGCATGTGTGATACGAATGATTAAACGCTATTGCTAACTGAATTATTCTGATCACAAACATTGCTATATATACCTCTCTTATAATATATATACCTCTAGCAAGCTCATGACGTTCTGGGTTAAACAAACAACACAATGGGAGAATAAGCGTAATCATTTGTATCATACATGCAAGTTTGATATAGATTGGATAAGTATACATGTATTATTAAAAATAAGCAAAATCAATGCAAATTTTGATATGATGGCCGCCTGCTCCTCCTCTCCCAGCCTCCTTTTTATGCCCTTCGCCTCCTGCTCCTAAAGAAATTTGGCTCTAAATCACTCAATTATCATTGAAATATCTCGAAAAATTGCATTTGTGACAACATGGGTGTGGAGGGGCCTCGGTAGTATGAATAAGGGTCCAAACGCTACTATTTGTTTGGTTAGAAGGCAAAACCATGCGGGAACCACCGTTTCTTGAACAACTGTGCAACGGGAGAAAAGCTCTCACGCTTACAAACTAAGTTCAAATGTGCAAACAGCATGCTCTACGGATAGCTTGAACAATTGCCCGAAGCATAGCATTCTTAGATTTTCGAGTTTTGCGCTGAAAATTTACTTATGATTGAAAATGTGTCAACACAACTTACCGTGTTCCATTGTTTATGCCCACTGCCTGCTTCCCGGAAGGGCCTTCGCCTCCCTTTACGTTCTGCTCTTTTTGGAGAAGGAGGCAGAGATTGGAGGCCGTGCTTTAACTACAATTGATAATGTAGATATCATATTTCAAAACAAATTTGGTACAATTAATTTTAATTTGTAAAAGGGCTTTGACTTTTTCAAATAATTTCCTAATTTTTGCCTCACCTCCTCCTACTTGCGCCCCTAAAATGAACAAAATAAAAAAAAAACATTGGTGATTCAGATAATAATTTGCATAGATATTCACAGAGAAATTTTGAACTTAAACTTTTATTGGCTCTGTGTTACTATTTTGCACTTATTATTGAACAAAGTAAGTCAATTTCATTTATTCCCTAGATTTCATAGTAATTTTACCCTTTTTAATCCGTTTTGAGCCCCTTAGGGAGCCCCTCATGTGAATTCCAACTGTTTATATTCTTTAACTACGATTGTATAATGTAGATATCACATTTCAAAACAAATTTGGTACAATTAATTTTTAATGTTATTGGGCTTTGACTTTTTCAAATGATTTCTTAATTTTTGCCCCACCCCCTCCCACTGGCGCCCCTAAAGCGAACAAATTGAACCCCCCCCCCCCCCCCCCCCCATTGGGACCTCTGATTATAATTTGTATAGATATTGGCAGAGAAATTTTGGCCTTAAACTTTTATAGGCTCTGTGTTACTTTTTTGCATTTATTACTGAACAAAGTCGGTCAATTTCATTTATTCCCTAGTAGATTTCTTAGAAATTTCACCCTTTTTATTCCGTTTTGAGCCCCTTAGGGAGCCCCTAATGAGATTTCAAACCGTTTATATTCTTTAACTCCAATTGTATAATGTAGATATGACATTTCAAAACAAATTGTAAAAAGGCTTTGACTTTTTTTTTCAAAAAAAATCTAAATTTTTGCCCCCCTTGCCCCCTAAAATGACCAAAATCAAATCCCCATAGAGGCCTCTGATAATATGTTTTATAGATATTGGTAGAGAAATGGTAGTGTTACATTTTCTTTTATTCATTGTTACAGTCTGGTGGTTGTGTGAATTACACACTTCATAAATATTTGTTAAATTCAAAACATGCATTTCAGAACGATGTACCTCTTGTTTCCATGGAAACACATAGAAGATGGTAACTTCCCAAAACTTTTATCTTAATTTTTGAAAGATGGGATTATATAGATTCTCATGTTAGTCCTATAATGTGTCCGGCTGTCGTGCCCTTAATGATATAAACTGTCAAAAAGTGCAAAAAACGACACATTTCGGGGTTGTGTTACCCCACCCACATTCAATGGATTTGAGCCCCTTCGGGAGCCCCTCCTGAGATTTACAATTGTTTTTATTCTTTAATTATAATTGTATAATGTAGATATGACTTTTCAAAACAACTTTGATACAATTAATTCTATTATGTAAAAGAGCTTTGACTTTTTTTTTCAAATAATTTCTTAATTTTTGCCCCCGTTGCGCCCCTAAAATGACTAAATCAAACCCCCATTGGGGCCTCTGATAATATTTTTTATAGATATTGGCAGAAAAATGGTAGCTTAACACTTTCTTTTGTTCAGTGTTACAGTCTGGCGGTTGTGTGAATTTCACACCTCATAAATATTTGTTAAAATCAAAACAGGCATTTTGGAACGGTGTACCTCTTGTTTCCATGGTAACACATAGAAGATGGTAACTTCCCAAAATTTTTATTCTAATTTTTGAAAGATGGGGTCATATTGATTTTCATGTTAGTCCTGTAATGTTTCCGGCTGTCGTGCCCTTAATGATATAAGCTGTCAAAAAGTGCAAAAAACAGCAAATTTCGGGGTTGTGTTACCCCACCCACCTTTCAGATAGAACTTCGATATGAAAGAGACCAGAAATTCTTTAAAAATTAAGTTTGGATACTAACCAAGGGCAATTTTCCAATTAATAAACAGCTTTATAGCTAACATGTTTGTATTAAAGAAGATATAACAGTCCGAAATTCGCCAAATTTAATTGATTTTCTGACAAATTTTAGCCAAAAACTATTGACCCTGTTACCATGGCAACGTATATGAAAATGAAGGAATGATGCATGATTTGCGTGTTTTGGCATAAAAACAAACAATCATGGAAAGTTTCATCAAAATCTGTGACTATGCGTGAACAACTAGGTTCGATGGTTACAGAGAATTGGTGTTAAATTCTAAAACACAATATGGCACGCAACTGTCTTCATTTTTGATATATTAGATTAGTTTAAAATCATACACTACTGAAATATTTTGTAATTTATCTTTTTGTAAAGGGTGTGCGACGCACAGGTTCATTGCATTTTCCTATTCAACCTGTGCCTCTCACACCCTTTCAAAATCACAAATCACTTAATTTTTCTGTCAAATACGATATGTAACTGGTCTCTTATACATAGAAAATTTAAGTCAGTTCCATACCCGATTGCAACCAAAAGTTAAATCATGTATTAGAAATTCCCAATTTCATATTTAGAGGCACATTCCATATCTAAAAAATCCTTTTTTATCTTGAAATCATTCATTCATCTTTTTGTTGAAATAATGTTTACTGTTTGTTTTTGTTGATAATTCAATAAAAAGATAGAGTGTAGCGAGTCAAGGAGGTGGCTAAATATATAATTGTTTATGTTCTCTTTGTCCTATATATTCCTATATTTCTGAAGTGACAGTCCTATATTTTAGGTGTTGGTCCTATATTTTAATGACCAAATTTCACTTGACACCCTGAAAGACACTTCTACTACGCTTCCACTACTGCACAGGATTTCAGGCTATGCTTAGTCTATGCTGACTACATAGCTACATTGACCTTGCTACGACATAAGCACAGGAGCTGCGCTTCTGGAGCGTTTCTTTTTAAAATATGTGATTTAACTGCTTTGGCAGCAGCTGACCATCAGACTTTGAGGAAAATGGATTGATTGCTCCTAATACTGGAACAATTCAATCCATTTTCTTTGAAGGCTGTGCTCCATCTTGCAATTATGAACAATAGATTGATATGGTTGAGTGTTGCGAGACAAGCCAGATTTAGAAGGAGGGCCAAAAGGTTCTGGGTCCATCCATGGTTGTCTGCAGATCAAAGGCTCTAATTTGGTCATTATGACCAACTTATGAAATAACTCAGGATGGAAGACAGCACTTCATTTTTCAATTATATGAGAATGGAGCCTCACATATCTTGACGCTTTCGTTACGATGTGACCATGCTTGCGCTACGTTACTCCCGCTGCGGCTACAATACTTGCGCTGTGGCTACGGTTCTGCTGTATTCATGAGTTTCTTGCTACGCTTTTACTATGGTTTTGTTGCGCTTCTAGTCTATGGCGATTCTGCTTTGTAAATTTTGAGCTAGATCAGAACAAGCGCTGTGAAGTGGGGATTGTGAAGCTTCCCATACACCTCCACTATGATCAAGGGGATTCACAGCATTTTGACCAAAATTTCAAAGTGTAGTGGAATTGCCGCTCAGTGGAATGGGAGTTTTAGCAAACAGTGCAGACCCTGGGTTAATTCATCTGGGTCTTCACTCTTTACCAAAGAACACATTTAGGGGGTTCCAGTCTGTGAATAAAACACACTCTATTTTGTAATTAGAGAGTGTTTGTATTCATAGTCTATCAATTAATAATTGCCAAAGAATGCAGTCCAATAGTCCCTGATCAGACCATGCCTTTAGCAGCAGTCTGATCTGGGACTACTTTGTTTGCCAAGATTTTTTCTGTTCAAGTAATTTAGTTATAGAACTCTAAGAATTAAAAGGGCATCAGTTCCTATCTTCACATTCTAACTTGTTAAAATTTGGCTGAAAGATTTCTGAAACAATAAACACCAAACAAACAAGGAACAACATAACAAACATAGTTCATGCTTGCTATATTGAATTCTTTAAATTTCCTATTTTTAGGCAAAGCTGTTGTCCATGACAAGGGCTGCACCTGTATCTAGGTCACATGCTGGATCGAGAAGCCCAGAGAATGTTTACAGAAGGCCAGATACATCCACACCTACTGCTGGTCCCTCTAAGAGAGCCTTTACAAAGACAGTCATCAATAAACCAGCTGTGAAGGGAGACTACTCAGACAGAGTGCATAAGTATTCAGTAGTTGATGTTGATGAGAGTAATTCCCCTCTAGATACGCCAGCACCAAGGTCAAGGGCCCCTAAACCTACATCATATGATACCTCTGACATTGAGTTCAAGGCCAGACAGAGAGCTAGGTCAAGGTCAAAGTCTCCAGGAAAGAAAGATATAGGTATGTCATTCTGCAACACATTCAGCCATTTTATGGTTGCCAAGTACTGTGTAGTCTCTTTTTTAGGCTATGTTTGTGATCCATAGCAATGGACCATGTTATAAATGAATTGTGTTATAGAGGGACAATTTTACAAAGGAATCATAGGAAAATGACCATTTTATGGTCATTTTCTTATACTTCCTTTGTAAAATTCTTTGGTAAAAGAATTTAGTAGCCTCAACATGGCTGCATTAATATATCCAAATCTGTGTTATATAGAGGCTTATTATAAAAGGACTGCACTGTAATTGTATTGAAGGGCCTTGGAGACAAAATATGCATTAAAAATACTGGTTAACCAGTCTGAGACTTTGAATTTACTATTTTCCATAGAACTTATGCAGTAGATTACAAAATCAGCATAAAATTGTTTTGATTATAATTGGTCTGATATATGAGCAGAAATCACTTTTAAAGGCTGCCTTTATGGGCCCACCTAAAACTCTATTTCAGATTCTATCACTGATATACTTCCCTACCAGTATATATGTCTTTAAAAGTCATTCTACTTTCTCTTTTTATGTAAAACTTGTCTATATCCTATTTTGAAAAAGATCCACAGATTCCAGGTAATCCAGATCCACACTATTTTCTACTCTACTTATAAATACATACAAATAATCAAAATCCAGGAAGTTAATTGGATAAAGTTGGGGTAGGGTGGCGTGTAGTACATAAAATAGTTTGCTTGATAAAGGCTAAGAACATAATTTAGTACAAATTATGCTTTTTATTTTGGCCTCAATATGAGAAAACCTGACTTGGTTGTATGTGAACAACTAAGGTGCAGATCAGACTTGGCATCCACCCCGTCTGATCAGCGCCGTTTAAATAATTTCTTGTTAGTATTAAGACTCTGCTTGCTAAATAAAAAAGTTGTATATTCTAGCTAGTCTATGTTGTTGAGCAATCTGGTTTGAATCTCAGATTGAAGCCCTGAATACAGGTTTTCTTGCATCAAGGCCTATTTCATAAATTATGACCAGTAAATCCACCTACATATAGAAAGGCCTTGATTCTAAAGTTTTGACCATCATGAATGCTCTAGATGTTAAACTGGGAATCAAAGGGTAGCTGGTTCCAGCTTCTCGGCCGGCGGAGTCACTGCATTGTGTCCTTTATCAGCTACGTACTGGTTCAACCCATCCCAACATGACTGTAAATTTTGACTGGGATGTAAAGATTCAAACCAAACAAAAAAATGGTCTAGAATTTTCCAGGTATACACTTATTAGATATACCAAATACAACCTAATAAGCACACATGCTCCTACAAGCACATACAGACTGATGGAAAATTGTTTTAAGGCCTGGAGCCAGTCTCACCTTGTTACAAGGTGAGACTGGCTCCAGACCTTTAAACAATTTTTCATCAATGTGTCATATCATATACTTGTAGCTGATGGCTCTGTTTTAAAACAGAGCCATCAGAGTAAGACTAGCTACAAGTATAATATGGCACATTGATGAAAATTGTTTTAAGGACTGGAGCTAGTTTAATACAGGGTTGTTTGTTTGTTTGTTTTTGTTGCTTTACGTCCCAAGTCAACAGCTATGGTCATTGCGGGACGGTCAGTTCACCTAACCACACTTTTTCCTGGGCAGGCTTGAACAAGCAGTTAACCAGTAATTCGTGCACATACTTTTGCTTGTAACTGACAACAACCCTTCTTGAATAAATCAGCGGAAGGGAGGAGAATGACCGTAGAAATTATTTCATGATCAATCTCCATGAAAAATATGGGACCAGACCGGGATCGAACTCGCGACCCCTGGATCTGCAGTCAGACACGCATCTATAGCCAGACACGTTACTGACTGCACTACGCGTCCCGGTTAGTATTATGGGTTGTTTACACTATATGAATTTCTGATTCCCAGTCCATCCAATGGTATACCTCTACCATATTAACCTGATCTTGACCTTTATGCATAAATAAATTATTACAGTACTAACACTGAATAAATAGTTTTTCGTGATGGATCGTGTGCAATCGGTATGTTTCGAGCAATTACGTTAATAAACGTCTTGGTGCAATTGGGATGAGATCCATTGATAACTCAATACTTTCCATGGTAGTCTTGTGGTTAGTCAGCATAGCTACAGATATGTAAATTATGGGTTCGAATCCTGGTCGACGCAACTTTTCTTTATTACATTTTTCTTTGTTTTCATGTCAAAGAAATGCACATAAACACAAAATGTAAGTTCACGCTTTCTTTGAAAATGTAATGACTAACAACTTCTTGATGCTTGGAGTTGTTTTAGGAGATGATGCATTGATACGTTAGGGGTCTTTCATGCAAACCAAATATCTATGTGTCTTGATCCACATCTGAATTAAGGGTAAGGTTGGCGCCGTTAAACCGGTTTAAGCCCTCCAGTAAAATATTTTACTGACCGTTCCAAGGCGGTACTTCTTTTGTGGATCTTTTATGTTTTTGTTCTGTCTTGTGTTTGCTATGTCTTTGTGTGCGTCTGTTTATATGTGCTTTGTGGTCACCTGCTGGGAAAGGGCTGACCTCTTGGCTCTCGTTTGTGGTGTCTACTATGAATTTGTCACTTTCCCATTGGTATCCTGGGTCAGGTGTGGTACTTGATTGTATCGATTCCTGATCTTTGCACCCTTACTTACTTAGAATTTAGTTTGCGAATAGGTCTACACCCGTGCTCTTGCCTCCAAAGCAAAATAAATAAGTTATTGCAGATCGTAGCATTTCTCTAAAGAACAGCAAGGAGGTCCATATATGAGCCACGACATGAGATTTCCAACAATGTGGTATGTGATACAAGTAAAGGCGCAGACCAGCATGCGCATACGCACAGTCTGCTCAGAGCCTTTCCTAGCCACTTGAATATTCTATGCTTGGTAAGCTAATGAATTAACAGCATTTAGTTTCAATTCTTAACAGGAGGGTGCACAGACTCACCTGCGCCTATTCGTGTCAAAATGCCACATTGTTGGAAATATCATGTCGCAGCTCATATCTTAAAAACTGAAGAGGCGACAGGCGATAGTTGAAGTACAGTGTTACGGATCCTATGTTATTGTCACCAAAGAGATCAAATAAATTAAAATGGAGAAACAATTTTGCAAATGGAGAAAATTTAATAAAAATAAAATAAAAGTCTTTAAAGTAGTTACAAAAATAAATGTCGCGTGCAGGATTCGAACTAACGACGCAGAGCTTAAAAATATAAGTGTGCAATATTCACGTGTTCTATCCACTGAACCACCCAAGCAACTGATAGCCAATTGAGCTTTATAGCGGTATATACATCTATTGTGTTAAAAAGTACTACGTGCATTTCCGTATTAGTCGTACGATGAACGCCGAAGATATATTTAGATGCTCAATCGGCTGTGAAATTATGTTAATGATAAAGGCCAGGATCAGGTTAATATTTTCAAGGTATACTTTTCCATTATTAACTCTTTGCATGCTGGGTAATTTTTCATGCGTTCGTTGTCATCTGCTGACCTTTTCTCAAAAAAAAAAAATTCAAAAAATTCTTTCAAGATTTCTATCAGTGTCAAACGGTTTGGATCTAGATCAGGACCAAAGTTGTGTTGGTCCTGATCTGGTTCCAGGCTGTTTTACAAAGGCTAGCCTATCAGCAGACAACAATAATTACTGCCAGCATGAAAAGAGTTTAATATGGTTCAATGTTTGGATGATTAAAACAGTTTTAATCCTGATCAGATGGCTTCATCAGCTGCTAGCTGATCTGGATTTGCACAGTATTCAAAAGAGGTTGCATATTTTTTTTTAAAAAAGTTAATGTGCACTGTGCAGGGATGAAAAACTCTTTAAAATTTCTACTCATCCTACATACCCAAATGTCTTTGTAAAATTTAATTATGTAAAATTTACTCGTCCTGCTGCATGCAGTACTCACCATGATGAGCAGACAAGTGGATTTTTCCAGCCCTGCTATGTGCTTATCAGGTCGAAAAGGATTTGGGGCAATTATGGAGAATATAGTATTACCTTAAAATTTTTGTCAACTTTATACAATGTTTGTTTGTAGATACTGGCATCTTACACCAGATTCTTGCCTCGGCTGGTTCTCCCCATAGAGAAGTGACCTACAATAAACCACCACCACCTTCTCAACCACCTCTTCAGATAAGGTAAGCCTCTCAATTTAACCTTTAATCCTTAACTCTTGTCCTACTGAACTTGTACATGCCCCTAGATCTATAAGATAGTGTGATTTAAATTAATAATTGAGCCATGGCTTGTGATTTCCAACAATGTGGCATTTTGACAAGTGTAGACTCAGACCAGCCTGTGCAGCCTCCTTTTAAACTTAGAAACTCGAAATGATGTTCAGTCAGTAGCTACAATCAAAGAATACTCAGGCGACTAGCAAAGGCTCTGATCAGACTGCGCGTAGGCACAGGCTGATCTGACGCTTTGCTGGACACAAATACCACATTGTTGGAAATCTCATGCACTGGCTCAATTTTCTTATTTCTCAATTAAAACATGTTTTGTTGATACTCAAAAGAACCGTCTCAATGAGACGTTTATGCACCCAAAACACATGATAAAATGAACGGATAATGAAATATACACAATTTTACTCAAACATTTTGTTTATTTCGTTTTATGCTTGAACTCGTATATACTATTTTGAAAATGGTGTGGATCACAATCTATACTTATCCAGCTCATTCGAAAGTTTTATTTATTACATAAGGTAAACAAGTAATACTGGGAGATATATACTGATGAAAATTACCGAGAGATCTCATTACTGGCGAGATACTATCGTTTCAACAAAGAGTCCAAGAATCCAAGGGGCCAGTGAAAATTCAGGCAATCCTGTGCCTCCCCACGGTCTCATTAGAATCGTCGCTGCTCACACACACAGGTTAGATAAAGGACTCTAGAATTGATATTCACTTTAGCGCCACTATATATCTGTGCATACACATCATAAGAATGGCTACATGTGTGTAATAAGTACCATTGTCTAATTGGCTTGGGTGTTTGAGCCCTTATATTGCTGGGGTTTGCGACGAGATGAGAAATACATAGGTTTAGATAAACACAATTTTTGAGTGTAGAATTGTAAATATTTTCTAATCCATCAGTTTGAACATATGCTTTGGGTGCTCAAAAGAACCGTCTCATTGAGGTGGTTCTTTTGAGTATCCACAACATGTGTTTTGGTTGAGAATCAAGAAAAATATTTTTTTGGTACACACTCTTAACTAAAGGCCTGGATATAATATTGATATTTTTGAATGTAGTAAGATGTTATACACTCCAGAGAACAGAGAACACTCTAGGTGTGCAGGCTGATCTGCACCTTTGTTGTTTGCATGCAACAAAGTAAGGATTTTCTCGCAATGAAGCCCATATAGAGACTTATGTCAAGAACAGCCCTTTCCTACTAGAATATGAAGTGAGTAGACCATGGGTATAAAACAAGTCATACCCAAAGTGTTTGTACAATCACAGGTTTAGATAAACAAAAAGCGTAAAATTGTCAATATCTTCTTACCCATAATTTGTAGCATATGTTTTGGTTGCTCAAAAGAACCGTCACATTTGTTTTGGTTGAGAAATATGAAATTATTTTTCTGTTAGGCACTCTTAACTAAAGTCCTGTACAATGTTCAATATCCCAGGTGCTGTAGTTTCCCTATGTAGTTTGCCATTGTCAAAGGAAGTACTGTACCCATTTCTGTACAGCTGTAGGCTTTACAAAGGATAACCATGCAAAGAAAAAAGTTGCCCCCACTGGATATTCTATAAAAAAGAAAAAACATGACATTGTTCATTACTGAAATATTTTGTTATAGGTCCCATAATCTTAACCAACATGCCTCTGCCATATGTAATAGTTATATCCCTTGATACATCTGGATTGTTTCATGCAGGAGTACTAAGAAATACACATGTATGTTATGCAGTACATGTAGGGGTCTTGCTGAACCATTTTATGTACTACCCTCAATCAATCTGTATACTGTTAACCTGCAGCATTCCAGTTGTTTTCAATCAGTGTGGAAAAATCAGTGTAGAAAACAGTGTGGGTCCTGATCAGATGGCTTCATGAGAAGCTAGCCGATCTGGATCTAAATTGTTTTCAAATAAAGGATAAATCTGGGTTCAGTAGAACTAGAGTTAATAATGAAAATAGCCTGACATCCCTAAGCTTTTCTTTAGCCATTGAAGTCAGACCTTGAAATAGCTTAAAATAGGCACTTGCCCATTATTGTCACTTATGGAAAAGAATTGAATCTTCATTGAAAATCATCAAAGTTTTCACTTGCTGTGCGGCCTAAGGCATTTGTTAATATGAGCTCTGTGATGTGGTTGCAACAAGTAAGATATTGTATGGCAATGTGAATGTGCTTAAAAAGTGTACTTGGATATTGCCATTAAGTATATCCAGTCTTTAAGATTTGAGACCAGGTTAGCGTCAGTCCAGCCTGCCCAGCTACAAAGACTAGCTAGAATATTAAAATTTTGCATATAGCCAGTTGCGCTATTACATTCAAGACACAGAATAATGAAGGCAATGATCAGACAGCGGTTGTGCAAGCTGATCTTCACATGCAAAAAAATCACAAGGCCCATTTGTATTTTGAAGTAAGCGCAGGAACAATGCCAGTGCATGTGCAGTCTACATTCTGATCATGCTACAGTGAATTACAAAGGCATTGATCAGACTGTCCGAATGTGCAAGCTGGTCTGCACTTTTGTTGTTCGCAACAACATGAGGTTTTCTCATGACTGGGGGTATATCTTGTCAGGGTCACATTTATAAGAATCAGAATTTTACTCTTAAGTGAATGAAAATTCCCTAGGCCAGTCTGCATAGGTTCTCATCCATCCATCACCTATAATGAAGGATTCAGACAATTCAAGTCAAGGATAAATGATTAATGGTAAAACTATACAAACAGAAAAAACATCAAAAAAACAACCCTTCACTCTTTTTGCCTACTAGTGTCATCTGCTGATAGCTTTTGCAAACAGTTTGGAAGCAGACCAGGCCCAACAAATGTTGTGCCTGATCTGGATCAGAACTGTTTGACACTCTGATTTGGTTCCTGAAAGAATTTTTCATAAAAGTTGATATTGAAAAAAAAATCAGCAGACTGCAAAAAACACAGGTTTAGATAAACAAAATTTTTCATCACAAAATTTGTAAATTTTGACAAACCATTAAATTTAAGCGTATGTTTTGGATGCTTAAAAGAAGCATCTCATTGAGATGATTCTTTTGAGTACCCACAACATATGTTTTGGTTGAGAAAATTATTTTTCTGTTACAGTCCTGAAAAAGCATGAAAAATTACCAAATATGCAAATAGTTAAACCCTCTCACCTCTTTGTGCTGGAGTCTGATCACTCAGACAGGATATTATTGATTGTGCATTTATGTAATCAGAATACAGAACCAAATAAGCCATATCAGGGATTTTTTTTATCTTCTCAGGGGCCAAATTTCAACCCCATCCCCAATGTAATTTAGGTGACTTTTTTCCCAATTTTGAAAAAAAATCACAATCTTCAAAGAAAAAATTGTTTTTTTTTGTTTGAAGATTGGAATTTTTATTTTCAATCAGTCACCACACACGCAAGCTACATGGTGACAATCTACTACCATTGAACCATAATTCACCTTCAATTTTTTGATGGCAAAAGTATGTGTAATTGCTCATTTGTTTTTTTATTGACCAAAAATGACATAATTATGCACTATAACAATTTCCCCAATTTAGAGGTTTATCACGCTATTTTTCTCAATGTGAAAGGCCCTAGGGTCCCTTCAGAAAATTGCAAAAAAATCCCTGCCTATCCATATACTGACTGCGGGATGAGCAAACAAAAATCCATAAGAGAAAATAAATAGCCCCTATTTGGATTGCCTGTGATGGAGCAAATACTTAGTCTTTTCCCAGACAGCGTCAAGAGCAAGCAAATAATTAGTCTTTCTCAGACAGCATCAAGAGCAAGCAAATAATTAGTCTTTTCTCAGAAGCAAAGCATTAGTCCATGTTCAGACTGTTCCATGGCCAGGTGGAAAAAGAAAAGAAGACCCTAATCAGACTGCATCTAGAATTAACAGCGTCTCAGTCAGACAATGTCTTCAGCAATCAAATAGTCATAGTCACAGTCAGACTGTGTTTAGAGCAAAATAGTCCCCAATCAGAGAGAAACTGACTGATGATTGAGCAAATAACTAGTACCCAATCAGACCGACAGTATCTATTATATAGCAATAAATAGTCCCAATTCAGACTGGACTTAGAGCAAACAACAGACAGCGTCTAGAGAAATAAATAGTCTCAATTTAGACTGCTCCAAGAGCAAACAGTTTGTCCCTTATCAGGCTGCACTTACAGCAAAGAAAGAGTACCGATCAGACAGAGTCTAGAGCAAACAACTAGTCCCTTTTCGGACTGCTCCAAGAGCAAACAGTTAGTCCCTATTCAGACTGCTCCAAGAGCAAACGGTTTGTCCATATTCAGACTGCTCCTAGTGCAAACAAAAGTCCTTATCAATGCACCTATAACAAACAGTCACAATCAGACTGTTTCTTGCCTATTCTGACTGCTCCTAAAGCAAACAATATAGTTTCTAGAGTAAACAAGTAGTGCCTAATCAGAAAGAGACTATTTCTTTCTGTGCCTCAGCAAATTATTTTTTTGTTAGCATAAATGGATTAAATCAAATATCAAAACAGAAGATTGCACTTTTAGAAAATAGTATTGAAAAGGCTAAAGTTGATCTGAGTTTCTTCTTTCTTTAATTACACAAATGCCAAGAAAATCAAAGCAATTTCTTTCAATAGGAGACCTACAGTGAAATTGTAAGTGAAAGAATTCCATTCATCCCAAGAACATACCTCTGCTTATTACCAGGAATTAACTTGCTAACTTGCAAATCTTAAAAGTACAGTGCACAGAGATCTTAACCATTACCATGCACAACTCAGATACATCCTGTTTTGAAAACAGTGTAGATCCAGATCAGCTGGCTTCTTAGAAGCCAGCTGATCAGAATCCACACTGTTTCTTACTCTAATTTTAAATACATGCTAATATATTACTGGAATCCTGCAAGAGACTTGAATAACCATTGGGGAGGAGTGTAGTACATAAAAATAACCAGCACGATGAAGGTTAATAATCTGACACCTTTTGACTGACATTGACAAAGCAGCATGCACTTTTGTAAATTGTATAGAAAGAAAAGATATTTGAGCCAGTGCATGAGATTTCCAACAATGTGGTTTGTGCGGCCAGCAAAGTCTCAGATCAGCCTGCGCATAAGCGCAGTCTGATCAGAGCCTTTGCCAGTCGCTTGAGTATTCTATGATTGTTATGCTACTGACCGAACACCATTAGGACTTTCTAAGCTTAACAGGAGACTGCACAGACTCGTCTGAGTCTACACTTGTCAAAATACCACATTGTTGGAAATCACATGTTACAAAATCCTGCAGGCTGATAAGTTTTTGCAATCTTGGCCTCTGATATTAAGGATGATTTATTCTTCTGACATAACTTACAGGAATTCCTCATACAGATATAATTTGATAAATGGGATATGATAATTCATATGATAGTGTGCTCACTTTAATTATAAATGCAAATTTTGATTTTTGTGCACTAGCTGTGTTTCAGATAAAAGGCTTTGTTTTTATGCCCCCTGTATGGAAATCTGGTTGTATTGTGTGTGCATTAAACTTTAATTTTGCACATAATTTTTCAACTACTTGATCTTAATAGTTCGTGAATATATGGTGTCATCCTGTTAAATTGATATGGGACAAATATAGTGCAAAAAGGTAAAAAAAAAAACTCTGTGGAAAGAGTTTTTCAAATATACCAAAATATATGACCCTGACCTTTGACCTTACCTACTTGTGAAAATAGATAAATATACTGAGGGAAAAAAGTTTAGCAATATACTTTGGGGATTCACAGTCTAGATGAAATAAGACTTTTAATTTCATAGTGTCAAAAATATATGCAGACAAACTTTCAAGAGTACGATGCCATTAACAGGTTAACATTTCCCATAATGTAAAGTCTGATTTTATGCCCCCTTGCCAAAACAGCTTATCTGGCTATATTGCGAATAGTTTTCGACTAAAAGTTATATTTTTATGTCAAATGTTTAGATCCAAAAGCAAGAAAGTGAAAAACAGTTTAAAACTGAGTGTTATGTTAGCCCTTTTCGTACAGTTTTAGTAGAAACTCGTATTTTTCCAAATTACCTCCCTTTCAATTTAATAACGTTTGAAATTAAAATACTCAGCAGATCAAATCCTCACTATGAAGTCAGATTTTGTTTCTTTTGACCATTTTTCGGGTAGCCATTAGGTCAGTTTCAAACAACTGACATGTTTGCGAACCTGTCAATTAAAAAGATCTAATATTTCAAAGATCACCTATGGGAAACCCTATTATAAATAATTGCTAAACTTTTTTCCCTCAGTATAGTAATTCAATAGAGCTATACTGTGAATTGTGTATGGGCCACTAGAGCACAATATTTTTATGGGCAAATACCTCTAATAAACTCCCAGCAAAGCCAGGCATTCAAAATCTGGTTGGAGCCTTCATCTACATCCATAGTTTATGTATGGGAGCGGAAAAGGCTCTAGCCAGTATGCACATATGTGCACACTGACCCTAAGCCTGTGCTGCTCACTGATTGCGATAAGTACTGAGATCTTGTGTATGATTAGTGTTGTTTTAAAGTATGTTTATATTACCCGTCAACCAAAAGACATGTTGTGGGAGCTCTACAGAACCATTTAAAGGCACTCTTTAACCCTTGTCCTGCTGAACCTAGATTTATCCATTTTTGAAACCACTAGATCCAGATTAGCTGGCTTATGATGAAGCCATCCCATCAGGATATACACTGTTTTCCATTCTGAATGAAAGTACATGCTTACAACAGGAAAGCTTCAGTTTTGTCAAATCTACGTCACTGAGATCAATGACTACAAACGAAAGGTTAATTGTTTGATACAAGTTAAACAAAATTACAATATGCCATATTCTCTCATCGTCACTCCAGTATCCATATATATCCAACTGATCTACTTCACCATAATAAAAGTGAGGGAGTCAAGAACAAAGATATGACGTGATAAGCAGTCATTGATCATATGACTACTAGCTAACAGGATAAAAGTTGGGGAGGAGTGTTGTGCATAAAATGTTCAGCATGCCAAGTGTTAATATGACCATCAATCAGAGTATTGATGGCACCAAAACAAGAAATCAGAAATTCAGTTGCATTTTGTATTGAAATAAACGGCCAGGGCTTTACTGAATTATGGCTACTGGTAAATGGCCAGCACAGGAGATCTTGGTACTTATTGTATATGCTCAAAATCCTCCTTTAACCCTGTATACTGGAAACCCCTGAATTTAATGGGTATTTTAGCAAACAGTGAAGACCCAGATGAAATGCCATATTATGCGGCATTTCATCAGGGTCTACACTGTTTGCTAAGACTAAAACATCATCTTTAGAGAAAGAAATACAATTTTATTTCTAAATCATAACATGTGACCCCTCGACATCTACATTGTACCATCGCAAGTTTAGTGTATCATGTCAAGTAGAAGAACTCATCTAAAACCAATGCTAACGTATCCAATACAGCTTCATCATGGGCAGATCCAGAAAGTTTTGTCAGAGGGGGTCCAACTTCGACAACTTTTTTTTTTAGTTTGTATGAAGGAAGGGAGAATCCAAATGCCAATATAAGCGAGTCATCATAGGCCCACCAGCGAAGCGCCATTTAAATGGCGTTATGATGGCCCAACATTGAATTCTGGCTTGGTAGCTATGTGACTTCAGGGGATCCGGACCAGTGGTGCTAAAAGCCCTAAATTTTTTGCGATTTGTTAGGGGGGGAGGAGAGGGGTCCGGACCCCTTGTCCCCCCCTCTGGATATGGCCATGTACATGTCTCATTTTTTTTACTGAGCCTTCATTTACTTATATTCTTTATGTATGCAAGAAGTGAAGGCTCTGGCGAGACTGTGCATATGTGCAGGCTAGTCTGAGCCTTCACTGCTTGACGATACAATACAATTGTTATAAGTACCAAAGTCTTGTGGGCTGGCCCAAATGCTTTCTCTCTGGCAAAAAAGGGATTTATGTTGATGAGTACAACTATTTTAGAGTGATCTACTGACTTAATTTTGTGACATAGCAATAAATAGTGAATATGTGTTTAGTGATACATTACAGCATAAAAACTCTAGCAATGCATCAACCTAAGAATTCAGGAAATCATTTTGCACACACAGGAAAATCTTGTGCAAATAAAATACTTCCTGATATAAAGGATGGTCACCCGACAAAACTATCCTGTTAGTATCTTACCTATTTCTATCCTGATATAGGCTTGCGCCGTTTGTCTTAGGTGTAGCAAGATTAGTGACTATTGTTGCCTACATGTGTAGAATAGTGAAATTTCAATTAGTGAATACCAGAGCCAAATTACTCAGACAGGAAATGCATGTGCAAACAAAGTAGTCCCAGATCAGGCTGCTCTTAGGAGCAGTCTGATCCAAGACTATTTGTTTACTGTCTTTAACAAATTATATATTAACTATACTGTGATGATTTAATACTGATCAGATGGAGTATTCCATTTTAGAAATTCAGCACTTAATTTAAAGATATGGGCAAAATGAAAATGAAGTTGACTCTAATAATTTCTTTGCCTCAATGAAAGAAAAACATTCTTCAGGGTTTGTGATCAGGGACCAGGTTAGGCAACAGAGAATTTTACATGTAGCAATTAATGACAAATTCACTAATCAGACTTGGTAGATTTGTATGCTTGGCTGCAAACTTGGTCAGTATGCAACAAAATCAGGATTTCGTGTGACAAGGTACAACTAATAACTCTGCACACTGCAGAATACAGCGTCTAATCAGGGTCTTCACTGTTTGCTTGTAGAATATTCTATTAAAATTTGAATAAAAATACCATCCAACATCTCTTAAGACAGAAATGGACTTTCACTTGATAACGGTGGGGAATTCCATTCGACATAAATAGGTTAAGTCTTCACAAATTCGAGAATATAGTGGTTCAATTTTTGAAAAATCATACCAATAGATTTCTGAGATTTCATTCAGATCATCTACCAATTCAAACAACTTATACTTCAAAAGCTAAAAAAACACACTCTGGTCCCATTGAAATACTGACTGTACAAGTTCGAAGAGTTTTAGTGAATCATATTGATATAAAAAAGAATACGACTTGATCTTATGCACTGTAAAGATGTTATCACTTGGTATAACATATCAAATGGGGCCACTGAGTTTTGAGATTTTGGTACTTATTATGAGGAGTCCTTGCAGTTTTGTTAGAGCCCTTCACATCCTCACAAAAACATGGAAGAAGATTAAGTTTCAAACAAAACATTGGACCAATATCTAGCGTGGCAGGATAGCTATGCATGCACTTTTTAATATATGAGTAACTTTTACCCTACTAGCGGTGAATTTTGTCATCTGTTGATTACCTTTAGAAAAGTTTGGATCAAGATCAGGCCCAACAAAAGTTTGGGCCTGATATGGATCCAAACTGTTTAACACTCTAATGCCAATTTCCTGAAAGATTTCTCTTTTTGTGAAAGGGTGGGGGCGTGGGGGAGTATGAAAACAATCTGCAGATGACAAAATGGATGCAAAATTACCCAGCATGCATAGAGTCAATGCACATGAGCTTGCCTATTGTTGTTATGAAAATCTGAATCCTGTTTTTGACACCTTTCCAACTCTTTTGTTTTAAAAGAAAGAGCAGACAGATGATATATTTATGCGTCTGAAGATATCTTATTAAACTTACATCCTTTGCACTATATCAACTTTTATTGTTATGCAGATTTATTTACCGCCTGGTATCCCAGTCTTGCATTCCTCATTTTCCCATTATTTGTCTTGAACACCAAGCAACTAGTGTGGCAGTTGTGTTAGTTCTTGCTTAACGTCCAAGTCCACCAGTTAATCCATATAAGCATTAGTGTTATTTTTTGGGACATAGTCAAGCAGTGTAAACACAGATCAGACGCCACAGAACGCTGTTTGCTTACAAAATGTCCTAGTAAAATTTGAAAGAAAATGAAAAAATACCACCAAACAACCCTTAAAAAGGAAATGGACATGTCCAGTTGATAATATCGGGAAATTCCATTGGGCTAAAATGGGTTAATACTGTTACTGGTTAGGCTCATTGTAGGATGATTTCCTGGGTGATTACCATTACTGAGCAATAAGATAAAGTGCCGTGCTCTATAACTGAACTAGCCCTACTGAAAATCACCAATGAAATTTCAGTGAAATATTTTGCCAGAATTTCAGTGAAATGTCACTGAAATTTGAGCGAAAGGGGTACGTGCATTAAGGGGCAAATTCGGCCCCCTCTGTAGCCAAAAACTGAAAGTTGCTTTTCACCAATTTCACCCAATAAGTTTATTAGAAGAATGGTCCAAGTGTAAAATTCTGGCATTTATTTTACTTTTTTTGTTGCTATGGTAACAAAAATGGCCGACAAAATAGGCTTTAAATAGAGAAATTGTCATTTTGAGCCAAATTTAAGGCTTTTTCAGACCGATTTTTTAAGAATTAGATATCAGCACAAGCGAATACCAAAAAAAACTTTAAATATACTGTGTGTCGTGATAATTCGCACCCTCTGTTAAAATATCTTTTTGGTATTTGCTTGTGCTCTATGTTAATTTCTCTGTCAAATATCTTAAATTTGCCCCAATTTGGTCACTTTCCTATTTTCAGCCTATTTTGGCAGCCATTTTTGTTACAGTAGCAACGGTAAAAATAGAATCGATCCCAGTCTTTAACACTTTGGCTTTTGTTCTAATAAACTAATAAGAAGAAACTTGTGAAAAGCAATTTTCATTTTTTGGCCTCATAGGGGGTCAAAATAGCCTCTTAATGCACGTACCCCTTTGAGTGAAATAATTCTCTAGCAACGGTTACCCATATCTAAATTAATGCAAACTGCTCAATATCTGTTTAAAATAAGCCATGTCATCTTTCATTGTGGCGACATGCCACCTTGTTACCTCGCCAATTTGAAAAGATTGTTTTACATTTGCATTAGAAAAAAACAGCAACCTCAGCAGTGATCATTAGAAAATTTGGTTTCAGTTAGCTCATTCTCGCGAGACCTGACGATACCTCATCTAGATCTCTCGCATTTCGCCCTTTGCATCATGGGTAATTAGCGATATTTGGCTAGTCCCGTTCAATTCTCGCACTCCGGTAGTGACAGAATTAATTGTTAAAATAGCAAAAAAAAATTTTTTTTGACAGTTTATCATTTCTCATTTAGTCAATATTTTCTGAATATAAAGCCCTGAGTCATGCAAGCAGTGATTGCATAATATATTTTTAATAAAAATGGCGGTTCAATCCCAGTGTGCACCGAGCGAAAGGTGACAGGTTAGTTCGTGCTAGCGGACTTCCTGTGCGACAATGCAGTTAGCTAACTTGCAATCATGTTTTCCATCTAGAAATTGCCTCTAAATATTTTTAACACAGCCATCAATTTTTAGACCACTCCATCTCTTGCAGCCATGTTTTCCCATCATCCATCTGGTTATGAAATCATTAAGCAGTCACATGATGTGAAATTACAGCTGTTTTGTTTTAGACAGTGAAATTTCAGTAATATTTAATTAGTGTATCAGTAAAAAGCACTGAATTTTTAGTACCGACAAAAAATACATGGCTTTTCTGCTGTGGAACTTTCAGATGTGTATACCTTATAGGTATACCAAAATATATAACATTGACTTTTGACCTACATCATTTATATTTATCAGATACAAATGCTGTATCCTTAAGTGCATATCGTAATTTCCCGCAAAAGTTTGAATGTTTTATAAACATCTAGCTTCATTTTTGGAAGCTTAACTAGTCCTTACTTATAAATTTAAACAAACTCAGTGGCATCTATCCAAGTGTGTTTTCCATGTTTTCAGGCATTTAGTTTTGGCAGTTACTCATTTGTTTTATTTTTACAAGCAGAAAAAATGCATTGCAGCCTATTGAGTGGTTTCGATATCTGCGCTGTGACGTAGGCTGCTCTACAGCCAATCATAGTTATTAAATGACTACCTTGCTTCTTGGTTCCCATTTGTCTTACCTAATTATATAGAGATCTGTTTGTGATTGTGTCAACTTAGAAATTTATCTTCTTTGATAAATGACCGAATGCAGTTTATTTTGTATACAAATCAGGTTTTCTCTGACTGTCTGTTAAGATAAAAAGCCTGGCTTCTAATTAATAGGTATATGAAACAAAAAAGCCATATTTTTCAGCTATGAGAATGTCGATCATTTCCCTAACATACTAAAATGCAAGACATGTATGTGCAGTGCATGATATTTTGGTACTAATTGTTTCTAAAAACGAATCCAGCAAAGCTAGACTTCTAAATTTTGGTCTGAGTCTTCATTTATTCCCAATAACTCAGTGTATGCGAACATTGAAGGCTCTGACGAGACTACGCTTAAGCGCAGATTCGTCTGAGCCCTTGCTGCACACTAATGTTTTGTGCTCACACGTGCTGTCCCAGATAATGTTCGAGTTTTAAACATTTTAAATCATAATCATGAATACTATACAGTAAAACCTGTGTAAAACGGCCCAGTATCCTCCACATCATATGACCTATGCACATGCAAAGTTTGAAGCTACTATGTCCAACGGTTTAGGAGGAAATGCATTTACAAGAAATAGTTGATGGAGCATTGCCCTCTACATCATGTGACCTATGTACCTGCAAAGTCTGAAGTTGCTACGGCGGATGGTCTAGGAGATGCATTACAAAGAAAATACATTATTTGACCTTGACCCCAAGGTCACACAAGATGTTGCCCAGTACCCTTGACATCATATGACCTATGCACCAGCAAAGTTTGATGTTGCTACACCCCATGGTTAAGGAGAAGATAAATTTACAAGTAAATACATTATTTGACCTTGTTGTCAAGGTTACACAAAATGTTGCCGAGTACCCTCCACATCATGTGACCTATGCACCAGCAAAATTTGATATTGCTACATCCCACAGTTAAGGAGAAGATGCATTTACAAGAAAATACATTATTTGACCTTGACCTTCGCCCAGTGCCCTCTACATCATGTGACCTATTCACTAACAGAGTTTGAAGTTACTACGCCAAAAGCTTTAGGAGGAAAAGCATTTACAAGAAAATTCAATATTCGACCTTGACCTTGGGGTCAAGGTAACACAAAATGTTGCCCAGTACCCTCTACATCATGTGACCTATCCAGCTACAACGATTTGCAGTTGCTACGACCAACAGTTTAGGACTAAGGAGGAGATGCATTTACAAGAAAATACATTATTTGATCTTTGACCTTGACCTTGAGGTCAAGGTCACATAAAATGTTGCCCATTACCCTCTACATCATGTGAACTATTCAGCTAAAAAGTTTGAAGTAGCTGCGACAAAAGGTTTCAGAGGAAATGCATTTACAAGAAAATTCAATATTTGACCTTTGACCTTGACCTTTGGGTCGAGGTCACACAAATTGTTGCCAAGTACCCTCTTCATCATGTGACCTATTCAGCTACAAAGGTTGAAGTTGCTACGTCTAACCCTTTAGGAGGAGATACATTTACAAGAAAATACATTATTTGACCTTTGACCTTGACCTTGGGGTCAAGGTCACACGAAATGTAGCCCAGTACCCTCTACATCATGTGACCTATTCAACTACAAAGTTTGAAGTTGCCACCCCTAACGGTTTAGGAGGAGATACATTTACAAGAAACGTAGAAGACGGAAGGACGGACGGACGACGGACCGACTTTGACACGAAATTAATATACCCTTTTTTCTAAAGAAAAAACGGGTATAATTATTACTTAATGCAGGTCAAAAGTATTGCAGAATGCCCAGGGAGCATTCTGCAATACTTTCAACTTTCATTAAGCTACCATTTGGCATTGAGATGTTTGTTTTGTCTATTTTTGAGTGGCCGCTTAAGATATGTTTCACTGTATTCATCCTATTAGCCTCGCATGCTCATGATCAAGAAGATTCCGTTGTATTATAGTCAGGGTGCCAAACGTACCACCATCGAAAAGCAATTGGACCCCAGGGGTCCATTTGCTACTCGAGGGTGGTAGGTACCAGAATTTCTAAGGAAACCTATACCCTTGTTGTGATATTCCAGGGGATGCCCGATGGGGGTCCGGACCTCCAGCCCCCCATCTGGATCCACCCATGCGATGATAAGTTTGACTTGAGAAAGCTGTTTCAACTTTTGATTCCAGCCATTTCAGAACTGTTTAGAAATTCTTGGGGACAGTGCACCAGATTTCGGTACCTGTCAAATCAGCGAGCAGTGTAGGCTCAGGCGAGAACCCACTCCCTCTATCCCAGGGAAAACTAAGATAGTACAGGCATATACATATATGGTTAGATGCGATGCCAAGAATGGCAAAAGAGCGTAAAAATAGATAGTCCTGTAGTTTGATGTCATACAATAGAAAGTATTCCTTAGAATAGCCGAGAATCAAACTTAGAAGTTTGTCTAGTACAAATGAGAAAATGTGAGAAAACCTCGAGAGTACAGGGATGTGTATGACGTCGCTGTGATGCCAAGTATAGAAACATATGTCATGAAAAAAATAGTTCTGTCGTTTGTTTGACATCATACAGAAGGAATTATCGCAATGTGAGGAATCAAACTGAGGAGCGTGTCTTTCACAACTGTGAAACTGTGACAAAACTAAGATAGTACAGGCATATGTATGGCCATGCTGTGATGTCAAAAAAGCAAAACATGCGCGGATCCAGAGGGGAACAGGGGGCCGGACCCCCCTGGAAAATCACAAAATTAACGGTTTCATAGCATTACTGGTCACAAAGCTACCAAGCCAGCATTCAATGTTGGGCCATCATCGGCACGCCAGCAAATCGTCAAATAAATGGCGTTTCGGTTGCGGGCCAATGATGGCCTACTTTGGATTCTCCCTCCTCAACTTAAAAGAAGAAAAAAAACGCTGTCAAAGCTGGACCCCTCTGACAATACTTTCGGGATCCGCGCATGTAAAACGAGACACAAAGTAAATATTTTTGACATTTGTTTGACATCATACAACGGAGGAGAACTTGTCTTATACAACTAAAACTGTGACAAAACTTAGATAGTAAGGCGCTGTGATTCCAAGAAAAGCAAACTCTGACATGAAATTGATAGTTTTGACGTTTCTTTGACATCATACAGCAGGAAGTATCCCTTAGCTGAGAAGCAAACTGGAGAGCTTGTCTTATTCAACTAAAACTGTGACAAAACTAAGATAGTACAGTCCCTCCCTTTCTGACCAATGTCACGCAAACACAGTACAGGGGACCACTCACTCACTGCCCCAGTTTGGCACATTTCTACACAGCAACCTGGTGCTGGCCCAAAATATTACAGGTGCTTGGATTGGTTAAGATTCCAGTGTTTCTAAAAACTGTTATCTGGTATGACAGTGATAAAGATTGATTTTGGATTAAAGACATTGTACTGTCTGCTTGTAAAACCCTTGAATAAAATGTAGGGAGAAAGTGGAATTTCTACGTCAGGCTTATAGATTTTCTGTCCATGTTTGTTTGATTTTCGCTCACTTTAGTTGATGTACTGTTTGGGCAACATTTGTATTAGGACATACTTCCAGATAAAGAAAGTTTTTTACTGTAATTGTGGAAAATTTCTTATCCAGTAGTTAAAACATTTGTTTTGGTGCTCACAAGAACCGTGTCATTGAGTCGGTTCTATTATATTACTATGCACGTTGTCGCAGACACATATTTTGTATATGCCTAGTGCGAAGGGACCGCGGCACACCGACATCATAACCGAAAAATGCAGACACATATTTGACTGTCGTTCTAATAGTTTGGTAAATGCTATCACTGTGCAAATATATGACAGCTAGTCATCAAGTAACATTTATATGAAAGCAAACTGTTTAACATTTTATAAGCATTCTTACATTCAAAAAGTGATGGCAAAAATCGACGAAATGGTATCTTATGTAACCGTTAAGTTCTTTAAAAGGTGCACACTGCACGCGCCTTGGCGAAGACTTGAAATAACAAATGCATACACCCAGGGGAGCCTGTCAGCCGACATGACATCTTATGTAGGCGACAGAATATGTTCTTGCATAATAATGAAACGACCTTTCCTCGCAAATAGTGCTATGTCCTCGCTTAGTATGTTCTGTCTGGTATTATGATACTCGGACTAGACTGACACAAGTGTTCATTTATAGCCGACTTTTAAAACACCCACATATGAGCCGCTACATGTGATTTCCAACAATGTGGCATTTTGACAAGTGTAGGCTCAGAGGAGCCTGTGCAGCCTCCTTTTAAGCTTAAAGACTCCAAATGATGTTCAGTCAGTAGCTTAATACTCATAGAATATTTAAGCGACTAGCAAAGGCTCTGATCAGACTGCGCGTATGCGCAGGCTGATCTGAGGCTTTGCTGGTCGCACATACCACAATATGGGAAATCTCATGTCGCGGCTCAATTATGATATTCTTGGGTATTCTGTATCATCAAATGAAGTGATTTAACCTTAAAATTTCGTCTGCTGAAGTCATCTGCTGCACATACTTGCTGACATTATTGTCTAATCCAAGTATAGACTAACAGTGTGGGCCCAGATCAGACTGTTCCTATAGGAGTAGTCTGATCTGGATCTAAACTGTTTGTTGAAGAGGTTTCTAAAGCTTTCAGCAGACAAAAAAAACAGACGACATATTTTGTGATAGGCGTTTGAAGGTTTAATAATACCGTTTAAAGCCTGGTCTCTTATTTCGCGTGGGTGAACGACGCATACTCCAGGCAAGATAATACCTTTTCTAAAAAATAAAGTACTTGCGACATGGGGTTTTCCCCTTCTAATTCTTCATGAAAGCCCGTTGTTGTGCCAATTAAAACCGTCTCATAGATTAAAACGCATTCAGGGAGCACCACATCATGATTGCATGGAAAAATATGAAGAAAAAAATGAAAAAAAAAAAATAATAAGCGAAAATAGCATACTGGATTGCATACGGGATTGATACTGCTCCTGTCTGGCATTACGAATGACCTTGAAGAAAGTGCATTTTTACTTTGCCATTGATTAAAGAAGGGTTGTTGTCAGTCACTAGCGAAAGTATGTGCACAAAGTACTGGTAAACTGCTTAGTCAAGCTTGCCGAGGAAAAAGTGGTGTTAGGTGAACTGAATTTATTTAAGAATCGTTTAAATTTAGTTACAAAAAGATCATTGTTTCTTGACGTCTGCAATACTCCCCCAGGTTTTCGATTCTTATGTGGACGCTAAACGCATTATAAACTTGGCTTGACCTTAGTCGAGGAGATTCCTCAACAAAATGTCTACTCGTTACTATCGATCCCCTGTTGCCGGGCTACCCGACTATGACTGCTTGTCTGAAGAGGTGACAACGGGCTGATAAAAACTGGCTGAAAATCTTCATTCCACAGTAGCTGTTTGAAGATCTCTTAAAATCCGGATTAATAATGGATCTTTTTTGTCACTAATCTAATCATACCAACGAGAATTGGACTTTGCATTTGTGTATTAACTCTCCTTCCTTGCTAGCGGCGACTTTTGTCGTCTGCTGTAACCTTTGCAAACAGTTTGGACCCAGATCAGGACCGACCTTCTGTCGGTCCTAATCTGGACCCCAACTGTTTGACACTCTGTGTTCGTGAAAGAATTTGTTTTTGAAAATAAAAGAGTTAATTTGAAAAGAGTCAGCAGTGTCAAGAAAAGCGTGAAAAATACCCAGCATTCACAGAGTGCAACTCACAACTGCAGCAAACGACCTTTCTGGTGCCTTCATTCTGAGATAAAACATGGCTGTATTATAAATATTGGCGACCTGCGGCGACGCACTGCGCCCTCGCTAAAACTGAAAAAAAACGAACATGAGATTTTGGTACGTATCGCCCCCAATAAACGTCCATGCTGACGTATCCAGTTGGGCAAGAGTTCTGAATACCAGGGGTAGGACTTTGGGGTACTGGGATGACGAGCAGAACAGAATGCATGTAACATTTTCATCCTAGGGTCAAACTGGTGACCTTGGCGAGGTCAAAAGGTCAAATATCATTAACATGTCAGTCTCATAGATTTTTATACCAAACTTTGTTTGTGTTCTCACAAATAAAAGATAGAAAACATATTGAACAGAATTTTCATTCTGTTGCCAGGGTCATGCTTTGGGGTGGGTCTTCGTGGTGCTGGGGGGGGGGAGTCAAAAACTTTAGCGTGGGGATTTGCGATGGAGCCCCATCGACTGCGCGCTCTAGTTTGATAATTGCCGCATAGGCGACCAGCGAAAGCTCAGATGAGCCTGCGCAAAAGCACAGTCTAATCAGAGCCTACGCAGTCCATGGAGGTAGATGGAGGTCTAACACAAAATAGAACTAGCCCCTCTAAGTAGCTCTGTGTGTATGTTTAAAGAGCGACTATAAACTGTGAAAAGTACGTGTAGGTTAACAACAAAAGCGGTGGCAGCTAAGCACCCCTTTTGGTGTAAACATCAGTACTCTTACTTTCCTGAGAACAACATTTCTCCAGTATCAAATGTAAAAAATATCAACCAACTATTGTTGTAGTTATTCTCAGGATGAATACTGAATTAAAATCGAGCAGAAATACTTTTAAAGCAGTTGAAATGTTACGCCAGAATCAGTGGCAATTCAGCTGCCACCAAATGTGTTGTAAAGTTACACTTATTTTAAAGTATACGCTTAAAATGCGATAAGAACTATTATCGCAAGAGGATGCACATTTGCCATCTAGTTTAAATCAAAATTGTAAGATATCTTTTGAGCCAGTGCATGCGATTTCCAACACTGTGGCATTTTGACATGAGCATCTGTAGCCCCTTTTAAGCTGAGACACTCCAAATGGTGTTCAATCAGTACACGCTTAACAATCATAGAATACTCTAGCGACTAGCAATGGCTCTGATCAGACTGCGCGTATGCGCAGGCTGATCTGAGGCTTTGCTGGTCGCACATACCACATTGATGAAAATCTCATGCACTGGCTCATTAATGGTTTCATTAGCTTTGTCTTAGGCAGGTGTTTGACTTACCAGACTATGAGTAATTGAGAGTACAGTGTGTCACGAACTTGCGTCTCTACATGTAGCCTACGTCTCTGCAGGATTCGCGATGCCCAGTCGACGTATTCTCGGCACGTTTTTAATCAAGAACGATATGAGCGCGTGCCCTGCTTAGTATTCGGAGGCATGCACAAGGAACTCGGAGATTAATTAACAAGGATATGTCTCATACTAACAAGGTTGATAACTCTGGCGAACTCTTTAAAAATTTATGCGAGCGCATCGATCTAATTGTCGCTAATACATTCACGGCACATTCACGCTGTTTTTCACACCGACAAGGGTGAACGTGTGACGGGTATTTGAGGTCTGTTGACCCTTTGTAGACTGAAAACCCTTAAACGGGCACTTTGCAAATAGTTTAGACCTAGATGCACTGCTACAGTACGCGGCATTTAATGAGGGTCTGCACTGTTTGCTAATACAAAATCGATCTTTTGAGAAAGAAATACAATATTTTTGGTGACTCCTCAATACAAATACAGTAAATTCTGTCTTAAGCGGCCACTCAAACATAGACAAAACAAAGGTCTTAAAGACAGGTGATAGCTTAGTGCAGGTCGAAAGTATTGCAGAATGCTCCATGGGAGCATTCTGCATTACTTTTGACCTGCATTAAGTGATTATCGGTATTGAAAACATATTTTAGGGACCTCTTTTGAGTGGCCGATTTAGACAGGTTTTACTGTAAATCTTTGCCGGAGTCTTCTGCTATGCCCCTTCAGCATCGAAGGCTTTGGCGAGAATGCACTTTTGCGCAGACTCGTCTTCGCCTTCGCTGCTCGCATATGTGATAAGTTCTAACAAATCTTATGGGCTGTTCAATATGTAGTATCAAATATACTCTAAGAGGACTTTGAAAACGCATCACCCAGACTAAATCCTTTTCGTTGCATACCAAAGTCTGAAAAGCTTTTAGTGTGCCCTAGAAAATTCATGGTTGTAAAGTTAATTTAAGATATTGAAATAACAACCTTTATAAGACAGGGGAAGGCAATTTCGAAGGACACCAGTGATCAGCTGTAAGTTAACCCACTTAAGTTTTGTTTCCTGACTCAACATATATATGTTCTAGGCGTCTTTGACGATCTCACATTCATCATTGAACGATTCAAAATGTATTGACAGTATGGTATGCTCAAATTTTTACCCATTTAAATACGCCGACATACCCACCCACTCTGATTACTATAGTGTAGGGATAAAATTCAACATCTTGAGTCTTTCAAAGTTTTAATTATTTTTTTCCAATTTGTTTACAGATGGAAGTGCCGTTTACAAACGACACATTCTGAATAAATTACGCTGGTGTCACGTTTCTTTTGTTTTACATGCAAATGGCATTAACGTATGGTTTAAAGACATTAAACTGCGTAACTGGTGATGGTATCATACATGCTTTGTACAGTGTAAACAGAAAATAACCCAAAAGCACCATCTGACTTTGCAGAATAGCGCTGGATGCTACCATGTGATGTCACCAGTTAAACTTACAACTGATAGCTGCAAGTAGTTCTACAATCACGTTTACCGTTTGCAAGAAAAATGCAAAATTATTGTGATGCGTTTTCAAAGTCCTCTAGTATATAATGATATGGTTGGGGAAAAGAAATGCTTCATTGTGTAGTCTGATCTGATAATTAAGTTTCCGTGTTCGCATTTAGCGTGTTTAACGCATTTTCTCAAGCAATGTGCATCATACAGTAGGCGTTGATGTGAAACTGTCATAAAATAAACATTGAAGAGAAGATGTGCATATCGATCATCAGGCGAGGTCTATTCAGCTCTACCATTCTACCATTTTATGTTGTCATTTTATCTCGTAATCAATTTCTGATTGTCACATTTCAACGCAACGTAGGCATTAATTTCGAAACCGAACTAGTTATATGGTACGGCACGCGATCCGGGTCATGTGACTCAGCCTTAACGATGGCGGATCACGCAATCGCTCAATAACTGCCATTCATTGAAAGCAGGTCTTATTACTCGATCCATTATGATCCCTGTGGCCGGTAGATAATTATTTCCAGTGTTGCGTGTCTTCAAGAAACTCCTAGCTGAGGGCTAGTTAAATCAATTTTTGTGATATTTTTCTCTTCCTTGACAACCTTTATTTTGAGGGTACGCTTTGGAACCGCCTTACAGGCGGTTCCAAAGCGTACCCGCAAAAGTGGTCATGATAAAGAGATCTAGAATAACAAGGAGTCCCAAACGATATCGCCTCATATTTCCCGTTATCGTGTCAATGAATCCTCCGAACCAGACAGAAATTGCGAAATCATTATCAATAGGCAAAAAATCCTGCAACGAAATTCTTGGCAGATAGGCCCGATAAACCCGTGCAAGTTGCCAAATTGTTTTTTAAATATCGTATACGAAACAAAAATGAATAAGTTGTAGGCTGGGTGTTGGGAGGATCTAATCTAAAATCTTGGCAGCCTGGTTAATCTATGAGAAATGGTGATTCATAAGCATGCACGTACATGCATTACAAAGCACACATTTGTTATTTTTAAAAAAATGTAGATCTAGCAAAACGCGCTTTTATGATATTCGATATATAAATTATACCCATTAATGCATTTTCTGGTTTCTACTTTTTACACCTCACATTTGTTTAAAGGGTTGCTATTGTATGCAACCTAGTGCACGGTGCTCACTGTGCTGTGGGTTAGCGGACAATGACATACTATTGTAAGAATATAACTGAAATATGAATGATGCCCAAAAACTGCATCAAGTTTGATGCAGTTTCCGGGCGGGGCGGATCCAGGAGTTCGGGAAAGGGGTTCATATGTATAAATGTATGTGTGTTCGCTTTGCTGATTTAATCTCAGTTTTCTTTAATATTCCATCAAAATGAAATAATTTGGTCTCACTGAGACCAAATTGTTTCATTTTCAAAGGATATTTAAAAACGGGGGGGGGGGGGGGGGGGGGGGTTGAACGAACCCCCTGCATGTACTCCCTCTGGATCCGCCACAGCCGGGCATCACTCATATTTCAAAGAAGATTCCAGGAATGAATACAAACCTAGCTAAATGCAGTGTCCACGACATCGTCCTAGCCATTACATTTGCAGTGTCCACGATATCGTCCATCATGTACATTGTACAACAGGTAGGAGTTGACTTGTAAACACTGCTTGTTACAGCGAGTAGGCAACTGGTGACTGTCTGCTTCCTTAGCACAGAAAAAGGAATATAATGTTATTGTACTTCTAAATAGGCATTTTGCCAATCACGGAATATGTTTTACGAAATTTTGATTTCAAATTTAAACCCAATTGCAAAGGAGACAAGCCATTGTCTTAGCCCGCTTTTATTTGCTTATTGGGTTGTCTTCATGTAATGATAAAATTAGTCTGCTCGGCTACGGAAACCTGGAATCATCATGGCGATGTGTCAAATTATATCTGTTAGGCAGCATGCTTGGACTGGTCTGCGTCTTAGTGATGGTTTTTAGCATACACAAAACAGTTTGTCTCACGGCGTGGTTCATTTTGATGTAAGCTGGCGTTTTTCCATGAACACTGAAGCTGTTTTTTGAGCATGATCTATTTTCCTTATATCTGTTTCAGCGCTGGATACAATCCAAGCACTAAATATAAACCACATCTGTTGTTTTTCTTAGTACAGGTTGCGTACTTTATGACGAACTATATTTCCATGCGTAAATTTACTTTGCAGTCCACACTGGTTCCGATTTACAGAGTCTGAAATGCAAGAGTTCGCCAGAGTATGAGGAACCAACTTAATTGTCTATTTTGGCGCGCTAATTCAGCACACGAAGAATTCTTGGCATCGGCGTGTCTGGTTTTTCTACGTCACGATCCTGTCTTTGTTCCTTGCCAAAAATATTATTTGTTATTAAGACTTTGGATGTAACCCGCGTGCTCTAAGTAACAGACAATGTGCGAATTGCGCGCGTGCCAGTTCTATCGTGTGTGGCTGGAAGTTAATAGATCTGCACTCAATACAAGATCTGGTCCAAGTCATGCGGGCGACTTCCTGGCAAAGCCCGTCGATTTTTGCAGAATCAAGTTCTGTCTTGAAAATGAACAGCTACCTGATGGGGACGGTAGGGTCTGAAAAACACGTAAAATCTTGGCCTTTTAACCGTTGTATACAGGGACGTAGCCAGAGTCTTTATCATGTTGAAGCGATAGCGAATAACAAAGGTGCTGATCAGACTGCGCGTATGCGCAGGCTGGTCTGCGCCTTTGTTATTCGCAAGTAACAAAGTCAGGGTTTTTCGCGTCGAGGCCAATATAATGTTGAAGCACATGCTTCCTGGCCTCCGCTTGGCAACGCGCCTGGTATATATAAGACTCGCAAAAGGGCCATTCCCACAAAGTGGGTAAATTCAACAAAGTGGGCCAGTCCCACATAATGGACCAATTACACAAGCTTGGCTCGATTGCGGAGCCAGTTTCACCAAACTGTGCAAATATGGCAACCAATCGTCAACACCTTTCATTAAATTGGTAAACTGATTCAAAATATTAACAAATCTTGATGCTGCGAAATGTATAAGTCAAAAACTGCCTTAATTACTATTAGCAATCATTATTTTTCCAAATCTTATTTGAACTCAGAAATTTGACTCTCCACGCTTTACAGCCGGAAAAGAAAGAGCGAGAGAGCAAATACGTCATTAATGGGGCATTTGCTCTCTCTCTCTCTCTCTTATCATTATACCTATTGGTCTCTAAACACATTCACTACTCACGTCGTAATACTGCTCCATTATAAATTTGTAAGACGCCATTATATGTACGAGTATTACTATATGCATGCAACAATGTTTGTATTCATGTTATTTCATTTATGCCTCATATATTGTAACCATTATTGTTTATTGTACCTCATGTTGCCAATGTACTTGGACTGAGAGAAAATAAAGAATGATTTGATTTTGATTTGATTTGAAACGAAAGTATGCAGTATGCGTGCATGTTATAGACTAGTACGCTTCATTTTTTACAAGATTTGTATTCATTCATATCACAATATCGCAATCGTGTGATAACGTAAAGATAGTAAATGTAGCTTTCTATAAGCAGAAATACCATGCACCAACTAATCTGGGAAAGCTGCACATTAGGAAATAGTGGGGAAAACAACTTGCTGGGTTTGACTGACATATTGATCTCTCATGCCAAGGAATTAAGTGGGAACGAGCGCAGCGAGCATGAGTTGAGCACGAAAAATAAGTTTTATAAGCTTCGAGCCTTGCCCCGAGGTTATAAAACTTTATATACTCAACTCAACTGAGCGCAAAATTTCAACTGCTCATATAAACTAAAATACAGACAAATAAAAATGTTTTCTTCAGTCTCTCAGATGTTGTATTTATCATACTAATGAATGTTAAATGACAACAATTGTTGGCATTTTAACATTTATGAGCAGGATAAATTTCGTGCTCAGTTGAGTTGAGCATGAAAAATGTTTTATAACCTCGGAGCCAGGTCTCGATGCCTTTCTATGTGTGTTTTCTAGGCCAAACTGAAACTGGGTCACAATGGATTAAAATCTAAAAAGTTTATATTGAATCACATTCGCTTTACAGTCTTCCTTAATGAATGTTATGATATTTAGCAATATGTTTGCCTTGATATCTAGGCCGGTATCCGGCATGTGGTACAAGTTGGCACGTGCGTTCAGCGAAGCCTCGCATCAGTCTGTACATCCAAACAGTCTGATCAGGGTCTTTATTTTACTACCTGAAGAAATCTTGGACCATTGGCCATCTATAGAACGCCCATCATCAAAGACCCTGATCAGACTGCGCGAATGCGCAGGCTGATCTGAGTCTCCGATTGGCGCTCATTGGTAACTTGTAACGTTACCTTTGCTGGATAGTTGATAGTTTTAAGAACATCATTGAAACTGTGTCATACGAGAGCAAAAATTAGGTATTTTAAAATACGCCAGATCAGCAGAATCAAATTTGTCAAAGTTAGAACTCACTCTTTTAGAATACCATCTTGATAAGTTTGAAACACTTGCATTACTCAGCTGTTTGGGTAATTTACAGCTGTAATAAAGAGAAGTTTGTCTGGCTCAATATTAGATGAGCCCATTTATCTAAGCATTGCGCCGCTATCATAAACCATGTTTTTGCAATTTACAATTTCAAAGAACACGAAACCTAGGATATTAAGAACGTTTTATTATTTTCATCACGCAGCCACTTTCAAACTAAAGCAATTAAACAAAACTGTTATTGGACTTCCTAAATTGCTAGGGCTTCTCACCAGCCCCCGACATGATGGTACCTATCGTATTTCAGCATAAAATCACTCTTAAAACATGCATACACAGGTAACCAGTTGGGCTAAAGAGATCTTAATTGTTGGTCTGAGTCTCCATCTAGTACCTGGCTTAATGCAGGCGAGCAGCGGAGGCTATGACGATACTGCGCACATGCGCAGTCTCGTCTGAGCCTTAGCTGCACGCATTTGAAATAAGTATCAAAATCTCATGAAATGGCTCTTTGACAGACTTTCCAGAAAATTTCTCCAGTTTTGACAAATCGCGGATAAGAAACTTATTCCACCTCACGCCTGAAGGCTTTTGATACATATTGAATTTCAATTTGGCATGCAATCCTTTCTGAAGCCCATTATGCTTTATCCTGTTTATTACGGGGACTGATGTTTTTCAATGGCATTTATTGGTCAGTAACGACTAGTCTCACGCAACGAGAGAGCGCCTACAGTCTAAATCATCTACCGTCACGGAATACTTCAATTTTGTGTTTAAATAAGGCACAACGCATTCGTGACAGTACATTATGAAAGCGGGTTTAATCTTATCCGAATTATGCAAATATCTCAATCACATAAAGAGTTTATGTATATTGCTTGTTCAGTGTATTACTAAAGTCTCCCTCAAATATAGCCACGAATGATCGATACGTCTCGGAACTGTCAGGAAGTGCAGTGCTCGACAGTGGCAATGGCGACATTGAGACTTAAACACTTTATCATGGCATAATATTTATATATTGCTTATTCAGTTTTTTTCATAGAGTTCAATTGAAACCATTGCTACGGTCAAAATTCTTCTCTATCTTCTTGATAGCTTCTAAAGTTGTCCCTCAACGAAGAATTTTACATGGTAGAAACTTGGTTAGGACTATTGTGCATGGCCTTGTTATCTATCCCGTTTGGCAACTGTAAAATTTTACAATGCTTTCCGAGAAGTTTGAGCAATTGAGACTGAGGAAGTCTGCTAATCACCGTGGCAATGAGGTAAAGATTCCAATTTTTAGATCACTTGAGCCGAACGCCCATGGGTCAGCTTATAGTATACCAATGGCTCCAGCATCCATCCGTCAACTTTTTCCAACATCTTCTACCACTGGGCCAATTGAACTCAAATTTCATATGGAGACTTCTTAGGACGTGGCTACTGAAGTTTGTTTAAATGGTCCTTGTCACATGACCAAGATGGCCACCACGCCCATATCTGGCAAAACCACTTTAAAATCATCTCCAGAACCAGAGGACCGATGACATTAGGACTTGGTATGTAGCATTTGGGACGTGGGACTTACCAAGTTTGTTCAAATGATGATCCTAGGTTGACCTTGACCTACTGAACGTCAAGGTCAAATTTGCTTCATAATGCATTTAAATCAGATTTTTTTTTTGAAAAGTTGATTTTTTTTATTAAAACTGCTTAAGCCAAAGTCATTATTCTTCCTTGGTGACACAATCATTGCAATGTATATAAATAAGTTCAAAAGGTCAAGGTCGTTCTCTTTTACAAAATGCTAGAATATCTCTCATATCTTGCACCCCCTATTGTCGGTAGTACAACTGGATACAGATTACGTAATGAGCCTCAGATCTTCAAACTATTCATGCTAGATCACAGCAATATTATAATTCCTTTCTACCTTCAGTTACACGAGCTTGGAATGGACTATCAGAGGACAAGAAAAACCCACCGTCTTTTTTAACCTTCAAACCTAAACTCAGTGATATTCAAAGGCCACACCAATACTACTACTCTGGTAACAGACTAGGCCAAATACACCATACTCGCATATGTTTAAACTTGTTCGTCCTTAAAACAACAACTCTTCTTTAAAAAAAACATTGACAGCCCTCACTGTGAGCGGGGAGCAATCGAAGACACCCAACACTTCCTCCTAAACTGTAACCTGTTTCAAAACTTGCGTGATGATCTCCTTAAGTCACAACATATTGGGGAGCGCAGTGGCTAAGTGGTAGAGTGCTTGACTCGTGACCGAAGGGCCGTGGGTTCGAGCCTCCCCGGCGTCACTGTGTTGTGTCCTTGAGCAAGACACATTAATCCTAGCTTAGTACTGGTTCAACCCAGGAAGACCCGTCCCGACGTAACTGAAAGATTGTTGACTGGGACATAAAGAATCAAATTAAATAAACAAAAATCACAGCACATTGTCGGCCAACATTAAATTTGCTTTTGTATACCAATGCTAACTTGTCAAAAGAGGAAAACAAAACTATTTTTTCTGCAGTTCAAGACTTCATCTTAAAGACAAAACGTTTCTGATCTTATTACAAACTACATCTTCCATCATGCATCTGATTTATTTTCCATTCGGGGTACTATTAGGTTATACTTATCATCCATTTGCTTTGCCTCAGAGCAAGCCATATTATCAGACTATTAATAAGTATGCAATAAGCATTTTGAGCTACCATAATGGCTTTCTTATAGGAGACTACCATCAATATATTTTAACGTATTTTTCTCAGTAACCACAAGTCCAATTAAACTCAATGTTCATATGGAGCATGCTTTGGATTAGACAACCTTTATATGACTTGATTGTCCATGTCACATGTCTTTGAAAGTAATGGGCCAATCACCTTTGGTATTGGCATGTCTCATGAAGTATATGTGCCTTATACAGTATCCTAGGTTGATTTTGACTTTGTAGAACCTAATATTAATTGTTAAAGCGCTACCTATACTTTGCAGCAGACGACAATTTAAAATTTTGCCGCTTTTTCAAAAATAACAAACAAGGGGTGTTATTGTTGTATCAGGTATCAAGCCTATGACGGCTGAACTCTCATAGCCTGGGAGAGGCCAGCCACAGCTAGCATATGACACCCGAGACCAATGTACGGTAAAAAAAACCCTCCAAAAAACTAGTGGGGTTTAATGTGAGTTTCCGAACGTACATTGGACACGAATAAGTTAGCCAGCGTAGCGGTCGGAGTCTGTTTTTACCTTGTGGAAAGAAGCCGGAGTACCCGGAGAAAAGAACCACAGCAATTTTGCTCGTAACAGACAAACCGAAACAAGCCGCTTTGAGGCTGGAGGGGTACACTGCATCATCAGCTCGACTAATTTACACAGGAGCCTCAGCGTATGCGTCATAGAACAACACTGTTCTCAGCAAGAACCCCAAATGTCGCACATGCTCGGAAAAAAACCCGCCCACTAAAAAAGAAAAGTCTGAAAATTGATTACATTTGAATAAGGCGCAAAAATGTAGAGAAACCACTTCTTTAACATAATGTAACACTCAGGTTACTAGATTGAATGCCAGTCGCAGATAAAACATAAAATAGACAGCCAGGCACTAAAGCCAGATGTTGGAACATTCTACAACAACATGGCGGCTAGCCCACGTTGCTTCACAAAATATTTTTTGCTAAGCATTTTTACAAAAATTTGGATATAATTATCCTTCCTAATAAGAAGCAGTTATCAGATAACATCTACAGCGCATATCCCATTAAAAACAGTAAAAGGGAATAAAATAGAAGCCCCATTTTACTGATAATTTAGAATTTTGAAGAGCAGAAAAAACACATCCGACCAGTCCGACAATCCAGCCTGTAGCCTTTCTGCTGGCAGACGATTCTCATGAAATGCCGTATCTTATTCTTTTCGAAAATTGGGAAAGATGTCGCAAAATTTGTCGTCTGATGCAGTTGTGATTGGTGCTTTGAGGGTCAAGGTCTACATTCTTGTGACTCTATGGCAGGTGAGCGATTCAGGGCCTAAGGTCCTCTGGTTTTATTTTAAATTATGCATGAAGCAAACTGCGCCGCTATGTGTTCCAAGATATTGTTCTTGGATCCTAGTTGCCATCATTGTACAACTTTCTAATGAGATCAGAGTTCTTATCAACGTCCATACATGTGTTTGCATGCCTTCTTTACCCTCGCCTGTGCCGCAATAAGTACCAAAGTACATGGGTGAAAGTTTTCAGGATTAATCCTGAATTCAATAGTTTGAGGATGACGTTCCATAGAAAGTTAGCCTCAAAATGCTGAATTAGGCAGATTTTAATAGCTTCTCTGATTAGTTTTCAGCGATCTAAACACAATCAATTAAACTTGAAATAATTCATTTTGTAGGCATCCAGCAAGTTTTAAAATTTGAATTTCTAAAGGCCAGGATTCTGGAAATGTACTGAGAAAGTAAGACTCAAAACAAGCCTCAAAATATCAAAGGGGCTCTTACATGGTATGGGAAATTAACATGGGAGTCTGCCGACGCTTGGAATTTTATAATATTATGTTTATTAATTGTCTAGGGTATAACTTTTATATTTATGGTGCATTTGAGATTTTGTGCAATTCCATTGCTTATTTATGACGTCATGCATGATATCACTACAATACCTTAGGGTACCCAGTTATAATCATTTCTAAATTAATGGACATATCATGTCACGGGCGCAGAAATGTGTTATTAAAATAACTATATCATTGATAAGTTTGATGATACTATAAATGGCTTTGTATGTATTAGGATAGTGGATGGGCATTCATTCTTAAGACATGTTACGCCAATTTCCAACTGTATATTATGTATTCAGTCAAATTTAGAATTATCTTTTTTTACTTTTTGCCGTCTTTGTCAAGATACCATTTCAACATATAATTTATCCATATATGGTAAGAATATGTAGACCAAATTTCATGAAATTCAAGGACCGGTAACATATTTTTTCAACTTGATGTAAACACATGGCCCTAATTCATCGAAATGTGAAAAGTACAATAATTATGTTTCAGTGTAAAAACATACTTGAACGCTTGCTTGGTTTGAATCAACATGCTAGTACGTTTATTGGTAGAAGTTGATATGTTCACTGTTTTCTCCTATTATGGATTGGCAAAGAAAAAAAACAATATTTTTTGATATTAAGTGCCACGATTCTTATTTAATGGAGTGCTTACTCAATAATATTAACCAAAATGATACAATATGGTGACACATGTACCTACCACATATAGTTTCTAACGTTAAAACTACATCTAACCTATGTTACACGTAATATGTAACATTATTAAGAATTTTAATTCATACAGAAGAGAAACCTTATAACAAATCAGTTCATACAGGACAACCTTATACTAAAGATTTTATAATTGTAAGCCTCATTGTTAAACCTGGTTCATAAGAATAAGCCCCTGTCAAACCTATTGGTTAAAATTAACCATTGTGGTCACAGAGAACTCTTGGCACCAAAGTTATTACTAATGTAATGCTTAAATCTTCTCTGATCATTCTGTTCTGTAAAACTGATGCTGGTTTCGATCAAATAGCAACATTTATACTTAAGGTGGCTGTATATTCTAGGCATACAGTTTCGTTTTTTGACCTCACTTATTCATGTAGAACACTGTTCTATGATAACTTTGATAAGACTTTATCCTGATCAAGGCATCAACATGTTGTTACTCTAGTTTAGTTTGGATGTAAAGGAAATATCTTGTCTTCTTGTTTTCACGCGTGTATTGTTATGATATGATGTTTCTTAAACAATATCATTTAAGACTTGAAGTAGTGATACACATTGTCTTGGCCCCGTAGTGCCATGACATAGGGCCGTGACCTTCGGCATTTCTGACCTTTGAATCATTTGAAATTGTCTTAATATGTCTTTTTTTAAGAAAAGTGGAAGTAGATTTAAAAACAACCTCCTTCTGTCGAGTTATTGATTCATTTCAACTATATAATTAATTTTGCTAAAACTGACCTATACCCATAACAGGTAGGAAATGACAAAGTTACCGGCTTTGAATTTTCATGAAATTTGGCTCAGATCAGCAGGATATATATGGCATGTTTTTGTGATAATATGATATCTTGACAAAGACTAGAACATATCTATCTTTGGAAATGAATTTTTCAATGTTTAGTAAATTTTTGAGAAAAATATTGAAATTTCATAATCACTTCTTCAGAAAACGTAAACCATAATTTATCCAAATGGTTTTGTGGTATCAATATAATGCCCATGGTATTTTGGATCCAATCTAGATGACAAATCATAGAAATAAACAAAACTTTAGATTTAGGACATAGAAATTGAGAGATAGGCACCACTTCAAAGGTGGAGTACGTCAGGTTGCTTCCTAAGCCTTTTTCTTAACTATCTAATTCGATAAATACATTTCATAGTTTGATTATAATAAGTTATTAATATGCAAAGTTTAAAGAAAATCCATGCGTGGGCACAGATGTAAGTACCCCTTTGGCAAATTACTATAGTATAACCTTTTTCATTTATTTTCAGTTTATCTAAAGGACATTTAATTTAAAATTGTTAATTATGGCAGGTTGGCTGAAAGGTAGGGTTTCTGGACCCCTTGGCAGGCAGATTGCTCACTCCTGCCTTTAAGTTTTTTTATTTCTTAAGTTTGGATTTTGTAATTTTTGAAATTGCACCCATGCTATTATAGAGTGCATTTAAAAAAGACACCAAGTGTGCCATTCCCTGTATCATTAATATTCACAGGCGGTCATATGACGTCGATATGTCCTTTAATAAGAAGGACATTAAAATTCCTCAAATAAATGCTATTTACACAACTTCTTTTGACTAAAAATGGTGTTAAAATGTTCAGGTTCGGTATATACAATTATAGTTGAAGATATATTTCAATAAGGCTAACTCTTTGCATGCTCGGTAGTTTTGCATGCATTTTATCTTCTGCTATTTTTTTTCACATTTGATTTTTTTAAGTTTTGGATACCATCAAAGTGTCAAACAGTTTTGACTCAGGTCAGGCCCAATATATGTTGGGCCTGATCTGAGTCCAAATTGTTTACAAAAGTTGTCAACAGACGTCAAACGCCAATACTTGCAGGCAAAGAGTTCATCGGTTTTCAAGTGCCAACCAAAAACCTTTCCAAAAAATGTATCAAAGTTGCCAAAGTACACATGCTATTGAGTCGTAAAGCGTGGGGGATAACATAGTGACCTCATGGAGAAAAGGGGCTCCGGGTTTTACGACCTGGTGTGACCGATAACGACTTGCTCAAAGGCATATCTTGGCCTCGGCGCGAGATAACCTGCCTTCGAGGTATGCAGCCAGGTGAGGCTCAAACCAGCCTACTACAGAGACTAGCTAGAATGCTGAAATTTTACATGTAGCAAGTATATCATTTATATTTCCCAGAATGCGGATCGGAAATGCGCTGCTCAGGTTGTGTCCCTATATGCGTCTTTAATTGATGGAAACGGAGTATATTATGATAATTTTGCCTCCATTGAGGACGGTGGGGGTATATTGCGTTTTGCCCGCATGTCCTTCTGTCCGTCAAACTTATATACTACCAACAATTTTGAAGCTCTTGAAATTGTATCGTGATTCTTCATGAAAAGTTAGCTGTCCCGTATGTTTTCTTGTCTGAATTATCTCCCTTTCTAGAGCCATGTCCCTTTAAATAAAGTAAAACTAAGAGCACAGAGCACATTAGACAGATCTAACCCAATCCGCTACTTAAGTAAAAAGTATTTGAGCTAGAATCTTGATACTTGGTATACTGACTTGTGCTCAGGAGTAGATAACCTGAATGACTTTTGGTTGAAGTCCATAAAATGACTGAGTTATGCCCCATTTTAAACTGGCATGTTTTTTTCAAGTTTGTGCCCACCAGATGTACTAAGATCATCAGACGTATAAAATATTTTAATGAGATTGGCGCAACTTTAACTAACTTTCAATGAGTTATTGCCCCTCTTTGAACAAGATAGGATACTAGGTATCTCCAAAAGCTTAAGCTAGATTATTGTTATTGGGCTGATGAGTAGATGCTCGAATAACTTTAGATTCCGTAAAAACACTGAGTTATGCCCTTTTGAAATTTTGGCATTGTTCCAGTTTTTGGCCCTTTTGACCAAGAATGATGAATTTTGGTATGAAAAGAGTATTTGGTGTGTGGAATAGTTTAATGAGGGTGATAACTTAGCGCCAGCGTATCAAAGATTTATTGTCCCGGAATGGTTAAGGGTTGATCTATAGCGAAGTAGAAATTTAAAAATTATTGAAGCTAGAGTCGTGTTATAAAACCAGCACCACCCTATGGTTGCATGCGCGGATCCAGAGGGGGACAGGGGGTCCGGACCCCCCAGCCTGAAAAATTACAAAAAATACCGGTTCGGATCCTCTGAAAAATCACAAAGCTACCAAGCCAGAATTCGATGTTGGGCCATCATCGACACGCTAGACTATCGACACGCCAGCGAAACGCCATTTAAATTAAACTACAAAATTGAGCCGCGACATGTGATTTCCAACAATGTGGCATTTTGACAAATGTAGACTCAGACGAGTCTGTGCAGCCTCTTTTTAAGCTTAGAAACACCAAATGCCGTTCAGCCTCTTTTTAAGCTTAGAAACTCCAAATGCCGTTTAGTCAGTAGCTTAACAGTCACCGAATTTACAAGCAACTTTGCTGGTCGCACATTCCGCATTGTTGGAAATCTCATGTTGCGGCACAATTGTTTTTTGTTTTTTTTTCAGCGATCACGTATGCTCTCTCGGCTTTGTTCAGCAGTATGGATTATTAATCAATGCGTCATGCGCCGACATCTTTGCCAAAAATCTGAAGAAGAAGAAAAAATGCTTCGCTATTTGTATCTGTCGGAAAATATAATGGCGGCGTCATGAGAAAAATACTTCCTGGCATTGAAATTTGTTCTTCGGTGTAGAGCGGCTTATCTCTTCTCTGTCTTGTGCCTACCAGTGTCGTCTGCTGATAACATTTTCAAACAGTTTGAACACGTCCGGCCTCATCTGGATCCCAACTGTTTGACGCCCTGATTGTTTTTTTCATTTTTTTTTTTTTTTTTTTTGAAAAAGATTCAGCAGACGACAAAAAGCATGCAAATTTCGCACCATGCAAATAGTTGGTGTGATCTGAGTACAGTGTAGTTAAGCACACCAAAGCCGAAGGATCACTGCTGACAAGTGTACTCAAGCAGCTGGTGTCCGTCCGCCTGTCTGTAATCACTTGGCCATTTGTGAGACCGATGAATAACTGGGATGACCAATACGACCTTGAAACTTGGTGTGCAGTATTAGTGCCAATAACGCTGATCAGCATTTTTTTCAAAATAAACCCTTTTCGAATAATTCGTTGATGAGTACGATCAGAGTGTTAAACAGTTTGGAAAGGTTGTTCTTGCACACCGGATGAGGATATCTGAGGTTTTACCCTGGGATAGAAAATCTCATCTTACCCATGCCGTCATCTAACGTCATCATGTGAAATGGCATCTTAGCGTATTCAGGGCCTTCTGGAAGCTTATTTTAAAATAAATAAATAAAAACAGTGGTGAAAAAGAAAAAGAATCCATTATTCGTGTGAGGGTAGGATAGAAAAATCCGTCCCTCGGGATCACCGTTTGTCATCACTCGGCAAGCCTCGTGATACCAAACGGCGATCCTCGGTGCGGATTTTTCTATCCTACCCTCACACTCATGATAGATTCTTATAAACTGGTCACTTACAGGCAAAGACGTTTATGTCTCACTTCCTGGAGTGTTGACAAGTTGTCAAGAAAAAAATGTGATGAACATACATATTATAAGTATATCATTGATCAAAAAGATGCCGCAAGGTACATAATGACATCATACATTAATATGTCACTTTTTTCGTCATTGTAAATTCATACATATCACGAACATTCGCTGAATGGGACCTCGATGTTTGTGCAATAATTTGAAGATGTAACCTTTTATATTTCAACTGTTTTAAAAGATATGTTCTGTACGGAGAACAGCTAAATCAGTGACAGGTAGAATTTTTTTAACATACCCACTGGAGAAATGTTGGCCTCAAGTTAGCAGGAAAGTAAGTGTAAGTGTACACGTATATTGCTGGCAGCCGGTGGTACACATTTAAGACATTCTCCCCAAATTTCTTAAGTGATTCCAAAATGTTTTTGCGCAACGATTTGACAAATAATGCTTTGCAATAAGTATTTCCAAGATTATCATGATCATTAATGTAATAGCATTCGGAGTCTCACAATGCCCTGAATTACAAAAAATGAGTGAAATTTTCTCATTTCTCGAACTAGCTCCTGAGATTTAGATTTTTGTCGCGTAGCGAGCAGTGCAAATTTGACGAGCCTGAGCTGGGCTGTCTCGCCAAAGAGTTCACTGCACGCCCACACACTAAGAAATGAGGTCAATGAAGCTCGTGCTAAAAGTTGGACAGTTGCGAGTTTTTCTGCTCCACTCGTCTGTCGATAGCCTTTACAAACAGTTTGGAACCAAAGCTCACCTTTGACACATGTTTACTTTTTGGTGTGCCCCTCCCACATCCTTGAAAATCACAAGTGACTATAGGTTTACGTACCCCCTCGAGAAGCATTTGGACCCACAGGGCCCAATTGCTTCTCGAAGGAGGTTCGTACCACCCTCTGTTAAATACGTTGATGACTAAAAAAGAAGAAAAATGTTATCAGGATCCCCCCACGACGGAATCTTCATGGACATGTGGGATAAGTACGAGATTCTCATGTTGCGGTTCTCAATTTGTATCGCAATTGAGGCGCTTCTAAAGAGCACAAAACGACGTGTTTTTTTCGTGGACGGTAAAAAGCAACACCCTGGATACACAATTTTCAGCCATTCCCTCGGGTCACATGATCATAGGTCAATTTCTTAATGAGGAAGAAGGACAGCCAGTCGCGTGTTCTTTGCCAGGGGCGCCATCTTGCTTAATATAATCATCAATCAAACTTCAACTGCCACTCACAATTAATACTGCATTCTTTGCCCTTGTACTTTGTTTTTGATACCCATTTAAGCCGAACTCACAGTAAGACGAGCCCATTTTCGATTGTAGGGGTATTGATTGGTATTTTTTTTTTAATTTAAGGACATATGCTACTAAATACTTCCCATATTGAAATATTTTCAATACTTTGCATAAAGTTTGTTTTATGCATGGGCTATCCATTTATGAAATAAAAAGGATATGTCACCGTGCTTATTTTTTCAGAATCTCATATTGAAGTTTACAGCATTTGACCAATTTTCTAGAAATATAATATAATAACACTAATCCTAATTACCGAGCTAAAACGGGTGTAATCTTCAGCCAGCTTCTTTTTTTAACTTAAAATACTGCCCATGACCTCAAACTTTTAAGAAAATGTGCATGTTTACTTGTTATCCCATGCTGTGACAAGATACTGTATGATGTATTTCGGCAATTCGTCGAAAAATGGAATTTGTTTTTAGAATAAATCATGTATTAAAAAATCTGATATTGAAAATCTTGAAAATTTATTTTTAATTCATGACCTATTATAATACCTTTCAGAAAAAAGAATAATAATCTGGGGTCACCGAACTAATTTTCTTTCTAGAGGGCCAAATTTAACCCCACCCCCATAGGTTTCATGCGTAATTCAATATAAAAAGTTCGGGGATGACCATTTCGGTCGTTTTGATGATGCCATTTTACTAGTATATGAAGTAATTTAGCATTAAAATGCTAAAAAAGAAAGAAAAAACACACTGAAAATATGTGCGCATCCGGGAATCGATCCTGGTCCTCTGGCTTTGTAGCCAGACACGCTAACCACTAGGCCACGAGGTCAGGTCGTGCGCCGCTCTAAATAACCATACAAATAGTATAGACTCGGCCACTATCGTATTCGTAACCAGGGTTATTGTGTACGTCGTTTGATTTCAACTGAGCTACATTTATCTGTCTTTAGTGCTGAGACGATCAGTTCTGAAAAGATGTCAATAGATATTTCGAACACACTTTAATTAGTTATTTTGTGAAGAAAATGTCGGAACACCGATATGACATAAGAATATTGGAAGCTGTGTTGATCCGAATCCGTTAAGGGTCGAAAGACAGGACCCAGACAACTTTCCCCGTTTGCAGACGCGGGAAAGGTGCGCATTGGAAATAGCCGCATATGTCTTTAAATAGAACATTCTGTAAGCAAACAGTGAAGATCCTGATCAGACACGGCATTATGTCGTGTCTGATCTGGGTCTTCACTGTTTGCCTATGCCGTATAAAAAAGACGATAGGCTTATACGTGTGCGCATAGATAAATGCTTATTCTTTATTTTCAAATAGCCTAAACGTCCTCTTTAAATAAACAAATTTCCATTCAGTACCTTTAAACTCTTGTATTGTAAACAATCATTGAAGGCTGTAAAACACGGACTGGAGATAAGTCTGGAGACACCGAGGCTCCAGTTGCCAAGTTTGCGAAATAATTCGATAAACTGAAACCCATTTAAGCCGAATGTAATTTCCCACTCGTATCAATTGGACCAGTCCATTTTTATGTTCTATACTGAGGGAAACACGTTTAGCAATTATTTATAATGAGGTTTGCCATAAGCGGTCTTAGAAGCATTAGATTTTTTTAAAGCTGCATAGTCTGTAACTTTGGACCTTCAATTCTTAGAAATAATGTTTCCTATTTTCAAGGACACAATAATATAGCTGAAATTCGGGTATACATTTTACCAGTTTCGTCAACCTTAACAAATTATAACTATCAAAATAGCATCATTTATGTTAAAAGTTAATTTCTGGAGGGACGCAAATAATTACCAACAAGAGACAAAACTCCTGTTTTTATCAGATAATTCTTTTTCCATGCAGTTTTCAGCTGAAGTGAACAGATTTATTGTGAAAGCATAACTTAATTCTACTTTTACAAATGATTTAAAAAGAAAATATTTTTTCCAGAAAATGTTCATAATTGCAGACTTAGTCAATTTAATGGGCAGGTTTGCAAACATGTCAGTTGTTTGACAATGACCTAATGGCTACCTGCAAGTGCTCAAAAGAAAGAAAATCCGAAGTAATAGTGAGGATTTGATCTGCTGAGTGTTTTATTTGCAAATGTAAATCAATTGAAAGAGAGTAATTTAGAAAAAATACGATTTCCAACTAAAATCTGTACGAAAAGGGTGAACATAACATTCAGTTTTAAGCCGTTTTTCTTGCTTTTGGATCTAAACATTTGACAGAAAAATGAAACTTTTAGTCGAAAACTATTTGCACTATTGCCAGGTAAGCTGTTTTAGCAAGGGGCATAAAATGAGACTTTATGTTGTTTCAACCAATTTATGTCATCGTACTCGTGAACGTTCGTCAACATAATTTTTTGACACCATGAAACTAAAAGTACTGTGAATTCCCAAAGCATATTGATTAACTCTTTTCCCTCAGTATATATACTGAAGGACTTTAAAAACGCACCACCTGCTTAAATGCTAATTTATGTTGAAAATTGGATATTTTCATTATGTGAAAAATAAAATTGACAAGTTCCGTCACTTAGCTTACATTCAATAAGAAAATCGAAACGCTGGGGCTTATGATTGCCGTGGCGTCGCGATAATTCTAAGACAACTCAAATTTAAAAAGTCACAGAGTACCCATACCTTCCATAATGAACGAAAAAAAAGTTTTCGAACCGATGTTTGTTCTTGAAAGCAAAAGGAAAGACAAAACCAAAACATGAAATTTTAGGCCTCTGGCAACGTTCATTACGTCTACACGACGTCATTGATTTTTGACGTAATTGACCGTTTATATCCGAAGGATCAGGAATAATCAAATTGTTTTTGTTGCCAACAGATACTCCTCAATCAGTTGCATAAAAGACAAAAGTATCGCGACATGCGCGTACGTCACCCGCCTGTTATTGATGTTTGAAAATTTAAGGCTGACGTTAGCAAATAAACGCTGCGAGTGGGAGTGTAATAAAACGATTATTTCTAAAAACTTTTGTGTTTTTCCATTTGTTAAGACATCTGGCTACCACATAAAAGAGTTTGTTTTCAAATTGAATCAAATTTACATTTGTCACACGACAATCGTTGAAAAACACTTACGCCGATATTACGTCAGAATGAACAGCATGAGCAAATCGAAATCATGGCAAATCATGGTCCATTTTGCAAGAGTATAAAAATGATAAGGAACACATCATCAACTCAATCATGTGGAAGAGACAGAAAATATAAAATGGTGCGTTTTTAAAGTCCCTCAGTATATATAAAAGTCATTAACTGTTTTGTTATATGACTGCAACTGTGAATGACAATTTTCTTACTAGATTCATGTTGAACATAAGGGCGTTCTCACAGGTTTTAGCTACAGTTTTAGCTGACATGAGCCATAGGGTCAATGTGAGCTATTGTGATCATACGATGTCCATCGTCCGTCTGTCCATCGTCTGTCAGCAGTTTCCTTTGAATAACATCTCCTCTTAAACCACTTGGTGGAATTACACCCAAACTTCACAAAAATGATCCTTGGGTGATCCCCTTTCAAAGTTGTTAAAGATTTCCATTCCATGCAGAATTCTGAAAGTCAGGGCAACCAAATGTAAAACTTTAAAAACTACTTGGCTATTCTCAAAATAATTGGCACAAATGGTCGTTGGATTACCTTCTACCAAGATGATCCAAAGTATATTGATCTGTCAAAAAAAACATGCCGCCAGGGGGCTGGGCAGCTGTTCCTATGTTAATAAAGTGAAAACTTTAAAAATCAATCAAAATGATGTTGCAAGGGAGACAATATTTGCAGTAGTAGATATCTTTATGAGTGGAAAAAGTAAATATAGAGTTATCTCCTTTGATTCAACCTCTGGAAACTAGTTTGAGCTGGTTTTCATCCTATATCACCATGTAGGCAAGTTTTGAGGTAGACACATGATAGATATTTATGTAGACAAATTGGGCCAATCAGGAGACAGGATTCTCTCCAGTCATATAACAAACCATCTTCACCAGCGAAGGTTTTGTCGTATCTACCTTTCAACAAACCCTTCGCCTCACGACCCTTGAAATTTATTATTAGCGCAGACTAATCGACCAATGAAAACGCCAGGAAGGATTTTTTCGATAATCCCTTCCTGCCAATCAGATTAAATATAGCAGTTTATTGGCATCTAATGTGCACTGCCCGCTAAGTCCCCATAAGGCCAGATAAGCAAAGATTTTGGTCGTAAAACTATTTATTTTTCTTCTATAATTAAGTTCAAAATTATGTTAGGGGTACTCAAAATAACCATCTTAATGTGACAGTTCTTTGTGAGCACATTAAACATACATTTTAGTTGTTAAATAAGAAAACTGAATGTAAATTAATCATGCCGTCTTATCTGGAGGCCTGGTGTTTATCGATTTTTTGTACCGCTTTGTGATTGATCATATTAATTGTTACTATTTTCGTCTTATGACGTATTCAATCGGAGTCAATCAAAGCTGTGAGGCCAAGGGTTAGATTAGACAATCGCAACCCTTGGTAGGACAAGATGATAACAAACATGCATATATATCTATCATCTCTTGATGGTGTTTTGTATGCAAGCTATGCTGGTTTTTTTTTACTTACCGCCACTGACCAGAGGCAATGGATTTAATATATTTCTTCATTTGCATTATTCCATAGCCACATGTATAAATATTACATATTGCCGTTGAGGCTCAGTATAATCTCACCAAACAATATATGTACTTGGAGGTCAGTTTGTAAGATTTACTCATTTATCTTCAGGTCCTGACACAGATTTCAGTCTAAAGGAGATAACAAAAGATGCGAAAGGTCATGACATATCTTCTCCTGCTATGACACAGTAAAAATTCAAACTCAGATTTTTCGAAATATTCACTTATTCGTAATAAATTGCAACACATTGGATTCAGATAATAGGATAAATTATTGAACTGCATGTATTATCGGTACTATCTGCAAAAACAGTGGCGGATCCAGAGGGGGCTCTAATCCCCCCGTTTTTAAATTTCCTATGAAAATGAAATAATTTAGTCTCATTGAGACCAAATTATTTCATTTTCACGGAGACCAAATTATATCATTTTCATAGGATATTTAAGAAAAATGAGATAATCAGCAAAACGAACCCCCACACCTTTAACTTACGGTTAACTTACGGTTCCCAAGACCTTCTTCTAAGCAGTCTGCTAGTAATGGTCCATCACAGCAACTAAATAATCTTCATATATTCATATACTATAATCTTATGGGGTGTTGTGCAATAAATTGTCTTTAAACACATCTGAACTTTTCTGTGTGGTTTCCAAGTGTCGTTAAGTGAAGACTTGAAACTTATTTAAAGAGTTACTGTTGACACATTTCTTTGGTAATGCATTCCATGGAGTGATTACACGTTGTGAAGATACACTAGCTCTTTGCACTGCTCTGTTTTGTTGTTTTGTGATCTTGAAGTTATGACCTCTGGTACGTGTATCCCTTGACATCTTGAAAAAGGTATTCACATTCAATTTATCAATGCCATTCTTTTTTTTTGCAAACTTAAACCATATCTTTCCATTCTCGTCTATATTTCAAGGTGGGTAAACCCAAATGCTTCAATCTCTCTTCGGTGGTTCTGCTGTTGTTGACTTTTTGTTTATTGTTACTCCCATTGTGGGAGTCTGTAATTGTTCTATGTTTTGTTGTACGTTACTTATGTCCATTCTAGTATTGCAATCATCTTGATGGGGAAGAGAGAGCTGGTTACTTTGCTTAATTTGTCTTCCTGGTGTCTCGTGTTGATTGAGAGGCTCTTCCTCGTGGTGCCATGGGGTTGTGTGCAGTTTGTGATTGTGGTATTTCCTGATCATACTCACTTACTAATTTTCATAGCTTAAATTTCTAATGGATTTTACTATATTTGCTGCTCTTCGTTGTTCATTCTCTATTAGGAACATGTCCTTTTTCAAAAGTGGCGACCATACTACAGTGGCATACTCAATATAAGGATGAATCATTGCCTTATAGAGGGGAGAAACTAATGAAACGAACGTTTGTTTAACCCGGCATTCTGTTTGCCTTATTAACACAATTTAATATATGCTTATCAAACCTTAGTGTACTTTCACAATTCACTCCCAGGTCCATTTCACTATCAACTTGCTCTATGGGTATTTGCTCACCAGATTCATGCATATAGTACCTATGCTGTGGGTTATTACTTCCAATGTGTAAAGAATGGCATGTCATTGCATTAAATCCTAGATCCCATAAGCCCGACCTCTCTGATGATTCATCTAAGTCTTGTTTTAGCTCTAACTGTTCCCTGTCACATATGGCGCCTATTGTTGAGTACACTTTTGTATCGTCTGCAAAGATCTTCACAAGATTTTAATAGAGTCTGGCAAGTCGTTTACAAATACCAACAATAAAGCTGGTCCGAGGACACTACCCTGCAGAATTCCAGAGAGTACATCTGACCAAGTTGATTCTTCACCATTTATTACCACGTTCTGTTTTCTATCGTATAAGAAATTATTTATCCAGTTCAGTACATTGCCTCTTATTCCATAAGCATGAAGTTTATCCAGCCGTTCATAAGCCACTGTATGGAAAGCCTTTCGGAAATCAGGGTAAATTACATCTATTTGTTCATAAGAGTCCAGGGCCTTCCACCATTCTTCAAGAACATGTAATAGCTGTGTAACACGAGATCATCCACTTCTAAATCCAAACTGGTAAATTGTTACTTTCCATATGAAGCATTAGTTTGTCTCTTACAATAGATTCCATGACTTTACATACAACACACATAAGACTGACGGGTCAGTAGTTATCTGCTTGCTTTTTATCTCCTTTCTTAAATATTGGTGAAATGCCCACCCTGTCGCCATGGATCTGGTACTTCACCATTCTGTAATGATCTATTGAAGAATCTAGGCTGTGGTTCACACAAAAAGTCACACAACTCATATAGAGTTGCGTATGAACATATGAACCTCCTATAAAGAAATCCTGGATCCGCCTCTGAAAAACATATGTTTTGTGTGTGTAAACAAAACATATGTTTGAAAGGGGGAAAATGATTACAATCATTTATTTTGAGGGAGGGAGGGGGCGGGGGTATGTAGGTTTTATAACTACCTCCTTATAATTCGAACTACTGATAATTCTAAATAAAACCTCCAGTCAAGACTTCGAATTTTGAGGATTCTACTGTCTTTACAATAGGTACTTTAAATATGGCCCCAAATACAAATTTCAGATTTATTCCACTTTTAAATGTCAATTCCCACAAAATTGTTGATTGGCCCTCTGTGAAGTTCTGAAATGTTTTGCCATCCTTTCTCAATCTCATTGATGACTTCTAAGTTGTATCTATACCAGTGAAAAAGTTAATGGACTGACTTTCTTTCGTCGTGAAGCAATTGATTTTGAAGAGAAACTTTTTTGGGAAAATTTTCCCCACCTCTTCAAATAATCTCGTAACAATATGGCCTTGAATATAAAGTGTTTGATGTTACTTCTGAAAGCATTTTTCGAAAAGTTGATTTTGAAAAAATCAGCAGACGAGAGAAGTACCATTTTGCAATGGGATGGATTCCGCACAATCAATAAATCTAATCCACGTTTTACATTCAGCTGGTATGTGAAGCGACACAGCTCCAGCGAATGTGACATACTTGTCAAAGTCGGACGCGCATGCCCTCAGTCCATATTTATCAAACGACAGACGAGGCGGTAATAAGGTTATGACGTCACTGTAATCTTGGCACATTGACAAGAGGCGGGTAAACCTGTCGTCTGCAGTGATATAGTCAGTCAGTATGCACGTTGAACATTCAAGAGGGAAGATGTGTTTATGGTGTGTTGGAGTTTAATGAATTTTACGAGGAATATATGTCTGAAAAGTGGAGTACAAAACAGTTTTCGTGTTAGTATTTGTTATTAAAAAGTGTTGTAATGACAGGAATAACTATCGACGGATTTAAAAACAAGTTATAATTACTGTATATATTGACAATATTATCTATTGAAAAACTATAATCGAATGACCTTGGTATAGTTTAAACATGTCACTTGCTAACAGGTCGCAGCGACAACAATGTTATTTATGCGATCTGCCGCGCATGCCGTGGGCAATGGTTCAAGACTTTTCCGAACATGTGTGTCGCGGATGCGTCAATTATGAGGGTGCGGACAGAATTGAAATGGTGATCGACTTAGCTCGTCAGATGAAAAGGGCGACAGGATTTCAAGAAACAAGAGGTCCGATAAAACCCTCGCCCCATAGTCATATGCCCCCTCATCCACGGAGCCAACACGAACACCCGGGAACTATGGAACCGCCACGGAATCACACGGCAGGGATGCCCAGTGAACGATTTGAAAGACCACGGATGTCTATGGATTTAAGTAACAGAATACCAAACGGTAATTTACAAAATGCGATGCATGGCGTGAGGGAAGATTCAACTCCGGATATGCACAGGAGCGGTCATAACGGTGGAGTTCCAAGAGGAGGTTCATATCCTTCCGGGTTTCATCCGGCCATGCATGGTCACGGGGGTCCACCGTTAGCTTGCGGACCATTGCCACCACAGATGACTTTAGGTAGACCCGGAGGTGCACCTGTAAAAGAAGAAGAGGAAAGCTCAAATCACTCCAGCGGTGATGAACATTGGAAGCGGAGGTCACCGGACGACAAAAGACCTCCCAATGTGCGTGAAAATCTTGCTATTCTAGCCACGATCGTACCGTTTGAAACTAGACTTAAAACTGACCATTCTATCTGTGGACGAGTTATAGGATTTGACGTGACCTCAAAGACTGGTAACGAATATGAACTGAGGATATTTACCGAATATCCCATGGGGTCTGGTAACGTGTTTCCTAACGTTTCTGCTTTATCACGTCAAATGGTTCAGGACTCACAAAAAGACAGTAACCGTGGTGCGTCATCAACAGGTCTAAAATACCTGGAATATGAAATGAAGCATGGGTCTGGGGATTGGCGACCTTTAAACGAACTGCTCACTGATAATGTTAGGGTTTTTAAAGAACCTCTGAAAAAGGAACTGTTACCTACATTATACATCAATACTAGTCTACCACCAGTTCCTAGTGCTTCAATGTACCGAATTCCTCCAGGAAGACACGGTCCAATACCGAGATCATACGGGGATAGCAGAAAAAGGAGGGGCACTCCAGACCCTGATGGCGATCTTGGTGAACAAAGTAAAAGACAACAGTGGATGCAGAATCAAACTGAATCCATGAAAATGGCCATGTCGGCGACAGGATATCCCTCCGCAAGTTCGGCATCACCATTAAGTAATCATGCGCCTTCGCCACCTGATGGACCGACACCGGGACCCTCATGTCAGAGTGGGCCCTCACCTATGGCGGCCCTCATGAACGTTACAGATACATTGGCGTCAGGATCTCCGGGTAGAGGTGACATTGTGAATAACGGTCGGGGACAGGTTCCACGCCATAACATTCATTCACCGCCAGGAACATCGCGAGGGAGGTCTCCAATAACGGGCCCTATGATGGGTGACGGTATGAATGGAAGTCACTCGGACTCTATGCCGAATTCAGAATCATTAAAATGTACAATATGTCATGAAAGGTTAGAAGACACACATTTTGTGCAGTGTCCATCTGTGATGGACCACAAGTTTTGTTTTCCGTGTTCTAGGGATAGTATTAAAATGCAGGGAGCGGGTACCGAGGTTTACTGTCCGAGTGGAAAGAAGTGTCCTCTTGTGGGTTCAAATGTTCCGTGGGCGTTTATGCAGGGTGAAATAGCGACAATATTAGGCGAGGACTACAAAGAACCGCCAAAAATTAAAAAGGAACGGGACAGTTGAATTCTTTAATAACTAAGACGCTAAAATATTGTGGTTCATGTGTTACGTTGTCCAACTTGGATTATAAAGTGACTATGTAAATTTAGTATATGTACTTATGGTTAAACATGGATTAAACTTTCTACACAAGTACATTATTTATCATTTATCATCACGTTTTGATAGGTAATGTATGTCAAGGGTGTCAGCGCAGCTTTATTTACTCTGAAACAAAGTGATAAATTGTTGTCATGTAATGAGAAAAAACGTGATTGTAAAACTATGTTTTTTGGTCTTGTTTGGTTGCCACAATCCTGGTGAATGATTTTATTGAATTTTAGGCCTTTAAGGCTTGAAACTTATTTAAATCAAAATTGTTCGGTGAATTCTGTACTGTAGATCACATTGACATCTCCATGTGTACTGCTTCAGAACTAAATTTAATATCTAAAATATCCACATTAACTTAAGAAAATTCTGAGCTCTGAGCCGATGCCTTGAGGTTATAAAACTTTTTTCATGCTCAGCTCAACTGAGCATGAAATTTCAACTGCTTACTAAAATTATGCTGAAAAAAAGACTTCTTCTTGTTTTCATACTCTCAGATGTTGCATTATCATGATAATAAATTTTAAAATGCCAACATTTTTGACATTTTTACATTTAAGAGCATGATAAATTTCATGCTCAGTTGGGTTGAGTATGTTAAAACAGCATCTCAAACGAACAAAACAATGACTGGTGGAAGCACCAGGGATCTTTACCTCTGCATGCTGGATAACTTAACGCTTTGTTTAGTTGTCCGCATGTATTTTTTCAAAACAGATCTTTCAAGAATACCATAAGATTGCCTAACATTTTAATTCCAGATCAGGCCTGGCGCTAAGTTTGATCCTGATCTGGTTCCAGTCTGATTGCAAAGGTTATCTGCAGATGACAACAAATGACCTAAAATGTTGAAACAACGTTAAGCCCCTTGCAAACGAACACTTGTGTGACAGTAGCCCACTTACTGAGAATTTTAACTTACAGTTATTTCTGAGCCTAACGTTTAAACCTGACATCGAGTTTACAGAGCTCTTTTCAACAAAGCATGATAATTCAACTGCTCATAATATCAAAAAAGCTGAAAACTAAAGATTTCCCTTGCTTTTAAACACTCAGATGTTGTTCGTTTATTTGTGTTGATTCTTTATGACTCAGACAATAATTTTTCAGTCATGTCGGGACGGGTCTTCCTGGGTTTAACCAGTACTATTACTGAGCAGAGGATAAAGTGTCTTGCCCAAGGACACGACGCAGTACCTCCGGTGAGGCTCGAACCCTCCATCCCGAGTCAAACACTCTATTACTGAGCCACCGCGCTCCTCATTCAGCTGTTGTATTGATCCTACTATTGTTGGCATAAATAACGTTTATGGGCAGGATGGATTTCATGCTCACCTGAGTAGGGCATAAAAAAGTTTTCTAACCTCGGGGTGCGATCAGGTTATACACAAACCCTGTCTACTGAGCTAGAAGGACTGGCTGTATGCTAGAACTTTTTGGACATGTCTTTTCTATATCGTGTGCACTGAACACAATGCGCAGGGCGTTCCGGTACAACCGACTACCATTTTTATCAGTAACTGGTAGTCAGGAGTAAACTAGCAAACTTAATTTGAATCGATTTCCAAGAAATCGATGCAATAAAACCCTAGAACTATAAGAACGATCCTAAACAATATGTTGTTCTATCTCAACATGAACCACTACTCATTTAGTCAAATCCAAATACCTTACGAACAGTGTAAATTGAGAAGAATCATGAACTCACCGCTAGGATCTAAAATGTATAGTATTATTAAAGTAAGAATTCAGACTAAAAAGGAACTGATCCTTTATAAATTCGGCCTTTAGAAAGACTGCGTAACAAAACACTACTTTCTTATTATTTCTCAACCAAAACATATGTTTGAGCACCCAAAACGTATGGTAAAACTGATGGGTAAGAATATATTTACAATTTTACGCTAAAAAAACTATGTAAATTGCTTTGGGTTGGTAACCTTGTAAAGGGACTGGTTCATTTGAATAAAGGGGTGGGGGTTCGTAGTGCTGATATTACCTCATTTTTCTTAAATATCCCATGAAAATGAACTAATTGGTCTCATAGAGTCCAAATTATTTCATTTTCAAAGGATATTTAAAAACAGGGGACAGGGAGAAGGTGTCGAGCGAACCCCCCCCCCCCCCCCTGAATCCGCCACTGTAGAGGCATTTTCACATACCTTGTCTCGTTTTCTAGCCCATTTATGAGATAGAAAATTCTTGTGGAGAATTGTAAGCAATACATTAACACGTTCAAGCTCTCAGAATATGGATTACCATTTTAACCATAGCAAACAAGACGAACGAACGAAGTAACCAGTAAGAAACGGGTATGAAATGGTCACTGAATGTTGTACCGCCAAGCACACGCAGAGTATGCGGAGAATGTGAGGAATATGACCTTAGTCTGCTAGCAGATACATGTATGCTAGATCATTTGCAAGTGCTAGTGGTTTCAAAGGATGAAACTTCTAGGAATTATTTACAGTGTGTAGAGGACTGGTTTTGGAGAATATTCGGTCCAAAATCTTGGTTTTAAAAACTAAATTTATAGATAAACGGAAGGAAATGTTTTGAGGGCTTGCCACACCAATTCGTAATCGAGAGCTATTTAGAAGCACACTTCATCAAAGGAAATGATATCTTTAACTGCATCCGTGCATTTTATTTTACATAAAGATGTAAATAACACCAGCCAACTCATGAGAATTTTTTGGTATAATTTTTTACCCATTAATTTTAACATATAATTTTGGTGCCCTAAATAAACGTTTCATTGAGACGGTTTTTTGAGTATTTGGTTGAAAATAAAGAAAAATAATTTTCAATTTCGCCCTCTAGGCTCTTATCTATAGGCATGTACAAGACTTATTAGCCACCTGTCCAAACTTAAAATAAATGCAAAATGGCCTGATTTTGATTCAAGTTCAGGTATTTAGTTTGCTTATTTCATCATTTATTTACTCTGTAAATATATTGTGGGAGGAATGATTCATCCGTGGTCGAAAGGTTTTTATTAAAGAGAACGTTCACAAACTAGAGAAAATAGTACAGCACTATTTGAATTTGAATTGGGCAGAAAATTAGACTACTTGAATTATTAAGTTTCAACTCGTAGTAAAGTTCTGCAGGCATTCTGTTCATTTTAAGATTTTCTGGATTTTGGAAATTTTGAACTTCGATCCATGATTTGGCCGATTATTATATCTGAGGTTATAAAACATTTTTCATGCTCAACTCAGCTGAGCAGAGCTGAGCATTAACTTTGAATTGCTCATGAAAGCTAAAATGATTGAAATAAAGAATGTCTTTCTTTAAAACGCCCAGGTGTTACATTTTTCCTTCTAATAAATGTTAAAATGCCAACAATTGTTGGCATTTTAATATTTATGAGCAGGATCAATTTCATGCTTAGTAAATAATTGAGTTGAATATGAAAAAGGTTTTATATTGGTTCGTCTGGCTCTCAGCTAAAATGCTGAAAAATACGATTTTCTTTCTTTAAAACACACAGGTGTTACATTTATTCTGCTAATAAATGTTAAAATGCCAACAATATTTTGCGTTTTAATATTTATGAGCAGGATAAATTCCATGCTTAGTAAATAGTTGAGGTGAATATGAGAAAGGTTTTATAGTCGTTCATCTTTTGTGCTTCTGTGTTCTCAGACAGGACTTTAGTTCAACTATTGCGTGACTTATCTTTTGGTTACGGCTTGGTCTGGTATCTCTATAATATAGCACAGTCACTATAGATAGATCGTGAGCCGATACACCACGCGCCCGTACGTGCTTATCTGTCCTTTGACGTTGTGCCAATGTTGATTTAGGCTGATAGACCTCTTCGTCAATCGATCTCTATGTTTGTTCTTCATACTTGAAGACTTGAATAAAATACTTACGTAGATACATATCGGTCCAGTTAGGCAAAATTTTTAGCGTAAAATTGTTATTATTTTCGTACCCAATAGTTTAAAAACGTGCTTTGAGTGCTCAAAAGAGCCGTCTCGTTGAGAAGTTTGTTTTGAATACCCACAACATACGTTTTGGTTGAGAAACAAGAATAATATTTTTCAATTACACTCTTATCTGGAGGCCTGGATATATATTAAATATATTGAATTTGAGCCGTGACATGAGATTTCCAACAATGTGGTATGTACGACCAGCAAAGGCTCAGACCAGCCTGCGCAGACTGATCAGAGGCTTTGCTAGTCGTTTAAATATTTTATGACTGTTAAACTACTGACTGAACATCATTTGGCGTTTCTAAGCTTAAAATGAGGATGCACATGCTCGTCTGAGTCTACATTTGTGAAAATGCCACATTGTTGGAAATCACATGCTACGGCTCATTTTATTCTATTTGTGTGAACCATGTGAACATCATTTTTGAGTTGGTCGATAAATGTTATCAAACAAACATAAACACTAACACAAGGCTTCAGATTTTTTTCAAGATTGATGGGCTGAAGTGACCCATAAACCAAAAAATGGTGGGTCGGGCCCAAGCATATCAAACTAACCACAATTATACTTAACCTACACACTTACACAGACACGTGTATGCATATATGTATATTGACTGCTGATTATACAGTAGTGGCCACTCAAAAAAGAAGACCAACTATTACTTAATGCAGGTCAAACTTGAGTTTTGCAGAATGCTCAAAGGGGAGCATTCTGCAATCCTTTCGATCTTCATTAAGCTACCGTCTTTGTTTTGACTTTGTTTGAGTGGCTGCTTGTTAAACTGTATTGGCAACCTACACGTACTTAATGTTTTGTGGAGTTCGTAGGCTCGCTGTAAGATGAATATTTCTTTTTATTAAAGTGAGATATTTTCACAACTAAAACGGATGGGTCCATTGGGCCCACTGCCTTGGATGGTGATGGGTCATATTTTGAAATCATGGGACAATGACCTGGGCCCACCATAAATCTGAAGGCCTGCTAACACTATTTTAGACATTAGCTAGATGGATGAACGGTTGCATTTTTTTTTTCGTATTTCTAACACGTAATCACGGAATGGAGAAAAGATTTTCGTTGATAGATAGACATTTGATAGACATGTAATATATTCTTTGGCTGAGATCATATGAGCCTTCGCCTTATGACTGTTAGAGCTTGAAATATATTATTCTGAACTCAAAATAGCAAATGCTCCTGATATTGAATCAGCTAAAGTTGTTCAAACGAATCAAATGGCTACCAGAGCTGAAATAGAAACAAATCCTAAACCAACATCTCGTGTCTTTATGGCCTTTTTATTGTTTTTTTAGTTTTAAGACACCTGCAAATAGGTACTAAAGTTAGCCCTAGGCTTTGCAAATGTGGGTTAACTTGTACTCTTGCAAAATTATAAAAGATACTATCCAATATTTTGGATGAATACGACAAACACCAGAAATTTGCTTTTCTAAATTACTCAATCGTGACAATTTAAAATTAGAATAAACTGATCCTAATCACATTTAGGCCAGGGCACATCTCAACCAGCACTTCTACTCGCAGGTGCGCTTGATGAAGACACGCATGTATAAAGTCAGATACAACATGTTACTTGGCAAAATAAAGATAGAATGAACAACGATTACACAGGTTAGTATCCGCAGCTGCGCAGCCTGATCACAGCTGTTGCTGTTTGCCCCATCATGACTGGTAAATTGCCTGCGTCGCACAAGCCCGGCTCGGCTCTCCACAGAAAGGCGCTTAATCATGCTCACAATTGCAATGGGGAGATTAAGCTTAGCGTGGGGCGGTTCGCCTTAAGGATGGGAAAATGAATTATCTGTGAAATAATGAGGCCCACAATACTCTTTGTTTATTTTTGCGTGATTGAAATTATGATTTACCTGAAGATTTGGTGAAAATAGCACGACAACACGCAATGTTCAACCCTGGCACTCATACAAATGTAAATTGGCCAAGTATTTGAGAATTAGGTACTTTCGCATTGTCGAGCAACGAAGACTCAGGCGAGTCTGCGCACAGACTCGCCTGAGCCTTCTCTGCTCGCATACAGAACGTATGGATGTAGATAAAGACTCAGTCCAAAATTTAGATCTATAGTCCCGCCGGATACGTCTGCACGTGCGTTCAAAAGAGGCTTTTACTAGTATGCGATAAGTACCAAAACCTTATGCGCTGCATGCGCGGATCCAGAGGGAAAGGGCGGGGGTCCGGACCCCCCCCCCCCCCTCTGAAAAATCACAAAAATATAGGGTTTCTAAGCAATACTGGTTTGGACCCCCTGAAAAATCACAACGCTACCAAGCCAGCATTCAATTTTTGGCCATCATTGGCCCGCCAGGGAAACGCCATTTAAATGTCATTTTGCTGGCGGGCCAATGATGACCCGCTTTTAGTGCTATTTGGATCCTCTTCCCTCTCATTAAAAAAACAACAACAAAAAGCTCAAGAGTTGGACCCACTCTGGCAAAACTTTCTGAATCCGCGCATGTGCTGTAATCCCACAACTAAACTGGCTGGAAAAAAGAAGAGAATATGTCATATACAATATTCAGCAAGACAAGGGATACGATCAGTAAACCCCATAACTACAGATGGTCACCAAGAGGAAGCGATACGAGAACAGATGCTGTTTAACTACTTTTAAACAAGGAGATTCTGGTAGTGAGGTCATAATATGTTTTGGTACTATTTAAGTTATCAGTAGATCTTAGTTATTGAATGGGATTTTTACCCTTCGCCACTGTCATAAACGGCTTGTGGAATAGTAGCACTTACAATTCAAGTGAAAACAAAATGACCAACTAGAAAGGGCACAAAGCATCTTACAAAACCAGGACTATGTCAAAACCATACCCACATACTACATTGCCAAGATGTCTCTTTGTTTAATATTGTAGATGTAAATTCGCCCAAAAGTAAGATAGGATACTGTAAATACGGAATTTTTCGCGAATAGCGTTAAAAGACACATTTGCGACGTAAAAAAACGCGAACAGGGCATGATTTACCTATATCAGTGAACGACAGAATGATGTCGCCAATTTGCGAGGGTTTAATTTTCACCTTCGCATATACGAAGTTTCGCGATAATTTCCGAATTTACGGCACTCTTCCACAGATAACCAGCAAGTCGAAGTTTCTTCGAAGAAAGTAATCGTCAAACAGAGACGACGAGGGCGATTGGGTTCACCAAACCCGATTGCGAAGCTGTGTCTCTGAAGTAATGTTTCCAACAGTACACACGTACACACATAACTTGTACAATTCACCCACCTGAACAAAGTACGACACGAACTGGAATAAAGTTGACATTTTAAACTGTAAAATGTCACTGCCAAAACTGCCACTTTAAATGTGAAGGTTGTATCCATTCACTTTTTTCCAATCTTATTTTATGTAACATTTCAAGGAACGCAGCGGTTTGCCGCTTGGTTTATTTTTAACAAAACAAAAACTGTGCTTAAGAATCGTTGAAATAACATACAGAACAGCCATTGACAAAGCGAGTTGATGTGACGGGTTACAATTTCAGCACACATATTTGTTGGTACTTATCGCACATGCGCAAATGCCCTGCTGACGTATTCAGTGGGGCTAGAGGTCTAAAATTTTGCATGAGTCATCATCGATATCCATAAATTGTGTGTGCGAGCAGCGAAGGCTCTGGCGAGTCTGCACATTTGTGCAGCCTCGCCTGAGCACTCGCTGCATGACAATGCGATAAGATTTGCTGGCCCGCATGGTTTTCAATGAATTTATATAACAACGTATTTTGCAATAGTTTTGCTTTCTAACTTCGAAAAAAGATGCACTGAACCAAGGCTTGAAGCGCTCCCATACCTGGCTTTGCATGTCGTAACATTTTGGGGGAAATGGTATGTACACGTAAAGAAAACATGCCTCATATTTATTACAAACTTGTTTACAACTTGACAGGCTGGAGTGCTGCCAATATCATCATAACTAAATCCTTTAATGCTGGCATACATCCCTGTTTTAAAATCGAAACTCATCAGTGACATTGCAGTCCCCTATAGTAACCTGGATTCAGGCGATGCCATGACATGTGCATGGAATACAGAGCTTAAATCTATGATACTTTATTACTTCTCCATTGGCCAAAAAATACAGTAAATCAACTGGTACAGCGGTAGTGATACTTCTCGTGTCTTATTGTACTATAAATATGTACAGGGTTCGCACAGGCTTGAAAAGTACTTGGATTTAGAGGGCTTTCTTGAAAAGTACTGGAAAATCATTCAAAAGCCTTGAAAAAGTCATTGAATTCTACTATTTTCTGTTGGACTAAGCACTGTAGAGAACTTAATCCGTTTCAATTTGTTGTGCCTGTATTTGGTGCAGCATATGCTGCACCAAATAAAGGTACAACAATTTTATACTAATTGTCCAGTACTAATGTCTCCATTATCTGAAGTCTAGCATTTCTGAAGAAGAATTTTAACACTTCGATTAGTATTTTTCATTAACTTGAAAGTCCTTTAAAACTGTTTGAGAGGCTTTTAAAAGTCCTTGAAGAGTCCTTGAATTTTACTCAAACTTGCCTGTATGAACCCTGATGTAGCGAAAGTTAAGTTGGAATAACTATTGTTTATATGTTTAAACTCAGCTGTTGGCAAAAGATAACCGCAGGTACAGTGTTAAATCGATCCCTGTGCGAGACTGGCTTCATGTTTTCGAAGGAATCCTAAGTAGAACATTAGCCAAGAAACAGAACTGACAACATTTTGATCTTACTCTCAGATGACATTGTTGGAACGATTCCTAGAATTTCTAGCGATTCCAGAAAATTATACGGATAATATTGGAAAAATACACGTCAAGTTTCCGAATTTTTAATTCGTGCGATGTAACGAACGATGTCAAACCAATCGATGCAGTTCTATGTTCGTCCTGTGCTGCCCTTAATGTTTGCGCGTGTGTGTTATGGCGAAGGTATACAGAGTGTATCTGACCATTTCTCCATGACGCCATCTGTTTACTAGTTTTTGATACAGTACACTACACAGAGTCTTTTCTGTTTAAATAAACAGTACAGTTTGGTGATTCATATGAGTTTATCCCAGCTCTTGAGATCTTGGTACTTAGCGCATCTGCGAGCAGCCAATGATCTGATGAGCCTGAGCATCCGCACAGTATCGTCAGTAGAGGTGTACACGAAGGCTCGGTCAAACTTTAGAGCTTTAGATAGCTGCACAATGACTCCGCGCATGCTTGATTACATACCCAAATCTCATGAGCTGAATTATTTTCGCAAAAGCCAAAATATGGTGTAGATACTTAGAAGAACCGTTTATGTTGTTTCATGCGGCGTTGTTTCAGACCACAGGAGCTTGACGTTGATTTTTTTTCTATACGTAGTAAAGAGAAGGTAGGACACTCCGCTGCTGCACAAATTGTTTCTGTGTGAATTACACCGTTATTATTCAGGTTACAATCTTGTGCGTATACCCTTTGAATAAACAATTGCATGCTCTATCCTCCGCCCTATATCAGAAGTTTGCCACATTCACGGTTTTATTGTCATTTTGTTTTTTCTGTGATTTCTGATTGTATTCGTGTGATGGGTGCACGGCCATCTTTGTTGTGTTATTACATACATCAGAGCATTCTCGCGAGAATGCGTATTGTCATTTTATTGGTCGAGATGATGAGAACATTCTGTCATCATGTATTGACCAATCAGATGACACTATACATTTGCTGCGATACTTGCACACAAAGCAACAAAGATGGCCGTGCACCCATCACACGAATAAAATCAGATTTCACAGAAAAAACAAAATGACAATAAAACCGTGAATGTGGCAAACTTCTGATATAGGGCGGAGGATAGAGCATGCAATTGTTTATTCAAAGGTTATACGCACGAGATTGTAACCTGAATAATAACGGTGTAATTCACCCAGAAGCAATTTGTGCAGCAGAGGAGTGACCGTCCTTCCCTTGACTACGTAAAGGGTATACAAGTATAGAAAAATTCAACGTCAAGCTCCTGTGTCTGTTAGACTTGGCATTTTACGAAAGAGCCAAACGAGCTGGTTTCCTGGTACATCTCTTGATTGCTGTTTAACTTGGTAATTTTGTGTCTGTTCATTGAGAGCGCACGTGGAAAATCTGTTTACAAAGCATGCACAGATAGCTACGATTGTATCTTTCAATGCTATGATTGAATGTCTATATAGTCAGACGATCGCGAGGGAAGTTTGTCAAAGGTAAAACAAAACTAAAATTTCAACTACTTATTTAGAAAGTTGCATTTCTGGACGTTTCTTTTGGAGTTCAGTATACTACGTTTTGTCGTAGTATCATTAGTGATAAATAGGATTTGTGCTGTTTATCTGTTTGGCATATTTTGGTGCATAAACTTTATTTTTATCTAATGCTTAGGTATTGCAATCGCTCGCATTTCCTCATAAAACTTAATTGATTTCTCCAATTTCAGACGTATCTGCAACATTATACCCAAGGGCGTTTCACGATAGATTTACATTACTCCTATTTAAACGAATGATAGTCAAAACCAACATTTTAGACCTGGTCCCGAGGCCACAAAACGTTTTTCATACTCAACTGAGGAAATTTGAAATGCTCGTAAAGCTAAAACGCTGAAAAATAAGAGACTTTTCTTCCGTCCAAAGTCTCAAATGTTGAAACTATCATGCTGGCAAATGTTAAAATGCCAACAATTGTTGGCATTTTAACATTTATGAGCATGATAAATTTCATGCTCAGTTGAGTTGCATGAAAAAAGGAATATAACCTCAAGCCTGTGTGACCAGCGAAGACACATACCAATCACAACCAGTCAGGCACAACATAAAGCCAATTATATAAATCAGATCAGATTCAATGTGTAGCCATGGACTCGCTGTTTCTTCGAATCTGATCAGACAATGTGGATGCCTAGGCTGGTAGGCGTTCATTTTATTAATCATTTTGTTGGTTCTATTATGCATGCACTGACGCGTATAAAACTCAATCATGTGGGCGCATGCACGCACGTAAAAGGTGCAATTCATGTAGCGTCTTGCATACAGCGCCTCTTAAAAGAAAGTTTTGTTCCTAACAAGCCCCCGTTGTTTTAAGGAGCCATATACACTCCTAGGACTAGAGTCAGTGCTATTTATAGAACTCCATAAGGCTGCTATGTAAATCTGATCAGATCTGATCTATTTATCATACCCTAGTCGTAGGAGTGTATAATAATCATTAAAATATTCTTTTGATTATTTCCCTCCGTTATTAGAATATCAAATTCACTTTGGATATTCTTATAACGGAGGGAAATTAGACTTGCATCAGTCTACTAAATGAATATAAATACATTTATAATTATATTTTAGCTATGAAAAAATCATCTTATTAAATTTCTGTCTTCTGATAGTCAAATTTAGTGCTTATAGAATTTTTAAAAATTGCTATCTAAGAGAGAATATCAGTTTTACTAGAAAAAAAATGGCATTAGAGACTGGGCCAGTCTAGAGGGAAATATGCGGGTCATTTTTTAGTGTGTCATCTCTTCAACAGTGTCTGCTCGCACACTCAAATAATGTTCGATAGTTTTGTAATGGTCATTAACCACACTGGATACAGTGTGGTAGCGTTCCAAAGTAAAATTTCACAAGCCGGCTTATAGTACCATTAATAATTGATGTAACATGCAATAATGCAAGCTCATATGGAGATGAAATGCCATGCCTGTTTAACCGAATTCCTTGTTAATCAATTGGGCGTCGTAGCGAGAGAATCTGTCCTCGGCGTTTTCGAACAGGCAAGGATCAAACCAACCTGTTCAACTGCAGGACATTAGTATGATATTGAAAATTAGCAAGGATTGAGTTAGCTATTCACTCCACCATAGAGGGTGATTGAGGGAGCTGACCAGACTACACGAATGCGCAGGCAACACATAAAACACAAAATCAGTTTTCTCTCCAATCTTATGCTACCTAAATGATACTGGCTACTGAATTTCAGGTCAACCATGTCAAACTTCCTTGGCCTCAGTTTGACTTTTTTTCTGGCAAAAACTATGTTTGCTTTAGGATATAGAAACGTAATTCTTCAACGTACAATTGTAAATATGTTCTTACCCATCGTCTTAAAGTAAGCATATGTTGAGACGGTTCTTTTGAGAACCAACAACATATGTTTTGGTTGGTAAATAAGAACATTGTTTTGTTACGCACCATCAACTAGAAATTGAACGTGGCACTTTAAGGGCTCTTCAGAAACGTGCATTATGCCATAGCATTCAGACACCCGCATGCTACGCATGTTAACCTGGCTCTAAACCTTCATTAGCAAGTAAATTAACTCTACTCAATGTGCTGATCAAGCTGTGTGGGTATGCTTGCTGATGATCAGCCTTGTCGTATCCCAGATACATAGGATAGACAAAGCTGAAGGTTTTCGCCTGCCTTGGCTCATTTGTACTTTAGTATGCAATCATTGAAGATGACTTCGGTACGGTCGTAGCCCTGTTGCTGGGAAACGAAAAACTTCGCCGTATTATTCCTCTTGGTTACGGATATTTTCGTCGTTCTCATTTAAGACTTGTAAATATTTTGACGATTTTACCCTAAGCGGTCCGGAAACTGTGAATGTCAACACAGTCACGCGTCCCCGTCTTCAAGATAGTACCGGAGATGTTCTAAGTATGGAGAGGTTCTAAGTATTGAGAGACGGAAAGGTTTGCTGAGCGGTCCGGAAGTGCGTGATTTTTAACACAGTCTCAAGGCTCAAGTTGCTCTAAACTTGAGAGTTGGTTTTGCTATGAACATATTCACAAAGTCATAAAGGTTTTTTAGAGAAACCTGCTTGACTTACAAAACATAATTTAGCAAGATGTTTGACCCGCCACTTTGACAAAAAGAAGATGAACATAGGATATTAGTTATCATTAAGATTTTGTGCTTACCCATTTAACATATGGAAACGAGTCACTATTGGGAAGTCTGACCACAAGCTCTTAAAGGCATGCGATAGCGGCAAAATGCGGAACTATCCGTATGGCAGTCTGGTCGCAAGCTCTGAAAGGGGTGCGATAGCGGCAAAATGGAAATCTACGCATGGCAGTCTGGCCGCAAGCTCTGAAAGGGGCGCGATTGCGACAACATGGTAGTCTGGCCACAAGCTCTGAAAGGGCTCATAAATGGATAGTTTCTGACCAAAGTATGTATTATACCGTCATCATGCGTATGATTATGCAATTCCTGCCTTTTCCGAGTGCTTCCCGCCTTTTCCGAGTGCTGACACAACTTTATCTCAAGGCCCTGGATTGACTGGGCCGGACGTTTGACGTCAAATGTAAACATTATTCAAGTGTACATTCCTGTGATGCTCAAATCGTTTTCCTTTAGAATTATGGTATTGAATAAACACATGCATTTAGCGTTAGAATAACGTCAACGTATACTTAAGTATAATATCAAGAGCCGCTACTTGATAATATTGTATGTGTTAACTAGGCATGATAAGGAAATGTCACATTAAGTCCTTTTAAGATGCACTTTGTATTAAAAGATGGTCCACAGCAATCACTTTGGCGGATAATGGGTTTTTAATAGAATGAAGACACGGGTGAGGCCTCGCAGTTCTTGTTTTCTACACTGTAAAAATGTCAATTAACACCAAAAGAGTGGCAGCTAAGCTTTGGTGTGACCCTTCTAAAATGCCCCTGCCATGACAATGGCCGGGGCATTAAGTGTTACCCCTGTACGTACGTCACACAACAAAAACGCCCGCTCTCTAAGTCAAATAGTTCTGATAAGAATTTTATGAAACTTGGTCACATTGTTTAGTATCATATTGTCTTCTTAAAGTTTAATAATGGTCCATATTGCTCCATGCCTTCAAGAGTCATGAAAAGTCACTATTGGAAAAGAGGTCCAACCGAATAGTTTTGATCAGAATTTCATTAAACCTGGGCATATTGTTTAGTACCACCATGTCTTCAAGTTCGATAATGGCCCATGTCGCACCATGTCTGTAGGAGTTATTGCCCTTTGTTCATGAAAATTCAGTATTTGAAACGACGTCCGCTCTCTAAGTCGAATAGTTTTGATCAAACTTTTATGAAACTTGGTCATATTGTTTAGTACCATAAAGTCTTTTCCATGTTCGATATATCGCACCATACCTTCAGGAGTTATTGCCCTTTGTTCCTTAAAACTCACCTTATTTATAGTGTCCGGTCTCTAAGTCATGTAATTGTGGTCACAACTTTATGAAACTTGTTCACAGTGTTTAATACCACGATGTCTTCCTCGTGTTCGATAATGATCTATATCACCTAAACCATCATGGGTTATTGCCCTTTTTGATGAAGAATTGCAGTGTCTATGATGTACGGTCCTTTAATCGAGTCTATGAAACTTGGGTCAAATTGTTTAGTACCATAATGTCTTCTTCATGTTCGATAATGGTCCATATCACACCATGCCTTCAGGAGTTATTGCCCTTTGTTCATTAAAATTCACTATTTTAGTAGTGTCCGGTCTAGTCCAATAATTTTGATCAAACATGAAACTTGTTCACAATGTTTAATACCGGTATGTGTTTCTCGAATTCGATAATGATCTATATCGCCTGAACCATCATGAGTTATTGCCCTTGGTTGATGAAAAATGGCAATTTCTATGAATTATGATGTATGGTCTCTAAATCGAGTATATTTTGATCAGAACTGTATCAGACTTGTTCACAAAGTAAAGTACCAAAGGTATTTCTCAAGTTCTAACATAGGCTATAGCGCAATATTCATTTAAAAGTTATTGCCCTTTGTTCGTAATTTTTCCCATTATTTGCGTTGTTTAGACTCAAACTCGAGTAATTTCAAATGGAACTCTAGGAAACTTGGACAAAATGCTTAACATCAAAATGTATTGCTCAAAAGTGCAAAAAAAAATGACCCATATCATCGTGTGGCTAAGTTATTTCCCTTTGTTCATAAAATTCTTTTTTGACTCTGTCGAAATATGCGAATTTTGGAACAGCGGGGGCACCCGTGTCCCCTGGATACATTTCTCATTTTGGCTGTTTGTCGGGCCCACCGGGGTTTACCTGTTGGATTTCTTTTGCTCCGGTATTCAGTTTAATTTACTGTTGAGTCCTTATCCTTGCTTTATCTCCTTGTTATATCTTGATTTATATGTTTTAGGAGATGATGCATTGATAAGTTAGGGTTCTTTCATGCAAACCAACTATCTATGCGTCTTGATCCACATCTGAATTAAGGGTGAGGTTGGCGCCGTTAAACCGGTTTAAGCCCTCCAGTAAAATATTTTACTGACCGTTCCAAGGCGGTACTTCTTTTGTGGATCTTTTATGTTTTTGTTCTGTCTTGTGTTTGCTATGTTTTGTGCGCGTCTGTTTATATGTGCTTCGTGGTCACCTGCTGGGAAAGGGCTGACCTCTTGGCTCTCGTTTGTGGTGTCTTCTGTGAGTTTGTCACTTTCCCATTGGTATCCTGGGTCAGGTGTGGTACTTGATTGTATCGATTCCTGATCTTTGCAACCTTACTTACTTTACTTAGATTTGCCTATTTTTTGTTTAACTTTTGAAGGGATTCATCAATTTCATTCAAAATTTACAGAGGGCTAGAGCACTGTTAACACAGGTCAAGTTTGATTTTGGAAATCGTTTGCAAAATTTTGGACTGAGTTTTGGCCTTTTTTTGACTTGGGTTTTGCCAGGCGACATATCCGATTCTCGGAATTCTAGTTCCAGTGATATCTACATGCTTTTGTTGTAGTTATCAATACAATCGAACAGAACATAGTTTTAAAGCAGTTGAAAGGATACAATAAATTCAGTGACAGTTCAGCTGCCACTAAATTTGGTGTAAAGTTACACATTTTTACAGTGTACGGTAAAACCTGTCTTAAGCGGTCACTCAAAAAGAAGACCAAAATTGGTTTTCAAGACTGATTATCACTTAATGCAGGTCAAAAGTATTGCAGAATGCTCATTCTGCAATACTTTCGACCTTCATTATGCTACCATTAGTCATTAAGACCTTTGTTTTGTCTATTGTTGAGTGACTGCTTAAGACAGGTTTTACTGTACACTCTCTGTAAAAGGGACGTTCGCATAAATTGGTTCAGTCGCAACTTCAACCAAACAGTCGCTTTCTTGACAATTCATTTTCAAGGACATACTCGATACTTTTCCAATGCAAATACGTTTATAATAATCAAGTACTGTGTGTTCTTAATAACAGGTATTGACAGTACGTCGTATCTCGCCAGTCTTTGATCTAAGCAAAGATTTACACATGCGCCAATTAAGCCTTGATCAAAATTGACCCCTCTAGGTAAAAGAAAAATGAAAATATGAGTCACATATCAGGTATCTGTCTTAATAAGACAAAATAAATGTTCAAGTTTCTTATTGGTCTGTCTTTAATAAGACCTAATATGCCCGCCTTTAATAAGACCCATATCCACCTATGTTATTGGTCTGTCTTTAAATAAGACTCAGGTTTAGCTGTGTTATTGCCTGTCTTTAATAAGACCAATGTTCAGCTATCTTATATGCCTGTCTTTTGTAAGACCAATATTCAGCCATCTTATCAGCTTGTCTTAAATAAGACCAATGTTCTGCTATATTATTGGCCCGTCTTTGATAAGACCAATGTTCAGCTATCTTAATTTTAGTGACCCGTCTTTAATAAGGTCAATACTTAGCTATCTTATTGGTCCGTCATCAATATGACTAATGTTCAGCTGTCTTATTTTCTGTCTTTAATAAGACTAATGTTCAGCAGCTATCTTATTGGCTTGTCTTTGACAAGACCATTTTTCAGCTATCTTATTGGCTTGTCTTTAATAAGACCAAAGTCCAGCTATCTTAGTGGCCCGTTTTTAATAAGAACACTGTTCAGCTATCTTATTGGCCCGTCTTTAATATGACAAATGTTCAGCTATCTTATTGGCCCCTCTTTAATATGACTAACTTTCAGCTATCTTATTGGCCCGTCTTTAATATGACTTATGTTCTGCTATCTTATTGGCCCGTCTTTAATATGACAAATGTTCAACCAGCTTATTGGCCTGTCTTTAATCAGACAAATATTCAGCTATCTTAGTGGCCTTTTTTAATAAAACCAATGTTCAGCTATCTTATTGGCCCGTCTTTACTATGCCTAATGTTCAGCTATCTTATTGGCCTGTCTTTAATATGACTAATGTTCAGCTATTTTATTGGCCCGTCTTTATTATGACTAATGTTCAGCGGTCTTATTATGATGTCTTTAATAAAACCAATGTTCAGCTATCTAATTGGCCTGCCTTTAATAATAAGAATCTTCAGCTATCTTATTGACCTGTTTTAATAAGACCAATACTTAGCTATCTTATTGGCCCGTCTTTAAAAAGACTATTGCACAGCTATCTTATTGTCTTGTCTTTGATAAGAGCAATGTTCAGCTTTCTTATAGGCTTATCTTTGATAAGGCCATTGTTCAGCTATCTTATCGGTCTTATAAGAATGTCTTTAATAAGACCAATACTTAGCTATCTTATTGGACTGTCTTTAATAAGACTACTGTTGAGCTATCTTATTGGCTTGTCTTTGATAAGACCATTGTTCAGCCATGTTATCGGTTTGTATTAAATACGATCAATGTTCAGCTATTTTATTGGCCTTCCTTTTATTAGACCAATGTTCAGCTATCTTATTGGCATGTCTTTAATAAGACCAATATTTAGATATCGGCCTGTCTCAAATAAGACCAATGCTCATCTATCATATTTGGCATGTCTTTAATTATTGGCTTTTCTTCAATAAGGCCAATGTTCATATATCTTATTGGCCTGTCCTTAATTAGACCAATGTTCAGCTATCATTTTGGCTTGTCTTTGATAAGACTAATGTTCAGCTTTCTTATTGTCATGTTCAAGTGGGTTCTTTACCTTTTGCAGAGCAGAGCCAGTGTAGCTCTGTGCCTACTCTGTTGGCTTATGGAAAGTCCTACACTAGTGGACCTGACAAGTAATTTCTTTGTTCTATGTACAAACGTGAATGTTTATTTATATAATTATTCATACTGGACGGAACTTAGCATGAATATTCACAAAGGAAGGGGTTATCCAACTCTCTGAATTTGGACATGACAAATCAAATTTCGATTTTTAAACTCGAAATTTTGAGTTCAGATGTTAAAATTACGAGAATGTCTCAACATATTTAATTTTTTTAGAGTTTTCATGTCGAAATTTTCGACTGCTGAACAACCGTTGAAATCTAGACTCTTCGGTATTTGTGACATCGAAATTTTGCCTCGACATAAAAACGCTTAGCTTAGGGTTTTAATTTTGTTTGATCCACCATTTTCTCTACCGCGAATATCCTTAAAAAGAAATTTGATACCCTTTATAAATAGGGTGGCCCAATTCCGCACAGAACGGCAAGGTCCGACGTGAATTATCATGTCTCACAGACAATGGCTTAATGTAGAACATAACAATACTGGGCCCATCGGAAGATGTTTGAACGCTCGGCCAAGCGGGCTCCTGTTCGGACGGCTTCAGCGGGGGTAGGCAAATTCTCGGGCTAGAAAGAACATGTGCGTCGCGGATCTCTATCTTATCGCATGCTTTAGGGAGCGCAGTGTCTCAGTGGTAGACTAAGAGTGCTTGACTCGTATTCGAGGGTTTGCGGGTTCGAGTGTGCACGGACACCTGAGTCACTGCGTTATGTTCTTGAGCAATACACATTCATCCTTGCTTAATACTGGTTCAACCCAGTAAGATCCGTCCCAACATAACTGAAAAATTGTTGGCTGGGACGTTAAGAATCAAATCTGACGATACTGTGTTGATGTGCATATACGTCTAGACCTCTGGTCATCTGTATGAAAGTGCATGCGCTGGCTCAAACAATTCTACTGGGTAGATGTACAGTGAACCTGTGCAAAACGGTCACTCTCAAAAAGACCAAAATTTGGTTTTCAATACCAATTATCGCTTAATTCAGGTCAAAAGTATTATATATTGCAGAATGCTCCCCTTGGATCTTTCTGCAATATTTTCGACCTTCATTAAGCTACATGAACCATTTTTCATTAAGATCTTTGTTTTGTCTATTTTTGAGTGACCGTTTTACACAGGTTTTACCGTACGTTAAAAGAACAGTCTAGCTGCTCAACACTAGAAACACAAAACTTCGAAACAACGTTGAGGTGACGCGTACGTCGACCTTGGTATGTTAGAGAAACCATTAAACTAGTATGATAGATTGTGACACTGTTATTTGTAATTGTAGAAAAGGCTCATTGAAACGTTACATGTAAATCTACTTAGCTACGTTGATAAGTAACCCAGCACCAGAACTATGTCACTTTGATACTGTCACCTGGGCAGGTCACTTTCCTTATTAAAATCGCTCGCTTGGCCTCACCACGTGAATGTGTACCTGTTTGTGTATTCGATGTGTGTGGGTAGGGGATACATCTGTTTATATTTTATACCACCCTTTCCAACTTTAGCACGAAATATCTCATGATGTGCAAGGTCTACACTGATTTAGGTGGTATAAAATAGTTATACCATGTTTGTCCACCTGTACGTAAGATAATCCACTCGCTAAAGGTCGTGGATTATCTCCAGGTACAGGCAGACAAGCCATGGTATAACTATTACATATTTTGCCCAAGCTCTGGTTCCAACCACGTAATATAATTATAATGGATGTGAACTCCCATCACGAAACTCCCACCCATACATTGTAAGTTTACACCAAAAGAGGTGGCAGCTCAGCTGACATGCCTTTAGGTGTAAAACTTTAACTTACTCTCCTACAACACCAACTTGGGGCCAATATTTCTTCAGTGGTAAAAGTTAAAACATTGCTGCCTGTTTTTGTTGTAACTATTCTCCTGTTCAAAACAATCGAACAGAGCGTAGTTTTTAATGCAGTTGAAAGATTATACCACTATCGGTGGCAGTTCAGCTGCCACCAAATTAGGCATGTAAAGTTACATTTATCATTTTACTCTGTACTAACGAACTGGCCATATCGAATAAGGAATGGGCATGGATGCTGGTGATTTATGATACAGGGGGTAAGGTTTTGAAGGTATTTGATTCATTTCTCATCAGTTTTGAAATCCCTTATTATCTATCAAAGGAGATGACGCGGGTTTAACGTCTCACTACAAGTTATGGTTTGTTCTCATATACTCAGTTCTTTTAAGGACAAACACCATGTCTTTTTCTTTTAAGGACAAATACCATATCGTGTTCTTTTAAGTACAAATACCATATCGTGTTCTTTTAAGGACAAATACCATATCGTGTTCTTTTAAGGACAAATACCATATCGTGTTCTTTTAAGGACAAATAACATGTCTTGTTCTTTTAAGGACAAATATCATATCTTATTCTTTTAAGGACAAATAACATTTCGTGTTTTAAGGTCAAATACCATATCGTGTATTTTAAGGACAAATACCACAATGTGTTCTTTTAAGGATAAACCCCATATCGTGTTCTTTTAAGGACAAATATCATACCTTGTTCTTTAAGGACAAATACCATATCGTGTTTTAAGGTCAAATACCATATCGTGTATTTTAAAGACAAATACCACAATGTGTTCTTTTAAGGATAAACCCCATATCGTGTTCTTTTAAGGACAAATATCATACCTTGTTCTTTAAGGACAAATATCATATCGTGTTCTTTTAAGGACAAATACCATATCGTGTTCTTTTAAGGACAAATACCATGTCTGCTTCTTTTAAGGGCAAATATAATAACTTATTCTACTAAGGACAAATGTAATATCTTATTCTTTTTAGGACAAATACCATATCGTGTTCTTTTAAGAACAAATGCCATATCTTATTCTTTTAAGGATATAATCGGAAGTCAGGCTGTTCTAGTGTTAATTACATGTACCATATCTTTTGATTGGAATTGAGCGAACTAATCAAATTATTGTTATATTTACAGACATAATTCGAGTTAAAGAAAGTAGACAACATTTTGAATAGTCTGTAATACCAAAAAAACAGTCAGGGAAAAGTCAGGGAAAGGTCAGGGAAAAGTCAGATAATTACATTTCAGACTAAGAGTGCGCTCCCTGTGTTTTGGTTGATAAATAAGAAAGCTTATTTTCTATTACGCAATCTTTTGTGGGGGCCTGCCAAATATGGATAACTGTTTTTCGATGTCTAGCTGCAAAATTATAGAGCGCGGACCGCGTTTCCCTCAAAATTTGCAAATTCGCAATGACTGCTGGTGTCCGTTATGTCCTGAATATATTGACATTGTATCTACATGTATATGTATTATACACATATCTGAATAAAATATTATTCAAACCATGTTCATTTAAAGCATGCTATTTTTATGAATTTTCAGGACATTCTTGAAAGTGTTGCTAAAGTACATCTAGTATTCATTGAGTTTTGGGCAAGAAATGCAGACCAATCTCTGGCGGCAAGCCCTAGCTTACGGAAGTCATTTCCTGAAAATGTAGGCCAATATGGTATTCTATTTTGCCATTATAATGACATTGTCATTGTAATGGCAAAATAGAATACCATAAATTGGTATTTTATTTTGCCATTTAAATGACAACATTGTCATTGTAATGGCAAAATAGAATACCATATTGGCATACGTCACATACATGTCTATATTTAATGTTTTATTCATTTCCAACGGTATTGGGTTATTTTTCAACAACCTGATTTAGATGTAGATACCGTGTACATATTTTCTCGCGGCACTGTCCGTGCATAATTCTGCTACCAGGCAATACATAATGATTTACGCGGTGGTTTCCTTGTGTGGGGAGATTTGAAGTGTCAACCCAGCTGATAAATACAGATGCTTTGACAGACCAATATAGGAGTTTAAATCCCTGATAGGAGAGTTATTTCTTGTATGATAAACATGACAGCATTTATCTCCTTATTGAAAACTTTCGGATTTTCTGTATGTAAAGCGGGTGATTTCGTTCTATTGCATTGCGTTAACCGTTTGATTACTGGAAACTCCTAAACGGATACTTTGGCAAACAGTGAAGACCCAGGTGAAAATCAGCATAATGCTGCATTTCATCTTTCTATGATTAAATCGACCTTCATGGACTGAAATACTATGATTTAGAAAAAAAAATCAAAATGATACCCCTTAAAGTACACCATGGACAGTCCCATACTCACCAAAAGGACCAAATGAGACTTACATAAAGGGATTTTGGTTAGGCAGTAACAGACTTGCGAACGGTTTTCAATAGCCACAGGTGCTATCACGCTTACAAATGACCTTGCGCTTATTACAAATACTCAGATAACCCTGGACGCCAATCCAATCAGAGTGCTTTCATTGCTCTGTTCTCAATTGGTAGCTAAGCTTCCCACTTAGTGTGAAGACACACTTCAGGCTAGGCGGAAGGCCAAGCTGTTCCGAGTTTCTGATTGGTTTTGTTACGCTATACACAGTGTACGATGATATACATGTGTACCTGATACAAGGTCGGTCGTCTGTAAAAGCTGGGCTGGGCTCATGTGTTGGGCTCTTGACTCGCAATTTTTTGGCTCAGGTGAACAGAGTTAACTCAGGTGAAATGTCATTTAAGGTGATGAGTCAAAGATGGTCAGAGCGTTTTCAGGTGAAGGGTCAGTTAAGGTCAGAATTTCATTGACAATGAATATGGAATTTGCATTTGAGTACATTCTTAGAAGGATTAGTAGTAATAGTTCATGTACTGTCGTGCCAACCAAGAGTGACAGTGACGTAATATTTTGTTTACAATTGTTCAGTAGAACATTAACTTGTACATTCCACTTGAGCTAACTCGAATCAATAGATCACATGTGATCTATGGATTATAAGTCTGTGATAACTTTGTCAACAAAACATGACATCACTGTCACTCCTGGCTGGCAGGACAGTAGTAGTAGCAAAAGTGGTTATAAACAATAACTAATTATCGGACGCTTAGATAATGCTACGTTTACACTATGTCCCCGGCGACCACGGCAGTCACGATTTCGGCCACCGTGGACAAAACGGGGTGACCGTAACACAACGTAGAGGAACGGGGTCGACAAACGTAGCTCGCCGTGGTTGCTGTGATCGCCGGGACAGATTTTTAAAGTCAAAAAATTTGCCACGGCAGCCACGGCGGGATTGACCTACTTAAATGTGCCGTAGTAAAACGGGGAGAACGCAACAAATCGTGACGGAACGTAACAGACCTTAACACAACTTGGAGCATGTCCGTAGCGGGACGGCTTGTTACGAGACGGCAACGCAAGGTCTTCCAAGGTCTGTCAAGGTCTATCAAGTTCTGTTGCGGTCTGCCACGTTGTCCTAACTCGACCCCACAGCTCGAACCTGAACATGGAGTCTAAAAATCTCAGATAGATGCATCTGAGGAGGAAAGTAGTGACAAGGGTAGAAAAAAAATTATTACTGAATGGACCTGGGTAGTTTCATTGTATTATACAGGTGTCATAGGTTATAATTTCCCGTGGCAGAATGTTGCATTTATTTTTCTGAAGATCAATCAGTGTAGACATTGATAAAATGCTGCATTGTGTGCCATTTCATTAGAATCGTCTGTATTTTTAAAAAATACTCATAAATGAGTCACTAGAGTACAAAGGGTTAATGCTGATACCAATGGCAGGTGTTTTTGTTTCAAGACTCTCATCGAACAGTTTCGAAATGCTTTGGAGGCCTGAAATGCGTTAACATCTTCGATGCGAAGCTCTCTTGCTATAAAAAAGTGAGAAATATCCCAATTGTTGCAAAACCATGCCCGCACTTTGCATCCGTCTTTAACCTTCCTGTTAGACGATCATTCTTCTATACAGCTGCTGGTGGCCTCATTGCTGTCGCAAAGGCTATATGTACACTCCTAGCAATTATATAAATACGAAATCGGCTTCTTCATTGCCATTACATGTAATGATGTTTTTGATCAAGGGTGCATAATATAACGATTGCAGCAGCTTTGTGGAACTCCTCTTTATACCGTGGGCATAATTGGGCTCAAACACCATTCATCGCTCACGTTTCATCGTAGAAACCCTTGACGGAACTTGATAGACGTAGCAGAACTTGATCGCAACGTAACAAAACGTGAGAGGTCCCAACAGAACGTGGCAGGCCGGGATGAAACGTAGAACCATCCGTGACAGACCGTAGCGCACCGGCGAGCATCTGTCGCGGCAGACCTTGACAGACCGTGAGAAAACGTAGCGAGACTTAACAGAACTTGAACACAAAGACAAAAATGACTCAAAACACCACGGCGAGCTACGTATCTGGCCACCGTGACTGCCGTGGCTGCCGGGAACATAGTGTAAACCTAGCATTAAGTTGAGCGAGCCTCAACACTGACCAACACTCTTTGCATATCAAGGCTGATACACCTTAAATGGTATACACCATCGACCCCAAGTCGAACAAGTTCCAAACCCATAAGAGTATAGTAGTGAAATCCCAAATTTACCCCAAAATAACGTGATAATTAGTCTATGCAAAAGATACCCCCCTGGGATATTTGTTTTATTATCGAGTTTATTGACCACGTGTGTTATATGTGAATGACACTGCTGACTAAATTCTATACCACTTGAACCTGTCTATGAAAAGAAATGCGAACAGGCAAAAAAATCATACAGCCTTCTCGTATGACTAAGCTTTCATTCAAGTTTCTTTTTTTTTCCTTCTTGATATATCGTATACATGTATATGTGGACCAAGTCGCGAGAAAATTGTATTATTACATTCATGATAGTCGTTTAGTCATAATGAAATAAATAAGATTTAAAAAATAATGGTTTCTATGTTGTTTCATATGCCTAATTTAGCATGAAAGGATCATTTTTGCAAGTAGCCATGTGGTTGTATGAAAAATTAAGACAGTTTCATTATATTATTCAAAATGTCGGCGATGACAGGTTACTATGAACAATTCATTTATTAATAACTTTAAAGTTAGTTATATATCAGCCGATTTTGACCAAGTTAGCATTAAAATTGTTTGTATGAAAATGCATGTCTTTTCAGGCACATATATTTTTGGTGTGCGTTTCCCTTTTTAAATGAGGCTTTTGCGCATATGCGATAAGTACATGTACCGAATTCTCGTGTTCTGGTATCATGTGTATCGACTATGCTGCATGCATCATGCAGCATAGTCGATAAACTTGATACCAGAACAGAACATGCATCATGCAGCATAGTCGATAAACTTGATACCAGAATATAACATGCATCATGCAGCATAGTCGATAAACTTGATACCAGAATATAACATGCATCATGCAGCATAGTCGATAAACTTGATACCAGAACAGAACATGCATCATAAAGCATAGTCGATAAACTTGATACCAGAATATAACATGCATCATAAAGCATAGTCGATAAACTTGATACCAGAATATAACATGCATCATAAAGCATAGTCGATAAACTTGATACCAGAACAGAACATGCATCATAAAGCATAGTCGATAAACTTGATACCAGAACAGAACATGCATCATAAAGCATAGTCGATAAACTTGATACCAGAATATAACATGCATCATGCAGCATAGTCGATAAACTTGATACCAGAATATAACATGCATCATGCAGCATAGTCGATAAACTTGATACCAGAACAGAACATGCATCATAAAGCATAGTCGATAAACTTGATACCAGAATATAACATGCATCATAAAGCATAGTCGATAAACTTGATACCAGAACAGAACATGCATCATAAAGCATAGTCGATAAACTTGATACCAGAATATAACATGCATCATAAAGCATAGTCGATAAAATTGATACCAGAACAGAACATGCATCATGCAGCATAGTCGATAAACTTGATACCAGAATATAACATGCATCATATAGCATAGTCGATAAAATTGATACCAGAACAGAACATGCATCATAAAGCATAGTCGATAAACTTGATACCAGAATATAACATGCATCATGCAGCATAGTCGATAAACTTGATACCAGAATATAACATGCATCATGCAGCATAGTCGATAAACTTGATACCAGAACAGAACATGCATCATAAAGCATAGTCGATAAACTTGATACCAGAATAGAACATGCATCATAAAGCATAGTCGATAAACTTGATACCAGAATATAACATGCATCATAAAGCATAGTCGATAAACTTGATACCAGAACAGAACATGCATCATAAAGCATAGTCGATAAACTTGATACCAGAATATAACATGCATCATGCAGCATAGTCGATAAACTTGATACCAGAATATAACATGCATCATGCAGCATAGTCGATAAACTTGATACCAGAACAGAACATGCATCATGCAGCATAGTCGATAAACTTGGTACCAGAACAGAACATGCATCATGCAGCATAGTCGATAAACTTGATACCAGAACAGATCATGCAGCATAGTCGATAAACTTGATACCAGAACAGAACATGCATCATGCAGCATAGTCGATAAACCTGATACCAGAATATAACATGCATCATGCAGCATAGTCGATAAACTTGATACCAGAAAAGAACATTCATCATGCAGCATAGTCGATAAACCTGATACCAGAATATAACATGCATCATGCAGCATAGTCGATAAACTTGATACCAGAATATAACATGCATCATGCAGCATAGTCGATAAACTTGATACCAGAACAGAACATTCATCATGCAGCATAGTCGATAAACCTGATACCAGAATATAACATGCATCATGCAGCATAGTCGATAAACTTGATACCAGAAAAGAACATTCATCATGCAGCATAGTCGATAAACCTGATACCAGAATATAACATGCATCATGCAGCATAGTCGATAAACTTGATACCAGAATATAACATGCATCATGCAGCATAGTCGATAAACTTGATACCAGAATATAACATGCATCATGCAGCATAGTCGATAAACTTGATACCAGAATAGAACATTCATCATGCAGCATAGTCGATAAACCTGATACCAGAATATAACATGCATCATGCAGCATAGTCGATAAACTTGATACCAGAATATAACATGCATCATGCAGCATAGTCGATAAACTTGATACCAGAATATAACATGCATCATGCAGCATAGTCGATAAACTTGATACCAGAATAGAACATGCATCATGCAGCATAGTCGATAAACTTGATACCAGAATATAACATGCATCATGCAGCATAGTCGATAAACTTGATACCAGTCCAGACCATGCATCATGCAGCATAGTCGATAAACTTGATACCAGAATATAACATGCATCATGCAGCATAGTCGATAAACTTGATACCAGAATATAACATTCATCATGCAGCATAGTCGATAAACCTGATACCAGAATATAACATGCATCATGCAGCATAGTCGATAAACCTGATACCATAATAAAACATGCATCATGCAGCATAGTCGATAAACTTGATACCAGAATATAACATGCATCATGCAGCATAGTCGATAAACTTGATACCAGAATATAACATGCATCATGCAGCATAGTCGATAAACTTGATACCAGAATATAACATGCATCATGCAGCATAGTCGATAAACTTGATACCAGAATATAACATGCATCATGCAGCATAGTCGATAAACTTGATACCAGAATATAACATGCATCATGCAGCATAGTCGATAAACTTGATACCAGAACAGAACATGCATCATGCAGCATAGTCGATAAACTTGATACCAGAATATATCATGCAGCATAGTCGATAAACTTGATACCAGAAAAGAACATTCATCATGCAGCATAGTCGATAAACCTGATACCAGAACAAATGATATTTATACTGGTTACATGCCATAAGAAGATTTTCTTCTGGCGGGGCTCACATTTATAAGGAAACATTAAACTCTATAAACACGTACTTGAGACAGGTCTTGTGTAAAATGTCACATACTGAAATTTCCGCATAAATTACCTGTTCTTATCTTTTCTTACCTGCCTTGACTTTTCAGTCATAAATAAATGACATATGACGTCGCATTTTAGTCCAGCAACCTTCGGTTTATTCTTTCAAGCAAGGATACCTTTTCCACTCTTTATAAGTTACCTGAGTGATGACTAATTAAACACAACAAAACAATTATTGTCGTGAGGTGTCAATGAAAAATGTGAAAAAAACATATTTGTGAAAACTCCCGTTACTTTTATACCCCCTTACCAACTTTAGCACGAAGTGTTTCGTAATGAGCAAGGTCTACACTACCAGACAGCTTTACCACGAGTGACCACGTGCTACATCTCGTGGATTATCTCCACATACTAAATTGCTATGATATAAAAACGGATGCAACTAAATCACCAGATAATAAAACAAGAAAATATATGACACAGATTTTTGTGTGTGGGTGGGGGTTACCGTTTTAAATTATGGACTAACTTTTGGTTGCATACGTTCTCTTCTGCTTAAACGTGACTTGTTCCGAATAAAATTTCATATACGCTTAGCGAAGACCAAACCTTTTGTAAAAGCCTACACTTGTTATAGACGTACTACTGTTGCAGTTATACCTGTGGTAAATCGTGAGTTCTCTCGCTTGAATATTATGCAGAGGCTAGTATTTTCGAGCCAAAACAGGAATACGTACTTAACCAACTAGAGAAAACCATTGGGTCTGCACACATTCTATGCCAGAAAAGTCACGAAAAAAAATCATAGAACAGTTTGCTAATTATATTGAAAATAGGCATATGCTGGATAACAGGGCCAAATAACACAGAGAGAGGAAAAGCATGAGCAAATTACAAATGAAACAGTAAAATCTTTTCTTTCTTTAGAGAAATGGGATCATCAGGATTATTTCATTTAAGAAATTTGACAACCGAGATACTTAAAGTTATTAAAAATATGTGTTGTAAAGAAATAATTTAATTGAATTAAAATGGGGCCAATTACATTTTTAAAAAGTTACAAACCGTTTATTTTATATGTCTTGTCATGGTTGGGTATGTATTAGTGGCCGTTCCGTACCATTATTCTGAAATTTATGTGCATAATGTTAAACATGAACACTTGTATTGCGTTTCTCTTGCAATCATTTTCAAATGTGCGCTTTCAAAGCGAACAAGTAAATTGTGCACAGGAAATGTTTTCCTAACATTATTCTTGTTTAGATGGGTATCTTGCGTTTGCGTTTCATTTGCGGCGGGTACGACAAAAGATCCCTCTGGGTGCACGCAATCGTTACGCGGTTTCTCACTGGGGCTACTCTGCAGAGTGGCGGAGAAACCCAATTTTCAAATTTTGGTCGGAATAGCTTAATCATGTCTTCGTTGAATAGGGCAGACTTTCACCAGGCTGCGTTGAATCGCCTCTACGCTATTCTACCATGATGTAAAGTAAAATATTCCTTTCCTCGCTCACCGATCCATTTAACAATTAGAGATGTAAAAAGAATAAAACGAAAATTACTAACGACGAGGTTTCGTGACGATGTAGATTATATTACTAGCGTTTGCGTGTCTGACTGGGGGCTGTATATTTCAATGCCCGTGTTCGTCAATGCTTCGCCGATCATCGCGTGACACAATTCATTTCGCTATTACCACATTTCCGCGGGAATAAGACGCGATACTGCGTTGCGAGTTGTAACGCCTTTGTTGCTGTTGTTCTGTCATTTTGCAAACAAACTGAAATAAGGACAGAAAACAATGAGCCCATTGGGCGAGACCTGTGTCAATCATTGTTTTTAAACTTGAGATAAGGCGCCTGAGTGTGCAATGGGGGCTGACAGCGAGTCTGTTCTCTGTGCCCTTTTGTGGATTTGAATTTGTGAACAAGATTTCGCCATGCTATATGTGATGGCACTTTAATTTCTAGCTTGTGTAAGCGTCCTGTGGAATTGGACAGGAGAAAGTGAAAGTATTCGGTCTATATTGGTCAGATAGCCATTTTTAAAGTGAAAATACATTTGACGCTTTGCTCGGGAGCTTTTCAGTTCAGTTCTCCAGATGCCCTTTTTCAATAACTGCAACCATGGGTTTGATTCTGTAATTGCAACCTTCATTCCTTTTTATATGCAATATAAACTAGTTAGTTTTCGATAGGGTCGGCAATTTAAGGACTTCTTGAGAATCACCTCATGTTGGGCATGGCAGATCAGTCAATGAACCATTGACATCGTCTTGCTTCCACTAAAAGCAAGTCATCCATGACAAGGAACAGAACAATGACATGTGTTTAAGTTTGACACTTCAGCTGCTCGCATTCCCTGTATGTGCGAGCAGCGAAGGCTATAGTGAGACTGCGCAAATGCGCAGGCTCACTATAGCATTCGCTGGTCGCCTTGACCATTCACGTTTTTCTTTCAAATACGCTGGCACATGTCACCACATGGAATCCCAATACTTGTGCATGCAGTTTCATGTTGATTTTGACTGAAAACAATCTGACACCCGACCTACCCATGGATATATGATCAGCTGTGATCTGCAATGTTTGGTTTTTGTAAGCTGACGCCCTGTTTTCTACCCGATTAAATGCTTGAAACGCATGCGAGTTCAGTTCATTGTTTCATAACTCATACAAGCTCACTCATTGTTTTGTCATTGTGCTAATCATTGTTGATGTTGCTTCACAACTAATGTGAAACACGATAGAAAGTCATACGATATTCATGCCCGGGAATGCAGTCTTCTACTGTACCGCGGCGAACTGCTAGAACAAAATGACCTGTAAACAGAGGGGGGGGGGGGGGGTGGACAGGGTCCGGACATCACTGAAAATCACAAAAATATGGGGGTTTTCAGCAATACTGGCCCGGATCCCCTGGAAATGAGAAAGCTACCAAGCCAGCATTCAATGTTGGGCCATCATCGGCACGCCAGCGAAACGCCATTGAGCCATAATCGGCACGCCAGCTGGCGTTTCGCTGGCGTGCCGATGATGGTCCACTTATAGTGGTATTTAGATCCCCCCTCCCCTCATCAACTAAAAAAGCGAACAAACAAAAAACCGTCAAAGTTGAACCCCCTCTGACAAAACTTTCTGGATCCCCGCATGCAGACTGTCTAACTTCTCCGGTTTGATCATGACTGGAAGCCCATTACCAGAAAGGTTAACATTGGGCATATGTGCCTTAAAAAGGTTTGTTCAAATGGCGATCCTTGGCTGATATTGTAATGGTAAAACTTTAAATTAAGGAGATCTGCATTCTTCTGACTCAGTGCCAGGTGAGCGCTCCAGACCTGGTTCCCTGGTTTTCATGGAATGACATTCATACATCATTAGAAGCAGTTCTGATGGTCAAAATAACATTCAGTCAAATTATTGAGGAAACATTGCATATTGACCTTGTTACAAACGAGGTTACAAACGAGGCATGATGACATGATAATGATGATGGCATGCCAATATTATGTGATGATCATGTCATTCCAGTGTTATATATGAGGACATGGTGTTGAGGATGGCATACCAATGTTATGTGATGATATGATGTCATGGTGATTATGCCATACTAGTATTATGTGATGATTTTGTGGTATGGTGTCACAGTAATGATGATGTTTCTCAATGTTATGTTATAACATGATGTCATGGTGGTGATGATGTAATGCCATGCCAATGTTGTGATTTTGATTTTGGCATGCTATGTGTTTAATATAACGTCATGTTGATGATGATGCCATGCCAATGTTATGTGATGATATGATGGCATGGTGATGATGATGCCATCCCAATGTTATGTGGTATATGATATCATGGAAATGATGCTGATGCCATTCAAGTGTAATGTGATGATCGTGTGATATGATGCCATGGTGATGATGATGTCATACCAATGTTATGTGGTATATGATATCATGGAAATGATGATGATGCCATTCAAGTGTAATGTGATGATCGTGTGATATGATGCCATGGTGATGATGATGCCATACCAATGTTATTGGATGATATGATGTCATTGTGACTGTTAAAAGTGTGCTTTGCTTTTCCAATTCATGCTGAATCATAGCTCGACCATGGCTGGAAATGGTTTTCATACTATAACAAAGGCATTCTTACCCACAGTCGCCATTTTGCACGTACGTGAAGCCTCCAAATGATGTCAAGTGATGATCATACATTGGATTTTGACTTCTAGTGTCTCAGTTAAATAGATTTTAACCTGGTTTTCATAACCTCCCAGTCTTCAAACTGCAGTGAAAAGGGACCCTTCGATACCATTTATTAAAATATCTGGGTCGACACATTCTAGTTATGGCAAAGACCTTACTCGTTTATTTTGCACGAACTTGGGACTCAATTCAAAATAATTATTTCTTTAGATTTAAAATATTGCTACTGAAATCATTTGCAAATACGTTAATTCTCCCGTTTAAATAATTTCAGTATAGCGATAAAAGACAATTTTGTCATTTGATTTTTTCCTTGTTTCTTTTCTAGGAAATGATTTACAGAGAAGTCGTTGTTAACTGGTTTTATAATTGAAGGGAGAGGGGTTAATTCCTCCACACTCATAAGAAATGTAGTTTTCTTTGAAAATTAGTATTTGTCATGTTATTGTGTCTAGACATCACAGTTTCAAATTTTTTTTACATCTACTTTCTTGGTGTTATATTACAACATTAACCCTTTGCTTGCTACTAAAAATTTAATCTGAGTCATTTACATCATATATCTTGGAAGAGAAATTGTCATGAACTCGATAGGGTGTATTAAAGTGCTCATTGGCTTATAATCATTAGATAATAATAATAATAATAATAATAATAATAATAATAATAATAATAATAATAATAGTAATAATAATCTTTATTTCCTCCACATGTTAAGAGCATAGTTTGTGCTTTCCTGTGTACCTTTTGTTCGTGTCAGAATTCCTCATCTTTCTATTTGGTGCTTTCCTGTGTACCATTTCGTTTTTGTTAGGATTCATTTTCTATTTTGTGCTTTCCTGTGTACCATTTTGTTTTGTCAGGATTCCTCATATTTACATTTTGTGCTTTCCTGTGTACCACTTTGTTTTTGTCAGGATTTCTCATCTTTCTATTTTATGTTTTCCTGTGTACCATTTTGTTTATGTCAGGATTCTTCATCTTTCTACTTTCTACTTTCCTGTGTACCATTTGGTTTATGCTGTCAGGATTCTTCATCCTTCTACTTTGTACTTTCCTGTGTACCACTTTGTTTATGTCAGGATTTCTCATCTTTCCATTTTGTGTTTTTCTGTGTACCATTTTGTTTGTGTCAGGATTCTTCATTTTTCTAAGGATTTTGATTAAAATTAGGATTTTAATGCACACTATCGTTTACAATTCTGTTTACGGTATGTGTTGTTGCAATATATGTCTTCGTAGCAGCCTAGAATTTTCCTCTATATTGACTGTTCCATGTAATGGGTTACATTTATTCAATTAAGCGATCCCCTTTCGTGTTTACATTGCATTAATATGGTGAAAACGTATTTTATCTGAAAATCTATTTCCTAAACTGGAGTTATTTTGTCGTTTGAGGATTATGTTATGGTTGTTTAGCATGTCAGAATGTACTTGAGCGTGGCAGAGGAAGATTTGGATCAGATGTATGTTTATTGATTGATTTAATTCCATTGAACATTGTCATGTGACTTGTAGGACTGTATTTATTGGAGTGCAGGACATTCTCATTTTCCTCCAAACTAACTTTAACATAATTTAAGTTTAGCCAAGACATTCTTGTTTCAAACTTTTGGTAAACATTTTAATACTAATATGTTTCAGAACAAAGTTTTTGTAGCCTAGTCTAAGGGCAAAATATGGTCCTTTATATTCTCAAACCAAATACCCTGTGCTAAACTGTCAGCTGTATAGTATTGAGCCAAACTGCGAGTTATATGTAATCTCAAACTAAATACCCTGTGATAAATTTGCATTTGTATAATATTGAACCAAACTGCGAGTTATATAATCTCAAACTAAATACCCTGTGATACATTTGGCTGTTGTCAGGCACACTAGGGTTTGCCTGTTGGATTTCTTTTGCTCCTGTATTCAGTTTTGGTCACCTGCTGGGGAAAGGGCTGACCTCTTGGCTCTCGTTTGTAGTGTCTAACTGTGAGTTTGTCACTTTCCCATTGGTATCCTGGGTCAGGTGTGGTACTTGCTTGTATCGATTCCTGATCTTTGCACCCTTACTTACTTTTATGTACTGTTGAGTCCTTATCTTTGCTTTATCTCATTTTATATCTTGATTTATATGTTCTAGGAGATGATGCATAGATAAGATAGGGTCTTTCATGCAAACCAATTATCTATGGTGAAACCGGTTTAAGCTATCCAGTAAAATATTTTTTACTGACTGTTCCAAGGCGGTACTTCTTTTGTGGATCATTTGTGTTATTTATGTATTGTGTTTGTTATGCTTTTGCGTCTGTTCATTGCTGCCTTGTGTTCACCTGCTGGGAAAGGGCTGACCTCTTGGTTCTTCTTTGTGATAATTAATTGTGTTTTTTTTTTCACTTTGCCATGTCGTATCCTGGGTCAGGAATGGTACTTGATTGTATCGATTCCTGATCTTTGCCACCTTTCTTACTTTGCAGCTGTATAATATTGAGCCAAACTGCAAGTTATATAATCTCAAACCAACTACCCTGTGACAAACTTTTAGCTGTATAATAATTAGCCCAGCTTAGAGTTATATAATCTCAAGCCAAAACCCATGTGCTTAACTTGCAGCTGTAGAATATAAAGCTAAACTGGGAGTTATATTAACTCAAACCAAATATCCTGTGATACACTTGCTGCTGTATAATATTGATCCAAACTGGGAGTTATATCATCTCAAACCAAATACGGTACCCTGTGATAAACTTGCAGCTGTATAGTATGGGGTCAAGCTCGGAGTTATATAATTTCTATTGAAATACCCTGTGATATACTTGCAGCTGTATAATATTGAGCCAAACTACGAGTTATATAATCTCAATCCAAATATCCTGTGATATACTTGTAGCTGTATAATATTGAGCCAAACTGCGAGTTGTATAATCTCAACTCAAATACCCTGTGATATAATTGCACCTGTATAATATTGAGCCAAACTCTCAACCCAAAATTCTTAACATATATGTGAAGAGTAAAATTAACTCAATATAGTGAAATTAACATAAGTGTTTAATATTGTTCCATGTGGAATACAAATAAGGATTACATAAATAGCTGTGATACACTTTCAGTTGTATAATCTAAGGTAAAATATTATGTGTAACTAGGGATAAATAACTATAATTACTTGCAGCTAGCTGTGCATCTTTTGAGTTGTATAATCTCAAACTAAATGTCATGTGATGTACTGGCAGATGTATCAGCTGAAGCCATAATTTAAATTTACCATGTGATGGTGGGTTTGTTTCAGCCCAAATTAAATGCTATGTGATACATTTAGCTATATAATCTCAAGGTAAATGTTCTTATATACTGATGGAGCTATATAATCACAACCCAAATTGCATATGATACAAATGGAGGTACATAATCTCAAACCAAATGCCCTGTGATACTTACTGAGCTATAATGTCTCAATGTCAATGTCATACGTAATACAATTAGAGCAATATACATTATCAAACGAAATGCATGTGATACTACTACTAGAGATATAAAATCTCAAGTCAAATGGCATGTTATATTTTGAGCTTCCTGTTATACATGAGGCTTTATAATCACAGGCCAGTGTCATGGTATGTACTTTGAGCAATATACATTTTGTCTCCATCCTAATGTCTTATTATAATCACAAGCAAAATGTCTGGTTATACTTGGAGCTGTTATACCTTAGAAGCTGCATGCCCTATGATAGTTGGAGCTATATAATATCTAGTCAGATGTACTAGCTGTGTTGATTTGAACTATATAATATTGAGTCAAATGTTCTAGCTGTGATAATTAGAGCTATATAATATTGAGTCAAATGTTCTAGCTGTGATAATTAGAGCTATATAATATTGAGTCAAATGTTCTAGCTGTGATAATTTGAGCTATATGATATCTAGTCAAATGCTCCAGCTGCAATAATTAGATCTATAAGTATTGACTCAGATGTTTTTGCTGTGGTAATTAGAGCTATGAATATTGAGTCAAATATTCTAACTGTGATAATAAGAGCTATAAAATTGACTCAAATGTTCTAGCTGTGATAATTAGAACTATAAATATTTAGTCCAATGTTCTAGCTGTGATAATTAGAACTTTAAAAGTTTAGTCAAATGTTCTAGCTGTGTTAATTAGAGCTATATAATATCATATCAAATGGTCTAGCTGTGACAATTAGAGCTATGTAATATCTCGTCAAATGCTCTAGCTGTGATAGATAGAGCTATATCATATCTAGGCAAATGTTCTAGCTGTGATAATTGGAGCTTTATTATATCCAGACAAATCCAGCTGTGATTATTAGAGCTATAAATATTGAGTCAAATATTCTAGCTGTGATAATTAGAACTAAATAATATAGAGTCAAGTGTTCTAGTTGTGATAATTAGAGCTATATAGTATTGAGTCAATTGCTGTAGCTAGCGATATTTAAAGCTATTTCTAACACACCTCGCCTATAGAGCCAACGGCAACAAACTGTGATATATCAGACAATAATTCACAGCTAAAGTGTGTGATAATTGACGTCACTGGAAAATGACGTCATTCTTGGCGTTAGGCGGTGTAACGTCGTTTTTTACGGTCGAAAGACGTTACAATTACATGTAAAAGTATAGGACATGCGACGTAGTCTAAGTATTGCCAGGAGTTCTTCGGTGCAATGGCAGAAAGTTGGAAGGAACTGAAGACTTCGAATGTGTTTTCGTCGTTAATTGTGTGTAAGAATCGAAATAAAACTGCTCCAGTGCGTGAATTGTTGAGTAATAATTTACTGTTTTTCGGTAAAATGTACGAAGATCTTCCTTACAACTGACCTCCAAACAGTGAATTATTACTCAACAATTAAAAGGTGGAGCTGATCTATTTCTTAAATAATATCTAGTCAAATATTCTAGCTATGATAATTAGAGCTATATAATATCTAGTCAAATGTTCTAGCTGTGATAATTAGAACTATGAAAATTGATTCAAATGTTCTAGATGTGATAATTTGAACTATAAATATTGAGACAAATGTTCTAGCTGTGATAATTAGGGCAATAAGTATTGAGTCAAATGATCTCGCTGTGATAATTAGAGCTATGAATATTGAGCCAAATAGTCTAGCTGTGATAATTAGAGCTATAAAATTGAGTCAATGTTCTAGCTGTGGTAATTAGAACTATAAATATTTAGTCAAATGTTCTAGCTGTGATAATTAGAACTTTAAATATTAAGTCAAATGATCTAGCTGTGATAATCAGAACTATGAATATTGAGTCAAATGTTCTAGCTTAGATAATTAGAACTATAAATATTGAGTCAAATAATCCAGCTGTGATAATCTGATCTATAAGTATCGAGTCGAATGTTCTTGCTGTGATAACTAGAGCTATGATATTGAGTCAAATATTCCAGCTGTGATAATAAGAGCTATAAAATTGAGTCAAATGTTTTAGCTGTGAAAATTAGAACTTAAAATATTAGTCAAATGTTCTAGCTGTGATAATCTGAGCCATATAATATTGAGTCAGATGTTCTAGCTTTGATAATTAGAGCTGTATAATATCTGATCAAATGCTCTAGCTGCAGAAAATAGAGCTATATAATATATAGTCAAATGCTCTAGCTGTGCTAATTAGAGCTATATATATTGAATCAAATGCTCACGCTGTGATAATTTGAGCTATATGATATCTAGTCAAATATTCTAGCTGTGATAATAAGAGCTTTGAATATTAAGTCAAATGTTCAGCTGTGATATTTAGAGCTATAAAACTTAGTGAAATGTTCTAGCTGTGATAATTAGAACTATAAAAATTGAGTCAAATGTTATAACTGTAATGATTAGAGCTATAAATATCGAGTCAAATGTTCTTGCTGTGATAGTTAGAGCTATATATAATATTGAGTCTAATGTTCTAGCTGTGATAATAGGAGCTATATAATATCGAGTCAAGTGTTCAAGCTGTGATAATTAGAGCTATATACTATTTAGTAAAATGCTCTAGCTATAATAATTAGAGCTTTATAATATCTAGTCAAATGTTCTAGCTTTGACAATTAGAACTATGGATATTGAGTCAAATGTTCTAGCTGTGATAATTAGAACTATATAATACCAAGTCAAATGTTCTAGCTGTGATAATTAGAACTATATATATCAAGTCAAATGTTCTAGCTGTGATAATTAGAACTATATAATACCAAGTCAAATGTTCTAGCTGTGATAATTAGAACTATAGATATCAAGTCAAATGTTCTAGCTGTGATAATTAGAACTATAGATATCAAGTCAAATGTTCATGCTGTGATAATTAGAACTATACATATTTAGTCAAATGTTCTAAATGTGATAATTAGAGCTATATAATATCATGTCAAATGCTCTTGTTGTGATACTTAGAGCTATGTAATATGTAAGTCTAAAGCTCTAGCTGTTATAATTAGAGCTATATAATATCTAGTCAAATGTTCTAGGTGTGATTGGAGCTATATAATATTGACTCAAATGTTATAGCTGTGATAATTGGAGCTATATTAAATCTAGTCAAATGCTCTAGCTGTGCTTATAAGTGCTAAATTTATTGAGTCAAATGCTCTAGCTTAGATAATTAGAGCTATAAATATTGAGGCAAATGTTCTAGCTGTGATAATTAGAGCTATGAATATTGAGTAAAATGCTCTAGGTGTGATAATTAGAGCTATATATTATCTAGTCTAGCTGTGATAATAAGAGCTATGAATATTGAGTCAAATGTTCTAGTTGTGATAATTAGAGCTATAAAAATTTAGTTAAATGTTCTAGCTGTGAAAATTAGAATTATAAATATTGAGTCAAATTTTCTAGCTGTGTTAATTAGAGCTATAAATATAGAGTCAAATGCTCTAGCTGTGATAGTTAGAGCAATATAATATCCAGTCAAGTGTTCTAGCTGGGATAATTGGAGCTATATAATACCAATTCAAATGTTCTAACTGTGATTAGAGCTATATAATATTGAATCAAATGTTATAGCTGTGATAATTAGAGCTATATAATATCTAGTCAAATGCTCTAGCTGTGGAAATTAGAGCTATAAATATTGAGTCAAATGCTCTAGCTGTGCTAGTTAGAGCTAATATATTGTGTCAAATGTTCTAGCTGTGATATAGAGCTACAAATATTGAGGCAAATGTTTTAGCTGGGATAATTAGAGCTATATAAAATTGAGTCAAATGTTCTAGCTGTGATAATAAGAGCTATATAATATTGAGTCAAATGCTCTAGCTGTGATAATTAGAGCTATATAATATCAAGTCAGATGCTCTAGCTGTGATAATTAGAGCTATATAAAATTGAGTCAAATGTTCTAGCTGTGATAATAAGAGCTATATAATATTGAGTCAAATGTTCTAGCTGTGATAATTAGAGCTATATAATATCAAGTCAGATGCTCTAGCTGTGATAATTAGAGCTATATAAAATTGAGTCAAATGTTATAACTGTAATGATTAGAGCTATAAAGTTTGAGTCAAATGTTCTTGCTGTGATAGTTAGAGCTATATATAATATTGAGTCAAATGTTCTAGCTGTGATAATAAGAGCTATATAATATTGAGTCAAATGTTCTAGCTGTGATAATTGGAGCTAGATGATATCAAGTCAAATGTTCTAGCTTGGATAATTAGAGCTATTTAATACCAAGTCAAATGTTCTAGCTGTGATTATAAGAGCTATATAATACCAATTCAAATGTTTTAGCTGTGATAATTAGAGCTATAAATATTGAGTCAAATGTTCTAGCTGGGATAATTAGAGCTATTTAATACCAAGTCAAATGTTCTAGCTGTGATAATTGGAGCTACATGTATAAATATTGAGTCAAATGTTCTAGCTGTAATAATTGGAGCTAAATTATCTCAAGCCATTTATCCTGTGATAATGTAGCTACCAGCCAAATGTATTGTCATGTTTGGAGCTTTATTATCAAAATCATAAGTCCTGCTATACTTTTAGATATATAGTCTCAAACCAAATGTTTGAAAACCAAATTATAATTGATTAGAACCAGTTGGTCATGATCAGGAACTACAATGTTTTCCTTACGGCATGTGATTCCATATTTTAGCTGTAGCCACAATTATTTAGCAGGGCAAGAGTTATGATATGATTTTTATCTGTTTTATAGTTAGATACATGAAATTTAGTCAGCAATACCTTGCTGCAAACACTGGGCTCCACCTTTGGGTTTTATATTATCTATACTTTTGTCCATGATTTTTTTTCAACCCTTATCGACCTTTTAGGGGGCAATATGATTAAACCCACAAGTGTAAATTAAACCCCTATGGCTTTGATATTTTCAGTAAAGTAAGAAATACTGTAAATTCAGAAATTTTCCTGAGAATTTTATTTTTGCGAATAGCATTAAAAGACATAGTTACAACATTAAAAATTCATGACAGGAGCATGATTCACCCACATCAGTAAACGACAGTGTAATTTCACCATTTTGAGAGTGTTTTATTTTCACAAAACATTGCAATTTCGTGAAAATAAAACCCACATCAACATTACAGAATTTACAATAGGTACCAAACCAATCAGTGCAGTATTGATGTTTCAATTCTGTCAAACTTTATTTTTACAGGCGCTATGACAATGGTCAGTCACCTAATGTGAAGAAGGCAAAAGATTTGGTGGAAGATCTTTCCAACATCAAAGACCAAGTGAAGAATCTAGTGGAGGTATTCTTTAGCCTATTCTTGATTAATGGAATCTTACAATGTATTTGCTTTTGACTGGGCTATAATAATGTTGACCAAGATGAGCAGCATCTTATCTGAGTCCACATTTGAGCCACGGCATGTGATTTCCAACAATGTGGCGTTAAGACAAGTGTAGACTCAGGCGAGCCTGTGCAGTCTCCTTTTAAGCTTAGAAACTCCAAATGATGTTAAGGCAGTAGCTTAACACTCATAGAACACTCAAGCCACTAGCAAAGGCTCTGGTCAGACTGCGCGTATGCGCAGGCTGGTCTGAGCCTTTGCTGGTTGCACATACCACATTGTTGGAAATCTCATGTTGCGGCTCATTTGTGGTATCCATTGACTGGTTTCACGTATAGAAAGGGTTAAATACAGGGAAGCAGCTTATAATTATGTCTCCCCACCTTTAAGGTTGGTTTGCTCAGGTCTTCTGTCTGTCTGTCACAAATTCATGTCTAATCTGTTACTTAAAAACTGTGCAAGATATCTTTATGAAACTTCATACAAATATTAACCAACATTAGACAATGTGCACAAGCTAAGAACCATAACTCTTGATTGCCTATTTTTGGAGTTATGGTCCTTTGAAACTGAAAATAGTAGGTTTTTATGATTTAATTGTGTCCTCTCTGTAACTTTTTGGAGTTATGGTCCTTTGAAACGAAAATAGTAGATTTTTATGATTTAATTGTGTCCTCTCTGTAACTTTTTGGAGTTATGGTCCTTTGAAACTGAAAATAGTAGATTTTTATGATTTAATTGTGTCCTCTCTGTAACTTTTTGGAGTTATGGTCCTTTGAAACTGAAAATAGTAGATTTTTATGATTTAATTGTGTCCTCTCTGTAACTTTTTGGAGTTATGGTCCTTTGAAACTGAGAATAGTAGATTTTTATGATTTAATTGTTTCCTCTCTGTAACTTTTTGGAGTAATGGTCCCTTGAAACTGAAAATAGAAGATTTTTATGATTTAATTGTGTCCTCTCTGTAACTTTTTGGAGTTATGGTCCTTTGAAACTGAATATAGTAGATTTTTATGATTTAATTGTGTCCTCTCTGTAACTTTTTGGAGTTATGGTCCTTTGAAACTGAAAATAGTAGATTTTTATGATTTAATTGTGTCCTCTCTGTAACTTTTTGGATTTATGGTCCTTTGAAACTGAAAATAGTAGATTTTTATGATTTAATTGTGTCCTCTCTGTAACTTTTTGGATTTATGGTCCCTTGAAACTGAAAATAGAAGATTTTTATGATTTACTTGTGTCCTCTCTGTACTTTAAAAATCGTCTAAGATATTTTCATGAAACTTATCATACAAAATTAATATTATTCACATTCAATGTTTTGAGCTGAAATTAGAAAAAAAATCACACATGTTGAATTTTTTTTATTATTCTTTTTTTTTAAAAGATGGCATTTTAAAACAGGTGTTTTAATGATGACGTGCTTTTAATGCTTCAGCTAAGATTAAGTTTCTGTTATGTAATTTTGCAGACTGACCCCATTCTGGGGTACTGCAAGCACTTTACCAGTACTGGTAAACCATTTCCTCAATTATTGCAAAAAAATCCAGCAAATAGGACTAGCATGTTTTCATGTGAACATAATTATAATTTACATCTGCAAACTGATGATTGAAAGCAACCCTCTGGATACTGATAGATTCTTCCATCCAGCTTGTTACATAAAGGTCTAGAGGGTCCACTTTGAGGGTCACAGGCAGTCACAAGTTACAATTGTCAAATCATTTAATTTCTGTCCCTGGCGATTGTTTTTATCATAGCAAGAAGTACATACAATAAATGAGGCCAAATAAAAAGTGCCTTTGTTAAGGGTAACCAGACCCTACCTAAATACTGGTGAAACCTAGAGGTTTTTTTTAGCTTTTGGAAAAAAGTATAATTTATAAATTTTGGAAGGCAAAATACCTTTCAAAATGAATAAAATTATATTTTTTTTCCAGAAAAAAAAAAAAAATATGTGTGCCTACCCTACCTAAAATTCTCAGACCTGTTACCCGAAACACACTTATTTTTTTATTTGGCCCAACTCCCTTGAGAGGAATGTATTTTTACCATTCTCTTTTTCTAGGAGACAGAGAATTGGAAACCAACCAAAACCGAACAAAGCCAGACACAGGTTAGTTAGCCTCCCAATATGTTAACATTATCTTCACTATAGATACAGTAAAACCTGTGTAAAACAGCCACTCAAAAATAGATAAAACAATGATCTTAATGACAAATTGTAGTTTAATGAAGGTCGAAAGTAATGCAGAATGCTCCCCTTGGAGCATTCTGCAATACTTTTGACCTGCATTAAACAATAGTTAGTCTTGAAAAACATTTTTGGTCTTTTTGAGAGTGGCCTTTTTGCACAGGTTTTACTGTATCTGCAAAGATATTCATAAATTCAGTTGGATGCGTGCATGGATCTAGAGTTGGGGGTAGTACTTGGGGTCCAGAATTCCCTGTGATTTTGGCAACTATGAAAACGTGATAAATAAAGCAGAAATCAAATTATTATTTAACAATACAGAATTAACATTATCAACAGTGTTATGATCCTTCGGTTAAAATATAACTGATTAATACTGGTGAAGCTTCAAAATGTTTGAGATTTGACTTTTATTCTTTGTCTGAGAACTCTACACCTCACCCTCCACCCATGTTGTGACTCCCATTTTTTTACCATGGAATTTTACAAAGAATCCCTTCTTTATAACATGATTGACCTTATAATAACACATTCCATTAATTAGATATGGACCACAAATATAGTATTTTATCACATGATGTTGCGCCTGGGAGTGAAATAATGCCATGCATTAAAATGGATAAACATTTTCGGGAAATGCTATGAAATGACGCTTTTTAACGTCAAGTATATAGTAAAACCCTAACGTTTTCATGCAAAAAATGAGATTTCAAAATAGTTTTTATGTGATTTGATAAATAGAATCTAAGAGGTGGCTCCTGTATTCTTGAATTTATTAAACTTGTTGCGAAAAAAGCAATAAAATGCTTGGCAAGCCTCACATTTTATCCCTTAACCCCAACTCGTTTGATAAATTCAATAAAACATAAGTACACGTGTAAGATCCTCTATATAAACATAATTTTATAAAGGTAGTACACTGTGACTTATCCTCCCACCCCACATCAGCTTATAAAAAAGAGAGAAAAAAAAACACCCGTCAAAGTTGGACCCCTCTGACAAAACATCTTGGATCCTGGCATGCATGCTTTGTGTATGCTAGCAGCCTATCAGGTGAGGCTCTGACGAGACTGTACACACGCGCAGACTTGTCTGAGCCTTAGCTTCCTGTTAATGCGATAAGTACCAAAATCTTGTGTGCTGGCCCAAGTATGATATTGTATGATTATTACCAACTCTATCATGCTATTCAGATATAAATGACAAGCCTGTCTGGTAGGATAATCATGGATCATGGCCATGCACTAATTTTTGTACCAACTGCTTATTTTCAGACGACTATCAACATATCTGCAGCAAGCCAGCCAGGCCCATCACCTCTGGACCAATACCTAGTAAGTCTGTTTAAACCCTTTGTCTTCAGGAAACCCCATAACAAGTACTTTTGCAAACATTGAAGACCCTGATGAAATGCAGCATAATGCTGCATTTCATCAGGGTCTACACTGTTTGTAAAGGTAAAAAAATCTTCCGACAAAAGAATACATTTTTTTTTTTTATTTATAACCTGACACCCCCAGATATGTACAATGGACTATCCCAAGTTTATTGTATCGCACCAGAAGGAAGAATTCATCAGTATACAAAGGGTTGACTTTTCCGGTAACCAAATTACTCAGACCAGAAAAACATGTGCAAGCAAAATAGTTGCAGATCAGGAGCAGTCTGTTTTGATATCCTTGTTGGCCTCAGTTTTATTTCTTGTTGATGTTTATAGTTAAGATCTCTTTAAAAGTATTCCTTTCACTTGTGAAATTTACATCCTTATATGCTTTATGCAAATTGGATGATAAAATTTACTTTTTTGAATTCATGTTAGTCACCCAATTTTCCAGCTTAACCGTTTTCCTGCTGTAACCAGATGTATCGGATTATCCTGCTTTTGTGACCACTATTGCTGCTGATCAGTATCTACAATAATTCTAGTGTCTTTTTATATTTTTCTCTGTTAATCTTGTTTCAAAACATTTTGCATGTAAATTTATTCACCATGTACTACTGCTGAACTTGGTTATTTCCTGATTCAAAAAATAGTGTAGAGCCAGGTCAGCAGGCTTCTTAATTAAGAAGCCAGCTCGTATCAGGTTCAAAACAGTTTTACAACAGTATTTGCGCCACGATATGTGATTGCCAACAATGTGGCATTTTGACAAGTGTAGACTCAGATGAATTGTGTAGCCTCCTTTTAAGCTTAGAAACTCCAAATGATGTTCGGTCAGTAGCCTAACAGTCATAGAATATAATTATGCAAGCGACAAGCAAAGGCTCTGATCAGACTGTGAGTTACTAAGGCACAGGATGAACTGAGGCTTTGCTGCTTGCACGTACCACATTGTTGGAAATTTCATGTCACGCTCACACGGGGCTCAGTGGTAGAGTGCTTGACTCTAGACCAAAGGGCCGCGAGTTCGAGCCTCACCTGCGTCACTGCGTTGTGGTCCTTGAGCAAAACACATTTATCCTAGCTAGGTACTGGTTCAACCCAGGAAGACCCGTTCCTGCATAACTGAAAGATTGTTGATTGGACGTAAAGAATCAAATCAAACTAACAAACAAATGTCACGGCTCATTTGTCTTTGAATGATATTATGAAAGAATTTTTTGGAAAAAAGTGATTTTAAAGAAAAGTTTTGTATTAAATCATATTGTAGAACAAATTACCCAGCAGTTCTTTGCTATAAAGAGAGTTAACACTTGTCCTGCTGAATCCAGATATATCCTCTTTAGAAAACAGTGTAGAGCCAGATCAGCTGGCTTCTAACAAAAACCATCTCAACTGTAATAAGGCCAAATAAAAAAAATAAGTGTTTCGGGTAATGGGTCTGAAAATTTAAGATAGGGTAGGCTCACATATTTTTTTAATTAACTTTTTTTCTGAAAAAAATATAATTTTATGCATTTTAAATGGCGAAATCTGGTAAAAAATATAATTTTATGCATTTTTAAAGGCATTTCTGAAAACCTAAAAAATTCTAGGTTCCACCAGTAAATTTAGGTAGGGTCGGGTTCCCCTAAACACAAGTATTTTTTTTTATTTGGCCTGATTGAAATGATGCAACTGAACTGGCTGGAAAGATGAAGTGAATGTGCCACAATGTTTTCATCAGCAGGATAAGGGTTATTACTTATGCAGCCAGGCAGGCATGCATGGACTCTGATCAGCCGGTTTAATATGGTTGCTATTTTTATTGCAGACTGATTTATCCTTGTAATAATTGTTCTTTTAACCCTTGGCATACTAAAGGATTCTTCCTTCTGGTTTGATACAATAAACTTGGGATAGCCCATTGTACAAATCTAGGGGTGTCCGGTTAGATAGTGTATTTATGAAAAATAGTGTATTTTTTGTCTGAAGATCTTTTTACCTTAACAAACAGTGTAGACCCTGATGAAATGCTGCATCATGTGGCATTTCATCTGTGTCTTCACTGTTTGTAAAAGTAATAGTTTAGGGGTTTCCCCATATACAAAGGGTTAAAGCCGTCCAGGGCTTCATCTCTGGCTCGTAGTTTTCAGTTCTCCATAATATAGGTTGAGAATGAGGCTTTGTCAGACACGCATGCCCCCAGGCCCTTCCTAATTTGTTGTTACCCAATTAATATTCTAGTCACAGTTTCGTAATAAAGCCGGGGAAACTAGCGACATTCAACTTTACAAATGGCGTAAATTATCTCATGATTAATGACAAGCTATTGAAATTCATAGCAGGCTCGTAACCGACTGGTTCGGTGTTTTAATCCACGTTTTGATATAGTTTAGTATGCGAGAGCATATCTCTACGTCCTATTATGCAGATTTCGTGTGCTCAAACGGCCCTGTGAAGTGTTTCACTTAAACCACAACAAAAGAAGACGGAAAGAAGTATTTTGTTAAAGATGTTTTATTAGTTATATCACGAGAATAAACGGGGATCCCTGTGGGAAAACAGGGCAGCAGATGAGTGATGTGTTTCTCGCTGCAGACGACAAATTAGTAATATTTGTCATGACTTTATTCATCTAAATTACCGTAGAACCCAGTGGGTCTTATATTGGTTCTGTTAACTCTCTTTGTATACTGGGTTATTTTTCATGTTTTTTTTTTGTTTTTTTTGTCGTCTGCTGATTTATTTACCTACAATTTTCCAGTAGATATTTTGAAGAAAAAAATGTCTGCTTTTAGGAGCAAAAATGGCAAAATATTTAGGTTTAATAGTCTAAGAATAAAAATGGCAAAAAGTAAGTTTCATAGAGTAAAAGGCAAAATATTTAGGTTTAATAAAGTAAAAATGGCAAAATATTTAGGTTTAATAAAGTTAATATAGCAAAATAATTGGGTTTAATAGAGTAAAAATGGCAAAATATTTAGGTTTAATAAAGTAAAAATGGCAAAATATTTAGATTTAATAGAGTAAAAAATGGCAAAAGAATTCGGTTAAATAGAGTAAAAATAGCAAAATATTTAGGTTTAATAGAGTAAAAATGGCAAACTAATTAGGTTAAATACAGTAAAACATGACTGGGTCTTTACTGTTATTAGTTGGTTATCCTACAATGTGCCCCACATTCCCCTGATTTAAATGACAAAAATAGCCTGTGAACATGTCATGCACAACTAATGCATGCTGATTTGCATCTGATTAATTTCAACATGCTGATTTTTCATTAATATTTGAATATGAGACTTTAAAATATTTTCCCTATTCATAATTTTACAAAGCATTAAAGATAGTATTTCCATTTCATAAACAAGATTGACTTTTAACCCTTTGCATACTAGAAAGCTGTTTAACAGGTTCTTTGGCAAACAGTGAAGACCCTGATGAAATGCCGCATTTTGCATCATTTCTTCAGGGTCTACACTGTCTGCTAAGACTAAAAATGATCTTCAGGGAATGAAATTCAATATTATTTGGAAATTATAATAGGCCTCCAGATAAGAGTGCGTACTGGAAAACTATTTTCTTATTCCTCAACCAAAACATATGTTGTGGGTACTCAAAAGAACTGTCTCAATGAGACGGTTCTTTAGAGCACCCAAAACACATGTTTAAATTGATGTGTAAGGAAATAAATGCAATTTTAGGTGCACAAACTATCTTTTTCTGGACCTTTGTTATAACCTGTGACCCCCTCAATATATACAATGGACTGAATTAAATTTTTTAGAAAATCCCTTTGTTCTTGAAAAAAAATAATGCAAGGATTGTGATTATATAAAAACCTCAGTGTTGAATCAACCATCAAACCACAGGACTTATTCGGAGGGACCAACCTCAGATGACTTTCTTCATTTATAGAGCAAGTGATGTTTGATACTTTATGTGAATCATCCGCATGCTGATCAGCTACTACTGTCGTGCCAACCAAAAGTGACAGTGACGAAATATTTTGTTTACAATTGTCAAGTAAAACATTAACTTGTACACTCCACTTGAACTAACGCGAATCGAGAGATCACTTGGCTATTTATCCTGTCCTGCGGATAGGATTAATAAACAACTGATCTATTGATTATAAGTCCGTGATAATGTTGTAACAAAACATTATGTCACTGTCACTCTTGGCTGGCAGGACAGTAGCTAGGCTTAGAAAGAACAATTCCAACATTACATATCATAATGCAAATTATAAATTACATTAAATTTATAGGGTTAAATTAGCAAAGATATTGAAAATAAAATGCGCAGATACATGTATTAAAATGGAGAACAGCACCTCTTTTGTGGGAAATGACAGTTTTTGTGTAAAAGGCATTCAACTTTTAAATTTTTGAGTACTTTCAGTGTTAACAAAGATATTGAAAATAGATAAAAACTCTGATATTCAAATGGAGAACAGGGCTTTTATTTGTTGATCTTGACAGTTTTTGCGTCAAAGGCATTCAACTTTTAAATTTTGAGTACTTTCAAATCTTTGAGGTTCAGAAGAAATTACTTAGACAGGAAAAGTATGTACTAATACAATACTGCTCTTCGATCCTTTAAGATGATTCCTTTATGTTGCCTGAGGATTTAGACAGTATCTTTTTTCTCTACCAATAGCACACCGCATAGGCGGCAATCAAAAACATTAATACTGTCGACGAACATAGATAAAAAATTGTTAGAAACAGAGTTTTTGATTGCCATTTGTCGCCAATCTGGCAACAAATAGCAATCAAAAACACTGTTTCTAGCGATTTTTTATCTGTGTTCGTCGTTTGTTAAGAGCATTTTCGATTGCCGCCTATCCGGTGTGAATAAGAAGACTGCTCAGGTTTGCTATAGTTTTAATGTCTATGGTTTTCATGTCAGATAATGAATACTGTCTGTATATGCCAGCGCATTTTGCATACAATATAGACAGTAATGTTATGCGTAAGAATGCATTTTCCTACACTATGTTAGTTATCATTGTTTTATTTTGGACTCAGACATCTCTTGGCATTAGGGTACTTTTGTACCTTTGTAGACCAGATACTTTAGCAAACAGTGAAGACCCAGATGAAATGCTGCATAAGGCAGCATTTCATCAGGGTCTGCACTGTTTGCAAAGACAAAATGGATCTTCAGAGACAGAAATATAATATTTGTAAATTATGATCTGTGACCCCACAATATATATTATGGGCCATCCTAACTTGATTGTATAATTCCATTGGTCCTAAAAGGGTTATATATTTCTGTTTGCGATGTTAAAAATTTGCGACAAGAGCATGATTTACCTACATCAGTCAACAGCAGAGTGATATCACTATTTCGCGATGGTTTTATTTTCACCAAACTTGGCATCCGCAAAGTTTCACAGAAAATAAAACCCAAAAAAATCTGAGTTAACAGTACTTACCTAACTCTTAGCATGCCAATAAATTTTGCCTGCTTTGTGGTCTGCTGAGTATTTTTTTCAAAATGAGCTTTATCAAAACATTCTTTCAGGAAATATAGTACAGCGTCAAACAGTTTGGATCCAGATGAGGTCCGACAATATGTCGGGCCTGATCTGGGTCCAAACTGTTTCAAAAGTTACAGCAGACAAGAAAAGTTATCTCTAGCAGGCACAGAGTTAATGTGACACTTCAGTCTTTTCATGGTCTGCACTTTTTGCAACAATATTTTCTTTTTTATCAAATAAGATGCAGTAAAACCTGTGTAAAACAACCACTCAAAAATAGACAAAATAAAGATCTTAATGACAAATGGTAGCCTAATGAAGGTCGAAAGAATTGCAGAATGCTCCCCTTGGAGCATTCTGCAATACTTTTGGCCTGCAGTAAGCAATAATGGGTCTTGAAAACCTATTTTTGGTACTTTTGAGAGTGGCCATTTTACACAGGTTTTACTGAATGGAGATAATGAATTAAGCAACCCTATTTTAGGAATATTGGGTTGTTCCAATGAAACCAATAACTTTCTGGATAAGAAGATTTTACCACAAGTGGTTTAAGGTCAACCATGACTTCACATGCATTTGATGATTCAAGAATAGGTAACTGGCTGCATTACAAGGGCTGAGGTCATGGCCTTAGAAAATGTATTGTGCAGTTTCCTGTGGTGTTCATGACTATGCAACTACCATACATATAGTGCACTTAGAGATAGGAAGTTGTCTTTAAGACGTCGTTATAATTGAGCCACGACATGAGATTTCCAATAATGTGGTATGTGTGACCAGCAAAGGCTCAGACCAGCCTGCGCATATGCGCAGTCTGATCAGAGCCTTTGATAGTCACTTGAATATTCTATGACTGTTAAGCCACTGACCAAACATCATTTGGAGTTTCTAAGCTTAAAATGAGGCTGCACAGGCTCGTCTGAGTCTATTCATGTCAAAATGCCATATTGTTGGAAATCTCATGTCACGGCTCATATATTCAAATCTTAAAATACTTATCCTGGCAATATTTTATATTGTCTGCATTTTAGTCTGCTGCATATATCAGACTAGATATGACCTTTGACTTTAAAGGCCAAGCATATACTACTTTTGAAATTTTTTTAATTTAATCATGGAAACTTGTGATGGGGGCCCATCAAGTGACCGCCTTCTATTTGAGCTAGTGCATGAGATTTCCAACAATGTGGTATGTGCGACCAGCAAAGCCTCAGATCAGCCTGCGCATACGCGCAGTCTGATCAGAGCCTATGCTAGTCGCATCAGTATTCAATGATTGTTAAGCTACTGACTGAACACCAGTCCTATAGAAGCAAACACTATGAACCCTGATAAGACTGCTCCCAACCTGATCAGACTGCTCCCTTCTGATCTGGGTCCATACTGTTTGCAATATAGGCTATGTAAGAACATAAACAGATAAGAGAGCAGATGACAACTGGTGAGAAAATAAGAATCCATCACGAGTGTGAGGGTGGGATAGAAAAATCCGTCCTGAGGATCACCGATTGGCATCACGAGGCTTGCCGAGTGATGACAAACGGTGATCACGAGGGATGGATTTTTCTATCCCATCCTATTCTTTTTCTTGTTCACCAATAAATACCTCATTTTATATTGGAAAAGCATAAAAAAATTCCAGAAAATCCTGAATTCGCTGAGATGCGACATGGTGACATCATTTTAACATTACAATGATGTCATGGATCAACGTGCAACCAACGGGCGGCTGTTCATTTATCTTTTGCACCGGCTGGTACGGGTATTTGAGATAGAATTATCTCACATGGGTAACAGCAACGGAAATCCCGATCTGGTGTGCGAGAAAAGGATTAAACATATTCAGTTAACCTAATGTTGCTTTAAGAAAGGCCAACTTAGCCATTTACAGTGGAAACTAGAAAAAAAACTAAACTGGCCTCTTCCATCCTTTAAATAAGTCTAGTTTTAGTTTAGTCACGGGTACTTGTTCTGATGTCAAAAGGTCACAAGCTGAAAATAAACTTATTAAAACTCCACCCAGAAAAACACATTACTAATGGAGATCATGATGTTGCATAAATGAACTATAAAGGTTTATTAAGAGTTTAACTTTTTGCATGCTTGGTAATTTTTCATGCTTTTATTTTCATCTGATTTTTTGTCAAAATAAACCTTTAAAAAATCTTTCAGGAGTACTATCAGAGTGTCTAATGGTGTTGGTCCTGATCTGGATCCAAACAGTTTGCAAAAGTTATCAGCAGAGGACAAAAGATGTCACTAGCAGATGTTTTATTGAATTTATTAAACGAGTTGGGGAAAAGTGATCAAATGTGAGGCTTGCAAAGCATTTTATCACTTTTCGCAAAGAGTTTATTAATTCAATAATACAAAAGCATGAATGTTAGATTTTATTTATCATATGACATTAAGATTAATTTGAAATCTCATTTGAAAAAGGTTATAATTTTGTCATTATATAAGTGATGTTGATGGAGGTCATAACATTTCCCGAAAATTTGTAAACCACTAGTGGTGTATCTATTTTATAGCATGGATAAATAATGTTAAGGCATCTTTTTTTAACCAGGGGCATGCAATATTGTATATTTTGATGGAAATATTCCTTGCCTGCCAGCTCTTTAGACTTAGCCCAGATAATAACACAGCATTGTGCGGTTTATGCTGGGGCTCTGCAAGCAGTCTGACCAGCTGAAATTATGATGTTCAATAAATGGTCTGTGGCGAACAAAAAAATATATAAAACATATTCTACATAATTTCTGTCCACATTCAGGTTCAAGAAGGCAGACTGCAAGGCGAATTAATTAATCACATTGCGTATGTTTAGAGAGAAATTGAAATTCTTCCAGTTTTCTGACTCTGTGAGCACGGAATTTCATTAATCTCAGTATGCTCAGCCTGATTATTATTACTCTTTGCATGCTTGGTAGTTTTTCATGGTTTTTATTTATTGTCTGCTGATTTTTTTTACAAAATTAACTTTTTAAAAAAATTCTTTCCGAAAAACTATCACAGTGTCAAACAGTTTGAATCCAGGTCAGGAACCACAGAATGTCGGTCCTGATCTGGGTCCAAACTGTTTGCAAAGGTTATCAACACCACTAGCTTGGAAAGATTTAAAACAAAAATCAATGCTGAAAATTCCTTCGAAAGAGTACATTAGCCACGTCATAAGAAATTTTGCTGTTAAGTAATATGCATGCTGAGAAATTTTGTATGCTTCTTTGTTGTCTGCTGATATTTTTTTAACAATTTTTTTTTAAAATTTTTTCAGGAAAGCCATTAGTGTCAAACCGTTTGGATCCAGGTCATGTCTGACATTTTGTTGGACCTGATCTGGGTCCAAACTGTTTGCAAATGTTTTCAGCGGATGAAAAATATGTCATTGTTGGCCTTTTTTTAAGTCATTTCTCATTTTATTTTTTATCTGAGAAAGAAGTTTAACCCTTAAAGCGCCAAGAAATAAAACGCATCTGAAAGTGTCGTCTACTGAAGTCGTCTGCTGCAAATAATTGCCTAACATATTACTGACGAAGTAAGTATAGAAACAAACAGCATGGACCCAGAACAGACTGCTCCTATAGGAGCAGTCTGATCTGGGTCCATATTGCTTGCCATAGAGGCTTTTTAAACATTTTAGCAGACGAGAAAAGCACACGACTTGTTGTGATTGGTGCATTAAGAGTTAACTCTCGATCCTGCTAGTGTCATATCTGTTAATAATCTTTGAAAACAGTTTCAGGCCAGACAAAACATCAAGTTGATTTGGATCCAAACTGTTTGACACTGACGGTATAATGAAATTTTTTTTTTAAAACATTAATTTTGAAGAAGAAAAAAACAGTGGATAAAAACAGCGGATAACAACAAATTTTGAAAAAATTGTAACCAGTTATTGCGCTTTATTTAACGGCCAGTTGTTTTCAAAATTAGCCTCTAGATGTTGCCTTGAAAAAAACAGTGTAATATCTGAGAAAAGACAATAAGTAGGTGGAAAACAATTCAAGGTTACAACACTCAGGTTATCAAGTGTGAACAAAAATGGCCTCAGTACCTAAGGGGAGGCAGTTTCAAATATTTGCAATGAGAGATTAACTCGAGTTATCTTTCTTAGTGGGTACACATCCATGCCTCTTATCTGACTGATAACATTTGCAAACAGTTTTGACCCAGATCAGGCCTGACAAAATGTTGGGCCTGATCTGGATCCAAACTGTTTGACACTGATGGTATTCCTGAAAGAATTTTTTGAAAAAGATAACTTTGAAGAAAATCAGCAGACAACAAAAATCCTGAAAACTTTCCCAGCATGCAGTTAAGACTGGTGAAGATGGCATGGTGTTCCTGAAATATTTTTGTTAATGGTAATTTGAAGAAAATGGACAGATGACAAAAGATCCTTTGCAATATTGGTCCGGATCCCCTCAAAAATCGCGAAGCTACCAAGCCGTTACATTCAATGTTGGGCCACCATCTGCCCACCAGCAAAACGCCATTCCAATCTCTCGGATGTTCTATTTATCGTGCTAATAAAATTGTTAAAATGCCAACAATTGTTGGCATTTTAACATTTATGGGCAGGATGAATTTCATGCTCAACTGAGTTGAGTATGAAAATAGTTTTATAACCTTGGGGCCAGGTAGCTGACTATTTCTGCAAACATTACATGTATTTTTTATTTCAGGAATTGCCAGAAAAAGGGCCCACATCTCCCTACAAGTCGGTGCCAGACCTCTCTCACTCACAGTTCAATGCTCCACTACCAGCCGGATTCAAAGATGCTGAGAATATTCTCAAACAAGTGCAGAAAAACCGAGGGTACCTGGAGTCCAACATGGCGTCAGTATTGCGGGCGCGCCAGGAGGTAGAAGTCTTCAGTCTTCTTGAAGCTGTCTACCATGATAGGTAAGTAATGACATATTGCCAGAAATATCTTAAACTGTCAATATTTTTTGTCCTGAAAATATTGTCTACATTTTGCTGACAAATAATGAACATGAAAAAATGTTGTCTGCTTCAGTCATCTGCTGAATATTTTCGCTAACATTATTGACTAATTTAAGTGTAGATGCAAATAGTGTAGACCCAGATGAGAGCTGATCAGGATCTACACTGTCAATGATGTTTCTAAAACCTTTCACCAAACAACAAAACAGATGAAATTTGTTGTTTTTGGCACTTTAAGCATGGACAGATCCAAAGGAGGGGACAGAGGGATCCGGACCCAACCCCCTGGAAAATTCAAGTGACTATAGGTTTACTTAGAAAATCTGGTACAGCATTCCCTCAAAAGCATACCCCTTGGGTTCAATTGCTTCTCGAGGGAGGTTCTTATGTCTCTCTATAAAATACATTGATGCCTAAAAAAACAACGTCAGGACCACCCTTGATGGAATTTTCTAGGGCCGGGCATAGTAAGGGTCAAAATATATTGGGTAAATGAGATATTTATTATCCCCACGCTTTTTTAAAAAAGCGATGGGGATATTGTAATCACCTCTGTCCATCAGTCCATTCGTCCATCTGTCCATTATGCTATCTCCTCCAAAACCATTGGACGAAATTCAACAAATTTGGTGTGTGAGTTACTCACATGAATGGGGCGTGCAACGTCAAACTTTTTTTTTGGCCTGGGGCCCTGGGGAGGGGTCAAAAGGTCAAATATCATTTAATTTCAATTACAAAGTCAATTTCAAAGATTTTTATACCAAACTTTGTGTGTGCTCTCACAGATGAAATATACAAAACATATCAGACGCGATGTTCATTCTGTTGCCTGGATCATGCTCCAGGTGTGGGACTTTGGGGCGCTGGGGGTGCCCAGGGGGTCAAAAAAAAAAATTTTTCTTCAAACATGGTCATATGGCATATCAAAATGACGGGGATGACGAGCAGAACAGAATGCAAGTAAAATTTGTACCCTAGGGTCAAACTGGTGACCTTGGGGTGAGGTCAAAAGGTCAAATATCATTAGTGTGTGTTCTTACAAATTAAAGATAGAAAACATATTATAGGGTCAAGCCCCAGGGATGGGACTTGGGGGTGCTGGATGGGTCAAAAACTTTAGCATGGGGATTTGTGATGGCCCCTCATCGACTGGGCATTCTAGTATCGATATTTATTTCAGCTCTAACAAGGAAAAGGCAAGGATACAGAAGTTAGTTGATGGTAGCATAGCGAAACTCAGAAGAGAAGTTGAGGTAAACACAAAGGAAGATATTTACCAAATAGAACTGTTCTGATAAAAGTCAGATTATGGACCTCAAACTTTATTTTCATACTACAGTGTTTCTGCAAAATCAAGTAACCTTGGTAGGGGCTTGGGCTAGATTCGCTTGTAAAATAAATGAGCCACAATCTGTGAAAACCCGCCTTAATGACGAAGTCGTCAAATTTAGTTAATTACACACACTTATTCTACGAAGTGTTAAGAAGTTATCCTGCAAGTTTTATAAAGTTATCTCCATTATTCATGGAAATATGGTCTTTTGAAACTATTCACTGCCTTAACTTTAACATGCAACATCTAAAACGTCATGACGTTAGTAATGATGTCAAAGTTAACTTCCTGATTTGCAGGTTAATTGGGTTCATGAAAAACATGCTATTTCTTGCACACATGCGTTTTTATTATCCTTAGCATGTGTGCAATGGTATTCGCAGAAAAGTTGACACTGATTCATTTTTTCCTAAAGTTTGCATGATCTGAAAACGACTGACCATACTTTAACAATTCTGACAGTTGCTAAGGAAAAGTTGTTGCCATGGAAACATATGGCATGATAACAAGTAATTTTAATCAGAAATGATTGCCAGTTTTATTCTACTATCCACCTGAATAGGTTTTAAGGCAATATATAAGCATGTCAAATTTCTTATATTTTAGTATTTTTCAAAAAGATTTTACATAAAAAAACCTAAATGTCATTAAGGCAGGTTTTCACAGATCATGGCTCAAATGTTCTTAGATTCTGACAGGTTTCAGGATTTAAGAAATATTTGTTTTATAAGTCGCATTAGACATCTAATTTTATAGATTTTTCGTACTAATTATGCTATGGTAAACTATAACCTGATCAGCAGTCTGATATGGTTCTTCTTACATTTAGGCATTTTTGTGTCTCAGGTATAGAAGATCTGGAGGGCATACCATTTGTAGTCTGCATGTGTGTGTGTGTGTGCATGCAACAAACTTTAATATTGTCAATACTGGTAACTTTCAAAATGCTGGGCCTACAGCTATGATATTTCATATGTGTATACCTTGTAGGAAGAGCTTTTCAAATACACAAAAATAGATGACCTTGATTGTGGCCTTTGACCTGCGTTTGATATAGTTACAAAATTTAACATTGAAGAATTGCATATCTTGCGGGGGCCTTTGTATTTCACAAACATGTCACTTGTTTGTGTTTAGAATTAAAGAAAAATAACCATATATTTTGTCTCTTACAGAGAGAGGTTACTGATGATATGATACTTGCCGAGATGAAGAAGCAGAAAGACACAGCTGTCCCAGGGGCTGTCAAGATTCCTGCACCAGCCCCAGTCAAACCAGCCCCCAAATATGGCTTGAGGGGCAGACTGGCAGAACCCAAGCCTGAGCCCAAGAAACCAGCTGTGAAGAGAGTAGGGTTTGCCGGGAAAGAAAATCTTACAAGAGCTAAACCAGTGGCAAAGGTATGGGTGACTTGAATATGAGAAAAAAGAACATTAGTATCTATCTTTCTGGATACTATTTGTACTACATCCAGGCCTTTAAAAGTTAAGAGTGTGTCACAAAAAATTATTTTATTTTTCTTATTTTTGAATCAAAACATAAGTTGCGGGTACTGAAAAGAACCGCCTCAATGAGACAGTTCTTTTGATAAAACTGATGGGTAAGAAAATATTTACAATTTTACACGCTAAAATTTTGTTTATCTAAACCTGTAAACATGTACATACTTCCCAAATTATACCCAAAACATATGTTAAAACTGGTGGGTAAGAAAACATTAACAATTTTACACTCAAAAAATTTGTTTATCTAAACCTGTGGTACCATTGTATCATGGACTTACCCAAAGCTTTGGAAGCTCTGTTATTATAAAATAGTAAAGATTGAAAGTGTTTTATTCTGATGGACTTGTTTAAATGATGTACTTTCAGAAAGCAAAGTCAGTGTTTGAAGATGAAGATTACATGACCCAGGTGTATGGCAAGGCTTCCTACCAGAAAGGGAGAACCACAGTGAAAGACCCCTACCTTCACTTCCAGAATGTGCCAAAACATAAAGCTGAACGACCAGCTGGTATTGTGGAATCTAAAGGTATTGTTAGTACCCTTGTCATTTATAGTGGTTTTCTAAATGTCTGCCTATCTTGAGAAAATCAACTCTATAGGGTTTTGGCCATTGTGAGCCTAAATATCAGTTAATTTCTATCAAATATATTTTGGAGATAACTGTATTTGACCCTTGTATTCTGATGGAGTTTCCCATAAAAAATAAATACAACAAGGATGGGACTGTCTATTATATATTTAAGGGGCCATAGGTAGAAATTTTCAACAACAAAAATTACTTCAATCCCTGAAAATTGTATCTCTCTTAGAAAACAGTAAAAGCTCTGATGAAATGCCGCATTTTGAGGCATTTCATCAAGGCCTTTACTGGTTATCCCCCGACAAAGTCGGAGGGATATAGTTTTGGCTGCGTCCGTCCGTCTGTCCGTCCGTCCATTCCGTCCGTCCGTCCGTCCGCACTTTTTGTCTGTCCGGAACCATATCTCAGAACCTATTGGTCAGATTTAATTCATTCTTGGTACAAATGATTAATACCATGAACTTTAGATATCCTATAAGTTTGGTCAAAATCGACCCCTTAATACTTGAGTTATTGCCCTTGTTTAAGTATATGCAATTATAAGGCAAAACCTATATTAGCTTTTTTGTGTGATGATCTTCACATTTCATCAAAGCTATTATATTTAACAACTTCTCTCTATAGACCATGATTGCCAAGTGCCTGTAGATAAGAATGGCAGTGTCAAAGTTTTACCCCACCCCCTTTGACCCCACCTAAGGGGTCAAAGGTCAAATATTTAAATTTCCCAATTACTAAGACAATTATGAATACTTTTTGCTGAAATTTTGCATGCAGGCAGAGCAGCAATAGATATGAAACATATCAAACGGGATTTCAGTTTGAAGGCCTGATTCCGAGCCCCATGGGTGGACTTTAGGGGTGGGGCCGAGGCCAAAATTAAACTTTTTCAGAATATGGTCATGTTGCATATCAAATTAAAGCTGACGACGCTGGCAGCAACATGGTAGCAAATATTTTGCCCACAGACACACCCTTGACCCAGGGGGTGGGGTCAAAAGGTCAAACTATATATTTTTCTGAAAGTAGTCATGTTGCATATTTAATTAAAGCTGATGCCGTTGGCAGTAACATGGTAGCAAATATTTTGCCCACAGACACACCCTTGGCCCAGGGGGTGGGGTCAAAAGGTCAAACTATATCTTTTACTGAAAGTAGTCATGTTGCATATCAAATTAAAGGGAATTGAGCACAGAGCACCATGAAAGCAAGTATGCTGACATTACACACACCAACAACCCCTGGGGTGGGATCAAAAGGTCATTTTTTGTTCTTTTCTAAAAGTGGTCATGTTGCATATCAAAGTAAAATGGAAGAAGTGTAGACCTACATGCAAGGTAACACTGTGAATTTACACACAATCTTGACCTCTGAGGTTGGGTTTAAAGGTCAGATATTGAAATTGTGCAGATGTAAGTATATATTTTTTATTGAACTAAGCACTAAAACATACTTGACATGCATTTGTTATGATCTGAATGATACTGTAGGTGAACTAAGTGTTAGATAAATGTGATTTATGTTTTGTGATTAACATGTGTCTCTCAAATAACCCTTCGTCGGGGGATATAAATTCGTCGAATTTGCCTTGTTTGCTTAAGTATCCCTTTGGGGGTTTACAGTATACAAAACATTAAAAGTTGCATTTGGGAAGGTATATTGTCAGATTCATGGTCACAAATTCAGTTTTACAGTTAGGCCCCTGAGATTATTAAACTTTTTTCATGTTCAACTCAACTGAGCATTGAATCTATCCTGCTCATAAATGTAAAAATCCCAACAATTGTTGGCATTTAACATCTATGAGCAGGATTAAACAAACAAGAAAAATCTTTAATTTTTAGCATTTAGGTTTTTATGAGCAGTTGAAATGTCATGCTCAGTTGAGTTGAGCATGAACAAAGTTTTATAACCTCAGGACCAGACATCTGTTGGCATTTTAACATTTTTGAGCGGGATAAAATAAACATCTGAGTACATGAAAAATCTATATTTTTCAGCACTAACCCCTTCACTGCCGTATATAAATGCACGCAATACGCCGAGGGAAAATAGGGCTATTTTGATGTTATTATGGTGTTACATATAATTTCATACAAAATCATAACCACTGCAGGGATTTACACCAAAGTTTTCCCTGCTTGTTTGAGACATTTGGTACAATGCCTGAAATAATGTTTTCTAGTGATAGCATGTCAAAAAAAAAATTTTCAACAGCTGAAAATACATGAAGGTCTACTTTCGTTTACAACATCATTGTTTTGGAATGGTTGGGAAACAATGGTTCAAAAATGTGAGAATGACAGGAGTTTCCTCCTTTACCATTGCTGATTTCAATTAATATCAATTGTCATCCATATACAAGCCATTTTAGACTTCCAAAATAACCTCTACTTCAAAGAAACACAACAGACTAATGCAACGATTGCCTGCCATCTTTGAAAAAAAAAAACGAGTTGTTCATCAAAAGGGCCGTTTTCCCTGTGAAAGCAAACTTATGGCCACGGAGTTATGATATAAATCTTGGAAAAGTTAACTCTTTCATTATAGAGGAGATAAGGATAATTTAGTTCTGTCCCTTGAATATTATCGGGCTAACAACACGCATATTAACAACACCGCGTTGCTCGGGCTGCTGGCGTATAGGAAGGGTTATTCACCCTGAGCGATGCTCAGGGTAAGGCAGTGAAGTGGTTAAGGTTTTTATGAGCAGTTGAAATGTCATGTCAGTTGAGTTGAGCGTGAAAAAAGTTTTATAACCTCAGGACCAGACTATAGATACCATACACAGGCTTGTTTGAGCCTTTTGCTGGTTGCCTATGAGACAAGTATATACATCTGATGCATCTGCCTCATGTTTAATCTGTATTCGAGAGAGCATCTCATGTGTTTTATCTGCTCAACTGCAGCGTGTGCTTGAAAGGTTTCCAATGAACTCCTTATCTGGGTTTCATCGCGACAAAACTTGTCTTTGGGGGTTTCCGACAAAGCGAGTCTCAACCCAGTCTCCTAAGCTAAAGAGACTAGCTATAAAAAATGAAGTTTCCCTTGTAGCAAGTTTAGGTATGCTACTTTCCGAAAAGCAAATAACAAAGGCACTGATCAATCCGCGTGGATGCGCAGGCTGGTCTGTGCCTTTGTTGTTTGCAAACCCCAAAGACATTTTTCCCGTGTAGACCCATCTATTCTGGAGCAGTAAGAATAATATTACTAATTTTTTAATAAATGTATTGATATCAAGTTCCATTTATCACTTTAGAATGCCATTGGCTTAATGTTTGTGCTGTGTAGTTGTACTAAGCTATTGAGAAATAAAAACAAAGATTTTTTTTCGTTCCAGGAAAAGAGAAGATGTCCTCAAAGACTCAGACTACAGGTGGAGTTAAACAGTTCTACTTTAATCCTTCCACAGGCACTTATATTCCAATTGCTGCTACTACCTCAGGTACTCTCAGGTCCTAAAATATATAGAGGATATTCAAATGTTTTTGTTAAATATGTCTTTTATTTCACAAGTGAAGTGGACAATATTTATATTTCATGAGTGGCGAAGCCACAATGATATATAATTATTGTCCACTTCACGAGTGAAATAAAAGACATATTTAACAGAAAACATTTGAATTTTCTTTTTATTATCTACAAATTTCCCATAATCTTTTAAGGTAAAGAGAAGTGAATCTTACTTTACATTAGCTTTTGTTTTGATTTTCTAGTTGTAGCAGACAAATTTATAAAAGCTCTTCCTTTATTAAGAGTCTAAGCTACTCTGACTTTTTGTTTATATTTCCATAGAAATAGGAAACACCAATAGTTGTTTCCCTTAGAAAAGAAACAGATATGCCATAAAGAGTTGCTTCCCTTAGACCATATTGAGAAAATAGAAAAAAGTAGTTCCAATCTTACGGTTTCTCTCCTGTGAAATCTTGTATTTTCACAGCAGTGAAAATACAAGTTTTTATATTTTCACGGCTGTGAAATATATGCATTATATTTAATCAATATTATCCTGTATTTCATTTCATAGTAGATAATAAAAAGTTAGATTACCCACAAGAGTGCATAATCAACAAATTAATTTTCTTACTTTCCATCCAAAACATATGCTGTGGGTACTCAAAAGAACCGTCTCAAATGTTCAAACTGGTGGATAAGAAAATATTCATAATTTTATGCTCAAATTTTTTGGTGATCTTGACCAATGAATTCCTGTGAACCCTTCTTATAACTGGTACTTCGGCAATATGGTAAATGTTCTAAAATTTCAAACACTAGTTGCCTGCCAAAAAGGTCTAGACAAACAGGGCAGACCCAGATCAGACTGCTTCTGAAGAAGCAGTCTGATCAGGGTCTTGCCTATTTGCTATTCTGACAAGCATTTTGTGAATTCCAGCTCTGATAATATTTTATTTGAGAACAGAAAGAGGAAAGTGTTCACAATTTTAGAACATTTACTGTATTTTCATATCATTACACTCCTTAGAACATAGATGCGTGTTTGATTTTGAAATAATTAAGCAAGAATGTTTATTTAGGAAATCTGTTTATTAAAAGATAGTTTTTAAAGTGGAGGCAATGCAAGGGCTTCAAATAGGTTGAATATGAAAATTTAAACGATTAAAGATAAAATGTTTGGGTACATTGGAATGCTATTTTTTCTTGACAAAAGCTTAGAATTTTCACTAACTTATATCAAAATAAATTTGTGCTCATTGCAGCTCCTATACCTGGTCATTTGATTCCCATGGCTGTTCCACTTGGTGGTCCAAGAATGGATCCTGGCCTCACCACGCCAATGTCCCTGACACAAGCCCCAGACTCAGTGACCTTTGACCCATCTAAGCAGACCCCTCAGGTAACAGCTGCCAAGAATGTTGCCATGGTGACCATTCCCACAGAGGAAGAGGAGGAGAAACACTCCCCTGAACTAGGCAAACAGGTAACACAGAAATTCTGCAAGCACGTTTTTTGCTTTTTCTCACAGGTAAGGTGGCAACGGAAAACGCTGTTAACAATCGATAAACTTGAATAAAAAATCACTAGAAACAGTGATTTTGATTGCCATTTGTCGCCGGTCAGGCAACAAATGGCAATTGAAAACGCTGTTTCTAACGATTTTTAATCTACGCTTGTCGATAGTATTAATGTTTTCGATTGCCGCCTACCAGGTGTGTTTCTTGGCCTTTCATTATTTCACTCATTCTGATCTGAGAGAGTTTCTCATAACATCATGTCCAAAACTTACATCTACCTTTTCTAGCAGCAAATGAGTGATAAAAACCCCTAAAAAATATTGTAGTCACAGTATAGGTTGACTGTACCCTACAAAATAAATGAAATCAATTGTAATCAGTACAAACAATATAATGAGAATCACAGCCTAACAATTCTTATAAAACATCGAAATAAACTTTCTACCCTAGCTCTGGCAATGTTAGACCTAAATTGATTGATTTTACTTCACTGATTTTGAATGGTACAGTGAAACTATACTGTGGCAGTGTAGAATATGGTTATTAGTTTTTGAGTTTAGTTGATGATTTACATCCCAGTCAACAATTTTCAGCTAAGTTGGGTTGTTTTCCTGTCATGGTTGAATCATTACTAAGTTATGAGAATAAAGTTTCTTGTTCTAGGACACCACACAACGTAGAATGTAGGGTTCAAACCAACTACCTCTTGTTCAGGGGTCTGGTACGCTACCAGCTATGGTGATCCCATATGGTTATTAGACTTTCTGAGTTTATAATGTTTTCCATTTGTTATTCTCTAGGTATTGCCAGCGGTAGATATTGACACTGACCTCTCGGAGATCTCGGAGATAACAGAGGAGCCCCGCAGACAGGTCAGAGAGGTGAAGGAGAAGAAACGAGTCCATATACAGTCACCAGACAGAAGCCCCAACAAAACTCCATCAAGATCACCCGGCAAGACACACTATGAAGTGATTTACCATGAGGTGATTAGATTGTGTTTCTTTTTGTAAACAACACAACAAATCTTCTAAAATGATGAGAATTTAAACATATTTTCCAGTAAACCTGTGTAAAACGGCCACTCAAAAATAGACAAAAAAGGGCTTAATGACAAATGGTAGCTTTATGAAGGTCGAAAGTATTGCAGAATGCTCCCCATGGAGCATTCTGCAATACTTTTGACCTGCATTAATTTGTTTTGAAAACCAATTTCGTTTTTTTTTTTTAGAGTGGCCGTTTTACACAGGTTTTACTGTATTTTTAACAAAAATATTGCAGATTGAAACCGTTGTCATCCGGCCAAGACACAGTAGAAGATGCTGGTCAAAGATAAGGCAAAAATAATAAAATTGGTTATTTTATCGCAAAGTATATATTGAAAATAAATGCTCAAGACTTATTTATCAAACCCTAGAGCTTAAAATGTCATTTACTGGTATCATGTATTGTTTCAGTTATGACTCAATGGACATCAAATGGAGCTCCAACTTTACTGCCATCTACAAAAAGTCACCAGGCCTGAGGTTACAAAAATTGTCCATGCTCAACTTAGCTGAGCACAAAATTTATCCTGCTCATCAATGTTAAAATGCCAACAATTGTTGGCACTTTTACATTTATTAGCAGGATAGATACAACATCTGAGAGACTTAAAGCAAGAAATGTCTACATTTGTCAGTATTTTAGTTTTTATGAGCAGTTGATATTTCGTGCTCAATTGAGTTGAGCATGAAAACAGTTTTATAACCTCGGAGCCTGGTCTAATTTGTAATCACATGGTCAATAAGCCCCGAATGAAATCAATAACATTGTAAACGTCTAGAGGGTAAGCACAGGCTTGAAAAGGACTTGAATATCGAGGGCTTTCTTAAAAAGTCCATGAAAATTAAATCTCCCTTGAAAAGTACTTGAAAATCACCCTGAGGCCTTAAAAAGTCCTTGAATTTTACTATTTTCTATAAGACTTTACACTATTGATAGAGACCTAAATCAGTTAAAAATTTGTTAGGCCTTTATTTGGTGCAGCATGCACATTATGCATCAAATAAAAGCCCAACATTGTTATCCTAAGGTAAATTACTAATACTAAGTTCTTCATTATCTCAGACTAGCATTTTTGAAGTAGAATTTTAACATTTCATAAACATGTAGTCTTTGAAAACCATAAGAGAGTCTTTTATGTGTCCTTGAAAAGTCCTTGAATTTTACACATTCTTGCCTATTTGAACCATGAGGCCTTAAAGACATATGCGGCTATTTCCAATGCGCACCTTTTCCGCGTCTGCAAAAGGAGAAAGTTGTCTGGGTCCTGTCTTTCGACCCTTAACGGATTCGGATCAACACAGCTTCCGATATTCTTATGCCATATCGGTGTTCCGACATTTTCTTCACAAAATAACTAATTAAAGTGTGTTCGAAATATCTATTGACATCTTTTCAGAACTGATCGTGTCAGCACTAAAGACAGATAAATGTAGCTCAGTCGAAATCAAACGACGTACACAATAACCCTGGTTACGAATACGATAGTGGCCGAGTCTATACTATTTGTATGGTTATTTCGAGCGGCGCACGACCTGACCTCGTGGCCTAGTGGTTAGCGTGTCTGGCTACAAAGCCAGAGGTCCAGGATCGATTCCCGGATGCGCACATATTTTCAGTGTGTTTTTTCTTTCTTTTTTAACATTTTAATGCTAAATTACTTCATATACTAGTAAAATGGCATCACCAAAACGACCGAAATGGTCATCCCCGAACTTTTAATATTGAATTACGCATGAAACCTACGGGGGTGGGGTTTTATTTGGCACTCTAGAAAGAGAATTAGTTTGGTGACCCCAGATTTTTATTCGTTTTTCTGAAAGGTATTATAATAGTCCATGAATTAAAAATAAATTTTCAAGATTTTCAATATCAGATTTTTTAATACATGATTTATTCTAAAAACAAATTCCATTTTTTCGACGAATTGCCAAAATATATCATGCAGTATCTTGTCACAGCATGGGGTAACAAGTAAACATGCACATTTTCTTAAAAGTTTGAGGTCATGGGCAGTAATTTAAGTTAAATGAAAGAAGCTGGCTGAAGATTACAACAATTTTAGCTCGATAATTAGGACTAGTGTTATTATTTTATATTTCTAGAAAATTGGTCAAATGCTGTAAACTTCAATATGTGATTCTGAAAAAATAAGCACGGTGACATATCCTTTTTATTTCATAAATGGATAGCCCATGCATAAAACAAACTGTATACAAAGTATTGAAAATATTTCAATATGGGAAGTATTTAGTAGCATATGTCCTTAATTTAAAAAAAAATGTTTGCTGTTTCCTACCTATCCAGCTATTTACACCCTACCCCCCCAAAAAATTATGGCCTCCGAATTAGGATTTTTTATTTCATTTCTGCCCACTGTGCAAAATGCCTATATTTGATGTTTCATCTCTAACTCTTGTACAAATGATGAACTCTGGATCTTTTTCTGACACTATTTACCTAAAAGTATATTTAAAAAACTTTGATCTGGGTATCTTTGATACCCAGAGAAAAGTTTTTTTTACTTGACACTATTTTTTGCATAATGCAAAACAAAATGCTACCTACCTACCTTCCCAAGTCTAAATCCTCCTAGTAGGAACTGGCAAACCAAATATTTTTTAAGCATGGCCTAGTCTATCAAAGCCTTAGCAAACTGTAGTACAGTACGAAGTATATTATACTACATTTACTACTTAATATCCGTATAGTGCTAAGATTTGTAGCTACTTATATAGGAACCAAAAGAAGCAAAGAAAGTGGAAGAACTAGAGGAAAAGAAGGAAGAAAACGAGAATAGTAGTTGTACGAGTGTCACTCATTCATCTCTCTCTCAACCTAAGGTTGATCATATCATTCATGTAAGATCATCTATGTGTTTGAAATTAATCACTTAGTTTCATTAGTTGTTGCATTTGGGCTTTGTTCATGGTCACCAATCCAGCTCTTTCATCACATAAAATATACCAGTCTGACATATGGATTCGTGGTACATACAATTCCTTGGTATTCCGAAATTCATGGTTTGCAGTTGAGTGCATGATCCATGTGACATCAGACATTACAGTTTGATAAAAGATACATTTTTTTCTGTTCTATTCTATTCTATAAACAATGAATCTGTTTGCAATAGGATATTTAGGTATTTTGATCAAACTTATATAATTCAACGATTGTTCAACTGCTTTCTTGAATGCAAATTTGCACATGGAATTGCCTGCCCTTGATTTCATAAAGTTGAACCCCAAACTGAAAATCTGGGTCAGACTTCTGCTGTAGTCTATTTATAGAAACAGACAGTAATGACATCGGAAGGGGAAAGCTGCCCAAAATATTTTTCTAAGGCGGCAAAGTCTGAATGCTACGGAAACTTATGATGTCATCAAAAAATGTGCTTGGGGACCTCTAGTTAAAAACATGCCAGAAATAGAGTTTTGAACTCGAAAGAAATGAGAAATCAATAAATGATCTTCAAAGGTATGGTTAATATTTGTATTGATACAATTAAACTGTAAATAAATTTCACAGCTTTGGTACAGTTGAAGATCATCATACTAATAACATGAATATACATGTTGCGATGGTATATGTGGTGAAGGAGCTGGATTAGTAGCTGTATTTGTTGGGGTACATTGTTTCAAGGCTTATTGTGGATAAATTGACATGTAGGGGTTACCTGAATAAATTACTGTAAACACTTAATACCTGTGGTATCCAAATTTGGCCATTTTAAATGACTGGCATATTGGCAAAGTTTAATTTGGAGGTTTCTGACCTTCAAAGTTTTTTCTATTTTCATAGGGTCTACTTTTAAAGGAAAGAATATGCTCCCTCTTTCCTTTAAGAGTAGCCCTGTTTAAGACAGGATTTCTCAACATTGAAGCAGACTCTACTGTTATATAGTTGTTTAAATGATACAGATAGACACATACTATGAGGGAGTGCCCATTTATTGCTTATTTTGTAACTAAATCAAAACTGCTTTTCACATTTTGAAGATTTTTGTTTATTGCAAATAGGGCCAAATTAGAATACCCGCCAAATATTAGTGTTTACAGTAGTAGCTTTTATTCATCATTGTTCATACCAAATTTCCTAGATGGCACCAAAAGATGACACAAGATCATACAGCTTACTTTTATAGTAAATGCATGACATTCTCATTGTAGTATGATGCTAATTTAAGCGACTTAGGATATAAACCTTCATGTCTCAGCTCCAGACATTTGAGCCAGTGCATGAGATTCCCAACAATGTGGTATGTGCGACCAGCAAAGCCTCAGATCAGCCTGTGCATATGCGCAGTCTGATCATAGCCTTTGCTAGTCACTTGAGTATTCTATGATTGTTAAGTTACTGACTGAACACCATTTGGAGTTTCTAAGCTTAAAAGAAGGCTGCAGGGGCTCGTCCGAGTCTACACTTGTCAAAATGTTAAATTGTTGGAAATCTCATGCCACAGCTCAAATTTAATTGGAAAAAAAATAGCTTTCTGGGTAATGCTGCTCAAGTTATTTTTGGAAAAGCTTAAATGACACTAGAGTTGGTTTACTAACAGTAAGCTTCATTTTAAAAGTAAGTAAGGGTGCAAAGATCAGGAATTGATACAATCAAGTACCACACCTGACCCAGGATACCAATGGGAAAGTGACAAACTCACAGTAGACACCATAAACGAGAGCCAAGAGGTCAGCCCTTTCCCAGCAGGTGACCACAAAGCACATATAAACAGACGCGCACAAAGACATAGCAAACACAAGACAGAACAAAAAAAATAAAAGATCCACAAAAGAAGTACTAAATCATTGCCTTGCTTTATTATAATCAAATGTTTTCAAATACATACTGAATAGATTGATTTTCCATATCAGCCATTGATCTGGCATAAAACCATTCTCTTACCGTGGGTACTCCGGCTGAATGCAAAAGAGTGTAGATTCATATCATTTGCTTTCTTCAGAAGACAGCTAATCTCGATCTAACCTGGATTTATAAAGGTGATGCATCAGGATTCAGCAGGACAGAAGTTAAATTTAAAATCTGGACATGCATAAAAATATTCATTTTTACAGTAATTTAAGACAGAAATGTTTCTGGAATCACTTACTGTTTGCTAAAAACTGGTAATAAAATGTTTGTGAGGTATTTTGTCAAAAATGTTACCAGACTTTATAACATTTACATACTGTAACTGGTTGTTTGTGTGTGGTGGTGAGGAGGCTTAGTATTTTGTAGATGCTTCTTGTAGATGTAGATATACAGGCATCCAGATAAGAGTGCGTATTGGAAAACTATTTTCTTTATTCCTCATCCAAAACATATGTTGTGGGTACTCAAAAGAACCGTCTCTATGAGACGGTTCTTTTGAGCACCCACAACACATGTTTAAATTGATGGGTAAGAAAATAATCATCATTTTCCACTCATACAATTTCCTTATCTGGGTCTATGGATATAGATATAGTAGATGCTCAAAAGTTTTGAACACCACTGACCTGAATAAAAAATAAGAAACTGAACCCAGACCCAGTTTTTACTGATGGAGCAGTGTCAGCAGTCTGTTCAAAGTTTTTGACTATTTATTGTCAAACCTTGTCATGTTTGGCCTGCAGGTATCCTCATCTGAGCAGACAATATTTTTGAATATAAATTGGAGCAAATAAGGTTTCATATTACATGGGAATCATCTGCTAAATGATTTTTATGAAATGTCAAACCTTAATTGCAACCCAGTATATATTCCAAAATTGAGAACAAAATACAAATGTAACAAAACACTAGTTTTACAAATATGTAAATTAAGCTCTGTCATACAGTTTTGCAAAATATCAACTTGCATTTGGGAATTTAAAAAAGCTGTAGTCGGCATAAATGTATAATGCTTTCAAGGTTTGTGTCATATTTTCATCCAGAAATGTGTGCTAAAATGCAATTATGTTTTGTCATGAAATTTAAAAAGTGCAATATTTGGCAATAATATTGATGGTTTTATATATGAAGCCCCTCTTTGGCCATTGCTCTGTTCTTAATAATGCAAGAAGCTAGTTATAATAAAAAAAATCAAGATGAGGAAAAATGGGCTTCATATTCATAATAAGCAAAACATTTAATTTATGTCATAATCAGTCAAATAAGCAAAAAATGGCTAATCCAGGAAAAAAAAGAGTCTTAAAATAGGGACTTTTGGGCCTTCCTTCTAATTTTAACCCTTTACACAGCAGAGAACAAGTCTAACATATTCATGTAGTTTAGGTTTTATGTGATGCTGAATACATCAAATGGTCAAAAAAATGTTTTTTTCAAACAATTAAAAGTTCTGCAATATCTGCATCATCACTGTTTATCTGTCTATGCAACCCTTAAAACTGGATTCTGCAGTTACTAAAATTTTATATAAGTTAAGGGTTCATGAACTTTTAATAATGAATAGTGAGAGTATGGAGATAAGCACATTGTAAATTTGTATAGAAAATGTTAGTTTAAGATCATATGGGCTGTGATGCCAGAAAACCTGTCTTCGGTGTTTCCGACAAAGCGAGACTCAAACCAGTCTCCTCAGTCACAGAGACTAGCGAGAAAATAGAAATTTTGCGTAAAGCAAGCTTAGATATGATACTTTTCAAAAAGCGAATAAAAAAGGTGTTGATCAGTCTGCGTGGATGCGCAGGCTGGTTGCAAACCCTGAAGACAGATTTTCTCGCTTCGAGGCCCATATAAAATGTTGGTCTCTTAATTAACTTTATGAATTGTTTACACAACATGAACTTCTCACTTCCAGCCAGTCTGCTGATGCTATTTCATTATTGATATGGATTCATTGTGTGGATCGGAAATAGTGTGAATTCTGATCATCTGGCTTCTGATGAATCCAGCTGATCTGGATCTACAATGTTTTCAAATGATGGAATAGATTTTGAAAAAAGTTTTGCATACTTTGAACTTTTCAGATTCATATGGTGGTGAAAAACTGATGCTCACTTCCACCTGTTTATAGAAATGATGATACAGTGCAGTCCCTTTATAACGTTGTGTTTTGGGTCCATGGGAAAAGACTGCTTTATAAGTGAACTGTGTTATAAAGGAACAATTTTACAAAGGAATTGTAAGAAAATGACAATAAAATTACGTAAAAATTCCATCGTAAAAAGTTTGAAAGCCACAACATGGCCATAATATACCTGTTTGGATAAACAATGATTTTCAGCGTAACATTGTAAATATTTTCTAACTCATCTTTAACATATGTTTTGCGTGCTCAAAAGAACAGTCTCATTAAGACGGTTCTTTTGAGTACCCACAACATATGTTTTGGTTGAGAAATAAGAATCTTTTGTCCCGTTACACACTCTTAACTAAAGTCCTGATATTATATCCAAATCCATGTTATGATAAGGTGTGTTATAAAGGGACTGCACTGGATATGATATGCCTTACATATGTTATTAAGGGTAATAGTTGTGTTCACAGGGACCTGATGAAGAACAGATTGAAGAAGAAATGAAAGAAGAACAATACAGTAGTGGTACCACCACTCGTTCTTCTCTCACTCAGAATAAAATCTCACCTTTGAGTAATGTAAGACTGTGTCCTTGTGTGTTAATCACAGTTTTCTTTAATGTTGAGGAGTTGTGTTTCTAACAGAATATTAATGTTACAGATTTGTTCAAGTTGAATAGTTATATTTTTAGGGAGGCACTTGCTCATTTGAGAAGTGTTTTTCGAAGGAAACCCCCCCTAACACCATTTAATTCAATTTCACTACAGATAAGTTCTGTTGCAATCATATATATTATCAAAAGATAAGAAGAAAAGCACATTGCTTATTTTCAGAATAGCAAACCATGAAGACCTTGATCAGACTGTGTCAAACAGTCTGATCTGGGTCTGCACAGTTTGTCTAGACCTTTTCGGCAATTTTTGATAATCTACCATAGTTCCTCTCTCTTCTTTTATTGCAACCAATTTGGCAAAACCCTAAAGTGTTATGGCCATTACACCTTGAATGAAACCTAATGGTGTCCTCCCTTTTAACTCTATCTGTTCACCTAAAGATTTTAAACTTTATGTTATTTTATGCTAGACAGATCATCTCTGTAATGTTTCATTGATCACAATGATTACAATGTTAACAAGACATGGTACTTATCACATGGCTGACCAGCTCTTCCAAGCGTCCAGGCAGTCTAGTCATTTAGTGAAACCTGTCTAAAGTGGTCACTCAAAAATAGACAAAACAAAGGTCTTAAAGACAGATGATAACTTAATGCAGGTCAAAAGTATTACAGAATGATCCAAGTGAATATATTGGATTCAGAGAATTTATAAACTAGCTTTTCCACTAGGTGAAAACGTACAATGTAAATTGTAAGGAAAAAGAGCTCCATTTCGCAGGGAATATTTAATTTCTATGTTATGAGGAGTTTCTCTTAATTGGTTCTTATTATGCAATTTAGAATGTGGTGCTTTAGAAGTATAGGCATCACACATGTTTTAACATTTGGGTCCAAGAAAGTTGTTTGTTGGGACAAAATTTCAGTACTTATTACATCAGCAAGCAACAAAGGCTCAGGCATGGATCCTATAAAATTGAAAAAGGACTAGTCCATTATAAAAAGTAGAATGGTCCATTAGACAATAATGTGGTAAGAAATATTCATGTAAATTGCTGTGATGTCATAAAATTTGTTAACCCTTTGTATACTGGAAACTCCTAAATGGGTACTTTTGCAAACATTGCAGACCCTGATGAAATGCAGCATAATGCTGCATTTCATCAGGGTATGCACTGTTTGCTAAGATTAAATCAAACCTTCAGGGACAGATATTGACTATAATCAGAAAATTCTAGTTTTGACCCATAAAAGTGCAAAATGGAAAATTCCATACTTCTTGTATCAGTATGTAAGGTAAAATCCATCAGAATACAAGGGGTTAACAGAGTGTATTCTAAACAATAATAATATAACATGCTGTAACTTGATGCATTTTGTGTTGAAGTTTGTTTTTTGTTAACAACAGTCAACTAAAACTTAATTATGCATACAAAAGTTAAAATAAAAATTAAGCTAGCTTTTCCACTAGGTGAAAACATACAATGTAAATTGCAAGGAAAAAAGCTCAATTTTGCAAGAAAAATGTAATTAAATGTTATAAACACTTTAACTTATTTGGTTCTTTTAATGCATTTGGCAGGTGGTGCTTTAAACTATAGGGATCACACATGTTTTATAATGCATTACCATTTGCGGGTCATGAGGAAGCTGTTTAAATATGCGGATGCTAGGCTGCATTCAGGATCCTCAGAGGGACCCAGCAAGTGCTATTGCAATGATAAAAACATGTGTGATCCTTATTCTTGCATATTTTACCTGATTCCAACCAAAATCACACAGAAAAATGCCACTAAAACTTTCAAATATCTATTTTCTTACACTGGATTTCTCTAAACAAAATGGCATCAGCTTTTAAATTTCAAATGTCATATTGAACAACATCACAACCTCATAATGGTGCTCAAAGTTTTGCGAACAAAAGTATTGGCATAATGATCAGTCTTGGCTGCAAAGCTTTCTGTATAACATCATGCAAACAACTCAGGGCTCATTATTTAAGTATTATCCGTGTTCAAACAGTATGATTTGATTTTGATTCATGATTAGAACATGGAATTTGGTTCATTTGATAATGCTTTGAAACAGCTATGCACATAGATATAAATGCAAGAATGTACGTTTACGCCCAGCTCCAAAACGGCATTCTAGGAGTCAGAAAAATAGGCATATACTGCTGAAACTGTCGGATCCATATCATTATATTGAAATTGGGCTACTCTAGAAAGTAGCGTAAGTTTTGAATGTTGAATATGAATATATAATAATGTTTCGTATGATTTCAAGGTTGACTGCCAGTTTTTCAATAATATGAATAATAAAAAAAATATTTTTTGCAAAAAAACAGGTGTATTTTTAATCATATATATGCTGATTAATCACCAATACATTGATATTGTAAAATGTTTATTAGTGTCAAATGAAAATAATGTTCATATTTCATGGATATAGTATAGTGCCTTTAATTTACTACAGTAAAACCTGTGTAAAACTGCCACTCTCAAAAAGACCAAAAATTGGTTTTCAAGACCAATTGTCGCTTAGTGCAGGTTAAAAGTATTGCAGAATGCTCCTCTTGGCATTCTGCAATACCTCTGACCTTCATTAAGCTACCATTTGTCATTAAGATCTTTGTTTTGTCTATTTTTGAGTGGCCGTTTTACACAGTTTTAACTGTAGTTTGTTGATTTCAAAGCTTAGTGCCTAAATACCCTTATGCTTTTCTGAAGCTTTAGAATAATTTCTAATGGAGCAAAATTTTTGCATGTTTAAGTAATACATGTAATATTGAAAAGTGATCTTTGTTATGATGAGAGCAGTAGCCCAATATTAGAGTGCTTGTCTTGAAATCGAGGGTTCACTGGTTTAAGCCTCACCAAAGGCACTGTGTTGTATCCTTGAGTAAGTCTGCCAAGACACTTTAAATTCTGCTTAGTACAGGTTCAGCCCAAGAAAAATTGCTGCCTCTGAGATAAAGAACCATCTCAGTGAAATAAAAACAAAAACTGTTCTTCATTACAGGATGTTAGTTTCTCTGATGAAGATGCAGATGTTGAGACAGCAACCGGGCTCCAGTTCCCAGGGTACCAGCCAGTAGAACCCCCTGCACAAGATTATCATGGACCCTCTTTCCCGCCCAAACAGCCATCAAGTGATAGACAACTGACCTCTGACCTTATTGCGGAGGACATCAAAAGAAGAGATATTCTTCAGAATAAAGCCACTGAATGGTAAGATCTACTACCTTATTCAACAAATAAACCACACATGCTGGAGAGAACGACTACTATGTTTAATGACCGTACCACTATAAGTGCACACTTGGCACTTTTTATTTTGTCTATACCGTGAATTGCATATGTTAACCCTTTGTATACTGACGGATTCTTCCTTCTGGTTTGATACAATAAACTTGGGATAGTTCCTTGTATTATCTAGGGGTGTCAGGTTATGATTAAAAAAAAAAAAATATTGTATTTTTTGTCGGAAGATCTTTTTTACCTTTACAAACAGTGTAGTGTAGACCCAGATGAATTGCAGCATTATTTTTAATTACACTCTCTTATCTAGAGGCCTGAGAATGCTGTGTCCAGGTTGATATGTATATACACTTACATGAACATGTACCGGTATGTATAGAACTGGAAAGCACACACACACATACAATAATGAAAAAACAACAGATATCTGTATCAGAATTACTAGCTCTTGCTGTTGGAAACTTTCAAGTTTGATGCCACCGCCTGATGAGAACCACCGAGTGGTCGAAATAGTTGTTAATTTTGATGGGGGGGTGTAAAAAAGCTGTCGTAAGCATTTCAAATTCAGCTTATACTTGTAAATAAGCTTGGTTTCACAGAAAAAATAGCCTCAAACTGCATTAGAATTGCCCATACAGACATCTTGAATTAGAAAAAAAGTAAGGAGAGGGTCCCTCTCATTCTCTCCCCACCCCCACTCATACATTCAGCACTTGAGAGAACGACTACGAAGTTTCATGGCCGTACCACTTGTCAAAAGTTGAAGACAGCCCTGTTTTTCAAAAAAACAATCTTATTCAACTTGTAGGTTGGAGCAGGAACTGATGGCCCGTATAATCACTGAGATATATCCTATAGCAGAGAGGGAGGAGCCAGCAGATGTCAGTCATATTGTATCAGAGGGGTCAGAGGACAGTATAGCCGAGGATAAAGAGCAGTCTATATTTGGTAAATTGTTACACCTGTCTAGGCAGTGTGATAGTGGCTTGCAGTTTTGCTGCATCATCTGTCAAAGCCTCCCTAGAAATCAACTTTATTTCCATTAGAGCACACAAGCTCTGATGAGTCAACACTTGGGTAATTAAAAATATGAATTCATAGGGACTTTCATGTCATTTATGTATATATTTGCAACATTCTCTCCAACACAATCAGTTACAGCTGATCATTGCTGGCAGTTGAACATGTGCACCCTGCATTTCAAAACATCCATACAACAATTTTCATGAAGTATTGTCAAATACTCCAAACAAAAGCAAAAATCATGATGACTTGTCATCTTAATAATAGTGCTCAGTTTTGCCTGTTTTAGATGGCTGTTCTGGCATACTCCATGTATTCTAAAAATGGTCATTTTCTTATAATTTCTTTATAAAATTCCATGTTAAAAAATATATGAGAGCCACAACATGACTGTGTTATATCCAAATCTGTTTTTAACGAGGTGTATTATAAAGGGACTACACTGTATCCCCAAAGAAATTTAGGCTTACTGTGAGGTTCCTGGCTGTAATTCCCAATAATGTAAAATTATTTCTTGAGTAAAGATTTTCTTTCACAGTGATGGACAGAATTGGTCGTCAAGGACTACAATTGTTTGTTGATGCTGGTTGTGCTGTTGATAATGACCTGGTGAGTCAGCTGACTCAGCAAGTTCTACTGGAGAAGATACAGAGTATGTTTGGTCAGAGACCAGACCAGGATATAGTACCACTGTCAACAGGGGCAACAACTGTGCTACAACAACAAGGAGAGGAGGAGATAGAGGAAGAGTTACCTGATCAGGTTAGACATCAGCATTGTCATTGTCATACAGGCCAGAATTAATTCTTCCCTTGAGGATGGGGCATTAACTGTAAAACTTCAATGAATTCAACTCCGGAATTCCCCTCCAAAGAACAAAATGGCCACCAGAGCTAAAAACAGAAAACAACTATAACCAACATCTTCTCCTGGACCGCTGGTCCAACTTCAAAATAGAAAAAAATTCTTTTAGCTGCATCTCTTGCACCACTAGTCTAAATTTAAAATATTTCACACAAATGTTCCCCATAATGTCCTCTACACAAACTGCACAAATGGTAGGCTTTACTGGACAAAATGACCACCAGAGCTAAAAACAGAAAACAACTATAACCAACATCTTCTCCTGGACCGCTGGTCCAACTTCAAAATAGAAAAAAATTCTTTTAGCTGTATCTCTTGCACCACTAGTTAAAATATTTCACACAAATGTTCCCCATAATGTCCTCTACACAAACTGCACAAATGGTAGGCTTTACTGGACAAAATGACCACCAGAGCTAAAAATAGAAAACAACTATAACCAACATCTTCTCCTGGACCGCTGGTCCAACTTCAAAATAGAAAAAAATTCTTTTAGCTGCATCTCTTGCACCACTAGTCTAAATTTAAAATATTTCACACAAATGTTCCCCATAATGTCCTCTACACAAACTGCACAAATGGTAGGCTTTACTGGACAAAATGACCACCAGAGCTAAAAATAGAAAACAACTATAACCAACATCTTCTCCTGGACCGCTGGTCCAACTTCAAAATAGAAAAAAATTCTTTTAGCTGCATCTCTTGCACCACTAGTCTAAATTTAAAATATTTCACACAAATGTTCCCCATAATGTCCTCTACACAAACTGCACAAATGGTAGGCTTTACTGGACAAAATGGCCACCAGTGCTTAAAACAGAAAACAACTATAACCAACATCTTCTCCTGGACCGCTGGTCCAACTTCAAAATAGAAAAAATTCTTTTAGCTGTATCTCTTGCACCACTAGTTAAAAGTTCCCCATAATGTCCTCTACACAAACTGCACAAATGGTAGGCTTTACTGGACAAAATGACCACCAGAGCTAAAAATAGAAAACAACTATAACCAACATCTTCTCCTGGACCGCTGGTCCAACTTCAAAATAGAAAAAAATTCTTTTAGCTGCATCTCTTGCACCACTAGTCTAAATTTAAAATATTTCACACAAATGTTCCCCATAATGTCCTCTACACAAACTGCACAAATGGTAGGCTTTACTGGACAAAATGACCACCAGAGCTAAAGATAGAAGCATCTTGACCTCAAAAATGGTTGAATCAACCAGAATCTATAAAGATTAAACCTAAACAAGATTGCTAGATGAGAAAGAAAATTAGTTGGTAATTTTTTAGATATTTTTTAAATTTTTACAAAGTTAATTGCAAGAAGGTAAACATAATTATTCTGTCATGACAACTTGTTAAAAAAAAGTATTACACTGTCATCTAAACCAGGTCTCCAGATAAGAGTGTGTACCTGAAAATTAATTTTCTTAATTCTCAACCAAAAGATACGGTATGTTGTAGGTACTCAAAAGAACCGTCTCAATGAGATGGTTCTTTTGAGCACCCAAAACATGTTTGAATTGCTTGGTAAGAAAATAATTACACTTTTACGCTCAAATTATTTGCTTAACAGGACATATGCTAAACTTAATTTTTCTCATGTTATATTTACAGATTCAACATAGACCTGCATTGGTTAGAACTCCAGAACCCACCCCCAAGGCTAGCCCAACCTCATCACCTCCTAGAAGAAGATCTCCAGCAGCCACACCTAGAGCGTCTCCACGGTCAGGCTCTCCCAGGCCTGTACAACAAGTCCTTGAACCACCTGAACCCATGATCTTACCAGCGCCGGTAGTTGAACCTGAATCAGAGCCAGAGAGCTCAGCTTCATTAGATATACAAGAGGAACTGAAGAGACTGGCTGGTGAGTGGTTATTCCTTTGTATTCAAATGGATTTTCCCATACATATTGATACAATCAGTGTGGGACTGCCCATTGTGTACTTTAAGGCGTCACAGGTTGATTTTTCAAAATTACGTAGTATTTCTGTCCCTTAAGGTTGTTTTAATCTTAGCAAATAGTGCAGACCCTGATGAAATGCAGCATTATGCTGCATTTCATCAGGGTCTTTACTGTTTGCCAAAATACCCTTTTAGCGGTTTCCAGTAAACAAAGGGATAATACACTACAGTAAGCCTTTATCACCTACGTCACAGTAAGTGATATTGGCTGCCTATTTTGATAAATACCGTAAATGTTCTAAATATTTGATTTTTTTTCTCTTTTTATTCTCGAATAGAACCTTGGTTATCAGATCTGGAACTCACAAAACGCTTGTCAGAATAGCAAACAGGGAAGACCCTGATCAGACTGCTTCTTTAGAATCAGTCTGATCTGGGTCTGCACTTTTTGTCTAGGCCTTTTTAGCAGGTAACTAGTGTTCAAAATTTTAGAACATCTACTGTATAAAGAATAGATCGTGTGTGTGAGGAAGGGATAGAAAAATCTGTCCCGAGGAACACCCTTTGGCATCACAAGGCTTGCCGAGTGATGACAAACGGTGATCCTGAGAGACAGATTTTTTTTATCCCATCCTCATAAGATTTTTATATCCCATCCTCATAAGATTTTTATATCTCATCCTCATTAGATTTTTATATCCCATCAACACAAATGATTAATTCTTTTCTTGCTCACCATTGGATTTTCATTTTAAAATAACCTTCCAGAAGTTCCTGAAAAAGTTGAGATGCAATAAAGTGTTGTTGTTTGTTTTTGCAACATGAAGAGGCGAGGCTGGGTCATAATCTGCATGGATGAAAGTTTTCAGGATTATTCCTGAATTAAGGATTTTGAGGCTGACTTTCTTTGTCTCAAAATACTGAATTAGGATGATTATAATGGATTCTCTGATTTTATTGTCAGTTTATCTAAAGGCAACTGACCATTTACTCTTGAAATTAATTGTCAATATTTTGATGGGATACTGCAAGTTTTCAGATTAAAATTTCAAAAGATTAAAATTTCAAAAGTTCCGGATTTTGGAAATTTTGAACTTTCTCCTATGAATCTGTGAACTGTAGTCTTGTTTCTACATTGGTCCAGATAGGAAAATGTTGAGCATAAAATTGTGATTTTTTCCAGTCCATCAATCAAACATATGTTTTGGGTGCCCAAAAGAAACGTAGCTTAGAAATAAGAAACCTAATTAGTTTATACCACCTCTTAGTTCTCTGAGGCCTGGCCCAGAGGTTATAAAACTATTTTCATGCTCAACTCATCTAAGCATGAAATTGCAAATGCTCATTAAAGTTAAATACTGAAAAATAACACATTTTTCCTGCTTAAAATACTAAGATGTTGTATTCATCCTGTTTATAAATGTTAAAATGCCAACAATTGTTGGCATTTAGCATTAATGAGCAGGATGAATTTGGTGCTCGGTTGAGTTGAGCATGAAAAAAAGTTTAATTACCACAACAAGACTAGATTTCTAGTTTCAAGATTGCCCTGTTCAATATTTCAGCTCAACTGAAGCCGGAAGGTGACACCAGTGCCAGTCTCCAGACATTAAATGATGTACCTACACCACCAGAGTCCCCTAAACCTGAGCCTGTAGTTGAGGAGGTGTACAGACCAATAACCCCTCCGGCCCTATCACCAAGACCAGTGGTAGAAGAAGATCTCATTGTAAGTGCCTTAACCCTTCACTCCATTATAATGCCTTTTAACACCTTTGAAATATCATGCATTTGAAAATATTATTGAAAATGGAGCATTCAGTGCTCCATTTTCCATAATATTTTCAAAATTATTCAAAACTTACATAAATTTTTCTTGAATTTTTCAATGTTGTCTAAAAAAGAAAATTATGTCATGATCTAAAAATAGCCTATGGAGTAAAGGGTTAAGGCCAGTACACCTGATTTTGGTGCTTATTTCCCAACATACATGTATTTATAATAAGTGCCAACATTTGATTAATTTGTTCCATGTGTGTACAACATTAGTTGTGGCTCCAGGTCTTTATGTAAATTCTCAATCCTTTTTGACCTGCAAATCTGTGGTTTGAAATGATTTGCTATTGTCGAAGCTAAATGTCAAAATTGCTTTGCCTACAATAGAGACAAAGACACATGAAAACTAAAAAAAACATGATAAGGGGCTATAACGTCATCTGAGCTGACTTTTTTTTACTACCTTTATAAGTGTTCTGTTTGAGGCTTTGCAAGAATCTGTGAATTATTTAATCATTTAGATAAAAAGATAGTTGAGTCTATGAGAATTTGCTATATCTGCATATATAAAATTTAAAGATAAAAAAATTGTATATTAGCTGCATCCTATCCTTATGACTCCAGATAGTTTCTGTAGCTGAGCAGGCTGATTAGAGTCTTACTTGCCTTCTTGTGGAATAACTCCTATGTTATAAGCATATATTCATGTTTCAGAACTTTGCAAGGGGGCGAATGAAGGTAAATTGGGGAATAGCTGTCCTATTTCTGTCAAAACTGATTGTACTATAGAGAAAACTAACCATAGAAAAGACCAATAGCACTTTTTTTTATAAAACACTTAACAGGCATTTACAAACAGTATAGGCATATCAAGTAAATGCCATCCATTATGGCTCATTGTGGGTGAGCCGATGAGAGCCAACCCTTTATAAAATGCCCCAATCACAATAACACGGATTCGAATATAATAGGGTCATGTTGTGGCTACCCTATACTTTGTAGTAGAATTTTACAAAATGACCATGAAATTGGGATTTTCCTTTAATTCTTTTGTAAAATTGACCCTTTATAATTCACTTATACCACAGTCCATTCCTATGGATTCAAAACATAGCATTAAAAAGGGACTGCATTGTACTAATGTACTCTTTAAGGCCAGAATTTTTTTATTAGTTGATTTACGAACTCTCCTACTGTAATTTTCTGTAAAGTAGAAAAAAAAAATTCTAAAATTATTTTTATATTTTATCCGCCGACTCTTAATAATATTTGTTTTGTTGAAAAAAATAATATATTTTTGAGGTTCTGTCTGTGTATTTTTGAGAGTGACACTGTTAAAACTGATTCTCCTGTCCCGATTTTTAGGAAAATGATAAAATATTTAAAGATTTAATACAGGCTGTTGGTTTACTTTACTAATTTTACTGTTTTCTATGAAGGTATTAAAAAAACCCTCTGAAAATAACCAGTTAACTGGTAACTTTCAGAGCTTTTTTTTTTTTTTTTCGTCCCCCCGACCCGAAATCTGAAAAAAATTCCCGTAAATCAACTAATAAAAAAAATCTGGCCTATATATGCATGCACAGCTATCTAGTGGGACTAGAAGTTTAAATTTTGACGGACCTTTTTTGTCTACTACCTGACATGAGAGTCCACAGATTGGGACTTCTGTTAACTCTGATCCATCTTAAGAGCTTTCAAGGTTTACTTTGATTGTTTTTCTGGTCAAATATGGTGATGTATTGGTCTTTTCTTGAAACTGCCCCTCCTAAAAATCATTGTATAGCTTTATACTAGCTTATTAAAAATATGATAACAAAAGTAATGCTTTAGATCATTTTTGGAGCAGAAAAGTATTGTAAATTAAAATATATGGGCCAGCACACAAGATTTCAGTACTGTTTATATATGATCAAAAAAGACCTCAATGATAGCCCATGGTAAAGTATCCAGTGGGGCTTGAGGTCTAAATTTTGGTCTCAGTCTTTATCTGCATCCATACTTTGTGTATGCGAGGAGCTGGACTGGCTTGAGCTTATGTTGCATAACAATATGATATTTTCCAAAATCACATGTGCTGGCCCTTATAGAGAATTCAAGGTCACTAACTTAGACAGGCCTCCAGATAAGAATGGGTAATTGAAAATTATTTTTCTTATTTCTCATCCTAAAAATAAGTTGTGGGTACTCAAAAGAACCATCTCACTGATTTGGTTCTTTTGAGCACCCAAAACACATATTTATATTTTATGAGTAAGAAAATAGATTGGGCCTATGTTATATGTAGCAAGAACTTCCACTGGCTGCTAACCAATCATGTAAAGTGCATGCCCTGTTCTACAGTGAAAGCAATAAAAACCCTAGCTTAGTGTATATCCTATGTGTAACAAGGAATATATAAACATTGGCTGCAAACCAAACACATAAAGGGTAAATATTCTAATATTTTGAACACTTTTCTTTTTTCTCTCTTAAATTAAATGTTGGCTATGAGTGCTGGAATTCACAAAATGCTTGCTGGAATAGCAAACAGGGAAGACCCTGATTGATTGTTCAACTGGAGAAAAACATAAAAAATCTATCTGCCTGAATATATTAAAGGTCAATAGGGTATGTCATTGCAGCTAATCAACATGCTTTGCTTAATTTTTTGCATTCTGGGAAATGTTGCATGCTTTTTTGTTGCTTGCTGAATTGTTTCAAAATTCTATTTTTCAAAAAATACTTTCAATAGTAGCATCAAAGTGGCAAAAAGTTTGGATTTAGATCAAGCCCAATGTTTTGTTGGGTCTAATCTAGGTCAAAACGGTTTGAAAAAGTTCTCAGCAGAGGACATAAGTAGAAGACAGAGAATTAACTCACTGCTTCAGTAGCATCAACCAGGCCTCGAGGTTATAAAACTTTAGTTCATTCTGAAGCTAAAAAAAAAGTGCAATGAATGGATGCTTGCGGACACGTGTCCACAAGCAGCCAATCATTGCGCTTTATTTTGAGTTTGAGATTGTATTACATGTTAAGACCCTAACTCTGTTTTTCTTTTCTTCTGCTTTTAACCCTAGTACACTCAGAATGGCTAACTTAAAACTTAGACTAGAGGAAAAGCCATTCTGAGTATAAAAAGTGCACTGTGAAATTTAGAGTAGCAAATTATAGGGGGTTGGGTAATATTCATTATGCCTGAATAACACTCTCGTATTCAAGCGGCTAATGTTGATGCATGAAAAAACATGTGTGACCCCTGTATTGTTAAAGTACAGTTTTGAATTTCAATTGCATTTATAGAAATTGTTTAAATGATTTTATGTACTTTTTACAGTGGAGGATGGTATCAAACCGACTTTTTGAATTTATCCAAAATGGCATTAATAAATTTGTAAACTATGTGGATGGGTGGTTTATCTCATTTTCTGTCATTCCTCTCCTGTTTGATGACTAATTTCTTTCAATATCCTTTTTTTCAAAGATTTATCAATCTTTATTTTGATTTGCATTGTGTTTTTTTTAATTTTACTGTACGTCATTGAATTTGTTTGCAACAACTTAACAAGATGAATAAAATCCTTCTTTTCATTGCTTAATGGATGTCTGACAAACTAAACTACCAATATTTTGATTAATCATATCAAATAGTTCATTGATTTTCTGTGATTATGATTTTTGGTCATAAGTTGATGTGGCATTGATATTAAGCACACTTAAGTTTTCACTTTTTGAACTTCCAATTTTCAGTCAATCCAGTTGTGCTATATTCCAGGTCCCATACTTTCGTGGAGATTGATCATGAAATAATTTCTACAGCCATTCTCCTCCCTTCCGCTGATTCAAGAAGTGTTGTTGTCAGTTACAAGCGAAAATGTGTGCACGAAGTACTGGTTAACCACTTAGTCAAGCTTGCCCAGGAAATAAGTGTGGCTAGGTGAACTGACCGTACCAACATGACCATAGCTGTTGACTGGGATGTTAAGTATTAAACCAAATCAAAAGTCTATTCAGTTGTGCTATATTTTATTATCAATATGGATTCATTGTATGGATGAAAAGCATGGATTCTGATCAGCTAGCTTCCTTCATCAGCCTGGACCAGAGGTTATAAAACTTTTTTCATACTCAACTCAGCTGAGCACAAATTTATCCTGCTCATAAATGTTAAAATGCCAACAATTGTTGGCATTTTAGCATTTATTAGCTTGATAAATACAAAATCTGAGTAACTTAAAGCAAGAAACTTCTTTATTTGTTTGGTATTTTAGCTTTTATGAGCAGTTGAAATTTTGTGCTCAGTTATGTTGAGCAAGAAAAAAGTTTTATAACCTCAAGGCCTGATCTGGGTCTTGAACTATGGACTCTTGCACAAAAGAACTTAAGGGTTAATCCATCTATTTCAGGCTTCTAAGATAGCAGTTCCAGCAGCAGTATCCAGACCACCACCTCCTAGTAGCCCAGAACCTGTAGAGGCTCCAGAGCCAGAAGAGGAGGAAGAGATCATGGAACAGCCAAAACCTGTGTATGTTAGCCTCATAGAATGTTTTAATATTATAACAGCCAGAAGAAAACACAGCTTAAAATTTCATCTGCTGCAAGTTTATCAATTTTACCACAGATAAAGTTTAACTTCCGATAGCATCCTAGATTGACAGTTCTTGCACACCAGATAAGGATATCTGATATTTTACCCTGGGATAGAAAATTTGATCTAACCCATGCTATCTTACCCAGGCTATCCCGTGAGGACTACATACATTGGTTGTATTGAAATTCACGCACATTTTCATCAAGTGACGACATTGTTATGTTAAAATGACGTCATCATGTGAAATTGTATCTTAGTGTATCTCAGACTGGGCATATGCACAGGCTGATCTGAGGCTTTGCTGGTTGCACAAACCACATTGTTGGAAATCTCGTGCACTGGCTCAAATTATATTATTTAATTTTCCATACAAAAAACACTTACATCTCTCACTTTCTAGAGTAAATGGTTTATAATTTTGCTCAGGTTTTCTCACATTATATGACCAAAAGCCAACAAATTAAAAGTTTTAAACTTATTCTCATTGCAGTGTGTTTACTGTTGCTGGTACCCAGACTGATGTGGAGGCTGAGAAGAAGGTACAGGTACCATCTCCTGAGCCCAAGCCAAGGAGCAAGTCCCCTTCAGAGTCGAGTTACACCGAGTCCTCATCAATATCCGAGACATTCAATGAGTGTGTGTCAGAGGGACAGTGGCTCATCAACAAGAGTGATGGTGAGGTGGCTGACTTCCCCATTGATGAAGGTAGTTTTCAGATTATGTATCAGACAACTCTTCGGCTGCTAATCACTACTAAATATCGTCTGTTCAGGACTTTAGTTAAGAGTGCGTAACAAAAATTTAATTTTCTTATTTCTCAACCAAAACATATGTTGTGGGTACTGTTAAAACTGATGGGTAAGAAAATAATCACATTTTTACGCTGAAAATTTTTGTTTATCTAAACCTGTGTCTGTTGTAAATGTATCTTCTACTAGTCCATTTAAAACGTCTCTGTAGCAAACAGTGTGGACCAAGATCAGACTGCTCCTCTAGAAGCATTCTGATCTGAGTCCCTGCTGTTTGCTTGTATGCCAAAATTAGTAATTGATGAAAGCATTTACATGCAGCAGACGAATTCAGCAGATGACATTTTCAGATGCATTTTTTTCCATAGCAGGGGAAGGGTTTACTTAAATTATACCACCCTTACCAACTTTAGTGTGAAATATCTCGTGATGTGCAAGGTCTACACTGATGTAGATGGTATAAAATAGTTATACCATGTTTTTTCCACCTGTACGTAAGATAATCCACTCGCTAAAACTCTTGGATTATCTCAACGTACAGGCGGACAACCCATGATACAACTATTACATAGTTCTTAGGGCACTGCCAGCAAATGATGGCACAAGCTCTATGGTATTATGTCTGCCTGTCATCTCTCTCTCTGTTTTTTGTGTGCATGCCCAATAACTATGTCATTTTTACCAGATTTCTTACTAATTTCACTCCTGCATTATTTTAGCGATATCTCAAACAAGTTTGAACATGAATTTTGTAAGTATAATTTCCGATAAAGTGGTCACTGTAATGACGTATTTCCATTGTGGGAACTATATATAACACAATTAAGTCATTAGTCACCATATTTATTTTTCAAATTTCATTCATAGAGTACTTTAAGCAATATCTTAGACAAGTTTAAATATAGATTAATGGTTACAAATTATAGCTGCCAAAATGCATGGTCACTGTTATGACACATTTCCCTTTATGGTCACAATAACTATAATTTTTCAACAGATTTCCTCAAAATTTTCTTTATGCATTACTTTTATCCACCCTTCCTTCAAATTAGAATATTAATTTGGTTTGATTTTATGTTACCAAGATGGTTGCCAAAATGGCTCCTAATAAGACAAGATTTCCCTTGTGGGTGTAATAACTCTGTTGTTCTAAAATTTAAACATGTATTTCACTTTGAAATTGATCAATTATTCATATAAGTTTTGAATATAATTATTGTTTGTTGTCAGGCTATGAAGATAGTTGCCATAATGATACAGTTTAATATTTTAACAAAGTCCATTTCCATGGATCCTTTGTCAAATTTGACAGCTCTGGTAATTTTCTTGTCTCTGTTTAAACACCCTTTATGGTACTCATTCTATATAGATATGTTTTAATAAAAAGGAAATATAAGAGATGAGTTTTCATTTTTCATAAGTACATGAGTATATGAGTATGAGAAAGTACATAGATTTAGATAAACAAATTTTTTGAGAGTAAAACTGTTAATATTTTCTTACCCATCAGTTTTAACATATGTTTTGGGTGCTTAAAAGAACTGTCTCACTGAGACGGTTCTTTTGAGTACCCACAACATATGTTTTGGTTGAGAAACAAGAAAATTATATTTTTGGTACACACTCTTAACTAAAAGCCTGAAGTATGAGCACCATGGGCTCATTTCAAAGTTTATGTGACACCCTTCAGATGTCACTTACTTTAGAACTCAGCCCATCACATTCATACCTTGAATTTCAATTCCTAAAAAGGAGAAATAAACACATCAAGGCAGTGGTCACCCGTCCGGCTACTCCTGCGAGAGCCGGACCACTTTTTTCGCCGAGTATGCTTTGTGCCATGTCCTTTTCTCATTTCGGCTCATTTTTCTATGTGCTTACCTCTCGTGCATAAGTTATTGTCAAGTTCATTGCATGTGTCATCAATAGACCTACCTAGCCAAGGTGTGAAAACATTGAAAAACAATGCAGTTATAACATCTGCTTGATTAATTTCATAATCTGATGCTATCATACTTATGGGCAGTGTCAAGATAAAACCTGACATAGCTGCATTCTAAGATTTAAGGTACATCCGCACAGTCTGATTAGCACCTTTGTTGTTCACCCTCTGGAAAGTGTAATTGATAAACTTGATTCACACAAAATTTCAGCATTCTAGCTATCTCTGTAACTGAGCAGGTTGTTTTGAGTCTTGCATGGTCGGAAAACTCGAAAATAGGTCTTCTCACGTTGATGCCCAGATAATTTCTATGATCCAATTTCATTTGCCTCAAATTGATAATTTTAATTTTTTTCTTTCTAATTATTCTAAATCAAATAACATGTCAAAGTTTGTATAAAACGTTTTGAATTTACATATATATGAGCATCGTGAGCCTGTGTTGTTACTGGACCTATACAAGTCCCGCTTGTTCCAATTAAGCCCAAGACTTTTCGGTTCTCCCAATGTCCATTCTACTTTAAGAAGTCTGAGCAGAGAAGTGTTTAGCAATCGTGGTTCGACAGTAGGCCCTCAGACCCAGTAATGAAATAATGTCAAAGAAACATGCTGAAGAAAAAAAAGTAAAACTTGTAACTGTCTGAAAACAATTTTGTCCAGCATGCCAAGAAATATCAAAAAATCGTTACCACTGAAAACGACTGAAATCTGGTCACAAACACATTAAAAAACACATTGAAAACGCACAAAGAAGCGCTAAAATTCTTATATTTTCTCGGGGAAGCCCCCAAACCCCCCTCCCCACCCTCTCGTGCTTCCCTCCTCCTCTTTTGCCTTCGGCACCCCATGGTTTTCTCCGTCGGCCCTCTTTTGAATACTCGGCGACGGCCCTGCACATTGGCAATGCAGCATAACTTGGTCCACTGTTTTGGTCTGCACTGGTTTTCATTGTTGTTGTATAAGGGTTTCCAGACTAAAATATGTTATATTAATACTTACTTTGATGAAAATTTGAATGAAATCATGCATAGATAATTCCCTCTCTAACCACATTGAGATTTCAAAAGCTTATATGGGTCAGTGCATGAGATATCGGTACTTATTGCATATAGGCAAATGCCTCTGATAAATGCCCATGCTGACATATCCAGCCTAGCTGGATGTCTTAACCTTGGTCTCAGCTTTCATCTACATATATTTACATTTTCAAAGCGAGCCTTTAATGAATCTTTAGATTTTTGCAACCATTCATAGCCTCATGAATTACATAAATTTGATTGACCACTGACAAGCTTACTTGCCCGTGCAATTCGCTACGAACATCAAACTCATTCGTCAGAAGTGATACTAGTGTTGTGATTGACAGCGAGCCACACATGAGTCACGTGTGTAAAACATGCCTCTTGTTTGCTCTATTGGCTGACCGTGTTCAAGCTGGCTGTTCTGCTTTTCCATTTTACACTCAGACTAAACCATTAATATGATTATATTTTAAATACAAAACTGTTTTATTTCCTAAATTAAAAATAACTTTTGTATTTTAGATATTTATAATAAAATGTTAATATAAGCAATAAATTCAATTTTTGATCTGTTCATGGAATCATGAATTTTTCGGGTCTCTTGCAAAGTTAACTTGAAGCCCTTCGGCTTCACTTACTTTGCAAGAGAAACAAAGTATTCATGATTCCATGAACATTCCAAAAATTGAATTCATTTCTTAAACATACTTAGTGTATGCAAGCAATGATGGCTCAGGTGAGTCTGCACATTTGTGCAGACTCACCTGAGCCTTCATTGCTTCCTGATGGGATAAGTACTAAAATCTTGATTATATGCCCATGTATTATATTGCTTCATGTTTCCTTCCAGATGCTGTGAGACAGAGGATGTTAAGAAACTCTCATAAGAAGGTGGATGTTAGTTCAGCAAGCACCTGGAAGGACATTGATGATGTTGATCTGGTAATTAAACGCTTGCATAAATAATTATTCATTTCAGATTATGGGATGTTGCTGTTGTTTTGCAATTTTTAATCTTACTTTGATAATGTTGTAAATAGAGGATCTTACATGAGTGCTAATGTATTATTATTGCATAAAAAGCTGTGTCGCACGTATTAACAGCCATGTTTTAACCGGCAAAAACCCATGTATTAATCAGGCAAATCACGTGCTGTTGGTGCACAGCTTTTGTACTTTATATTGACGTCATCAAGAGGAATGTGTATAGAAATGAACCATAATTTTTTGACGTTAGGATGACGTAAGTCTTTGCTCTTGAACATGCGTTTTCAAAACTTACCAATCCTTCATGCTTTTGCGTGCCATTATATTAATACAAAAATGAACTTTTCGAAGCGTTTTTTCAAAGTTTTCTAGTGACAAAATGACTTTATCTAATAATAACAATCAAACATGGTTTTCTGAAACACTAACATATGCTAGACCCCTTGGGGTCGTTAAAACATTAAAACTTTCAGGCTCGGGTTTCAACACCACCCTCTTGGTCCAGCAGATGTTAATGCATAGAAAAACATGTTTGATCCCTATATTAAAATGAGTTAAGTAAAAGAGATTAAATGCCAGACATGCCAAGCATTTTATCGTTTGTTCGCAACACGTTTATTAAATTGAATAAAACAGGAGCATGAATGTTTGATTCTATTTATCATATGACATTAAGATTGCATTTTTGCAGTGAAAACCATTTGATTTTGCCATATATACACGATGCTATTATGGGCATCATTTCATAACATTGCCAAAATCTGTAGACCACTAGCGGTTTATCAATTTTAAATGTGGAATTTTATCACTCCTGAATAATAAAGACCAATAATCATGCTCATGAATGTTAAAATGGCAATAATTTTGTATTTATAATGGTAATAAATGTTAAAATGACAAGAATTGTTGGCATTTTAACATTTATGAGCATGATAAATTTCATGCTTGGTTCAGTTGAGCATGAAAAAAGTTTTATAACCTCTGGGCCTGGACAATTTGTTCTACTCTATAGTTAACACAATAAATGAGCCGCGACATGAGATTTCCAACAATGTGGTATGTGCGACCAGCAAAGCCTCAGATCAACCTGCACATATGCGCAGTCTGATCAGAGCCTTTGCTAGTCACTTGAATATTCTATGAGTGTTAAGCAACTGGCTGAACATCATTTGGAGTTTCTAAGCTTAAAAGAAGGCTGCACTGGATCGTCTGAGTCTATACACTTGTCAAAATGCCACATTGTTGGAAATCAAATGTCACGGCTCAAATGTTCGTGTTTTTTAGGAGGATATGACAGATGTATCAAAGAGTGAGGGAGAGTTCCTGTACAAGACACCCCTACCCCCAGAAAAGGATCCTGTGCTGGACCTTCTAGCTCGGCTACAGAGTTCCTCTCCACAATATGGTATACAGCAGATGTCTTCAAGACAGGTAGGTTCAGCCCCTTCTTGGAGGAAAATATGTTAGCTGGTGGTTCCTAGATTATAAAACTTTTTTCTTGCTAAACTCACTTGAGCATGCAATTTATCCTGCTCATAAATGTTGAAATGCCAACAATTGTTGGCATTTTAACATTTATGAGCAGAATTGTTGGCATTTTAACATTTATGAGCAGGGTAAATACAACATCTGAGAATTTTAAAGCAAGAAAAGTTTATAAACTTAGATGCAAAAGAAACGCAACACTTACTAAAATGCTAGTGCCTTCTTTTTGACCAAAAATTTCACTCAGTGATAATGCTATCGCTATGTCCCATCATTTGTCTTGCACACAATATCAAAATCAGAATGCTGTGGCTTATGGTTGGCGTGCTGCAACGAGAATTCTAAGGTGACCCACATTTTTAAAGTCACAGAGTTCCAAAATCTATATTACTTTTATGCAAAAACAAAGGTTTAAACCAATATTTGTTTTCGAAAGCAAAAGGGTAGACAAAATCAAATTAGGTAATTTTAGGTTCATGTCAACGTTTGCTTTGTCTACGTGATGTCTTTAATTGTTTTACATATACAAACGAATATCAATAATCAAAATATTTTAATGTCACCATATAGCCCTTATTACATTGCATAGAAGACATAAGTATCGTGACATGACCGAACACAATGCACCTGTAATGACTATTTGAGAAAAAAAAGTAGGTTGACGTCAACAAAGAAATGCAGCGACACAGCGACTATGTGCGTTGATAAACGATAACTTCCAAAACTTTCAGTGTTTTTCCTTCAGTTAAGACATCTGGCTATCAGATTAAAGTATTTATTTTCAAATCGAATTAAACATCACCGTTTTAGACGCCAACTGTTAAAATACACTGACATAATTTTCTAAGTGGCCTGATCTGTATCAAAACAGTTTGACACTCGGATGATATTCCTGAAACAATTTTTGAAAATGATAATTTTGATAAAAAAAAACCCAAAAAAACAACAAACAGCAGCAGCAGCAGACAGCAGACAGCGAGAAAAAAAAACAGCATGCAAAGAGTTAATAAGTTAAACCTTAAAGCTCCACCTATAATTTGCAGCAGACAACAATTAGAAATTTTGCCGCTTTTTCAAAAATAACAAATAAGGCATGATACTTCATGAGAATCGTCTGCTGGCAGACGATTCTCATGTATTATCATTTCTTTCTTTTTTTAAAAAATTAGGAAAGATTAGGCAAAATTTGTTTTCTGCTGCAGTCGTGATTGGCGCTTTAAGGGTTAAGATTTTGCATCCAAAGACAGATGTGATATTTACATTCTAAGAAAGATCTACAACCCTTTCTTATTGATATTTATAGGTTACAAATATTCTGGATACATCTGGTAAGAGTGTAGGAGAGATAACTCAGTATGGCAGTGGACAGAGTGAAGGGGAGGTCATCCAGAGATCCCAACCAAAGAGGAGTGTAAGGGAGGTAAATGCTGCCTTCCAATCTCAGCCTCAACGACAGAAATCAAGATCCGTATCACCGGAGAAAAGGGCCCAGTCTCCTACTAGAGTCTCTTTTGAAGGTTAGTCTTTTTAAGTTAAATCTGAGATACCAGTTTTCCTGGTATTTTCCTGTAATTACTCTTGAAGTTGAGTGCCTGATAAACTTTGCTTAAGGGGATATATCTTCTTAGTTGATTCTAGGCTGTGGGAGTGTGATAATTACGCTTTTTTGGCAATATTGGCCCCAAATTGCAAGTTCCCTGCATGGCTACTTCCGCAAAATGCCGAGATTTGGCTCAATTCCCGTAATCCTCTGCGTATTTTGGTCCTTCTGTTTGCATTTTGGTCACTTTATTCTATTCCTTCAGTTTAATTTCGTTAATTTCCGCCGATCACGTCCTCTGACGAGACTTAATTTCTATTGGTTGATGCTGAATTTCTACTTTCGTTTTTACAAAAATCAGCGATGGAACCCCAAAGAACGAATGGCTGTTTTATGCAGAAATTGGATAATGACAGTGTGCTAACAGGCATACAGGAACCTAAAACTACAGACTAATAAACCGCTGTACCTCGTTGGCCCACAGAAAATAAAAAAAAAGTTTGAGTGCAGAGACGATGAGTGGCCTGGCAGGGAAATCTGTACCATTTCTGAGGAATATTAAATTGTTTCCTACTGACCATGGTCGCATCAGGTTTGTGTCATTTAGTAATCTATTTTCCAAAAATCTATCACTCTGGAGAAGAGGGTGCTCTGATTACATTTGTTTATATTCAAATCAGATACCCCTCCTACTCTTCTCCCTCTGTCTTTGTTCAAGACTTTTGAAGGCCAGGGTTATTGTGGTTGGGGGGTGAACAGAACAGGCCAGCGCCTAAAGACAACCCCTGCTCGATTTTTTTAGGTGTGAACTTAGTTTTTTTAAGGGGTTAAGGGCTTGTTGGCATTTTATTTCGAAAAACACCATTACCCATTTAACCGGGCCGCATAGCGCAGTCGGTAACGTGTCTGGCTACAGATGCGTGTCTGACTGCAATTCCCAGGGGTCGCGAGTTTGATCCTGGCCCGGTCCCATACTTTCGTGGAGATTGATCATGAAATAATTTCTATGGTCATTCTCCTCCCTTCAGCTGATTCATTCAAGAAGGGTTGATGTCAGTTACAAGCGAAAGTATGTGCACGAATTACTGGTTATCCGCTTGTTCAAGCCTGCCCAGGAAAAAAGTGTGGTTAGGTGAACTGACCGTCCCGCAATGACCATAGCTGTTGACTTGGGACGTAAAGCAACAAAACCAACTAAAAACTAACCAACCATTACCCATTTGATTTGCAGGTTGGCCCCCTTTTGGGAACACGGGGGAGTTGGCCCCTTCTCGACAAATCCTAGAATCAACTCTGTATCTTTCAAAAGCTCTTATTTGCATGAAATATATCCTGTATAAGCCCAAAATGCTCTTTTTTTCAAGGGGAAGGATACCTTTGGAAACATTGTTATATTAACCATTTATACATCTCTCATAGATCACTTTATGCCCCAACATACAACTTTTGAGCAATCTGCAGCATGCTTATCAGTCTTTTTAGAGTTACTTCCTAGTTTGATACCGTTTGCAATATTGTGACCAATAAAGTGATCTATGAGAGATGTATAAATTGTTCATACAACAATGTTGCCAAAGGTATCTGTCTCTTTGATGAAAAAGCATTTTTAGTTTACACAGGAAATATTTCATGCAAGTAAGAATTTTTGAAAGATATATCCCCTTAAGCAAAGTTTATCAGGCATTACTCTCAAGAGTGATCACAGGAAAATATCCCCTTAAAAGACTATTATCACTTATAATGTTGAATATTATTTCATGTACTCCACTCCTCCCTAATTGTTATCCATTTAAATTAAAGGATTCCAGTTAATTGGAAAACAATGTTGGTCTTGATCAGTCAGCTTCTTTTTAACAACCCATCTGACCTGAATCTACCCTGTTTAAAAACAGGATAAATACAGGCCCCATCATTATAAAACTTTTTCCATGCTCAACTCATCTGAGCACGAAATTGATCCTGCTCATAAGTGTTAAAATGCCAACAATTGTTGGCATTTTAACATTTATAAGCATGATACCCTGCTCAAAATATTTAAAGGAATATTGTGTTTTTTGCCATTGATCACAATATAAATGCACTCATAGTCGGACTCATAGTGAGAGTTTGGTTAATAAGGCAAACACATGTTTGTCCTATGATTAGTTTGGTTACCTATCACGGATGATGCTTGTTGATAAAAATAAAGTAATCCCTTTCCAGAAATCTCCATGGAACACTTTATGTAAAAATAGAATTTTGTTAAGAATACCCCTTTTTTCAAAACCAAATTTAAAGACAAATTTTTCAATCAAGCACCACAGCAGCAACATTTCTGTACAGTCAATAGCCTTTTAATGTTGCAGAAATCATTAGGTTATGCTATTAATAAATTCTGAAGGTTCTACAGAGTTCCAGAAAAACTCATCATTTTCAAGAAAATTAAAAATTCCAAAATTTAAGCCATGAACTTAAGCAGCGAGTGTTTTGTTTTATTTATTGATCCAAGACTTTGACTATTGTAGCAAAAATGGCAAAAGAAACTGGGTTTCTGCCTTATTGTCTAGTGAAATGCATTTGATTTAATTGTCTATTGGACAGGGGTTAACATTATCACCTATGGAAAATTATCAGATCACCTATGGAAAATTATCAGGTGTTCCTTTAAATAATTTTAGCAGTGTATCAGGGCCTTTTCCAGCTATTTTGGGAAAAGGCCCCTGGCTTGAATTGGGAAAAAAATATGCGGCATTTTGGGTTATTTGGGGAATTTTTTTAGACGTGTAAACTGTTAAACAGTCAAAAAACCACTTAAACATGTGCATGATCATGATGATTTTATTCATGTGTATATGAAGAGTTAAATCAATGTATTATATCTTATTACTATCACAAATGTCAAAGTTACAGTTCTGCTCAGAGAGCAATTATGCGGCTATTTTTCAAATGAATTCACTTCCTGGTAAGATTCTTTTTTTGAGCTTCAGATTGGGAATTGTTGTTTTGGAAATTGGGAAAAAAGGGGGATATTTTGGATTGGGAATGGGGCCTATATTAGGCCCCTGGTGATAGGGAGAAAAGGCCCTGTGTATATACAACATCTGAGAGACTTAAAGCATGATACTTCTTTATTTATTGGTATTTTAGTTTTCATGAGCAGTTGAAATTTTGTGCTCAGTTGAGTTGAGCATGAAAAAGGTTTTATAACCTTGGGGCCATGTTTAACATGAGAGGATTAACATGGTAATTTCTTTATATTTGAAAAATAAGAGGCTCGGACAGTTAAGTCCTACACAGATACCTATCTGATATTGATGCAAGTGTATTTATCTATATTGAAAAACTTGTTTCTCTGCTGTGGCCCTTTTATGATCAGGAATATTACAAGTCTTATGCCAGTCCTTGAAATTTTCAGAGCGGCGACGTTCACCCAGCCCTAGGCAGAGCCCCAGTCCAACAAGAGGTATTTTGAAACAGTCCAATGCAGGAATGAATGACAGTGGCCAATATCAATATTATGAAGCAGAGAGGGAGATTCCTGTCAGGGACACTAGTGGAAGGGGCCAGAGCCCTTCTGGCAGGTTGACCCCTGGAGGAAGAGTATCACAGGGCCGGGGACCAACAGTGAGTGCAGGAGCCAGAGCCCCAAGTAAGTACAACTATGATAATGGATTATGATTATTGAGAATTGGTTAAACCCTTATTTCACCAACTTTTTGTCCTGAAAATATTGTCTGCTTTTTACGTCTGCTGCATATATTCAAGTGTGCATCAGACAAGATTTTAACATGGAAACAAACACTATGGATCACGATCAGACTGCTCCCTTGGGATCTGTCTGATCTGGGTCCATATTGTTTGCAATATAGGCTACCTGAGAACATAAGCAGTTCTCGAGAAAACAAATGACAAAAGTCTTGACTGGCGGGAAAAGGGTTAATCACAGAAAAACCTTTCTAATCTCTATCACTTTGAAGAAGCAAGCTGATCAGGATCAACACTTTTTCATTGTTACTATAAATTGATAGCAAAGCAGGGATAATTTTGGGACGGGCCCAAACCATTTTGTCAGAAAACTATAAATGTTAAGCCAAAATGGACTTTACTTTTGGCTGGGCCCCATATATTTGCTATTGAAATATAGCATTGGTTTTGCTCTAATGTGCATATAAAGGATTCTTTGGTCCATCAAATTTTCTAAAGGGTCCATTAAAATTGTGAAATTTTCATGTTTTTGAATGGGAAAGGGGCCTTTGGCTTATTTATAGAGCCCATCATCATTTTGGGCCAGCAGTATCCCTGCAAATGGTAACACAAGCTCTTCAAAGTGAGGAAACTTACAAGCCATACATTTTGTTACAAATTTGATCAAAGTCAGTTAAGAACTAAGCAATTTTTAGACAATAGATCAGTTTACCATTAAAGGAATGGCCACCATTAAGTTTAAAGTGTCCAAGATGACATGGATGAAATTGACAGAGAATGACGGTCGTGAGTGGAAGCTCATTACAGTCAACCCTCAAGAAAGGAGCACCTGGAGATCAGGTGTGAGATCTGCTATGCATGCAGCTAGCCAGCTACATGGAATAGGGGTGATGATGATGAATGACCTGCCCCTTTTTTGGTCAATTTGTTAGTTTCCACTTAATCTGCTCTAGCAAGCAAGATCAATAAAGTTCCTGAAAACAGCACTGCAGGAGGCTATAAAACTCACCAAGTTGCTGTCCGGCAAAGCTCCTATATCTATAGTGTTATGCCTGGTCATTCACAGCTATCCACTGGGGTTAGTGGCCTAAATTTTGGCCTGAGCCTACATCATTGTCCCTACTTTATGTGTGCAAGCAGTGAAGACTCTGGTGAGACTATACTGATACACAGGCTTGTCTGAGCCATCGCTGCTAGTGTATGGAATAACTATCAAAATCTCATGAACCAGCTTAAATATTTATCTTTATATTTTAGTGAAGTCAGCAATGCGTAAACCTCCACAGGTGATCAAGTCATCAGCATTACCTGAGAGCCATGGCTCTGGAGCTAGACCAAAGATGCGTAAAAGTTCAGAAGAGTTCAGAGACTCCGCAGAAAAACCCACAGGTACTCCCAACTAAATATTATCTGATATAAAATGGCCAGCTGTCGCAAGAAAACCTGACTTTTCAGCATGGGAAAAACAAAGGAGCAGGCCAGCTAGTACATCTGCACAGTCTGATCAGTTCTTTCATTTTTTCGCTCACTGTAAAGTATACAATCCAAGCTTGCTTCATACAGAAGTTCATTATTCTAGCTAGTCTCTATAGCTGACAGACTGGGTTGAGTCTTACTTGGAAGGAAACCCCAGACAGATTTTCTGGCGTCGTGGGCCCAATCACTCAAATTTGATAGCGCAAAGCACTTGCTTTAGCCAAGACAAATCTTGGATACATTTGGCTCAGATCAAAGGTTATGTGTCTGAATTGCCAGTTGTGTGTACTTAATAGAACTGTCTCAGTACTTCTAAAGCAGATTGATTAACTCTTGTCCTGCCGAACCCGGATTTATCCTTTTTAGAAAACAATGTAAATCCAGATTAGCTGGCCTCTGACAAAGCGATCTGATCAGGATTCCCACTGTTTTCCACTCTGATTGAAAATGCATGCTTAGAACTGGAATGCTGCAGGTTAACAGGATCAAAAATTCGGGAGGGTTGTATTAAAATATTCACATGACAAAGGTGAAGTACACACAGCACCTGTGTTCATGCAGGTCTAAAAACAACAACAAAAAGAACTTACAGTAAAACTTATGAAAAACAACCACTCAAAAATAGATCTTAATGACTAATGGTAGCTTGATGAAGGTCGAAAGTATTGCAGAATGCCCCCGGTTAGTTCATTCTGCAAAACTTTTGACCTGCATTAAAAGATAATTGGTCTTGGAAACCAATTGGTTGTTTTCGAGGTTTTACTGCAATGTGCTCATTAATCTTTTTTCCACCTACCACTTAAGACGAGCTGTTCCACAGACAAAATGCTGTGTTGAATCTCATCCTCACAATCTGCTCATCCCATTCATAGGACTATAAATCATAACAGTGTAGTGTATTTCACTGAGTAATTTATATCAAAAAATTGTGTTGAAATACCATAATTTTAATATTCGGTATGTCTGACATATATTCATACCATTGAGTGATGTCAAAAGCTTTTGACATCACTTCACTGCTTGGCACCACAATGTCTTTGTCAACAGATAATGATTTTTTATCCCGCCGTAAAAAACCCAATGCTTTGAATATTACATCGCTTCCCTTTTGAGGTGTTGAACTATGTTTATACACATTTCTGCTTCTGGATAATTCTGACACTACTTAACTTTGTTTCTGATTAGACCAGCAGGAAAAAAAGGTAACTTAGAGGGTATTTTGGCCACGCTTCAGAAGCCAAAAACTCAGTTTGTTTTTATCAATATCTTCCAACTTCACTTTTCATCAGCAAGTGCATTAGATTTTATGATACAGTAAATGTTCCATTTTTTTTAAACTACTTGCCTGCCAAAAAGGCCTAGACAAACAGAGCAGACCCAGATCAGACTGGTCCTGAAGAAGCCATCTGATCAGGGTCTTTCCTGTATGCTATTCTGACAAGCTTTTGTGAATTTCATCCCTGAAAACCAATATTTCATTTAAGGACAGAAAGACAAAAATGGTCGAAATTTAAGAACATTTACTGTAAATTTTGTTTTTGTTATTTAGCTTCAGGTTATTACAGCAGTGACCTTGGAACCAGGACCATGACACCTGACCAGATGAACATGGATGCTCTCATCCAATCAGGATACTTGTCTCAAAGCTTCAGCCAATCAGATAATGGCAGGCCATCAGCTGACCCAAGAAGATCCTATGGTGCTGAGTCATCATTGAGAAGTTCTGGAGATATGCGGGAAAGTCGGACATCAGCTGGCGGGAGGTCACTGGGCTATTCCTACGGAACTGAAGGCTCCATGACAGAGTCTGAGCTTCAGAGATTGGTGGGTGGCACTGGAGTATTGAAGATGTCTCTGACTCTACCTGGTACTGGGGAGTTTGAGGAAGCAAGTGATTTATCAGAAATAGATATAACAGACTGTGGAAATACTCGTTGATCAGGGAAATGGTTATCCTCCCTTAATGCGCCAATAGCAACAAAAGTTGTCTGCTTTTCTTGTCTGCTGAAATGTTTAAGAAGCCTCTATGGCAAACAGTGTGGACCCAGATCAGAGTTCTGGGCCCACACTGTTTGTTTCTATACTTAATTCGTCAGTAGTATAAGGCAATTATTTGCAGCAGACGACTTCAGCAGACGACATTTTCAGACGCATTTTTTTCTTGGCTTTTTAAGGGTTATTTTTTTGCCACCTTGTATTAACCCTTTCTTGACTAATGGACTTATCTTAGAGTAATAGACTATCAAGTTAGATATAGAAAGGTTTCAATATATATTTTGAAGGGTCCCTGCTTAAGTTAAACTCAAATGAGCATGAAATTCTTTTGGGTCCCTGCTTAAGTTAACTCAAATGAGCATGAAAATCTTTCGGCTCCTAAATGTTAAATTGCCAACAATTGTTATTAGCAGGATAATTACAACATCTGCATATTTTAAGCACAAACAACTTTTCTGGTATTTTATCTTTTACGAGCAGTTGAAATTTCATATTGACAATTGAGTTGAACATGAAAACAGTTTTATAACTTTAGGGGATGTCTAGAAATGTAAAAGAATAGAAACAGAATGAAATAAGCTATAGTTCATTACATGGAATCATAAAAACATTTCCTTGGAGCATGTGTCACTATCGTATTACAGTAAATGTTCTAAAATTCTGAACACTTTCCTCATTCTGTACTCAAATAAAATGTTGGTTATCAAGGCTTGAATTCACAAAATGATGGTCAGAATAGAAAACAGGGAAGACCCTGATCAGACTGCTTCTTCAGAAGCAGTCTGATCTTGGTCTGCACTGTTTGTCTAGGCCTGGAATTCACAAAATGCTTGTCAGAATAGAACAAACTGCTTCTTCAGAAGCAGTCTGATCTTGGTCTGTGCTTTTGTCTTGGTCATTTTTTGCAGGCAACTAGTGTTCTAAATGTTAGAACATTTACCATAACTAAAGAGTGATTGACAACAAATCGGACCAGAATGTTCATTTGTATATGCTGGTGTGCATCATTGTTATTCGCATGCAACAAAATCATGTTTTCTTGCGGTATGGCTTATCTATGTTCAGACATACATGTGCACTTAGTATTTATAGATGTGTGTATTTATAAGTATGATGACATGTACGATCCATTTGTTATTTATTCAAAATATTTGCTTGAATGAAATTAACATTTTGGTATAGTCCGTCCAGATAAGAGACGTTGGGCGGTTCTTAGCTAAGTTCAACCCCTGGACAAATACATTTGGAAATCGGTTAGTCTGATTGCATTGTTTGCGTATTCACCCATCTGTGAAACTCTCCACACCAAAATTATATAGCTGTGGTCTTATAGTTGCCATATCATGAAAAATAAGCGTTTCCAATTATTGCAGATGCTAATCAGTCCAGATACTTTGTTTGAAATATCTACATACATGTATCTTAAAAGCGCACGGGTAGCTTAAACTATGCAAGCAAAACATCAATCTTCGACAATGAAATCTACAATCACACAAGATTTTATTATATTATAAAAGATCTGTGTACCCTTTCCCTGTGGCCCAGATATTGAAACCTAATCATGCTGAATTTTAATGTGTGTTGTGTGTGTAGGGAAGGGGGTATTTATATGTTGTTGTTTTTTGTAATGCTATTTTTTCGAATTCAGAGCTAAACACCAAATTATTTTCTTGCCAAACAAACAGAATTTGGAAGAATATTTTCATCGTCAACATATAGGCCTATAACGCGAATATTTTCCAAGTAGCATGCTAAAGATAAACCTGTGTACCAGTAGACGCACACAACTGCAGCAAAGTCTATAGATGAGTGTCTTTTTTGTTATTTTGAGTTGATTTTGTTTGTTTGCATTGATGTTTTGCGTCGCTGCCAACATTTTTGCAGTCATGACGCGACGTTTCCCTGTCCGCCTAGGTTGAACCAATACTACAGAATAAATTGTCTTGTTTAGGACGTTACAAAGTGCTTCCAGTGAATCTTCTCATGACAGCAATCCTTTAATCACAGGTCTAACACACTAGCACTGAGCAACTGTAGACCTCGATTATCCAAGTTGATACTTTACATCCCAGTCAAGAAATTTTCAGTCATGTTGGGACGATTCCTGGTTTGAACCAGTACTAAATAGAGCATAGCATGTCTTGCACAAGGACACACCATGGTGTCACAAGAGAAACTCAAACCAACGACGCTTTTATCTCAAGTCGAGCACTCTACCACTGGTTGGCTCTACAGGTATTATACAGCAATTCGGTCACTGTATCACCACGTGGTATGTGATGTAACTATCTCTTGTAAAGCTAACGGAGATAAGAACCAGTTGTGGGCGTGGCTAGACAGTGACCCAAAGCCATATGTTAGCCTGTTTGTTGGGTTAGTTCAATAATGTGCCATCACCAAAAACTATATTACATGTACGCCGTTTATATCCATATCTCATGTATAAAACATTTCGACCTCCCTACCAGTGTATGCAGCTTTGCGTGGTAGATGGTTATTGGAAACATGGCTGTGTAGTAAATACAATACCAAAGGAAATCACAGATAAAACATGCTACATGTATTCAGATCTTCATTACGCTGTGCAACCTGACTCTGTATCTTTATACATGTAGCAGCAACAACCGTCCTAACATGGACCAGTCTACCTTGCCGATCTTGACTAAAATACACATACATACTAGGAGGCACTGGCCAGTGAGCAATAGTATATGCCAATGTGTCTGTAAACAAGTAACTTAGGTTTTCTGTTTAGATTTGCTTGCGAACGTTTACCAGGCATACTAATGCCGTATAAAGCTGGTCTGGTCGCCTTTGTCTTCTGCGGTTCAGTTGTTTTGCACGATTAAAGCGTACCTATGCTGTTTTACCCAATTTACTGTAGACCAGTCTAAAATGACAGTGAATGGCAGGTTCTTTCTGACACGCCCAACGTCCGTTACCTGGTCGCACTATACAAGAATCATGAGACCTCGTGGAAAATTTGCCTCACTTTTCAGTGTGTAACAGTCAATCTTCCATTCCTGTTTCTCTCGAGATTAATTTGTTTTAGTGCTCATTGCAATCATCCAATGAGCACTAAATCGAATATCTTCATGAAGGAAACAGGTCAGGTAACCCCTTTCATTCTGATGGATTTTCCCATGCATGTTGATAGAAAACTGGTATGGAATTGTCCATTTTGTATTTTAAGGGGTCACAAACTTTGATGCCTTTCTGTCATGAGGTTTTGTTTTTATGCCCCCAAAGGAACTTTGGGAGGCATATAGTAATCGCACTGTCCGTCCGTCCGTGTGTCCGTCCCGCTTTCGTGTCCGGTCCATATCTCCTATATTCTTTGAGATAGGATTTCCAAATTTGGTGTGTGGATACATCTTGGGATGGGGGAGTGTCGCGTACCATTTTCGGGTCACTGTGACCTTGACCTCTGACCTAGTTTTTAGAATAATCGTGTCCGGAGCATATCGTGAGGTAGGAATCTCAAATTTGGTGTGTGGATGCATCTTGGGATGACGAAGTGTCGCGTACCATAATTAGGTCACTGCGACCTTGAACTTGACCTCTGACCTAGTTTCTAGAAAACTGCATTGAGTCTGGTGCTTATCTCCTATATTCTTTGAGATAGGAATTCCAAATTTGTTGTGTAAATGCATCTTGGGATGACGGGGTATCACATGCCATTTTTGGGTCACTGTGACCTTGACCTCTGACCTAGTTTTAAGAATTATTGTGTCCGGAGCACAACTCTTATATTCTTTGAGTTCGGAATTCCAAATTTGGTTTGTGGATGCATCTTGGGATAGCAGAGTGTCATGTACCATTTTCAGGTCACTGTGACCTTGACCTCTGACCTAGTTTTTAGAATAATCGTGTCCGGAGCATATTTCTTATATTATTTGAGGTAGGAATCTCAAATTTGGTGTGTGGATGCATCTTGGGATGAAGAAGTGTCGCGTACCATTATTGGGTCACTGTGACCTTGAACTTGACCTCTGACCTAATTTCTCGAAACTGCATTGAGTCTGGTGCATATCTCCTATATTCTTTAAGATAGGAATTCCAAATTTGGTGTGTAAATGCATCTTGGGATGACGGGGTGTCTCATTCCATTTTTGGGCCACTGTGACCTTGACCTCTGACCTAGTTTTAAGAATTATTGTGTCCGGAGCACAACTCTTTTATTCTTTGAGTTAGGAATTCCATATTTGGTGTGTGGACGATCTTGGAACAGCAGAGTGTCATGTACCATGTTCGGGTCACTGTGACCTTGACCTCTGACCTAGTTTTTAGAATAATCATGTCCAAAGCATATCTCTAATATTATTTGAGGTAGGGATCTCAAATTTGGTGTGTGGATGCATCTTGGGATGACGAAGTGTCGCATACCATAATTAAGTCACTGTGACCTTGAACTTGACCTCTGACCTAGTTTCTTGAAACTGGTGCTTATCTCAAATAATCTTTGAAATAGGAATTCCAAATTTGGTATGTAAATGCATCTTGGGATGCCTGAGTGTCACAAACCATTTTTGGGTCACTGTGAATATGACCTCTGACCTAGTTTTCAAGAATTATTGTGTCCAGAGCATATCTCCTATATTATTTGATGTAGGAATCCCAAATTTGGGCTGCTGATTCCTCTTGGGATGGCGGAGTGGTGCATACCATTTTGAGTCACTTTGACCTTGACATTGTCTTCTGGCCTCATTTCTAGGTTTTTTGTGCTATATTACAGCTTACTTTCTTCAAATGTGTCTTATGCTAGACCAATTCCTTTGGGGGCATTCGTCACGTGTTTGTGACATTTCTTGTTATCTTTGTAAATAGTGTAGACCCTGATGAAATGTGGCATTTCATCTGGATGGCTTCACTGTTTGCCAAAGTATCTGTTTGCAGGTATCAAGAATGAAAAGGAATAAAGATTGTATGATCATGGTTTTACAATGATCACTGACTTTAAATGAATGATTTCTGCAATGTTCTCTGATCAAACAGGGGCCTCTGTGTGTCAATAAATTAGTTTAATTGATGATACATTCCGTCCATTTTTATATCTTATAAGATTTTTCCACTTAGATTTAGTTAATTGTACATGCCAGCTTTTATTTAACAATTTTTTGTCAAGTGTTTTTGGTTTCTTTATTATATTCATTACCTGTGTCAGACTCTAGAATTTAAACCTAGTTGAGGAGCAGTACATCAACTAGTAACATGCTAACAACCTCATGTTGCCATGTAAATGGACTGAGTGAAATAAAGTTTATTTGATTGATTTAAAGTGACATCATGAAATGCTTATGCAGGCAGGTAGCCAGAAACTTTGAAATGTTGAAGCAAATATAGTGAGTCCAGAGATATCTGACCTAGTTGAGAAGTGAAAAGAGGGTAAGAAGCAACTATTATGTTGAAGCCAAGGCTTCTTTGCTTCCGCCTGGCCATGCAGCTGTTACTTATCCTTGCACAGATGCACCACTTTTAAAGTGTCATACAGAATATATATATTTTTTAAATTTTATTGTTGCTTCATTTTTCTTCTGCTAGAATAATTATTACCTAAGTTTCATTCTAGCCAAATCTTTGCAAACATAATGTGCCACGACATGAGATTTCCAATAATGTGGTATGTGCAACCAGCAAAGGCTCAGATCAGCCTGCGCATATGCACAGTCTGATCAGAGCATTGCTTGTGGCTTGAATTTTCTATGGCTCTAGGCTACTGAGCAAACATCATTTGGAGTTTCTAAGCTTAAAAGAAGGCTGCCAAGGCTCGTCTGAGTTTACACTTGTCAAAATGCCACATTGTTGGAAATCACATGTCGTGGCCATTTTCATGTTTACCTCTAAAAAAACTCGAAATGCCAGCCCATGTCACATATGGGTCTCTTCCACAAGAAAACCTGACTTCATGGTTTCTGACCAGGTAAAACTCAAATCAGTCTGCTGAGATGCAGAGACTGGCTAGTATATTGAAATTTAGCATATTGCATGTTTAGCAATAGTTCTTTCCAGAAAGCAAATAACAAAGGTGCTGACCAGACTGCACGAATGTGCAGGCTGGTCTGCTGCTTTGTTGTTTGCATGTAACAGTCAAGTTTCCTTGTGTTGAGGCCCATATATGAGCTTCAATCTAAGAAAGTTTCCACTTTAGCTTAAATTATGTGAAGTATCAATACCTAAATTAATCTTACCAACAGAGTTTTCATTTTGCTCCATCAGATTCACCTAACAAGATACTACCATACTCCTTTTAAATATTCAGCTTAGATCTGTGTATGTTGTTTTTGTGCCATGTAGAGATTGAATTTAGCCATTGTTAACAACAATGTCAAAAATTGCTACACAGAAAACTGCATTAAAACTGTAGATTGCAGTTTTCTGTGTATCACACAATTATGCATCTTTCTGTGCATCACACACATTCCATTGAAGACTCTAAGAATTAGGAGATTGTTCAATACAAAGTTTTCTGTCACTGTAGTTGGACTTCTGAGAAGTATTATACTTACAAGTATATTCCTCAACCCATTATGCAGAATGGAATTTCCCATTCTTAACAATTGGGCCACTCCATTTCCATTTTAAGGGTTGTTGGGTGGTATTTTTCATTTTTATTCCAATCTTGATAGAATAATCTATAAGCAAACAGTGGAGACCCTGATCAGACGCAACATTCTGGGGTGTCTAATCTGGTCTGCACTGTTTGCCTATGTCCCATAAAAATGACGCTATGCTTATATGGATTAAACTAAACTAGGTGCATAAAATGACATGGAATGACAGTGTACTCACAGATCAGATTGCTTCATGTGCGGTCTGATCTGTGTTTACATAGTTCATACCTAGGAGTCTGAGTATTTAAGGCATATACAGTATCTAGCCATTATTTTATATTTTGTCTAATAGCTGGTTTGTAGTTGAAGTAGAGAATAAATTTATATTTATATAACCATCTGGTTTGTTCTATTTCCAACAAGTGAGATTTAAAAGTAATGGCTGTACATTTATTTCCCTGAACCTGCGCAAGGCAGTTTGAAGGTTGTCACATCTTACACAATTGCTCAGGAGTATTAACTCTTTCCTTGCTAGCGGCGATTTTTCTTGTCTGCTGATAAACTTTGCAAACAGTTTGGACCCAGCCAGATCAGGACGACAGATCTGGATCCAAACAGTTTGGACACTGATAGTGTTCCTGAAAGAATGTTTTGAAAAAGTTAATTTTGAAAAGTCAACAGACCACCAAAAAGCATGAAAAAAATACCATTTATGCAGAGTTAAGACTGGTTCACATTATGGCTATTGTTATCAATTACTGGATGCAGTGCTTCTGATGGATCTTTTTCTCCGGCCACCAAAAATTTTGTAGCAGACATTTCCAATTTTGCCCCCACATTATGTAACCATATAAGGCTTGATATAACATGTCAATCATCTGCTCGCAGATGATTGACATGAAATATCAAGCCTTATTTGTCATAAAAATGAAGTTCACCAAGTTTGTCGTCAGGTCAGTAAAAAAAAAATGCATTTTTCAAGGCAAATATATTAGAGATTTCCAGCCTGAATAGCACATTATCCATAGCGTTTCAAGTAATAATTGCATAAAACACAGTGCCACATGCTTTTAACCTGTGCATTAACCTGTGAAAATTCCTGTATTAACAAGGAAATTCATGTGCTGTTAATAAACTGATTCAGTTCTATCAATACACTGATTCCAGGCCACTAAACTTTACAATTGCTGATCCATTAATCGCTCATATAATGCTTGACCATGGAAGACGGATAGTGACCAAAAACATCCAGCCACGTGTTGACTGTGAAATGGTGACAAAATAAAAGTCCCATATTTTTTGCAAATTTTGATGAATATTTCATTAAATTTAGGCAGTAATAGCAATCAAACATGATTTTTCAATACATTAACATTGGCCAGGTCCCTCTGGAAAGGTTAAAAACCTCAGCCTTTGCCTTCAATTCTTTAAAACATCTCCCTCAAGACCTGATGAATGTTAACGCCTGAAAAAGCAGGTTTGACCCCTATTTGATGCACTCAGGTTAAATAGCAGATATACCAGAAACTTATTTTTAAGCGCCAATTGCAACTAAATTTGTCTGCTTTTCTCGTAAGCTGAAATGTTTAAGTAGCCTCTATGGCCTACAGTGTGGACCCAGATCAGACTGCTCCTATAGGAACAGTCTGTTCTGGGTCCACGCTGTTAGCTTCTATACTTAATTTGTCAGTAATGTTAGGCAATTTTTTGCAGCAGACGACATTTTCAAATGCATTTTTTTTCTTGGCGCTTTAAGGGTAAACTTTTTCTTAAGAATCTTATTACAGCTAAGAAGTCATCGAAAATTTAAGGGTCTTCGGTTAATTTTGCTGAACACTAGTATGGTGTTTAAAAGAACAGAAACATCAGTGAATACTTATATTTTATTTTATATAACATTTGATCAACAATTTGGTTGGATTTTTGTAGAGATAGAATTATTTAACATAAAATTTATTTGCTAATAATTTGCGTATTAAGAGACTATACATAGCATCAAAATATAAGCTCTGGTTCCATTCATATTTATACCCCCGGTACGAAGTATATAGGGGGTATATAGTTTTTGCCTTTTCTGTAATTATGTTTGTTGGTTTGTCTGTTTGTCTGTTTGTCTGTAAACTTTTTTTTCCGTCAAAGATTTCTCAGCAACTACTTGGGTTAGGATTCTGAAATTTTGTACAAAGCTTGATAGTGATGAGTTGTATTGTGTAACAAAAGAACAGCCACATATTGCTTATCAGTCCCTTTATTTGTTCATTTTTCTTTCTCTCCAATGGAAATTTCTGTCACAGATTTCTCAGCTCCTATTGAAGCCAGTGTTTTCAAATTTTGTGTACACCTTCAGGATGGCAAAGTGTACTGTGTAAATGAAAATTAAGATGCTAATCCTCATTTTGCCTTCTTTTTTCAAATTTTCATTTTTTCCTTCTTTCACTCTTATATAATACATATAGACATTTTTTCTGTCAAAGATTTCTCAGCAACTACTTGAGTTAGGATTCTGAAATTTGGTACAAAGCTTGATAATGATGAGTTGTATTTTGTAACAAAAGAACAGCAACATATTGCTCATCAGTCCCTTTATTTATTCATTTTTCTTTCTCTCCAATGAAAATTTCTGTCGATGATCTCTCCGCTCCTATTGGAGCCAGTGTTTTTAAATTTAGTGAACATCTTCAGGTAGGCTAAGTGTATTGTGTAAATGAAAATAAAGTTGCTAAAGTTCATTTTGCCTTCTTTTTCAATTTTTCCTTCTGTCACTCCTTTATAACACATATGGACATTTTTTGTCAGAGTTTTCTCAGCAACAACTTGATTTAGGATTATGAAATTTTGTGTACACTTTCAGATAGGCAAAGTGTATTGTGTAAATGAAAAGTAAGGTGCTAATCCTCATTTTGCCTTCCTTTTTCAAATTTTTAATTTTTCCTTCTATCACTCTTATACAACACATATGGACATTTTTCATCAAAGTTTTCTCAGAAACTACTTGATCTAGGATTATGAAATCTTTGACAATTTTGTCTTTTCTCTGAAAGTGTTACAACCTCTTTTGGCTACCGCCGGGGGTATGTGAGCTTTGCTCACTTCTTGCTATATTTAATTGTAATTCTAGCCCTTAACCCTTCTTCAGCCATTTAGGGCAATTGCAGAATGCTTATATACAGTAGAGCTTCAATGGCTCAAGCAGGCTTGGGACCATGAAAAAATAGTTCTAGCCAAGGGTAGTTCCAGCCATCCAGGGTGGAATATGCATAAAATGACCTGTCGGGACCATGATGATAGTTCTAGCCAGCCCAGGTAAATGAGCCATCAGAGTTTGAGCAATTGAAGTTCTACTGACAGTCTGTACTTTGGTAGTTTATATTGCAAACAATATGGACCCAGATCAGACTGCTCCCTTAGGAGCAGTCTGATCAGGGTTCATACTGTTTGATTCCATGGTTAAAGTATTCTGGAGTGAATATGGATATATGCAGCAGATGTAATAAGTAGACAAAATTTTCAGCCTTAAAAATATCGGCAGGATAAAAATTAAGAGGAGACTTGTTATCTTTAAAAGTAAATTGAGCAGTCTCATTTGGTCTGTGTCTTCACTCCCCAAGTAATTGTTTACAAGCTTCACATTGAGAAAATGCAAAATTTTAATTTTGTTGTTCTTTCTCTCATGTACAGTGCAAAAAGTGCTTAATATTTGATGCTATGTAAATGTGTAATCACAAATCTGGTAAAGAAGGCACTTAAGCCTACACATACAATCTTAATATAAAAAAAAACATTAACACTGTGGCTTGGTTTGGAATCTAGATATGCCACAGCTTTGTCCAATGCATTTCATTTCCTCAAATAGTTTCAGTAATAAACGGAAACTTTTATCGAATCAAACCACCCTCCAATGATTTGAACTACCATACTGTGGTTCAAATACTGTCACCATATCCCACAAGGGACTAGCTCAGATGAGCTTTCCCTGCTCACACGAACAGAAGGACCTGTGTAAAACAACCACTCAAAAATAGACAACACAAAGATCTTAATGTCAAATGGTAGCTTAATAAAGGTCGAAAAGTATTGCAGAATGCTCCCCTTGGATACTTTTGACCTGCATTAAGCAATAATTTGTCTTGAAACCAATTGCCAGTCTTTTTGAGAGTGGCCCTTTTACACAGGTTTTACTGTACAATGTATGGAAGACTCAAATCAAAACTTACATTCTAGTCCTACTGGATATGTGAGGAAGAATGCTTAAAATATGGTTTAATGCATACAAGGTAAGTGCTGTTGGGCTCATGGGCTGGCCATAATTTATTCCTCTACAAGACTGAAGGTTTCCCCTTCCAATATAACCAAAGATATTCTAAAACTTAAGGCCTCTTTCTGTTCTAAAATAAGATATTGGTAATCCTGGCCGAAAGTCACAAATTGCTTGTCAGAATACCAACAGGGAAGACCCTGATCAGACTGCTTCTTCAGAAGCTGACTGATCTGGTCTTTCTCTGGTTATCTAGGCCTTTTTGGCTGGCAATAAGTGTTGGAAATTTTAGAATATCTACTGCAGCAAATCAGTCACTGTACTGTAGCTGCGCTACAAGATTGGGTTTTCTCAAGATTTTTGGATAGTTTTTAATGGGATTAAGAAAATTCTACATTTGGGGTAAATTTAGAAGGGAACTTTTCCTCCTGTTTTACAGCCAAATAAATAGTTAACTATCACATGATTACATGATGAGCATAAATATAGTATCTAGCCTGGTATGTTATCTAGCCTGGTAAAATAAAATAATTTTTAACCATGGTTAAAACTCGAAATCTGTGTGTTTGTATTTTAGTTTCGCAGAAAACCTACATTGTTTTAAATTTTAAAAAAAAATAAATAGCATTAACTTTACTCTGTCTAATATTGTCATCTGCTGATAACCTCTGCAAACAGTAAGGACCCAGATCAGGACTGACAGAATGTCATCCTGATCTGGATCCAAACTGGTTGACTCTGTGATGGTATTCCTGAAAGTTTTTCCAAAAAATATATATTTTGAAAAAAAGTCGACAAAAATTCATAAAAATTTCCAAGGAGGTAGAGTTAAAGGAAAATATTCCCATAAAGACAAATTTTAATTACAAGACAATATCTATTTTGTGAGTTACCACAAAGGTACTAATTGCATAATTATGTGTAATGTCACCATTAAATATGTATTGTTAAATATATCTAGTGGGGCTAGTCTTAATTTTTTGTCAGAGCCATTACCTATTTCGAGGCTAGGAAACGTTATGGCAAGACTGCACAGATGTGCAGGCTTGTTTTGCCAATGTGATAAGTACCAGACCAGTATGATTTTTATATTTATTATATTGTCCAACAACCGAAGCTCGGGCAAGCTTGTGCTGATATGCAGACTCACCAGAACCTTCACTTCTTGCATGCACTAAGTATGGATGTAGTAATAGACTCAGATCAAAATTTAGACATCTAGCCCTGCTGTATACAATAAAACCTGTGTATAACGGCCTCTCAAAAATAGACAAAACAAAGATCTTAATGGCAAATGGTAGTTTATTGAAGGTCAAAAGTATTTGCAATACCTTTGACCTGCATTAAGCGATATTTGGTATTGAAAACCAATTTTCGGTCAATTTGAAAGTGGCCGTTTTACACAGGTTTTACTGTATGTCAGCATGGGTGTTTATTGGAGACTTTCCTATATTTGCTATAAGCACAAAATATCATGTGCTGGCTATTTCTATTTTATTGTATGGAATAACGTACCATCTCATGTGCTTTGCTTATATTGCCCTTCTTTGGAAAAACTGAAAGATGACCCTACAGATATCTTTTCTAAACCTCAGTTCAATTATTCTTAATTATTTACCAGGTGTAACTATGATGATGAATATACCATGAGCAAGCATACAAACCTTCAATAAGTAAACTTATATATTATTGCTGAAACTATAACCAGTCTTCGCTAAAAATATTCTATCGAAGCCTCTACATTTGAAATGACTCCCAAAATTTTTAATTTATAAAAAATAAATCATCAAAATTAAATTCTTTGTAAAAGTGTCCATTTTATACACAATTCATTTTCAGCTACATAATTGAGCTGCAACATAAGATTTCCAACAACCTGGTATGTGCGACCAGCAAAGCCTCAGATCAGCCTCCGCATATGCACAGTCTGATCAGAGCCTTGGTTGGTCACTTGAATATTCTACGAGTGTTAAGCTACTAACCAAACATTATTTAGAGTTTCTTAGCTTAATAGGAGGCTGCACAGGCTCGCCCCGAGTCTACACCTTTCAAAATGCCACATTGTCGGAAATCACATGTCGCGGCTCATATGCATTGTAACTATGCACTTAACACATATGATGATATAAATAGACTAAATCCATAGGTCCAGTTAAGTAAACAACAAATTGGCAAAAAATTTTCATTATTATATTGCCCATCAATTTAAACATGTTTTGGGTGCTCAAAAGAAGCATCTCATTGATAATGATAAAGAAGCCTTATTTTACGTCGCTTATAATGTAACAGACAACATTAGCTCACGAGCTATTCTGCGACAAAACAATATCTTTAACAGATACTTACCTGCCTTACTTTATCTCCCTAGCACAACCCCTTTTATGCGAGCGTCAGCAAGGGAGCTGCTAGTACCATTTTCAGGCTTTCCAGTGTTCCTAGTTTTTCCTAGTTTTCCTACTTTTTCCTAGTATTTTAAATGTGCTCCTAGTTTTTCCTGGTTTTGTCAAAAACCTCCTAGTATTCCTAGTTTTTCATAAATTTGGCACTTATTTGGATAATTGTTTTGAGATTTTGTTTCAGAATAAGACCTTTAGGATCTTAAATTCTTTAGCTGACAGTCTTTGGTGTTCTTTGTCTGGTGTCACTGATGCATAGTCTAGCCCTTCTCAGGTGATACATGTAACTGAAGGTTGGACTATACTCTATGATGACTGCAACTGACTCAAACCCCCTAGTGGAACCTTTGATTTTTGCAAGATCAGTTTGAACATAAACCATATGAGTCAATGTCAAAATTCGTCAAATTTTGAAAGAAGTAAAAGGAAAAATACGAATTAAATAAAATGATATTCTTTTTTTCGTGAAATAAGTTGTTTCTGAAAATACTATAAAAAATGAAAAGAAACCTTAACAGCCAATCAGATCCTTATAATTAAGTTTCAAAGATCACATGACCAGATAAAATGTCAATACCGTAACAAACTTTAATTCCTGTATTTTTTTCAAATCTCGTCATGGATATTTATTTTGTTGCATTGGATAAGTTCAATAAATCATGTGTTTAATTGTGTCAAAGGTAAAATTTGAACAAAATGATTATTTATGATAGTGAGCAAATGTAAAATGCATTTTTTTCATCTTTTAAGTGATTTTTGCATACTATTTTCTCAGTATTTTGTTTAAAAAACAATATTTCTAGAAAATTACAATGCTTTGGTATGATTGTAATCAACCAAAGGAATTGATCAGGTACTTAAAATCTACATGTTGTCTCTGTCCGATATACTTTTTTCCCAAAAATATCACTGTTACGGTACTTGACAAAAATGTTACGGTATTGACCTTTAAAGATTATATGCTAGCGTAATTCTTCTGTTTAAGATTTGGTGTAGAGCACTGTTGACCAGATTGCAATGTTAATACTCTTGACACATGTGCACAGAAAGAATTTTGGAATATATGGTAGATTGCATTATTTCAGAATATTGTTACGGGTTTGACAAACCGTTACGGTATTGACAAACCCTGCCTGAAAACAAAACAATATGTCAATACCATAACAAACTGTTTATACTCAAATTCATCATTCAATTTATGTTTTATGCTTCTGTTTTTTGATAAAGCATACTTATCATAAATTCACTTAATAAACATGAATAAAAACTAATATCTTTGCATTCAAAACTGTACTTTTTTGACAGCATATGTCAAAACCGTAACAAGATGTGTCAATACCGCAACATTTTCATCGTTACGGTATTGACTGTTACGGTATTGATATTTTACCTAAAATAATGATTACTCCCCAAAACAACACAACAAGAGTGATTCTTTGTCGAGAAATTTTATTTGGTCAAGATGTTAAAGCAAGAATTTTTTTATCAAATTCCATTGTCCATTTTTGTGTTACGGTCATTTGACACAAAAAAAATATACTATAAAAATTTCACTCACCAAAACAGTATTTTCTTTTGCCAGTTCTGTAGATGCTTTACAAAACACATGTATTCTTAGTAAACAGAAAGTGTCAAATTAGTATGACAGAAAACCAGATTCAGCACCATAAGGGATCCAGTATTATTTTTGCAATTTATCAAGTGTTACGGTCTTGACATAAACGCTTGGGACAGAGGTTTTTGGGCAAAAAAAATGCAAAAAATGTAATGAAAAATCACATATTGAAACCTCCTACATTTACTTTGACAATGCTTTTTATCAATACAGCCAGTTAAAATTCCTGAGAAAATAACAGTTTTTTTAATAATTCTTGTCGAAAGTTCAATTTTTTCCGTTGGACGGGCAAAAATGCCAAAAAATGGGATTTTAATCCAATAATAAATATATTTACACAACAATATTTTTCAGTTTTATCAGCTAGCCTTATTAAGTATGATCAGTAGTATTGTGTGAAGAAAAAAATTCATGATCACATCAGCGGTTTTCATAAGATATGAAACGGACAAGAATTTTGACGAATTTTGACAATGACTTGTATATAAATATGTTGACATGTAATCTTCAGGACATTAGCATTGGTTTAGAATGCTGTATTCATCCTCAGACCATTGTAAGTGTATACCTAACTCTTGCACTAGTGTGAAACAGACTCTATTTTGGCCTGATGCTCATTTTTTTCTGAGGTTTCATATAAGGCAGCATAAAAAAGAGTGAGGTAAGATAAATGCTTTTTAGTTGATTTCTTGCTTCACATCTGAGGTCATGTAGGAATGACTAGTTCATCCTAACCACAATTCTTAGGCAGGAGTACTCTGTGCTCATCCTTTCACCAGTAACTGACAACTATATTGAAAGAATGTGCTGGACCTGGGAATCGAACCTGCAAAACTCCCGAACATTAGGCTGGACGCGCTGCAAAAAAACTGGGCTGCTAGATATTAATGGATTGCATCAACTGGGTTTATTGACTTCTGAATAATGGCCTGATTTACTGTCACTTTATAAGGTTGTCAACAAGGCAAATCTAATACACCCAAGTCTAATACAGATATATGCCTATATCAGTTTAAACCTTATATTTAAAAAGAGCATACAATGAATGGGAGCAATGACCTCTGAAATTCTTCATTTTCTGAAGGTAAAATTGACCCTGCAAAATGACCACAGATGGCTTCCTCTGCTTCCTTGGTTTTCAAAATTTTCCAGGGGAGGGTCCCCGGACCCCACTCTCAGAAGTATCTTGTAATTTTACAGTCCAACTCTGCTCAACACAAGACTAGTTGAAAAAAAAAAACTGAGGTACACAACTCAAGGGTTGACACACACACAAGTTAGGGGCTTAGGCTTAACTTCCTTAATTTGTGACTTGTTGGCTAAGGATTTGCTGTATCCTCTATCGGTCAAATACAGAGGTGGAAAAAGACCAGGATCCTGTAAAAATGCTAGAAATTCAATGTTAATTTGCTCTTTGTTTTTATTAGAATTTCAGTGAAACAACCTTTATTGCGCCTAAAATAGCCTGATCTTTGCACCCCATTAATTTCATAAAAGATTCTGCTCTGTTGATTGCAGAAGAAACTTAGTCAGCTTTAATTAACAGTCTTGTAGTATGAATGTGTACGGTAACTGTAGTAATCGGGTAGGGAAAAGTAAAAAAAGATAACCAAATAACTCCTAGTTTTTGCCTCAAACTTCCTAGATTTTCCTAGTTTTTTCCTAGTATTTTGTTAATATTTTCCTAGTTTTCTCCTAGTTTTTTCAAAGATGCTGCTGGAAAGCCTGCATTTTTACACCTTTGGTATGGTGCGACTGAGCTATCGAGGCGGTACTGAGCTATCGAGGCGGTGAGATTGTTCTTTTGAGTACCCACAAAATATCTTTTGTTTGAGAGATAAGAAAAATAATTTTCGATTACACACGCTAATCTGGATGCCTGTAAATTGTATCAACATCACTCTCAAAAATTTTCCATCTTTTTCAATGGATCTCCAGCATGCATCTAGGTCTAGTCAATTCAAAGCAACATCAAACATCCATAGGTACATGGGTGCTTGTTCAGCTTCTAAAATCTTGAATTCAGGAATAATCCTAAAAACTTCACCAATGAAGATAGGAATTTTTCAACCCAAAATTGTTGTTATTTTACTCAGAACTATATTTTAATCTGTATAAACATTTGTTGTGATTCTCAATCCCAAGGAGACATTTCCAATGAGTAACCACTTTTTGATACAAATACCCTTTATAAAGGGTACAGTGAATGGTCTAAAATTTCAAACACTTTTCTCTTCTGTTCTCAACTATGATGTTACATATCAGGGCTGGAATTCTCAAAATACTTGTCAGAATAGCAAACAGGGAAGACCCTGACCAGACTGCTTCTTCAGAAGCAGTCTGGTCTGGGTCTGTACTGTTTGTCTAGGTCTCCTCAGCAGGCAACTAGAGTTTCAAATTTTAGAACATCTACGTTATGCATTAATACATGTAACATACAAAGTCATACAATACACTATCTTCAAAAAAAAAACTTCTCGCATACCAATGGTGTATTATTTCAGATGAGCACAGATTCTATGTAAAGAGAACCGAAAATATTGCACTATGTCAGTATACAACCTAAGGAAGCCATTAAGTAAACAGAAAACGCATAAACAGTAAAACCTGTGTAAAACGACCACTCTCAAAAAGACCAAAAATTGGTTTTCAAGACCAATTATCGTTTAATATATCTCATTTAATGTAGGTCAAAAGTATTGCAGAATGCTCCAAGGGTTCTGCAATACTTTTGACCTTCATTTAGCTACCATTTGTCAATAATTTCTTAGCTTTGTCTGTTTTTAAGTGGGCATTTTACACAGGTTTTACTGTAAAATTATGGTAAATGGTCCAAAATTTTGAACACTTTTCTTCGTCCACCCTAAAAACTTTTTTATCTGGTTATCATATCACAAAACTTGTCAGAATAGCAAGCAGTGAAGACTATGACCAGACTTCTACAGGAACAGTCTGATATGCATCTGCAATGGCTTTCTAAGTCTTTATGTCTGGCAACTAGTGGATAAATATAAGAACATACACCATATTTGATGGTCACTGTTCTAAAATTTAACTCTGCATGCTGGGCAATTTAGCATGCTTTTTTGTTGTCTACCAACTTTTTTCAAAAATTATTTTTTTCACAAAATTCTTTCAGGGATACCATCAGTATCAAACAATTTTGATCCAGATCGTGCCCAATATTTTGTAAGACCTGATCTAGGTCCAAACTGTTTGCAGAGGTTTACCAACAGACTGGATTGGTAGATATCTCTTACCTCAAATAGAATTCATTGAATGCTTGTCAAAAAGTCAGAATACAGAAGTGCTACATCAGACTACAACCGCTGAGCCTTATCAGGGTTTACACTGTTTGACAGAAAAATAGTCTTCAAAATTTTAGGACATCCACCGTATGTACTTGAGCAAAAAAAAAATCAAAAATATTTTCACATGCGGTGTAACACAAGACAAAAGCCAGTCCAGCAAAATACTATCAATGCCCATATTGGCTACCTATTTTATTTGTTTATTAAGTGTTTAATTTCCCTTTCAACAATATTTACTCATATCAGGATTCTCAATAATATTATCACATCCGCATAGATGGTTTACCAGTACTTAAGCAGGGGACAAAAATATTTAAATATTGCACTTGTCCTGCAGGACGAGTGACCTAATATTTCCACTCGTCCTGCAAACATATGCACTTGTCCTTTAAAAGCATATGCAATAGAGAACATAAGGGAGTATTGTGTAATATGACTTCCTCGAATAATTCTTTCCAAAGGACTCGTCCTACAGGATGAGTGCTTTGGAAAGAATTACTCCTCCTTTCTGGATTTCACTATAATTACGAGCTGATGAGTGGAATTTTTGTCCCCTGTTATGTATATTCTTAGCAGTCACTGGCAATGGCCCTACTTAAATCAGTGGTAAGTAGGGAATTATCTCTTAAGGTATGTGGCAAGCCCTGGGTTCAAACACTCAGCCCCATTATAGCAGTCTATACAAATTACAGTGAAGTCCCTTTATAACTTTATGTTTGGGGTCTGTAGGAATAGACTGTGTTATAAGTGAATTGTGTTATAAGTGAATTGTGTTATTACAGGACAATTTTACAAGCATGGAATTTTTGGAAACTTACCATTTAATGGTCATTTTCCTAAAATTCTTTTGCAAAATTCCATGTTCACAAAATTGGGAGCCACAACAAAACAGTGTTTTATCTGAATCTCGGGTGCTACAAAGAAGTGTGTTATAAAGGGACTGCACTACACCAATCTGTTATGCGACCGAGGACTGGCTCTCCTGTTAACCCATGTCCTGCTGAATCTGGAGTTATCCTTTTAAGAAAACACTGAAGATCCATATCAGCTGGCTTCTGACAAAGTCATCTGATCAGGATCTGCACTATGTACCATGCAGTATCAGAATACATTGTATAAATTGAACTCCTGAATACTACATGAAAACATGTTGAAGCTTTTCATTACCTCAACTTTTTTTCATGGAAGAAAAAACTATTCGGCTGTTGAGTAGACTGAAAAAATTGACAAATTTGTCAAAATAAATTATCTCCCTTTAAAGTGTATTGTTCCCCTAAACATTTACACAATATAGAACTTGTTCAGCTAATAAAGCATGCATTATCTACAATTAATTGTCATCCTGTCAGTCAGACTATCGTGAGGGCCCGCCTCAATTAAATTGTTCAATACAATTACCAGACATTCTTCCAGCATCTACACATGACCACAAAAAAATATCCTGCAAGCTTATGAATGGCCAGAATAACATAATTACTATGTACACAAAGAATGGAATGGCAGGCCTATGATGGCAAACACCGCCTGCCAGTATAAAAAAAAACAACAGCCAATTCAGCCATATATTAGTTATTAATTGCCTCCATCTCCATGGTACTTATTGCATTGTCAAGCAACAAATGCTCAGGCTAGCCTGGGCAAATTCACAGAGCCTGTGCAAATTCACAGACTAGCCAGAGCCTCTACTACTCGCACAGACTCAGTGTGGATGAAGACTCAGACCAAAATGTTCACCTCTAGCCCTGCTAGATATGCCAGCATGGTTGTTTAAAGGAGGCTTTTGTACATAATTATGTTTCCAAGGGTCATTTTTTCTATCCCATGCCATCATTTACAAGCGTAAACATACATTCAGATTCACAAACAATTTTTTAAATTAATGCCACATAAAAAAGATACCTCAGTGTATTTGTATATTGCTGACCTAGGGAGTACAGTGGCTCAGTGGTATAGTACTTGGCTTGAGATTGAGGGGTTGCAGGTTTTGGCCTCACCAGCGTTACTGCTTTGTGTCCTTGAGCAAGACACATAAATTGTTGCTAAGTACCGGTTCAACCCAGGAAGACCCATCCAACCATAACTGAACAATTGTTGACTGGGACGTAAAGAATCAAATCATCAAACAAACAAAATATATTGCTGACCCATTATTTAAAGTGCTTTACAGTATTTCATTACACACATATACGTCCATAAATAATACAGAAATACATACAAAATATTTTCAAAAGAAAAATAAAACATCAGAAAAATATAGTTATATTTGAAATCTGGAAACTCAGTGTATCAAGTCAGAGTAAAATCAATGTTGATTCAACACCAAAACAACATCAACTCATCATTGATTTATTGACATCAGCATGAAGTCAGTTTTGCTTCAACACAAATCAATGTTGAAAAAAAAACATTCTGACATCAGCATCAAAGCAATATTGATTCAACATCCTGACATTCATATTAAATCAATAGTTTCAATGTTGGAACATCAAAATCTAACCAATTTTATTTCAACATCTGGACACTGAAACTACATTGATTGGATGTGTGCCTGCTAGGCATAATTACAACATAAAGAAGTTTTTAGCTTTCATCCTGTATTATTATCTCAATACTTCATTTACTGGAATGTAACTTTATACTTTGAAGTTTCAGTCCCACAACAATTGCACTTTGTTATGCACCATAATAAGCTTGCTTGCTATTGAGCCAGTTCATCAGAAGCAACAAGTGTTTGTTACTTGGCCTACTCTGTAATTGGATTTTAACTCTTTGCCTATTGCTTCATTTTGCATGCTTTTTGTTGTCTGCTGATTGTTTTTCAAAAACCAACTTTTTTGGAAAAAAAATATTTCAAGAATACCATCAGCATGGTTAACAGTTTGGATCCAGATCAGGCTCAATATTTTGCCTGGATCCAAACTGTTTGAAAAGGTTATCAGCAGGAGACACTACTCACACTAGTAAAGAGTGAATTCAGTATTTCACTTTCAAGTTCAAACTTTGCAGATGAACTAACAATACATTTTCTGTTGGGCCCAGTTCTTTTTGAGATAGGGCCCAGTTGGAAAAGAAGTTTGCAGGTGAACATTCTTTCTGAGGTTGACCCCTTTTAGCTAACATTTCTTTTTTAGTTGGGTCCAGTTTAATAGGAAGTATGTAGTTTGGCCCAGTTTGAAGTTTGGCCTAGTTCAAAAAGAGGTTTGTAGTTTGGCCCAGTTCAAAAAGAAGTTTGTAGTTTAGCCCAGTTCAAAAAGAAGTTTGTAGTTTGGCCCAGTTCAAAAAGAAGTTTGTAGTTTGGCCCAGTTAAAAAAGAAGTTGGCAATTTGGCCCAGTTCAAAAAGAAGTTTGTAGTTTGGCCCAGCTCAAAATGAACTAAATTTCTTATTGAGCTGGGCCCATCGCATACATATGCATTTTACAAAGATCATCTTCTTTAAGAAGTCCTATAAAGATCTGTAAGAATATCACATTAACATCAACCAAACATCTCTTGTGATGCGTATGTCATGTACATAAAGCCATCTTCATCTTTCTCGTCTCGGTACACCTCCGCTAATGTCATTGACATACTCGATATACTCTTGTTGTTGATGATTAAGTAGAAGGCCTGGTTTGCATTCAGCGACATCCGATTTCTGAAGAAAAGAAGAGAAATTACAATCATACACACAGGTTTAGATAACCAAAATTTTTGAGCATAAAATTGTAAGTATTTTCTTACCCATCGATTTTCAACAGTCGCAACATGTATTTTGGTTGACAAATTTATTATTTGGTATGCACTCTTAATAATTACAGGTAAAGGCCTGATACACCCATCAAATTTAAGAATTTTAACATTTTTGCTGAAAATAGTAAGTTGTTTTTTTCTCCCTTTCTAAAGGTGTTGTTATAATACAGTCAGCTTGCTTAAGCACTGAAAATAAACTCGTTTTGTTTTCATCTTCATGTCAAGAATTATAAATATTGAAAAAAATCAATAAGCTAAACAGTAGCGTATGGCACAGATTGTATGTCAAAAGGTATTCGCTCTTTCTGAGCCCATTTACTTTCCCTAATGTAAACAGTGTTAACCCAGATCAGTCTTCAAGGTGGCTAATCAGGATCTACACTGTTTGTCATCCTGTTGGTTCAGGTGTGGAGATCCAGTGTGAGATCTGCCATGCCTGCAGCAAGCCAGCTAGCTGGAAAGGAGCCCACTGATGTGGATGATGCCCCTGCATCTGCATGTTAATCTAAATGCCAATGATTATCAGATATGACATTAAAATTACTTTGAAATTGCTTTTTTAGTGTAAAAGTTAAGATGTTGTCACTATGTATGCAACGTTTTTTTGGACGTTATTACATAACATTACTAAATAATATATTATATATAAACACTTAGTGGTTTATCAATTTTAAAACATGACATTACATCATACTCCCAGACGTGACATCATGTTAAATGCTATTAGTTTCTCAAAGCAAAGTAGGAATACACTTAACGCTTTGAATGAATGTTGGGTAATTTTTCATGCTTTTGTTGTTCAAAATTAACTTATTCAAAAGATGTTCAGGGCTTTTCCTACCTTTCTGAAGTCGGGGCTAGGGGCCTGTTGAATTTGGGAAAAAACCATTTGAAACATCAAAATTGGGAAAAACTGATGCAGTCCTAAAGAACTGGACTGCCATTTCAAATGGATTAAAAGGCATATAAGAAATTAGCACTGTAAAGCATTTGCTGCTTTAATTGCCCTTCATAAAAACTCTTGAAAATTTGAATAAAAATGTAAATGAAAACGTGTTTTCATTCACATTTTAATGCAAATTCTCATGCATCTGAAACTTTGCTATTTATTTTCGGAGTTTCATAAAATTTTCACCACAATATAGAACTAAGAAATTGGGAATGATATACACCATTTTGGGAAGTTTTTGCTCATTTTTGAATTGAGAAGGGACCGATATTAGGCCCCATATCAGACCTAAGAAAATCCCTGATGTTCTGTCAGCCAAACTGTTTACAAAGGTTATCAACAGATGACAAATGTGATCATTAGCAAGGAGAGAGTTAACCCTTATCCTACCAATAAATTTTTGTCCTCAAATTGTCATCTGCTTACTACCTTTGGCACATATATTGATGCTTCAGACTACTTTTATCATAGAAGCAAACAGTATGAAGCCTGATCAGACTGCTCAAGGAACAGTCTGATCTGCATCCATATTGTTTGCAATAGAGGCTACCAGATTACACCAGCAGATGAGGGAGCAGATGACAATTGTTGTGAATACAGTAAAACCTGTCTTAAGCAGCCATTTAAAAATAGACAAAACAAGGTCTTAATGGAAAATGGTAGATGAATGAAGGTCGAAAGTATTGCAGAATGCTCCCTTTCTAGCATTCTGCAATACTTTTGACCTGCATTAAAGCTGCATAGTCTGTAACTTTTGATCTTTTCATTTCAAAAACAATGTTTCTATTTTTCAAGAACACAGTAAAAATACTAAAATTCAGGTATACATTTTACCTTTTTCGTAATAAATAACAAATTATTAGTGCCAAAACAACAGCATTTATGTTAAAAATTTACGGTCTAGAATTATTGGAGGGACGCAAATAATTACAAACAAGAGAAAAAACACCTGTTTTTATGAGATAATTCACTTTTCACTGCAGTTTTCAGCTGTAGAAATTAGATTTATTGCGACAACATAACTTTATTCTACTTTTACTAATGATTTAAAAAGAAAATATTTTTTTTCGAAAAATGTTCATAGTTGCAGAGTATGCAGCTTTAAGAGATAATCAGTATTGAAAAATCAATTTTTGGTGTTCTTTTTGAGTGGCCGCTTAAGACAGGTTTGACTGTAATTTTGAAATGGGTCAATGATAGTTAGACTGCACACCTGTCTATTCAAGAAAACTTTTGGGACGTTACTTTTAGTTCACCTGTTATTTCATAAATCTAATTCTTTTGCGTCTTAAAACGTCAAGGAGCCATATGTTACCATGCCCAACTGTTTAAAAATCCATAGTGTTTTTCATCAGCCACGAGAAATACAGTAGTGTATACATACTCTTTGCATGCCAGGCCTCCAGATAAGTGTGCGTATTGGAAAACTATTTTCTTTATTTCCCATCCAAAACATATGTTGTGGGTACTCAAAAGAACCCTCTCAATGAAACGGTTCTTTTGAGCACCCAAAACACATGTTTAAATTGATGGGTAAGAAAATATTTACAATTTTACACTAAAAAAATGCTTAACTGGCCCTATGCATGCTGGGTAACTTTGCATGCATTTTTGTCGTATGCCGATTTTTTTTTCAAAATTAGCTTTTATTTAAATTGTTTTACAAATGTAGGAATATCTTCATAGAGTGTCAAACTGTTTGGATCCAGATCTGGCCCAACATTTTGTCCAGTCTGATCTGTATCCAAACTGTCTGCAAAGTTTATCAGCAGACATCGCCTCTTGTATTAGGCAGAGATAAAAGCTGCTAAGATAACATAACAGCTAACAAATAGAAGATATTTAAAACTTCAACCAAAAGTGGCATTATTTTTTTATCACATGATGTCGCGTCTGGGAGTGATATAACACAATGCATTAAAATCCATAAACCACTACTGGTTTCCAACTTTTGGTAACGTTATGCAATGATGTCCGTATTAACATCACGTACATGGCAAAATTTTAGTGTTTTCACACAAAAACGTGATTTAAAAGTACATGTAGTTTTAGGGTCATATGTTAAGTAGAATCTAACATTCCTGCTCCTGCATTATTGAATTTATTAAATTTGTTGCGAAAAAGCTATATAATGCTCGACAAGTCTTGTATTTTATCGCTTTTCCTCAACTCGTTTAATAAGTTCCATAAAACATGAGCACTCATGTAAGATCCTCTATGTATTTTTCCATGAAAACATATGGGCCAGCCAATTTGATCTTGGTCCTTTGATGATGATGACGATGATGATGATGATAACACATACGTCATGAAAAGGTTAACGGAAAATTTTCTAAAACTTCAAACACTTCTCTTTCTTTTCACAAACAAAATGTTGGGCTGGAATTCACGATATATGCTTGATACAAGAGCAAACAGGGAAGACCCTGATAAGTTCAGAAGCAGTCTGATTTGGATCTGCTCTGTTTGTCTAGGTCTTTTTGGCTGACAACTAATGCTTTAAAATCTTACCTTATGATTGTGGCAAATTGTGACATGGTGAGTTCTTGTGGTACGAGGAACTTTGTTTTGTCTAGAACTGGTAACTGTGTTTCTTTATAATACCTCTCCACTATCACCTAAAATATACAAATGAGCCGTGACATGTGATTTCCAACAATGTGGCATTTTGACAAGTGTTGACTCAAACGAGTCTGTGCAGCCTCTTTTTAAGCTTTGAATCTCCAAATTATGTTCAGTCAGTAGCTTAACACTCATAGAATATTCAAGCAACTAGCAAAGGCTCTGACCAGACTGCGCGTATGCGCAGGCTGGTCTGAGGCTTTGCTGGTCGCACATACCACACTGTTAGAAATCTCATGCCGCGGCTCAAATATATTGTGCATTATAATATTATTATTAACTCTTTACAACCTGTTTAACGTTTTATGGTTTTGTGTGACAGTGTCCATACAGGGTAGATCCAGATAAGGAAATATTATAAATAATTTCTTACCCATTAATTTAAACATGTGTTATGGGTGCTCAAAAGAACTGCCTCAATGAGATGGTTCTTTTGAGTACCCACAACATGTGTTTTGGATGAGAAATAAAGAAAATAGTTTTCCAATATGCACCCTTATCTGGAGGCCTGCGTCTCCATTAACTAAATAATTCAAATAAAACAGCTTGGATCTAGATCGGACCAAATTTTTGCTGGGCCTGATCTTAGTGGGTCCAAGCTGTTTGGAAGGTTATCAGTGGACAGTGATTAATTTGCAAAAATGCCACACTACAAAACATTTGGACCGATCTCCATCCAAAATGTTTGATGGGAATGTAGGGAAGGAATTGAAACAATGAAAGCTCCATCAAAGACAGGCTCATATGAATTTCCACTGTAAATCAGACAAAATGTTCAAATATTTAACTCTTTGCCTGCTAGTGGTGAATTTTGTTGTTTTCTGATTACCCGTTAGAGCTTATTAGGAGACTAGGGCAGGGGCAGAGGAGGTTCGCAAGCAGTTCGGACCCAGATCAGGTCTGACATTCAAATATGGGTCCAAGCTAATTGACACTCTGATGCTATTCCTGAAGGAAGATTTATGCAGACAACAAATCATGAAAAAAATTGGTTGGTTGTTTGATTTGATTCTTTACGTCCAACCAACAATCTTTCAGTTAAACAGTGACGGGTCTTCCTGGGTTGAACCAGTACTAAGCTAGGATAAATTGTGTCTTGCTCAAGGACCACAACGCAGTGACGCCGGTAAGGCTCGAACCCGCAGCCCCTAAGTCTCGAGTAAAGCACTCTACCACTGAGCCACTGGGCTCCCTCATGAAAAAATTACCCAGCGTGCAAATTGTTATGGTAAACACTGTATCATAGTGTATTCCAAGTGACAATTGTAGATTGAGACACTGTAAATGTGTTACTATCGTGGATGCATATAAAAAGAATCAATGCTGACATGACAGCATGCATCAAGTAGAATAAAATATCGATAGAAAAACCTTTTCAAGCATTTGAGAAATTAGAAATTGATACAATATTCACCACTCAAAAAGATCGAGCTCAGAGTGGGCTACAAAATGTATTTATAAGAGAATCTATATTTTATTCTCAGCATCAGACTAGAATCAAGCTAATTTTCACCAGATAACATTTCACTCTATAAAAAGCTACAAATTGCCTATTTGCATGCTGGGTAAATTTTCATGCTCTTGTTTCTGTCTGCTGACTTTTTTCAAAATTAACTTTTTAAAAACACGTACTATCTGAGACTGGGTCTAAACTATTATATAGGTTATCAGTAGAGGACAAGTGGCAGCTAGAAAAACAAATGCTGCATACATGTACATTTGGGTTATCAGTTTTAGAAGCACACCTGTACCATTTCAAAGACTCTTCTTTATATGGTATGCCTAATCTGGAGCTTGTGTGAATATTTATTTTCAAATGAAACAGAATTAAATTTAATATCTATACAACCATGTCCATGATGTTTTTATATTGACACAAGTTTGTTCTGCTCCAGTTGAAGCTTTCAAAACAAATTATGCAAGTATAGATTTGTAGCAGTTGTTTTTTGAGAAACACTTAAATTCAAATGGAAAAAAGTCTTTGTACTGCTGAATAAATAAGTAAACCAAAGAAGCCATTTGGTCTAGGCAAACTACTTGAAAGGTAGATATATCAGGGGGGGGGGGGGGCATTCAATGTTGGGGCCACAAGCCAGCATTCAATGTTGGGCCATCATCGGCATGCCAGCGAAACACCATTTAAATGGTGTTCTCTGGCGGGCCGATGATGACCTGTTTTTATAGTGGTACTTGGATCCTCACTCCCCTCAACAAAAAAACGTCGTCAAAGTTGGACCTCCCCCCTGACAAAACTTTTTGAGCTCTCTGTTAAGTTGTTGGATTTAAACTCGTTATCTACTTGTGTTATCTGCTGATACGTAACTTTTGCAGTTTGGACCCAGATCAGACCCACGCTGATGGTATTCCTGAAAGATACTGTGATATTTGGCATTTAACAGTGAAGACAGATGAAATACCATATTCATCAAGGTTTGCACAGTTTGCTATAGTATTACAGAAACGTATCAGAAAGAGACCCCTCAATAGAAACAATGGCCTAATTCCTGACTAAAATGTATTGAGCTTTATAGTGGAAAAAGTCCATTGGTCTACAAAGGGTTAATCACATACTTTGAGCCATTTTGCGATCTACTGATGTCAGGTCACTAAATTTCAATGTTCAAGGTAATGTTGTCTTCAGATTTGACATTTCCTAGCTGCAAAGCCTGAAGACAGGTTTTCTTATGATGAGGCCCACATGTAGCTAGTCTCTGGAGCTGGGTTACTAAGATATGCGAGTGTTACCAGGCCTGAGGCAATAAAAATGCTCAACTCAACTGAGCATGAAATTTCAACTGCTCATAAAATATGCTGAAAAACTTGCTTTCAAACTGTTATATGTTGTATCTCATCATGCTCATAAATGTTAAAATGCCAACAATCATCATGCTCATAAATGTTAAAATGCCAACTATTGTTGGCATTTTAATATTTATGAGCATGATCAATGCCATGCTCAGTTGAGCATGAAAATGAGCATGAAAAAAGTTTTAAAACCTCAGGCTTGGTCAGAACACCATTGAAAGATAGGTTTTCTTATGATGTGGCTTAAGAATCATCTGCTTCCTTCCTTTTTTCAGTTTTTAGGTTAATAGTTGAACATGCATTTAAAACCAAATTGATTTCCAGCCCACACACATTCTCAGAAACAAACTCAAAAATAACAAGCAGTCTTTTCATGCACCTGAATGGATACAACTAACTTCAAATTGAAACACAAACAAAGGGACTTTTACTCCAACGATTGTAATGATGGGGGACCTTTGCACTTGAGGATATGACATAAAGAACATCCTCTCAGTGCAGAGCATATACCAGAGCTTTAAAGAGTCAAAAGTCTGGTGCTGGTGGAGGGGGGGGGGGGGGGCTGTGGTTACAAATGATTTGTGCTGTTCCAGTGAAGATGCTTTGACAGAGTTGGAACTGGCTCAGCAGGGAGACAAAAATGGGTCTGTGGAGGTGCTTTGACAAAGAAGGGCTTAGATACAACTGGCTCAGCAGGGATGCTTTAATTAATGTAGAGCTGTGTATATCTAAAATATAAAAATTATGTATAATTTAGGAATCAAAACACTTTTGTATCTAAAATATAATCATATTAACAGTTTAGTCGGAGTGTAAAATGAAAAAAGCGGAACAGCCAGCCTGAACACGAACAGCAAATGGAGCAAACAAGAGACTTGTTTTGCACGTGCGACTCAGGTGTGGCTTGCTGTCAATCACAACACCAGTATCACTTCTGGCCAATAAGTTTGATGTTCGAAGGGAATTGCGCGGGTAAGTGAGCATGGCAGCTGTCAATCAAATTTGTGTAGTTTGTGAGGCTATGAACTGTTGCAAAAATCTAAAGATTCATTTAAGGATTGCTTCGAAAATGTAAATATAGTACAATTAGTTAAAATATCCGCTTTTGCATGATAGTATACAATTGATGACATAATGACGTAAATGGAAATCATTTGTAAAGAGTTTCTATTTAAGTTTATATTGATAATCAATGTGATGATTGCATTCCCCTAGATAAGAATGCTATCTTATTCAGAATACTCCACTCATTTTTCAACAAAAACATATGTTATGGGGACTCATTGGAAGTGTCTCATGGAGACACTTCCAATGAGTCCCCATAACAAATGTTGTTGAAACAAAAAATGTTGTCCCCATAACAAATGTACTTGAAAAAGAAAGGGAACATCATCTCTATAATATGGACGAGTTTTGCAAAATGGAAAATGCAAAAAAAACACCATTTTTATATTGCATCATACATGCATATGAGCCAACTTAAATCTGCATCTCAACCTTTATCTAGCTGTATGTAACATATGAAGGAAAATTTGAGCTCGATATCAACATCAAGTCTATAAAAATATGGCAACAGTTGTCTATTTCTCAAGGTAAACAGCGGATTATAATTCAGGGCTTCAGATTTTTTTCAAGATTGGTGGGCCATCGTGACCCATGGAGCAAAAAATGGTGGGCCATTTTCTGAAATGATGGGCCCAAGCATATCAAACTAAACACAGTTGACATTTGGGTGGTATACTATACCTACACACTCACTGACACAGATTATACAGTAAAACCTGTCTTAAGCGGCCACTCAAACAAGAAGACAAATTATTGCTTAATGGAGTCAAAAGTATTGCAGAATGCTCCAAGGGGAGCATTCTGCAATCCTTTCGACCTTCATTAAGCTACCATTTGTTATTAAGATGGCTGTAAGATGAATATTTTTTATTAAAGTGAGATTTTTTCACTACTAAAAAGGATGGGTCTACTGGGCCCACTGCCTTGGAAAGTGATGGGCCATAATTTGAAATCATGGGACAATGACCTGTGCCCACCATAAATCTGAAGGCCTGATTATTGCTGATCTTTTCCATGCTCCTATAAGGGAACAGCGAGTATTTCATGAGCTCTTATCAGCTACTTGGTTGTTAACATTAGGCAAAATGGGTAATCTATTTGAAAATTCCTATTTGAAAATTCTTATTTTCAGCCAATCATGTTGTGCAGGGTTGTATTCTGACTATCAATCTGTCCATCAATGGATACTGTCCAATGTCAATCAATTGTTACATGTGCCTGTAAGCTGACGTTGATACTTTAATTTGTTGTTAACCCATTAAAGTATCAACGTCAGCATACAGGAGCATGACTATTGTTTTTTAGGTCAAATCTGGTACTTCTGTCACTTACCAAAACAAAAGCAGCTGTCACCTCATGAACATTACATGTATGACTGTGTGAATGACCTCTTGGTCCATTACACAATAGCAACATGAAGACCTTGAAATGTTGCTTTCAAAGATTACCATTTCACAAGGCTTAAGGCCAAAGATATACTAGGTACAAATAGGAAAAAGGGCCCCTTAACTCTTTCTTTTCTAGCGGCTACTTGTCGGCTGCTGATAACATTTGCAAACAGTTTGGACCCAGATCAGGACCGATCTGGATCCAAACCGGACACTACAATAGTGTTCCTGAGAAAATATTTTTAAGAAGTTATTTTTGAAAAATAAGCAGATGACAAGTCATTGACACAAATTTAAAGCATGAAAAATTACCCAGCATGCAAAGTTTTAAAGCATCATGGTAAAACTTGGGCCCATACTTACAACACATGGTATGCATAGCATTATAAAGCAGTGAAGATTCGGAAAAGCCTGCGCAAACTCAGCAAGTTTTCACCAAAACCTTCCCTATTTGCAAACACTGAAACGTAACATGTATTATGTACATTTTGCAGATGAAGCCTCAAGCCAAGAGCTTTAGCCCCCAATGTATACATGCAGCTCTGCATGCACATTTATATTTTTTTTATTAAAATAGTCGTATAGAACCAATTTCAAGACAATGGATACTCAATATGTACATGTTGTTTATCATGAACCTGTTTGTTTGTCCTAACTGTTATCAGATTACTTGGTGTATTTTAATCAGAAAGCAAATAAGTAATTAAGTGTTTATTAACCAGTCAGACCATAGTATGATTTAATAGTGTTGACACTAGGCCAAAAGAAATTTAATACGTGGTTCATAAAATTGTGAATATTTTCTCATCCATCAGTTTTAACATACGTTTTGGGTGAGCAAAAGGACCGCCTCAATGAGACGGTTCTTTTGAGTACCCACAACATATGTTTCGGTTGAGAAATAAGAAAAACAATTTTTCATTACCCACTCTTATATAGGGGCCTGACCCATGCTCAACTCAGCTGAGCACAAAATTTATCCTGCTCATAAATGTTAAAACGCCTACAATTGTTGGCATTTTAACATTTATTAGCATGATAAATACCACATCTAAGAGACTTAAAGCAAGAAAGTTCTTTACCTTTCGGTATTTTAGTTTTTATGAGGAGTTGAAATTTCGTACTTAGTTGAGTTGAGTTGAGCATGAAAAAAGTTTAATAACCTCGGGCCTGGGTATTATGAATCTACATGAAAGTACACTACAATAAAAAGTAAAAACTTGACTATTCGTACTTCTAAAGCTTGACAACATCCTCTCCCATGGTTTAACATTTAACATGGCAATTTCTGAAGAAAACCATGTTTGAACGGTATATTACACGCACACACTGACAAGCTGAAACCAATACATGTATGTTTCCATGTATGTTTCCAACTGATTTCAAAGCTGGACTGAAGGAGGCATAAAAAGATTGAAAACTAATCATATCTAACATTTATCCCCAGCAAAGCAATGTTAAGTAGCTCAAGTATGTTGTACTACTAAAGTACCAGCTAAGAGAATCTTTACTTTACAACCTTGATAATCACAGCAGAATCAATTGCAGTGCAGAATTTGACCTTCATAATAGTGGGTCATTAGCAGCTATTAGTGATGTACAGATAATCAGCAATAATCAATTAACTAATCGTTAGAGGTCAACTGATGCGATGATCGATTATGTTTTGTCATAATCGATGATCAGTTAAAATATTATGGGTTAATTTCAACTTATTTTTCATATTCTTAGTCATAGAATGACTTCTAGGTTGTTTCTGAGTTCAACTGTTAAAATCTTTCTCATGTAGCTTTGATACATGTGAGACATAAATTTTTCTATCAGGGACAAGCACTGTTTGTTGATGTTTCTTTTCTTGTATGTGTCTCGACACATTTAGTTTCTAAACAGAAATAAATAACTGGAAAGCTGTTAACATTTTTTGAGAAAGGCCTGTGAAATGAGTCTTTAGAATACCATTGAGACTATAAAATTATTGTCAGCATTTCCAAACAAGATTGTAAAAGATACTTTGATAAAACTTAAGAAAGTTGCCAAACTACATATTAAGACACTACGCTACAAAATAATTATATGGAAGGCACTGGGAGTGCCATAATAAAAAATATCAGCCATTTTTAGTCCATGATTATCATGGATACATGGATTTTTCAAGGATTAACAGTGAAGCATGCATACAAAAGCAAACTCATTAGGAACCGATTATAATCAGAAATCGCATCGACAGCAGCAACCGAGTCCAACCGATGAACGATTATGATTTCCAACCGATGTCCCACCACTAGCAGCTATACAAAACATGACCAATATGTTCAGCCTGGTACTCCTGTCCTGCAGGTTGGTAAACAAAAAACAAAAAATGAGTGTAAAAAATAAAAATTGTAAATATTTCTAATTCATCAGTTACGGCATTTGTTTACGGCATTTGTTCTATTGAGTGTTTAGTACCCACTACATGTGTTTGGTTCGAGAAATAAGAAAAATCATTTTTAATAACACACTCTTATCAAGAGGCCAGCAACTTACAGGAACTTTGGTTGGAAACTTGGATCTTATTCCAGCAACCTCTTCTTTTCTTGTGGCTGGAAAGAAAACACATCATATTCAGGGGACAAAAATTCCACTCCTCCGTTCGTAAACTAATTAAGAGTGAAATCTAGAAAGGACGAGTAATTCTTCCCAAAGCACTCGTCCTGTAGGACGAGTGCTTTGGAAAGAATGTAATTCATATTACTCCCTTATGTTCTTTATTGCATATGCTTTTAAAGGACAAGTGCATGTGTTTGCAGGATGAGTGAAAATTGTAAGTCACTTGTCCTGCAGTACAAGTGCAATATTTAAATATTTTTGTCCCCTGATTATTTGACTTGATACATACATGTACATGTATCACTATGTACATTTAGTTTCAGCTAAACCATTGAGGTTAATGCTGAAAAATTCACATGTATGGTTACTGTAGAACTTCATAGCCAATGATGTAGCCAGAACGCTGAAAAAGTTATGCACATCAAATGGAGACTACAGGATCAAGCAATGACTCTTTTCTATAGTGTGCCTTTTCAGAATGAGAACTTCTCTTAGGCCTAAATGAAATATATGTGTGGTTCCTGTTGCATACCAACAAAATTTAGGGTAGGTAGGTAGGGAAATTATTAAATTTTGTTGTAACATTTAACAAAGAAAATAGTGACAAAACCTGAAAAAGTGCCCATTTTAGGTATTTTTTCTCCAAAGACCATTTAATGTTTAGGGTAGGGTTAAAAAAAAATAGGGTAGGTAGGCAACAGGAACCACACATATATTTCATTTAAGCCTTAGAGGAAAGAATTTGCTCCCAGAGGAAGCAAATTCTTCCTTTATGAGCAGTTCCTTATAGTACGGAAAGTTACTTATCACATTAAGTGACCTCCTTTGAATGTTACTAATTTTAATACACACATGGGTAACATGCATAATGAGTGCTACACCAATGCAGTCTTTCTACATTTTGTATACAGACCCTAGGCCGCATATTAACTTTTTGTGCTTATCACACATATGTGGAGCAGTGAAGGCTCAGTGCAGTCTGATAATAACTTAAGTTTAGCATTGGCAAAGCCTTCGCGGCTAAGTACACGATGAATCAAACCAAACAAAAGAACATCAGATAGGAATTGCACTAAACAATTAGGAGTACCCGGCAGACATTGCAAAGAAACTGGCCATATGGACTGCTTTTGATATCTTAATAATTATAATGTACCAGTCATTTAAAATCGAGCTGCTGGGTTATGGTAGTGTGATGACCAATTGAGTTCCCCCCTGCAGTGTCAGTGTAAGTGCCAGGATAGTGCTTTTACCCAATTATAGCCCCTTGAAATTTATTTTTGTAAAAAATTGACCAAGAGATTGACCAGTCCATATTGCATCATGGTACCAGCTGTGCAGGGCTGAACATTTTGGATCATTATGAAAGTATCTTTTCCGGGGACTCCCTGCCAATATATCAGGTAGGTAGGAGGGCAGGACATTATGCCCCGGGATTATGCCAGGGAAAAATTAAAATCCTTTGCTTGTGACTGAGCTTTCCTGATGCCTTCCTCGACAAACACAAAACTACACTTATTCAATGTAGACATCAGACTTAAGATATTCTGCAAGTAGGACGCCAACACATGGTTCTCGACATTTGGCGGAGACACTCTCTGAAACCACAGCAACCCAGGTGACAAATTAAACCACTGATACATGGTAATGTATGTACTCCAGGAACATATTTGAATATTTTTCACCAATCAATATTTTTGCTAGTGATGCTAGCTCGATTCAAACCTGCACGGCAGAAGTATCCGTAGTCAGCCAGAACTATAAACATGCCACCCACTGAGCTATGTTGTTATTGTTGTTGATCATAGAGCTCCCCCGCTTATTTATTCGGGGCACAAGTCCGCAGAATTTAAGTATTGGCTGGCCTATAATAAAAGTTCAGTGCTGGTGATAATTACATACACATGCAAAGGGGGATTATGGAATAAGAGTCAGTGTCAAACACTAAAAATCACCCACACCAGTGTAACTATTCACAAGTATCCACCATCACAAGAATCGAACACCTTCACATGAAGTTCTATGTACAGAGTGAGTTACATGTATTACAGTTGATTTTTTTTCCAAACACCTTCACCTGAAGTACTATGTACAAAGTGAGCTATTACAGTTTATTTTGTGGGTTTTGAGATTGGATTGATTTGCACAGCTGCTTATGCGAGGGCCAGTCTAATCTCTGGCAGTCTTTGCTACAGTAGCTGGAGCTTTTACAGGCTGTACAGCGGCGTAGAGCTGTCAAACTTCCTTTTTTCAAACAGTGTGTACACACAATTTCCGAATCATCACATTTATCCACTTAAATACTAGAATGCTCAACTGCAGCCTCTGCAGACAGTTTATTTAAATCCGATTGAACTTGGGCTGTGAATAGTGCGTTGACAACTTCACTGTCAATGGTTAAATATCTGAAAGACTGAGAAACATCAGATGTACGATCCAAGCAGGCGGAGTTCTCTGACTCTGACTGGCTGACCACAGAGAATTGTGGACTGGCTACCATCTCTGTTTCTTGCAGCTGGTATGACTTAGAACCATCAGATGTACGATCCAAGCAGCTGGAGTTCTGTGACTCTGACTGACTGACCACGGAGGACTGTGGACTGGCTTCCGTCTGTGCTTCTGCTAACAGTTGGTAGTGCAAGGCGAGGTTCTCAGCTCTTAGCTGTCTGGGTAGTCTCATACGCTTCCAGAACTCTCTTCGCCTGGCACGATCATGATGAGCTATCCGGGCGCCCAAAGAACCCCAATGACATCCAATTCCGTCTCAGGGATTTGTCTTAAGTTTTGGAGTAGCCGGCAGACATTGTCAGGAACCTGCTTTATAGTATAACCTATGGACCTACTTTGCCTTCTGTGCCAGCTACTTTGATAGATTTTATCAAAGTAGCTGGCACAGAAGGCAAAGTAGGTGGCTATTTTTGCCGGCTGCCGCCTCTTTAACGAAAACACAGGACTGTCTGTGGCTTAGCAATCTTTATTTTCATCATTGTCAAAACCAGCATATGTCATGAAATTAAAGTGATTCGAACACTTATTTTATAGAGAAACATTTTAATTGACAATTAAGCACCGGACAAAATACCAGATGTGACGATTTACCTGTACACCGAAATCAAAAATACTTTCCCAGCAAAATTTCGCGGTTCTGCTACAAATCAGAATGTCAAATTCCTGTTTTGAACATAAACGAAGTCATTACATGTATCCACATAATATCCAGAGAAGCAATTGATCATAATCTTTACCTATGTCACCGATTTACTCACAAAAAAAAGTCGTCGTTAGACCATATTTCACAGGTGTCGCATTAAAACTCACCAAAACTTTTCCTTTGTTTAAAAGTTTTTGCTGTATTATCCTTGCTTTCAGGCATTTTCACAACTTTCTTGAGATTCTGCTTCAGTAAGGAGTTTTTAATTTATTTGACACTTCGCTAGTAAATCTGACAATATTTTTTTGTACATATGGCGCACTGGTATGACGTCAGACTCACATGTCGTATGATTGGACGCTTGTTGAGTATAGTTGTATGCCATAAGACATGTCAGAAAATAATTTTACATATCTGATCAGGCTACAGCCTTTTATATAAAACTCAGACTACTGGGTGACCGGTCCGGGTAAAAAATCAGTTTTGTTGACATCATAAATTCTATTTTTTTTGTTATCACAAATTCGATTTTTGATCACAAAATCTATTTATTATAATACAAAATGAGCTTTGAGTTGCAGCGAATATAATATAGATCTACGTAGATCTATATCATGCCTATATTCTTTCGAGATAGATCTATCACAAATTCGATTTTGTATGCAGGGGCGTGCCTGAGGGTAAAATCAAAGTACGCAGGGGGTGGGTATGGGAGGGGTGCCCCCCTCCCATACGTTAGGAAAAAAAATCAAAATATGAACTAAATGGTGGCTTCTCCTGCATTTTCTGAACCTAAACACCGACTAAAATGTTTCCAAAACAAAAGTGAAAAACTGTCAAAATCCTATTGCTTTGGTTCAGGAATATTACAAAATCGGTATACTTGTAATGTAAAGACCTAACCCGGGTGAGGCATGTTTTATTGCATTTTTTGCGATTTAAGACGTTTTTATTTTTTTAGACATTCAAAAATTAAAGTACGCAGCTGCGTACTTTGCGTATACGCAGGCACGCCCCTGGTATGGTGTACCGTTTGGGTCAAAAGTTAATTTCAGTGTGACACCTAAAATAATTATAGTGTGACACCTAAATTATTTTAGGTCCCACCTAGATCTATATTATTTTAGGTCGCACCTAAATTAATTTAGGTCCCACCTAAAATAATACTTTTGACCCTGTTGGTACGCCTCAGGAAGAATCACCTACGCCAGCTCATTTGCATACAACCAATCAAAAACATCGTTACAAAATATAGGTAAATTCAAGCTGCATCTTAGCTGCCAAGTGTTTATAACTCGTGTTTTATATAGGTGACACCAAAATTAATTTAGGTGGTTATTTTTTTTTATTTTGAGCTCGAAAGATATCACAAATTCGATTTTGTGTGTGATGCCACAAAATCACCGCACTGGGGCAATGATCGGATGATCGGTACTCGAATCTATTCCTAAATGGTTACATAAATCGCCATGCACATACTAAATACTTAAAAATGAACTAATTCTATAGTCCTTTAGGCATATGGCATGTTTTTCTATATAGCATTAACACCAATATTTACCACTTCCGGTCTATGAAGTACCGGCAATACGCGTAAATACCACCAAATCGACGTATACATTTACCAGTGTGGACTAGCAGTATCATTTTAAACAAGGTACATTAAATTACAGTTGTATACGTTACTTTCTTAAAATACATTATTTTAGTGTAATAACAGCACTATATGAGTTTAAACTGGCAATGGATGTAAAATACTGCCATTTGAGAACTCAGTGATAAAAAATGATGAGCACTATCTTTTGTAAATATAACATATTAAAATATAACTGACTAAAGTATGTCAAGTATGGTTGATGAAAAGGAAGATACTTAAACTTAAAGCAGATATGACATCGTTTCAAAAAAAGAGTGTTTACAGCAATTTTAGAAACTTTTTGTTTGTTTGATTTGATTCTTTACGTCCCATCAACAATCTTTCAGTTAAACAGGAATGGGTTATCCTGGGTTGAACCAGTACTAAGCTAGGATAAATGTGTGTTGCCCAAGTACCACAACGTAGTGACACCGGTGAGGCTCGAACCCGCGGCCTCTCGGTCTCGAGTCAAGCACTCTATCACTGAGCCACTGCGCTCCCGCAATTGTAGAAACGGCTTATTTTAATGGTCAATTATTGTTTCTTAAATGCTTAAATGATACTTTATATTTATTTGCCACATTATTTTTTATACATGAAAATGATACATGCAAGCCATTTTTCTTCACTGTTTACAGCTCAATTTAGATGGAACATAATAAGCATTTGTAGATCGCTTATTCTGTGCGAATACCAACAATACAATTTATCGGCTATTGATTGCAACAACTATATTAATATTGACCAAGAATAAAAGCCAGAGTATTTAAGGAGAAAAATACTCATCTGTTTTGTCAGGTTCTTCAATTATATGAAGCATTGAAACAGAGCAGCATTTGCTCTCAGGGTTCATTTGAGTCTACCATTTGAAAGAGATTATAAGAATCTATCACGAGTGTGAGGATGGGATAAAACAAATTCAACACGAGGACCACCGTTAGCATCTCGAGGTATGCCGAGTGATGACAAATGGTGATCGTGAAGGATGGACTTTTCTAGTCCATCCTCACCATGCTCACACAAATAATGGAATCTTTCTTGCACTCCATTAAATACAATGAAACCTGTCTTAAGCTGCCACTCAAAAACATGACCAAAATTGGTTTTTCTAAGACCGATTATCGATTAATGCAGGTCAAAAGTATTGGAGCATTCTGCAATACTTTCGACCTCCATTAAGCTACCATTTGTCATTAAGATCTTTGTTTGGTCTATTTTTGAGTGGCCGCTTAAGACAGGGTTTACTGTACCACTATGTTTTAAGGTTTCCAGAAGTTCCTGAATTCGCTGCTCAAGGTGCGACAAAACATGATGACGTCGCTTTAGTATAACAATGATGTCACGTGTCTATGCGGCTGCTCGTTTTTATCCTTCCCACGGGTTGGTACATGGGATGTGAGATAGAATAAGACCATATTTTTTTTTTATTAGCATTTGATATACAAAGCCTCATACTGTAATTTTCCGGAAAGTAGAAAAAAGAAATAAAAAAACAATATTTCTAAAATTCTTTTTTTTATTTTATCCGCCGACTCTAAATATTATTTGTTTTGTTGAGAAAATAATGTATTTTTGAGGCTCTGTTTGTATATTTTTGAGAAGTGATTTTCCTATGCAGGAAAATTATGAAATATTTAAAGATTTAATACAGACTGTTGGTTTACTTTACTACTTTAACTGTTTGTTCTGGAGATTTTAAAAACAAAAGCTCTGAAAATAAAAAAGGCTATTAACCGTCCCCACGACCCTAAATCTGAATAAAAAAATCCATTAAATCAACTAACAAAAACAATCTGGCCTTATTTCATATGGGTTAACCAATCTGGTGTGCAAGAAATATTAAAATACTTAAAAGAGCTCCCATGCATTGTTAGTACTATATTGTAGCCATGACTAAACGAATGGAATTCAATAAATTATTGGTGTTTTTATTTTGCTTTATATCTCTGAATTATGCTTAGTCTAACAGTGAAATTTTGTTTTTAAATAAAATTTGATATTTAGCATGTATAAGGAGAACATAAATACATCCAAGTAATCCTTCGTATATTTCAAATTAAGCTAAATTGAGCATAACTAGTAGCGCAAAGATTATACACAAGAAGCCAGCACATTTTATTTTGGTACTTATAGCACTAACTGGGAAGCATTGAAGGCTCAGGTGAGCAATATGTAGTTCATTAGAGCCTCGAAGACCCACATATATGAAGAATGGATGTAGACCAGAATTTAGACCGTAATCTCCACTGAGCACTTTAAGGAGGCATTTGTCCATATCTGTTAAGTCTCACAATCTCAGCTATTGGTCCATTTTTATTGAGCATTCATAAAAAAGAATAAAATAGCTCAAAAGTAGGAAGAAGGAAAAACAGGAATTAATACAATCAAGTACCACACCTGACCACTTACACCATATGGGAAAGTGACAAAACACAAGAAAACATCACATACAAGAGAGCACAGAGGTCAGTCCTTTCCCAGCAGGTGACCAGAAGGCAGATGAAACAGACAAGACAGTGTGACAGACAAACACAAACCACATTTAACAAATATGGTCCACAAAAGAAGCACCCCGAAGGAACGGTAAATAAGAAAATTACTGAAAAGCTTAAACATGTTTGATGGTTCAAATCTCACCCTAATTTCTGATATGGACCAGGACAAATAGAAGTTTGGTTTGCATGAAAGATTCCTATCAATATCAATGTATTGTCATCTTTTTTCATCTAGCGGCATTAAAACTTATACTTTTGCTATTGTCAATATCCAAATCTTAGATGCAGTATTTGGTGTACTATATCATGCGCACATACATGTATGACGCAAATGACAGTAGAGACACTCCTTTATCAACATCTGAGATATATAATGATGTATTTTACAAACTGAAAAAAATACTATTTCATTTGGAAATGATTTAATAAAAGGACATGAGGCAAATTGGATAAGCATAGATACATATCATTAAGTTAGGACAAACTTTCTTGAAGTTTCATGTGAAATATGTGTCGCATTGAGAAGTTAAATAAATGGAACTATTGGATTTGTAGGGTGTAGTTTACCAATATGCAACATAAATTGACTTTTCCTTGGGTAAAATACTTTACAACGTCATCCCGCAATGAAATTGGCACAAAAAAGCTTAAAACAAGTATGTAACTGTGTTTAAGAGTACCTAAGCTTTGGCACCTACTATGTTTTACGTTTTTGGGGTAACGTATGTCACGTATACATGTAATTTTGATTGACATGAGGGTGACTGTTAATAAGGGTATAGACAAATGTACTTTTACCCTAAGCCAAGCTATGGATTTTGATTGATAGACAGTTGATATCAAATGGCTGTGAAGAGAGGCCACCAGCTTAAAAAGCATCTTTACATAGTAGCCAAAGACAATGTCATACGATTTCACAGAATTCTCAACTGGCAATCCGATTTTTTTGTCATCTGCTGACTTTATTTCTGGCAGTATGGCGTTCCTGTAGCAGTGCGATTCTAAAGATTCTGATAAAATAATGTTTGATAGTACCTTCAGGCGCGTACCTGAGGCATTTTATAGAATATGTACCCCAAAAGGGGTCTGTTGGTACTCCCTTATATGGGGTCAGGGAGTGAAGCCATCGGGTGGAAAAATGATTTCGGAACATTTAATAGGGCTTAAATGAGCTCTCAAGACACACAAGTAAGACTGTTGGCTGCATTTTTCTTCCAAAAATCAAATTAAATACCTTAAGACCCTATACTTGCGCAGAGTTGCGCGCACACGCATATTTGCCGTACAGGTAGGTACAGCGCTTATTGTACTCATACGAAGTCTACGCCCAAAAGCGCATGTTATTGCTACAGGTGTTACAAAACTGTGAAGATTTATCGATCACTTGTAATTGCTGAATATTCCAAACCCCAAAACAGAACTTCGTTTGAAATGGTGGTGAGAATTATTAAAATAGTGAAAATTAAAGTGTATGCATTTTTCAAAACTTAATTATTGTTTATTCGACTTCGAGGTCGCTAAATAAACAATGACGTGGATGTCGTCAAAATTTAGATATACATGTATGCATATGCAAATTACTCATCCAATGACATGGAAAGATTTTGATATTAATCAATAGAATTTTTACATAAATAGGTTCTGAGTTGGGCTCCCCCCCCCCCCCCCCCCCCACCTAAAAAAGAGATATCCAAAGAAAAATCAACAACATACCTTTATTGTCTTCAATGAGGTAGATATAAGGATTTATCTACCAGAAAAAAGTGATAATTCACCGAGGCCTCTAGGCCTCGGTGAATATCACTTTAAAGGGTAGTTAAATCTAGCGGCCTCGGTGAATTATCACTTTTTTCGGGTAGATAAATCCTAAAGTCTACCGAAATTGAAGTCAATAATTGTTTTGTTATAGGATTTTTCATTTAAGAATGAAAAGTTTGCTACTTCCACTTAAATTTTGTTGTTAAAGAAATGTTCAATCTAAGACATCTAAGGACTTTCTCACAAGTTTTAGCAACTTTTATTAAAATATTTTAATGTAGTATTTTGCATTTTCAAATGTATATTAATTCTCTTAATGGGGAATATAAAATGTTATCATAAAACTGTTTTTTACAGTTTGTTTATTCAAACAAAGATAAATAAGCAACAAAGCTAAACAAAACTGTTGTAAAAATCATGAAAGTCTTTAATTTACCTGTTGGGAGCAACAAATCATGTCAATTTCATGCAGCGCATGCTAGTTTCACACTCATTGTGCTATTTTTAGCTCTCTAGAGGGTAATATTGCAGAACTGACAAAAATATTAACTTCTGGAAACTAGTTTGAGCTGGTTTCATGCAATATTAACTTGTGGACCAGTTTAGACCAGTTTCCAGGTAGACATAGAGATTTATGAAGACAAATTGGGCCAATCAGGAGACAGGATTCTCTCCTGTCATATAACAATTATAATTATTATTCATGTAGTTTTTCTTTTCGTTCGCTTAAATTTCTATTTTTATACAATCAATATTCTGGTTAATGGTCCAATGTCTCATATGCTGAAGCTCGAAGATCATCTTCCCGTACAGACCCAAACCATACAATACCTTTTCACATTTTAATGTATCATGCAAGTGCGGATTAGTTTTTGTTGGGACACGGGGCAGTTTACTAGCTTTGCCTTGTCCCGGTTCATTTGGTCTTATTTCATCAGACTGCACTGAAATGTATTTACACAGTATTGAAAATACCAGTAAAATTACGAAGGTGACACATATTTAGGCCACATACTCTATTGTAAACACACAACCATTTCACAGCAAAACCAACCCTTATGGTCAAAACCTCAATTTTCGCATACATGTACATGTATATAGTTCCGGCGACAGGGTCCATTTTGACCAAATTGTATGAACTAACTAGTTGATCCGAGTTTTTGATTTATGCTCACTCCCTACCAAACTGAAATACGGGTGGCCCGGTCGGTCCATGACACCGATACTATCTCGTAATATTTAATTCAAATAAAATCTTAAATATCTTTCTTGAAAGAGCAGTGCCCGTCGTAAGGCGGGTATTATCCAAAAGGTCATAAAACTATCGATGGATATCAAATTAAACAAAACACGGGATGCAGTTATACATTATATCGATACAAATAACACCTTATTAAGCCTTAATTTTGCTTCAAAAGATTTTAACTGTAGCTAAGGTAGGTTGCATGCAGACTATGTGAACAAAATAGACAGGTTGATGCCTTCTTTCTGCAGTTCAAACTATGCATATTTACTGTTTGGCTTATAAGTATTTTGTTTTCTATAATAATAATAATAATAATAATAATAATAATAATAATAATAATAATAATCGTATCACATAAAATGGTTTAAATAAAATTTCCTTTAGAATCTTTACTCAAATTCAGCTGTACAAATAGATTAACAGTTTTGGTGTTTTGATTTTGGTGTGTTGCAGTTCTTGTTAACCTTTCTCATCTATATATACTTTGACTATATGTATAAGGATGACATTCATAAAATCTGAAACCTCGAAAATATATTATGTTTGAATAATGAATATTAAGAGTCAGACTTTTTTTAAATAAATAATATTATAGAATTCATTATAAATAATTATGTCCAGTTTTACAGAACTTTCTCGTTTGCCAGCATCACAGCATCATCATGAATCGATTACCACGGAATACAGCACATAAACTGTTTCACCTTGTCTTACACCACGACATTTGTTTAACTTGTCCAATATGTGTAAGTTCACCCATTCGCTAAATGTTTCTTATTTGAAAATCCCATTTATAACCTTAATAAGTATTCCTTTTTATTTTCCACAATTCCAATTGTATTTATTAGATCATTTTAAAAGCTTTTGTTGAAATATTACAGATTTTAAATGGAGTTTTGATAAGTGTTTGTTAATATTGATTTTGAATACTCTTTTGACTGAAAGAACTTAATGCAGGAGAAATAAACACAAACGATACTAATTAAGATGCTGTACAATTCATATAAGTTTTTTTATACACTTTTCATTAAAATGTAAATATTGATTGACTAAGGTTCCGCAAAATAAGGATACTATTTAAATAATATTGAAAAACGGAGCCTTCCATAATAGAAATAACTTACAAAACTCTAAAAATTTTAGACCCAGTTACACTGAGTCTCTTCATTAAACTTAATGGAAAGTGCTACAGCTCTCATGGCTTCTTGCTTTGGCTTAAATGCATGATGTTCTACTTTCACTTGAAACACAACTATTCGACAAGGAGCAGAAACAACGTTTTATGATCAAAATATATTGGAGAAGTTCAAACTGATACAAAGACAGCTGTTATCTGAAAATAGAACCACAGGTCTAGAAAACCAATTTTTCAGCGTGAAATTGTAAATATTTTCTTACCCATCAATTTTAACATATGTTTTGGGTGCTCAAAAGAACCGTCTCATTGAGACGGTTCTTTTGAGTACCACAACATATGTTTTGGTTGAGAAATAAGAAAATTAAATTTTCCTTACGCACTCTTAACTGAAGTCCTGAATTATTAGAACCATACCAAAATAGTGTGAACATACACAATTTTAAAACACCTGACTTGGTTTTATTTAGTCAGTTTATGAGAGATAATGAAAAGTATGCACATAGACCTGAACCAATTTGCTCTCGGTATTTGATACGGAAGGACATTAAAATAGAGGAAATTCTAGGTGCCATAGGAACATGGAATGTAGACGAAGACTATGAATTACTTTGCTAGCATAAATTCCATACTGTTTTAGTTTTTTCAATGGCTTAAAGAAAATAAGAGTATAAACACCTGTTGGCTTTGGTCCCAAAATAATTCGGAAACAATAGATGATTAATTTTCAAATGATATTTCTAGACCAAGCCCTACTTACAAAAATACCAGTTTTAAGCTATTAAATTAGCTATAACTTCAAAACCGAAAAGATCTTGGACCTAATTTGGATGAAGAAACTAAAAGAATAATACAGTAAAAACTGAGTCTCAAAAAGACCGAAAATTCGTTTTCAAGACCAATTATCGCTAAATGCAGGTCAAAAGTATTGCAGAATGCTCAGCATTCAACAATACTTTCGACCTTTATTAAGCTACCATTTGTCATTAAGATATTTGTTTTGTCTATTTTTGAGTGGCCGTTTTACACAGGTTTTACTGTACTAGTGGAATGACTGTGGTTTGTAAGACCTTACTGGAAAAGTTTATTTGAAATCGCTTATGAATAAAAATTGACTTTGGATGAGGTTGATACCATAAAACTAAATTAAGCCCTCCAGCAAAAATGTTTTAGTGTCCGTTACAGGGTGGTGCTTTTTTATCCTCTTTCCTTTGGATCCTGTCTTGAAATTTCATTGCAGCCTTGTGGTCACCTCCTTGGAAGTGCTAACCTGTGGAATATCTTGTATGTGATGTTTTCTTTTGTTTATGTCACTTTCACATATGGTGTCCTGGGTCAGGTGTGGTACTTGATTGTATCGATTCCTGATCTTTGCGTTCTTCCTTAATTTAACTCATTCATGCAGATTATGACACTGTTACCGGTGTCCAAATCATATGAGAATTTACATACATGTTAGGGAGACCGGGGCTAGTTCGGTCAAATTTTAGAGAACGTACAATTTTCAAAAGACTATAACATCTAGGTCTGTGAAACCTATATATTTAAGTAAGGCACAATAGGGCGGTACCAGTCCCGGTAACCCCCATCATGTGTCTCTGTACGTTAAAGGGTAATCTTCATTCAAGGGGAACAGGTCATGATTGCCGAACTTGCCCCGCCATGGGGTAAGTTCGGCCACCCCTCGGGGCAAGTTCGGCAAAAGAACTGTCCTGGCCTATTATTATACAGTCAAACTTCTGAAGTTGGAATTGCAAAGGGCCAAGAAAATGTAACGGCATTAACCTAACATATGGACTATTCGAGTTGGTCTTTCGGAATACAAATTAACCAGAATTGAGCCTGAAAGTGTCGTATTAAATTGTCCGAGTTTTCGTCTTGTTTTTGGGGCCGATTTATTCTTTGAATTGCTTTTGTAGGGCATGCCTAATCTATTAATACCAAATAAAATGTCCCACCTTTACCAAACGGACGAATCAGTTTTGAATCAAAGGGCTATTGGGTAGTATCTTTCATTAAATATTATAATCTGTAAACAATCAGTGGAGACCATGGTCATACTCCGCACTCTGTGGCGTCTGATATTGGTCTTTACTGTGTACCAATGACCCAGAGAAAGGCGCTAGGTTTGTTTTGAGTTACAGTTTTTAAGATAATTCTTTCTAATCTTTGAATATATCTCGTTGTATTTGTTGTACTGTAAAGCTAAATAAAATTAAAAAAAAAATATAATAATAATAGTAAACAGAAAAGTAAAAGTTTGTATTACGTGTCTTAGATAGGTTTTTTGACTTTTGACTTCAATGTAAAATGGCGATCCGAAACTTTCGATGATATAAAGTAATCATTGTGCAGTCGTTGTGCTAAATATGAACACGGGGGTATTTAGGATCCATGATATGAACACGCTTTACAAAATAGGTAATCTAAAATACAATGGTAGATAGTTTATGTAAAGTTTGGCTATGGGCCGAACTTGCCCCGCCTTAAGTGGGCAAACTTGCCCCAGACAGACAAATATCACGTGACAGCTCCTTTTAAGATTAACAATGTTTTATATCGAAGCACATGATCCTTTCGCAATAAAAATATAGAATTTAAATCAGAATCTTAACACATCTTTAGACAAATATAAACTGAAACAACTATGAAAAATTTACTAATCATGCAAGAAAACGAGTTTTCTGGTATAATTCAACAATGCAGCCATTGTGTACTCATGTAGACAAACTCGTCACAAGTAATTTCCAAATAAGTTTTCTAGCCCCATATCTTAAGCCCCAATTAAGCCCCAGTTACACTGTTACGATTAAAGCCCCGATTCACCACGACTCATCCCGATTTGAGACAGATGGTAAAATCGGGGTGCATCGGGATGCGTCGGGATGGAAAAAAGAAATTCCAGCATCAATACGATGTCTCACGATGCTCCTACGGTGTCTGCACGATTCATCTACGGATCCATTACGACTCATGACGGCAGCGCTACGATTCACCACGGTGGAGCTACGAATGCTCACGATGCCTCCACGATTCGATACGGTGCTAGTACGATTCAAGCCGGTAGCGCTACGGTAGCGTCACGACCTCCCACGAATGTGCACGATTTAGTGGTTGTCATTCGACAGTCCTAGGAGGTAGGGGTTACTCTCATTTTTTCTCCATATGTAGGCTCGGGCCCAGCATCTACCGTTCACCCCCCCCCCCCCCCAAAAAAAAAAAAATATCAGGAATTTCAAGCAAACCCCCCCCCCACACACACACACACACACAAATTAAATTCTAAATTTTAGCAACTAAAAAAATATTCCCCATTCTGTACATTGACCTTAAAAAAGACCCTAAAATGCATAGAAATGGCCCCTAAATAAAGTCCAATATTGTGATGATCCCCCCCAAAAGAAATATTCACAAAATCTTAATACCCAAAAAATATTCATTTTTCTGAAAACCCCAAAATTTGAACCCCCCAAAATAACCAGAGCCTACGTATGTATGAAAATGTATCAGAGTAACCCCCCTGGGGCGACAGTTTATCTCTTCAACCTTTGACGAAGTCAGTCATGCCATCAAAAAGAAAAGCTGCGGGAAAATCAAAACAGTAACCAGACCCACGGGCTAGGCTCAGACCTGTCCCAAGTCCAGTGCCATGTCCAGTTGTATCAGATGACTTCCAGTTAAAACTGCAAATTTGCAATTTGAAGTCTCTGGACACAATCCAAGATGCGCTGCACTAAAATTGAGCCGTGACATGTGATTTCCAACAATGTGGCATTTTGCATGTGTAGACTCAGACGAGCTTGTGCAGCCTCCTTTTAAGCTTAGAAACTCCAAATTATGTTCGGTCAGTTGCCTAAGGGTCATAAACTATTCAAGCGACTAGCAAATGCTCTGATCAGACTGCGCGTATACGCAGGCTGGTCTGAGCCTTTGTTGGTCTCACATACCACATTGTTGGAAAACTCATGTCGCAGCTCAATTCACTTTTGAAATGATTTTCAGCAAGAACCTTGTGTCAGTGATAACCCGATTCGCTACGAACGCACACGAACGCCCACGAATGACCACGAATAATACCACGGTACCACTAGGAGTGACGGTAGAGCTACGATTTAGGCCACGCCCACAATCCAACACGATTCACCCCGACGAGTTTAAACGGTTTAAACTCGTCGTAGCCTTGTCGTGGAGGTTGCCGAATCACCAGGAGTCTTCACGAATCACCACGGTACTACTAGGATTCGCGCCGATGTCTCTACGGTGCTGCTACGACTCATGCCGATGCATCACGACTTAAAGCTAGAGATTTCAATGCGACCAGTTTGTCTACTTATGATTTTTCTACTCTTTACACTACTTTACCTCATAATTTAATTAAAGATAAACTTATTGATCTTATTGAAAGAACCTTCCAGAGAGAAGGCTCTCCTTACCTTGCATGTAGTGACAGAAATGCATTTTTTACTTCAGAAAAACCTAAAAAATATCATGCATGGTCGTGTAAAAATGTATGTGATGCGCTGACCTTTTTGTTGGACATCATTTTTATTTGATTTGGCACCAAGCTCTATAGACAAGTAGTTGGGATTCCTATGGGCACTAATTGTGCTCCCCTGGTTGCAGATTTATTCCTGTTTTGTTATGAAAGGGACTTTATGATGTCTCTTTCTGATGATAAGCAGGCTGATGTTATTGATGCGTTTAACACTACTTCCAGATATTTGGACGACATTTTAAATATTAATAATGTTTATTTTGAAAATATGGTTAGTCAAATATACCCTTCAGAGCTCCAACTTAATAAAGCCAATGCCTCTGATACCGAAGCCGCATTTTTAAACTTGCATTTGTCAATTTCTAATGGTATTGTTTCTACCAAAATTTATGATAAACGTGACGACTTTGATTTTGAAATTGTCAATTTCCCATTTTTAGATGGTGATGTTCCTCGTTCTACATCCTATGGAGTCTATATCTCTCAACTCATTCGTTTTGCTAGAGCATCTAGCTATGTTACTGACTTCAACACTCGCAATAAATTGTTAACTCAGAAACTTCTTAAACAGGGCTATCGGTATCATAAACTTCGTAAAACATTTTCAAAATTTTATAGACGATACTTTGATTTGATTTCTAAATTCCAAGTTGGACTTAAATCTCTCTTGCGCCAAGGACTTTCGGAACCTGATTTCTATGGTGACTTGGTGTATAAGTTGAAGAAGATTGTTGGCTCTAATAATTTTTCAGCGCAGTTCATTAAAATAATTTCCCATTATAAAAAGATTGGCTATAACATTAATGTATTGCAACAGACTGCATGCTTGGTAGTCAACCCAATCACAGTTGGCAACTTTGCTTTCCTCTTTAATTGCACGCCGGTGGGTCGGACTTCAGACTCTATGATGGGTCCGACTTAAAGACTTATCTATTGATGAGATGGTAGGGGCCTGATGCTTTGGCTGTTTGTCGGGCCCACCGGGGTTTACCTGTTGGATTACTTTTGCTCCGGTATTCAGTTTAATTTACTGTTGAGTCCTTATCCTTGCTTTATCTCCTTGTTATATCTTGATTTATATGTTTTAGGAGATAATGCATTGATAAGTTAGGGGTCTTTCATGCAAACCAAATATCTATGTGTCTTGATCCACATCTGAATTAAGGGTGAGGTTGGCGTCGTTAAACCGGTTTAAGCCCTCCAGTAAAATTACTTTTTTACTGACCGTTCCAAGGCGGTGCTTCTTTTGTGGATCGTTTTTGTAAGTTATGCTTCATGTTGGTGTGTGTTGATCTTTCGTTGTTTTACTTGTAGCCTTTTGGTCACCTGCTGGGAAAGAGCTGACCTCTAGGCCGTCATGTTTGTTGTGTTTTGTCACTTTCCCAAATACGTCATGGTCCACATTTGAATTAAGGGCGAGGTTGGCGCCGTAAAACTGGTTTAAGCCCTCCAGTAAAATATTTTACTGACCGTTCCAAGGCGGTACTTCTTTTGTGGGTCTTTTATGTTTTTGTCTGTCTTGTGTTTGCTATGTTTTGTGCGCGTCTGTTTATATGTGCTTCGTGGTCACCTGCTGGGAAAGGGCTGACCTCTTGGCTCTCGTTTGTGGTGTCTTCTGTGAGTTTGTCACTTTCCCATTGGAATCCTGGGTCAGGTGTGGTACTTGATTGTATCGATTCCTGATCTTTGCAACCTTATTACTTTGATAAATCGGAGTGAGTCGTAGCTCCGTCGTGGCCAAAATCGTGACAGTGTACTTAACATGCTCAATATAGCCACATGCCGAGCATGCCCCGAGGCCGAACTAGCCCCGGTCTCCCCTACATAAAGAGGATGTATGCGGCCTACTTTTCTGAAAATATTATTGGTTGACAAAAACTGGAACGTGGTGAATATTAGGAAAGAATCCCCATATTGACACTAATTTTAGTGTTCAATCTGGGGATATTTCTAATTTTAATGAGTCAGAAAAAATATATGTAGATGTATTCATTTACACTTATGGCAGTAAGGTATACCCTGGGGAGTCTTCTTTCAATTTTTCAAAGTATGTAGCAGTTATTAATGCTAATAATTTGAGACCGATGTTTAATAGGTCATATCATTTATAAGCACAAAGAGGGTGTTAATCCAGGTGCCCCCACCCCTGTGGCTAAACAGCTTTCGAGGAATTAAATAATTTCATTTTGTATCTGTTATAACATACACATTATTATCGAAATCCATGTATGGGCAGATTTGGAATCCCCCTTTGTTTGTGGTTTGATGCATACCAATATGATAGAATAAAGATTGTCCAAGGAACTGTCTTCTCGGCTACAGAGCATTGGGGCCAGTGGATTGAGTGTAGCATTACCTTCGCATATGTAACTTACAGTCTATTGGCCACACTCTGAATCGTATATTTTCTTTGCAATCTGATATTCTTTTGAAATCAAACACTTATCAACCACTTTATGGTTAATCAAAGGACAACGCTTTGACGTCATTAACGACGGTGCTGAGGTAATGTTAGCATATAAGCTCTGTCACATGTGTCACATAACCAACAGCTTTAACAAGCAACAGATGGATAGGATAGATTAAAAAGACTTCACAAAAACCAATATGTTTGTCAGAGTCCTTTGCTTTTAATGGGTCTGAATTTTGCCGACTGACCCCTTATGCAGTTGTCGCTTGTTCTATATGGACCTTGACGCGAGGAAACCTATCTTCGGTGGTTTGCGAACAACACAGGCGCAGACGAGCTTGCGCATCCACGCAGTCTGATCAGCACCTTTGTTATTAGCTTATTTGAAAGTATCATATCGAGACTTGCTGCTTACGAAGTTTCAGTCTTCTATCTAGTCTTTGTAGCTGAGCAGACTGCATTGAAGCTCGCTTTGTCGGAAACCTGTTTAAATAATGACGACTGTTAACCTCTGGTATCGTTTGCTTCAAGTTCTGTTCTTTTAATTGCAATTAAGATTGTCCTTTATTGCGCTTAGTGACTTAAAGACAAAGATTACTGTCCAATAGAGATCATTAAAGGATTAACTGATAAGGGACAGTTTCAGTATCTCACAAAATTAATGGGGCCTCAAGAGGGGACTTACCTGTATGAAACACAATTTCATTCACTCAGATAAAGATCAATATTTTATCATAAAATACCTAATCCCTTTATGGGACCACTTTATTGCCCCAGTAAGGAAGTCATAATCACCTCATTATGGCTGTCCTTTTGATCTGCCCAGTATGACCCCTGGAGAGAGTCATAATGAGTGGTACCAGTATTATTGCTAAAATATTTGTCCCTTTAACTGAGCAAAATAAAATGCAAAAAACACTACAAGGGACGTTTCATTTATTGTTTCTAAGTTATATATAATTATTATATCCAAGCAGGCACATAACATCAAAACAAAGTCGTATCAACGTCTATGTGACGTTATGACATCGCATTGACGTTGATAGTATCATACGACGTTGTTATAACGGTATATGTCTACGGGGATGCGAACATTGATGATCTATTTTCACAGTTTGGTCAATGTAAGAGCACCGGCGGTTGCTACAACGAGCTGGTGGTGGCAATTTTCCGCACTGGTGCTGGCGTAAAAGGTAAAAATCTATATCTGTTGACTTTATGATTTATTTACAAGCTTGCATTTATTTTATTTGAGATGACCTGACGCACAGACCATCGATAACATTGCAAATAAATGGCTCTGCCTAGCAATTGGTGATTTTAATCATGGTTTGGACTGCAAATTCAACACAGTCATGGAGTTTTGCGGTAACAGGTGTTTTTTCCTAGTGTAACTGCCTAAAATGAGGGAAATCTGCATGTCTAAGCGCAACTGTTGTCATATTCACATGATGTAACATCCAAAAAACGATTACCACTTTGTATTTTTTGCTTGGTAAACTAGCAAAAGTTTTATTGAGGAATTTTATTACAACGCATTGGGAGCATCTTTTAAAGCATCGATACAACGCACTAATTGTTGCACAGAAGTGCTGTGGTTGCTGGAGCAGACTCACCACAGTATTCGTTGTTAACATAAGATCGCATAAACGTTACAAAAATCGCCATTTCAGCCAGCAAATGATATTTCTATAGTGTGACGAAGGCTCAGGCGAGCCTATGCAAACGTGCAGACTCCTTAGAGCCTTCTCTGCCAGCATAGGAGATCTTGATACTTATCCCATTTTCCTGTGACTTTGCCTGCGCAATTGTGCAGACTCGCCAGAGGTTTCGCTGCTGGCGTGAATAGCACACAAATCGCCATTTAAGGTAGCACACGAGATTTTGTACAGTGACAAAGGCTAAACTAAGCCTGTGCAAATATGCAGACTCGCCAGAGCCTTCGCTGCTCGCACAAAATGGCATTCAATCGCCATTTGAGTCACCACACGAAAAACTTGGACTGTGACGTAGGCTCACACTAGACCAAGTAAATGTGCAGACTCGTCAAAGCCATCGCTGTTCGCACGAATGACACCCAAAATAGTGAGTATGATCGCGAAATATCACAATCACAAACTGCAGACAAATCCATGGCACAGAGAGGAATAGCCACACAACAATCACGAGACACCAAGAAGGCAAACTAATCAAAGCAACCAGCTCTCTCTCTTCCCCAGCAAGATGATCGCAAAACAAGAATGGACATAAAGTAACAAAATATAGAACAATTACAGAATCATATAATGGGAGTAACAATCAACAACGAATCAACAACAATAGCAGAACCACCGCCTTAGAACAGACAGCAGCCTAAGCCACTTTGGAGCTAAATGCATTTTACTGGTACCAAATCTTCGCCCTAGACTCTGCTGTTGTTGAAACACAACTAGAGGACCTGAAGGTCCTGAGATGCTCACCTGACCTCTTTAATTATGTTAAAATAGGTCAAGGTCAACTACAGCTTATAATAAAACATATTTTGTTTTACCATATATGGGGGTTGCAGCCATTTCCGTCAAGTGACTTAAAACAATCTAAGTCATAAATACTCCATCAAACAGCCCAGTGATATCTGAGAAACCAATGTTTATATAGGTATGTGGCAGTTCAAATGGGTGGCATTGGATAAAAAAGGTCAGAGGTCAGCTTGACATTTGGTACTTATATAAAGCCATTGTCTCATAAGGTTAAACATTTCTCGAAAGTATTATGCTTTCGGCATAAACAGTCATAGAAAAATGAACATTTCAAGATAATTCCCATATAAATGCATTAGGAATCAAATTTGACCTTGCTATAAAGTAGGTCAAGTTAGATTCATCATTTGTGCAAACCTGGTAGAGACCACATCCCCAATGCTACATACCAAGTCCCAAGGCCATTGGCCTTTTGTTCCAGGGAATAAAATATTTAAAGGGTTTTTAACATATATGGGTGTGGTGGCCTTGACCTTGAAACTTATTTATGGCCACTGTATCATTAGGTTTAACATATCAAGTGAGAATAATGACTTTGACTTCAACAATATTAAAAAAAAATCACATTGAAATGCAATCTGAAGCAAATTTGACCTTGATGTTAAGTAGGTCAAGGTCAACCTAGGACCATCATTTGAACAAAGTTGGTAGACCCAACATCCAAAATGTTACATACCAAGTCCCAAGGTCATCTGCCTTCTGGTTCTGGAGAAGAATTTTTTTTAAATGGTTTTTACCATATATGGGTATGTCGGCCATCTTGGTCAAGTGACCAAAACAATTTGTATAAATATGTCTAACTTATTGTACGGAGTCTTCATATGAAATTTGAGATCAATTGGCCCAATGATTTCTGAGAAAACTAGGTTTTAATATATTGATGAGACTCCAATATGAGCGGCTTGGCTGAAAGATCAAAGGTCGACCTTGACCTTTGGAACTTATTCATAGCCATTGTCACATTAGATTAAACATATCAAGAGAGAATAATGACATTGGCTTCAGTAATTTTCAAAAGATCAACTTTTCAAATATTTCCCCATTTAAAAGCATTAGGAAGCAAATTAGACCTTGATGTTAAGTAGGTCAAGGTCAACCTAGGATCATCATTTGAACAAACTTGGTAGGCCTTACATCCCTGATGCTACATACCAAGTCCTAAGGTTATCGGTCTACTGGTTCTGGAGAAGTAGATTTTTAAATGGTTTTTACCATATATGAGCATGGCGGCCATCTTGGTCATGGGACCAGGACCATTTGAACAAACTTTCGTTCCCCCATCCTAAGGAGTCTCCATATGAAAATTGAGTTCAATTGGCCCAGTGGTTTCAGAGGAGAAGATGTTTGAAAATGCTGACGGATGGATGAAGGACGACGGACGGACGACGAACGATGGACGCCGGTGTCACTGGTATACTAATAGCTCACCTCGGAGCCTTCGGCTCAGGTGAGCTAAAAATGTTAAGCTCACATGGAGGCTTCTTATTGTAATGTATCTTAACGGACAAACAATCTCATTAAATTAAAAGTTTGGGGGCCAAAATACGCAGAAACACTATCAAAGTGTGAACAGGGCTAGCTCTGGAGCGTCTCTGGTGAGTGTGCACTTTTGCAGAGTCGCGCTTGAGCCTTCATCAGTGTACAAAAAACACACACACACACAAACTATGCCTATTGACTATGTGATTTCTTTTTAAGCTTGCAATTATTTTACTTTTGATGCAATTGGTGCACAAACCGTCAGTAACATTGTAGTTTATGGCTCTGCCATGCAATTGGCGATTTAATTCATGGTTTGACTGACAAATACTACACAGTTATGGAGTTTGACAGTGGCAGGTGTTTTTCTATTGTGACTGCCTAACTTGAGTGAATTCTGCATGTCTAAGCACAACTGCAGCTATGTTATCATAGTCCCATAAAATAAGATCCAAAAACGATTTCTACTCTCTATTTTATTCTATGCAGAGAAGGCTCTGGTGAGTATGTACATTTGCACAGGCTCACCTGAGTTTTCGTTACAGTACTAAATATCACGTGCTAGCTCAAATGGCGATTTGTGTACCTTATATAAGAACAGTAAATGCTGTGGTGAGGCTGCACCAGTAACCATGGCACATCTTGGCAACCCTCAGTGCGTTGTATCAATGCGTCAAAAAATGCTCCCAGTGCGTTGTAATAAAATTCCTCAATAAAACGTTAGGTAGTGTACCAAGAAACACAAATACAAAGTGGTAATCGTTTTTTGGATGTTATTACATGTAAATACGATAACAGCCGTGCTTAGACATGCATATTTCCCTCAATTGAGGCAGTTACACTAGAAAAAAGCACCTGCCATGGCAAAACTTTAGAACTGTACTGGATTTGCCGTCCAAACCATTAATTAAATAACCAATTGCTTTGCAGAGCCATAAACTGCAATGTTACCAATGTTGTGTCATCGCAAATAAAATAAATGCAAGCCTATAAATAAATCACAAAGTCAACAGGTATAGTTTTTTACCTTTTACGCCAGCACCAGTGCGGAAAATTGCCACCACCTGCTCGTTGTAGCAACCACCGGAGCTTTTACATTGACCCATGTGATTTTGGCAAAAACTACATATATATCATTATTTTCTATAAAAATGTGTGTGCGGGGGACATCATTTCATCCAGGCTCTCCTTAATAACAATACGTCGCTATCGGATTTGCACCAATGACCGTTTGGCTGTTGACCAAAATCGCCAACAACATTTCTACTGGCAGAAGATCAAAAACGTCATTTATATGGCTTTTTGCTGGTCGGCCTGAGACAGTATGGCGGCTGGGTTGGCATATGAAAACCTATGTAAAACATGTGACCTCAGGGTGAAGCCATTTTGGCCTCAGAGTTATGATTTTAAACAATTTGGGAGAAATCTATTTGGTGATGCTATATACCAAATATCAAGGCTCAAGGCTAAGTGGTTTCATACAAGAAGAGTTTTATGTTTTCCTTATATAAGTCTTTGTAAATCGTGTGACCCTCTGGGCGAGGCCATTTTGCCTCAGAGGCATACTTTGAACATACTTGGTAATCGTCTAGTAGATGATGTTACATGTCAACTATCAAGGCTGTAGTCATAATGCTTTCTGACAAGAAAATATTTTATGTTTTCCCTATATAAGCCTGAGTAAAACACGTGACCTTTAGACGGGGGGGGCACTAATGGCCCCAGTGTTGATCAAACTTGGTAATGGTTCATTGGATGATGCTGCATACCAACTATTATGGCTCTCATCCTTGTGGTTTCAGACAGGAAGAGTTTTATGTTTTCTCCATATGAGCCAATGTAAAATATGTTGCCCACCAGGACGGGGTCACTTTTGACCCAAAGGGTATGATTTGAATAAATTATAGGTCTACTAAATGATGCTTCATACCAAATATCATGGCTCTATGCCTAGTGGTTTAAGATAAGAATGGTCTTTGAATAATTCTCTATATAGGTTCATGTAAAACGTGTGATCCTAGGGGAAGGTCAATTTTGGCTCCAGGGACATAATTTGAACAAAAGGTCCACTAGATGATGCGCCTAAACAAATAACAAGTATATGTACACTTTTGTCCTTGGTGATAAATAAACAAGAAGCCTCACTTTATTACATATAGGTCAATGCATTTTGATACTTTGATGAAAAATTGTTTATAAAAGACGTGGCCGAGGTGAGGTCCCTTGGGAAACAAAATAAGCTTTTGATAAAGTTGATGATATGGAAAAAAACTTGGGATAATTGTTTTTGCGTGTAATGAACAAGCATATTCTGATTAAAACCAAGAGGGTAAAAAGAAGAAATCAACTCAAATGGCTAATATCTGAGAATTTATATTTAATGAAAGAACGAGACAATAAATAAACGATAGGTAGAAGGGCCGAGTACTAAATCATAAATAATAACATTTCAAAAATGATAGATAAAGCAAAAATTGTATTGAAATAAACTTGAGGATTGACAAGATGATCTTTGAACTATTTGGAAAATATTTCCACTGTTTGGTGCCTGCAAAAATGGGATCTACAGAAAGTGCTTTAAGCATTAAAGTTGATGAAAGTGGTATCACAAACGAGCAAGTGATTTCTGATAATTTGAATGAGTTATTTATCGATGTAGCTTCTAAACTTGAATAGCCACGAAAGCCCTCAAACTTTAAGAAACTGAACAAGTTCATTAATTCAAAGGTGACTGATGATGTTTCTTTTTACATACCCTTAACCAAATTATGCCGAATGGAATTTCCCACACTTAACAAATTGGAACAGTCCATTTCCGTGTTAAGGGAGGTTGGATGGTATTTTTTTATTTTTATTCAAATTTAGATAGAGCATTCTACAAGCAAACAGTGGAGACCCAGATCAGATGCGCAATTTGGGGCATCTGGTCTGGGTCTGCACTGTTTGCATATGTCCCACAAAAGTTCGCAAGGCTAATATGGGTTAATGATATGGGTTAATTATAATTGTTCATTTGTAATTTCTTTTCTTTCATCGAAGGATTGTGCTAAATCAAAATGAAGGCTTGGGCTGTATAGGACTGTTATAAATTGTCCCTAACGTTCTGTCACCCAGTATCTTTTATCATAAAAAGAATTATGACTTCTACTATTTGTCCTTCAATTTGGAAAGATGCTAAAATAAAACTAATTTACAAACCAGGAGCAAAAGATGAAGTAAATAACAACGGACTGACTTCCATATAACATAGCCTCGCGATGTCAACAAGCGTTCTCAAAGCCTTGCCTGGTAAACTTGATATCAAAAGACACTCACCTAGTATTCTCTATATCTCGGCAAGCCTCGCGATGTCAACAAGCATTCTCAAAGCCTTGCCTGGTAAACTTGATATCAAAAGACACTCACCTAGTATTCTCTATATATGGCATACCACAGCTAGAGTTCTATTTCAGGTCGTCTGTTATTTTTGAGTGTTATTAACTTACCCCTATTTATTGGGGACTCAATTTAATCTGTAGATTTATATGCTGATGATGCGACATCGTATGATATTGGTTAATAAAGGGTATTATTTCAAACATGCTTTGAATTTATTCCTAATTTGGTGCCTAGCTAAAAGTATGATAATAAATATAGACAAAGCACCACTTATGTTAATATCAAGTAAGCAGAAGAGAAAATATTTGAAAGACAATAGTTCGGCCCTTGTTTGTGATAATTTTTATTTGAAATGAATAAATTGTGGGAAAGTTTGCATTATCAATATAGATTAAATCTTAACATGAACAAATCATTTTCAACATGTTTCAAAAAGATATCCTCATGCCTATGGCTTTTGTTTCAGATAAAAGCATACATTTCTTTACAATAAAGAGTGTTATTAGTTTACAATGGTAATATCAATCCTCACTTTAAATATTGTTGTGTGATTTGGTGGAATTGGTTTAATTCTAATGTATATAAAATTGAAAAATTACAGAGTTGAGCCTGTTAATTGATACTTGGTAAGGATTATACATCAATGGAAGAGTAATATGTTATCGTTTGAAGAACTAGTATTCATCAACAAAGCTAAGGTAATGTTTAAGGTAACTCAAGTCAGTTCTCCTATTTATACCACGGCAATGCTTATTAGTAAAGATACAATGCCTTTGCGCTCAAATTAAAAAAAAAGACAAGAAAAAAAGACTAATGCCTAACTCAAACATGTTTTAAAAAACGATGTTTTAATTTGGAATAGCATTACAGTTGAAATAATAAAAAAAATGCCAACACAAGTGATATTCCGTTGATACATGTTTAAAGACTATGCGCCTTATTCTTATGAGCATCATTCCCGCGTCAGGAAACAGATAAAGTTGTCTGGGTCCTGTCTTTCGGCCATTTACGGATTCGGATCAACACAGCTTTCAGAAACACGTATGTCATATCGATGTTTCGACATTTTCTTGACAAAATAAAGTAATTAAAGTGTGTCCGAAATATCTATTGTCCTTTTATCAGAACTGATCGTCTCAGTACCAAAGACAGATAAATGTAGCTCAGGCGAAATCAATCGATGTACAACATTACCCTGGTTACGAATACGAAAGTGGCCGAGTCTCTTCTATTTGTACGGTTATTTATAGCGGCGCACGACCTGACCTCGTGGCCTGGCGGTTAGCATGTCAAGCTACGAAACCAGAGAACCTGGATCGATTAACTGGTGCGCACATATTTTCAGTGTGTGTTTTTCTTCTTATTTTTAGCATTTTAATGTTAAATTGTTTCATACTAGTAAAAGTGCATCATCAAAACGACCAAAATGGTCATTCCTGAAATTTTTATTTTGAATTATGCATGAAACCTATGGGGATGGGGCTAGATTTGGACCTCCTGAAAGAGAATTATAGTCCTGCCGCAATAATAAGAAACGCGAAAATCTGGAATATTATTTTATTAATTGCATTTTTCCGAACGTTAGGCTCAAATCTGGATTTAGAAAATCCTGCAGTGTCAGAAGAAAATTGTTTGAAGAATCTACTACCACTGCCCTGACTCCTAATCTCTTGGGAATTTCGACATTTTTAGGCTTTCTGAAAAGCGGGGGGGAATCCAAACGGTGTAACAGCCATGTGACGGCCTAATTAATCTGTAATTAATATTCTACAGGTAAGTGTCAAAAGCATCACACATTTTAAAATCGCGATTGTTTTGTACATGCCAGTTTTATTTTTAAGCACTTCCATTCAGTTGATAGTATCGGTTCAATCAGCGTAGACACATATCCAACTGATCCAATACGATCAGTTTGATCCGAGTAAATACTGTTTGCTATGTTTGTAAGGACATTTTCTACTATAATAGCCTTAAAAGCATCATGGTAGAGCAAAAAACTGGCAAAAAGTAGCTTATTTGAGGCGGAACCCCTCCCCATCTGTAAAATGGAAAACGATTACATGAATGATATGGCAAGATGTTGAAGTTTCTTGGATCGCCGGAATTACTTTTTCAAAGAGGGGCAATAGTGTTAAAATTTGGCAAAAACTTCGTTTTTAGAAGTGAAATTGCGAATTTCTGAAATCCATTTGCAGCAACAGATACACGACAGCGACAAAGGAAGACTGAAAAATGATCATTGAGTTTTATACAATCCTGACCTGACTTTATTATGAAGTCAAAGTCAGAACTGAAATGTCTTTATTTTTGGGTGAAAAACAGTATTTTTATAAAAAAATAATCCAATTTTTTGTAATCTGACAGGTAAAGTTTTTAAAATTTATAGTTTTTATTTATCTTGTTTTAAATTTGATGCTGCCTTATTCAACTTACATATATCCTGTCGTGTTTACTTATAAAACCTGCCAAAATATGTTCTTGTTTTGCCTCGAAAACGGCCTTTTTGATATACAGGTGTATTTTGGGAAATGCATGTTTTGCTGTTCCATAGATATCAGGGCATTGTTATATTATGAAAATGACGTACATATAGTAAACATTTCAAATGGAAACAGCATTTATCATGTTCTGTGATATCATATCAAGTATTGACACACACTAAAAAGAGGACCAAGTGACCCTGGATCGCTCACCTGAGTTTATGTTTAAAACCTTTAATCTATATGTATCTATTAAAAACTGACCATGCTCTGGTGAGCCCTTTGTGGAGCCATTTTTGTCCCCAGAGCTCTATTTGGAGCAAATTTAAATATGGCCCATCCACTGGGTGATATCAGGGATCTAGACCTATTGGTTTCAAACCAGGAGATTTTGTATGTTTCAATTTATAAGTCAATGTACACTTTGTGACATCCAGGATGAGGCCATTTTGACCACGTAACCACAATTTGAGCAAACTCGGTAGTGTACCACAAGGTGATGTTTCATACCAAATATCAAAACTTTACAGCATTTTGTTTTCTGGCAAGAATATTTTTAATGTTTTCTCTAAATAATCTATTGATCGAGGAAAAATCTGGCAAATCATGATTAGCTCAATTGAAGTGGAACCTCTCCCTACTTGTTAAATAAGATTGTGATATACCAATGGAAAGTTTTATAACTGTACATTATGGAACCACTGGAATTACTTTTCAAAACAGGGGCAGTGACTCTTTATTAGGCTTCGAAGAAGGGCACCCTCATTTAGCATCTTAAATAAGCAAAAGTTAGCTGGATGAAAAGAAATGCAAAAATGCAAATAATTTCAAAATTTTTAAGTATTAGGGGTGCAAATTTAACCATATAAGCTATGCATTAAAACAGTTAGGCGTATTCTAATGTAATACATAAGAACGCGGATCTGACAAAAGGGACTTTAAGGAATCCAAGTAGTTATTACGTAAGAGACATTTGTAAAATACTTAAAATAACATAAAATTACATAGCTTTATATTTCCATAAAATTGCTTTTTAAACTTTGATACCATCAAAATAATAAAAGTTTCTGATTATACTTTTTTAAGTTTTCTATAAGGGTTGTTGCCATGTAAACACTCAGATCACATCACCTACGAGTAGTTCATTTTGAATGTCTATAGTACGATCTAGAAGATATTAATTCGTGTAACTTCATCTGCATTTTCCTTATCACAGGTATGAGATATGAGAAAACTTTATATTTGCTAGATTCTTATGCTGAACATGCAGTAATCAACAAACAAATATAGACCAACACTCTGACGTCATCATTCCGTTAAGGCCATTATTGACGTCACATTCCAAACCTAATTACAAATGTTGTTTCTTACATCCATATAATTATCAGTTTCGAAGATAATCACTTCAATTTTTCAGGAAATGCTCTAAACATGTAATACTTTGCAGGTAAAACATTAGCCTGATTTTGATTTTCGCGACCATGGGGTACCTTTCCTCATATCCTGGCCCATATATATGCAGAATGGAAGTACCTGATTTATCTTTTTTGACATCATTATTTAGTACCATGATTTCTTTTATTTTAATCTATTGTCTTCATTTTACACATACTGTCAGTGCGTACGATTTGAACGCATTCCAAATCAAGTATGGTCTTTTATCCGTCGGCTAATTAAAAATATAGGTTTTGCCTTTGAGTATTAGTAGCAGCATGGAGTTTGTGCATCGCCACTTGTCCTCTTAAATCTGTTTTCAAGAGTAACTATGTAAGTGTTATAACAAGAACTTACCGTTTAACTTTATGCCTCGATGTTCATATTTGGTGCGTATTTCAAATTATCAATTTAATCTTGGAGTTAAAGGCCAAGGTCAAATTAAGACAAAATCTGTAATACGACTCATAACATGAGCTCCTCTTGAGGGTGTACATATATGGCACAATAATTGTCTATGAGGTGTAGATTACAACATAGGTTTCTTATCACCGCTTTGCCATTGGTGTCAAAAGACAAGATCACATATACTTACAATCAGTTTATGGCTTGTTATGCGAACTCCTCCTTCATTTTTAACCAGTGGTGCTCATACTTAGCACAATTATTGTTTATGGTGTGTGATTACAAAGTACGTTACATATCACCGATATGGCCCTGGAGTCAAAGGTTAATTAGAATTTGTCTTACAGTGGCATGTTTTTGACAGAGATGCTTCATATTTTGTAGAATAACTGCCAATATGACAATTGAGCATTAATTTTCAAAATAATTTGATGCCGGTTGTATGGATTGTAAAGCAATATCTCTAACATGTTTTGTTGTAGATGGTTCATAGTTTGCACACTTATTGTCTAAGGTGTTATTTTGTCACTAATAGCTACTGACATGACCTTTGTATCAAAGTTCAAGGTCAAACTGCTTAAAATCTACATTTTAAACCATCAACGTGGTACTAATCATAAATGTGTTTATGACTCTCCTAGGTTCTATGCGAGGCAGACCAAATAGTGGATTATGAATTCCCTGCATGTGGTAATAAAGAGGTCCTTAAAGGGTTTAGCTATTTTCTGATAAATTATTTATATTAATCTTAGTGAACCTATATAGGCGGTAAGTCCCCTCTTGGAGCTCCCTTAGTCCGGTGAGATTTTGAAATACACTTAGACATGAAATAATCTTTCCCTTAGCAGTTAATCTGCTGATGACAACTCATAAACCAAAATATATACCTTTAAGCTTTGCATTAACTGCATGTAATGCATTCTGTTTGGGAAAAGGTGTATAAATGACCATGTTTGGGACACTGACTGTCTATGGTTTTATGATGGCACAATCTCCTCCTAAATTACTAACTAGATTTTAACTAAACTTTGCAGGAATGATTCTTATATGACCCTGTTGAATAATTGTTCAAATAGTTTAATCAATTGCATATCTAGGTCACATGGGCTAAAATACATTTTCAAAATGAAAATCTTCCTTTTTGAAACCACAATGCCTAGAGTCTTAATATTTGGTATGTATCATAACCTAGTAGACCTCCACCAAGTTTGTCCAAATTATAGCCATGTGGTTTTAATGGCACATTCCTGGAGGTGGCATATTTTACATAGGTATGTGATCACCTGCTGGGAAAGAGCTGATCTCTTGGCTCTCTTGTGTGTGGTGTTTTCTTGTATTTTGTCACTTTCCCATATGGTGTCTTGGGTCAGTTGTGGTACTTGATTGTATCGATTTCTGGTTTTTGCCCTCTGCTTTACTTTTATATTGGGAAAACATAACCAAATCTTCTTGTCTGATACGACAATGCCTAGTACCTTGATATTTGGTATGCAACATCACCTAGTACGCCTCTACCCATTTAACCCAATTTGGGGCACAGGGACTATTAAGTGGACCCGCCTGCGAGCTCACACATTCACTATAGGAATCTATTGGGAAAATCTCCTTGTCTGACACCACAAGGCATGGAACATTGCTATTTGTTATGTAGTATCACCTAGTATACCTCTACTTAGTTTGTTCACATAATGTTCCTTGTGCCAAAACTGGCCCCACCCTGGGGTCACATGTTTTACATAGGCTATATATGAAACACTTAAAATAGTTTAGTCTGAAACCACATAAAAAAAAACCTAGAGTCTATATTTGGTATGTAGCATCATATAGTAGACTTACAAAGTTTGTTGAAAATTATGGACCTATGGCCAAAATTGAGGCCACCTCGGGGATCAAGGTTTTATATTTAGCTTATATAGAGAACATATTAAAACACATTCTTGTAAGATACTGAAAGGCTTGATATTTAATATGTAGCATCACCAAGTGGTACTCTACCAAGTTTGTTCAAATTATAGTTCTGTGGTCAAAATGGCATCGTCCTGGAGGTCACAGAGTTTATGAGGCTGTTATTGTTCTTTGACTTTTCCTCTCGGTGCCGTGGGTTTGTATGCAGTTTGTGAGTGTGAAATTTGCTGGTCATAAATTCTTTCTTACATTGACTTACACCTATGGTGAAAACATAAAAAAAAAATATTTGTGTCTGAAACCACCAGGCCTAGAGCCCTGATATTTTTGGTATGTAGCATTAGCTGGTAGACAACATTTAAATGTGTTCCAATTATGACTATGGGACCGAACATGGACCACAAGGCAGGTCATCAAGAGCGTGGCCAGTTTCCAATAGATACCTATAGATAAGATGTTTAAAACAAAACTCAAGTGAGCGATCCAGGGTCACTTGGTCCTCTTTTTATTATGTCATTATTTGATATGATATCATAGTACACGATAAAAGTTGTTTCCATTTGAAATGTTTACTATATGTACGTCATTTTCTAAATATGGCAATGTCCAGATATACAAGTAATAGTAATACATGCATTTCACAAAATATACCTGATTATCAAAATGCCAGATTTTGAGATCAAAACGAAAAAAATATGGTGTTTTTTTACGTATACACGACAGAGATATATGTAAGTTGACTAATTCAGTATCAGGTTTGAAACAAGTTAAATAACAACTCTAAATTTTAAAACTTTATCAGCCAGATTACAAAAAATCGTGTTTAAATTTATAAAAACCACCGATTTTCACCCAAAAATCAAGACATTAAAATTCTGGTTTTGACACCATAATAAAATCAGAGATGACTTATATAAGACTCAATAATCATTTTTCAGTCATTCTTTTCTGTTGTCATGTATCTGTTGCTGCAAATGGATTTCAGAAATTCGCAATTTCACTTCTAAAAACGAAGTTTTTGCCAAATTTTAACACCACTGCCCCTCTTTGCAAAAGTAATTCCGGCGATCCAAGAAACTTCAACATCTTGTCTCATCATTCATACAATCATTTTCCATTTTACTGATGGGGAGGGGTTATCGCTCAATTTTCGATAGTTTTTGCTCTACCATCAGGGCGTGACTGCACTAACAAAAATGAACTGTTCCATAAAATAGGGGTGTTACAACGTTGTGCCATGCAATTGTTTGTATTAACAAGAGATCTTTTACAAGAAATTCGATGGCGCAGTAAGTATAACGGTTGTACTCAAATAATTTGATAACAAGGTTGAGGGTTTGAGCCCCAGTAAACCCTATTTTATTTTTATTTATTTATTTTTTTTTTTTTGCTTTCGCAAAGATGCTGAAAATTTTTGTGATTTACATGTTTGCAGAAAAGGCGTGTTTTGATGTATTATGCACATGTTAAGCGACTTCACTCAGTAAAATGGCGAAGCTTGTACGGAGATACAGCGTCAATGCAAGAGCTTTTATTGAAACGTGTACAAGTTCTGCATGGAGCTAAGAAGTCTGGGATGAAACTGTCATATTACTGTCACTTGATTTCACTTTACATAAAATTAATTTATTCATTGGTGAAAGAATGATCATACTCCATGCTGGTACAATGAGGGATTCGTACCCAAAGCTGACGTTGTGTTCAGGGCTCTTAGCTCTAGTGGCGATACCATGAGAAAATGAACCATAAAATGATTGTTCGTTGGCTGGAAGACAAACTGATTCCATACCTGCCTCCCAAATGTGTATTAGTGATGGACAAGGCCGCCTATTACAATGTGCAAGTCGACAGACGTCCTGTTAGGGCAACCAAGAAACACTTGATACAAGAGTGGTTGACCAGGCACGGTATTAAATGATCCGCTGGCATGTTAAAAGATTAGCTGCTTGAACTATGCAAGACCCACCCACAGGAGCCTGTCAATGTGTCGCGCCTTCCACTTAACAAGGCTAAAAAAGCTCATCCTGGAAGCCATGCAGTCTATAACAGCTAAGCACTGGCCAGACTGCATTGATCACGTCAAGGGCATCGAGGTGAATTATTGGGCGAGTGACATCGCGAGGAATGAGATGCCTGAACCTCTGGTTGAGATGATAATTACTCTGCGACAGACTCAGCAAGCAAGAACGAGGATGAAATTTGAAAATTCTTAGTACTGTGATGAAATTGCTAAATAAATATATATAAAAAAACCGAGCAGAATATGCAACTGCAAATAAAAACACACGAAAAAATCATTTTATAATATATAAAACTTACGTTGCTATATTCAAATGATTAAACGTCAATATAATCGCTAGAAAAAAATCAAGTCCGAATTGAGGCTCGAACTCACGATTTCGTGTGTTTTAGGAGAGCGTTTTAACCACTGAACCATATATAGAGATATCAATTCTATATAGCTTTTAATGATTTAAAGAAATTTTACAAACAGTTAACGGTAAATTATCTGCTCAACCCAGAAAATTGGACTCGACCAAAGGTCAATACTGAGAGGTCACAAATGAATAACACAGCGTGATGTGGCTATTATGGACAGTTATATATAAAAAAAAATTTACAGTGGTAAACGGCCTAAACATTTTCAACTACATATGAAGTATTATAGTCAACCATTCATTTTTTGTGATAAGTTAATTTGAGCTGTTTACATACATTCTTTCAATGGAACCACTCAAGTCAGGGATAATCCTGGACCTAAATGATGATGGGCCCTTAAAATGGGCAAATGGCCCATATCCTATTCAAATCCATGCAGATTGCATAACTTTAATGGGCCTTTTGAAATTTCTATGGGCCCTTTGCAAAATTTGGTGGGCCCAAGAATCCTTAATATCTATATTAGAGCATAATTGACATGAGCTTTGAATAGCTTATATACGGGGCCCAGCTAAACTAGCGACCATTTTAGCAGAAATAATAGTTTTCTAACAAAATGGATTAATTATCCCTGTCAAGTGTCAAATAAGTGGAATAAAATGCCCAAATTCTATCAGAATCATTAGAGCAAAAATTAGCCGTAATACGGGCTAATATCTTTTGTCAAAATACTGCCTGAAATGATTCACGATTATTGAATGCTCAATGCGATGTAAATTGAAAACGTACATCTAAAGTCATTTATTCGCGATTCTTATTAATGCAGCAGTACTTTATATGTACGATACACTTTATGCTATACTGAACAATAGTGAAAATGCTACATTACAATATTTTATATTTGGACGAAAAGTATTAACTCAAGCTTAATAATGTTTTCAAGACATCCAGCAAGCGATTCGTCGAAGCTCCACCAATTTGTTCCGTTTGATGTCTGAGTTAATTCCTGTGTTGTGTTTAAAGCTTTATTCACCGAAGTTTGCAATTACGCATGCGCAAAAAGGATTGTTATGCTTATCAGAATTCGTCATACTCGTGTTGCATTAATACACAAGAAAACTGTATTATCACTTGAAACGAGGTCAGAAATCAACTTCGAATTTATCAAATTTGTAAAAAAATGTAATATGTCTCCCTTTGACAAAAACAAATAGCAGTGAATAGGGAATATTAAATATTTGGTAATCTTCGATTTATCACGATTTTCGAATACTTTCTTCCTTTTGCCTAATCAGGTAGATCTATCAGCACACTGTTCCTACCATTTCTCAACCAGAAATGCAACAACACATTGATTTTCCTATGGAGATTTCAGTGTTAAAATATCAAGTTTGGCCAATTTGACGACAAACCCGCTTTCTTGGGTTGCTTTTCTAAACGATCAATGCATATTTTTGGTTGTCACATGTCTAAGACTACAATTTCGTTCAGTCGGATCTGGTTGGCAGTGGATTTCTGAAGGCCTAAACTGTGTGAGATTTCTGTTCAAATGTGTAACCTGAAAAATTGGACCCCTGTCACATTTAAATTATTTTTTTTTCTGTCTTGTTTGTGTTATGCTTTCGTGCGCGTCTGTTTATTGATGCCTTGTGGTCCCTTGCTTGGAAATTGTGATTATGTATATACAAATACATTTAAGTTCTGTAACCATCGGAGCTGACTCATATGGTAGTAGTATATGAACACGAATATTATTTCATCCATGTTAAGGACATATGCTACTAAATACTTCCCATGTTGAAATTTGTTCAATACTTTGCATACAGTTTGTTTTATTCATGGGCTATCCATTTATGACCAATTTTCTAAACAGATGAAAGAATAACACTAGTCCTGGATATCGAGCTAAAATTGTTGCAATCTTCAGCCAGCTTCTTTCTTTTGACTTAAAGTATTGCCCATGACCTCAAACTTTTTAGAAAATGTGCAATTTTATTTGTTATCCCAAGCTGTGACAATATGCTGCATGATATATTTTGGCAACTTGTTGAAAATTGGAATTTGTTTTTAGAATTGATCATATATTAAAAATCTGATGTTGAAAATCTTAAGAATTTATTTTTATTTCATGGACTATTATAATAGATAAGAACAAAATATGGGGTCACCGAACTAATTCTCTTTCAGCAGGGCCAAATTTAACCCCACCCCATAGGTTTCATGCATAATTCAATATAGCAATGACCATTTCGGTCGTTTTGATGATGCCACTTTACTAGTATAAAGCAATTTAGCATTAAAATGCTAAAAAGGAAAGAAAAAAAACACTGAAAATAGGTGCACACCCGGGAATCGATCCAAGTCCTCTGGATACGTAGCCAGCCATGCTAACCACTAGGCCACGAGGTCAGGTCGTGCGCGGCTCTAAATAAGGTTCCGTACAAGTAGAAGAGACTCGGCCATTTTTATATTTGTAACCAGGGTAATTGTGTACATCGGTTGATTTCGTCTGAGCTACATTTATCTGTCTCTTGTATTGCGACGATCAGTTCTGATAAAAGGACAATAGATATTTCGGACATACTTTAACCCTTAATGCGCCAGTCACAACAAAAGTCGTCTGTTTTTCTCACCTGCTGAAATGTTTAAGAAGCCTCTATGGCAAACAGCGTGGACCCAGACCAGACTGCTCCTATAGGAGCAGTCTGTTCTGGGTCCACGCTGTTTGCTTCTAATATTAATTCGCCGGTAATGCTAGGCAATTATTTGCAGCAGGCGACTTCAGCAGACGACATTTTCAGATGCATTTTTTTCTTGGCGCTTTAAGGGTTAATTACTTTATTTTGTCAAGAAAATGTCACATAAGGGTATCTGAAAGCTGTGTTGATCCGAATCCGTACATGGTCGAAGGACAGGAGCCAGACAACTTTACCTGTTTCATGATGCGGGAATGGTGCGCATGGGAATTTTAAACGGGTCTTATCGTCCTTAGATCATGACTGATGTACTAAAAGCTCATTCTGATAAATCAGGTCTCAGCGGACTTCAAACATTTTTATCCAAGATTAAAAGCTCCACAGAAACAAGTTACTTCAGCCAGTATGCAAAATTATAGAACTAGTACGTACACGTCCGAGTTGTATCATGTGTGGATCCTCGCTAGCAGAGACAAGTTTTTTCTTCCTTTTTTGTGTGTCATCAACTATCAGTTACTTCTCTTATTAACTGCATTGTTGCACGTTGCCTGGTAAACGTTGTCTATCTCGCGGCATGTGCCTTTATCAGGTCATGATGGCGTTGCACTTTTTGAATCACGACGCAAATGACGCTGAATCAACACACACACAAAAAAAGGAAAATTACGTCAGAATCGCTGTTTTGAAGAGTGATATATTACATGTTTGGCGGGAAAATACCATGATTTATCAGACAAATAAAATCGGTAATTTTGTTTTTGCCGGAACTCCTTTTTCCAGACCACAGGTGACCCAAAGCATCGATGAGATGAAACGCATGTCAAAGTCATTTTCGTTTTATTATTTACAATTTTTAAACAAGCATAACGCTTCTCTGCACTTTTGACGTCACAAACATTATCAAATGACGTCATTTGCACATGCGATGACGTTGCATAACGTTTCTGTCTTCCAACACTGAAGCTGGAGGATCGAGGAACAAAAACGAAAAATTCTAGAAAATCGCAATAAATTTAGTACCAAAATGTTCGTTACGATCTAACTAAAAAAATGACTACCTACACTTTATGTTTTCGTTCACCAATTAAAAAGTTACGGACGTTTGAAATTCTGAGATGGACTTTCAAAATGGCGGACTTCCAGGGAACAGCTAGCTGATGTAGTACTGCTCGTGTTCTATGATCCCGCTAGTTTTACCACATCGCATACCGTAGTATTTTTTTTGATTTGAGCACGCAGTTCAAGCAGAATACATGTAATATACAGTTTATTAAATTGTTCCATTTAATATATGGGATTTATAAACCTCGGGAGGTGGTCAGTCCGATAAAGAAACTCGTGCGCAAGCGCACTCGTTTCTTTATCGGATAAACCACCTCCCTCGGTTTATAAATCCCATATTTCAAATGGAACGATTAATAAACGGTAAGCTGATAAATAGAATACCAGGTTCGCGTCTTTTAATATCAAGTTTACCAAGCTCGGCTTTGAGAACGCATGTTGAATCGCTCGGCAAGCCTCGCGATGTCAACAAGCGTTCTCAAAGCCTTGCCTGGTAAACTTGATATCTAAAGACTTTCACCTAGTATTCTCTATATCTAGGCAAGCCTCGCGATGTCAACAAGCGTTCTCAAAGCCTTGCCTGGTAGACTTGATATCAAAAGACTTTCACCTAGTATTCTCTATATCTAGGCAAGCCTCGCGATGTCATCAAGCGTTCTCAAAGCCTCGCCTGGTAAACTTGATATCAAAAGACTTACACCTAGTATTCTCTATATCTAGGCAAGGCTCGAGATGTCAACAAGCGTTCTCAAAGCCTAGCCTGGTAAACTTGATATCAAAATACTTTCACCTAGTATTCTCTATATCTAGGCAAGCCTCGCGATGTCAATAAGCGTTCTCAAAGCCTTGCCTGGTAAATTTGATATAAAAAAACAAACTTTCATTTAGTATTCTCTATATCTCGGCAAGCCTCGCGATGTCAACAAGCGTTCTCAAAGCCGAACCTGGTAAACTTGATATCAAAATACTTTCACCTAGTATTCTCTATATCTAGACAAGCCTCGCGATGTCAACAAGGGTTCTCAAAGCCTTGCCTGGTAAACTTGATATAAAAAAACCACTTTCACCTAGTATTCTCCATATCTCGGCAAGCCTCGCGATGTCAACAAGCGTTCTCAAAGCCTTGCCTGGTAAACTTTATATAAAAAAAAAACACTTTCACCTAGTATTCTCTATATCTCGGCAAGCCTCGCGATGTCAACAAGCGTTCTCAAAGCCTTGTCTGGGAAACAGATTTACAAAAGTCAATAGACTTTCTTCTGAATCCCTTTTGTGTTTCGAATGATCTGTATGTGAACTTATTGCATTATATGTCCACATGTTGTGGTACAAAAATGAAATTAAAGTTTAAACTAAGCCTTGCCTGGAAATTGTAAACTTGATATCAAAAGAATTTCACCCAGTAGTCTCTATATCTCGGCAAGCTTCGCGATGTAAACAAACGTTCACGGAAATTGCAAACTTAATATCAAAAGTCTTTCACCTAGTATTCTCTATTAAAGCTGCATACTCTGTAACTATGAACAGTTTTCGAAAAATTTTCTTTTCTTTTTAAATCATTTGTAAAAGAAGAATTAAGCTATGTTTTCATAATACAAATGTTCTGTACAGCTAAAAACTGCATGGAAAAGTGAATTATCTCATCAAATAGGTGTGTTTTTCTCTTGTTGGTAATTATTTGCGTCCCTCCAATAATTCTAGACCGTTGAATTTTAACATAAATGCAGTTGTTTTGATAGTGATACCTTGTTAAGATTTACGAAAATGGTAAAATTTTTACCTGAATTTTAGTATTTTTACTGTGTTCTTGAAAAATAAAAACATTGTTTTTAAAATTAGAAGATCAAAAGTTACAGACTATGCAGCTTTAACAGAGGGGGTCCAATTGCTTATCGAGGGGTCCGTACCCAAGAAAACCCTGTATACAACTACAAGTGCGCCATCATTGGCCTGTCCGCGAAACGCCAATTAAAAGGGCCGCGACATATAATTTGCAACAATGTGCCATTTTGACAAGTCTGGACTCAGACGAGCCTGTGCAGCCTCCTTTTAAAATGATGTTCAGTCAGTAGCTTAACACTCATAGAATATTCAGGCGACTAGCAAAGGCTCTGATCAGACTGCGCATATGCGCAGGCTGATCTGAGGCTGTGCTTGTCACACATACCACATTGTTGGAAATCTCATGTCGCGGCTGAAATGGCTCGATGATCGCCGAACATCGAGTGCTAGCTGGGTTACTTTGTGATTTTCCAGGGGTTGGGGTCCGACCCCTTGTTTTCCCCTCAGGATCCGCGCATGTCCAGGTCCATATACCCACCACCCTCCTAATATATTGTATAAATACATAAAATAAATAAGCAAATAAACTAAATAAATAAAATGAAAATGATAAAGTTATACTGGGTGACAGAACGTTAGAGACATTTTATAACAGTCCTATGCAGTCCAAGCCTTCCTCTTGACTTAGCACCATCCTTTAGGGTAAAGTCATGTAACTTCGGACAGCGAGTACATTCGGACATACATTTGCAAGCAGTGAAATTCCAGATGAGACGAGCCGTCTCATCAGGATTTTCTCTGTTTGCTTAGGTAATTCATTTTTCATTCCAATAATTCAAAAAATGAAAGAAACAAGGTCGCTGTCCGAATTCAGACGACTGTCCGATTTTACCCAACTTTACCATATAGTTTGCGAAAAATACCTTTTACTCGTGAGCTGCTACAAAGGCTTGACTTTTGTTTGCAAACATTCTGTTGCTTTATTTGCTTTCATTTCGTAAAGTACAATTTATAAATCCTTTTGATTACTAGGTCTGCTGTTGACCAGGAATTATTTGCATGACGTGAGAAAATTAGATGATATTGTTAATCCGAAGTCTGTTAGAGCCTGATCAACCCATCTAATGCAAATGGACATTCCAATCCATAAATAGTAAGTGCGTACCACAATTACAAACCACAGGCAAACTCATGGCGCCGCGAGGAAGAGCCACACAACCACCACGAGACACCAGGAAGACAAAACACGCAAAGCAACCAGCTCTCTCTTCCCCATCAAGATGATTGCAAAACTAATGGACTTACAAAACATATAACAATTACAGACTCCCACAATGGGAGTAACAATAAACAAAAATCAACAACAACAGAACCACCGCCTTAGAACGGACGGCAGCCAAAGCCACTGGAGGTAGGGGGTCTTAAATGCATTTTACTGGTATCAAAACTTCGCCCTAGATTATGCTGTTGTTGAAGTACAAGAAATGTCCAGCTCGTATGGAAGCCTTCTAACAAAAGCAATGTATCATCATGGAAAACACTCTAATCAAATTAACACACTATGATGAAACAAAGAAAAGGGCTCACGACTCACAGATAGTCAGAGCTAAAAAATACAACCTCAAGTTGAGCCACGGTGGGTCCAGCTACAGATAAGCATCAGGCACCAACCCACCGATTAAAGCTTTTCGCAAGAGCCGTCATATAGTTTGAGGCCTGGCCCACCGTCGTGTAATTCAAGAGGAAACCATAGCTTTAATCTGTGATTGGGTTTCATTTTCATTCAGACTCTTTTATCTGGCACGGATCTAGAAAAGGACCTGTCTTCCATGTGCCTTACAGAAACGAGTAGAAAGGCAAAATTTTGTAGTGATGCACACCGTGAATCGCCAAGATACTTAGTTTCGCTAATTTCTTCCATTTATCACCAACCACCATTTGTCACTGATTACGATGATTATGATGGTGATGATGATTTAAGTTTAAGTAGAATTTGTTGAAGTTTTGCTATTTCCACTCAGGTGAGCGCCATAAAGCCATCTAGCTGTTCCATTTACAACCACGAATGATCTGGAAATTTTGTAATTTAGTAGGTGCCAGTTTCTTCTATTGTTTGGGTATTCTATATTACTAACTACACATAAACACAAGTCCCATTTCTGTACAATCTGTTTATTTACATATAGCCAGGGGGCACAGCCCCCTGCACACCGAGAAAGTACTTTTTAATTTTACATGTTGTCACTGATATGTAAATTTAGATGTTCTCTCTTCAAAAGTAAAACCTATTCTGCCTTCTTTCTTAGAGCCAATTCATGTTTAACAGATCAGTCAATCATGCAATTTGCTCTGAGCAGTATCTTTCAATAATCTTACTAAATTTATTTTTATTGAGGAAATAGTTAACATTTTGAAATTATTACATAGAATATAGATTGTGTATTTCCTTGAGAAACCCTTAAAGGCTGTACACTCTTTAAAGTGCTAATATTTATCAGTGTCAAAATTAAAGAAGTATTAAAATCATTAAATGAAAAATTATGTAGAATATCCCTGTGGTAATATTCCTCCGACATATAAGTTGTGATGTCTCCATCACAAACTTTATTTAGAATTACATTTTCAAAAATAGTTCTTCATGAATAATGTCATAATATTGTTCAAATTATTCACATAGATAGTTTTAATGAACATTTACCTTCACAAAGATTCTGGCTTGTCTAATATAATAAAAACATTTATGATAACATTTTAGCTTTCAATAACAGTACTTTATATGTGTCACTACACTTTGTTTTATTTTATCATGTCAGCACACTATTTAATTATATTTCATTAACACCTTCCTGTGTTATATCCAATGAATGCATCGCTCTTACCATATCTGTCTAATTCACATTTACTTATTTTCTTTCCTGATATTATCAGCAGACATGTAATTCAGGCACCATTTTCTATTTTTGATTGACAAGCAGTTATTTTATACATAAAGATATACATAATAGATCAGCCAGATTCTTTTATCTTTGATAAAATATGATTTTAATTATTATCTACCTCAAGTCATCACACATTGAGTAAAAATAAGCCTTACTAGCAAGAAACCATGTAAGTAAATCAAAAGATGTTCCAGGAACACTGCAGGAAACCTGAACACGCATAACCACGGAAGACTGTACTAGACTTTATCTGTTTCAACAATTAAGTTTTTGATTGCCTTTCTCTCTTTTCACTCACACCCTTCTTTCACACAGAAAAGTTTCTCTTTACAGTCCCAGGATTATGATCCCTTGTATTTAATTACAAAACATCTGTACTAATTACTGGCTAAAGTGGCTTTACAATATCAGCATTAGCGAAATATATAAAACATAAATATTCTTTAAAATTATTCTTGGTTAAATAATGCACTATTAAATGGATAAGCATGCAAATTAACTGATACATTAAATTTTGGCCATTTTAGGTCCACTTCATCTGTTAAAAGGTATTATGGCTGCTTCGGATCCACCAGGGTAGTTCCAAATTCGTCTCCTACCACACATCGCTTGTTCAAAAAGTTATAAATTGCTTCCATTCTCTTGTTCAAATTTAATTATCTTCATTTCTGGGATCAATAAAAAGCCAAAAGGGTTTTCTACCCGAATTCTCCACCATAAGTATGATCAGGAAATTTTGTAATTTAGTAGGTGCCAGTTTCTTCTATTGTGTGAGTATTCTATTACTAGCTACACATCAACGCAAGTCCCATTTCTGTACAATCTGTTAAGTTACATATAGCCAGGGGGCACAGCCCCCTGCACACTGAAAAGTATTTTTTTTTAAATTTTACATGTTACATTTCTCCACAGTCACTGATATGTAAATTTAGATGTACTTCTTCTCTCTGGTATTAAACTATAGTCCCGATATCAAGGCAATACCCTTTTGGTACTGATAAAGCAGCCCAGATAAGACGGACTGCCTGTTGTGATAAAGGGACACAACCCCAATACTTTAAACAAAAACAAAAAATCACCTTATTAATCAGGACATCAGACCTTAATATTGCCTGGCTGTTTTGGTTTCAAACTTTCTGACAATTTCATAAATGCTCTACGTTTTAACCACACACAACTTGAAAAATGTGTCTTGAAGCTTAACCTTTAAAATGGCCACCAAAGTTTGAGCATGAGAACCGGAAGTTTACGAAAATGTGACATTTTTGATGGTTGATATCGTGATAAATCATGACCATCGGTAATGACAAAACAACTTATGTATGCCAATTACGAAATGATTCAATTTTGTTGCAGTTTTAGTCATTTTTCAAATTCAGTGAAAAATATACGCACATTGTATTGTTTTGAGAAAAGCGTACAAGAGCAGCAGTTCTCGTAGCTCATCTGCAGACTTGTAATAAAAGAACGTCAAAAGTCCGATATATATGGAACGGTTATAGCATCAGCGTTAAACCAATTGGAAATGATTTAGAATCAGGAAAACAAACACATTAACCTTCAAAGAAAATATCCCATATATGTTCAAGTCGCACAATGGAGGTCCATATCACCATCCATTAATGCACAGGCCAGTCTAGACCATTGTTGTCTGCCGTTTAAGACCAAAATACCATTAATCATAACATATAACGAAGATGCAGACTGGGAGTCGCAGGTTAATCCGAATGCCAATTTTCAACCTGGTCCACTTTGACTCAACATGGCAATAAGGTCGCTATTTTTCATGTTTTTACAGTAAAGTGTTTTTCAAAATTATCTTGTTGTCAACAGTTCAGAATGTTCACAACATTGGGAGTATCGCTTTTGGATCTAAGGATTGTAACCAATGACGGTAAACACTACCAATGCGACTTCAATAATAATAATAATAATAATAATAATAATAATAATAATAATAATAATGATAATAACGATTCCAATATACTTATCAAGTAAATGAAAGACACTAATCAAAATAACCTAAATAAAGCAGATCATTGTGAGAAATGATATTTGACCAATTTCATAGATAATCTTACACGGGTGCTCTTTTTTATTGGCGTTGAGTATTTGATTCACAATTCTAAGTATAGGTTATATATCATATGCTACAATTACTAAGGAATTGAGTGGGAACGAGCGCAGCGAGTGAACCACTTAATTTCTTTATAATTGTAATATATGATCTATGACCTACTTATAGTTTTCACCTCCCCTCCCATTGAAAATAGCCTCATTGACCACTTCATGGAATAACTTCATGATTTTATTTAATATATATTATACATATTGACAAAATACAGGGTGTCTCAAAAGGTATGAAACGTTTCTAAACTTGAATAAAAGTCCAACCTTTAAGTTCGGCATACATAAATGTGCTCAAATATAATAGAATATGAGAAAAATTTATTTCATGTCATTGCTAGCATTATCCTCTGTCAACGTTATGTTTCTGGTAACGCCAAAAATGGTGTCACCAAATTCAATGAATTTTCGTACTTATTAGGCGTGAACCTGATATTCTAGGCAGAATATTTTACTTGTACTGAAATTGTTCAGTATTAATGGCATAAATTAAAACAAAAGTGTCATACAAACACATATATTGGTTTTGTTTTATTACATGCACACTTAACTGTATATGAAAGTTCAAACAAAACACCAGGTATTAGTGGCCTTTATAGAGAAAAGTGGGTGGGTTAACAATAAAGTGCACACCTAAAGATATTGTCAATTTATTTAGTTAAAGCAACTTTTTAATCTGAATGAATTGGGTCATATGCTAGAACAGTCTCTTCTGTATTTGTACATGACATCAAAACTGCAGCACGTTGGTTACCATGGTAACAGACTTCATTTTGTAAAATTAAAATGTCTTTAAAAATGCTCATTATGAACAAGGTGATTATTTAATTTGAGCCTTGATTATAAAACTTGAGGAACACCTAGGAAGACAAAAGCTATGGCAAATAAGTGTAGACATAATATACATTTACAAGAGCTAGCATCAAGAAACTAATATCAATACAATGCAGAATCAATAAATATATAGTGTCAAAAAGCTAGCCATGGAAGTAAAACTGTGTAAACCAGTAAATTAGAACCCCTTATTTAAAAGCTAAACCTTGCATTTTCATAAAATGAAATCAAATCGAAATATGGCATTATATAATTCCTATGTAAAGTGTGTTAATCAATAAAAACAATAAGCAATATATCTTTGTTGAGTCAAATGTTATAAAACTTTCAAAATGTTTCATGTCTTTTGGGACACCCGGTATGTGATTAAGTTGGCCAAAAATGTTAATTTATGTGCAAACCGATTGGTGGTGTAGCACAGGAAGGGGCGGAGTAAACTATAAACCAATATTAGTATCAAAATAATGATTAGTAATGAAATAATAAGTTTTTAGACGAATATAGAGTAGGCAGGGTACATGTAGGTGCGCCAGAAAAGTACACTACCTTTTTCAATCTTGTACACTTGTGGGGAAATAAAAAAATGCTTATAAAGACACACCACAACAATGCGTACATAAGCAATGCCAATTACGCAGGTTACGTACGTGCGTATTAAAATAGTAACATTCAAGGGAGGTCACTTAATTTGATAAAGTGATTTTCCATTCTATAAGGAACAACTCACAAAGGAAAGAATTCGCTAACTCTGGGAGCTAATTCTTTCCTTTAAGAGAAGTTCCCATTTTGATTTGGGTAGCAATTGAAGAGAGTTGCTTGATCCAGTAGTCTCCCTTTGATGTGCCTAACTTTTTCAATATTCTGGCTACGACGCCATTGATAAGCATTCATTACAGGTCAGCACCTTAACAAGATAGTACAACATACGAGGGACGTTTTTTATGTTCGTAGAGAGGTAGATTTAATGAAAACGGCGAAAATAAATGCATTCATCATGCATATATTTGGAAAGATTGAGCTTTTATCTATACATGCAACCTAAAATTATTTCAAAATGCATTACTTTAATGTATTCTAAGAGGCAAAGACATACCCATATATCGCACACTAGAAATATGGTAGAAATATGACATTTATGGACTTAGTCTCTGACAGAACGTTAGTAACAATAGCATGAAAATGGGTCCAAAGCCATATACAGCTTCTAAAAATTTGGCTACAGATCAAGGACACCACTTGCTACAATATTATATAAACATTTAGCAAATACGCAGCAATTATTGGATATGGATGAATTGTTTGGAACCTCAGAAAATTGAACAGTAGGCATATAAACTTTTATTGTAAAAAGTTGACACAAGTGGAAGTTAGTATTTTAATTTTTCTTCTTTACATGGTAGATGGAAGTGTTATGGTAACTTTCATCCCAAAATAAAGTTAATGCTTTTGTTTTCATACAAATGAACTGCAAAATAATTAGCATAGGGGGTGCTAAAATCCCTTATTTTGTAAATAAATGACGTCATGGAGCGTTACCATATTTAGAAAATATATTAAAACTGTGTTTGTCCCTCTAAACAGGTAGTAAAATCACTGCAATAAGAAAATTATGCAGATTTGATTGTCATTGTGTTTTCCACGCGGGGTTGATTTACCCCACCCACTTTTTATAACATGGGGGTATGCCAGTACCGAAAGTTGCCAGTTACACACTTAAGTCGATACATCAATATAGCTGCTGACGAATGATTGAGTATATCATGTGATATGCAAAACCAGAAGAAATTCAAAATTTGTTCATAATCATTATTTTAACAGATATAATAACTAGCACTTGACTGTGATTATTTTGGTATATTGGTGGTTGTTTAAAAATTGTTATAGAAGAGCAAACAACATGCTTATAGTTTTGCTGCACTTGTCTACGATTAGCGTTTGAATAATTAATTTTGATGGTGCAAAAGAAAAATCGGCTTGAAAAATGCTTATATCACCATAGCGAATGGAACTTAACAGCGTCTAATCTCCTGCTTGCTGCGTGGTTAAAATAGCATGGATTTCGACCAGTGTCCTTTTCTATGCCTATTCAAAGCTATACATCTTAACCGAACTAAGCGCTAATGATGTAAAATTTACATCAGTTGATAGACAAAAGCTAGACCTTTTAAAATATATATACTTATGGTACCGTAAATTCTATATTTGTAGAGATACAGCCCGATTCTACGAACATAAAAAATGACCCTCGTATAATACATACCATCTAACAAATGTCTATGCAATATTGTGGTGAACAATGAATTTTAGAATGTAAAAATGATAAAAGGTGGATGAATGAATTGACCGTGTATATGCATACTACTTAAAGTTTACCTAAAAACGCAAGATCACGATCACCGAATTTTGACATAGATATTCACTTTATCACCGTCTCAACAAGTTTGATGTTTCTTATTGAGGTACTGATAATAATGAAAGAACAGCAAAACAAACAGTACATAAAACAAACCATAACGATGGACTAGATATATGTAACGGTAAATAAAATTTTGGTATCTGGTTACATGCGATGATGTGCAGTTGTCCACCAGGGTAAATGCAAAATGCTGGCGTTTTCCTGATGTTCTTGGAAGTATGAATGCCCTTTCAGCCAGCATACAATTTCAGGCCCCAATCTCCCGCCCAGCGAAAAGCCATTTAATGTCGTTTCGCTGGTTGGACCGATAGTGACCTGCTTTTATATGCTTACTGTTCAATGCAAAGTGAGTGACATCCGGAAGGTGTTCATACGCGTATATTTATATTTTCTTATAGTCTTTTTTTATAGGATTAATGTTTACTTTTTATAGGATCTATGTATACTTTTTATAGGATTTATGTATAATTTTAGGATACATAACACCTAGGTTTTTGATCTTATCAGGATTTTATTAGATTGTGAAACGGAACCGACTGGGCAGCTATCTTTAACTCAGACAACCAATGAAATAAACAAAAAAACATGCTTTGCACGTGTGAAACATGCTTTGTGTTCGACATCAACCACAGCTAAAGTTTTACTACTGGCCTCGAGGTGATAAAACTCGAGTTCATTCTCAGGCTGAAAATAAAACACAATGATTGGCTGCTTGCAAACACGAGTCCACAAGCAGCCAATCATTGCGCTTTTAATATTTTGAGTTAGTTTTATAACCTCGACGCCTTGCTGTTTGAAACATATTGCACACACAAAAAGTGCGTTCAGTTACTGAAAAAATAGCTGTCACTTATAGTTTGGAACAATGAAGTTTTAAACAGATGCATTTTTATGAAGGCTTGCTTTGATGATAATGACTAGTTTTATTTGTGTATGAGAACTGTGAACGCTCTGGCATAATTGTGCGTTTGCGCAGGTTCGTCTGTGTCTTCACTTCTCATTTACGCGATACATATATAGTTTTCACAGTCCCATATGCTTATTCCATGATTATACTCTTTTGATGTATTTACGTTTTCCCTTGTGTTATTTCAGATGAGAGAGTGTAGTGATTGCTTCTCTTTGAAGATCAGACTCGCTACCCATGTGACTTAATTCAGTGAAAAGGTTTAATTTTCGAGTCTCATCGGCAAATTCGTTTGCTATTTATGGTCAAAGTATGTAAGAATAACGACTATTATATATATACGTAATTTCATTCAAACAAGTTTAGCTTGTTATCTCGGGAGGTATTGGACAAGGCTATCTGAAGGTTCTGTGTACAGAAAATTACATATTGGTTACTTTGGTGGATTAAACCATTTCATCAACTCGAATATCATCGCATTCTTTGTGAAGCATGTTAAACCCAACAGAAATTGGAAATCATTACCCACATTGGCAGGGTAATTCGTCGTTGAACGAGTCATCTTCTGCAAATGGCGACAATGGTATTGAAAGTCTTGTAGGTAAAATAATTATTCTAACCATAACCGCGATATTAACATTACTGACAATTGCTGGTAATCTGTTGGTTATCATAGCATTTAAAATTAACAAACGGTTGCAAAATTTAAGTAACTACTGTTTAGTGAGTCTTGCAGTGTCGGATCTAGCTGTAGGCGTATTCCTCATGCCGGTTTATACATTGTACATACTGCTGGGACACTGGCCGCTTGGCCATATACTATGTGACATCTGGCTTTCATTAGACTATGCACTGACAACGGCCTCTGTGGCAAACGTTTTAGTGATTGCACTGGACAGATACATGTCTGTGACTAGACCACTTGCATACAGGGCAAAGCGAACGTCTAGAAAGATGGGCTGCATGATAGCATCTGCTTGGCTTATATCTATCTTTATTTGGCCTCCTTGGATATTTGCTTGGCCATATATTGAAGGGGAAAGGACTGTTCCTAGAGATGAATGTTACGTGCAGTTTCTTAAGAGTAACCCTTTAACAACAACTCTAACGAGCGTAGTGTCTTTCTATATACCAGTAACAATAACAGCGGTTCTGTACATACTTTTATATAGGAGAGCTGAACAAAGAAAAGAGAGGAGGAAAGCATTTATTACCTCATTTGTGTCAACAAGGAATAAGCAAGATAGCACTTTTCATACACGAAACGGATATGGATATACATTCGGTGAGTGCTGCAAGACCCATTGTTTGTGCTGCACACGTATCATAATGGAACATAAACTAGAGGATAAAGATAGAGAAGGGAATGCCAGCGCGAACTGTCCAGTTTATGGCGATTCTAAACAAGATTCACATAAGAATAACAGTGTTAATAGTAGAAAAACGACTCAACGGGATAGAAACTACCATTTAAAAGACAATGAAACACAGTTGAACGTTAACAATTTACCAAACTCTAATATTCAAAGGCACAGTCAATCGTGCCCGTGTGATTTGGTGAGTGTAAACAAGAATATCATTAATGATCATATAAGTAAAGGATTAGCCAGACCAACTCGTTCTATGGGGAATGCTGCTAATACATTCCCAGATCTCATTGCTGACCTCGCTGGAACACCATCCGGATCTTTGAATTCACATATAAGAGGTCAGGTACTGAAAGCCAGACATGGTGGACGTCATCATGACAGGAAAATAGCGAAAGTGCTCAGTGCTATACTTGTGGCTCTAGTTGTATCGTTTGCACCATATTATACGTTTGCTATGGTAGAAGTGTATTGTGACGACTGTATAAGCCCAGTTTTACACGCAGTAGGTAAGTAATCATTGTAATATGGTAATCCCAGCAGGCACCAACCTTAAAACAACGTTGTACCAACGTCGATTCGACGTCAACGTCATCGACGTCGATGCGACGTTGTTTCGACGCCATGTGCCTGCTGCGATGATACTATGAGGATCCATTATAAGTGTGAGGGTAGGATTATTTTAATCTATCATAATAGAAAACTCCGTCCCGAGGATCTGTGTTTGGCATCACGAGGCTTGCCGAGTGATGACAAACGGTGATCCCGAGGGACGGATTTTTCTATCCTACCCTCACTCGCTCACCACTGTCCTTATCTATTTATTCATTCATTTATTTTAATATTAGCTTCCAGAAGTCCCTGAATACGCTAAGATGCAATTTCACATGATGACGTTACTCGACGTCCTGGGTAGAGAGCATGGGTAAGATAAGATTTTCTAATCGGTGTAAAATCTCAGATATCCTTATCCAATGTGCATGAAATGTACTTTCTGTCCTTCGTTGAATGCTTAGATCATCTGCCGCTTACAAGAATAATTAATATTTGACCGTTGTTTTGGCAGAACCTACCAACCAACCTTGCAGATACATATAAGAAAAATTCTCATATTAAATGCTATATACTTAACAAGTTGATAATAGTTGCCAACGTTTCATGAGGGTCTGGATGGGGTATAATGATTAGTGAATAGTGGTCATTTTTTCATAATGAATAGTAAATAATGAGCCAAAAAATAATAAATAGTGAATAAATAGGGCCTAAAAAATAATGAATAATTCTATCTTTTTAATGAATTGAAGAAAAATTAATAAATAGTGAATAATCAGATTTCTTTGCCACCTGTCTTACTTTAATGAATAATGGGTCTTATTTTAATGGATAATCCAAAATTTTAATGAGATGAATAATGGACTAAATTTTTAATGAATAGTGAATACCAGGCCCTCCCCCATCCAGACCCCGGTACGAGCAACAACCAATCGTATTAGTAATTGAAGTTTGATGAGGTACTATAAGTTCCACATTTACACAGATGCAGAAAACACACAGAGAGAGAGAGAGAGAGAGAGAGAGAGAGAGAGAGAGAGAGAGAGAGAGAGAGAGAGAGAGAGAGAGAGAGAGTTGTTGGCTGGATACTGTTTTGTATCTTTCCCGTGGTACCGAAGGATACTGTTTTGTATCTTTCCCGTGGTACCGAAGGTAAGCCGTGGTCAGTTGTGACAGTTCCATGCGCAGCTTGAGGAAAATCCATTAATAAGCTAAAAGACAATATTGAAAGACCCCTAGATATTGTATCATGTTTACTTTTTTTGAGGACCGCAGTGTAGAATAGCTCTTTGCATAGCTAATTGTATTATCCTCGTTAATAATTGTATACGGTAAATTGTCTAAAATTTCGAACACTAAATACTCTTTCTGTTCTCGAACAAACTTTTGAATATTAGAACTGCTATTGATGAAATGCTTGTCAAAATAGCAAATCTGGGCCTGCGCTGTTCATCTTCGCCTTTTTGGCATATATTCAGTGTTCGATTTTTTAACATGTATCTTAAATAAATAAATTTAAAATATTTTCTTGCAGAAAACAAGGTATACCGACTTTAAACATTAAAGCGCCAAGAAAAAAATGCATCTGAAAATGTCGTCTGCTGAAGTCGTCTGCTGCAGATAATTGCTTAACATGACTGACGAATTTTAAAGTATAGAAGCAAACAGCGTGGACCCAGAACAGACTGCTCCTATAGAAGCAGTCTGATCTGGGTCCCCACTGTTTGCCATAGAGGCTTCTTATTATAAACATTTAAGCAGACGAGAAAAGCAGACGACTTTTGTTGCGAGTTAAACTGTAAAGTTATCGTAATTTTCTTGATCTCCGTTTCTTTTCTTTCAGCCTACTGGATGTGCTATGTCAACTCAACTATAAACCCTCTACTCTACGCACTGTGCAATGTCAACTTCAGGAGAACTTTCATGAAGATTCTTAAGTGTGAATGCAAAAGAAATAGTTGAGCGAACCCATGCTATTTTGGCACGTATCGCATCGCCGAACAGCCAAGGCTGCGAATTCAGGCAGTCTCGCCAGAGCATTTGCAAATGAAATACAGGGGAAGGGTCGTTACTAAGGTTGTGAGAACTTGTGACCCAACCCCATTGCTGTATAAAATTTGGCATTAAAATATGTTTAAACTAATGAAATACATGTAGTTGAGCGAACACGTGATGTATAAGCACTTGTCGCATCGTCGAACAGCCTAGGCTCAGACGAGGCTGCGCATTCGCGCAGTCTCGCCAGAGCCTTTCAAATGATGGAAGTAGAGAGAGGCCTAGACGCAAAGGACCTCTGACACTTCGATAGGGTAACTGCCGATTTTTCAGATGCTTCCCAAAATTTCCCTATGCATAAGATATCACTGGTATCCTTTTGAATAGGGCGCTAGATAGATAGTTTGGTTTAGAGAAATTATATAATAAAACAATTGTTGACTATTGAGGCATCGGGCATGATGTGATGTCGACCTGAGAATACCAAAATTGACCCGGGCTCCGCCTCGGTCGATATTGGTACTCTCCGATCGTAATCACATCATGTCCAATGCCTCAATAGTCACAATTGTATAATAAATTTGAATAAGGGTTATAAAAGGGAATCCGAAAGCGTATGTCCATAAAACAATTTATTTTCAAGTTAGAAAACCAAATACATATGGAAAACACCACTGAAAATATAAATTGCATCTCCACGGACAAATAGTACTATGAATCGTACCTTCATTGGGCAACTTCAATTTAGCTACATTGTAGCTTTATAGTTTACTCCGCCCCTTCCTGTGCTTCACATCCACAGGAATTTAAATTTTTGTCCAACTTAATCACATATTTTGTCGTTATTTGTAATATCTATTAAGTAAATCCACAGAGCCGCCAATGCGACCATTTCCGAAGGCGCGGTCATGAAAAAGGAGGAGAAAACTATATTTAGGTCATAAATCATATATTACAATTATAAAGGAATTAAGTGGTTCACTCGTTGCGCTCGTTCTCACTTAATCCTTTACAATTGTAATACAGTATTATGATCTATAACCTATACGTACTATACTTTCAATAACATTTACAGTAATGTCAAAATGTTTCTGCCATTACGACGAATGGGCCTTTAATCTTAACAAAAAGAAAAAAAAAATAATATATGCGTTTCTTTCGGTAAATTTCACAGATATTTCACATTGTCGGCTCAAAATTTACTTTTTTTTCCTGCTCAACGCGCGTCAGTGAAATGATGCCTTCAGCACACAGGGTGAAATATTTTTATTTGTATTCGCTGTGGCGAATTTCGCCTTAAGAAATAAATGCTGAGTTTGACCATGCATATTGTTTTTTTTTTCTTCGAAATTCTATACCATATTATGCAAATAGTGTTGATCCAGATCAGTGAGCTTCTGATTAAACAAATAAACCACGATCCACACAGTTGTTCATACAAAAAAAAATCATCAACACTACTTGGTATGTGTTTACAAGGTCGATACGGCAGCATCCTAAATGCATGCGCATGTCAGGGGCGGATCCAGGACTTCTGGAAAGGGGGGTTCGTATGTATAAAGGTGTGGGGGTTCGCTTTGCTGATTTTCTCTCATTTTTCTTAAATATCCAATGAAAATGAAATAAATTGGTCTAATTTGAGACCAAATTATTTCATTTTCATAGGTAAAAACGGGGGGGGGGGGGGGGGGGGCGGGTTCAAACGAACTCCTTGATCCGCCACTGCATGTACATGAAAATGGACATGCACATGAACTTAAGCTAAAAGAAAACAAACACTACTAGGTATGTGTTTACAATGTCGAAACGGCACCATCCTAAATTTATTCACATGAACACGTTCATGAACATGGACATGAACGTAAGCTGTACACTATTATTTAGAGGGGTTATCGCACTCCGCTCGGCACTCTTGTCCGTTCTGGCTCCACACGGTATCCGTGGGACACTGTATCTCCACGGGTGTATCATCACCGGCACACGCATAATATCTAGCACTACATACTACACATGGGTCGTTGTATGTGGTTCCTGTTACTACATCCACACAGGAAACTGAAAAAAGACACATAAAGCAGGTAAAGTGCGGTCACGAACATTCATGCGCAATCTGACCAGAGCTTTTTCTAGTGGCTTGAATATTCTATGTCTGTTAAGCTACTGACCGAACAGAATTTGGAGTTTTAAGCTTAACAGGAGGCTGCACAGACTCGTGTGAGCCTATTCATGTCAAAATGCCACATGTCGTGGCCCAAATGGCTTTGTGCACATACTTTTCTGTGTTATTGTTGGTTCCAAAATCTTGTCTGAACTGCATCATGTATGCATTACTTTCAGGTCGGTCAACGCCCCAAAACAGAATCAACCCTTTCCCTGCTAGTAGCCACTTTTGCAGTCGGGCCAAAGTTTATACAATCATGTACTTTTTCCCGTTCCAGATTCAGGCGATGTTCCCTAACATATTGTAGATTAACACATTAACATTCGATCCGCAACATGGGATTTCCAACAATGTGGTATGTGCGACCAGCAAAGGCTCAGATCAGCCTGCGCATACGAGCAGTCTGATCAGAGCCTTTGCAAGTCGTTTGAATATGCTATGACTGTTAAACTACGGACCGATCATCAGTTGGAGTTTCTGATCTTAATAGGAGGCTGCATTGGCTCGTCTGAGTCTACACTTATCAAAATGCCACATTGTTGGAAATTACATGTCATGGCTCATTTACCAGTATATTGATTTTCCTCCTAAAATTGGTCACATCGACTTCCATACCTACTCGGATCCAGTATCCATAATACCTACCATCTATATGGGCGATTCTTTTTCCATTCAAAGTTATTATAGAAATATGAATAGTTCAGCTACATTAGCACTCAGTGAAAAAAGGAAATGTAAGCTTCGCTTTAAGAAATAAGCAATGCACGTAAGCTGCATTTTGACACTTTTCATTAAATGGGCTAAAAGTTTACAGTCTACCATAATAAGAATCTATCATGAGTGTGAGGGTAGGATAGAAAAATCCGTCGCGAGGATCGCCGTTTGGCATCACGAGGCTTGCCGAGTGATGACAACGGTGATCCCGAGGGACGGATTTTTCTATCTTACCCTCACACGAATAATGGCTTCTTTTTCTTGCTCAACGCTGTTTTTATTTATTTATTTATTTATTTCAAAATAAGCTTCCAGAAGTCCCTGAATACGCTAAGATGCAATTTCACATAATGTCGTCACTTTAACATAACAACGACGTCCTGGGTAAGATAGCATGGGTAAGATAATATTTTATATCCCAGGATAATATCTCAGATATCCTTATCAGGTGTGCAAGAAATGCCAAGTTAGCACACGACGGTCTGCCAGCGATACGCCATAAAAATGGCATATCGCTGGCGGGCCATTGGAGGCCTGACGACGTATGTTATCTGGATAATGTTTTATACATACGTGGGCAGACTTGGGTATTGCAAGTCTGTGTCTCTGCTTCTGCACTGCTACCAATGCAAGGCAGCTCATTTCTGACTGGTGGTAGATTTGTACAAATTCTTGTTCGGAATCGAGACTGTGTGCCACCGCAGCAGGACTGATCACACGCAGTATATGCTGACCACTCTTCCCAGTTCGACCAGCCTCCAAACACTGTGGAAACGATATTTAGCAAACGATAAAATCTAGTACTGTCCGAAATATATGTTAACAACATTCAAATTATCTTGTTATTTAAGGAGTCTTCGTGAATCTTCGTAAAAAGTGTGCTTTAGATTTTTGTACAATTACTTATCTGATTAAAATTAGTCACAATTTCCCGATAGCCTAGTGGATAGTCGAGTGTTTAGCTCTCAAAAGATGTGGGTTCGATTCCAGTAGCATTTAAGAGTTTTTTTCTTGTTTTTTTTTTTTTTCGATTTGCTAGTCTTTATTCTTGATTTTGTGCACAACGGGATATATTTATTTGAATTTGGCATGCGTTTATGTAACAAATACAACACCGCGAATAATTTTCGCCAAAACACTCGACTATCCACTAGGCTATCGGGGAATTGTGACTAATTTTATTCAGATAAGTAATTGTACAACAATCTAAAGCGCACTTTTTACGAAGATTCATGTCTCGGGTCAATTTTGACAAACAATAAACATGGTCATATTAGCGCTGTAGGACTATAGTATACATTATTTTTATCTTCTTCTTTTTTCAGCTTTATAATAATGCATTACTTCCTACAAGTAATATGAATTGATACAAATGACAAAAATACACTCCATAACGTTTTATATTGAATTATCCTCAAAATATGTGGGGGTAGGGTTAAATTTTGCTCTCCTGAAAGAAAATTAGTTGGGTGACCCCCATTTTTTAATATTCATTCTACTAAAAAGGTAATATAGAAGTCTCTGAAATAAAAACAAAGCTTTGAAATTGTTAATGCCAGATTTTTTAAATATACAATTTAATCTAAAATCGTATTCCTATTTTAGGGGAATTACCAAAATATATCATTCAGTATCTTGTCACGGCTCGGGGAAACAACTAAAGAACTTCTAGCGATAAGGCGTATATTTTCCCTAGTTGACATGATTACAAACACCAAATTTTCAAATTGACCTAATGTTTTTAAAAATTGTGTAGTTTGGCAGTAAAGTATGCATAGTAGGCAACAAAGTACGTTTTAAAGCGATTTGCTATTTACAATACGGTGTAAACGTGCACTTTCTACCCCCACCCCTCATTTAACGCCTTTATACTGGGTGCCGTTTAGACCAGATTTTGAGTTAACGCATTGCGAATTTTAAAAAAATAAAAGTGCTAAACTGTTAAGGATATAAGTGCTCTTTATTTCCAAAACCTTACCGTATTCCTTCTGCGCATGCGTACAAAATACACTTAAATTGTGACGTTTGTCATTGGAAAGATGAAACTGGTGTATTTCAGTTTATTTTTAGATGCTTTGCCCCCCTAGACCCAAGATGCCCTTTGGACAACGACATGTCGCTATAAACATTTACAACATATGTAAAGGTCATCTTGGGTCTAGGTGTATTTCGTACGCATGCGCAGAAGGAATACGGTAATGTTTTGGAAATGAAGAGCACTTATATCCTTAACATTTTAGCACTTTTATTTTTTTTTTAAATTCGCAATGCATTTACTCAAAATCTGGTCTAAACGGCACCCAGTATAAAGGCGTTAAATGAGGGGTGGGGTAGAAAGTGCACGTTTACACGATATTGTAAATGGTGAATCGCTTTGAAACATATTTTGTTGCCTACTATGCATATTTTACTGCCAAACTACACCAATTTCAAAAACATTAGGGCAATTTGAAAATTTGGTGTTTGTAATCATGTCAACTAGGGAAAATGTACGCCTTATCGCTAGATGTTCTTTTTCATTTTCCTAAAAAGCTTGATGTCGTGAGTAAAAATTAAACTTAAAACAAAGAAGCTGGATGGCGATTACAACTATTTAAACTTAATATTAAGGACGGTTTTTTTAGAAAATTTGTAAAATGCTGAAACTTCCACATGAGATTGTGAAAAATCGATCCTTTGTATTCCATAAATTGACAGTCTATACACAAAACAAGCTGTATGCAAATACTTAAAAAGATTTTATTGTGGGAAGTATTACCCGCAATTGCCCTTAAAATTGTTTAATTGTTTTTTTGAAACAAGTCATATTTTAAGCAAAGAAGAATGAAGGTTTGTGGCAGACCAGGGCATGGGATGTCAGGGCTGATAAACATATAGACAGACAGAAACACTGACCGACCCCATGGGATAGGGGCACTCTGATAATTTTATAAAAAGAAATAGACTCCCCCCCCCACCCCTGGATGTCAGAAAGGCAGGCAGGCAGACAAGCACGCACTCTTAGTCGCACGCACGTACTCGCACATGCATACAGACAGACAGTCATAATGATCTTGCCGTTTGAGTTCACAGCCCTCGTGTGGTCCAAATCACTGCCACCTGCTTTCTTTGTGTTGATGTGACATTGGGACGTCTCAGAACCTGGCTTGCTGTTCAACAATGGCTGATTTTTTACAGTACAAATTTATTCGAATTCGGTAAATCACAACTTTTTTTAAGACCGATTATCGCTTAATGCAGATCAAAAGAAATTCAGAATGCTCCAAAGGGAGCATTCTGCAATATTTTTGACCTTCATTAAGATACCATTTCTCCTTGAGATCGGGATTTTTGGTCTATTTTTAAATGATCGCTTAAGACAGGTTTTACTGTGACCAAAAACCTATACTTGCTGCGTCAAGATGTGTGCACATGCGTATTTGCGTACACGTATAGGTGTGCCCCTGATTGCTTATATATGGTATAGGTACATGAAAAGTTTTTGGGCGTGACGGCTATTGAAATAGTGAACGATTTGTATATAGGTCAATGCCAAGAGGTCACAGCAGATCTGTACTTACCTGTACCATCGCTCGTGGTAGGCGGTGGTGGTGGTGGTGTGGTTCCGGTACCGACCGTAGGTGGCGTTTGGGATGCTCCTACGCAGCTCTGCGTATTGCAAGCTTCTTGCTGTTTCAGAATTCTTTTACATTTCCCACTGGCGATACAAAAACCGAATCGCCTTCGTATTCCTCCGCCACAAGAACTAGTGCACGAACTCCATGAGCGGAAACGCTCCTCTGAAATTGTACGTTGACATTTATATAGATCTTGTTGCATAAAACAACAACCCTGATTCTTGTTGAACGTGACCAGCAAAAAACTTGTGGAGGAATAATAATAATAATAATAATAATAATAATAATAATAATAATAATAATAATAATGATATTATCATTGAGCACCCGCGCAGCAGTGCATTAATTTGTTATTCACTCTCTATGATATAATTTGGGCCTCGGCGCGAGAAAACCTGTCTTGGGGGGGGGGGGGGGGAGGGGTGCAAACACAAAGCCTCAGACCAGCCTGTGCATTTGCGCAGTCTAATCAGCGACCTTGTTATCCGTTAGTCTTTGTAGCTGTGCAGACTGATTTGGATCTCACGTGGTAGGAAATCCCCAAGACAGATTTTCTCGCGATTAGGCGCATTTATCGTAGGTTATATATTGAACAAAAAAAGAAATTTTACAGTTTTTCTGATCATAATGCTTGACTGTGTACTTTATTGACTGAAACAAATTAGCATTTATATGATTTGGGAGACATCCTACTGCAAAATGCAAGATAAATTTATGCCCTCCTTTAACTTTTGCTAGAGTTATCGAAATAAGTTGCTTTTCAAGCCTAATCAGTATAAGTTAGCTCTGTGCATGCGCAGAAGTAAAACGTTTTCATTATTATAATCTTTGTTGTTTAGAAACTACGAAAATCAGCAAAAATTGGTACATGTAATTAATACAGATTCTGGTTCATAATTCGAGTTTGACATTGGTCTAATTTGATCCTGTAGCAAATTATCTCCATTTTGATTAAAAGTATAGTGATTTTCAATACACCATTTCCTCTTTACCCACGCATGAAATGTTGCCTTTACTAAAGTATTGTGTGGCTTGTCCCTACACTCTGTTTATGGGGCGGCAGTAGCTTGAAGATATTCTGTGTTTCACCCGTTTTACTGAAATGAGTTTCCTATGCCATTCCGACTTTAAACTGAATTTCCGTGAATATTAACACAGGAAAGCACTTTTCAAACAGCTTGAATTAGCACATTACAAGTTGCTGTTGTATGGAAAATTTGGAAGAATTGCCCTTTAAGTGCTGGAATGAACAAATGACAGAGACTTTTTGGTGATTCAGTCCACTTTTGATTTATCTTTGCTCTTGATAAAAGCATTGAATTTTAACCTTCAATCTGTGATTTTAGGAAACGACCCATGCAGCGTTTTCCGCATCATTGGCAACGCCATATGCGTAAAAATTCAAACTTGAATCATCAGTTGTCCAGCAAACTGAACAAACTTTCAAGTAGTACTATGCATGATAATGTCTTATATGTATATTTTATCCATTGGCAGAAGAACACCAGGTGTAAAACTTTCTTATTTTGTTTAGTATAATATATAATTATGTTAAACCCCGTTGAAAACTTAAATAGACAATAAAACAGAATCCCAGTTTCTTTAACTAAGTTTGTTAAGGAAGCCAAAGTTTTAGGTCAGAAACACTTTCGATAAAACAGTTTCTTCTAAGTCCATGTCTGTAACGTAGTTGATTTTAATCTTCTAAGTTCGCGTTGTGTTTTCAAAGTCCTTTTAGAGTTTCTAAGTCTTAAAATTTCAGCAACAATTTTCACAATTTTATCAAATCTTCTTAAGTTCAACTTAAATCTTCTAGAAACTAACTATAGCCCAAAGTTCGGAAATATAAAGCTCTCACACTGGGTTTCATCTTATATCCCTTGAAGTCACGTGATAGAAGCTGACCACAGCGCCACCTAATGGCATCATCACTAACCAATCATATTTCATATTTACTATAAAGCGCCCTCTACATAGGTAAGCTTCCATTTATATCAACCAATCAGAAGATACAAAATGTCTTATAGTCACACCAGTTGCGCAATTTCCCAAAGGTCATATGACTAAATGTATTGCGCGATCCCGCCAATCAATGTCAAAATTGACACAAGTTATTTATTTGGCTTATGTAATTTTACTAAACTAAGTAACATCTGTCATCACAGCCTTTTACAACTATTAAAACATCCCATCAGAATTGACATGCTAGTAAATATGACCTTTAAGAAACAATAACAAACTGGTGTCAGAATTCCCTATTAAAACATAAACATGCCAATCACAGATGTTAACATTGCACCTGACCCGAACACCTGTGTCTTATCTACACCAAGCATTCACAAATATTGTAAATCCCCACAGGCAATTCACAGTTACTGTAAACCCTCTCAGATGTAACCCAGCTGTTTTATATGGTTCAAATGGTAAATCTTATTTTCATAAAGATGGTGATGTTTTCTGGAAATCTGTAGAATCTTTGGAAGTTGTTTATAACGTAAACTACATTGAAATGGTATGAAATGAACAGATAAAATATTTGTCTAAAATAAGTTTTGAAAAAAGAGAATTTAAAAAAATACGACGTTTACATAAAAGCGTTCCACCAAGGACATATCATCGATTGGTCACCAAAGTAATGACAAGACAAATAGGTTCTTATCTTTTAAAACTAACCCTCACTTAGGGGTTGTTTGTTTGTTGCTTTACGTCCAAGGCAAAAGCTATGACAATGGGGGGACGGTCAGTTCACCTTACTATATTTGTTTCTGGGCAAGCTTGAACAAGCAGTTAACCAGTACTTCGTGCATATAATTTCATTTGTAACTGACATCAATCCTTCAAGAATGATTCAGCGGAAGGGAGGAGAATGACCGTTGAAAATGTTTTATGATCTATCTCCACGAAAGTATGGGAATGGGCTGGGATCGAACTTGCGACCCCAGGATCTGCAGTCAGACACGCATCTGTAGCCAAACACGTTACCAAATGCGCTACACGGGTGGGCTATGACTAAGTTTTTGGTTATGAGTGCATTTGAATGGTGATAAATGGCAAAACATATAGTGAGCAACAAAACAATAGTTTGAGCAGTGAATAAGGATCCATAGAAGCTAACACTATGGACCCTGATCAGAATGTCAGTGAGCGGGTAGCCTGATCTGTGTCCATTTTGTTGGCAATAACATGTAAAATCAGATACATGTAACTAAGGAGGCGATAATGGTCTCCTTAATAGTGGTCGGAAAATGGTTGATATCATGCAACTTTATACCACCCTTGCAAATTTTAGCATGAAAAGTCATCGTGATGTGCAAGGTCTACACTGATGAAGGAGGTATGAAATAGTTATACCATGTTTGTCCACCTGCACGTAAAATAATCTACTTGATTATTTCCACTAAAGCTCGTGGATTATCTCTACGTACAGGCGGACAACCGATGGTATAACTATTACGTAAACTCATGCTTACCACAAGCGGCTGTTTCCTTGCAAAGTCCCATACTGAAATAGAATGCATGTACGCAGGTGAAGACAAACTACTATGGGTCTTCAAATATGAATGTAACCAGATTTATAAATTTCTTCACATATTTGCTATGACAAAATGGTATAGGTATTGAGCATAGGTATAGTCTAGATCCAGACCAGACACTTTAGAAACAGGGTCCATACGGTTTCTTGGAGGATATAGACACAAAAAATAAGCTCAAAATCTATACGTCTAGATCAGATATCAGTTAGATGACAAATGGGCATATCCACTTTTCAGTGAAATCTTGAGTTTTGTTATATCAGATATTGCACGTTTAGGTTTTAAGGACAGGGTTTGTTTGGGTTGTGCCACTTCCTGGTCACTGCTCATGTGGTTTTTGTTCAAAGCAGTACCAGTACCTGGGGTTAATATTTCACTTCCCCTATATGAATCAACAGAACGTTGTGAATCACTGTTACAGTTTGAATGGCATCCTGATCTTTCCTCACAGCAAAATATTTTCAGCCTTGATTATGGTATGCAAGTTGACATCATGTGATGTTGAAAGCTAAACAGGCATGATATCTTCTTGCGTCTTGGCTGGTATCTTTTGTGTTGTGCCTTGGTGACCAAAGTATTTGTTTTACAGATTTTGTCGATATACATCCATCAATGGGTCAATCTAAGGGGTCCTCAAACTCTAAATACGAGGGTGTTTCAATAAGGTACCAGCCTGACCTATTTCTAACTGACCGACACAGTCAAGATTTTCAAAGTTTGTTTGGTCACTATATTAAGACTCTTTTACAAAGTTTAAGCATTATATGTTGGTTAGTTGATAATTTATTGTGACTTTAAGCATGGTCAGTGAGCCAAATAATTTTCTTGCATCCATTTAGGTTGTAACGTAAATTTTACTATTTGATCAATATCTTTAGTTTGAAAAATGAAGTGTGAGTATATAATATATCGACGGAATTGAAAATTTGTCACCTACGTTTTGGTATTAAAATGAAAAGATTGCGTAATTTGATACTTAAGTGACCCTTGGTTAAGGACTGTGCAGCATTACTATTTTCAGACATGTTGGAAGCTCTCAGATAGTAAAACTTTTAACAAATGTTTATAAAATATATCAATTAATATGTGAATATAATTATAAATACATTTTTGTCAAAATAGCAAGGAAAAAACTGTCTGAATTATCATTTTTTCAAAATTTAAGTTCTATTTTGACTAAGGAATAACATCACTATTTATTCTGAACATTGCGATTTTTTTAAAGAGCAACACATTTTATTCTATTTTTTTATAGAAAAAATACATTCTATTGGCCTAAATTATAGCTTAGTTTCAAGTAAGCATCTCGCAATTTGTCTTTTGAAAATGGCTCTTGAACATAGTAATGTTGCATATTTCTAAGTTATTTTAGCACACTTTCAAGTGCAGTTATATTTTTGTTAATCATTAGATAATATATTATCAACATCACATGATGTCAACGTATACCATATCAAGGCTGAAAATATTTTGCTGTGTGGAAAGATCAGGATATTGTCTGTTGCCATTGAGCCTGTAACAGTGATTCACAACTTTTCGTTGATTTGTATAGGGGAGTTGTAATATTGTCCCCAGGTACTGGTACTGCATGGAAAAAAAAACATAACATGAGCAATGACCAGGAAGTGGCACAACCCAAACCAAACCCTGTCCTTAAAGCACATATAATGAAATAACTTAATATATTACAAAACTCAAGATTTCACTGAAAGGTAGATACGCCGTTTTGTCATCTAAATGATAGCTGATCTAGATGTACATTTTTAGCTATTTTTTGTATCTATATCCTCTAAGAAACAGTATGGACCCTGTTTCTACAGTGTCTGGTCTGGATCTAGACTGTTTACCTGTGCTCAATATCAGTTAATCAACTGACAGATACGATTATTTTTGACCTGAATGCAATATGAAAGATGATTTATGCTCTCAGTTGAGACCAAAGGCTGAAGAAATATGTTGATTTAAAGTAACTTTCTAGCATTATGACCTGTCATCAATGTTAGCCGCTAAAATTCATGACGTGTTATCAAAGACAGCCACTTCAAAATTGATCTGTTGACAAAGGCAGCCATTTTTCATCTACCTGTCATCTTTGATGGGCTCCAGTAACTTTATAAAATCAAACTGCGGCTTCAAATTTGGCAGAAATGTAGCTGAATGATAGCAAATTTATTGTATATAAGTGCCGACAGCAGACTTTGACGGAGAGACGCACAACCTGAACAGTTAACCGTTTTTTGTGACTTTTCTCAGGAAACCTTTGAAATGATTATCAAGTGTGGCTTTATTTGTGAGAGATATAATGTCAGCTTGTTTCTGCAGGATCTCTCAACACTAACAAGTGTACTCATCCACCACAGAGTACCAGAGGGCTTCTCTAACAATTTTGCCAACCGAAAATTATAACCTACCCTTCATGGGATATAAAACCCCATATCTGTCATCATTGTTAGCAACCTGTCATCAAAGCAGCCGGTTGTACGGTGTGTATAAAGGACTATATGGCCCAAGAGGTAAAGTAAAGTACAACATATACTGTATACTTATCGACTTATGAGCCTTTGAAAGAAGGATGCTCTAGTACACTAACAAACTCAATGCTTAGAACATATGCCGTGATATGTGCGTGTAATTCTTCGATGAACTGCTGAAAATTCTTGATTTTTTAGAAAAAAAATATTCATATGTTCCTATAAATAGATTCTGTGTAAGTTACGAAAATCCGACACGTTTTGTTAAATTACATCGAATCGTTTTCACTAAATTCTCAATATGGTTACAAATAAATGGTAAAAAAATTACTCCCTTTCATTTATCAGTTAAACTTATATCTAACAAAATGAATGAAGCAACATTAAAACTAGTTTTAACTCAAAGACAATATGTTGATCGCTCACACATTATTATTGGATAGTGGGTTATTTACTCATAAACATTTAGATTTCTTTCCGCATCTTATTTTTGATAATGGTATTATAAACACCTGGGTGTAACATTAAGTATCAATTACCAATGGCACACTCATATTGAAAATATTGTCTCTTCAGCAACCAGAATCATAGGAATAATGCGTAAACTGAAATATACTATTAGTAGAAATGCTCTCAACCAGATGTATACGTCTTATATGTTCCAAGTTATAGAATATGCGGCAATTGTATGGGATGGATGTACTGCGCAAGACTCACAAACACTGCAAAAGATCCAAAATAAAGCAGCTTGGCTTGTTACTGGATTAACTAGATCTGTATCATTGGAAAACCTGTACAAAGAATGTGGATGGGCAACTCTGCCACAAAGAAGGCATCAACATAAACTATCATTCATGTATAATGCAAATACTAGCATGGTGTCTTCCTACAATCAAGATTTAATTCCTCCTTTGGTTAGTGAAATATCAGATTATTCATTGGGAAACAATAGAAATATATCTGTACCTCTGAATCGAACTAGTATTTCACAGAAATCTTGTATCCCATCATCCGTTAGGCTATTGAATTCTCTTGAAGATAACTTTAAAAATATGTCAACATTGCCCATCTTTACAAAGCATATACTATCAAAGTTTAACACATCACATGTTCTTCCTTTCTTTACTAATGGAAATAGATATATGTCTGTCCTACATACAAATTAAGTAAGGGTGCAAAGATCAGGGATCGATACAATCAAGTACCACACCTGACCCGCGATACCAATTGGAAAGTTACAAACTCACAGTTAGACACCACAAACGAGAGCCAAGAGATCAGCCCTTTCCCAGCAGGTGACTACAGGGCACAAATAAACAGACACGTACAAAGGCATAACAAACTCAAGACAGAAAAAATAAATGATCCACAAAGAAGTACCGCCTTGGAACGGTCAGTAAAATATTTAACTGGAGGGCTTAAACCGGTTTCATGGCGCCAACCTCACCCTTAATTCAGATGTGGATTAAGACATAGATATTTGGTTTGCATGAAAGACCCCTAACTTATCAATGCATTATTTTCTAGAACATATAAATCAAGATATAAATAGGAGATAAAGCAAAGATAAGGACTCAACAGTAAATAAAACTGAATACCGAAGCAAAAGGAATTTAACAGGTAATTCCTGGTGGGCCCGACAAACAGCCAAGGCATCAGGCCCCTACCATCTCATTAATAGATAAGTTTTTTAGTTGGAACCGTCAATTAGTCTGAAGTCCGACTCACCGGCGTGCAATTAAGAGGACAGTAAAGTTGCCAACCGTGATTGGGTTGACCACCACACATGCAGTCTGTTACAATACAGTAATGATATAGCCAATCTTTTTATAATGGGAAATGATTCTTATGCACTGTGCTGTTAAATTATTAGAGCCAACAATCTTCTTCAATTTATACACCAAGTCACCATAGAATTCAGGTTCCGAAAGTCCTTGGCGCAAGAAAGATTTAAGTCCAACTTGGAATTTAGATATCAAATCATAGTATCGTCTATAAAAGTTAGAAAATGTTTTGCAAAGTTTATGATACCGATAACCTTGTTTAAGAGGTTTCTGAGTTAACAATTTATTACTAGTGTTGAAGTCAATAACATGGCTAGATGCTCCAGCAAAACAAATGAGTTGAGAGATATAGACTCATAGGATGTAGAGCGAGGAACATCACCACAGAAAAAAGGGAAATTGACAATTTCAAAATCAAAGTCGTCACGTTTATCATAGATTTTGGTAAAAACAATAGTATTAGAAATTGACAAATGCAAGTCTAAAAATGTGGCTTCTGTATCAGAGGTATTGGTTTTATTAAAGCTGCATAGTCTGTAACTATTGATCTTTTAATTTTTGAAATAATGTTTCTATTTTTCAAGAATACAGTAAAAATACTCAAATTCAAGTAAGCATTTCACCATTTTCGTAAATCTTAACAAAATAACACTATCAAAACAACAGCATTTATCTTAAAAATCAACTGTCTAAAATTATTGGAGGGACGTAAATAATTACCAATAAGAGAAAACACACCTCTTTTAATAAGATAATTCACTTTTCCATGCAGTTTTCAGCTGTACTGACAATATTTATGGTGAAAATATAACTTACTTCTATTTTAACAAATGATTTGAAAAGAATTTTTTTTTCGAAAAATGTTCATAGTTACAGACCTAGTCTCTTTAAGTTGGAGCTCTGAAAGGTATATTTGACTTACCATATTGTCAAAATAAACATTATTAATGATTAAAATATCGTCCAAATATCTGGATGTAGAGTTTAAAGCATCAATAACAACAGCCTGCTTATCATTAGAAAGAGCCATCATAAAGTCCCTCTCATAACAAGGACTGAGGCAAGGCTGAGAAATAATTGCAGCGGTCTAAATAGTCATCTTTTTAGAAATCATAATCGTAATAACCCTTTATATGACTTGTGTGACGTGGTAGAGAATGCATACCGCTACTTCTTTCAAAGGAGAAAATATTCTGTTAAAAGACAGGTTTTCAATGAAACAGTAAGAGGCTTTCATCCTCTAAATATCGATGTGATTCTTAATGGCAATGATAAATGGAATACTGAAGCTAATATTTCAGGGCTGTACATAGGTATATAATGCCTCAAAACGCTTCTAATAATCTTTAATGACTGTTTCAAAACATACTTAGACACCACTTCTTGATGACCTGGCTATTTTAGCTTTTTCAAATTCAAAAGGCTCACATTAGCAGTTTTATATTTTGATTTTATTTCATACTTACTTACCCATCAAAGAACTGCTACATGTATTTATCTATTTATTTATCTATTTAATAATTTTATTTATGTATTTATTTAATTATTTTATTTATTTCATGTATTTTTTCTTGCTTATATTTCTTTCACTTAACTTGTTTGCAACTTGTTTAGTATTCATATATACTTGTAAAACCATGATATTAGTTTTTATGTATGTATGAATTGTAGGGGGAGGGTCGTAACTAATGTTGTGAGAACTTGCGACCCAACCCCACTGCTCTATCAAATTTGGCAATAAAATATGTTTAAACTAGTGGGTTATTTTAAAGGCTGAAAATCCTTTTTAATTAAATCAGAAATGCCTTAAGTTCAGGAGTTATTAGATTTATACTTAAATTTGTTTTTATAACATTGTGTTTTTATTCTAAAGGATCATTGACGGTTTGAGCCTTATACGCCTATTTTTCTGACCCGTAGAACGCCGCTTAGGAGATGTGTGATGCATGTAGTATTAGTGCAATAGGTGAATCTAATGTCAATAGTCAGCTATTAAAATATCTTTGAAATGCATACATACTCAAAAGATATAGCTGGTTGAGCACAGTGGGGTCTGAACTTTCATAATAATAAAAAAAACGTTGTTTTTTTGCTTTTTTCTTGATTTTTGGTAGGCATGACACTATTTATTGCATATATCAAATGCAGAGTATTTAAAAATCACGATAATTGATGAAAATTGTTTTAAACACAAAATATGTTATGTTATTAAAAGATATTTGTGGGAATACTTTTACAAATTACCTGTACATTTTGTCCTGTAAAGGACAACTATATGTACCGTAAATAATAGAAAAACTGAAAGTTCAACAAAAAGAAATACTTTCGATTGAATCAAAGTGCCCTATTTAGGCATGAATATTTAGGTTAGCGTTGCAAAAAATAACACAACTAATTTGGATTTTTTTAAATTTTAATTTCAACTCTGAACAACTAACAACAATAAACCATAGATGGAGACAAGAGAATTTGCATAATAATGCTTGTGTTGGCTTACTTTAATGGCTGCCCTTGTTTGAAATGGCATCCCTGTTACCACGACATGAAAACCGTTTTTTTTCGTAATAGAGTTACTATCGAAGTTATTTTCTTTCTACATACTTTAGTCTCCTTTATAGACCTATAAGTTAACTAACCTTTTCCGTTGAAAATGTTTTTGTTACTTATTATATAATCAATTATTAGTTATTTTACTGAAACAGCGTGTTTCAAGACAAATAGTATCAAATCTATTTTGAGAAATAATAGGATGAGTATCTTCATTTTCTGCAATATGTAGCCGCAGGAACCAACTTACAAATTGGTAAATTAAATGCAACCACAGAACATTGGATTCGTTAATATTGAGGCAAAATTGACGGGTAGCAGGGATGACATTAAGTAACATGAATGACAATACATAGAGGATATTTACTTTTTTGAGGTAAATACCAAATATATTTCATCGAGTGTGTTGAAAACAGCAGAATTTTCATGAGTGCGAATGAAAATTTCGATGTTTTCAACTCACGAGATGAAATATATTTGGTATTTACCTCAAAAAAGTAAATTTTCTTTTTATTTTACACTTTTTTAGAAGATTTACAGTTAATCAATTTGTTAACCATGCATTAAGCCGAATCACAATTATGTAAAAGAAGACAAAGGAGTATTTGTGACAGAATACCTGGATCAATCTACATGATCTATAGTCATCAGGACATACAGATAAAAAGAAATTTATTCAGCGTCAAAGTGCGAGACAAGTGACGTCATAAGCGACGTCTAAACGGTTGATGACGTTGGGTAGCATAGGTTACATGCATTGCCTCACTCACTGAAGCGGTAGGTGTTGAAAATTCCAAATCGAAAAATTTCAGCAAATCTGAATTATTTTGCTACCAAAATGTTCCTCATGTTCTAACTAAGAAAATGACTACCACCACTTGATGTTTTTGTTCACAAATAAGAAAGTTATAGAGGTTTGAACTTTCGAAGTAAGCTGCATTAAGTGAATGGAAAAATCAAAGGTGATCCAAAAACGCTACAGTGAAAATATAGGCTGATCATATCATTTCACTTGTGATTGATATCACTTTTATTTGTTTTTGATATGCATTGATTTCACTGCTAAGTATAACATTATAAGTTTTCTTCAAAAACATAGATCGCACTTGAATGGTATCAACTAACAGAAATGACAGGTAAACTGAACGATGTTAAAATATAATCAGCAACGTGTAATCTGTATAAATCTGGTGACTAAGCTTTGAATAGTATGAGCTATTAAATGCTCAAAATGACTTTTAAGTTTTTTTTCAGTCCTGAGTGTTCATTTAATATTTTAACAGGTACCAATCAGAAACTGAGCATGCCCCTAGTGACCCTGGGATCGAGATATTTAGAGGCCAATGGCCATGATTTGAACATATTTAGATACCAAATATCAAGACTCTAATGAGATCTAGTGGTTTGGGAGAAGATGTTTTTCACCAAAACAGCAAAACCTTGAAAACATCGAAATTAAATTATTCGAAATGCTCGCTTATTCGAAATAAATTTGAGGATATATGAAACTCTGACATTGATTACATTAGTTGAACTGCATGATAGAACACTTTACATGAGATTTTGGTACTTAATCACATATACTTCTAATAAACGCCCTTGATTAAATATGTCGTAGTTATTTTCCTGTGCCCAGAATCACAATGCTTCTTTAAAGTTAAGAAGACTTAAGCTAAGTATTGTTATTTCAACATGTTACATTAAATGCTTCATAAATTGTCAGGATTGATACAGTGCTTGTGGTCAAGATTATCATATTGTGGTCTACTGACAAAATGAAGCTATTTTGATTTAAATCAGCAAGTTTGAAAAGTTTTTTTTTCGCATCCTGAAAAATCATTACTTCACTTAAGTCTTCCTTAACTTTAAGGAGGCATTGTAATTCCGGGCCCAGATCAATACATTAAAACAGAACTTAGCTTGTAAAGCAGTTGAAAAAAACCCCAGGAACTGTGGCAGTTCAACTTCAACCAAAACTGGTGTAAAGTAGCACTTACAGTAGAACCTCGAAAATTCGAACGTCGATTCTTCGAAGTACTCGCTAATACGAAATAAATTTGGGACACACTGGATTCAAAGAATAGAGCCTATTCATGATGTATTTAAATAACTGTCTATGGCACACTTCGAATCGAACTATAGTTCCTACTATAGTAACTATAGGCTGTTTCGAACATCGATAGTCGCTACTATAGTTCTACTAGAGATCAACGGTGGGTCAGAGCACCGTAACTCTAGTAGATTGTCAGGTTCCCTCCTCTAGCCCTATCTAACAAGATGGGTTCAAGATCTGTCAGTAGCCTCAAAGTAATTTATTTTAGAAAATAATTACTCGCTGTGCACTATTTGCGGTGCTACTTATTCGTAATTGTTAATTAGAGTTAGCTGTGTAGTATGTGAACATCATTTTTATCTGCAATGAAGATTGAAAGGGGGCATGCAGTGCTATTCACTTTGTTTACTTGGCAACCAACAAAAGTTCCATCTGCAGCCGTTTGGATGTAAACATGCGCGCGCAACTATTACATAAGAACTTTAGTAGGAACTTTAGTTCGATTCGAGGTGGGCCTATGATAACATATGTTTTGGACGCGTAAAAGAAACGAATCCTCGAGACGTTTCTTTTACGCGCCCAAAACTTATGTTTGATAGAAAAAAACTGATACGAATCATTTTTGGGGGTTATAGTTATTTATGTCTACCGTCCTATAATTCGAACTACTGATAATTCGAAATAAAACCTTCGAATTTACAAGATCTGACTGTTTTTACAGTGTACTTCGACTCAAGCAGGTTCTTCGAACCATGAGGGTTTTGACGATACTCACATTTCTTTACCCTTTATTACTTTCTTCACACATTTTGCTAGGTATTTACAGGTGCCTCTGAAATGAGAAAAAAGAAGCGCGTACACAAAAGTATGGGAGCCCATTTAAATCATGGATAAAATGAATAAGAAGATTAAAACTTTTATAAATGTTTGAAAAATAGATTATAAAAAGGAAATCAATTTCCGATGGTTCATTAAACAAAGCATACCAATTCAGGTAACCAGCGAAGTCTCAGACGAGCCTGTGCTAATGCACAGTCTCGCCAGAGCCGTAAAGCATGCAAATGATGCTTTCAACGGTATTAGTTGAGTTATTGATGCCTTGTGGTCACCTGCTTGGAAAGGGCTGACCTCTTGGCTCTCGTTTGTGATGTCTAATTGTGAAGCTGTCCTTTTCCCCTTGGTATCCTGAGCCAGGTGTGGTGCTTGATTGTATCGAATCGTGATCTTTGCCCTCTTTCTAACTTATTTTAATACAAGCTGAACCAAGAATGTTGTTTTGGATGCGATATCCAGATACATTTATCACATTTGCTACTCGAGCTTCGCACCACACTGTAGGACGATGTTTTGTGTTAATCCATACGAGCCAATGTTTAATTTTCTGGAACATGCGTAAACGATGCAGGCCCAAATCTGACGCCACGTAACGTTAAATCATATCAGTTCTAGCCCATATTTATTCAGAATCAAGGAGAAAATCAAGTAATAGTTATACCATGAGCTGTCCGCCTGTACGTGGAGAAAATCCACGAGTTAACATGCGCGGATCCAGGAATTTTCGTCAGGGGGGATCCAGGTCAGATTGACAAAAAAAGGTCTGACAACGTTTTTCTTTTTTAGTCCTCAGCTTATGTTACAGAAGACAAATGGTCAATTTCAGAGAAATCTATCAAATTACAAGGTTCCAGAGGAGGTCCAGCATTTTCCAGGGGGGGGGGGGTCCAACTTTTTCCAGGGGGGGGGGGGTCCAATTGCTTGTTCCCTATAGAAAACCATATAAAATGTGATTTTCCAGGGGGGGGTCCGGACCCCCTGTCCCCCCCCCCTCTGGATCCGCACTGAGTTAAAGCGAGTGGAATATCTTACGTACAGGTGGGCAAACAAAGTTTAACTATTTATACCACCCACATCAGTGTAGACTTTGTACGTCACGAATTATTTTTTGCTAAAGTTAGTAAGGGTGGCATAAATGGTTAAACACCCATTCAAACGTGTGATTTTCTTCGGGACATCACATTATGAATTACAATATAAATGGCATATCATATTCAAATGATTTTGTTGAATATGGCTTTTATTTCATCGAGGAAGTGGAAACATGTATATTTCATGAGAGGGATGTCAGGAATGAAATACACAGACACACATGGTAGTTTTACTCATAATTCAATATTTCGGCCAGAGGCTCTATCAGATTATCATATGTGTTTAACATTGCTTACTATGGAATGTAAATAAATATTATTTGAAATGAACACATTTTTAATTCATGAGTGAATAGGAAAACAATATTGAACACAACAATTATTTTAGCAAGTGAAGCAAAGTTCAGTATATACGGACATGCCAACATTTAACCAACTTGGATGGCATGCCTGGCTCTAAACCCGATTGCGGTTTTTAGCTATGGTTTCCTCTTTAATTGCACGACGGTGGGTCTGGCTTAAGACTCTATGACAGCTCTGACGTTAAGCTTTAATCGGTGGGTTGGTGCCTGATGCTTATCTGTAGCTGGACCCACCGTGGCTCAACTTGAGGTTTTCTTTAGCTCTGACTATCTGTGAGTCGTGAGCCCCTTTCTCCAGTAATTATCATTATGGTCTTATTAGAAAAAGCATACCCGCACTTGATACACGTACTTTTGTTTCATAATTATTAAACCCATGTGCGGATCCAGAGAGGAAATATGGGGTCCGGATCTCCTGGAAAATCACAAGTTAAGTGGTTTTCTATAGAAATAAGCATTTGAACAAGTTGGACCCCCCCCCCCTTTGGAAAATGTTGGACCCCCTCTGAAACCTTGGAAACTTATAGTTTTCTTTGAAATAACCATTGGACACCCTCTGTAAAACTGTAAAATAAGTTGAGAACAAAAAAACAAAACAAAAGCACGCACAAAAAAAACGTTGTCAGAGCTGTTTTCTGACGGTCAAGCTTGGAACCCCCCCCCCCCCCCCCCCCTGTCAAAAAATCCTGGAACCGCGCATGCGAAAGCTATTATTCGAAATATCAAAAATAATAACTACTAATAAAAATAATAATAATGATAATAATAATAAATTATCATAAATGTCAGCCTACCCAGAAAGCTCAGAACATTCAGTATGAATTTGACTTGTTTTTGTGTGTTTTTTTTATCAATGACACATGATACAGAGCTACTTTATTCAGTTATTCAAATCTTACGCTGGACAACGTTCTACAAGCTTCCAGGGTGGGACATCAAACCGTAACATTAAGTATTATCTGAACCCATTCTTGTCAAACGTAACTGCCTATCTAGTGTGTGTGTGCGTGCGTGCGTGTGTGCGTGTGCGCGCGCGCGTGTGTGTGTGTGTGTGTGTGTGTGTCCCAAACTTCTGCTATCATAAGCTGTATTTCAAACTTGTCCTATGTGCACAGGGTAGTTCCTAGTGAGACGTAACGATGGCGTCTTAAAGGTATTCTCACTGTGTCTCAATGTCCCATCAACGAATGGGTTAAAGCATGGAAAACTTTCAATTTTTTTAAAAAAAAGCCTAGATAACTCCGAATTATTTATTTGAAAATGCTTGTACGTATAATGTGTCTTTCTTCTTTCCTCTGTCTATCTATTTCTTTTGGAGCTGTTGGGGTAGGTTATATGGTCTACATGAACCACTACTGTGCCGCACCTTCTTACATGTATTTCCAGAACACTTTTGAATACATCTGCATAATGGCGATTATCCTGTACTTGCTTTTGCTGACCACAATTTCATGAAACAACGTCGAAAGGGTGGACTCGCCATTATGCAGCCATGCATTCGATATTATCCGCATCCAGTATCATTTCCTTTACAAATTCTTCTATTACTTTTCACCCTTCCACGGTCAGAATCTGTCTTCTCCATTAGCTTGTCTCTGTGTAATAATGCACGTATCGCTGACGAAATCGTGTGTTGGCAAATGCTGAAGCATATATTGCCTGGCAAACGGCTCAAATCAAACATAGCATTCACACGCTTAGTATGTTCTCTTTTATTTACATTAGTAACAGTTATGTGGACACTTTGCATTATGATGCAAGCTGGGGATATACATCCCAACCCTAGCCCTGCAACAGCATCAACGAGTAGTATTTCTAGCTTAGCCTCCGTCTCTTCTGCATTTAATTTTTCCAAACTTTCAAATCACTTATCTGTCGTGCATTATAATGTCCAGAGTTTGGTGCCAAAACTTGACTTGTTAACTACAGAACTCAATGAATTTGACATCTTAGCTTTTACTGAAACTTGGTTAAACCCTTCAGTCCCTACAAATGATCTCACTATCGACTCCTATAAAATCCCGGAACACAAAGACCGACCAGGTGATAGTCATGGAGGTGTCATCCTATATTACAAAAATAATATCCACTATACACGACGTCATGATTTAGAATTGAGAGGTGTTGAAAGTATCTGGATTGAACTAACCCTTAAACATAAGCACATACTATTTGGGGTCTTTTACAGACCGCCTAATTCAGAAGCTGTTGTTTTTTCTGCAATAGAAGATTCGATCAACCTGGCAGTTGTTTCTGGTGTTAATGATATAATTATAACAGGTGATTTCAATTTGAATATGCAAAATGTCCAATCAGCCTGTAAAATTACTTCTCTTTGTGAACAGCTCTCTCTGGTTCAATCTATAGAAGAACCCACACATTTTACCGAAACTTCTTCTCTCATTGACGTACTTCTTGTTAATAACAAAGAACATCTTATACTTAGTGGAGTGGGTGACCCTTTCTTGCACCAAGATATACGCTACCATTGTCCTGTTTTTGGAATTTTTAACTTTCGCAAACCCAAATGTTTATCTTTTAAACGTCGCATATGGAAATATGATGATGGTAATTATGAAATGCTAAGGCAAAAAGCATCAGCTACACACTGGAACGACTTTCAAAACAATGATATTAATACATACTGCGAAAATTTAATAGAACACTTACAGTCTATTACCGAAATGTGTATACCTAACAAAGTCATTACTATTAGACCTTCAGATCCGCCCTGGATAACAACTTCAATCAAGAGACACATTAGAAAGTGCAAAAGAGCTTATAAAAGGGCAAAGCAAACGAATCTTCCTATACACTGGACCAAATTTAGAAATTTGCGCAACAGGGTAACTCAGCTCATACGAGAATCAAAGCAATCGTTTAATGACAGCATGGCTACTAAATTAAAATCGGATTCTCTATCACCTAGACAGTGGTGGAAATTGCTAAAATACTTTATAGCTCCTAACTTAAAATCTTCTATCCCCCCCTCTTGAAACAAATGGTCAAATTTATGCAGAAGAGTGTGAAAAGGCAAATATATTAAATGATTTCTTTAAAGACCAAACTTTGCTCGATGAAAGAAATGCTGAGATACCTGATATTCATAGTTACCCTGTTGACAGTCCCTTAAGTAATATCATTCTTACTTCAGATGAGGTTGAGTCTGTCTTGAAAAGCCTTCCAGTTGGTAAGGCTGTCGGGCCAGATGGGATAAGTAATCGCGTATTAAAATAACTTAGTAGGGAGATATCTCCAGCTCTTTGTGGTTTCTTTAACCAATCTCTTCATACAGGCATAGTCCCAGACTCTTTTAAGCAAGCTCATGTCAGCCCAGTGCATAAAGGTGGTGATCCATCTAAAATCTCAAACTATAGACCTATATCACTTTTAAGCAATCTGAACAAGGCTTTTGAACGACTTATTTTTAAGTATGTATATAATCATTTCTTGGAAAACAACATTCTTACATCTTTTCAGTCTGGATTTAGAAGGGGAGACTCTACTGTTAATCAACTTTCTTATCTATATAACACTTTTTGTCAAGCTTTAGATGCAGGTAAAGAAGTTAGAGCGATTTTCTGTGATATTAGTAAAGCATTTGACCATGTTTGGCATGCTGGTTTAATTCATAAGTTAAAATCAGCTGGTATATCAGGCAATCTCTTATCATGGTTTACCAATTACCTAACTGGTAGAAAACAAAGAGTTGTTATGTCTGGTGTTCAGTCTGCCTGAAATTTTCTCTCAGCTGGGGTACCTCAAGGCTCTATACTTGGTCCACTTCTCTTCCTTCTTTTTATAAACGATATTGTTCACGACATTGGATCATCTATAAGTCTTTTTGCAGATAATACAAGTCTATATATCATTGTAGAGGATCCAAATGTCGCAGCAGAACTCCTTAATGCAGACCTTGAAAAGATAGCAGGGTGGGCAAATAAATGGCTTGTAAAATTCAATCCCATAAAAACTGAATCTTTTTAATCTCACGGAAAACTTACACTGTTCATCCTCCTGTATTCATGCTAGATCAACATATCAAAGAAGTCGAATCTCATAAACACTTAGGTGTTATTCTATCTAATGACTGCTCTTGGCAAAAACATATAGATTATATTAAGGAAAAGGCATGGACAAATATAAACATTATGCGTCGGTTGAAGTATGACCTTGACAGAAAATCTTTAGAAACTATCTACAAATCTTTCATAAGGCCACTCCTAGAATATGCAGATGTCATTTGGGATAATTGCACGCAGCAAAACAAAAACGAACTTGAACTCATACAATTAGAAGCTGCAAGAATATCAACAGGAGCAACAAAATTAGTTTCAGTTGCCAACCTTTACATAGAAACTGGTTGGGAGACGCTAGATGCAAGAAGAAACAAACATAAACTGGTGTTATTCTACAAAATGTTTAACGATCTTACCCCACCTTATCTCTCATCTCTTGTGCCTCCTCTTGTCCAGAATGCGTCACGTTATAACCTACGTAATTCCAATGATACTCAGACTATCGCTTCTCGCACTACTTTGTTTTATAATTCTTTTCTACCCTCATCAATTCGAGATTGGAATAGACTAAATCCTGATATCAGAAATGCTGGTACGCTAGATGTTTTCAAACTTAAACTAAATCAAAACTTGCCTGTTATACCCAAACATTACTACTCTGGAATAAGGAAATCCCAAATATGGCACACAAGAATTCGTACAGGTTGTAGTTCACTTAAAAATGACTTATTCCTAAAAATATTATTGACTCTCCACTATGTACTTGCAATTCAGGAGAAATTGAGAATGCCTACCATTTCTTCTTTATTTGTCAACAATACACTCACCTTAGGGTAGAACTTCGTCAATCAATAACACAGTACTGTAACATGACTCTGGATGTAATCCTGCGTGGTGATGAAAGACTTTCAACAAACATTAACACAACCATATTTGAAGCTGTGCATAAATACATTCAGAAAAGTAAGCGATTCTGAGCATCTAAATGGATTGATTTATGGTAAAAACACCAAAAGCAATATAAATTGTCTGTATCTAAAATACTAAAGTGATACTGGAAAATGTAACCATTGCCAATATCCCAAACAGCTCCCGTCCAACCTGGACAATTCAGACTATTCCCATCACATCTCCCTCTCTCTCTCTCTATCTCTCTCTCTCTCTCTCTCTCTCTCTCTCTCTCTCTCTCTCTCTCTCAATTATGGTTTAGCCTCTATTGTCTAATTGTCTTCAAATAATTTGAATTCTCAGCTTAAAACTGCTAGTAGCAACATTTGATTGGTACTTAAAGTTAGGACAAATCAATTAACTTGTATCTTATAAGTTAAATGTTGTTCTTAAATTTGAAAATATACCTCAGTATAATAACCAGTCAGGTGTCATTGTTGTAAGAAACCTTAGTCTCTGTTAAATACAGCCAACTTTTTGCTAATGTCGTTTTAGCCCATGAACTTGTATTATGCAAAACTGAAGTCATTGCCTTATACACTTTGTCAAAATATTGTAAAGGAGAAGAACTTGATAAGCTTTTGCTTCCGTTCTAATCCTAATGTTTGTATGATTGACAATTGTATTGAATTGTATAAACTGATTTGAAATAAATATGTTTAAACCAAAGCTATTATTCAGTGTAGACCTAGCACATCACGAGATATTTCGTGCTAAAGTTGGTCAAGGTGGTATACAGTTTGAAGTGCAATGCAGTAAATAATCCAAAAGTTATTTCACTTTAGTGAAAAATCAGTTATCATAATGAAAATAAAATGTTTATATTTTCGGTAGTAAAAATATACAATTGTAACTTACAGCGCTAACTGACACGTCAGAAATTGAATACCAATCGAATGCAACTAATACAAGCTTACACCTTCACGTGACCCTTTTTACATGCTCGGATTGAAAATAAGTAGCAACAACAACAGCAACAACAACAGCAGTCGCAGCAGCAGCAATGCACTAAACAAAAAAGCGTTAAGTGAACCAAACTATTATTAAACCTTAATGAATCAAAGACTTTTAGCCCAAAATGCAGAAGTAAAACAAAGTATAAAACTTACGGAGGTGGCGGTTGAGCTGTCACATAATACGAAACACCAATAAGTACAGCTAATATCACGGTTTGAAGCTGCATAATATCTTACAAGGAATTAGATTATGGCGTAGGCAGATACGACAGAGGGTCCTTTAGACCTTGATCTTGATGGAACCCGTCTAAAAGGTCCCTTGTGACAAGGTATCGTGGTGCGTAATTAAAATATAATATTCTTGATTCTGAATCAATTTTTTGTAGATCTGGTCCTAATTTCGGAATACTTTTTTTATTGAGAAGTTAATAAAGTTTCCCATTGAGACGGTTCTTTTATAGTCATTGGTGTATCTCCCATTACGCAGTTACGCAAATGCGTAATACAAATAGAAATATTCAAGGGAGGTCACCTAATGTGTCATACCAAAAGGAACAGCTCTTTAGGAAAGAATTCGCTGCCAGAGAGGGAGCGAATTCTTTTCTTAAAAAAAATTTCCATTTCGAAAAGGGATGCTATTGAAGAGAACTGCTTGAACCAGTAGTCCTCCTTTGATGTGCGTATCTTTTTCGGCGTTCTTGCTACGCCACTGATAGATTACGTCGCCACAACCTGTGCGACACAACCAATCAATTTGCACAGAAGTTTAAAATGTTGACCAACTTTTCGCATATTTTACCGATATGTGTATTACATATTAAATAAACAATTAAGTAAATCCGTGAAGTGGTCAATGCGACCATTTCTACAGGTGCTGTTATGAAAATGGATGAGAAAACTATAAGTAGGTCATAGATCATACACATGTACTACAATTATAAAGGAATTAAGTGGGAACGAGCACTGCGACCGTTCCAACTTAATCCCTTTATAATTGTAGCTTATGATCTATAACCTCTACTTGTGAGCTATAACCTGCTTATAATTTTCTCCTCTCGCTTTCTGGCTGCTCCTTTGGAAATGGTGGAATTGGGCACTTAACGGGTTTACTTAATGATTTTACTTAATACATGTTACAAATATTGACAAATAATGTGATCAAGTTTGCTAAAGGAATACATTTTTCGTTCAACCTGATTGGTTGTAAAGCACAAGAAGTTGTGGAGTAAATTATAAAAACAAATGAGCCAGTGCATGAGATTTCCACAATGTGGTATGTGCGACCAGCAAAGCCTCAGATCAGCCTGCGCATACGCGCAGTCTGATTAGAGCCTTTGCTAGTCGCTTGAGCATTCTATGATTGTTAAGCTACTGACTGAACACCATTTGGAGTTTCTAAGCCTAAAAGGAGGCTACAGAGGCTCGTCCGAGTCTACACATGTCAAAATGTCACATTGTTGAAAATCTCATGCACTGGCTCAAATCTGACCGAACCTGTTGAAGCTATGCTAGACGACCTGAAAGAATCGTGTAACCAAAGAAGATACGCAGAAGACAAGCCGATTAGGACTAAAAGTTCCTACAAGTTCCAATAAGTCCAATTTACAAGTTAGCGTGTTTGAGAGGCTCCTTTTGGCGTACACTGGCAATCCACTTTAAGAATATGTCCCCCAGTTAAGATAGCAGGGGTTGCATCACAGTTGTTTTTATTTACACCAATTAGTGCAAAAGGGCAGAAAAATAATATTGTCTCGTTTCCACCTGTCAGAAGCTCATGCGCGGATCCAGAAATTTTTGCCAGTGGGGGTCCAGCTTTGGATTTTTTTTTATATTATGAGTGGAGGGAAGATCCAAATACCACTATGAGTGGGCATCATCGGCCAGCAATCGAAACGCCATTTAAATGTCGTTTCACTGCTGTGCCGATGGTGGCCCAACATTAAATGCTGGCTTGGTAGCATTGTGGTTTTAGAGGGGAGCCCGACTAGTATTGCAAAGAAGCAAAGAAATTCTATCTGTGAATTTTCATTGGGGTGTCTGGAACCCCTGTATCCCCCTCTGGATCCGCCCATGGCTTACAACGAACGAGTAGACCAGTCTGCGCATCCGCATGCAATTTCAAAAAAAAAATAATAAAAAAAGGAACCTAGCACGATTAAAAGGGCACATGCCAAAGTGTAAAGATTCTTTCCTATTTTAACAGTTTATTTGGGGCAATCATCTTCAAAACCTTAAAAACTCCATTTAGAAATTCTGTAGCACCGTTTTTTTTTCTCAGAAACTCCTTTTATACGTCAATTTAAAGGCCATACATTGCTGGGAGAAAGTTACTCGTGTATACCTCCCCTAATGGCTTCAGCAGGTTACGGCATGTGCGAGTTTCGGGCAAAGATCTGATATCCTGGGAACATCAAGAAATTGAGAAATGCGCTCGCAGACTAAGACAATCTGACATGTTTGAAACGCCCTAATTGAATGTATATGGAAATGCCAAAATTATCAATATAATATTTATAGTCAAGGAGCTTAATTTTTGAAAACTGACTTGGCACAATTGTCCAGCCAGAAAAGTTTTGACTTCAGAAATAGCTAGAACTACCCTTCCACAACATTTCTAGGCACGTCGTACAGTCAAATTGTGGTAGCAGTTTTGCAGGAGGAGCCGTTTTGCACACCTACCCCTTTATTACTATAAAACACTAAATTGCGGCATTGAATAAGAAATGGTATCTAGGTGGTATCCTAATGGTGTATACAGCCGTTTTATACTGCAAATGCCTCGATAAGGGCCTAAACAATTAGGAAAATAAATTGCCTGCATCCAGAAGCACAACTTTTAGGTTATAAATGTCATTTACTTTATATCTTCAATTGCAACTTATAAAATAAATTAATTTTGGCCAACGTTTAATTTGATAAGCTCTAGAATAGGTATATAGGTTTTACATACCATGTTGGGAAAAGGTAATTACCTGACTGTTTCAAAACTGCAAACATCTTGTTTCTATCATAATTACTTTAAGAATTATAAGCTGTTGAATATAATTACCCCAAATAAAATGGTGAATATGGTTAGAACCATTTAGCTTGCAAGTTAGCATGTAATACCATTACCATCTGCTGACTTTTTAAAACCATAATTGAGCATTCTATCGATACACGATAGTAAAAATCTATACCTAACTTCGTTTCTGGTGTAAGGTTTCATATTTTGAAGCTTATATGACAATATGTAACATACATAACCAACTTCAAGACTTTCTAAATATATTGCTAAATACCTTATATTATATGTCATATGGTATTTTATTTAATTTCAAACCTGTTTTGTTTTAAATCTATAACAAGACAGCAGTTTGTTCTAAAATAATCTTCAGTGTTTATTAAGTAACTATATCTATAAACATTTACATTTGTTACAATGAACCAATTTTTTGAAGTTTTCATCTCCACAAAATATCATTTTGATTTGTCCAAAGTTAAAGTTTCTAGAACACATAAACAAAAAATTAAATAGATCTTTAGTAGTAGTAGTAGTAGTAGTAGAAGAATACATTCCACTTCTGTCAAATTTATCAAAGTAAGAAAGAGGGCAAAGATCAGGAATCGATACAATCAAGCACCACACCTGACCCAGAATACCAATGGGAAAGTGACAACTTCACAATTAGGCATCACAAACGAGAGCCAAGAGGTCAATTCTTTCCAAGCAGGTGACCAGAAGGCATCAATAAACAGATGCACACGAAAGCATAACAAAAACAAGACAGAAATAACATAAATGATCAAAGTAACATATATAACCATATCAAATATCATTAGGTCCTATGTTTGTCCAAAATGTTATCAAAGACAGTATACGATTCGGCCCTGAAAAGCTAAAATAGTAAGGCTGTAGAATTTTGTAATATTTATCACAGAAGAAAAGATTTATTGAATGAAGTCTAATCAGTCATTTGAAAATATTCTTATTTACCCATTTTACTATTGTACACATTATGCAAACAAAGTCAGAAACATAATATCGGTTAACTCCTTGTAAAATACCAAGGTTAAAAGTAAGTAATGGTGCAAAGATCAGGAATCGATACAATCAAGTACCACACCTGACCCAGGATACCAATGGGAAAGTGACAAACTCACAGAAGACACCACAAACGAGAGCCAAGAGGTCAGCCCTTTCCCAGCAGGTGACCAAAAAGCACATATAAACAGACGCGCACAAAACATAGCAAACACAAGACAGAACAAAAACATAAAAGATCCACAAAAGAAGTACCGCCTTGGAACGGTCAGTAAAATATTTTACTGGAGGGCTTAAACCGGTTTAACGGCGCCAACCTCACCCTTAATTCAGATGTGGATCAAGACACATAGATATTTGGTTTGCATGAAAGACCCCTAACTTATCAATGCATCATCTCCTAAAACATATAAATCAAGATATAACAAGGAGATAAAGCAAGGATAAGGACTCAGTCCCATAGAAAAAATACAAATTACTAAATGATTAGAGAGATGGTACTATACTATTTTTCTTTGCTTACATTCAAGACAGAATCAATTACCTAAGAGTTGGTAGGATAAAATGTATATATATATTACAATAGAAGTTACGCATTATACTAGGGTCATCCAATAGATAGGGATAATTTTCGTATAATGTAAGTGTTTATACCATTTAAACATCACAAATATAACCATAAAGTGGCATAATTTGTAGCGCATGCAACAACATATCCAAAAGTTTGACTGAATGTGATGTCGCTTGTTGCTTAGCAACGTAAACAGGTACTTAAAGCTGACCTGGCGGGATGCCTTAAAATGGTTACCATGGTAACTGGCATGTGCAAATCAGTTCCAAAACGAATCTATTCTATGAACTACAACATAAGGTAAATATTCTGTAAAATTCATTGAATTCCTTTGAAAAATATCAAATTGGCAAGGGCATTTAGCGTAAAAAAGCAACAAAAATGAAGAATTTTTAATTCAGAAATAGGGGCATGGGTCTTGAATTAGCCCTTGAATTTTTATTGGTTGGTATAAAAGTTTAAAATTACCCTAAAAGTATAAAATATTTTCTATATTTTAAAACAGTGTCTTTAAAAAACATGTATCAAATGTGTCCCTTGTTGCATAGCAACAGTAAAGTATAGATTTAACAACCAGTCCATTTTCCAACAATTGACTGGTTGCTAGGCAACCATGACTAACTTATAAATGGTAATGGCCATATTTTGTATGTAACATTGAGATCAATTAAAGTATAGCAGATTAAAGGACAAACTATGTTTAGATACATGATAATAATTACATGCCAGACTGTGTTTCTTTAGCATTAAGTTATTGTTTAAGGAAAATCTGGCCAGGTTAGCTTTAGTATCACTTTCTCGTTGCTAAGCAACAAACGACCTCACTTTCCAACAAAGTTTTGGATATGCTGCTGCATGCCCAACAAGTAATGCCACCTAATGATTACATTTGCGATGTTTTACTGGTACAAACTCTTGTATTATAAGGATATTCTCTCTGTTTATTGGATGATCCTCGTACGTGTCTGTAATCAGTTAATTTTTAAAGAGAATATCTAAAAATCAAATTGTATACTGACATTTTTGTGCATATTATGCAGATGATGACATATTACTTGTTTTATCTTTTAAATTGATTTTTGTTTATTTACAACATACCTTTTATGGTTTATTAATGAAACTGTAAGTACCTTTGATCATTTGCTTAACTAATATAACTATATTAGGAGAAGTTTTATATAGATGAAACCTTTCCTTGAAAATGGGTAAAATCAGTTATAATGGATGACAACGATCTGATGTGATATGATCATATCAAAGGAACACATGTTAATTGCTGCTTAATAATCTATTTTAAACACATACGACATTATCAGTCAAGCGTTATGTAAGGCTGAATAAGACATTGTGACACTCAAGTGGGTAATGTAAAATATATTTTAAAATGTCCTTTAAGATATTGGATGGAAAAATAAAACGTTTAAAAACATGCAGTCACTTTTAGCAATCAATGCTTATATACATTATGCTAATTTTCACTATACAGAATTTAGCATTGCCAAATTATAACAGGAGTCTTGTAAACAGAATTCTTGATAACAAAGCGCTATATGTATATAAGCATAAGAAAAAACTAGAGATATAAAATCAAAATCAACACAGCTTTTTTTTAAAAAAATATCTTGCTTCTTCAGATAGAAAACAAATGCATTACACATAAGTAAGAAATTATATAAAAGCACAAAACATGTTGAGGGTAATGATTTGTAGAGACATACAAACAGTCAATTGTTCTTACAAACACTTTGTGCAGTATATAGTCTTTGTCATCAATGAAAGACTTAAATGCAATGCATAGAAAGGGATGCATGCAAGTATATATGCATGTCATAAGCAATGCTTCCTTCCAAAAGAAACCATTCTTCTATCACTATTAAAGGTAAGTATAAAATCTTAGTGGGTTTATAAAGCAGTGCCTCTATTGTTGTATATGTTATGTGATATAATATACAAGATTTTGAATATCTTATCTTTGATATATTCTTTGACAGTAGCACAAGTATGAATTTTGTTATTATAAGATAAAAACAACTGCTGAACATTTATATGTAATTTATACATGCTCAATTGAAGATTTGAACATCATATGTGATTTTGGTACTTACCTCACATAGGCAAATACACCGTTAAATCCCCCATGCTGATGCAGTGGAGCTAGCGTTTGTCTTCATCTACTTATACAAGCAGCAAATGCTCTGATGTGTCTTATGACATATTTTTACAGGCTCGCATGAGCCTTCATTGTTAAACAAAAACCAAATGAGCTTATTAATTTGATTTTTTTTTATTTACGTTACTATTTATCATCAATTTAGTTTGATTTGGAACATACAAAGGATTAATGGGATGCCATTCTTGTATCAATGGCTATGTCCTCATTTGACATGCTGAATATCGTAATGATTTCATATGAACAAATTTCACGTTTAGACTAAGTCTAATTGATAGAAATAATGCAAAACAAAATTTCCAGAAATTTATTTGAGTCTATTCATTTTCCAACAGCTACAATATAATATTTACAATGCAAGAGAGTTTTTCTAAGTGATAAGCCTTGACCTCTAAAATGTATGACCATAACGAACATTGGAAAAAATGTCCTGTCCTGTTTCAATGCCCTATAACATTGCAGAACCAGACAAAGCGTATGATAAATGTCATCATCCGCCTTAACCCTTTTAAGTCGAATGAAACTTCCCACTTTTATCAAATGGTCTAGTCCATTTTCGTCTTCAGGATAGTTGGGTGTTGTTTTTCATTCTTATTCAGATTTTAATAGAACATTCTTTAAGCAAACACTAGAGAGCCTGATCAGACATTGCAGTATGTGGCGTCTGATCTTAGTCTGTACTGTTTGCTATTTTCTTTGCTAATATGGATTAAATACGTTTGTTGTAGCTCTTACTCACATCAATTGTATTGTTTCTTCATCGAACTGTATAATGATTGGATATAGAGCGGTTTTAACCATTTGAATAGGCATGGCGTTTGCCATACCGTTACGATTAAAACAGTTTTTTGCTATGGCAAGGATTAACGTCTGCTTAAATGTTTCATTTCTCGATTTCAACCAATATTGTAAATAAAAAGGTAATTTTAGATATTAAGTGTAAGTTTTTCCCTGAATCATAATTATCAATACACAGATATTGTAGTCAATAGCTGACAAGCTATAATTGTACGTATTTTGGTGGCTTACAAAATGGGTGATATAGTGCTTCCATTGCATTAAATATTGTATTTAGCAGAACGTAACATATATAACTGTAATAACAGGTGCCAAAATTAGTTTAAAATAATATTGCTAGTCATTTTCTTCTTGTTAAAAGATACTATTGATGCGCAAGAATGAGAAATAACTGGATATTAACAATACAGGAATTCCTATTATTTGAGGGTAACGTAGTGAATTTGGCTATTGCAGGGTAACGCCTTATCCGCTGAAAAGCGACGCACTTCATTATGTGGCTAATATAATTTGGTTTTAGAAAATTACAATCTACAAATCTCATTTTGTGGAGGTCGTTTGGTAGCCCATAGTCTTATGAAACTACTGCATTAAATAGTAATACATTTGAAAGTAAGTAACGTATATAAATGGGAGCGCAGTGGCTCAGTGGTAGAGTACTTGACTCGAGACCGAGGGGCCGCGGGTTCGAGCCTCTCTGGCGTCACTGCGTTGTGGTCCTTGAGCAAGACATATTTATCCTAGCTTAGTACTGGTTCAACCTTGGAAGGCCCGTCCCTGTTTAACTGAGATTGTTGATATGACGTAAAGAAACAAAATAAAATAAAACGAATATAACTGTAATATCATGTGATATAATGGTTAAACGCATACAGGCTGTTTGCTGTATTGCATTTAATGATTTTAAGGCTGAATTAGAATTTAGTATATTTCACAGGTACAATATATTGCAGCAGAGAATGTACACTGAAAATAGTGTTTGTATTAATTTAAAGGGAAATACGCTAGATATGAAGCAATGGGTGAACGTGAGGCGTGAGCCTCATTTAGCGTAGGGTACGTTCAAAGAGGACGTCCTACAGCAAAACTGCTACCACAATTTGACTGTACGACGTACCTAGGAGTATTGCAGAAGACCTCAGGATTTCATTTCTGCAGTCAAACCTTTTCTGGCAGGTGTGCCATGTCAAAAACTAAGGCCTGTACAGAAATCAGCGCCTGGACTAAACTTCCCTATGGAATATTTATTGGAATAATCAGTCATATCGCTTAGTTGTAGCAATTTTGTGCTCAATAAGACAGTGTAATTGAATATGCATACTGTATGTTTTAATTGATAAATAAGAAAAATAAATACTACGCAATCTTGTCTAATTGCCTGGAGTTATTATGGCTTGCCACAAGGGACATATTTAGACTGTCTCGACCAAGGCCCATTTTTCGGCTATAAAAGGACCCCGTGTTGTATTCGCCGACACAATAGCTCTGCTACCACGTAAGACACTATGAAGTTTCAAACTGTGATATTGGTTGTAATTGTGGGCGTTCCGTATTATGCGACCGCTCAACCGCCTCCTCCGTAAGTTTATTTTATTTTTTTATTTTATTTTCTAATTCTTTTTAGTTACATTTCAGTATACAGTAAAACCTGTCTTAAGCGGCCACTGAAAAGAAGACCAAAATTGGTTTTCAAGACCGATTATCGTTTAATGCAGGTCAAAAGCATCGCAGAATTCTGCAATACTTTCGACCTTTATTAAGCTACAATTTGTCATTAAGATGGTTGTTTTGTCTATGTTTGAGTGACCGCTTAAGACATGTTTTACTGTACACACCGGATAGGCGGTAATGGAAAACGTTGCTGCTATCGACGAACGTAACTCAAAAATAACTAGAAACAGTTTTCGATTGCCATTTGTCGCCAGTCGGACGACAAAATGGTAATCGAAAGCACTATTTTAAGCAATTTTGATCAGCTTTCATCGATTGCTAATAGCATTTTCGATTGCCGCCTATCTGGTATCCGGTTTGTCGTTTTTGTTTGTCGTTTTTGTCGTATTTGCGTAACATTTCGGTATAGCTTGATTCATATTCCGCTGGTCTGTCCATAATTGCTGCTGCTGGCTGGCTGGCTGCCGCTGCTGGCTTCCGCCGCTGCTGCTGCTGTTGAGAATGTTTCGGGGCTAATGACCTGTCTGCTATTGGAAAGGGGTACGCTTCGAACTGCCATGTTTAGCGCATAATAGACGTTTCTTTTACGTGCCCAAAACATATGTTATTATAGACAGCTGTTGAAAAAGACCATGGATACATGTAGTTCCTATTCTCTCAAACCACTAGCGAGTATACTGAAAAATCAAAGCTCGAATTTTCGGGATATTACTGTATTTAAATATGTATTTATTTATTGTCAAGTTTTATATAGACTGTCTCTCGTGCATTTGCAGCCAGGCCCATCTGAAACTACGCTGGATAGTGCATGCTATATTGGATGAGCATACAATTTTCACGAATTTTTCTTATCGATATTTTCAGAACTTTCCGAAGTTTTACATTTGTATATCTTAACCAATATTCAGCTTATCCATGAACATTAATGTTCGTCTATATATGTCCACACTGGATAGGCGACAATCGAAAACCCTTTTACCAATCGACGTACGCGGCTAAAAATCGCTAGAGAGAGTGATTTCGACTGCCATTTGTCGCCAGTCGGGCGACAAATGGCAATAAAACACTCTGTTTCTTACTAATTATTTTGTTGTTTTTGTTGCTTTACGTCCCATGTCAACAGCTGTGGTCATTGCGGGACGGTCAGTTCACTTAACCACACTTTTTCCTGGGCAGGCTTGAACAAGCGGTTAACCAGTAATTTGTGCACATACTTTCGCTTGTAACTGACAACAGCCCTTCTTAAATAAATCAGCGGAAGGGAGGAGAATGACCGTAGAAATTATTTCATGATCAATCTCCACGAAAGTATGGCACCGGGCCGGGATCGAACTCGCGACCCCTGGATCTGGATCTGTAGCCAGACACGTTACCGACTGCGCTACGCGGCCCGGCTATCTTACTAATTATGATCTGTGTTCGTAGATAGTACACGTAGAACCGTCTTTGATTGCCGCCTATCCGGTGTAATCCCTCTCTTCTTTCTTTCAGAGGCACCTGTAGGTACCTATCCAAGTGTGTGAAGAAAGTCATAAATGGTAGAGAAATGTGAGTATTATCAACTCTTTATTACACTAAACTTTATGACTCAAAGTTCTTGCTATGCTCGAAGGGAATTTGTATTTAATTCAGACTGCGAAATTCTGAACTATAGGCTTACCCATCAACTAAAAGAAATAAATCAAAAGTACACAGTGAGCATTATATAAAGCGGGTCACAATCGGCCCCGGCGAAACGCCATTTAGATGGCGTTTCGATGGCGGGCCGATAGTGGTCCGAGATTGCATGCACTTACAGGCTGCCCAGGGAGCACGTAAATCGGACTACCATCGGCCCCTAGCGAAGCGCCATTTGAATGGCATTTCTCTGGCGGGCCGATAGTGGCCCGAGCTTGCAGGCACTGACAGGCTGGTCGTATAAGTGCCATGACTTAGGTTTCCATCATATTATTCAAGACTTATGGGCTCAAAACAGTTTACAAATATATGGGTCTAAACTGTTCGTCAAAGAGGTATCTTAAACATTTCAGCATTCCCTGACAGACGACTCTTGTAGTGGTTGACGCTTTAAGGGTTAATTTTGTACATGTTTTCTCTTTCAGTATGGGACTCTGCAAGGAATCGACTGCTTGTGGTAAGCTAGAGTTATATATTACATTTGAACCGCGACATGAGATTTCTAACAATGTGGTATCTGCAACCAGCAAAGGCTCAGACCAGCCTGCGCATACGCGCAGTCTGATCAGAGCCTTTGCTAGTGGCTTGAATATTCTATGACTGTTAAGCTACTGACTGAACATAGCTTGGAGTTTCTAAGTTTAAAAGGAGACTGTACAGGCTTGTCTTAGTTTACACATGTCAAATGCCACATTGTTGGAAATCACATGATGTGGCTCATTTATATTACATTTGTGTATATGGCGGCCAGCTATTGTGGTATGAACCCCTTTCTCGTCACTGATGAGACAATGTCGAATGCATACTTAAAACCAAAAGTAACTTTATATTGTTAATACAGTGAGCCAACTTAGTTACGCACCACTTATAAAATGTAAAATTACTCGGAAAAGAAATTTGATAATTTTATTCTGAGACTACCAACGTAAAGCGCATCTATATTTGCATAAGCCATTGAAATTTTATTGTGATCAGATTAGAAACGAATGAGAAAATGGATCTTTAAGTGCACTACCCTCAAAACACCGTTTCACATTGCATTATCTCGAATGAAACTCAGATCACATTGCACTTTTTTCAGGGTTGAATTTCTGCTATTCCAGAGATAAGAGCCAATTTATTCTTGGCAATATCTAAGACTGGATTGTGTTTGTAATCTTCATCATTTTTTTTAATGTTTTACTATTTTGGTTCCCAGCTGGTCAAGGTTTGAAAAAAAGTTGGTTTTAGTACTTTTTTTTAAAGTTAGTTAAAATTTCGTATGATTCTGAGTAAACTAGTTATCAAAACACTTCTTTTATAATTTCATTTTAAACAACCATGTATCCACCTTTTATTTTCGTAAAAATATTAATGGATTTATTGGCGTCATGGTGTTGACGTTAGTGATGACGTCACTACTACCAATGCTATAAGATGTGTCAATGATAAGATGGTTTAGTGTTTTGATACTTCTATGTCAACAAGTGACTCATAACAAAACAATTTGCGAAGAAAACCCTGTTTGATTATTGTAACTGACGTTAATATGACGTCAAAACGAGCATTTCTTCAAAAAGTAACGGTGTTACTAAATTCAACGACCGAAAAAGGGGGTTTTACTTGAATAAAATAATTGTTTTTGGTGTTTTTCTGTCACAACGATCACCATGGATAATGACTAGCGCAAAACAAAAATAGAAAATACGGACGTTCGGCTTGCACGTGCATTTTTGCATTTTTGTCAAAATTGCCTTTGACGTAGCAGAATGATTCGCATGAGCGATTCCAATATTTTTTTTCGACGTCATCAAACAGATAAAATGTCAATAAATAAATTATCATAGAGAATGTTCGATTCCAGCATTTTTGTCAAAAATGTGGGCCCTGAAAAAATGGTGCGTAATTAAAGTGGCTCGCTGTATATATACATTTTCCGGATATTGGCAAGCGACATATAAATTATGTTTAATTCATATTAAAGTCCGATCACTAGTTTAGTAGACATTTGAATTGTATGGTCCTATTGTCATAAATGCAACCACAAGGCTCTAATTTAACGAGCAATGGGGGCAAAATAAACTTTTCCAAAACGCATCACTTTTGATGTGTTACTGTAGCGATGAGATTGAACAGTCTGATTGACATGCTATCGAATTATTGTTTAAAATTCAAATCAGCCTGGGTCATCCTACGAGTAACACAAAATAAGACCGGTGATTTTACGTCCATACCCATTTATTGTTTGCCATTTTTCTTCCAAAGCGATGAGAGTTTTCATCAGATAATCTTATCATATACTCTCGGAACATGACCGAACAAATTCTGATAGAAAGGTCTGAAGTTTACTATCGTTTAAAATTCAAAGGGAGATAATTTCAAAATAAACCAATTTTTAAGTACTGTCAAAAACTAACCATACGTCAAAAACGAATTTCTGGCAGTATTTTTATGGGCAATCGATGGCCCTTAAAACAGGGTGTCCAAATCCTAAGGTGACTAAAGGATTTTATGAGGAATGGCTGAATTTGTGTTTTAAATGAAAGCATAGATAACTCGAAAAAAGATTAATTTGCCTTATCGTATTTTCGTGGATTATGGTAGGACAAGTACCAGGAGCTCATTGCAATATTTCAGTAAAGATATGTTCGGTAGTTAAAAGTGTAAAGTTACTTTTGGTCTTAAGTATATAATTTACCGGATGGGTCAAAAGTAAGATTTACCGTCCGACTAAAATTATTTTAGTCCGTCTAAAATTATTTTAAGTCCAATTCAAAATTATATGTAGGTGTCACGTATATAAATATACGGCCTACCATAATTTATTTTCAGTCGCACGTATTTTAATTTTAGTTCGACTAGAATTAATTTTAGTGCGACGTAAAATCAATTCTAGTCTAACGTAAAATAATTATGGTGCGACCCAAAATATTGATTTTTAGTCGAACCATAATTATTTTAAATTTGACTGAAATTAATTTCGGTTGGACTTAAATTTATTATAGTAATTATGGTACAACTGAAAATAGTTATGGCTGGACGTATATATTTCCGTGGCACATATACTTATTTTAAGTGGGACTAGAAATAATTTTAGTCGGACGGTAAAATTTTACTTTTGACCCATTCGGTACACCATACTATTTATCTGGTTTTACACGTTCATGTTTTGGAAGATAATCATTGTCAAGAAATTGAACCCACATCAAGCTCCCCCCCCCCCTCAGTGACATTCTGATCAGGGTCCATAGTGATATATAGTAGCTACCATGGACCCTTATGCATTGCTCAAAATTTTGAAAGAAACGCTAAAACTTTTACCATTTACCACTACGCAAATGTACTCCAGCTGAGGGTTTGCGAGCATCAAAGGCGCAGACCAGCCTGCGCATCCGCGCAGTCCGATAAGCGCCTTTGCTATTCGCTTAAGGGGAAAGTATCCTATCTAGACTTGCTTCACGCGAAATCCTATTCTTCTAGCTAGTCTCTGCTGTAGCTGAGGAGACTTGTTTGAGTCTCGCTTTGAAGGAAATACCGGACAGGTTTTGTCGCGACGATGCCCACTTATAAAAGATAAAGACACGCTGTCTTGTAATTATATTAGTTTTGTAACTAATCAACACGATGTTCACACCGGGTAGGCGGCAATCACTAGGCATTTAGATTCCTCAGATTTCCAGAAAAAAAACGTGTTTTAAGAACATAGAAATAATAAAAAATAACAATACCACCTATGCTCTATATAACATTTTAAATGGCTCAGACTGTCCTGCGTCTTTGATGTCCATGTGCAAGAATCGGAGTTTCTTAACGTACTTTTTCAGAGGAGAGTTTCCGTTCATGGAGTTCGTGCACAAGTTCTTGTGGCGGAGGAATTCGAAGACGATTCGGAAAGTGTGTCGCTAGTGGGAAATGTAAACGCGTTCTCAAAGAGCAAGAGGCTTGTAACACACAGAGCTGTGGAGACGCACCCGAAACCGCACCACCACCAGCCACACCATCTGGAACCCTACCACCACCACCACCGCCTTCCATGGGTGATGGTAAGTACTTAAGGTCAATACTGACACCTGGGCAATTTTACCCCCAAAAAGAAAGATCTAGCGATATGGCGTACATGTTCCCTAGTTGAAATGATTACAAACACCTAATTTTCAAATAGCCCTAAAGTTTTTGAAATTGGCATAATTCAACATTCTAAGCACAAAAGGGACGCTGCTGTTATGAGTCATTCTACAAAAGTGGGAAATTCGAGCTAATTATTTTTGCAAAAAATAACAACAAATTTGGATTTTTTTTTTTCATTTTAATTTCAACTCTGAACAATAAACATCAATAAACCATTCATCTGGCCAATAGAATTTGCGTAAAAATAAACGAGATGCTTTCGTGATTTAAACTATCATGTAACCAGGACATGCAACCTTATTTCCTAAACAAAATGATTATCGAAGCTATTTTCTTTTTACACCCCTTAAGCTTCTTTATAGACCTTCAAGCCTGTCGAAGAAATTTCTGATAGTTTGTATGTGTCATCCCCATTCTTCGCTGAAGATGATAGTGTTCAATATAGGCTTTACAGTCAGCCAGATTAAATGATATGGCATATAAGTCAAAATATGATAACGTTAAGCACAGATAACAATATATAAATCTTACCTTTAGCACAGTTCATACACACATATGGAAACGTTTAGCGTATCGTGGCGTCTGATCTGGGTCTGCACCGTTTGAATCTGTCCACAAAAAGGACGCTAGGCTAAAATGGGTTAACCCATATAAACCTAGCATCCCATTTGTGGGACATCGGCAAACAGTGCAAAACCAGACCAGACGCCGAAAAACGCGGCGTCTGATCAAGTTCTCGTCTGTTTGCTTACAGACATTTCTTTTAAAAACTTGAATAAAAATGAGCCGCGACATGAGATTTCCAACAATGTGACATGTGCGACCAGCAAAGGCTCAGACCAGCCTGCGCATACGCGCAGTCTGATCAGAGCCTTTGCTAGTCTCTGGAATATTTTATGAATATCAAGCTACTGACTGAACAGCATTTGGACTTTCTAAGCTTAAAGAGAGGCTGCACAGGCTCGTCTGAGTCTACACTTGTCAAAATGCAACATTTTTTGAAATCACGTACTAACCAACAACCCTTGTTGATACGATTGGGAAAATCCATTTGGGTTAGATGAGTTAACTGCATAACAAGGGATAGATTTTTACTCTCAACAGATCAAAAGCTGTTTAACTTATGCTTTGATTTTTTTGTTGATATGATTGGGAAAATCCATCTGGCTTAAATGGGTTAACTGCATAACAAGGGATAGATTTTTTACTCTCAACAGATCAAAAGCTGTTTAAATGATGCTTTGATGCTTTCTCTATGTGTAGAAACTAGTTTTGAGAAGATTGACTAATGAAAGAATGTTTATCTTCAGAAATAAATATATATTGTTACCAGAAATAAATATATATTGTTACCAGAAATAAATATATATATTGTCACCCCTCCTACCTTTTCAATGGTTATCTACTCTGGCGCAACGAAAGAGATAAAATGACTCAAACAGTTGCAAATATACAATCCTAGTTTTGCTTTATATAATAAAACCAAAATGCAGAAGTCATCGAAATATATACAAATAATAGGGTTATTCAATATTTTAGGGTCATTGTTGTATTCATAATGCCCATTTTTATGACCTTTTCACCTCAAAAATCAAAATCAAGGGCATTAACTCATGTTTTAGGCAATTTATTTTATATTAGTTAAGTTAACAGATGGTAGCTCGGCGATGGCCATGTATTAATATCTAATTTCATTTCAACAGTGAACGGAGGTTGGTCAAACTGGGACGAGTGGTCAGGCTATGGCGCATGTGATCAGTCCTGCTGCGGTGGTACACAGACTCGAAGCCGAACAAGGAGTTGTACCAATCCACCACCAGCCGGAAGTGGGGTGTCTTGCAGTGGTGACAGTACGGAAACAGAGTCACAGGCTTGCAACACCCAAGCCTGCCCACGTAAGTATAAAACATCACCCATCCATTCAGCACATAAAATCGGGTCACCAACGATCCGTCAGCGACACGCTATCCGAATGGCATTTCACTGGTGAGCCGATGGATGCTGGCTGTGCAGATAGCATACATACTCGGGCGACCAATTATTGGTGGATCATTGGTGGCCTACTCCTGATTGGGCGGATAGTGGCCCGATATTGGATGCTGGCTTGGCAGATAGCAAACATCGTCGAGCCACCGACGTTGGTAGGCCATTCGTGGCCTACTGTCGTGTGATAGCTTGGCATATCTTTGAATGTAAACTAAAACAAAACGTGTCAGAAGGCAGCTTAACGCGCTTAAGTCTTAAAGTGCAGCTTATATACCCTAAATCAGGAGCGGATCTAGAATTTCTGGAAAGAGTGTTCATATGTATTAAGGGCTGGGGGCTCGCTTTGCTAATACCCCGGCATCCAATTTAGGTTACCTTGCAACCCCTCAGGACAATTTTTTAATTTGCCAAATTGTTCATTGGGACCCCCTGAATGCGAAACGAAGGTGTCCTAAAAAATATTTGGTTTGGGCTATGTGAAAATGCATGGTTTCTATGGCAACCCATAGCAAATTTGAGGAGAGGGGTCTGCCTACAAAATTACTCGAGGGATTGACATGAATCCCCTCTGAATTCGCTACTTTAATTATTCACTTGAACTAAGTGAGATCTACAATATGGATCTGGTCCAAAAATGGGACAATTTAGGTTTAAGATATGCAAAGTGTTTCTTAGAAGCCCACTTTTGTTGTTCGTGTAAATATGCTACTACCGTTTCCGTTTCTGGTCATTATTTCTGGCAGGGTATGCAAAATTCATAAAATAAAAGCTCCAAAGCGATCCAAATGGAGCTCATTTTATAACAATTCAAGGTGAAATCTTAATACATAAAAAAATAAAAAAAAATAAAAGGCTGCCAAACAATGAGTATATATTGTGAAGATTCAGACGATATCCATTAAAAATTATTTCAACCAGTTCTGCAAAAATATAGTTTTCCATGACGTCATGGCGAATCGATTTGAAACTGTCCGCCATTTTTAAATAAGAAAATGAAGACATAAATTTTTATATCGATTTTAACTGACTTCTTTCCCATTCGATGGCAAGCATTTTCATACTTTCTCAAACTTTGCTTCTAACGAAATTACGATACAGCGAGCTATTTGATTGAAAGTAAACAGATGCCAAGCGCAAACTAAATCCATATCGCATAAACTCCCCAGCCCTGATAACCCAGAAAACTGATTTAACTACCCAGTATTGGCTCTCATGATGAGTTTGCACAGCAACACTATCTGTATTTAGAAAACGGTACCATATTGTAAATGGAATTGAATGATAAACATGTCGCCAAAAGTCTGATGAGGTGCCGTTTATATCAATATAAGGCTCAGAGCTTCCACAGAAGCGAAAGATGGGCTTTGAGATCAGGCCCATGCTCAACTCAGCTCAACTCAGCTGAGCACGAAATTTATCTTGCTCAAAAATGTAAAAATGCCAACAATTGTTGATATTTTAACATTTATCAGTATGATTAATTCAATATCTGAGAAACTTAAAGCAAGAAACTTCTTTATTTGTCGGTATTTAAGTTTTTATGAGCAGTTGGAATTTCGTTCTCAGATGAGTTGAGCATGTAAAAAGTTTTTTAACCTCGGGGCAAGATTATGGGGTGGGCGGTACCATGAGGTAGTGTTGTATGGATATTGTTATGGTGGTTATTAGAAATGTATCTAAGTAATGGTGCCTTCTTCGTTGTTACATCACTTTTAGTTTATTTAATTCAATTGTTTCTCTGTGACGATTTAATGAAGCAGTTAGTAAGCCGCCGATAAAGTTTAAAAAAATATGCATATTAACTGCAGGGAATCTAGGGCCGAGATTTAGTTAGTAGAATATATTTAAAACAATAAGTGAGTATTGTCAGGAAATACCACAATCACATACTGACCCACTGCACTAGAGGGAGAGACTGGCTACATCAATATTAGACTATTAAATCAACGCACTTTTCATCAAATTATTATTTTTTATTATTTATGGCGGCAGAAAAAGACTTTTATTTAGAGCAAAGTACCTGTATTTATTAGAACATTAATGCTCGATCTTCCTTAGCCAAGTTGGCCAGCACGTGAATTTTGGCTGCTATCAACTTGGCCTACTATACACACCCATTCTTGCAGTGTAGGACTAAATTTTGTTCGGAATCTTCAGTCTACATCCCAACTTTGTGTTTGGTGGTAGCGAAAGTTCTGCCGAGTCTGTGTTTTTGCACAGGCTTGCCTGAGCCTTCGTTACCCAGTATTTGGTCACCGTCTTGCCACAATCCAAATACATACTTCTTATCTCTTTAAGCTAAATCCATTTAAGCCAAATGGAGTTTCCCATTCTTATCAATTGAACCAGTCCATTTCGGTTTTAAGAATGTTGAGTGGCATTTCTTATGTTTCAAAATGACATGTTCCGGTTTATAGAATATTACCTGCTTTATGTGTCTTTTTTCAGTTTCCTGTGTGGATGTACTAACAGGCACCACATACAACGACCCATGTGTAGTATGTAGTGCTAGATATTATGCGTGTGCTGGTGCTGATACGCCCGTGGAGATTCAATGTCCCGCTGATACCGTGTGGAGCCAGAACGGGCAAGAGTGCCGAGCGGAGTGCGATACTCCCTCTAAATAATAGTGTACAGTTTACATTCATGTTCATGTTCATATACGTGTTAATGTGCATACATTTAGGATGGTGCCGTTTCGACATCGTAAACACATACCTAAGAGGCTCAGAGTGTTTTGTTTTCATTTCTATGAATTAATTAATTGTATGAACAACTGTGTTAATTCTGATTTATTTGCTTATTCAGAAGCTCACTGATCTGGATCAACACTATTTGCATAATGGGGTATAGAATCACCACCGATAAACATGATAAATACTACTATGAATCATACCTTCGCTGCTCAGATTCAATTAAGCTACATTTTAGCTGTAATGCTTCCAATAACATTTAAAGGAATGTCAAAATAGTTCTACCATGCTGAAGTCGACCATGCAAATTGTTTTTCGAAAAACAATTTGCATGGTCGACTTCAGCATGGTAGAACTATTTTGACATTCCTTTATATGCTATTAAAAGTATTTGACCGTGACGATGCAATTCATACTTTCACAGGTTTTTTTTTATATATTCTTTTTTCTAACTTGAAAATAATTGTTTTATAGACTTACGCTTCATTGTATTTCCTTTTATTACCATTATTCATTATTACAAATTTTTCAAGATTATTAATACAAATAATTCCAGAACATCATTACAAACTATTTGTCTTTGTTCTCAACTGTATGCTTCACTTCAACGGTAAAAAAAAAAAAAAAACTTTTTGTGGCTTTCCCTGGGTAGAAACCAGTACCGCCGGGAGGGTTTATGATTTGTGTGGGCAGCATATATTAGATCGTCAAGGTTTAGATGGCATTGTCCTATAGACAAATAAATGTAGTTTGGTCAATATATGCAATCTTGGTATTCCTCGCATTTGCGTTAATACAATATATTCAAACATGCGCAGATATCTAGCAGTCTATACTTTTTCTACTTTCTGATTAAGGTATACGAGCAGCAACGGCTTTGACAAGACTGCATGACTGCCCGACTGTTCAAGGATGCGCGATAAGTACCAAAATCTCATGTGTTTGCTCCACTATTTCGCAAATGTGCGCAGATTGCCATGTGTCTAAAGATTTCTACTTTGCGTCTGGGCCTTTGCCTCATTTCTATGCTTTGGACATACGACCAGCGAAGGCTCTGACAAGACTGTACATCTGCACATCCTAGTCAGAGGATTGGCTGTTAAGTGATGCACTATTTACCTCAATAGCATGTTCTTGCTTAACTAGTTTATTTGCAAAAATCACTAAACAGACTTGGCGTCAGTTATTTTGAAAAGTAATTTAATTATGTACAATTATATTGGAATTTGTTCTTATTAAATACAATTACAATTACATGACTTTTTTTTCAATTATTTTGTCCAATGTAATTAATTACATGAAAATTACGATTCACTGCCACTTAAGATTTTATTTTATCGGGTGGTAATTTGTAATGATTTTGAGGACTGCTTTTTTGTTTTGTTTTTGTAGTTGATGACTTTATCATCCAGGAAAAAATACCATTTTGATTTATTTGTTTTCGGACATCAGTAAATTGCCAAAGTTATCAAATTAGAAGCTCACTTCAGACAAAGTTAAGGTATACACATTGACCTTAGAAAAGTCTTACAATCGTGTTATACAAGCCATGTAAATTCGTTCGTAAAACTAGCGTAAATGCCATAGAATAACTGTTATAAAAACGTATGAAAAAAATCTGTGTGAATCTATGAAAGATGTTAAGACTGGCGTTCCCTTTAAAACAAAAAAAGAATATCAGATGGTAACAAACTGAAATTTTACTCATGCGTTAAAATGCTGGTTTTGCAAGCAAGAGGTCGCACGTTCAGTCTACACTGGAACATCTACATTATTATCTTTTTTGTTATTATATCAATGATATGCTTCAGATTCACTGAACACAATTTAATTTTCTGAATCCAATCTATTATTATTATTATTATTATTATTATTATTATTGAGAATGACAAATAAGCAGTTTAAGGATTAGAAATAATTTAGAGGATATATTGTGTCATTCACTGTGTGATGCATTTTGAATCATTTATGAGTTTAATGATCCTCAGTGTGAAACTTAAACAAAACGCCTTCAAGCGGTCAATTCATTAATCAATCTACTGTCTGAAAATACTATTGCTGAGGTTTTCACACTTTCTATGTTTTTTAACTGTTGTGGTATCTGAACTATTAAAGGTAGATTGACACAAATCCATATCTTTTACAAGCAGTTGAACAAATAATATATGAGACAGTGCATGAGATTACCAACAATGTGGCATTTTGACATTTGTATATATTGTATTGTATGTGTAGACTAGGACGAGCCTCTGCAACCTCCTTTTAAGTTTAGAAAGTCCTAATGGTGTTCAGTCAGTAGCTTTACAATCATAGAATACTCAAGCGACTAGCAGAGGCTCTGATCTGAGGCTTTGCTGGGCGCAAATACCATTTTGTTGGTAATCTCATGCACTGGCTCAAAATATGCTCAAAAGGATGCATATAAAATAGTAGATATAAAATTTATTCTTTGCTTTTTTATGCCTACACTAGCATGACTAGTTCCAAATTACATATGTTTATGTCACATTCAACTTTTTATAAAATGATATGAGAACAGCAAACGATGTGCACTTACAACAACCAAGAACAATCAATATAGCAGAATTTAAGTATCTATATATGATAATCTTAAGAACTGAAGTTTATTAATGATCTTAAAAGTAATTGAAAGCAATCGTTAATTTCACCCTTCCTTGACTGTGTTATTAATTACATTTAATTACTGTAATTAAAGAATTGTCTGAATTACAATAACATGTCAGTACTGTTAAAAATGTAATTAAAATACAACTAATTACAATAACAATTTTAATTACCCAAACTCTGAAACAAAAGAATCTTCTTGAAAGTTCTTCTGAAGCTAATATTGCACAACACATAGAGTGGAGGGTTAATTGCTGAGTTGACCTGCCACATCCAGTAGGCTGAAACATTAAAGATACAGTACTAACACAGGTTAGTAGCCAAAGGCTTGATCATGCAGAACCCCATCAAAAACCGGAGAATTAAGAGATATCTGACTCATTTACTTTACTTTTCAGATAGTGAATATACTGCACCAATGCGTATGCTGACTTGAACTTTAAGCGTTCGCAAGCAACCAAGTCAGGGTTTCTCTCATGAAGATCCATATGATGTTTAAGCCCTGGCTATCTGGCTTTTGCTTAGCTATGCGCATGTAACATTACAAAAACGTTTCCATTTAAATTTAAGTACATTTTGTGCAGGTGTTACATTCAATTTAGTCTTTTGTTCACTCCATTAGTTGTCCAATAAAACCATTAATTTGAGTAAACATTACATAATAAAACCGGGCCGCGTAGCGCAGTCGGTAACGTGTCTGGCTACAGATGCGTGTCTGACTGCAGATCCAGGGGTCGCGAGTTCGATCCCGGCCCGGTACCATACTTTCGTGGAGATTGATCATGAAATAATTTCTACGGTCATTCTCCTCCTTCCGCTGATTTATTCAAGAAGGGTTGTTGTCAGTTACAAGCGAAAGTATGTGCACAAATTACTGGTTAACCGCTTGCTCAAGCCTGCCCAGGAAAAAGTGTGGTTAAGTGAACTGACCGTCCCGCAATGACCATAGCTGTTGACATGGGACGTAAAGCAACAAAAACAAACAAACATTACATAATAATGATTAATATCCTTTAATATGAATAACTTATGAGTTATTAATCATAAATATGTAAATATAAAAAAATGTTATTATGTAAGTTGTGTATCACATCATATTTTAAATTCATTGTGGGCTCATCACTACCATCTCTCAAGAATATACATTCCATTTCTTTGTTTATACTAGTACTTGTTATAAAGGAAATATGAGTTTGAATATAGAGTATCATACAATTGTTTTCATACGTTTTGTTTGCATTGCGGGAACGTTTCATTTTAACGTTTAGGAACTCTTTTTTCGCAATCAAATTTTTGGGTTCCTTAACGTTTACACAACGTTTACACAATGTCTCCACAACGTTTTTAAACGTTGCGGGAACGTTTTATCAAAACGTTTAGGAACCCAAACAATTTGACTCCAACAAAAGAGTTCTCAAACTTTAAAATCAAAACGTTTCCGCAGCGTAAACAAAACGTTTAGAAAACGTTTTTTTGGTTAGCTGGGTTAGAAATATATTAATACATATTACAAGGGGCGTTGAAAAACAATGCAAGTTAAATTGTTTCTCAGTCACTTGTACCATAAGAAAAGAGAGCAAAGATCAGAAATCTATACAATCAAGCAGCACACCTGACCTAGGACACCACATACGAAAGTGAAGAAAAAAACAAAAAAACATCACATACACAATAGCCAAGAGGCCAGTCCTTTCCCAGCAGGTGACAACACAGCTGCATTGACCAGACAAGAAAGCATGACAAACATGAAACATAAATAACAAAAATGATCCACAAAAGAAGCACGGCCTTGGAATGGTCAGAATTCCTGACAATAGCTGTTTCAGATGTCGCTTTAAAATAAAACAAATGTTAGAAAGGATCAAACAGCAGTGGTTTTACAGATATACTAAAACCAAATTCTAATCAGTCACTTTTCAAACTCATTATTTCTGACCAAACGCTAATAAAATTGAAATAAAATTTTACCTATGAATGTGCATTTTAATGGGCAAACTTTTAGCGGTGTTTTTTAACAGTTTTCTTTTTCTTCAAAGTTTTGGGGTTTAAAATGCAAAAAACGATTTTTTAAAATAAAAAAATGGTTTTGAGAGAAGTTTTTATAAAATTGACGTTTAGGTGGTTACAAACTGGTCTGTCCGACTTGAAAAAACCCAAACAATTGAAATTTTGCTTATGGTAGATTCTTTAGGCATTTTTAAAAATGTTACATTTTTCAAATTTGTTTGAGATCTTTGAAATTCCCCAGTAGCTCCTGGTAAAATTGTTAAATGCACCTGATTTTATTTGAACACTGTAGGCCAAACACAGTAGAACTTGATTAGTCCATTTTTGACGATTAAAGTTTTACGACTACTGTACACTTCTGGTTTCAATGTGATAGTTAAAAATTGATTTGGTAGCGTTATAGTTTTGTTTTTTCAATTCTCAAAGAAGAACGGTGACGTCTGGTGATAATAAACAATTGCTGAAAATTTCAATGCTGTGTTGCTGATAATAAATCGTACAGAGCAGCGCAAATCTCTATATAAATTGCAAGCTTAAAGCTGAATTTCAATAATTACCCTGCTATAAGTGTTTGTCTTATGTTGTTGAGTAGCAAAAACGACAAGTCCGATGGAAATAATTTTTTTGAGGTTTATTCTTCTTATATTAGCCAGTAACATCCTCAAACAAACAAAAACGTTAATTGATAAGGGCTTGGTGTTATGGTTTATATCGTAGAAAAAGTGTGACTTATTTAAATGAGGGTACTTTTTCTCTAACTTAGTCCGTGCAAGACGAACACGTCATTTTTTAATGAAATAACTTGCAGAGTCTTGGCAGAGTCTTGGGAAAGTATTGCTTTATTTAAAAAAGCGTGAATTTTGTATACCCTATGTTTCATTTTCCGAACTATCGTAAAAATGTAAGGTGACCGATTAGTACTTGGTTTTAGTATATCTTAGCCCACAATGCCGGACTTATCTTGACGAAAAGCAGGGATGGAATTTTAGAGAAGAAATAAATTTAATCCATAATACCAATGAGAAAATGTACTCATATGAAATTAGTAAAAGCTACCATGGAACTCTTTAAGTTATTTAAGTATCATCTTTCAGCAACTTTTATTATCATAGAATCTTAAGCTATTTGTTATTTATGACGTTGATTAATGCGATTATTGATGCTAGGCTCTATCTTCTAAGGAAAATTATATTTTCACATCTGTACATAGAAGAAGATATTACTTGTCAGGTCCACTAGGGTAATATCACATCTAATCATTTTTCCACAAGCAAACAAAGTAGACCCCGATCTGGTCTGTTATGTTTGTAAAAGTGTTAATAGATCTCTAAATGAGATTAAGGGTTAATAAAACATAGGAGTTTGCGCTTTTATGACGCAACTTGTATTGATTGATTAATTGCACGTTTTATAAAACCTAAATTATTCGGGCCCTCTCATGTTATTTATCATGTATGCGTTTTAGTAATCTTCAAAAAATGCATGTGTTGCCATCTAGCAGGACAAGACAAATCTCGAATTGTATTCATCCTGGTCCTGTGGTTATTAACCTTTTTGATGCTGAACTTAATTGCTGGCATTTTAAAACCTATAAGCATGACAAACACATCTTTGTTTTATTCGCAATTCAAATTCCATGCTAGTTTAAATTTGATCTGTTATTTCAACTGATTAATCTTTTTTTACTGAAGGACTTTAGAAACGCACCAATTATATATTCACTGTCTCTTCCACATGTTTCATTTAAGGATGATTTCTTTATCACTTTTTATCCGCCAACACAATGGACCATGATTTACCACAGTTTTGATTTGCTCATGCAGTTCATTCTGACGTAACACTGACGATAGTGTTTTTTTTAAACAATTGTCGTCTGACAACTGTGAGATTAGTTCAATTTAAAAGCAAACACTTTGAACTGGTAGCCAGATATCTTAACTAACGGAAAAACAAGAAAGGGTCAGAATTAATTCAATATAATTGTTTAATAACACTCCAAGTCACAGCGTTTCTTTGCTAACGTCAGCTTTAATTTTGCAAACAGCTATACCAGGTGGATGACGTTCGCGCATGTCGCGATACTTTCGTCTTCTACGCAACGGATTGTGGGGTATCTTGTGGCATTACAGCGGTTTGATTATTCCTGTTCCTAAGGATATAAACAGCAAATTACGTCAAAAATAATGACGTCACCAAGACGAAATTAATTACCAGATGTCTAAACCTTTATGATTTGATTTTGTCTTTCCTTGTGCTTTCAAGAACAAACATCGGTTCTAAAACTTTTCTGCACTCATTATGGAAGGTATTAAGGGGATCTTTCAAAAGCTCTTACTTGCATGAAAATGTTTCTGTATAAGCAAGAATTGCTTTTTTGTCAAGGAGACGGATACTTCTGGCCACATTGTTGTATGAACAACTTATACATCTCACATAGATCACTTTACGCCCCTACATACAGCTTATGAGCAATTTGCAGCATGCTTATCAGTCTTTTTAGAGTTACTTCCTGGTTTGATACTGTTAACAATGCTGTGACACGCTGGATGAACTTTAGAGAAAACCATTTGCATGAACATGACCTACAATTATTCGACTACAATATTTAGAAGTATTTTTGCCCAAAATGTACAAATTTCTGGTAGAAATATACAAATTTTCAATTTTCGCTTATGAATTTTTCAAGGTCAAATGCTTGAAGTGATGTTAAAAAGATCATCAGTAACCAGTGTGACCTCCATTTTTACGAATGCTTAGCAGAATACGTCGCCTCATTGAATTTACGTTACGTTGTATGAGCACGTTAGGGATACGTATGTAATATTAACAGAGGTGCATATTAGAGGCATTTAACGCATACATTTGATGATTGGACCTGACCCTCCGACCCAATTCATCCTATACGTGTTCTATGGGGTTCATGACACGAGATGAAGCAGGCCCAGGCAAGAGGTTGACGTTATTTTCAGCATGGAATTAAGTGATTATTTACGTGTTGTGTGAGGCCTTTCATTGTCATGCTGTAATATGCCAGGTCCGTTATTTTGCATGAAATGACTAATTATCTTTTGTGCACGAACCCCGTAAAACGAGCAATAATGATTGCCCTTTAAAAAGATTACGTAGGTGAGTAAACGTGTTAATGGGTTAAGGACGTAACGTCGTCAAACGTGCGCGACCAGGTCTTGTATGAACTCTGACATACCCAGTTTTGTTGTACCGGTTTATAAGATAATGAAAAGTCTGTTTAGGGCAGCCAGAATGATGCGCTATATGATTTACCGTAAACCCCGCCATGGGCACGCAAATAACTTGGTTTCTTTGATCTTTTGAAAGACGTGCCGTCACTAAATGGAAGCGTTTTGTAACAATAAATTATTGTTTTTTTTACCAGTACTCAGTTGCAAATGTTTTCTTGTCAGTTTTAAAGCTGTTAATGAACCACCTGTTCCTCAGCACGTGCAACGTAAGGAACCGGTTCTTCAGGCGTTGGCACTTGAACAGATCTGGGATTTGAATAAAAATTGCATATTCGTTATCTGCGACGAAGTCTCGATAAGCATGCGTAAATCTTACAACTAAATGTATACAAACAAAACAGTTATTCAAAGAAATAAAGTGTAAAGTTTTCATTTTGGGTCAGTGTAGATAGTTTCGAGGTTTACAAATACTGATACTTGTTCTCTTTGAAATTCCAGGAAAACGTTGAACAACGCGGTGCCAACGTAACGTTTGGACGTCACGTCGGACATCACCCTTTCCACGTGCTAATTTTGTACTTGCACACCGTATCAGCAGTAAAAAGATTATTATTACCTATCGTCAAACATTATATTTACATCAATATTGCAAAATTTCTTTCTGCTGTTTTATGCGTGAATAATGCACAATATTTCTACATTTTTTTGGTGAAAACACCTAATCTTTGAACGTACATGTCAGCTATTACCTTATTTATGTGAGTGTGTTTAGTGTATGCACCTAACCATTAACTTGCACATGCGTTAGATATAACTCGATGTGACACATACAGGTCGCTACAGAAAGCCCTACCGGGCCGCGTAGCGCAGTCGGTAATGTGTCTGGCTACAGATGCGTGTCTGACTGCAGATCCAGGGGTCGCAAGTTCGATCCTGGTCCGGTCTCATATTTTCGTGGAGATTGATCATGAAATTATTTCTACGGTCATTCTCCTCCCTCTGCTGATTCATTCAAGAAGGGTTGTTGTCAGTTACAAGCGAAAGTATGTGCATGAATTACTGGTTAACCCCTTGTTCAAGCCTGCCCAGGAAAAAGTGTGGTTAGGTGAACTGACTGTCCCGCAATGACCATAGCTGTTGACTTGGGACGTAAAGCAACAAAACAAACAAACAAACAAACAGAAAGCCAACTATCTCTGAAAGTCAAATCGTCTATCAAAAACACGCAATATAAATCACAACAACTTAAAACCTAGTTGCTAAAATGTTTATCCACCTAATGGTCTCCGGTAAATCTTCCAGCATGCAATTATGGTTTTATGTGCAGACCCGACATATCCTGCGACCACATTTGGCCAAAATAATCCTTCGAGTACATCCGGACAGCTCTACTATAACCACAAAAACGGCCCCAAAGGATTTTTAGGCACTACGCATGTGCAAGGATTAATACGCAAGTGCGTAAAATTTGCTATTTTTGCCCAAAAACGGGACGTTATTGGTAACGCCTGATAGAACCCGTACACGGAATGCTGGTCGATTCAACAGATGACAAAAATAGAAAACGAATGACTTATTATTTCAGTAAATGCGACCTGCTAGAGACATCGCGATTCGATGCAACAACACTTAATCGCCATAGCCCTAACATGTACAATTTAAACACGGTCAAATATATATAACTTCACGTACCTGTCTAGAATAATGAACAGTGTCTCTATGACGTACTTAATACCGGTAACTTTTCTATGTCCCCTAACGAACATGGACAATACCGCCCCTTGTATAGGAAGAAATGCATAAAATTTGCGAGAAAGGTAAGAAAACCATGCTCGCGTTACTAAATAAAGTAGCAGTGAACTCTATATCAGACAAACCGCCCTTATATTGGACTATTAGTAGAAAAGGTACCGTATCACAATTCATATAGGTGACCAGGTACATACCTAACTCTTTGCGTATTTATGCGTATACGCAACCATCACTGATTCTGATGTTCCTAGAATTCAACATCGTAACAATCCACATCTGAACTAAGGGTGAGGTTGGTGCACCGTTAAACCGGTTTAAGCGCTCCAGTAAAATATTTAATAGACCTTTCCAAGGCGGTGCTTCTTTTGTGGATCTCTTATGTTATTTTTTTCTATCATGTGTTTGCATTGCCTTTGTGCGCGTTTGTTTATATGTGCCTTGTGGTCACCTGCTGGGAAAGGGCTAACCTCTTGACTCTCGTTTGTTGTGTCTTACTATTAGTTTGTCACTTTCCCATTGGTATCCTGGGTCAGGTTTAGAACTTGATTGTATCGATTCCTGATCTTTGCACCCTAACTTACTTTGTGATAGTCTCAAAGAATCTGAATTATGCAGGGGTAGTCCCACTGGTGGAGGAAACATCCTCATAATTAAGTGGTACACTGACCAGTGTAAAGGAGCCAAATGGACACTATTTAAAGCTGTACAAAACATTTCTTTGTCACATACCTGTGTTTTTGGACATGTGAATTGTAAGCCATCTGTCGGTATTTACCCGCCCCCCCCCCCCCCCTGTCCGTTTTTACCTGAATTGAAAACACAGGTAGTTAGTTATAAGAAATCCATATTCAATAGAACTTCCGGATAAGCACTCTCTAAGGTGCTTGTAGGCCTAATATGAGGCATGCGCGGATCCAAGAGAGATATAAAGGCCTCTGGATTTTGTAAAGGCAAAATTATCCACTGCTTAGTACTGTTTCAACTCAAGAAGACACATTCAATGACCCTAAATCGTTCACCAGAATCCTGTGCATTTCATTTACCGGGATAGATATGTTGTGAAATTTCGGGGGAAGGGTAGGTTTGCACTTTCTTCTAATTCTGTCTGTATGGCAAAACTGGTTTGATTTTTAAGCTGGATACCATAATAATAAATCACCATTTAGAATTCAGTGGGACATGGGTTAAGAATCTGGATCATGAGAAAAGGGCATACAAACATGAGATCTGGTCTTATCGCATATCCGCAAAAGCCTCTAATAATCACTCATTCTGGCGTGTCCAGAGGGACTAGATGTCTTAAAGTTGTTTAGAGTCTTTTTCAACTTGCATACTTTGTTTATGCGAGAAACAAAAGCCCTTGCGAGGTCATACATACATGCAGTCTCGTCGGAGCCTTCGCCACATGCCGATGTAACAAGAACCATCATCTCGTGTGCTGACTAATTTATAGTAAAACGTAAGTGTGATTAAATTTTCATTGCGGACCATTAGTTTATTTTCTTATTCAGTATGATAATTTGAATAGTTAAAATTTCGAACAATGTCTAAGCACATATATCTAGACTACTTAGTAGTCAGTCTCCTTGTTATCCAAATTAATTCGAAATGCCCTTTTCTAAAAATGGGGCTCAAAACTACTAGAGATAAAATTCACAGGTAGACAGGTGTAAAGGGCTTCACAGGTTAAGGACAATGTCAAATAACAATATGGCGTGGTGGCTAAAATCTGCGGGTGCTTTGTATTTTGCGCTGTCACAAGAATAATGTCCAATTTCGCTCTGAATTTCAGAAATAATCATAAGATATATATAATATAGTTTACAATTTTGTTGCTAAATGAAATATACACAAACAGTAAACAAGTCAAATATTACCTTTAGCTTGGTCAATTTTTGCACACAGAATACTCCTCTTTTCCTCCATCAGAAATTTAAGTTTTTTGCACAAACATGTAGACTAAGTGTGATATGTGATCTAGTACAGCTGGAATTTAAAATTTCCAAAATTGTATTCACAAGGTCACTTTTCATGCTAATCCGATAACACCTAACACTCATATATAATAGCCATTGACAATAATATACATGCCAGTTATACAGGTAAGTAAATTTACATACACGTCCACTAATCTATCTCCTTCTTCAGCAAATACAATGAATACAAAAAACATGAGCGGAGATTCGTGTATAATGGAGCTTTTTGATTTCTGTAAAGTCGGTGACTTTAATATTCATATCTGGGCGTGGTTTGGCTATTTCATCTGCTCAAAAAGGGAAAGTTGTTTTAGCCATGCATTCAAACAAGCGTGATTTTCATGAAAATCCTGACCATATATACACTGAACTTACGTTTATTAACCCTTTAAGCGTATATTACAAAAAATCGTATGCCTTTGTCGTCTGTTGAAATATTTGAAGACCCTTCGATATACAGTGTAGATCCAGATCAGACTGCTTCTATAGGATCAGTCTGGTCTGAGTCCACACTGTATGTTTCTATATTTATGTTAACCAATAAACAGACATTTTTCGGATGCAGTTATTTTGCTGGTGCTTTAAGGGTTAATTCATATGATTTGTGTCTTCGCTGAGGTGTTCTGGCGCAAGATGATAGTTACTTTCGAATAAAACCACGCCTCATTTTCAGCTATTACCTATGTCTTTAGAAGTTTGGTCAGTCCTAATTTCCCATTCATGGGGTGCCGCTGTTACAGTACACCAAAAGTCCTATAATGGGTAATATCGTGTTCTCTGGTCACTATCTATATCTTGCACTCTGAGAGTTATTTTATAAAAACCCGGAGAATGCTATTCGATGGGCCAACGACATGACTTCAATTACCTGTGGGCACTTCAGAAGGCTATCATTTCCAATTAATATAGAATATATTTCTCTTAAGATCACTTTTGTCTCAGCAACATAGGTTAACAAACAGTTAAGATTAAGGCCATATTTTAAATAAAATTTCATATCTTTCGGCAGTCTTCATTGTTTGAAAATTACTGATTTGGGTGTTTCCAGCCTTTAAGGTGTTACTGTTCAAAGAGGTTGTGGTAGGTTTAGCGTACTACTCTAATTCTTACTTGAGTGTTTGGTACTTGTTGCATTTATACATAGAACCTCCTTTGAACGCCGACAGACCTTTCCAGCGAAGCCAGTGATCTCAAATTTGGTGTGGGTCTTCGACTGAGAAGCGAAATGTCAGGCAAGCTATGCATTTGTACAGGCTCGCCTAAGCTTTTGTTGCTCTATAATGAGAGAGGTGTCATACTCTCATGTGCTGGCTCATTTATGGTGTGTGCGTTTTACAGAGCTTTTATAGCGCAAATTTTGAAGCCATGTCATCTTACTAAACAGAGCTCTAGATTGGCAGGGTTTTAGCGTATAATTGTGAATAATACCATATCTATCGGTCCAAACATTTGTGTTGGGTGCTTAAAAGAACCGTCTTCTTGAAACGGTTCTTTTGAGAAGCCACAACGTATGTTTACTTGAGAAATAAGAAAATAAAGATTTAATGGTGCACTATTGGCAAGGGTCTGCTTAATGCGAGTCTGCATTCCCTGAGTTGATTCTGATCAGCCTGAGCATCATCACAGTCCTACAATAAGCAATTGGGGATGATTAGCAAATGCCACACTCACAGACAACAGACCGATCCATGGCAACAAGTGGAAGAGACACAAGGTAATTGCAGCCCCACAACAGCAAGTACAGTAAAGCAACAAGCTGTCTCTTCTTCATCCAGATGAGTGCAATAGTATATACTTAGTTAAGTAAGTGCATTTAAGACAAATGCCTTTTTCAGTGTCTAAGGACCTTAATTTTCTTAAGCAGTCAACAGAGACTCTATCAGACTGGAGGCATCTGCAGGATTCCGCATGTAATATTTGAGCATGACTTTATTTTCATTTGTGAGAGCTGCATACTGCGTTTCTGCATTATATTATACTTCCCTTTATACAATCTCTAGGATCTGATGCGATATGTGTTTAACTAAATGTGCTTGTACGAAGTCCAAAATTAGTCTGATCACCTTTACTGTAGAATGGAATGTGTGAGCTGGTACCAAAAGAGGTGACGGCTAAGCTGCTACATTTTTCTTTTATTAAACCTTGCACTTTTTCTTTTTAAAAACTTTCTGTGTTGCTCTATTCATTGTCTGAAACAATACAAAATTATAGACTAAAGCTTTTGAGGCCCCTCTACCGATAGCTGCTTAGCTTCCACTAAAAACCTCTTGTTTTCAGTGCACGAGTCTAACTGGTGAATTTATTGTTCACGCATTAAATGATGTGTCGTTTTCATTGTGTTGCACAATGAGGATTATGGTCATCAGTCTGGCGGTTTGCACATACGTTTTACTTCATTGTCGTGCAGTGACTTTTAAAAAACGCTGTTTCATTTTTTTGCGTTAAATGTCAATTCCTGTATTGAAATGTATATCACACACTAATATAAAATGTTTATTTTATTTATTGCCTAAGCTTTTCTTCAATTTCTTAATTTGATTATAACCTTTTGCAATAATAGTCAAATGGAATCCAAGGCTGTGAAAACTCACACGCTCTTATGTAAGCATTCCTTTCCATTGAATCAAGTGAACAGGCATCATGCCACAGACTATCTATTGGTGTAAAAGAGAAGCTAAATGAGCAATCGAACAACAATCTCCGAATTTTGAAATATCTAAGAAAATGAGAGTACTTGTAATCGCGTATTTGATGGGGTGCTATCGAAAGCATCCCACGTTCTCGAAGAAATTTAATGATAATTGAACTATTGACTATACCTGAAGGTCTCAAGCTTGACTATATGGTGAACATTTATCTTGTATCCCGTTCTACTCACCACCCCCTTCTATTTGATATGCCACACGACCATGTTAGAAAAAAATTTGACCCCAAAGCAACCCCAAGTCCCACCCCCTGGAGTATGACCCAGGCGACATAATGAAAATCCCATTTCTTTTATTTTTGAGAACAAACATAAAGTTTGGTATAAAAATCTTTGAAAATGACTTTTCAAATATGATAGTTGACCTTTGAACCCTCCCCGGGGCCCCATGGGGGGGATGGCCAAAAAAAGTGCCGTCGGACACCCCACTCATATGAAAATCTCACACACCAATCTTGGTTGGATTTCGTCAAATGGTTAAGGAGGATAGAGCATAACATACAGACGGACGGACAGACGGGCAGAGGCGATTTCAATACCCCCCTTTAAAAAGGGGTGGTGATAATAAAGAAGAACACCATGTCACGTGCACTAATTGGAGTCCGCTTTTAATTCATACCAGGAAGCCCGGCTCATAAATATGTATTACAATTATACATGTATGTATTATTTGTATTTTCCTATTCAGGATATGGATTGGTAGCCCTGTTTACAGGTGTAGATAAACATGTACATTACGCCTGGTCGACTATTATATGAGTGTTATGTACTATCGGATTAGCAAGAAAAGTGACATTTTGAATTGTATTTTGTTAAATTTAAATTCCAGCTGTACTAGATCACATATCACACTGCATGTTTGTGCAAAAAACTTAAATTTCTGATGGAGGAAAATAGGAGAATTCTGTGTGCAAAAATTGACCAAGTTCAAGGTAATATTTGACTTATTTATATACTGTTTGTGTATATTCATTCAGTAACAAAATTGTAAACTGTATTACATATATCTTATGATTATTTCTGAAATTCAGAGCGAAATTGGACATTGTTCTTGTGACAGCTCAAAATTAAAAGCACCCGCAGATTTTAGCCACGACGCCATATTGTTATTTGACATTGTCCTTAAAATGCACTATGTCTTACCGATTTTTATATGGAAATGTCCACGGGTGGATCTTAGCTAAGAACCGCCCAGTCTTTCTTATTTGGCCGAACCATATATACGTATAGGTGTGAAGTGTTTCACGGATGGGTGAATAAGTTAATAAAGGTACCTGACATGCCAACTTCTAAATGTATTTGTCCTAGGGTTGAACTTAGCTAAGAACCGCCCAACGTCTTTATCTGGACGAAGTATGACATCATGTCCAATGCCTCAATAGTCAATAATTGTAAAAAATGAATAAATGTTATATAAGGAAATACAACGAAAGCATATATCTATTAAATAATTTATTTTCAAGCTAGGAAACTGAATATAGAAAATATAAAATGCATCTTAAGCGACAACTAGTACTATGAATCGTACCTTCATTGCTCAACTTCAATTTAGCTACATAGTGGCTGTATAGTGTAAATTCGAAAAATTTCGCGAAGGTTTACATTCGCGAAACTTCGCATATGCGAAGTTTCGTGAATATAAAACCATCGCGAAATAGCGAAATCACTCTTAGTTTACTGATATAGGTAAATCATGCCTTGGTTGCGAATTTGAAACGTCGCAAATGTCTTTTAACGATATTCGCGAAAATAAAATTCTCGCGAAAATTTCTGAATTGACAGTAGTTTACCCCGCCCCTTCCAAATTAGTTTGCATAGAAATTTAAATTTTTGGCCATCTTAATCACAAATTGGCTAAAATTTTAACAGATATTAAGTAAATCGTTAAGTTAATCCGTTAAGTGGCCAATGCAACCCTTTCCAAAGGCACAGTGATGAAAAAGGTGGAGAAAACTATAAGTTAGTCATATATCATTTTATTACAAATTTTATACAGGGTTTACGTGGCTCACCCCCTCCGCTCGTTTCCACTTAATTCCTTTAAAATTGTAGTATATGATTATTACCTATACGTAATACTTTAATAAATACAGGAATGTAAAATGTTTCTACCATTGTGGTAAAGGGGTCTTTAATCTGAACAAAATACCAAACAAAAATATTATTTGTGTTTCAGCAAATTTCACAGATATTTCACATTGTTGGCTACAAAAATTACATTTTTATTTCTGCTCAACACGCGTGAAATAATGCCTCCAGCATACAGGAAGAAATATATTTTTTATTTGTATTCGCGGCAAATTGTTTTTCAAAACTCTATACCCTATTAGGCCATGCGCGGATCCAGAGGGGGGAGGGGCAGGGGGTCCGGACTCCCCTGAAAAATCGCAAAAAATAGGGGTCTTAGCAATACTGTCCGGATCCCCTGAAAAATCACAAAGCTACCAAGCGAGCATTCAATGCTGGGCCACCATCCGCCCACCAGCGTGCTATTTGGATCCTCTCTCATCTCATAAAAAAGAATGTCAGAGTTGGACCCCCTCTGGAAAATCTTTCCGGATCCGCGCATGAAATAGTATTGATACTGGTCAGTGAGTTTTTGATTTAGCAGGTAAATAAATCTGGGAAAAGAAAAACAAAACACTTTTTGGCATGAGTTTACAAGGTCGGAACGGCAGCTTCCTAAATGCATGCCCATTTTCACAAACATAAACATAAACGTGAACATAAGCTGTACAATATTAGGTCTATTTAATATTTATAGAGGCTATTTACTTTTTTGGGGTGAATGCGAAATATGAGGGTGTCAATGGGGTTTACTGAATAGCGAATTATGGCTCTAAAATTTAACGATTAGCAAATTTCGGCCCTAAAATTTAACGGTTAGCGAATTTTTAGGGTTAATTTTACCGAATAATGGAATGAGGGGTGCTAGTGATTAGCGAATTGCGGCCTAAAATATAATGATAAGCGATTTTTGGGCGAAAAATAACGCATAGTGGAATGGCGCGTTTTATCGGTTAGCGAATTCGATGGAAAAAATATTCCACCTCGTATTAAATGCTTCTAGACGTTTTTTTTAATTCTTACTGATTACTGATTTTTGGGGCTATTTTTTTTTTTACTGATTACAGACTTTTGGGCCTAAGATTTACTGATTACTAGCTGGTATTTGGGCCCAAATTTTAAATGAATAGCGATTGTGGGGCCTAAATTTTACTGGCAGTGATTTTTGAGCCTAAATTTCACAGATTAGCGATTTTCGGACCAAATTTTCTGATTAGCGAGTTCAGGGGTACCCCATGGAGACCCTAAAATATATTTCATCAAAGGCGGTGAAAAACAGTTATTTGCACGAGTGCGAAGCACGAGTGTAAATGTTGTTATTTTTACTGTGCGATATGAAATATATTTGGTATTTACCCCAAAAAAGAAACCTACCTCATTCCCTGGTCGTTTCTCAATCGATTTGACTTTTTTAGTGTTTTTTATTTGTGTATACCGTTGGGTCTAAACAAAGTTTGCACCTAGAAAATTGCACAGACTTACATTTAACGATAAAACGTAAGAAATCAGCATTTTACAAAAGTCTATTGAGTGTGCCTTATACGTCACGTGCGAATTGGTAGTACGCCAGGGGAAATAGTGACGTCATTATGCTTGATGTTGACGTCACATGCGTAGTGTGATTTCAGACAAACATCGTTCTTCTAAAACCTTTTGAAAAATGTACCAGTCCCAAAATTGCCGAAAAAAGCCATGCTTTGCTACAGTGAAAATGTAAACCGTATCAGTGACTAGCGAAAAAACACACACGATATTTTCAACTGTTACAACTGTAGAATATTACCAATTTCATTCACATTAGGGTAAAGTCGGATAATTTCGGACAGACTGATAAATTCGGACAGCCGCCTTGCTTGTTTCATCGTTCATTTATTGGAAACAAAAATAAATTTACTATGCTAACAGTGAAAATCCTTATGAGACGGCTCATAAGGAGCCGTCTCATCTGAATTTCCACTGTTTGCAAATGTGTGTCCGACTTTACCTGATGTCCGAATTAACCCGACTTTATCCTAATTATGCCTTTTATTAACCAAGTATGTCTTCATCACAGATCACTCGGCACTGTTGTCGGTCTGGGTTCCAAACGGTACTAGTAGGACACTGAATCTCGACAGGCGTATCTTCTCCGGTACACTCAAAATATCTAGAACTACAAGATAAACACGGGTCGACGAATTTGGTGCCTGTTGCTTCACCCACACAGGAAACTGAAAGAAGACAGAAAAGGCATCATGAATACCACACCGGATAGGCGGCAATTAAAAATATTTATGCTAATGACGAACATAGATGAAAATACATGTAGTTAGAAACAGAGTTTTCGATTGCCCTTTGTCGCACTAATGGCAAAAAAGGCAATCAAAAACATTGTTTTTAGCGATATCCATTGTGGATATTCTACAAACCAGAACATACCATTTTGTAGTATTCAGCTTTTAGGTCACTATTTATCGCCATGATGTATGGATAGTCTCGCCCTCTTGTAAAGCTAACGCAGATATGAACCACGTGGGCGGCTCTAGAAAGTTCCAAATCATGTTCTTTTAGTCAGTGATGAGGAGAGAATGAATCCAAATATCACTTAGTGGGCCATCATCGTTCTACTACACACTGGTAAATGTAAACGTCGATTTGGTGGTATTTACGCGTATTGCCGGTACTTCATAGACCGGAAGTGGTAGATATTGGTGTTAATACTAAATAGAAAAACATGCAATATGCCTAAAGGAGTATAGAATTAGATCATTTTCAAGTATTCAGTATGTGCATGGCGATTTATGTAAGCATTTAGGAATAGATTCGAGTACAGATCATTCAGATCGGCGGATCGGTACTCGAATCTATTCCTAAATGCTTACATAAATCGCCATGTGCATGCCAAATACTTAAAAATGATCTAATTCTATAGTCCTTTAAGCATATGGCATGTTTTTCTATATAGTATTAACACTTCCGGTCTATGAAGTACCGGCAATATGCGTAAATACCGCCAAATCGACGTATACATTTACCAGTGTGTACTAGCGAAACGTCATTTACATGGCTTTTCGCTGGTGAGCCGGTGATGACCTAACCTTAAATGCTTGATTGGTAGCTTTGCCTTTTTTCCAGGGGATCTGTCAGGATAATCTGCGCTAAAATATGAAGTTGTGTCATTTTTGTGGTATCTTTCTTTTTATGTAAGTTATATACTTTTTTATATGTATATATTGCTGATAAAGGGAGATAATACATATAAAATTCCTTTTTCGCATTTTATCGTATGCTATCTAAGTATTTGTTATAAAGGTTTTAAAGATAGTTTTCGTTGAAATTGATATTAGATCAATCAATTGGTTGTATATTTTACTGAAAGGTATGTAAGATGGTTGGGGTAATATTTCTAATAGAACGGAAAACTAATCACATTGCGTGTACAAGATCTCTCTTTTGCCTGTATCGCCTGCCTCTCGAAGCGATACGATAGTCCAGGGTAGTAGAGTTTTCAAAGCATTGCGCTATGTTGGCACGAATGATAATCAAAGACGAACTGATAAGAGATTTTGGTGCTTGTAGAAGTTTCAGCTGGGCTGAAACATCAGTTTGGAACCGCTAATTTTCTGAGTTCCCGTCTCAGGAGTCCCACTGCTTGCTGAGTTTCCAACTTGTTTTTGGCTCAAAATTATATAGACAAATTGTCGGTATTCCAATGGGTACTAATTGTGCTCCTCTTGTTGCAGATTTGTTTTTGTTTTGTTATGAGAGAGACTTTATGGTGTCTCTGTCAGACAATAATCAATCTGATATTATTGAAGCTTTTAATTCTACATCCAGATATTTAGGTGACTTACTTAATATTGATAATCCTTATTTTGAACAAATGGTAGGTCAGATATATCCCACTGAACTTCAGTTAAATAAGGCGAACTCTTCTGATACTGAAGCTCCGTTTTTGGACTTGAACTTGTCAATAACAAATGGTATAGTTTCTTCAAAAATTTATGATAAATGGGATGATTTAATACTGAAATAGTAAATCTCCCATTTCTTGATGGAGATGTTCCTCGCCCTCCTTCCTATGGTGTATATATTTCTCAGCTTATTCGTTTTGCTAGAGTATGTTCTAATGTTGATGACTTCCACAACAGAAACTTAATTTTAACTGCTAAATTATTAAAACAAGGCTATAGATCTCTTAAAATTCGAAACGCATTTTCTAAATCCTACCACAGACACTCAGAGTTAATTGTTAAATACAACATTGGGTTAAAAACTCTTCGGCAACAAGGCATATCAGAACCTATATTTTATGGTGATTTAGTCTATAAATTCAAACGAATTGTTGGAAAACCTAATTTTAGTGATCAATTCAAAAAGGTAGTTAAACGTTATATAAGGGTTGGATATAACTTGGATATCATGCGACAATCTGCATGCCTAGTTTCAAACCCAATCACGGTTTATAGCTATGGTTTCCTCTTTAATTGCATGACGGTGGGTCAGGCCTCAGACTCTGTGACGGCTCTGGCGTAAAGCTTTAATTGGTGGGTTGGTGCCTGATGCTTATCTGTAGCTGGACCCACCGTGGCTCAACTTGAGGTTTTCTTTAGCTCTGACTATCTGTGAGTCATGAGCCCTTTTCTTTGTTTCATCATGGTGAAGTAAAATGATTAGAGTGTTTTCCATGATGATACATTGCATTAGTTAGATGGCCTCCATGCGAGCTGAACATTTCTTGTACTTCAACAACAGCAGAATCTAGGGCGAAGATTTGGTACCAGTAAAATGCATTTAAGCCCCCCGGTGGCTTAGGCTGCTGTCCGTTCTAAGGCGGTGGTTCTGTTGTTGTTGACTTTTTGTTTATTGTTACTCCCATTGTGGAAGTCTGTAATTGTTCTATGTTTTGTTGTACGTTACTTTATGTCCATTCTAGTATTGCAATCATCTTGATGGGGAAGAAAGAGCTAATTGCTTTGTTAAATTTGTCTTCCTGGTGTCTCGTGATGGTTGAGCGGCTCTTCCTCGCGGTGCCACGGGGTTGTCTGCAGTTTGTGATTGTGGTATTTCCTGATCTTACTCATTACTATTTTTGCTAGGCTGGAAACATATCAGGTTTGAAACGCAATATCTCCAACCTGGTCCCCAAACCGTTCGATGCTAGGGTGAACGCATACGTTTTGGATACATTCAGACAGGCAGGCTGAAGCCCATACGAGTTGGTGCCTCATAACGTTATATGCTTGGAGCACAACGTTTATAGAATGAGCCAGTGAACGTATGAGGAGGTTCGGAAACGTAAAAACCAGGTTCTGAGCTTATTGTCTCTGACAGGCAACCTGAAGCCCATACAAGTTGGTGCTTCATAACGTTATATGCTTGGAGCATAACGTGTATAAGTCATATAGGTTGAGCTACGTTCCTAGCACTAGGGCTGGAACGTGTTTCAAACCAGGGGTTTGAATTAATTATTAAGGACATATGCTACTAAATACTTCCCATGATGAAATCTGTTCAATACTTTGCATACAGTTTGTTTTATGCATGGGCTATCCATTTTTGAAAATAAAAAGGATATGTCACTGTGCTTATTTGTTCGCAATTTCATCTGGAAGTTTTCAACATTTGACCAATTTTCTAAACAGATGAAAGAATAGCACTAGTCCTAAAATATCGAGCTAAATTGTTGTAATCTTCAGCCAGCTTCTTTCTATTAACTTACATTATTGCCCATGACCTCAAACCTCTTAGAAAATGTGAAAGTTTATTTGTTATTCCAAGTTTTGACAAGCTACTGCATGATAATTTTGGCAATTAGTCAAAAATTGGATTTGTTTTTAGAATAAATTGTATATTAATAAATCTGATGTTAATAATTTCTTAAGAATTTATTTTTATTTCATGTACTATTATAATAACTTTCAGAAACAAGAATAAAAATCTGGGATCACAGAACTAATTCTCTTTCAGGAGGGCCAAATTTAACCCATCTCCCTAGATGTCATGCATAATTCAATATAAAAAGTTCCGGAATTACCATTTCAGTCGTTTTGATGATGCCATTTTACTAGGCTGAAGCAATTTAACATTAAAATGCTGAAAAAAGAAAGAAAAACACACAGAAAAAAGGTGCGCACCAGGGGATCGATCCAGGTTCTCTGGTTTCTTAGCCAGACACGCTAACCACTAGGACAGGTCGTGCGCCGCTTTAAATAACCATACAAATAGAAGAGACTCGGCCATTTTCGTATTTGTAACCAGGGTAATTGTGTACATCATTTAATTTCGTCTAAGCTACATTTATCTGTCTTTGGTACTGAGACAATCAGTTCTGAAAAAAGGACAATAGATATTTCTGACATACTTTGATTACTTTATTTTGTCAAGAAAATGTCGGAACATTGATATGGCATAAGAGTTTCTGAAAGCTGTGTTGATCCGAATCCGAAAATCCAAAATTGATTTGAGCAAAGGATTTTTACAGATCATGGTAGAAAAGAGTTCACAACATCTGACTGCATTCTCAACAATGGATTGGTCATACATGTTTAAGAAAATGCCATTTGGATTAGTAAGTTCTTGAAGTACATTTAAGAGACTGATGAGAAAACTCCTGCATGGATGTAGCAATGCAGACAACTATGTGGATGACATCCTTGGACATACAAAACGTTGGGATGATCATCTTGTCACGCTGAGAGATATTTTTACCAGAGTCAGAGATGCATGATTGACTCTGAAACCATCAAAATGCCTTATAGGTTTTGAGAGCATTGCTTTCACAGGAAATGTTGTAGGGAAGAGCATCCTGCATATGGAGCATGACAAGCTTGAAAAGATCAGAAATGCTGAGCGCCTGAAGACAACAAAGCAGGTTCGTGCTTTCTTTGGACTGGCTGGGTACTACAGAAAATTCATCCCAGCATTTTCAGATGTTGCGGCGCCATTGGCTGACTTGACCAAGAAGGGTCGCCCAACACACGTTGACTTGCAGATTGAGCTAAGTATTCATTAAAGACCCTTAAGGATATGCCTATCAGATCACCCATACTTCAGCTGTCAGACTTTGATAGTCCATTTGTTCTATAGGCTGATGCGTCAGATTCAGGTGCTGGGACAGCACTATTACAGAGATAAGAGGACGGTTTGTATCCCATAGCATTTGAGCCAGTGCATGTGATTTCCAACAATTTGGTATTTTGACAAGTGTAGACTCAGACGAGCCTCTGCAGCCTCCTTGTAAGCTTAGAAACTCCAAATGCTGTTCAGTCAGTAGCTTAACAATCATAGAATGCTCAAGTGGCTAGCAAAGGCTCTGATCAGACTGCGCGTATGCGCAGGCTGATCTGAGGCTTTGCTGGTCGCACATACCACATGGTTGGAAATCTCATGCACTGGCTCATATGCTACCAAAAAACTGTTGCCCAGGGAGAAGAACTACTCAGTTATGAAAAGAGAATGCTTAGTCATTGTTTTAAGAATAAGAAAGTTCCAAAAATATTTGTAAGGTGCAGCGTTTATGCTGGGAAGTAGACAGGAGATTACGACCAAAATTTAGTCATACGCTGCACAAATGGGCGTCTATTGTAGGCCAAGTTGAATGCGAATATGGGATAGGTGCCCAAAACTCATGGGCTGGGCAAGGTTGAGCATAGGGCCAGTAAACAAAAAATAGCGTTACAAAGCCATTTTTTTCTTATCCATCAGTCTCAACATATGTTGTAGGTACTCAAAAGAACCGTGTCGATGAGACGGGTTTTTTGAGTACCTACAACATATGTTTTGGTTGAGAAATAAGAATAATGATTTTCAGTTACCCACTCTTATCTGGGGGCCTGGTTAAACATTGATGTTTTAATGAATTTCAGGTACTTTGTTCAACCCATTTTTTTTCTTACATCATAAATTATTATAAAAAATAATTAAATGAAAAATGTGTTGATTAGAATTGTCTCATAAATTGATGGTAAGAATATGATCAGAAATATAATTACTGTCGAAATAAATTGACATTTTATTTCGTCTTGATAAAATGTTGGCAGCATTAAAAGAGTATAAATATAAACTCCAGAATATATGTCTTAGTTTTTCTGGTGCTCAAACATATATAGTCCAGGCGCTGATATCTGTAGAGGCCTTAGTTTTTGACTCGGCACAACTTACCTGCCAGAAAAGGTTTGACTGCAAAAATGCAATCCTGGGGTCATCTGCAAAACTCCTAGGTACGTCGTACAGTTAAATTGTGGTAGCACTTTTGCTGTAGGACGTCATCTTTGAATGTACCCTACGCTAAATGAGACTTAGGTAAATTGAGAGGAAACACGCCTCACGTTCAACCATTGCTTCCTATTCAGCATATTTCCCTTTAAATTTATACATTACATGTAAACAGTGGCATACGACAGTAAAGCAATATAAAATGTGTGTATATATGGTATATTAGACGTGAAAATTTCCAGCAAAAGGGGTGATTTACCCCACCCCCCTGAATTTAATGTATCCAAATTCAAAAATAAATGAAATCTTCCCCATTACGTAATTTATCAAGTAAAATAGCATATTTATGATCATATTTAAACATTATTCTTATATGTTTGTCATGTTTTACATTTGTTACAAATCAAAGAAAGAACATACCACCTGAAATGACAATGCAGGAATGCGTGTATTATATAATTTTCTGTGTACATTCTCTGCTGCAATATATCGTATCAGTGACTTATACTAAATTCTTATATAAGGACATGACGATAGCCTTAAAATCATTAAATGAAATGCAGCAAACAGCCAGTAAGCGTTTAACCATTTTACAACATGACATGACAGTTATATATGTTACTTACTTTCAAATGTGTAACTATTTAATGCAGTATTATCATTAGATTTTTGGCTACCAAACGACCTCCACAAAATGAGGTTTTTAGACTGTAAATTTCTAATACCAAATTATATTAGTCACATAATGAAGTGCGTTAGCTTTTCAGCAGATAAGGTGTTACCCTGCAATAGCCAAATTCACTATGTTACCCTAAAATAATAGGAATTCTTATAGTGTTATTATCCAGTTATTTCTTATTTTCACGTATCAATATTAACTTTTAATTGAAAGAAAATTACTAGCAATATGATTTTAAGCTAATTTTCGCACCTGTTATTACAGTTATATATGTTACTTTCTGCTAGATACAAAATTTAATGAAATGACAGCACTAATTCACAAATTGTATAAGCCAGCAAAATACATGCTATTATAGCTTGTCAGCTATTGACTACAATAACTATATTGATAGCTATGTTTTGGTGGAAGCCTTACACTTAATTCATAAAATTACCAAAGTTTTTTTTTATTTACAATATTGGTTAAAATCGAGAAATGAAACATTAAAGCGAACGTTAATCCTTGCCATAGCAAAAAAACTGTTTTAATTGTATCGGTTTCTGTCTCACACATGACAAACACCATGCCTATTCATATGGTTAAACCGTTCTTTATCCAATCATTATCCAGTTCGATGAAAAATACAACTGATGTGAGTAATATATACAACAAAAGTATTTAACCCATATTAGACAAGCGTTCTTTTTGTGGGACATAGACAAATAGAACAGGCCAAGATCAGACGCCACAGACTGCAGTGTCTGATCAGGTTCTCTATTGTTTACTTACAGGATGTTCTATTAAAATTTGAATAAGAATGAAAAACAACACCCAACAGCCCTAAAGACGAGAATGGACTGGTACATATGATAAAAGTTTGAAGTTTCATTCGACTTAAAAGGGTTAAGGAGATAGTGACGCCTTTTCTGGTTCTGCAATGTTAAAGAGCATTGAAACAGGATATTTTTTCCAATGTTCTTTATGGTTATACATTTAGAGGTCAAGTCTTATCACTTAGAACAACTCTCTCTTGCATTGTAAAGATTATATTGTAGCTGTTGCAAAATAAATGGACTCAAATAAATTATTGGAAATTTTGTTTTGCATTATTTCTATCAATTAGGCTTAGTCTAAACATGGAATTTGTTCATATAAAATCATTACGATATTCAGCATGTCAAATGAGGACATAATCATTGGTGAAAGAATGGCATCCCATAAATCCTTCGTATGTTCCAAATCAAACTAAATTGATGATAAATAGTAACGTAAATAAAATATCAAATATGTAAGCACATTTGACTTTAGTTCAGCAATGAAGGCTCCTGCGAGCCTGTAAAAATGTGTCATTAGACACATCAGAGCAATTGCTGCTTGTATATGTAGATGAAGACAAACGCTAGCTCCACTGCATCAGCATGGGGGATTAAACGGTGCATTTGTCCATGTGAGGTAGGTACCGAAATCACATATAGCGCTTCAAATCTTTAATTGAGTATGTATTAATTGCATAATAGAGGTCAGCAACTGTTTTTTATTTTATGGCAACGAAATTCACACTTGAGCTACTGTCAAAGATCATATCGAAGATAAGATATTCAAAATATTGTATATCATATCACATAACATATACAACAATAGATGCACTGCTTTATCAACCTCTAAGATTTATACTTACCTTTAAAAGTAATAGGAGCATGATTTCTTTTGGAAGGAAGCATTGCAAATATGTTCAATATAGAAAGAAATAATTTATTCACATTAAGCAAAACATGCTCATGAGTGACATATATAAAACATACCGTACATATGACAATACATATATGTACATTCCAATAAAGTGAGTTCAATGTGCCATAATTATATTCATATTACAAAATGTGTACACTTGACACCTATAATAAACGGGAGAAAACACATTCAAGGATCCCTCATCTTTAAAAAACTTTTGCAGTCTCCATATAGGAATTCGCGATCCAAGTTATTATTTATTATTTCAGCCAAAACATGCGTTGTAAGTACGCAAAAGAACCGTCTCCGTGAAACGGTTCTTTTGCGCACCAAGAACGCACGATTAACTGGTGTGTATACATGAATAATTGTAGTTACCGGTGAAGATGTGTAAAATCCAAAAATACATCTATGACGTATCAATTATCGATAATAGACTAGGGTTGCCTAAGGTATTTACACACACCAAAGCAACAAGTAGCTCCAGATAAATTGATAATACAGCGCGACAAAAAACAGCATTTTCTAAAGTCGCCTTTCTATTTCAACCAGAAACATGCTTTGTGGATACTCAAAATAATCGTCTCAATGTGGTGGTTACTTTGTGCTCCCAGAAAACATATTTTGCCTGGTGTATAGAATATAGTTGCAGTTTTATTTTTCAAAATACCATTACTTTTGTATATCTGTAGTTTCAATACTGTTTGCAAACAGGGAAAAAAAACATTCAAGAATAATAAGCATCCTAAAAATATTGTTCAGACCAAGTAAAAATGCAATCAAATGAGAAATACCAACAATCCAAAACATTTGTTGTGGGTACTCAAATGAAACGTTTCAATGAGACGGTTCTTTTGATCACCCAACATACCCATTTTAACTAGTGGGTAAGTAAATGACAATTTTACATTTAAAACATTTTCATATTTAGACTAGGTATTTGTATACAATTCTGTTCTAATTTTAAAGGCTTTTTCAGTAAATATAGCTAAATTTAATAAAATGTTTTCATTTGTTGCTTGCATTAATTCTTTAAGTTTAATCATATTTGGTCTGCCCCAATAATATTTCTTAATATGCTTTTTTCTAATTTGCTTATACAGTTCACATTCCAGGAGAAAATGAAATTCGTCTTCAACTATGTTACATATACGGCATTTTCTTTGATCTAATGGTGTTCTATTAGGTTTTGCCCAGCGCCCTACTTCTATTTCTAACCGGTGTGAAGATAGCCTAAGTTTACATAAAGCTATGCGAAATTTGGAAATTTTAATTGTTTCTAAGTATAGTTGATGATCAAAATTTGAAAATAAAGTGTAAAAATTTGCTCTACTTGACTCCTCCAATCTACTATTCCAGTTCTGTATAAAATTATCATTCAACCTTTGCTTAAATTCAGCTAAAAACATATTCTTATTACCAACCCCCTGGTTTAACCATACCTCATAGAACCCAAGATTCGACAAAAGATCTCTTAACTTTGATGCCCAGTTTACGCAGTCAGGTTTATTTTCAACACTAGTCCGCATTAGATTATATGCATATTTAATATATTTAATCGGTTCACTTTCCAAAATCTTAAACCAGTAATTAATAATCATGATAAAAATGTCATTTTTCAGTGAAACTCTCCCTAATTCACCATATACAAAATCATTTTGTGTAGATTTTTTTACACCCAGTAACTTCTTGCAAAATTGTAAATGGATTCTTTCTTGTTGCACCAAATATGAAAAGCCCCAAACTTGAGCCCCATAACATAAAATAGGCCTTATTAACTTGTCAAATAAATCAAGTATATGTTTTGGTGACAGGTCGGTAAATTTGTATAAGTACTGGTTTAGCTTAAATATTCCCTTTAATGCTTGGCCTGATAAGGTTTTATGTGTTTCATTAAAAGAACCCCCAGTTGTAAAAGTTATACCCAAATATACAAATTTTCTAACAATTTCAATTTTATTGTCTTTAAACATAAAATCTAGATTTCTTGGTAAATTGCCCCCCTTTCTGAATATCATTATTTTAGTTTTGTCAGTATTAACAACCAGCTTCCATTTTTCACAATAATCAGCTAAAATATTAAGTCCTTTTTGCAGCCCGTCACTTGTTTCTGAAAAGACCACAATATCATCCGCATACAACAAGAGATATAGTTTCAGCATACCTATATCAAAACCATCTAGCCCTTTTGTAACAAATTCATTTTCAAGATCATTTAAATACATGCTAAAAAGGAATGGGGACAGACATTCCCCTTGTCTCACCCCAATATAACTGGAGAATTCATCACTCAAAATATTTTCATACTTCACTCTTGATTTAATATTTCTGTACATTGATTGAATAATATCTAAAATTTTACCCCTGACCCCACTTTGAATTAATTTAAACCATAAAATATCCCTCACAACAAAATCAAATGCCTTCTTAAAGTCAACAAAAGCAGCATATAATTTCTTTTTTTCATTGATACAATGTGTGATTAAACTATGAAGAACATATATGTTGTCTATAGTACTCATTCCTTTTCTAAACCCTGATTGCGCTTCTACATATACTTGATATTGTTCAGCCCATTCATTCAACCGTGTATTAAGAATGCTAGTAAAAAGTTTACTAACTACGCTCAACAAAGTTATACCTCTATAATTTTCAACATTTTCAACATTTCCTTTTTTATGCAAAGGGACAATAAAGCCATCACCCCAAGATTCAGGATATACACCTGTATCAAAAATTTTATTGAAAAGAGTATGCAAATAAGATATCAAACTGTTAATACCATACTTTAAAAATTCATTTAAAAACAAATCAGGGCCACTACTTTTACCATTTTTAAGCATTTGCACTGCTTTTCGAATTTCTTGCATACTTATTTGTACGTTTAACTCTTCAAACATAACACCCAGTTCTCCATTCAAATACCTTTGATTAAAATATAAAATGTCTTCATCTGGTTGAAAAAACCTGCTATCAGGATTGTTAATGGCCTTAAAATAATCAGCAAAATTTTGAGAATTAATAGTTTTCGGTGAATTTGTTGAACAAGCTTGTTTTAGCAATTTCCAATACGACTTTGCATTATCATAACGATGCCTTTCCAACTGTTGAGTTTGTAATTTTCTGTATTCCATTCTACTGTTGCGCAACACTTTTTTATAATCAGACCTTGCTTTTACCATATTGACACGATAGTCATTGTCGTCCTTATTTAGCCTATAAACATCTAAAGTTCTAAAAAATACCTCCCTTTTTTGCTTGCAATTTTCATTAAACCATGGCTGATTAGATTCATCTACAATAGGACAATTTTGTACTCTTGGTTTACTTATATCTTTTTTAAACAAAGGATTACATACTTCTTCAATAATTTCCTGGAACGATTTGACATTTTGGTTTAGTTCATCCACAGTTGTTGAATTTGAAATATTTGATTTTAGGTCATTTAAGACCACCTGTACATTATTAGATTGTAATGCATTTTGATATGAGTCAACTTCGTTATCTTTCCATACATACTTAAAATTGCAAAAACTGCCAAAGTTATTCATGCAATCATCATTTGATATAGAATCATGAGAAATAACTGAAAATTTCACGATACAGTGGTCACTTAATATATTTGGATCAGAAACTTCAAATGTATCTATAGCAGAAAACAAACATTGGCTAGCAATAACATAATCGACAACACTTTTGCCAGCGCTTCCAACATACGTGCACTTCCCTATGCCCTTATCTTTCCCAACCCTGCCGTTAATTATTCTCAGCCCTGTTTCTTTGCAAAAATCTAACATTTGAGACCCGTATCTGTTATAGCCCTTATCCTCAGACGCTCTCTCCATTGGTGTATCAACCAAGTAGTCATCGGGAAGTACATGTATGTGTTCAGCGGTATCGTCCTCAACAAAATCAGGAAAATTAGAACATCTGGCATTAAAATCCCCACATATGAGAAAAACACACCTATTATTTGTAATGTTTTGTATGTGTACCATGACATGCATAATATGATACTTTCATGCATCCTTTCTATGCATTGCATTTAAGCATTTCATTCATGACAAAGACTACTGCACAAAGTGTTTGTAAGAACAATTGACTCTTTGTACGTCTCTATAAATCACTACCTTAACAAGTTCTAACCATATTCACCCTTTTTGGGGGTAATCATATTTAACAGCTTATAATTCTTAAATTAATTATGAAAGAAACAAGATGTTTGCAGTTTTGAAACAGTCAGGTAATTATCTTTTTACCAAACATGGTATGTAAAACGTATATACCCATTATCGAATTTATAAAAATTAAACTTTGACCAAAATTAATTGATTAAATAAGACGTAATTGAAGATATAACGTAAATGACAGTTATAACATAAACGTTGTGCTTCTGGATGCAAACAATTTATTTTCATAATTGTTTAGGTCCTTATCGAGAGTTTGGCAGTAAATAACGACCGTATGCACCATCTGGATACAACCTGGATACCTTCTCTTATTCAAATGTCGCCATTTTGTTTTTTATAGTAAACATGGGGTAGGTGTACAAATCGACTCCTCCTGGAAAACTGCTACCACAATTTGACTGTACGACGTGCCTAGAAATGCTGTCGAAGGGTAGTTCTAACTATTTCTGAAGTCAAACCTTTTCTGGCTGGACAATTGTGCCAAGTCAATTTTCAAAAACCTAGCTTCTTGACTAGCTTTAATACAGTAAAAACTAGAAACATTGCACTTGACTTCACTTTTTTGAAATACTAGCTAATTCGACATAAGTTAACGACATACAAAAATCAGGGAATAAAAACTAATTATGATTTTATAATCAGATTCGATAACCGTTCATAATAATGTCTTTCGTTTTTGGTGTGTTAAAGAAGTGTTTCCTTGAGACGTTTCTTTTACGACGCCAAAAGCCCTAGTTTGAGAGTTTGATAAAAAAAAAATATGTTTATATTTTTATGTCTACCTCTTTATGATTCGAACTACTGATAATTTGAAATAAATGCTCTAGTACCGTTGACTTCGCATTAACGAGATTGGACTGTATCTGAGTTTTTTGTTTACAAAATGGACCGAGATTTAACATTCTGCTCAATGCAGAATTTTTGTCTAGTCGGCACTAGCATTAACAAAGGTTGTGCAATATATTATTACTCAGTCATGCACTGCATGAGAATAAGCAAGGATTACAAAAGCAAGCTTAGTGTCGTGTAAAACTAGTTATAAGGCGTCTTTACAGACGTGAGCAACACACAACATTTTGTATAGATTCGCCGTGTTGATTTGCACGTCGTCATTTCTATGGGATATAGCCTACTGTTCTGTATAAAATCACAGCAAGTTTTAGCCAAAACAAAAAAGAAAAGTTTGGTGTCATGTGGGCTGGACGGCAGATACTTCAGCAATGAGAAGACCTAAGTAAGCTGTGTTACTGGCAGGGCTTTTACAAGCATTTCCTAAATCGATCTCATCAAGGTCTATAACGTCCTTCCATGTCACACTGCTCATTTGCCCACATTAAAGCGCGCCAACATGCAAACTGTGTTTGTTTTCTTTGTTAGAAGTTAAGAATAGACATCAATCAATTTCTTAACAGTGCAGCCTGGGAGTCTCTTTATAATTAACCGATTGGGATATAACGTGGACATTTTTCTGCCATGGAAGTTCACAAAGGAGATACATTATAAGTATCCAATATGAATGTGAGGGTGGGATTATAAGGATCTTATATGTGTGTCGAGTCGAGATAGAAGTTTCCAACCCGAGGAATGACCTTGCTGATCGGAACTTGCTGATCGGAACCGAGGCTTGCCGAGGTTCAGATCAGCAAGGTCATTCCGAGGGTTGGAAACTTCTATCTAGACTCGACACACATATAAGATCCTTTTTCTTGCATGCCACCACTGATTTTAATCTTTATTTGTTTTTTGTTAGTTATTTTTGTTAATCTTTCTTCGCACTTTATTTTGAGAACCGGCTCATTATTTTCACATGCATAATTAAAGTATGCGCTGTTGCGATGACACTAAGCACGACGCGGTTACAATGTCAACGCCTTAAAAATTAGTGCCGTTTTGGGTGCCTGATTTATTCATTTTTTCTCAAAATTTACTTGGAAACGATAACTACACGGCATGCAACATTGAATTTGTATCCATTAGATATCCCTTACACCTAATATAGCAATACGGAGTTTATCTTTAACATAAACACGCTTGGCGGTGTTTCTTTTGATCGCGAATCAAGATGGCGGCAGATATGAAAGACTGGAAGCCTAGATTTTCTGTCAATGTCACCGGTTACCGCGACCGGCAACAGTATATCGTCTTGATATATGACTTCTACGTGTGATGGAATGACTATGTACAAATATTTGTATAAAAACCCAGCTCTCCGTTCAGATTTACAAAATCGGAGACCCCCGCGGAGACCACGAGGGACAGTCTAGGAAAATCTCGAAGCTCTATTTTCCTTCGAGATAGAACATAGAAGACTGTGGAGACAGTGATTGAGTCTGCAGCCTCGACATGGTTAACCCGGTGTTGGTGAGTGATTGCTAATCTTTTGTTATAGACAGAAGGCCAGATAAGAGGCCCTCCCAGGGGGTACCTGTTCCCTTGTTCCCCTGAGATAAATTGGCTTGTTCCCCTGTTCCCCAAAAATCGAAAATTTGTTTTCTTATGTTCCCTGTTCCCCAATATTGTCTTTGTTCCCCTCAAAATTTGGCCTTTGTTCCCCTGTTCCCCTAAATTAAATGCCCTGTTTCCCCTGTTCCCCAAAACCCCTGGGAGGGCCTCAGATAAGCTTTAGTTCATTTGGGTAAAATTGTTAATTTTTAATTTTTAGGAAATTTCTTTTCTTTACTTTACCCCCCCCCCCCCCCCCCCATATAATTAAATTGCTTTGTTCAGTCCAAATCTGTTACAGATTCTGTATCTTCAGCTAGATGCTTCCTCCTAGCCCATGTACTTTTGAGACATAAAAATTTGATTTTGTTTGCTTTTTCTCTTAGAGCAACAATATTTTTCAAAGCAAGCCTTTAATGAATCTTTAAAGTTTTGCAACCGAACAATTCCACAGTGGAATGGTCTTTCTCCTTCGGTGGTCAATTCCCAGACTACTGAGGAGTTTAAGGGCACTCCTCATTTAGTCAAAACACAGCTGAAAGATTTTTCTTGTTTTTTTTGTTTGGTTTTGTTTTGTTTCTTCAAAATTCCAAATTCACACTCCCTGGCGTAATAATCGCATGCGATCCTGCCAGTAGCAAAAGACAGATAGAACTGTTCATAGCCTCATGAATGACATAATTTGATTGATAGCTGCCAAGCTCTCTTGCCCATGCAATACTTATCGGACATAGAAGTGAAACTGATGTTGTGATTGACTGCAAGCCATACCGAAGTCGCATGTGCAAAACAAGCTTCTTGTTTGCTTCATAGGCTGCCCGTGTTCACACTGGTGGCTGTTCCGCTTTTCCGTTTTACACTCCAACAAAACCGTTAATACAATTATATATTAAATACAAAACTTTTTCCCCCTAAATTATAAATGATTTCTATATTTTAGATAATAAAATGTAAATAAAAGCAATAAATTCGATTTTTGGAATCATGAATACTTCATATTCCGTTTTCTGCAGGCCTTGTGGCACAATCTTCTCGAGTGTCGATTCTCTCACATGTAGATTAAGTGTCTCAAAGGTAAAATTTCCACAAATGCAAGAGACCCGAAATATATGATTCCATGAACATTCCAAAAATCGAATCCATTTCTTAAATGCAATCAGAATGTTCAAACAGTTGGGGTCCAGATCAGGCCTGACAATTTGTTGGTCCTGATCTAGGTTTAAACTGTTTGCTAAGGTTATCAGCAGATGACAGAAGTAGGTATTTGATTTATAAATTAAATTAGAACTCAAGCATTAAGGAAATTTTATTTGCGTAAACTTTAATTATTTTCTTACCCATTCATTTGAACATGTGTTTTTGGGCGCTCGAGGGGACCGTCTTATTGAGACGGATCTTTTGAGTACCCACACCATATGTTTTGGATGAGAAATAAAGAAGATAATATTCCAATACACACTCTTATCTGGAGGCCTGGCTGTTTTATTTGCTTAAACTTTTAATTAATTTATTACCCATTAATTCAAACATGTGTTTTGAGTGCTCAAGGGGACCGTCTCATTGAGACGGTTCTTTTGAGTACCCACACCATATGTTTTGTATTGCTATGAGGAAATTTTATTTGCGTAAACTTTTAATTGTTTTCTTACCCTATGTTTTGTATTGCTATTCATAGATCCAGATGAGGAAATTTTATTTGCGTAAACTTTTAATTGTTTTCTTACCCATTACTTTGAACATGTGTTTTGGGTGCTCAAGGGGGCTGTCTTATTGAGACGGTTCTTTTGAGTACCCACACCATATGTTTTGGATGAGAAATAAAGAAGATAATATATTCCAATACACACTCTTATCTGGAGGCCTGGCTGTTTTATTTGCGTAAACTTATAATTAATTTCTTACCCATTAATTTAAACATGTGTTTTGGGGGCTGAAGGGGACCGTCTCATTGAGACGGTTCTTTTGAGTACCCAAACCATATGTTTTGTATTGCTATTCATAGATCCAGATAAGGAAATTTAATTTGCGTAAACTTTTAATTTTCTTACCCATTAATTTGAATATGTGTTTTGGGTGCTCAGTGGGACTGTCTCATTGAGACCGTTCTTTTGAGTACCAAAACCATATGTCTTGGATGAGAAATAAAGAAAATAATATTCTATCCCACCCTCACACTCAAAACTCTTATAATCTCACAAACCCGGCCCTAGAGAATGAAAAAAAAAAAAACAGCCGCATGCTCGCCGTACGTCGATCCGTGACGTCATTGTGCAGTTAAAATGACGTCACCATGGCACATCTCAGCATATTCAGGATTTTCTGGAAGTCTTTTCCACATTTTTACAATATAAACAAGGTAATGGCACTTTCAATGGACATTGTTAAAGCACTCTAATTCATTGAACAGGGTTCGCACAGGCTTGAAAAGTACTTGAATATACAAGACTGTCTTGAAAAGTCCTTGAAAATAAAATTTCCCTTGAAAAGTACTTGAAAAACACTCAAAGGCCTTGAAAAGTATTTGAATTTTACCATTTGCAGGAGGATTCAACACTGTTTATGGAGGCCTAATTTCGTGGCAATATTTGCATCATGATGAAAGGAAAACAAAAGGGATAGTTAGTAAGTAGCCTACAGAATATGAGGGATTTTATTTTATCATATGACGTCGCGTCTGGGAGTGAAATAACGCCATGCAATAAAATCGATAAACCACTAGTGGTTTATCGATTTACGGGAAATGTTATGACGTCCATAACAACGTTGCATACCTAATGACAAAATTATAACGTCTTTACGCCAGAAATGAGAATTCAAAGTAGTTGTCATATGATAAATAGAATCTAACATTCGTGCTCCTTTATTATTGAATTTATTAAACTCGTTGCGAAAAAGTAATAAAATGCTCGGCAAGCCTCGCATTTTATCACTTTTCCCCAACTCATTGAATAAATTCAATAAACATGAGCACTCATGTAAGATCCTCTATGTACCTATGTCCCTTCTTTCATCAGCAAAAAGGCATTTATTCGGAGAATTTTTAGCTCATTTTGAACAGTCACTATTCTTTGCTACATGTACAAACACCAGCATACCCTGTCAAAATGCATGTCAATAAATGGGGGTAGACAGAAAAGCAGGAACAATACTAATAGGGAAGGGTGGAACATTGGAACATTCAAGGAACCAGCAGTATTAAAGAGAAAAGGAGGAATAATACCGCTTGGGGGGATGGAACATTATAGAAGACTAATGAAATATGTTGAGGGTGGAAGAGGGCGGGTAAATAAACTTCTCAACCTTCCAGTTACAAGCGTAAAATGGGACTGACTCGGGCTAGAGTAAGGCCCTGTCCCTAGATAAGGAAAAATTTTCTGGCGCGCGCATAAAGCACAGCCAATCAATTTGAGCGTCTCATACTAGCGGACCAATAAACGACTCTGATAGTCATACAGTGACGTCAGATGGCGCTAGGGCGGAGAGATTATTTTGTATACCTACGAATAGAACAGAACAGAATAGGATATCTATACACTGCTTCCTCCAGTTAATTACTAGCTATTAAACATAGCTTCACCATTTGGGAAAATATATAATGAAAAATTGGGAAAATAAGCACTAAAATACATGAAATTGGGAAAATAAAGGCCATTTTTGGATTGGGAATGACTCCCATAAAAGGAGGTAAAAATGGCCAAATAAAATCACTGGTAAGGAACAATTAAATATTGATAGGGAAGGATGCCAAAAACATAAGAGAAAGATAAATGAGGAAAGAGAAATTTTGTAAACCATATTTTTCTAAACGAAAACATAATGTTGGTTGTACTCAAAAGAACCGTCTCAATGGGACGGTTTTATTAAGTAGTGAGTACCCTAGTTCTGGGACCATAACCTAGTTTGTAAGCTTCATCATGGTCAAACTAGAATGGGACAGAATAAAACATCCATTCTTAGGCATAATCTTAGGTCTATGAGTACCCAAGCATATTTTAACATGAATAAAAAATAGTTACAATTTTATGCATAAAAAGTTCCTTAATCTGGACCTATGATAATGAACCGTTTTTAAGGAATGCTATTTTTAATTGAACATATGTTGTTTATGTTTAGTTGTCAGTTGTATACACCAGTGGAATAGAAAATTGTTTAGAAATTGGCAAAGATCACAATTTTAACATACAAGGGAGGACCTCTCTTTAAGGCAAATTTAACCCATTGAGAAGGGAGAACGATACAAGCTGTGTCTCATTTCAAATGTTGCAAACTTTTCTTAAAGCTGCATACTCTGTAACTATGAACATTTTTCGAAAATTTTTATTTTCTTTTTAAATCATTTGTAAAAGTAGAATTAAGCTATGTTTTCACAATAAAAATGTTCAGTACAGCTGAAAACTGCATGGAAAAGTGAATTATCTCATCAAATAGGTGTGTTTGTCTCTTGTTGGTAATTATTTGCGTCCCTCCAATAATTCTAGACCGTTGAATTTTACCATAAATGCAGTTGTTTTGATAGTGATACCTTGTTAAGATTTACGAAAATGGTAAACTGTTTACCTGAATTTGAGTATTATTACTGTGTTCTTGAAAAATAAAAACATTATTTTTAAAATCAGAAGATCAAAAGTTACAAACTATGCAGCTTTAAGAAGCTCAGATTTTTGACAAGTTGGTATAGTTCAATTGGCAGAACGGCCTCGGGTTATCATCTGAAAGCACCTGGAGATATGTCTGGGTTCGAACCCCAGTACTAGCAGTCTGATCTGATGCTTTGTTTTTATTCAAAAATATGAAAAACATAAAAATGATAAAAAATTCAGTCAAAATATAGCATTTTTGAGAAGCATTTACTTTAGGAAGTGAAAATGTTGTCTCCCTTGTAAGTTAAGGTTTAGAATTAAAAGCCAATCTCTGAGGAACAAAATTCAGAGTTAAAATGATTGATAACACTGCTTTAGTGAAATCTAGCCATTTCAACACAATTAGCTTTCATGGTGTAATAGGAAACATACTCACTCCTGGAGTGAGGGCTCCAGGTTCAAATCCTGGTGAAAGTACAAAGTTGGGCAGCTGGAAACTGATTATAGTAACAAAAATAGAAATCTAGCCAGTACAACAAAATAAGCTTCTGTGGTGTAATAGAAAACATACAGACTCTTGAAGTGAGGGTTCCAGGTTCAAATCCTGGCGGAAGTAAAAAAGTTGGCAGCTGGAAACTGATTTGGATGCTTCAACAAGATATCAGTCCAACTTTCACCCTATGGGCAGAATGATATCCCCCTTATAACTAGCTGATATTCAAACAATATCCATCTTATGATGGTTAGATATTGGTTAGATATTGGTTTACTAACTAGGGGTAGAAACTGTGGCATGCTTGAGAGGTCATCTCTTGTCAGGCCATTAGGGATCATCATCTTGGCTCCTCTTCAAAAAGACTTTGACTCTCTGTTGACAACTAATTGAACTCTGCTTACAGCTAAAAGGTTAGCAGGTCATCACATAGTGCCCTATTTTTTACATGTCCCGACCCAGGCGTTGGGAGGGGGATTCCCTTGAAAAGCATGTAATGACATTGTGAGCTTTTGATGCTACAGAAGTGACATAAGGACCAAACGTAAAGCTTCTGTGTGCAGTCACTACCCAAACCACAGATTTGATGGCTGTCATTTAGGCCTAAAATAAATAAAAAAAATCTTTCAGGTTACCAGACTGCCTATTTTTTAGTGTTTATTTTTGGCAAGGGATTTCCCCCAGTTTTTGAATGATCCCCCCCCCCCCCCTAAATTTAAGGAGGAAGGGTGTGATATTTTTTATATAAGCCAAGAAAAATATTCTAAAATTTAAGTAAACTACTCGCTTTTTTTAAATGGTAGCATTGAAACTGATGTTTTTGTCCCTAAATCTTTTTTATGGGATTTCCCAGTTCAATCAGTCCAACAGGGCTCCAAATAAGAGGGGTTAAAGGGTATTTCAGCATTGATTTTTTGGAATTCAGAATTGAAAATTAAATTGAAGGGTAAAAATACCCTTTGCAGTTTGAGTTTTCAGTGCTGATGTTCAATTTATGTGGTGAAATCTTTATTCTTAGTAAGAAAAAACTAATTAATATACACCAATTGTATAAACTTCGTAAGTTTTCCTAAAAATGCAACATGTATTTGATACAAGCAACTTTTCTTAAAAATATGTTAAGCAAATATTGGGTCTTTTTACAGGCTTTGCAATTTCTGCAATTTGATACTTTAAATATAGAGTAAAATGCTCATTAAATTAAAAAGTAGGGTGTGAAAAACCCATTGGTCCAAATCCTTATCTAGACCACTGCAGTCTCCCCATGTAAAAACTTTTAACAAAATAAAAATATTTTTATAGATCTACCTTAGATGTCCCTATTTCAAAAACCTGATTGAAACACACATATTCTTTTCTATGGCCTAAGTAAAACACAGTTAAACATTTTCTTTTTAATACAACTGGCATGATAATGTTTAAAATGGAGCTAGAGAAATAGAGATACATATGAATACATGGATTGGTGGATGAATAGACAGTCAAGGAGGGAGAGAAACTCCATAAGTGCTCATGTCCGCATCTAGGTAGTGCCTTAGTTCATATTAGTGATGAGTTGTATTGTGTAACAAAATTACAGCCACATATTGCTTATCAGTCTCTTTATTTGTTCATTTTGCTTTCTCTCCAATGGAAATTTCTGTCACAGATTGCGCAGCTCCTATTGGAGCCACTGTTTTCAAATTGTGTGTACACCTTCAGGTAGGCAAAGTGTATTGTGTAAATGAAAATTAAGATGCTTATCCTCATTTTGCCGTCTTTTTTCAATTTTTCATTTTTTCCTTCTGTCACTCTTATATAATACATATGGACATTTTTTTTTCTGTCAAAGATTTCTCAGCAACTACTTGAGTTAGGATTTTGAAATTATGTACAAAGCTTGATAGTGATGAGTTGTATTGTGTAACAAAATAACAGCCACATATTGCTTATCAGTCCCTTTATTTGTTCATTTTTCTTTCTCTTCAAGGAAATTTCTGTCACAGATTTCTCAGCTCCTATTGGAGCCAATGTTTTCAAATTTTGTGTACACCTTCAGGTAGGCAAAGTGTATAGTGTAAATGAAAATTAAGATGCTAATCCTCATTTTGCCTTCTTTTTTCAAATTTTCAATTTTGCCTTCTGTCCTATAAAATACATATGGACATTTTTTTTCTCTCAAAGATTTCTCAGCAACTACTTGACTTAGGATTCTTAAATTTGGTACAAAGCTTGATAGTGATGAGTTGTATTGTGTAACAAAAACAGCCACATATTGCATATCAGTCCATTTATTTGTTAATTTTTCTTCCTCACCAATACAAATTTCAGTTGCCGATTTCTCCGCTCTTATTGGAGCCAGTGTTTTCAAATTTTGTGTACACCTTCAGGTAGGCTAAGTGTATTGTGTAAATGAAAATAAAGATGCTAAAGCTCATTTTGCCTTCTTTTTCAATTTTTCCTTCTGTCACTCCTATATCTTAAACATATGGACATTTTTCATCAAAGTTTTCTCAGAAACTACTTGATTTCATAGGGGCCCGGCGCGTTTTTGATGGATTTAGGACACATATCGGTCGAAAAAAGTATATATTAGGTAAAAATAAACGATAGATTTGGAATTCTAGTCGCATAATTTTTGTTTGTTTGTTCTCTTGATGATCAAAATGTTTGGCCGAAATGTCCAAAAAGCGAATATTGTTTACATTGACGACCAAAAGTAGTTCCGGCAGAAGTAGTTCGGCGCTACGTGCGTCAGTTTTTTTTATCTTTCCCTAGGGCTGGTACGGTACGGTACCGTCTGCTACGGTAGAATCCATCATTGGTATTCAGTGGGGACAGAAAAATCCCAACCCTCGGGTCCACCGTTCAGTGGGAAACTCCTGAACACCAATGATCGATTCTTTATCTCATATACCACGACCGTACGGTACAATACTGTGTAATATTTGTTGGTGACGTCACGGAGATCGATGTTTACATCGTCAATGACGCGCTGTACAAATCGACTTGAAACAGCGAATAAACAGCGCATTAAACAATGAACAAATGGTTATTTCATCAAGATGGATTTACAAGAACTAGCTTATCAGCCACAGTAACTCGAGTAAGTAATTTTGTTGAGAAAAATGTGTGTGTGTGGTGTGTTTTTACATCGTCAAGGCTCCCCCTTCCCGGTGGATTCAGTCACTCAATGCCCAACACAACAGGTTGAATATGCCAATCGCAATGCACTCAGCATGTTCAAAGCATTGAATAAAGGTTGTAAGTAAAAATGCACAGTTTTACTTTTAAACCAAGTTGAAGGCTGACTTAAATCGCTGAAAATTCAACATAGAATTTTTTCCTGACTGACAACAACACCGTGTAGCATCGACTCCGGAACTTGCTACCAATTTTATCGATTATAAACAAATGGCAGGCATGACGACGATAAGAAAAAGTTGTTATTATACTGTTTTATCACGGCGTTATGCGTTAAGATGGATATATTCTTTATCTGAACATATTTATCTTTGAAATATACACCCAACAATGATATGAAAGCGATTTTTAGTTGACTTTTTTACTTTAATTGTAGCTGCCTGGTACCGCGAAAAATCATGACAGCTTTAAAACTCGCCTTGTAATCTTGTAAGTGGAGGATGCCAATTCAATCCGATATTATGCACATGTATTGCCAGCACTAGTGTATATATTGGAGCAAAAGTTTTCTCCAAAAACTAAGGCCAAAACAAAAAAATTGTCTGGTTCGGGTAACCCGACCCTACCTACGATTTTGGTCCGGACCCTATTTTTTTTTTTCGTCCTGTAAAAAAAAATTAAAAAATCGCAGAAAATCGCGTTACTGTTCGGTACAGTTTAGCGATTCGGTTCGGTACAGTTCGGTAGTACCGGAATAGTCGCTTCGGTCATTTCGGGTAGATCGTATGACCGCGCATTTGCCACTTCCGGTTTCGCTTTCAATCACCCGATTTTTCGTGTGATTTTTCCCTATTTCTGTGTTTAAGTAAAGGATTCTGTCAGCGTTATGCTGAATATCTTCAGGCCAAAATGTGAACACGCAGCAGAGCTCAAGACTTTCAGAATTCTAAAATATTCTCGGCTAGAAAGCCGTTTTTTGTCATCCAGCATGTGAGCCATCGCAAAAAAAAAAAAAAAAAAAAAAAAAAAAAAAAAATACCTACCTACCCTACCTAATGTTTTTTCAGCCGTTACCCGAACCACACAATTATTTTTTTTTGGCCTAACGGAGCTGGATATAATCAAGAGAAAATTCCAACGACTTGAGTACGGCAATTTGCGACACAACACAGAATCACAGGACGGCGTCTTGCTAGTGAACAGTACGGCGACTTATTTTGAAAATGATAGAATTCTACTCGAAGAAGCTGTCGTTGGGAACCAATCAAGAGGGCCAGTATGGTCTATTATGATACATAGTACAAATTTGTGAAAGTATTCAATCAGATGTTCCATCCCGGGTTTTACTATACTGAGCGTGACGTTGAAAGGTGACGTTATAAGACATTATTTGTGATGAAATCGGAAATTTTATTTATGGGTCAGCATTAAAACACCAAACCACAACCAATCCTGACTTCAATTTCCCCTGTCCCATCACACACTCCAGCACGCCAACTCAATAACAAACCCTTTACTTGCACAGATAAATGAAACACTTCGACAAACCGTTGCCTCGTGTACTAACATACTTGTCGGGGGGGGGGGGGGGGGAGGATATATATGTATATATATATATAAATGAGAGTACCCCCCCCCCCCCCCCACACACACACACATACAAACACTGGGCATACATGTACGTTTAAGTGCACCAGGATTTGGTGCTCATCGCATTTGCGCATGCGCGGATCCAGTTTTTCACTTTTTTCGTATGCTTATTTCACAGAGGGCCCATATGCTTAGGTACCTTACCATTTTCTTTGTCTTTCTAACAGAAAACTAGAGGCTAGTGCTTGTATTAATCGCCCTGTGAGAGGCCCACGCATGATGCGCAAAAGTCTGCTTTAAAGGTTGTGGTTATCCTGGTCGTGAGATTGTATGGAATACGTGCTGGTTAGTTTGTGATTGAGCCTGGTCCGATATGGTTTTGTGGAGGTTTGGGGGTGCTTCCACGGACCCTCTTTTATTGTACTGAAAATGTTCAGGTATTCGTGCGTGTATCCGGGGGAGGGTGCAGGGGTCTCTGGATCCCCCTGAAAATCGCAGAAATATAGTATTCCCTTGCAATGCTGGTCCAGTGAAGAATCACAAAGTTGCCAACTTAGCATTCAATGTTTGGCCTTCATCGGTTTGCCAGCAAATTCAATGGCGTTTCGTTGGTGGCCCGATGTCGTCCCCTATCAAAAAAGTAAAAGTTGGACCCCTCTGCCAAAACATCATGCCCTTACAAGTATTGAGGCTTAAAACCCCCTCCCCCCCCCCCCAAAGCGTCCTAGCTACGCCTATGTGGTTTTCGTCTTGGTGTAACCAGAGTCGTTTGATCTCGATTTAAGTTTGAGTTCAATTGGCTTTGTGGTTGTGGGCTTCGGCTCGTATTATCACTTAATTATTTCCCTTACTACTAACACAAGTTAAAACTTTTACAAAAAACTTGGCCTACGCTGAAAAATCCATATTTCAGACCCTGACTGGGTGTCTAATCTCGATGCACTTACAATACAATTAAAGTCGAAATCGAGAGTACAGGTTAATTTTACAATTTGTAATAAGAGGAGTGGAAATATTATGTTCAAATATCCACCCATGCACGGTTGAAGAAATTAACCAAACCACCACATTAAACCAGCCTTTCCAAATAGAATTTACTGTCCTGCCAGCTGAGAGTGACAGTGAGAGCAACCTTCAGGATAGGATTAAAACGGCATCTTCTAACGTGAGATGTACTGTACAAGTTAATGTTTAAAGGGGACAGCAACCCTAATGATAAGTATATTTTATCAGAAAGAACTCTATGAACCATGAATTTTGATACAAGTATCATCAAAATCGGTTCAAATATGGAGAAGTTATGGGCATTTAAGAATTCAATATGGCCAACATTTAGTCGCCATTTTGAATATTTGATTAGTTTTCAGAATATTTTCAACTGCTTAATTTTTATTTATATATACTATCACAGCATCTGAATTTCAGCAGATATGCAGCTTTTTACATAAGGAAAATGTTTTATTAAAGATAGTAGAAAGCAATCCATTGGTTTGTCTTTTATTTTGATTATGCATATTTAATTAGGCTGTGTGACGTCACTTTGCCTACAATATGGCCGCTTCCATTACAGTCCATTTGCAAATATTCAAACGCCCACAACCTCTACGTTTTTCAACCGATTTAGACGAAACTGGTATCAAAATTCATGGTTTATTAAGATCTTTCATATAAAACACAGTTATCATCATGGTTGCCGTCCCCTTTAACCATGTACTAGCATTGTACTATATATACTTAGCAACTGTAAACAACATATAACGTCACTGTCACTCTTGGTTGGCACGACAGTCATTATCAGTAAAATTTGGGCTCAAAAAGCGCTAGTCAGTAAAATTTAGACCCAAAGATCGCTTATCAGTAAAATTTACACCTAAAAATTAGTAATCAGAAGAATTAAGACCCAAAATTCAGTATCTGTAAAAATAGCCCCCAAAATCGGTTATCAGTAACGGTTTATTATAAAAACGAATTGGAATAACTTTTTTCCATCGAAACGCGTCATTTTGATATTTGGTATTTTCGCCCAAAAATCGCTTATCATTAAATTTTAGGTCCGAAATTCGCTAATCATTAGCACTTAACATTCCGCTATTCGGTCAAATTAACCCTAAAATTGCTAATCGTTAGCTTTTAGGGCCAATATTCGCTAATAGCTAAATTTCATGGCCATAATTCGCTAATCAGTAATCCCCATTTACACCCTTACGCATGTACATGAGATTGGGTACTACGAGCAGCCAAACGCTCAGACTAGCCTGTGCATCCGCGCAGTCTCGCCAGGGCCTTTGCTGCTCTCAGATTTACCTCAGCGTCAGCATATTAGATAAAACTTTTGCGAATATGCGATAAGTACCAAAGTGTCGTGTGCTGGCCCATATCTGGTGCTGAGGTGTTTGGTGTGGTGTGTTTGGGGACATTGGTTGTTTGAGGCTGGAAAGGCTGGTTTTGGTGGTCGTTTAGGGTAATTTGGGTGGTTTGGGGAGTTTTCACGGACAAACATGTCGATGCAAATTACCGTACTGTAAATTTGATGCTTTTTTCAAGTTGCCGTACTTCGGACTGGTAAATTGCCGTACTCAAAGCGTTTTCTGTTTTTGATAATATATCAGTCAAATCAAGATCATTACCAATAAAACTTTTACCGAACGTGATTTCCAATATGCTCATTATTTTGGCATTGAAAATGAGGTGGAAAGCGGTTTTAAACAATGCAGAAACAAACATTTTCCGATGGGACATGCTGTTTTAGCGGTACCAGCTGGCAGTGTTTCGCGATGTTTTGTGACATACAGCAAGAATTGGTCATTTTGGCGGGCACGGACAAGTGTTTGACTTCTCTAAAGATGAATTCTATTCACTTCGAAGGAAGGCGCTCATTACAAACCACTAAAAAAACGTTTGACTCACCCCACTACATGCCATGTTTGTGTTGACATTCAATTCACCTGGTAGCAAGTTCCGGAGTCGATGCTACACCGTGAACAATTCAACTTTCGTTTCCGAAGGAATACAGTCATGCGCCAAAATTGTTATCTCACATTAGCAACCGGCCGCGTGTGGCTTATCTCGTATTAGTTACGCTTATCTCACATGGGTAGCGATGTGGGACAGATTTTTCCGACAGCGAGCTTACATAGGGATCACTCGATCTCGTATGCGTTGGTATGTGAGAAAGAAATTTCTTACATGGGTAAAAATAGCGGAAATCCCGATCCGGTATGCGAGAAAGAAAAAATCCGTCCCGAGGATCACGGATTGGCATCACAAGGCTTGCCGAGTGATGACAATCTGTGATCGCGAGGGACAGATTTTTCTATACAATCCTCACACTCATTATGTATACTTTATCTTGCTCACCACTAAATATCTCATTTATATTAGAAAGACGTGAAACGGCTTCCAGAAAATCCTGAATTCGCTGAGCTGCGGCATGGTGACGTCATTATAACATTACAATGACGTCACGGATTGACATGCGGCCAGCGTGCGGAGGACGTGCGGCTGTTCGTTTTTTATCTTTCCCTAGGGCTGGTATGGGTGTGTGAAATAGAAATATCTCACATGGGTAAAAACAACGGAAATCCCGATCTGGTGTGCGAGAATTTCTTTTCTTTTTTTGGTAAAATAGCCAATTTAAACACAAGTTTTTTTATAACCTGCCAAGCTAGGCATCCAATCTCGGGTCACGTTCGGCCCGATTTTACGTACATACTGGAAAGGCGATGATTTATACTTACGTGGGCAGTCTTGGGTGTTGCAAAGCTGAAAATCTGGTAGCGTATCTCTACCACTGCAATTCATCCCACTTCCGGCTGGCGCTGGATTGGTACAATTCCTTGTTCTGCTTCGACTCTGTAAACCGCTGCAGCAGGTCCTATCACATGCACCAAAGCCTGACCATTCTCCCCAGTTCGACCAACCTCCATCCACTGTCGAAATTAAGTTAGTAAGAGATTAAAGCATGGCCATCGCCGTGTTACCAGAGGCGTGTTCAACAAAGCGAGCGCCCGGAGTGCTATCGAGTGCTTTCTCCCTGAACGCAAGCGCTCGCCAAGGTGCTTGCAAGCGCTCGTTATTCAAGTCGATAGGTGTATCGCCCGAAAATCAAAGATGGCTACCCAAACAATACCAAAACAATAATGGGTTTTCGTGAGGGACTATGAACGCAATATTGTCAGATTCAACTTTCGGAATGACGATGTATGTTTCTTTGTGTGGATATATGAAATGGGACAATTTAAACTGAAGGTAGAACGGTGTTTTGCTTTGATTACCAACCATTTGTGGGGATTTGATTTGTTTGTTACTGGGCGCCGCCATTTTTTTATTGAGCGAGCGCTCGCTATTGTTCAACAATGTAATAATCACACTGACAAGCGCTCGGTCGAGCGCTCGAACTGTTGAACTCGCCTCCGGTATATCTGTCTGCTAACGTGGCGACGGCCTAGTTTTAAACCTTTAACCCTTAAAGCGCCAAGAAAAAATACATCTGAAAATGTCGTCTGCTGAAGTCGTCTGCTGCAAATAATTACCTAGCATTACTGACGAATTAAGGATAGAAGCAAACAGCGTGGACCCAGATTAGACTGCTCAAAGGAGCAATCTGGTCTGGGTCCACACTGTTTGTCACAGAAGCTTCTTAAACATTTCATCAGACGAGAAAAGCAGACGACGTTTGTTGCTATTGGCGCATTAAGGGTTAATAATGATATATACAGTGAGCCACTTTTGTTACGCACCACTTTTTCAGGGCCCACAATTTTTGACAAAAATGCTGGAATTGAACTTTCGCTATGATGATTTATTTATTGACATTTTATCTGTTTGATGACATCTCAAAAAGATATTGGAATCACTCATGCGAATCATTCTGCTACGTCAAAGGCAATTTTCCAATTTTGACAAAAATTCACGTGCCACCTGAACAACACCAAAAACAATTATCTTATTCACGTAAACCCCCTTTTTTCCGTCGTTGAATTTAGTAACACCGTTACTTTTTGAAGAAATGCTCGTTTTGACGACATATTAACGTCAGTTACAATAATCAAACAGGATTTTCTTCGCAAATTGTCTTGTTATGAGTCACTTGTTGACATAGAAGTATCAAAACACTAAAACATCTTATCATTGACACGTCTTATAGCCTTGGTAGTAGTGACGTAATCACTAATGTCAACACCATGACGCCAACAAATCCATTATTTTTTTTGCGAAAATAAACGGCGGATACATGTTTATAAAAAGAAGTGTTTTGATAACTAGTTTACTCAGAATCATACGAAATTTTAACTAACTTTAAAAAAGTACTTACACCAACTTTTTTCAAACCTTGGCCAGCTGGGAACACAAGGAGTAAAACATTTAAAAAATTATGAAGTTAACAAACACACTCAGTCTTAGATATTGCCAAGAATAAATCGGCTCTTATCTCTGGCATAGCAGAAACTCGACCCTGAAAAAAGTGCAATGTGATCTGAGTTTCATTCGAGATAATGCAATGTGAAATGGTGTTTTGAGGGTAGTGCACTTTAAGATATATTTTCTCATTCGTTCCTGATTTGATCACAATGAAATTTCAATGGCTAATGCCAATATAGCTGCGCTTTACGTTGGTAGTCACAGAATAAAAATATCACATTTCTTTTCCGAGTAATTTTACATTGTACAAGTGGTGCGTAACTAAAGTGGCTCACTGTATGGTTTATTTCAAATTCCAAAAGGCTATGGAGCCCATGAGAATATACAATTTAACATTGTCTGATGGCATAAAGACAGTACAGACAATAATGTATACTAACGCGCAGATATTTGCGTCGGGGCGACGTGAATGACGCAATTGATGACGATGAGAATGCACGCGAGCTGTAAAACAATCATGTAAAATTGATTGTTTTGAATTTACCTTTTTGTGAGAATTCTTTTTGTTTATGATACTTTCTATGAACATATCTGAAATAGTAATCAATTTTAAGATTCTTTGAAATACCTAGTTAAAGTGCTATAATTAACTCCGCGAAGACCATCAACTCTCATTTAAGAAAAAACATCAGCTCTAGCAGTGTGAATTGTTGTATAATAATTCAGTGTTTGGATGTCAGTTGTAAAGAAGATCAAATCACGAGCGTGCAGCGCGAGTGATTTATCTTCAAACAACTGACCGACAAACAGTGAATTATTGCAGTCGGTAACGTGTCTGGCTACAGATGCGTGTCTGACTGCAGATCCAGGGGTCGCGAGTTTGATCCTGGTCCGCTCCCTTTCGTGGAGATTGATCATGAAATGATTTCTACGGTCATTCTCCTCCCTTCCGCTGATTCATTCAAGAAGGGTTGTTGTCAGTTACAAGCGAAAGTATGTGCACGAATTACTGGTTAACCGCTTGTTCAAGCCTGCCCAGGAAAAAGTGTGGTTAGGTGAACTGACCGTCCCGCAATGACCATAGCTGTTGACTTTGGACGTAAAGCAACAAAAACAAAAACAAAAATTACTCAACAAATTACGCACTAGAGCTGTTCTATTTCGATTCTATCACGCATTAAACGAAGAAAACACACTTGAAGTCTTCAGCTTCTTCCAACTTTCCGCCATTGCACTGAATAATTCCCGCCAATAGTTGGAAGGTGTCGCATACGTTTAAATGTGTTTGTAAATGTACGTCTTTCAAGCATATAAACGACGTTACACCGTCTAATGCAATGAATGACATCATTTGCAGCAATAAAATGACGTCAGCAAGCGCGCGTTTTCTTCGCGCTTTCAACACAGCGAATTGTTGTTTGATAATTCACGTTTTTATACCATGCGCTCTATAGGTGAGGTGTGTTAGAATAGCCCATATAATTATTTATACAGGTGATGTATCGTTACTTCTTGATGACTATTAAAACAGGTGTAAGGTACAATTAGATTTAAATGTTATTGTGATTGTATTTATACAAGTGGTTTCATTTCTTGGATAATGAGCATCGCTCTAGCTTGTTATCATAAACTTGGCATGGCCTCTGCATATTACATTTCAGCTCCTTCGATTACTAAAATTCATTAAAAACTAGGAAGTGTTTTATGAATACTTTCAAAATATTGATGCAGAGCCACTTGGGCTGGAGTATCTGTGTTTGTTAAATATTTTGTGTTAAAAGTGAATAAATGACTGAAGCCTTTTTTTTATCGAACTATATTTCATATTGTAAACGATGTTACCCTTCAAAGTTTTTTGTTTATCTAACGAAATATTATTACAAACAGTTTTGCAAGGAAAAATGAGTATTGATTGCTGATCTTTGCCTTCTTCATTACTTTACTTAGTCAGTTTTATCGAATATTTTTGTTTACCAGCGTACACACACTGGTAAATGTATATGTCGATTTGGTGGTATGTACGCGTATTTCCGGTATTTCATAGACCGGAAGTGGTAGATATTGGTGTTAATACTATATAGAAAAAACATGCCTAAAGGACTATAAAATTAGATCATTTTTAAGTATTCAGCATGCACATGGCGATTTATGTAAGCATTCAGGAATAGATTCGAGTGTTAAAGCACACAAACACTGAAAGTAAGCTTAACACTTTATTGTGACTCTTATTCTCAGACACAGTAATACTACACTCTGACGTCGTCATGGTTGCACTTCTGATGTCATGACGTTACTTAATGCTATTTCATAAGGGAGAGTATTAACAAGTACATAACATAATAAAATAGCATTATATATGAAATTAACATTAATTATATTTTTCCTTTTTTTTAAGAACTGAATATAGTATTTAATAGAGAAAACTTGTAAATGTGGAAAGATATTTTTCTTTCGGATTAAGAACGCTTTAATGATTAAAAATATAAAATGAGTTGAATGTCTGATATACGCGTTTGATAGTCAATTTGTATACCTTAAAAACCACACTGATCTATAATTCTTATCTGCAACATTGTTTGAACAATCTATAAAAAAAAGTCTGCATCCTTTAAGATATGCTGTGATAGTTGATTGTGTATATAATAAAACCTATTTTTATTAGCACCATTCATCTCTAATATTTATATTGCCTGATTAACTTGCTTTTCTGTCTCTATGACAGAAACCCATTTTCTCAGTATTGAATAACTGCAATGTTTCTTTTCTGGCTTTATCATATCAATCATAGTACCTATTCCTGCTTCTCTTTCACTTACTGATTTGTGAATGTCCAATAGTGCTTGTTTTGTTTCTTCTTCATATTCTTGAATAACCTTGAATTTATTAATCATGCCTTTTAACTTTTCAAGATTCATTTCTTCCAGTTCATTTTTCTGATTGACCTGTATTATTCTTTCTTTTAAAGATGTTTTCTCAAAACCACTTGATAAATTATCTCTCAATAGTATACAGTGAGCCACTTTAGTTACGCACCACTTATAAAATGTCACATTACTCAGAAAAGAAATTTGATAATTTCATTCTGAGACTACCAACGTAAAGCCCATCTATATTTGCATTACCCATTGAAATTTTATTGTGATCAGATCAGGAACCTTTGAGAAAATGGATCTTTAAGTGCACTACCCCCAAAACACCATTTCACATTGCATTATCTCAAATGAAACTCAGATCACATTGCACTTTTTTCAGGGTCGAATTTCTGCTATGCCAGAGATAAGAGCCATTTTTTTCTTGGCAATATCTAAGACTGGAATGTGTTTGTTAACTTTATCATTTTTTTAATGTTTTACTATTTTGGTTCCCAGCTGGTCAAGGTTTGAATAAAGTTGGTTTTAGTACTTTTTTAAAGTTAGTTAAAATTTCGTATGATTCTGAGTAAACTAGTTATCAAAACACTTCTCTTATAATTTCATTTTCAACAACCATGTATCCACCTTTTATTTTCGTAAAAAAAGTAATGGATTTATTGGCGTCATGTTGTTGACGTTAGTGATGACGTCACTACTACCAAGGCTATAAGATGTGTCAATGATAAGATGGTTTAGTGTTTTGATACTTCTATGTCAACAAGTGACTCATAACAAAACAATTTGCGAAGAAAACCCTGTTTGATTATTGTAACTGACGTTAGTATGACGTCAAAACGAGCATTTCTTTAAAAAGGAACGGTGTTACTAAATTTAATGACCAAAAAAGGAGGTTTTACTGGAATAGAATAATTGTTTTTGGTGTTTTTCTGGCACAACGATCACCATGGATAATGACTAGCGCAAAACAAAAATAGAAAATATGGACGTTCAGTTTGAACGTGCATTTTTGCATTTTTGTCAAAATTTCCTTTGACGTAGCAGAATGATTCGCATGAGTGATTCCAATATTTTTTTTCGATGTCATCAAACAGATAAAATGTCAATAAATAAATTATGATAGAGAATGTTCGATTCCAGCATTTTTGTCAAAAAATGTGGGCCCTGAAAAAATGGTGCGTAACTAAAGTGGCTCACTGTAAACAACATCAGTTCCATGTTCCTTTTTGCTGTTACTTCTTGTTCCTTTTGTAGATCTCTTATAAAAACTTCTTTCTGATAAATACCATATTCTTTTTCCTCTTGAGCGAGCTGTTTCTCTTTTTCCAATTTGAGAATTCTTTGTTGCAACTCCTCTACCATAGATTTCATAGATCTGGATGATTGGTACTCGAATCTATTCCTAAATGCTTACATAAATCGCCATGCACATACTGAATACTTAAAAATGATTGAAGTCTATAGTCCTTTAAGCATATGGCATGTTTTTCTATAGAGTATTAACACCAATATCTACCACTTCCGGTCTATGAAGTACCGGCAATACGCGTAAATACCACCAAATCGACGTATACATTTACCAGTGTGGTACATGTATATTCTAGTTTAATTAACGATTTTATGAAATTTATTGCAGATAGTATAAACTATTTCACATCCTTTTACGCTTTATCTAATGGAAGCATATAAGCATTCCTATTCGAGTTAACGCAAATTTTAAGAATATTTGTAATGTCATTGGCACATTTCATACTTAAAGATGCAGAGTACATTTAAGGGTTAATTGTAGTAGTAACATTTCGTTCAATTTTCAATTTTGTAAAAAATAAAATCAGACGAAGATAATATTAGAAGATAATATTACTTTAGTTTGTTTCAGGTTTTACTCAGTGCCACAGAAAAGAAAACAACTGACCCCAAATTATAGATGCTGTGGTAGTTGATTTCAGAATTTAGCAAATTTTTACGCGCCTCAAATCCTATAATTTTACCCACCCACATTTATATCAACACAATTTTAATAGAAAACATCCTAATAATATCCTAAACTCCGTTCAGAAAATCTGTTGTAACGGTTTTTTGAAGTTCCTGCTTTTATTCGTAATTTTAGGCCCCACATCACTATGAGAAAGTTAATCGCGTAGACCCTCCCTAATATCTCCAACTGGTTATGTACCAGTGCGAGCTTCTGGCCAAGCGCTGATATCTTGGGAAAATTCAAGAAATTCAGAAATGCGTCCACAGACTAAGTCCAGTTGACGATGATTGTCACATAAAATACATCGATATTCATTGATACGCTTCAAGATTCTATGGTCTATTTAAAATATAACACACCCTTTATAGTGCGTCCAGCTAATAGAGACTGGACGTGTCAGACAGAGCGCTGTCATACATTGTCAAATAAGACAAGTCTACAGTAAATCGGGTGCAATAGCCTATGTATGCTTTACTCGTGCAACCAACTGAAGCGCAGACGGCAAGGGTGACCATCTTTATATGTTAGCATGCCTGATAAACGTTTTATCTATAGTATGCTGCTGGGAACCTGCTGCATTTCGTTTTCGGGGATGGATATGTTGTGGGAGGGTAGTTTTGCACTTTCTTCAAATTCTGTCTTTATGGCAAAACCGGTTTGATTTTTGATCCTGATACAATAATAATAAATCACCTATTATAATTCAGCGGGGCAAGGGTTAAGTTTCTGGATCGTTGAGAAAAGGGCATACAAACAGTAAACTTGGTCTTATCGCATATCCGAAAAAAAGCCTCTTATAATCGCTAATTCTGGCGTGTCCAGAGGAACAAGATATCTAAAACTTGTTTGGAGTCTTCTTCAACTTGCATACTTTGTTTAAGCGAGAAGCAAAAGCACTGGCGAGGTCATGCGTACATGCAGGCTCGTCGGAGCCTTCGCCACACGGCGATGTAATAAGAACCATTATCTTGCGTGCTGACTTATTTATAGTATTAATTTTTCATTGCATTCCGTTATTTTCGTTTCTTATTCAGTATAATAATTTGAATAGTTAAAATTTTGAAACATTGTCAGAGCGCATATCTAGACTAGTCAGGCTCCTTGTTATCAAAATTAATTCGAGATGCCTTTTCCTCATAATGGGCTCAAAACTATAACAGGTATAGTGCGACCAGCTAACAGAGACTGGGCGTGTCAGACAGAGCGCTGTCATACACTGTCAAATAAGACTAGTCTAAAGTAAATCGGGTGTAATAGCCTATGTACGCTTTACTCTTGCAAAACCAACTGAAGCGCAGACGACAAGGGTGACCAACTTTATGCGTTAGCATGCCTGGTAAACGTTTATCTTTAGTATGCTGCTGAGGACCTGCTGCATTTCATTTTCCAGGATGGAAGTAGTTGTGAAAGTTTTGAGGGAGGGTAGGTTTGCACTTTCTTCAAATTCTGTCTGTATGGCAAAACTGGTTTAATTTTTAAGCCTGATACAATAATGATAAATCACGAATTAGAATTCAGCGGGACAAGGGTTAAGTATCTGGATCATGAGAAAAAGGCATACAAACATGAGATTTGGTCTTATCGCATATCCAAAATATTCGCTAATTCTGGCGTGTCCAGAGAGACTAGATGTCTTAAAGTTGTTTGGAGTCTTTTCAACTTGCATACTTTCTTTCTGCGAGAAGCGAAAGCCCAGGCGAGGTCATGCGTACATGCAGGCTCGTCGGAGCCTTCGCCACACGCTGATGTAATAAGAACTGTCATCTCGTGTGATGACCAATTTATAGCACATTGCGGACCATTATTTTATTTTCTTATTCAGTATTATAATTTGAATAGTTAAAATTTCGAAACATTGCCAGAGCGCATATATGCAGTCTCCTTGTTATCCAAATTAATTCGAGATGCCTTTTTTCTCACAATAGGCTCAAAGCTACTACAGGTATATACAGGTATACAGCTGTAAAGCGTTTCACAGGTGAATAGATACACTCTGTCTTACCGATTTTTATATGGAAATGTCCATGGGTGTGTCTTTGCTAAGCACCGCCCAGTCTCTCTTAACTGGACGGACTATATATACAGGTATACAGCTGTAAAGCGTTTCACAGGTAATTAAATACACTCTGTCTTACCGATTTTTATATGGAAAAGTCCAGGGGTGTGTCTTTGCTAAGAACCGCCAAGTCTCTCTTAACTAGTCGGACTATACTCGAATATTAAATGATTTGGAGGACGGGTAAGCTTATGATTAATCTTTCTGTTTTAGTTCATGATAACGACGGCACCCTACATCTACATCTATACCCTAAAATACTACCTATTACATGTAAGTGTAAGGAGCGAAGGTGTTGAGATCTACAATTGTGATAATAAGTTTTATTTCTAGGCGCGTCCTTCACACGCATGGTAAAGAATGCTCGTGTTCTGAGCCACCGTTGTGACATCACATGCACTTGGGACTGGGGAATAACAAAGATATTGACGTTTCCCTCTGCAAAGCTGCGATATATGCCCTGAACTTCAGGGGCACATAAACGTCGAATCCCTGGCTACGGTCTCCACCCATCAATACGTGTCAGGAGTACCTCTGTTATGGTGGGCTCAAACCTGACATATCCAAAGCACTGCCGACACTGACAAGAGTCCATATATGCCACTGCTATCACAGGTCCCATGAGACCATGGTTGCATTACTAAAATACGGATTGAACATGTCAAAAATTGGTATCTCGTTTGAACTGCTTCCATTGCCACAGTAACAGAAAATATTTTTCTCATCAAATCCACTGACCTGTTTTTCTTTTACTTTTTTGGCTATTGCAGAATCTCGAGCTGTGCTGTTGGCGAACAGGCAGGCAGAGGGATGGAGGGTTAACCTTATAGAAAGTTAACGTTACAGTATCTTCGTTTCACCAGTCGAGAAATAAAATGTATTTAATAATTTTGTTGTTTTCTTAGATTAAATCTTTGCTCATGGCTGATGTGCCTAGCTTTTAGACGATGGTATGCTTAGCTTATATGATACTGGCTTTTTTTCGCAAACAACATGGGGGGGGGGGGGTAAAAAGCTTGATACTTTCCTTTTAAATCCATTTATTCTCTCTCCATTTCCATCAGACGCTTGGACATGATTGAAATGTTATTGGCAGACCCGTTTTATATACAACTGACTTATCGGGCACTGAATTATGCAAATTTATAGAAAATCGCGGTCACATTTCTAGGTATACGGTGTGTAATCACACTTGATGATTTCCCACGAACTTCTTGACCACTGAAATGACCACTCCCAAATATTATAATGAAACTGTTGGTGTTTTCTTATTTGTTCATGAAGGGCGTTTCACGGATGTCAAATTGTCTTAGTCTGTGGGTGCGTTTCTCAATTTCGTGATTTTTCTCAAGATATCAGGGCTTTGCCAGGAGCTTGCACATGCACAGGACCTACTGGAGACACTAGGGGAGGTCTTCACCAATAACTTTCTCATATTGGTGTAGGGCCTAAAAATACGTATAGAAGCAGGAACTTCGAAAAACCGTTACAACAGAATTTCTGAACGGAGTTTAATAATGCTTATGCAATACTGCATACACAAACAAACCCACAGAAATTTAAATTCCTTGCTTGGAATAAATAGTTCTGTTTCCATGGCAACACAATCCTTGTGTATTTGAAAATTAGCGAAATTTTGACTTATTTTGTTGCTAGGCACCGCATGCAATCAGTGTTCACCTAAACATTTACGAACCAAGTATAATGAAAAGACAACATGACATATGTTATTCAAATAAATGTCAAATAAGTCTTTCTCAAAAACTATCAAGCCCACAAGCTTTTTTAAGACATACTGATCATTTATTATCACCAGACGTCACCGTTCTTCTCTGAGAATTGAAAAAAAAAAAAAAACACAATGCTAACAAATCGGTTGTTCTCACATTGAAACGGGAAGTGTACAGTAGTAGTAAAACTTTAATCGCCAAAAATAGACTAATCAAGTTCTACTGTGTTTCGCCTATAGTGTTCAAACAAAATTTAGTGCATTTATCAATTTTACCAGGAGCTACTGGTGAATTTCAAAAATCTCGAAAAAAAAAATAAAAATGCAACATTTTTAAAAATGCGTAAAAAATCTACCTTATTTAAAAGTTCAATTGATTGGTGCTTTTAAGTCGGACAGACCAGTCTGTAACCACCCAAACGTCAATTTTATAAAAACTACTCTCAAAAATATGTTTTCTTAAAAAAGTCGATTTTTTGCGTTTTCAACCCCAAAAACTCTGAAGTAAAAGAAAACTGTTCAAAAACACCGCTAAACGTTTTCCCATTGAAATGCACATATATAGGCAGAAATTCATTTCGATTTTATTAGCGCTTGGTCAGAAATAATAAGTTTGAAAAGTGACCGATTAGAACTTGGTTTTAGTATATATCTTTGTAGCGACATTTCATTGTTCAAAGGGCATCTTGGGTCTAGGGCATCTAAAGCAAACTGAAAGACGCCAACTTCAACTTTCCAAAGTAGAACGTCACATGTTAAAGCATATTTCGTACGTTAGTGCAGGAAAATACCTAAAACTTTTAGAATGATTAGCACTTCTATCTTCAATATTTTAGCACGTTAGTTTTTCGTCAAATAGCAATGCATTTTTCTATAGTCTGGTCTATATGGTACACAGAATAAAGACGTAAAAAGAGATGTTGGAGGTAAAAACACAAATTTAGAGGGCTTTGTGCTTGATAAATCGCTCAAAAGTTTATTTTGATGCTTAGTATATTTTTACTACAGAAATATAACAATTTTGAAAACATTAGGGCTATTTGAAAATTTGGTGTTTGTAATCAGGTCAACTAGGGAAAATGTACGCCTAATCGCTAGATCATTCTGTTTGGGGGAAAACTGCCTAGGTGTCGGTAGTGACCTGAAGTACTTACCATCACCTGTGGAAGGCGGCGGTGGTGGGGTTGCGGATGTTGTGGATGGTGGTGGTGGGGTTCCGGATGCTGTGGTTGGTGGTGGTGCCGTCTGGGGTGCATCTCCACAGCTCTGTATGTTACAAGCCTCTTGCTCTTTGAGAACCCGTTTACATTTCCCACTAGCGTCACAAAATCCGAATCGTCTTCGTATTCCTCCGCCACAAGATCTAGTGCACGAACTCCAAGAGCGGAAACTCACCTCTGAAAGTTTACGTTAAGAAACCCTGATTCTTGTTGCGCATGAACATCCCTGACGCAGGGCAGTCTGGGCGCCTTCAATTGTTATTCACTCTCTATACTATAATCAAAGATAATAATGTTAAATTTTGAGTATTTTTTTATTTTCTAAAAAGAACGACTTTTTTCAGGAAATCTGCGGAATCTTAGCATATAACTCAATAAGTTATGCTATTTTAAAAAGGTATGGAATGTACAAAAGCGATCCTCTTTTAGTATTGATTAAATATTCGCCTAAAAATTTAATTTTGATAAAAAAAACTTTTAACCAAATTTCAATATTACATAAGAGTTCCATGGAGCTTTATGGGAAGTAAATAAATAATTCTTATCCATAAACATCGTTGATTAGTTACCAAATTAATCACAAGACAACTCTCGTTAAGGGTTGGGCTTTGAGTACATTTCATTTGCATGGTGATAAATGGTAGATAGATAGATAGAAAGATAGATAGATAGATAGATAGATAGATAGATAGATAGATAGATAGATAGATAGGTAGGTAGATAGATAGATAGATAGATAGATAGATAGATAGATAGATAGATAGATAGATAGATAGGTAGGTAGGTAGGTAGGTAGGTAGGTAGGTAGGTAGGTAGGTAGGTAGGTAGGTAGGTAGGTAGGTAGATAGATAGATAGATAGATAGATGATCTTGATTTCCTCCAATCTGGAGACTTTACAAATTTATAGATACAGCAACATAGTTAAGCGGAAAAGAAGGAAAACATATATGAGGCATTCTACGAAAATGAAGGAATTTTAGCTAATTATTTTTGCAAAAATTAACACAACTAATTTTGATTTTTTTTAAGTCTTAATTTTAACTCTGAACAATAAACAACAATAAACCAGTCATCTAGACAAGAGAATTTGCATAATACAACATGTGTTGGCTTACTTTGATGGCTACCCTGGTTTAGCATGTCATCCCTGTTACCACGGTAAGATACCCTATTTCGTAAAAAAATATTATCGAAGCTATTTTCTCTTTACATACTTGAAGCTTCTTTATGGACCTTCAAGTTTATAAACTTGTTGCGATTAAAATATATTTGTTACTAAATATATAAGTAAATTTTAATCATTTTACTTAAACAAAATTTTAAGACACATAACAGTCAAACCCTTTTTCAGAAAAAGTAGGATGAGTATCTTCATTTTCTGCAATAAATAGCTGCAGGTATACACGTACAAAATGGCAAAGAAGTTCTAGCGATAAGGCGTATATTTTCCCTAGTTGACATGATTACAAACACCAAATTTTCAAATTGCCCTAATGTTTTTAAAAGGTGTTGTTCAGAAGTAAAATATGCATAGTAAGCAACAAAATACGTCCATTTACAAAACCGTGAAAACGTGCACTTTCTACTCCCACCCCTCATTTTACGTCTTTATACTGGGTGCCGATAGACCAGACTTTGAGTAAATGCATTGCTAGTTTTAAAAAAGTAAAAGTGCTAAAATGTTAAGGATTTTCACGGTATTTTAAATGAAGAATCGCTTTGAAATGTACTGTGTTGCCTGCTATGCATATTTTACTGCCAAACTACACAAATTTTGAAAACATTAGGGCAATTTGAAAATTTGGTGTTTGTAATCATGTCAACTAGGGATAATATACGCCTTATCGCTAGAACTTCTTTTGCGATAGAAGAACATGGAGAAGCTAATATATTGAGGCAAAGTTCACTGGTAACAAGAATGACATTAAGTAACATAGATTACAACGCAAATGTTTCCTTCAGAAACATTTAAAACAATTTGAATGATATTAACTAACAGGAGCGACAGGTAAACTGAAGGATATTAAGATTCATGTATGAACAACAACGTGTAATCTGACTTATTGCGAAGCGCAAATCTGGGGAATATGTTTTGGATAGAATTAGCTCTCAAATGCTGAAAGTGACTTCAATTCTACCTTTAAGTCAACATTGATCACTCACTGGAGTTTTATTATGTACCAATCAGAAACAGAAAATGCCCAAGTGACCTGGGACAGAATTGTTTTGGGTCCATGGCCATTATTTGAACAAATATAGAAAAGGGCCAATAGTTGATGCAACATACCAAATATTAAGACTCAAGATATCTTGGTTTATTAAGGCGCACGTCGAATCGAACTAAAGTCCCTACTATAGTAACTAAAGTTTGATTCGAACACCTATAGTCGCTACTAGGTTGACGTGACTAACCTACTGGAGATGGTCGGAGCACCGTTACCCTAGTAGATAGGCTGGTTCCCTACTCTAGACCTATCTAGCACAATGGGTTCAAGATCTGGCACGATGGGTTCAAGATCGGTCAGTAGCCTCAAAATGATATGTTTTTGCAAAATAAACATAGCTGAGCATAATTTATAATTTTTGGTCCCACTTATTCGTAATTGATTATTAGAAAACGCTGTGCAGTTTATAACATATTTTTTGTCTACGACGAAGAAATGAAGTGGAGCATACAGGGCTATTATTTTTGTTTACTTGCCAACCAACTAAAAGTTCCAACTTTAGTAGTTCGGGTGTGAACGTGCGTGCGCATCTATTACGTAAGAACTATAGTATGTTTTGATGTGTAATAGAAACGCGTCTCAGAGACGTTCGTTTTCCCATCAAAATGATTAATAAGAAAGCCCCTGAAAATAATCATTTTAAGGTTAATATATCTTCCTTTTCCTATAAATAGAAATTTTGGATGCTGAACGTTATTAATCTCTAGTCCCAAGGACTTCAAATTTACGAGCCTATATAACAATGTAAAATATGTGGTTCCTCAGGTGGGGCAATTGAAGCCTATAGAACTTTTAATGGAACAAAGATGGTAAAGTACCACCAGGTGTCGCTTTATACCAAATTTTAATATGAAGTCTCTGGAACAACGAAAACTCTTTTTTTTCTCTAAATAAACAAATTTAAAACATGTGACTCCTACTACCCCTATTCCACACAGACTACGAATTCCACGAATTGCCACGAGTTTTTTTCTTTATTCGTAGCTGATACATTATCAGTTCGTGAAGATCTTATCTGAAACTTACAGTCCGTAGTCAGTTCTTGCAGCCTATTGGAATTTATGTCAAAAGTTTTGAAGTGTTCAAAACTTTGGCCACGAACTCCCTTTTCGAAAAAATGGCGCACTTGATTCGTAACAGAATCCCAATGCATTCATAGACATCGTAACTGAATTGTAATCGATTCCGAGGCGTTTGTAGGTTCTCTTTACTCATTTGGGAAGATTCCGAAGATTAAAACAAGCAATTAAAAAGGATGAAGATATAGCAGATGGTGGTCCCCTTAAAGTAGCTAACCCCTAATGCGCATGTTTGCCAATCCCAGAAGTGGAAATCAGCCGTGATAAGTTCGGGAGCACAATCAGGATCAGTCAGTGACTCCTGGCCTCGAGGTTATAAAACTTGAGTACAAGCTCAGACTCAAAATAAAGCGCAATGATTGGCTGCTTGCGGACACGTGTCCGCAAACAGCCAATCATTTCACTTTATTTTGAGTCTGAGAATGAACTCAAGCTTTATAACCTTGACCCCTGGTAAGTGATGTTGTCACTAGTGAACTAACATTTTTCCAAGTCAAACAGTCAGGTTTCTTTCCTTTTACAAAGTGGTTTTCGTCTAACTATATAAGCAGCTGTTTTTACACTTAAGTTCAAGGGTCAATACTACAGCTGCATAAGAGAAACATCCATTTTAAAACTGATGCCCTGGAAGCGTTGAGGGGCCATTTTTTTTACCTATCGTGAGAGAAAATACCACGAATTATCAAGATATTTAACATAATTTCTGTGTATTCGTGCCCAATTCGTGCATGCATATGTCACTGCTTCTTATCTGTTTCATTACTGAATTGTAGAACATCAGGAATAAGTTAAAAAAAATGCAATCCTCCACGAATATTTTTCGATTCTTGATGATACTTAAGATTCGTGGTCTGTTTGGAATAGGGGCATAAGGCGAAACCATTTTGGCCTCATGTTCATTTAAAATAACTTGGTAGACGTACATTTAGTTATGCTACATACCATATATCAAGGCTCTATACCTTGTGGTTATTCAAAATAAATTTGATTATTCTACTTTCTATGAATATTAAGCTACTGACCTAGCATCATTTGGAGTTTCTAAGCTTAAAAGGAGGCTGCAAAGGTTCGTGTCAAAATGCAACATTGTTGGAAATCACATGTCGCGGCTCAAATGTATTATATAACTCATGCTTACCACAAGCAGTCGTGTTCTTGCAGAGTCCCATACTGAAAGAGAAAACATGTACAAAATTACAACTGAAAGCGCCAACCACATTAAGAGTTGTCTGCTAGTGTGTGTGCAAATGTTTATGATACCTCTTTGACAAACAGTGTGGACCCAGATATTTATAAACTGTTTTGAGATAATAAGTCTTGAATATCTCTGATGGAAACCTAAGTCATAGCACTTATACTAGGCCATGAGCTACTAACAGCTTTGCTCCCCTCCCCCAGGGGTAATTTTGTTGACCGTGTTTTTGCTAAAGCGTATCATCTTCCGAGCTTTTTGAAAATTGTCAGCCCTCTGGCGATTCGGGCGTATGGGTGTTACAGCTTGTTAATTACGTTACCCCTCATTTTTTAAAAACAAAAATATGTAATTAAGGCTGTTAAAGTAATACTTGAATAACTCAAAATGGCTAAACATTCATGCAATATGCAACAGTTAATTCCCTGCATATATTGATGTTTGTCAAAGTTATTTAGGCCCATTATGGTCTCATGTACGTTACATTTTCAACTGCACCCTATAAAATCATCGCAATTATATTCATAAACTTCTCAACTTATATTTTAAATAGAATTATTATATAATCTATATATAAATAAACATCTCTAATTGGCCACGATACATATCTACTCGAGTCAATAAACTACAAATTGCATAGTTTGCTGGACGTGACGTTGCAAAGCACACGGCACGAGGTAATATTGAATGGCTTACGGGAAGTGACGTCGGAACGTCAAGTAATTTCACATGATCCATCCATAACGTCAATGTTTTAATGGTCTAAAATGGCAGGAAATGCACATACATTTGTTATATATAATAAAACAATTGTTGACTTATGTTTCGGTAGACATGGCGTGTTATTGAACAGTAAACTTAATCATATTGACCTCCGCTCCGCGTCAGTCAATATGACGTTTACTGTTCAATAACATTCCATGTCCACCTCAACATAAGTCAATAATTGTAAATTAACATGTCTCTGAAAGACAATTTACCGACCATTCCAAAACTGCAAACAGCTTGCTTCTATCACAAAAACTCTAAGAGTTAAAAAGTGTTGAATATGACAACCCTGAATAAAAAGTTTTGTAGGGTAAGAACCTTATCATTTTAAAATACAGCATAAAACTCCTATGTGTATGCTGTTAAACACAATATATGAGCATTCTATTGATAAACAAGACTGAACGGGGATATTAAACCTTGTTTCTTGTGTAAAATATCATGTTGATGTTTGATTGTCAATATGTAACGTATGTTGCAAACTCCAATGCGTTCTATATATTGCTTATTGTGTACTTTATTTTATTTCAAAACTATTTTTGATTTATAAGACTTTATCAGCCAGAATATGGTCAGACCAAATTTGACCCTGTGCCATTCAAGTTAATGTACAAAGATTAAACAATGTTATTTTAGCATGTGTGATGGAAAAGTAAAATAATTAAAACAGTGCTGTCATGCGATCTTACTTAGTTTTATAAATTAATGCTAAAACACAAGGCCGTCGTCGCTGGTCCGGCAAGACGGCGACCGCCGGACCACTTTTTTGGACGAGTATGCTTTCCGCCGTGTCCCTTTTTTCTCGTTTTGGCTCATTTTTCTTTGTGCTTACCTCTGATTTTCAATTTATTGATGCAATCACCATAACGCTCGTTGCGCGTGTCATCTATAGACCGACCTAGCCAAGGTGTGAAAACATTGAAAACAATGCAATTATTATAATGGCAGTTATCATACTTATGGGCCGTGTCGAGAGAAATCCTGACGTAGTTGCATTCGAAGATTAAAGGCGCAGACCAGCCTATACAACCGCGCAGTCTGATCAGTGCCTTTGTTGTTCGCCCTCTTGAAAGTTTAATTGATAAACTTGCTACACGCAAAATTTCAGCTTTCTAGCTACATGTACTCTCTGTAGCTGAGCAGGTTGGTTTGAGTCTCGCATGGTCGTAAACCCCAAAGACAGGTCTTCTCGCATTGAGGCCCAGATAATTTCTATGCGCCAGTTTCATTTCCCTCAAATTGACATTTTTTTCTTCTAAATAACATGTCGAGCGACTAAGTATGTTTAAACGTTACGAGCATCGTGGGCATGTGTTGTAACAATTCATTACGTTACGGATATACAAGTTCTGCCTGTTCCAATTCAGCCGAAGACTTTTCGGTTCCCCCAACGTTCATTCGACTTTAAGAAGCATGAACAGAGAAAGGTTTAGCCGTCGTAGTTCGACAGTAGGCCCTGGCTTCATTACGATATTCAAAGCCAAAGATCTCACGTTATGCCTATCGGACAAGGGAACTCATCAAGGAAAGTTGTGCAGCAAAAATCTAGATCCTTAAAGTAACGGATGTACTAATTGAAAAGACGCTGATTTATCTCTTTTCGAAACCATGCGCGGATCCAGAAAGTTATGTCAGAGGAGGTCCAACTTTGACTTTTTTTAGTTGATGAGGGGAGGGAGGATCAAAATACCACTATAGACTGGCCATCATCGGCCCGTCAGCGAAACGCCATTCAAATGGCGTTTCGCTGGCGGGCCGAAAATGGCCCAACATTGAATGCTGGCTTGGTAGCTTTGTAATTTTTCAGGAGATCTGGACCAGTTTTGCTTAGAAACCCTATTTTTTGTGATTTTTCAGGGGGGGGGGGCGGACCCCCTGACCGCCCCCCCCCTCTGGATTTGCCCATGTCAACCAAGGATCAGTGCTAAAAGTACTTTGCCAAAACATGCGGCAACATAAGTGACACAATGTCTAAGAAATATGCTGATGAAAAAAAAGTAAAAAAAATCGTGACTATCTAAAAACGATTTTGTTTAGCATTCGGTTTTCTCACGCGCCAAGAAATATCTTTTCTAGCAAAAAATCGTGACTGAAATCTGGTCCCAAACGCATTAAAAACGCACATAGAAGCGCTAAAAATTCAAAATTTTCTCGGGGGAGACCCCCTGACCCCCCATAACGAGTGGGAGAGTCTCCCTCTCGTGCTCTCCCCCCTATCGTGCCGTCGGCACTCGATGATTTCCTCCGCCGGACCACTTTTAAATACGCGGCGACGGCCCTGAAACAGCTGATGCTAATTTCCAATATACAGAATGTGGCATGACCAAATTATTGCACGAATCCTTAAAAGCAAAACGTTATATAAATATTAAACTGATATAATGAGTTGTAAACACACCAGGGATTTGGTTAAGGACACATTCAAAAAGGTCAACTGTTCTGAAAAAATAGTATTGAGAGACCACCCTAGTCACTATCAACAGTGTTATCATGATAGACTTACATGCAATGTTAACAACGCATACATGATTTTGTTAAAGAGTGCAAATGCATTTTTGAATTCCATGGATAATTTTACTCAATCATCTTCAAAAGAAATATAATTTCTTTTGGAGATGATTGAGTAAAAATACCCATGGAAGTCAGGAATACATATGAAAATGATATCATAAATATCAGATGTTGATATTGCAGTGTATCTATTGACATATGAATTACATGTGTGTATGATACAGTATACATACTATTGAATGAATATCTTAGATATGTTCTTTGACAATAGCAGGAGTATGAAAATTATTGCATTTAGATGAAAAAATAATTGCTGATCTCATTTATTATAATTAATTTAGGGCCCAAATGAAAATTTGACCAGCAAGTGAGATTTTGGTACTATCACTAATTAGCAAAAGCCAGCATTAATTGTCAATGCTGATGCAGTGGAGCCAGCTGTCTTAATTTGGGTCTATATCTTTACTTAGTGTAAGCAGGCAGCAAAGGCTCTGGTAAGTCTTCACATTTACACAGGCTAACATGAGCCTTCATTTCTTGAAACGGCAATAAGTACCAAAATCAAATGTGCTAGCTCATTTTATCTATTCTTTGCATTACTAGTTATAATATACTGAGGGAAAAAACTTTAGCAATATACTTTGGGGATTCACAGTCTAGAAGAAATAAGACTTTTAATCTCAAAGTGTCAAAAATATAAGTTGACAAACGTTCACGAGTACGATGACATTACCAGATTGACATTTCACATAAACAGCTAATCTGGGAATAGTGCGAATAGTTTTCAACTAAAATTTTCATTTTTCAGTCAAATGCTTAGATCCAAAAGCAAGAAAGTGAAAAACGGTTTAAAACTGAATGTTATGATCAACTTTTCGTACAGTTTTTAGTTGAAAATCGTATTTTACAAATTACCTCCCTTTCAATTGAATAACGTTTGAAATTAAAATGCTCAGCAGATCAAATCCTCACTATGAAGTCGGATTTTGTTTCTTTTGACCACTTGCGGGTAGCCATTAGTCATTTTCAAACAACTGACATGTTTGCGAACCTGCCAATTAAAAAGATCTAATGTTTCAAAGATCGCCTATTGGAAACCCCATTATAAATAATTGCTAAACTTTTTTCCCTCAGTATATATTTAGCTTGATTCGAATTATGCAAACTATTAGTAGGATGGTATTTTGTATCCATGATCATTTTTTCATTTGGCATGCTTAAAATACCAAGAAAACACAATTTAACCGCAAAGTTACCAATGAATTAGTTAAGCACATTCATTTAGTCACGTCTACAATACAATACTAACAATTCAAGGGAGCATTTCTATGTAGTATCCCTTTTAAATATATGGCAAAGAGAGTTTAGAACAAATGCTGTGATGTTTCAATGCTTCACACAGTCGTGTAGCTAGATAAAACAGATGACAAGTGTTATATTCTCCTTAAATTTCTAAATTATTCTTGTTATGCATGTTACAAAGATAAAATGTATACTAGACATGCTTCAGATATACAGAGATTCATTGCCATAGAAGATATAACCATAGATTTGGCATAGTGGATGCCATATATGGGTCAGAAATCACTATGAATAAAAACATTAAGTTTCTTTTTCAAAGGACAAGATAAACGCCTGTTTTAATTCTTCATTTCTTGATTTTGACCATGATTAAAATGACTTACAATTTTAGAAATTGTGAGGTAGATTTCTTCCTTGATTGCTATCAACCAATAGCTGACAAGCTCTATATGTATTTTGTTGGCTTACATAATGGTCAAATAGATCTTACTCAACTACTACATGCTTAATATCATACTTCATCTAAATTGAGCTGTAGAAAGTGAGGAAAATGCCTTGCATATCTCAGTTCATTTATAAAAATTGATAACACACATAGAAGTGCCAGAGAGATAAATGCTATTACTTAAGCATTTAAGAAACAGAATTTGGTCATTGAAATAAGCATTTTATGTAAGTGATGTTTACATATTCGATAAAACACTCTTGATTGAAATGGCATTTTATGTGCTTTGAGTTCAAGCTTGTTCCTTTTCATCACCCATGCTATTACCAGAGAGTAATCACATTTATATTTTAGGTTAAAAAGACAATATTTATTGTTTCTTTCATTAAGTGAGCCCTCAAATGGCAATGATTTACATCGACTAGCAGTAAAATCTCACATATGCTAATATTGCACTAAAATAATGTATTTAAAGAAATGTAACGTATATAACAGTCATAAAATGTGCCTAAAGTATTAAACTTATACTGCTAGTCATTCAATTTCAATTACAAGATAACATTGATATGTAAGAATAAGAAACAATTTGATATATGATATACTATAGGATTTCCTTTTGTTTTAGAGTAACGTATTAAACTCTGCTTTTGAAGGGCAATGCCCCGACCAATAAAGAGGTGGTGTGCATTCTTTTGTGGCTGATCTAATGTTGTTATAGAGAATTATAGTGTATTAAACTCCCCCTCAGATATACTTTGGCAGTTCATGGTCTAGTGATAGCACACCACTAAATAGGAGTATATTTGAATGTAAGTAACGTATATATCTGCAATATAATTGGCTTAGGTTGTTTTCACGCATACTAGCTGTTTGCTGTGGAAAATTGCATACTAGCTGTTTGCTGTGGATAATTAAGTGATTTTAATGCAATCAGCATGTCGACAAATAAGCCTTAGGTATAGGTTTGTATTTGCACAATAGGATTGGAAGCTGTTATAGGGTAACGTAGTGAACATGGATGTAACACGGCAACGCCCCAACTGCCAGAGGGCTAACATGTGTCGTATTGCGTCTTAAAACGTGTAGTTTTATAAAATCATAGTGTACAAAATTCCACCTGTGGGGGGATGGGGGCCTATAAGCAGCTCACGGTCTATACAGCCAGCCTGCCAGTGCGTGAAAGCTCGGGCCACTATCGGCCCGCCAGCGAAACGCCATTCAAATAGCGTTTCGCATAGGCCGATTATGACCGGCTTTGTAAAGCTCATTAGGTAGCTTTGATGCGTTTCTTTCACTTGATGGATAAAGCTAGTAGTTCAGAGATGCGCAGTCGGAATTCAATCCAAACTCCCATTCGATCTAAGCAAGAACTTTGAGTCATAAAGATTAGTGTAATAAAGTTTTGATAATACTCACATTTCTTTACCAAATATGACTTTCTTCACACACTTGGATAGGTACCTACAGGTGCCTCTGAAAGAAAGAAGAAAGCGATCACACCGGAAAGGCGGCAATCAAAAAACTATCTACTATCTACGAACGTAGATCAAATACAGAGTGTTCGATTGCCATTCGAAAATGTTTATACCGATTTTGACCCGCGCTCGTCAATTAATACGTAAGAGGATTTTCGATTGAAGTTGAACCTTTGTAAAGCCCGTACGTTCTCATTGTGCTGATGTAGCCACGGTACATCCCGATGAAGAACGATGCCCGGGACACATTTGAGCCGCGACATGAGATTTCCAACAATGTGATATGTGCGACCAGCAAAGCCTCGGATCAGCCTGCGCATACGCGCAGTCTGATCAGAGCCTTTGCTAGTCGCATGAATATTCTATGATTGTTAAGCTACTGACGGTACATCATTTGGAGTTTCTAAGCTTAAAAGTGTGCTGCACAGGCTCGTCTGAGTCTACACTTGTCAAAATGCCACATTGTAGGAAATCACATGTCGCGGCTCATTTCATAAAAAATGCGTTCTACCGACAACTGTCTATAATAACATAATTATGTTTTGGACACGTAAAAGAAACGTCTACGTGTCCAAACTTACATTTGGTAAAAAAGGATATTAATGATTTTTGTGCATATATTCATACCTCCCTATATTGTTCGAATTAAAATCTCTAGTCCCAAGGACTTCGAATTTACGAGATTCGATAGTAAATAAATAAAATTAATAAGGGTTAAAAGGACTGCTGTGAACAATGATAGACAGACCCGTGCATTTATCTCTTTAAATTTCCACTAGAAACCTTTCATAGTGAACCAGAAACAGCTAAACATGTATTTTGGCAAACAGTGAATACCCAGATGATATGTCGCATCAAGGTATAAACTGTTTAGCCTACTTAGATAAATTCAATCTTTGAAAAGAGAAATACGATAATTTATTTTGGAATTTATAACATAATGGAACATCCTGACATTATTGTTTGCCGTTTTTACCGATTTGCATCGTACATCGCATATAGCGTTTTGTGAAGCGAGGACATTTCAACATGTTTATGTACGATGTGAGTGTTTATCCATTTTTGAGACCCGATCAAATCGTTCACTAAACATTCATATGTCTCTATAATTGTAATCTGCTAAATGAGACTTACACAAGTAGTTCCGGTCGAAAGTTACACAGTTTCAGGGCTATACACAGAATCTTTTCATGGGAAATGTGTCTTTGACGGTCGAATCGAAATGCATTTTTATTATACAATCTGTTTTATTTATAATAAGTTATATCTTATTATTATTATTTAGATGTATTTATTTTTTATTTGTAATGACTTAAGGGTAAAGAAGACTTTCACAAATAAATCTAATCTGGTGCCCTGTTGATAGATAGATCTAGGGGATGGAACCAGACTAAATTAATTCCTCATAAGTTTACACGGACTGTCAGTCTAACTGGCCTTGGGAAAAGGTTCCTGACTAAACGTTTAATATATCCACATATATTACATGTAACACTGAAAAACCGACAATTGTCTATTTGGACACCGACGTCATAGTTTGGAAATCATATTGGTCTGAGTTTTAAAATTCAATGCGAAATTCTTTTATTATAAACACAGACAAGCTTTCCAGGTAAAGGTTTCTGACAATGCGTATTCATTTGATACAGCGACCCAATTATGATGGCCGTTTTACACACAAAAGTAGTCTCTGATAGGACTATCAGTTTGAAGAATCCATTAAGTGATGTACTGTTACCTCAAATAATTATTAGATAATTATCTACTGCTGGTCAAATTCGTTTTGGTTAATATCTGAGAAAATACTGGGGTAATTTTACACAAGAAAAGATATGGCATTAAGTGCCATATCAATGAACTCGGCTTAGCAGATAAAGAGTTCTTTCTTTCATTACATCACAAGCTACTGTCGTGCCAACCAAGAATGACAGTCACGTAACTTGTACAGTCCACTTGCACTAACACTAATCGATAGATCACTTGTGTATTAATCCTATCCTGCGATAGGATTAACACACAAGTGATCTATCGATTGTAAGTCCCTGATATCTTTGTTAACAAAACATACGTCACTGTTACTCTTGGTTTGCACGACAGTACATGGTTTTAGAATGAGTACATGTATCAACAAACCGAATGACGTACACAAACACAATCAATCAATCAATCAATCAATCAATCAATATATCAATATATCATTTTTACATAAACAACAACGTCACCTTCCCCCGAGATGAAACTATCTCCAAGTATTTATTCTAAAAAGGAGTCTTATAGGACAGAATCACATAAGACAAATCTTACAGTTTAAGTTGATGTCTTTAACTGCTCATATACGCATGGAAGGAACGTATAGATTAAAGTGCAAATTTATGGTTAATGGCTCTGCATTTGAAAACAAAATAGACCTTGAGATTATCGAAATTTGCTTTATTTACCAGACGCCTTTATAAGTTTTAAAGCCGCGAGAACCCCGACAAAGACCAACCTGAGCGCCCGCGCAGTCCCATCAACTGTATATGATAAAAGTCAAGAATACCGTCTTTTAAACTCTTTGTCGGACTAGATCTTGGCCCAAACTTTCTGCTTATGTTATCAGCAGAAGTTCGCTGATAGCAATGTTTAAGATCAAAGAAGCCGCTGTGGGTTCTGTTGCACGACGTGGTGGCCACGACCACTGACCTATATATCGGTCACTGCCTTGACGCTGGAAAGCGGACGTAGCACATTCATTAAACATAGGTTGTGGGCCGTTTCGGCTGGGTCATTTTCGGCCTGGTTTAAGGGTGGGTCGTTTCGACCTATTCTGATGGGTCGTTTGGCCCAATGCCACCCCCCACACACACACACACACACAAACACGCTATTTTATATAACTGGTGATAATGGTCTCTTACTAGCCCCTACCTGTACAGCGCTGCACAGCAGTACAGCAGTCACTTCTTGCACAAGTACAGTTAAAATAAACCCAAGACAAGATATTTAATACCGCTTGTTGAAAGCAGTGTTCTGCGTCAAAGGATTTGGTAGAAATATATCGTCTAATGGGGCTAGTCCAATTTTAGCGGTCCCTAGATATACCGAAACAAAACATTAATATAATAAGGGATTCTAATTTCTAGGGATATAAAACTTAGTTTGGTTTCTTGTACCTTCTGTAATCTAACCAATTTGAGTGTTACCACAATCAAATAAAATGCAAGATTCAATCACCATGCACACAACGTCATCGATACGCTGTACCCTCAATGGTTGAAGTGCTTTTTTGTTATTTTTCGTTTTGTGTTTTAGTTCCACTGACTATGTGGGGAAATATTTGGGAATGAGTCAGTTTTAACAAATGCACACAAATTCTGGACAGTAATTATATTAATCAAAACCGGTAATGGACTGATCCAACTGAAAAGAGTGGTATATTCCATTCGGATTAAATGGGTTAATTTAAGTGTTGATCCATTTTGGTTGAATATATAGTGTGTATGCGTGGAACCCAGACGAGGCTGCACATGCGTGCATACTCGCAAGAACACTTACTGGGAAATAACTAACAAAATCAGGCAAATAATGTTTGTGAACAAAAATAGGTACTGAAAAGATCCGACTCCATTAAACACTTGAATATATCAGCCTTGGAGTTTTCCTATGTACTAACAATAGCAAATAAAGTTATCAACTATGTGCAGCAGATGACTTAAGCAGGCACCGTTTGGACGAACATATGGGCCGAAAATTAGGCGCATAGTCCCACTTGATGGCTGTGCATGGCTGCGCTTACATGTTTAAAGGGTGTGATAAATTAAATGATATGGCCCAAATACTATAACATTAACAAGCAATCTAATCAAGGAACGATGTGAAAGCGCCAGGTTATTCAGTTTATGACATGTTTGCATGACTGAGATATATCCGTATGCAAAGACCAACACGTGCACACTGCTGTTGGTTATACATGTAAGATGGTATGATAGCTCAACTTGCGACATCCAATTTCTGAGAACTAGCTATACCCCATGTATTAAACAGAGTAGCCCTTTTAAAATTCCGAAAGGCAGGTTTTATCATGAAACGGCTCATTCTCATTCATGGAATACACTACAAGGCGTGGTTGACCTGATTAACAGCGATATTCATACGCGCATCACGCTGGTATGCAGTGTCCATTCATAGAAAACAATTAATTAAGAGTTACTGTTCCTGAAATGACCGAATAACCGTTAAAAAGTGACACGTAAGCTTCCCAGTTCGTAAAAACATCAATAACTCAGTAAAAATTCTACTTTCGAATGAAAATTGACAATAAAAGACATAGTTTTGAATAACTGCACTGTGGTTTATGTTTCACTCACTATCATTTCAAAGCAAACAGAGATTTTAACACGAACTATTTCTTCAAAGTGTAGAAATTTCGGAAACAGATATAATTCTCTAGAATAGCTGATATTGAACAGATCCCGAGTTCCAATAAACTGTTGATTCGGCCAGCAATCACCCTTTGCATGCTAGTGCTATCGCATCTACTTTAGACCAATATAGTAAACGCACTACATTCTGCCTGATGTGAATTCAAATTGTTTGATACTATAGTCCTGCCGCAATAATAAGAAACGCGAAAATCCTGAATATTATTTTATTAGTTGCATTTTTCTGAACGTTAAGCCCAAATCTGGATTAAGAGTATCCTGCAGTGTCACAAGAAAATTGTTTGAAGAATCTACTACCACTGCCCTTACCCCTAATCTCTTGGGAATTTCGACATTTTTAGGCTTTCTGAAAAGCGGGGGGAACTTAGACGGTGTAACAGCCGTGTGACGGCCTATATATCTGTACTTAAATTTCTACAGGTAAGTGTCAAAAGCATCACCCATTTTAAAATCGTGATTGCTTTGTTCATGCCAGTTTTATTTTTAAGCACTGCCATTCAGTTGATAGTATCGATTCAATCAGCGTAGACACATATCCAACTGATCCAATACGATCAGTTTGATCCGGGTAAACACTGTTTGCTATGTTTGTAAGGACATTTTCTACTAAAACAGCGTGATGTGGCTATTATGGACAGTTTCATAAAACAACTTTTACAGTGGCAAACGGCCTAAACAATATCAACTACCTATGTAGTACTCGTATTATAGTCAACCATACATTTTCTGTAAGTAGTGAATTTGAGCTGCTTACATACATGCTTTCAATGGTAACACTCAAGTCAGGATAATCTTGGACCAAAATGATGATGGGCCCTTAAAATGGGCCAATGGCCCATATCCTATTCAAATAAATGCAGATTACATAATTTTAATGGGTCTTTTGAAATTGCTATGGGCCCTTTGCAAAATTTGATGGGCCCAAGAATCCTTAATATCTATATTAGAGCATAATTGGCATGAGCCTTGAATAGCTTATATATGAGGCCCAGCTAAAAATAACGTCCATTTAGCAGAAATAATAGTTTTCTAGCAAAATGGATTATGCCTATCCCAGGATTATCCCTGTCAAGTGTCAAATAAGTGGAATAAAATGCCCAAATTCTACCATCAGAATTATTAGAGCAAAAATTAGCCATAATACCAGCTAATATATTTTGTAAAAATACTCCCTGAAATGATTCAAGATTATTGAATGCTCAATGCGATGTAAAATGAAAACGTACATCTAAAGTCATTTATTCTCGATTCTAATTTATGCAGCAGTACTTTATATGTACGATACACTTTATGCTATACTGAACAATAGTGAAAATGCTACACTACAATATTTTATATTTTGTAAGAAAGCATTGGACGAAAAGAATTTACTAAAGCTTAATAATGTTTTCAAGACATCCAGCAAGTGATTCGTCGAAGCTCCACCATTTTGTCTCGTTTGATGTCTGAGTTAATTCCTTTTTTGTGTTTAAAGCTTTATTCACTGAATTTTGCAATTGCTCATGTGCAATGGTTATTAGGCTTATCAGAATTCGTCATACTTGTGTTGCATTAATACGCAAGAAAACTGTGTTACCACTTGAAACAAGCTCAGAAATCAATTTCGAATTTATCAAATGTGTAAAAAAAATGTAAAATGTCTCCCTTTGACAAAAACAAATAGAGAATATTAAATATCTGGTAATCTTTAATTTAGCGCGATTTTCAATAACGTTCTTCCTTTTGCCAAATCAGGTAGACCTATCAGGACATTGTTCCTACCATTTCTCGACCAGTAATGTGCTCAGACTAAGATGCAACAACACATTGATTTTCCTATGGAGATTTCAGTGTTAAAATTTCAAGCTTGGCCTGATGAAAAACCCACATTCTTAGGTTGCTTTTCTAAACGATCATCGCATATTTTGGTCGTCACATGTCTAAGACTACAATTTCGTCCAGTCGGATCTGGTTGGCAGTGGATTTCTGAAAGCTTAAACTGTGTGGGATTTCTGTTCAAATTTGTAACCTGAAAAATTGGACCCCTTTCACATTTAAATGACATTTTTCTGTCTTGTTTTTGTTAAACTTTCGTGCGCGTCTGTTTATTGATGCCTTGTGGTCCCCTGCTAGGAAAGGGCTGTCCTCTTGGCTCTTGTTTGTGATGTCCTATTGTGAAGGTGTCACTTTCCAATTGGTATCCTGGGTAAGGTGTGGGCTTGATTGTATCGATTCCTGATCTTTGCCCTCTTTCTTACTTTCACGTGTTTCCTCGGGACAACATCCGTAAACCTTTTACTTTGTGCATAACTCAGTCTTTGAACAGTCAGATATACTTTCATTTGCTTTATGGGATTGCATTATTTTGCATATAAATGGCAGCCAATTCAGGTGTAGCGTTTTTACTTTTGTTCAGTATATAACCAACACGGGGATCACTGACCTGAACGACATCGAATTATTTAGTCAACCGTTGCATATTATTGATAAACTGGGTCAGTTTATGTCATTCTATCAACAGTAATACTCCCCCGTTGAAAAGAACCAAAAATATGCCAAAATTCCATCTAATTACAGAAAAACACAGCAAAAACACCAAATTGAAAATTTTGTCAAAAAATACTGCAGCTTTTTCTATTCGCATATCAAAAAGTTCTAGAGAAAATAACGTGAAAAGATGCACTTAAAGTCGATTTTTCGCGTTTCTTATTAATGCGGCAGTAGTTTAAACAATAAAGCTGCTTCTGAAAGTATTTAAAAAGTTAATTTTAGAAAAGAAATCGGCAGACGACACAATAGCAAAGTTTCCCAGCGTGCAAAGAGTTTAGGTACTGAAATTTCTTTTCTTTCACAGAAACTATGTAGTGAGAGTGTGGACTACTTTTCATGTTGCTTCAACCTTTTTTTCGGTCATAATTTTGAGGGAAAAAATGAAAAAAAAAATCAACAGACGACAAAAAGCATGCTAAATTTAACCAAGAATGCAAAAAGTATCACCTTGCACCATGACACAAAACGCATGAGCCGTGACATGTGATTTCCTACAATGTGTCATTTTGACAAGGGTAGACTCTCATTTCATGGCTAATACTATCATTTAAACCATAAAATGCCAGCAAAATGACTATGTTTATGATTAACATAAGTATAGAGGTAAACAGTATATGCCCAGATCAGACTGCTCCCACAGGTGCAGTCTGACCACAGGAGCAGTCTGATCTTGATCTACTCTGTCGACGAGGCTTCAAAACAGTTTCAACAGATGACAAAAGCAGATGATCTTTAAAATTGTAGTTTTGTCATTTTTGACCAAGGAACGGAAAAATAAAAAAAGAAGACAAATTGATCAGACTGGAACCCAGGCTAGGCTGATGTATATATGACATCAATTTGTCCGTAAACTGAATTCATGAATATACTACACGCACCTTTATTGATTGATTTGATTCTTTATGTCCAAGAGTTATGTCCGGACGTGTCGTCCTGGGTTGAACGACTAAGCAAGGATTGATGTGTCTTGCTAAAGGACACAATACAGTGACGCCGGTGATGCTCGAACTCGCAACCGCTTGAATTGGTCTCGGGTCAAACACTCTAAAATTTAGCCACTGCGCTCCCATACTGAATTATGTTTTTTTTTTCATTTCTTGGAACTGCATCAAGGCGACCGAATGAGAAACATAGATCACCGTTGCTTGTGCAGGCTGATCAGAGCTTAAGGACTTTAACAGTCATGGTACACGCAGGCATGTCAGACTTTTACTACTTCGGGATGGCGAGCAGGACAGATCATCATTCCCCTGCAAATTGTTCGTTAACACAATTTCTGATTTTTGGCTGTCTGCTATCTAAAAACTTCCAAACTCATTTTTTCATCCATTTCACTCTGGGGAAAAATGTTTCTATGAACACAAGTTAAGTCATAAATTCTGATAATGGAGCTAGCGATTTTATATGGGTCATTAGCATGACAGCGGAACTTAAGGTCCCAGGAATTCCTGGGACCAGCTCTGCAGACTTTACATGCTCTGAGTTTGAGCAAAGAAGGGAGATTATGCAGAGAAAATGTGTGTCCAGTAGCAGTAGTTTTCCTTGAACTCAGAGCCTAGGCCAGGCTCACACAAAGTGGAATACTCTTTGCATGCTGGTAATTTCGCAGTGCGGAAAAATGTGTGGTAATGAGTTAAACCTAGTCAACACTTTTTCAGTTATGTTGGGATGGGTTGAGCTAGCACTAATCAAAAAGTGGCTGTATCTACTAGTGCTTTGCAAACTGTTTAGATCCTGATCAGACCCTAACAAAACGTCGGACCTCTGTTTTCCACTCTGATGCCCGTTTGCACGCCCGTTTTGTGTTTCTACAATAACGCTTTTTGTTTACTTATACGTTTATATGACGTGAAACATTTTTCGCAGTGACGCTGAGCGCGGGGATTTGGAGTTTTGCCTGTTCCAAAAACTCCATTATGTCTGAAATAATTCAAATAACTGGAAAACAAGCCATGTTCGGTAAAATTGAAAATGGACACATGCCTGAGAAATATAAAATATAAATACAGTCGAATCTCGTAATTTCGAAGAGATTTAATTTCTAATTATCGATAATTCGAATTATAGGAAGCTTGTGACACTGTGACAACAGGGACACAATAATTACAATTTGTGTTAGCTTTTACGCCATTTCTTCATCAATCTAGGCATTCCCTTACACTTATATAGAAACCAGTATGAACATTTGTTGATGTAGTCAAATGAAATTTCAATTTCCATCGCTTCAATGAGGTCGGGTCTTTGATATGGCAGTTCACTGTCATATCTTTTCTTGTTCTCATTGGATCATATGAAATTCCATTGCAGACACATTTTTCTGTCGTTGCTGATACATCGATGTATGTGCCTTACTACAACAAATGGTCAGCAAAAATTAATAGTAGTTACGAATAACAGAACTGTTCCGCTAATCACTGATGGTCACGAAAATGCGTGTTTTAAAGGTTGTTTAAGTAAGATAGTAATACGAAATATGAGCCGTGACATGAGATTTTCAACAATGTGGTATGTGCGACCAGCAACGCCTCAGATCAGCCTGCGCATGCGCGCAGTCTGATCAGAGCCTTTGCTTGTCGCTTGACTATTCTGTGGCTGTTAAGCTACTGACTGAACATCATTTGGAGTTTCTAAGCTTAAAAGGAGGCTGCATAGCCTCATCTGAGTCTGCACTTGTCTGAATGCCACATTGTTGGAAATCACATGTCGCGGCTCATATATTAGGTACCTTAGCCCGAAACATTCTCGAAATGAAAAAGGCAGTAGCAGCAGCAACAGCAGTTATGGACAAAACAGCGGAAAACGAATCTATGAAGCTTTACTGAAATGTTCCTCAAATGAAAACAAAAGCAAAACACCAGATAGACGGCAATCGAATATGCTCTTAGCAATCGACAAAGGCTGATCAAAAATCATTTAAATAGTGTTTTCGATTGCCATTTGTCACCCAACTGGCGACAAATGACAATCGAAAACTCTGATTCTAATTATTTTTTATCAACGTTGGTCGAAATTAGTAACGTTAATTTTCGATTGCCGCCTATTCGGTGTGTTTACTGAAAGGTTAATAAATGAGAAAAAAGCAAGAGCCAGTGCATGAGATCTCCAACAATGTGGTAAGTGCGACCAGCAAAGTTTCAGATCAGCCTGCGCATACGTGCAGTCTGATCGGAGCATTTGCTTGTCGCTTGAGTATTATATGATTGTTAAGCTACTGACTGAACACCATTTGGAGTTTCTAAGCTTAAAATGAGGCTGCACAGGCTCGTCCGAGACTACACTTGTCAAAATGTCAAATTGTTGGAAATCTCATGCCACGGCTCATTATCATATGACTTACGGAGGCGGCGGACTAGCTGTCGCATAATGCGAAACACCAACAATCACCACCAATATCACAGTTTGGAGTTTCATAGTATCTTACGTGGAAGCAGAGCTATTGTGTCGGCGGATAAAACACGTGCTCCTTTATAGCACGTTAACCCTTAATGCGCCAAGAAAAAATGCATCTGAAAATGTCGTCTGCTGAAGTCGTCTGCTGCAAATAATTGCCTAACATTACTGACAAATTAAGTATAGTAGCAAACAGCGTGGACCCAGAACAGACTGCTCCTATAGGAGCAGTCTGATCTGGGTCCACACTGTTTGCCATAGTGGCTTCTTAAACATTTCAGCAGACGAGAAAAGCAGACGACTTTTGTTGCGATTGGCGCATTTAGGGTTAAAATATGTCCCCCAGTAAAAATAGCAGGGGTTGCTACACATACAACAATTAGTACAAATTGGTGAAAAAATAATGAAAAAATAATATGTCTCGCTTCCATCTTTCTGTTTATTTTGTGTGTCAGCAAAGACTGTCAGTCGAGTCGCATCATGAGAAATTCTGCTTATGCACTACTGCATAACGAATTACATGCAGGCCAGCCTGCATGCATGTCCGCTTGTTTCTAAAAATACAAACCTAACACGATTCAAGCATTTCGATGTCAGAAATTTTGATCTACACTGAACCGAGGTTCTTAGTGGCCACTTTTCGATTTCATTTTTCTCTGGTGGTTTTTAAATGAATTTTTGCCCAAATATGTGCATTTCAATGGGCTAGATAGAGTTAAGCGGTGCTTTAGAAGAGTTTTCTATCACTTCAAAATTTTTGGGTTAAAAATAAAAAAAATCAAATTTTTGAAGAAATTAAGCGTTTTGAGAGCAGTTTTTTTATCTTATTTACGTTTCGGTGATTACAAACCCGTCTAGCCGACTTGAAAAACACCAAAGACTTGATTTTTTGCTTATGGCCTATTTTTTTAAATCTCAATTTCTGCATTTTCTGATATTTTCGAAAATCATCAGCTGCACATACTAAAATCGTTGCATGTGTTTTATTTAATGTGACCATGTTAGACCAAACACAAAACAGCTTGATGAACCTATTTTCTAACGCTAATATTTCAAGACTGGTGTCTACTTCCGGTTTTAACGTGAAATTTAAAAGGTCATTTAAATGGCATATATAAAAGATTTTTTTTTCTTTTTAAGTAGAACAGTGACGCCTATTCATAATAAATAATCGCTGAAAAATTCAATGCCGTGCCGCTGATAATAAAGCGTACAGAGCAATGCAAAGTTTGTATGCAAATTGCATGGTTAATGCTAAAACTCTTAATGCTGAGTTACTTCATACACGTAATATGTGATATATAAATGACAAAACAATTCACTCCTTAACGTTTTATATTAAATTATTTTCGAAATCTGTGGGCTGGGGTTAAATTTGGCCCTCACGAAAGGTAATTAGTATAGTGACCCCCATCTTTTATTTTTTTTTCTGAAAGGTAAAATGATAGTCTATGAAATAAAAGCAAAAGTTTAAGATTTTCAATGTCAGAATTTTTAATATATAATTTACTTTAAAAATCTAAATCCTACTTTGTGGGAATCAACAAAATATATTATGCAGAATCTTGTTATGCCTTAGGAAAACAAATATTTTTTCACGTTTTCTAAAAAGCTTGAGATCATGAGCAATAATTAAAATTAAAACAAAGAAGCTTGATGACGTTAACAGCTATTTCAGCTTAAAAATTAAAGACTTAGGTTATGTCCAAAAGTTGGCTAAATGCTGAAAACTTCCATATAAGATTTTGGAAAAATGAGCACGGTGACATATCCTTTTTATTTCATAAATTGACAGTCAATACATAAAACAAACTGTATGCAAAGTATTGAAAATATTTCAATGTGGGAAGTATTTAGTAGCATATGTCCTTAAACAGGATAAAATCAGTCTGCGCTTAGTTGGTATCTAGTCCTGACTGGCAAGGTCCAACTTGAAGGCATTAAGTTTTGGGGCAGTCACAAAGTGATCCGGCAACTGGTTCCATAGTCTGATAGCAGATGGGAAGACTGCATTTCGGTAGATATCCGTCCTGCAGTAGGGGATAAGATAGCGCATGGTGTTGTCCCTGGTGCTCAAGTAGAGATATGCAGCTCTTCTACTTCTAGTCTGTTGCTAAAATGTCAATGAGACCATACGTTATCCTATATATTATGACTAGCTTGGCGTTGGCTGTTCTTGTTTGCAGAGGTTCCCAGCCAAGTTCAACAATCATCTGACTGGAGCTGCTGGGGGTTTTGTAGTCAGCACAGATAAATCTAGCAGCACGCCTCTGGACTGCCTCTAGGTGTTGGGTGTTGGTCAGGGTGCATGGACTCCATGAGGTGGACGCGTATTCGATGATAGGACTAACTATTGTCTGGTAGCTTTGTACCTCAACATCTTTTGGACATCTGGCAATGTTCCTCCTCATGAAAGCTAAGCTAGTATTTTTGCTTTCTTTACGGTGGAGTTGACGTGGGCTTCCAGGACAGGTTATTTGAAATGATAATCCCGAGGTAAGTTATCCTGCTTTGGTAAACAGTTAGTTCATGGTCATGGATCTTGAATGTTGTCTGGATAGGATTTCTTTTCTTGGTTATCCCGATGACCTCACACATTGTTGTATCTCACGACATCTCCCAGGCTTGAAGTCTGTTGAGATCCTCCTACAGTAACCGAGCAGGTGCCCTCGAATTCCATAATGATGCAGTTTGATTGCGAGTCGTTTATGACTAACCTTGTCGAAAGCTTTAGTGAAATCAAGGAGAATGGCATCAATTTATTCATTTTCTTCCATGACTAAAGCTAGGTTTTGCACAGTTAGGATCAGCTGGCTCTCGCACGAACGTATTTCTTGAATCAATGATGCTGGTCTGTCAGGATCGGATGAGTACATGTTTTAGGTGTTTCGTAATCTGGCTGTGTAAAATATGCTCCATAACTTCAATGCAAACTGGTGTCAGAGATATGGGCCGATAGTTGGCAACCACATTATGGTCTTCTTTCTTGAATACTGTGGCGATATTCGCTTGTCTACAATCATCAGGTACGTGTATTTCCCCTTGTTGTAATAAAGCCAGGCATATCAGGGTCATGGTCGGTGTTAATTCAGTTGGAAACTCCTCCAAGAACCTAGTGGGGATGTGGTCAAGACCTTCTGCCTTGTGGGGGTTTAACCCATGCAATAGCTTCCGCACTCCCTCATTGTCGACAGTAAAGGTGTGCACGTCAGGGTACCTAGATGTTTCATAATCTGGCTGTGTATATAATATGCTCCAGAACTTTACTGCAAACTGATGTCAGAGATATGGGCCGATAGTTGGCAGCTACACTACGGTCTCCTTTCTTGAATACTGGGGCGATGTTCGCTTGGTATTTCTCCTTGTTTCAATGAAGCCTGGAATATCAGGGTCAAGACCGGTGATAATTCAGTTGCAACTACCTTCAAGAACCTAGTGGGGATGTGGCCAGGACCCTCTGCCTTGTGGGGATTTAATATTTGCGTTAGCTTCCGCACTCCCTCTTTGTTGACAGTAATTAATAAAGGTGTGGATGTCAGGGAACAAGATTGGTCCTCTTTGCTTCCCTTAGAACTGACCAATTCATGCGTTGTGTCTGTTAAAGAGGACAAGTACTAGACTACAGCTCACAGTTAATACCTGGCCTCGAGGTTATAAAGCTTGAGTTCATTCTCAGACTCAAAATAAAGCGCAATGATTGGCTGCTTGCGGACACGTGTCCGCAAGCCACCAATCACTTTGCTTTATTTTGAGACTGAGAATGAACTCAAGCTGTATAACCTCGAAGCCAGATTATCACACAGTGCACAAAATTGTAGATACCAAACATATGATGATGCCGTGAAGAATTCGTCCAGCCACCCCCGCCACCCCCACCCCCCCCCCCCCCCCACACACGCATAAATATTCCAGAATATTCGATCTCCCCTTGCATTATTCACAGCCCAAACCACAGAGGATCTCTTCACAACTAAACTTTGGTAAACGTTCAGACAGCAAAATACCTTGGTATAATAACTATTTCTGATAATAACACATATCAGAAATTTCTTACAAAGCAGCTAAAGGCACTTGTTTTTTCTCTCGCAGGACTGGCTTTTACTAAGAAAGTTGCATGCAGAACTTTGGTTCGGTCTAAGCTAGAGTATGCAGTACCAATTTGGAGCCCTTACTCTAAACTTAAGATTGACAGGTACAGAAAGTTCAGCCCGCTAGACCTCGGGAGATGGCGAACCACGAATAGTGCCGGCGAGATGCTCAGGCACATCACTCCCGAAAAGTCGGGTTTGCGTTAATACGCAGTATGCATTACTCATAACACCTATGTTAAAAAGTAACAAGCAACGAATGTCTATAAATAATCCTTTGGTGGAGGCATCTTGTAATCTTTGACAGCCAAACCATAACAATGATATGTATTACGGTATTTATAGCCATATTCAATGAAGCCAGAGAAACACTTTACACCCTTGTGCACATGAATTGCACATGGGTTGCACTGCAGGTGAGCAAGCTTTGAGCGAATCTTAAATGGTGCTCGGACATTTCGGCCACGGACATTTCGGGCACGGACGTATATGGTTATTCAGACAATTATGTCCTAAGAAATGCATCACACATTTAAGCATGCACACACACCAATCCACAATTTATGGTTTTGGCATTTTCCGTGACCGAAATGTCTGTAGCCGAAATGTCCGAGCCGAAACGTCCGCGGTCGAAATGTCCTACATTCTCTCAAACCCATGTGTACATGGACTACAAAGCAATCTTTGATGACTCAGACCATAGTGCACGTGTAGTTCAAAAAGGAGAGCACAGAAATTAACTTGAACTGATTGTTTATTTGTTATACATTGTACTTATTCCAGCTGAATGTAAATTTAATATTTATTTTATTATGCTTCAATTCATTTATTTAATTAAATCTGATCTAGGGGTGACGTTGGAGCCATGAAACCGGTTTAAGCCCTCCAGTAAGATAAATTACTGACCGTTCCAAGGCGGTACTTCTTTTGTGGATCGTTTGTGTTTTTTGTGTCTTGTGTTTCTCATGCTTTTGCGTCTGTTCATTGCTGGCTTGTGGTCGCCTGCTCGGAAAGGGCTGACCTCTTGGCTCTTGTTGGTGATTTTTATTGTATTTTGTCACTTTCCCATTTGGTACCCTGGGTCAGGTTTGATACTTGATTGTATCGTTTTCTGATCTTTGCTTCTTTTCTTACTTTCTTATTAAAATCGTATTTACTTTTATTGTTTAACTTTTAACTGTTATTTCAATTAATTAACTGATTAATTGGCTCTTTTAGATTTAATTATCCAATCAAATTTAGATTTGTCAGCTCTGATCACCATTTTATATTCTAATATCTCAAAACCAGTCTGCGAGCAGATATAAAGAGTTCTGATTCTTTTAAATAATTTAGTTGACAGTTCGTATGCTTTGTATTTTTATGCTTTTTATTATTTTATTATTTTTACATTAGCTGTTGTCTTTGAAAATTAACATTTTCAAAACATCTTTCCTCTAGACCAGGCACAATATTCTATTTTTATGCCCCCAACTTTGAAAAAGTTGAAGGGGTTTATTGCTTTGGGCTTGTCCGTCCTTCCGTCCGTTAAAAAATTGATACATGGTTTTGAAATTTCATAGATGGACTCAGCATCAAAAAATAACTGACCCATATTTTTTTAATCTGGATTATCTCCCTTTGTGGAGTTATGCCCCTTATAAAGGCTAATAATGCAATTTTGTAATCCAAATATATCAAAAATTATAACAGCTAGGAGCCTGATGAAAATTATAAAAAAATGAGTTATTGCCCTTTGCAAATTTTGGCATTGAAAACTTGTAGTCAATGTATCTCAAACACTATTACAGCTAGTAACTTAAAACTTTGTCAGCTGATAGAAGATAATAAGTAGACTACCTGGTAAAAATTAAAGAAAAAATCATTTTATTTTTTGAGTTATTGCCCTTTGTACATTTGGACATAGAAAACTTTATATCTCCAAAACGGTTAGAGCCAGGAGCTTCAAACTTGGTCAGCTTATAGAGGATAATAAGCAGACCACTTGGTGAAAAAAATACTTTTTTTTATTTTTGGGGGGTTATTGCCCTTTGCAAATTTTGACATAGAAAACTTGATATCTCAAAAACCGTTACAGCTAGGAGCTTCAAACTTGTCAGCTAATGGAAGATAATTAGTAGACTACTTGGTGAAAATTAAAAAAAAATCATTATATTTTTTGAGTTATTGCCCTTTGCGAATTTCGACAGAAAACTTTTTATCTCAAAAACCATTTAAGCTAGGAGCTCCAAAGTTGAACAGCTGATAGAGGGCAATGAGTGGATTACCTGGTGAAAATGAAAAAAACAACATTTTTTTAGTTATCGTCTTTGCATCTTTTGAGTTAATTCCTTTTGCAAATTTGGACATCGAAAACTTCCAATAAAGATAGCTAGGAGCTTCAATCTTCGTCAGCTTTTAGAGGATAATCAGTAGATTACCTGGTAAAAATTAAAGAATATTTCGTTTTATATTTTTTAGTTATTGCCCTTTGCCCATTTGGACATAGAAAACTGAGTATCTCAAAAACCGTTACAGCTAGGAGCTTCAAACTTGGTCAGCTTATAAAGGATAATGAGTAGACCACTTGGTGAAAATTTAAAAAAAAATCATTTTATCTTTTTGAGTTATTGTCCTTTTCGAATTTCGACAGAAAACTTGTTATCTCAAAAACCATTACAGCTAGGAGTTCCAAGGTTTGCAAGCTGATAGAGGGTGAAAATGAAAAAAAAAATTTTTTTTTTAGTTATCGTCTTTACAATTTTTGAGTTAATTCCCTTTGCAAATTTGGACATCGAAAACTTCTAATTAAGATATCTATAAAACTATTACAGCTAGTAGCCTCAGGTTTGGTCAGCTGAAGGAGGATGGTGAATAGATTACTTGGTGAACAAGATTGTGGACAAGCTAATGGTTGGGGCAAAGTGTTTCATAACAATTTCTTGTTCATAATAGTTTTTGCCTGCCAGCGGAGAATTTTGTCATCTGCTGTTAATCTTTGCAAACAAAGACCCAGATCAGACCCAACAGAATGATGGCCCAATCTGATCCAAACTGTTGACACTCTGATAGTATGGGTTTCTTGTAAGTTTGTAAAGCCTGATTTTATTATTACAAATGATGTAATCATTTAAAACTTGATGGTATGTGATTTGCTCCGCAGGCCAGGAGTTAACCATCTGCCCAAAATTGTCAAATTTTATGGCTTCTGCACTTTATGATGACACATAATATCAAGAGTTGCATTTTATCAGTTAAGTTCAGGAATACCATCAGAGTGATAAACTTTTTTGGATTATGATCAGGTCCAAAAGTTGTTTGACCTGATCTGGATCTAAACTGTTTGCAAAAGCGCTGATCTAAAATTTACTCTTATATAACGACCATAAGAAAGCATACTAAACAGAATAGTCTCAGATCAGCATGCTAATGAAGAGTAGACTAATCAGGAACTATTTTCTTTTGATTCTGGGAGCAAATAATTTATCCAAAAAACAAAACAAAGAAACACACAAACAAAAAAGACAGAAAGATTTTATACAAGGATATACCAGGTATAAGAAAACTCTGTCCAGGTAAGAGACGTTGGCTGGTTCTCAAATAAGTTAAACCCCTGAACAAATAGATACATTTGCAAATCGGTTAGTCCGGTTGCATTGTTTGCATTTTCATCCATCTGTGAAACCCTCCACACCAATATACCTGTAGTTCTATAGTTGCCGTATCGTGGAAAATTTATTGCAGATGAACCTGATCAGTGCAGCTATACATACGCTTAGCTGTTGTTTGGAATATGCACGTATTACTTGACTTTTTGGTTACTGTAAAACGGAACCTCATGAATGCGTAATTAGGACTGATCAACCTTAGACATTGGTAAAAGCTGAATTATTCAAAAGTAACTGTATAGTTTGCCCAAATTGACATGAGACTGATTAATTTTCGCAAAAAATATACGGGCGTTTCCGTGAAGTACTCCGACCTTTATCATGCTTTTAACAGGAATATGAAGATAATGTCAATTCGTTAATGCAAATGGTCTGATAGTCTAGTGATTAGGTGGCAACTTACACATCAAGCCTACCTGGGTCGAAACTTGGAAAAGCATTTTTTATATAATTGTCATTTAAATTTAAGATTATTCCTGTATTTTTGAGCTTTAGTTTAAACAATATATTATTTCGAAATTACATAGCATGAGTAAATAATACATTATTATACATGAGCACATGACAGGAACTTTGTTTGATTTGATTCTTTATGTAACATCAACAATCTTTCAGTTAAACAGGGACGGGTATTCCTGGGTTGAACCAGTACTAAGCTAGGATAAATGTGTCTTACTCAAGGACCACAACGCAGTGACGCGGGTGAGGCTAGAACCCGCGGCCCCTCGGTCTCGAGTCAAGCACTCTTCCACTGAGCCACTGCGCTCAGATGACAGGAACTGATAACAAGCATCACTGCATATAGCAATCATCTCCTGCATACAGCTTTACATCTTTCACTTGCAAGCGCACCATTCCTTTCTTGTGATTTCCACCATTGCACTGTGTTTGATGCCAACCCATGTATAATCCTGTTACTTAGGTTATCTTTTTGAGGATGGCCTTGTTTCGCATCTAGGTGTCCTGATGAACAATTTGGCACCAAAGAAAAAATTCCTGGGGTGGGATGCAGGGTATGCTAAATTAAATCCCAGACTTATTTGCTTAATATGCGTATATAGTGTCTCTAAAGCTCAACTTTATTTATGATAAACGTGACGACTTTGATTTTGAAATTGTCAATTTCCCGTTTTTAGATGGTGATGTTCCTCGCTCTACATCCTATGGAGTCTATATATCTCAACTCATTCGTTTTGCTAGAGCATCTAGCCATGTTGCTGACTTCAACACTTGCAGTAAATTGTTAACTCAGAAACTTCTTAAACAAGGCTATCAGTATCATAAAATTCAAAAAACCTTTTCTAAATTTTACAGACGATACTATGATTTGATATCTAAATTCCAAATTGGACATTAATCTCTCTTGCGCCAAGGACTTTTGGAACCTGAATTCTATGGTGACTTGGTGTATAAATTGAAGAAGATTGTTGGCTCTAATAATTTTTCAGCGCAGTTCATTAAAATTATTTCCCATTATAAAAAGATTGGCTATAACATTAATGTATTGCAACAGACAGCATGCTTGTAGGTCAACCCAATCACGGTTGGCAACTTTGCTTTCCTCTTTTATAGCACGCCGGTGGGTCGGACTTCAGACTCTATGACGGTTCCGACTTAAAGACTTATCGATTGATGATATGGTAGGGGCCTGATACTTTGGCTGTTTGTTGGTCCCACCGGGGTTTACCTGTTGGATTTCTTTTGCTCCGGTATTCAGTTTTATTTACTGTTGAGTCCTTATCTTTGCTTCATCTCCTTGTTATATCTTGATTTGTGTGTTCTGGGAGATGATGATCTGATTAAGTTAGGGGTCTTTCATGCAAACCACATATCTATGTGTCTTGATCCACATCTGAATTAAGGTTGAGGTTGGCGCCGTTAAACCGGTTTAAGCCCTCCAGTAAAATATTTTACTGACCGTTCCAAGGTGGTACTTCTTTTGTGGATCTTTTATGTTTTTTCTGTCTTGTGTTTGCTATGCTTTTGTGAGCGTCTGTTTATATGTGCCTTGTGGTCACCTGCTGGGAAAGGGCTGACCTCTTGGCTCTCGTTTGTGGTGTCCAACTGAGAGTTTGTCATTTTCCCATTGGCATCCTGGGTCAGGTGTGGTACTTGATTGGGTCGATTCCTGATCTTTGCATCCTTACTTACTTTGTCAAGTACCCAAAAAAGAATTAATCAGGTGTAATAACAGATCAACTTTAAACTAGCATGAGATTTAAATTGCAAATTAAACAAAGGTGTGTCTGTCTTGCTTATGGATGTTAAAATGCCAGCAAATAAGTTCAACTTGATAAAGGTTTATAACCATGGGTCCTGCAAGATTTAGGCGTTTTGTCCCACTGTCTCTGACCGGAAGCATTTTTGAGTATCGCGCCTGTGCAGAGACCGGTTTTGTCCAGATGGCAGCACATGTATGTTTGAAGGGTGACTAAAACGTATACGTGATAAATAACCTGATTTAGATTTTAAATGTAATCATTCAAGTTGCGTCATAAAAGCGCTAACTCCTAATGTTTTATCAGACGAAGTCTTATAACTGTTGGTGAAAAGCTGACTTGATCTCTGTATGGAAGAAAGTACATGCGATGAAATGGTTATTTGTCTATTGCAGAAATTTAACTTAGTAGTATGTTATGTTTTTTTCTTCTTCACTTTTTCATGACGGGTTTAAATATGATTTTCACGTTGATAATTAAAACACGAGAAATTTTAAGAAACATCTGCATCAATGATTTGAAAAGGAAATGATGAATGGCATGATACCTCTTCCATAGGGAAGAGTTACCGATATTTGTATGTTACGGTCAATTTAACTTATATTTGTAGGTTATGGTCAACTAAATTCACTACGTATATACTGTTTAAGATTTTTTGCACCAGGCATGTATGACACTAGCTTTTTAAATATGCAGCATTTGGGCACAGGGCATTTTTTTTGTTCGTTTTGACTCCAGTTTCCTGAGATTCCAGCAATTCTGTTCCCTAGAAACATCACTACGGGTATTATGGAAAAGCATAGGTTCCTTAAGCCGAGCGCTTTACTGAGCTCAGCTGACCAAATCATAGCAAAGTATAAACATCCCCCATTTGTTTCTTCTCAATTTCCTTTAAAATTCTCACGTTACTCATATCAGCATAGCGCAGTTTGTAACGTATCTGGCAGACTGCAAATCCAGAGATAGCGAGTTTGATCCCAACCCGGTCTCATACTTTCGTGGAGATTGATTATGAAATAGTTTCTGCCGTCATTGTCCACCCTTCTGCTGAATCATTCAAGAATGGCTGTTGTCAGTTACAAGCGTAATTTTCTCTCTGCGCCATTTCCGGCGGACAAAATGGAGCTTTTTGGTACATAGTAGATATAGTATTACGCATAATGCTCCTTTCATACATCCGAGCCATGATTTGATTCTTGAATTGTGGGAGACTTTCCCGAATGGGTTAGGGAGGTGGGTGGGTAATTGTGTATATGGGTAGGTAGGTAGGTAGGTAGGTAGGTAGGTAGGTAGGTAGGTAGGTAGGTAGGTGGGTGGGTGGGTGGGTGGGGGTAGGTAGGTAGTTGGGTCGGTGGGTGGGTGGGTGGTTTGTAGGTAGGTAGGTGCACAAAGGGACACACTGTATGCGTAGCTCGATATATACACAGGTACGTAGGTATTCGTTTAGACAGGAGGGAATGTATTTGGCACGACCATCATGCCGCTAGAGATAATAAAAAAATGGCTGCGCCCATGCAAACTCCAGATTCGTCAAATTTCATTGTTTTACCTGAGATTTTGTAAATTTACGCTACTCGTCACTTTGGGAATTGGGCGAAAAATGTGCACTATGTTTTCAATTCGCCCCCTGACATACTGCTTAAGAACTGCTTTGTCACTGAAACCGTACCGCCTATATGCAAGCACCAGTCAGTCGGGCGAAACAATAATGAATGTTTTCAACAGGAAAGCAAAGCGATTACAGCGTGACCGAACAGCACTATTGCCTGATTACAAAGTCTATGAATACTTGAAGGAAGAGGTGTGTTTTTTACCTTGTCATTTCTGTAAAAATGATAAAATTTTAGATGAACACATAAATTTTAATGGACGCTGTTCAGTGTTCTAACCACGGTAGCAACCGGGGGGGGGGGGGGGGGGGGGGGGGGGGGGGGGGGGGGGGGGGGGGGTAGCAAGATCAACATTTTCCCCGAAGTCGTCTCATCTCTATTTTTAACCCTGGTTGTTTCGCCCCTATACCCTAGTCGTTTCATTTTTCTAAAAAACTCCAAAAATATTGAAACTCAAAATTTAGAACCCCCCAAAATGACCCGAGCCTACGTATGTATGAAAATATCAGAGTACCCCCTGGGGATGGATGGACAGACTGGATGAATGGGCCGGGGTCAGCATAGCCCAGGATGCAGCATGATACCTTTACAGATATGTTTATTAATAGAAATTTAACATAAAGTTGCAATTTTGCATGGTAAATTATATAACTTTAGAATGCAAATCTTCAGTTGTTTTTGTTTGAATATATGGTCACTCAGGGGTCAGTCTTATTACCCCAGGACACATAAAGACACTCAAAGATACCTTTATACGATCATTTTTACTATGTTTTTAAATCAATTTAGGCTTATTTTCATTGAATGTGTCATAAAATCAAATATTACCATTCAAAATATTGAGTATTTTTTGACTCAGTATAAATTGCCAAGAGATTACCCCAGGACACCTTAACGTACCATATGACAAACAGGATACCTAAAAGATAACCCAGTATAACTTTATTTGTATATTTAAGTATAATTTGATCAATTTAAGATTTATGTTTATTAAATACATCATGCAATTGAGTTCTACCATTCTAAAGATTGAGTACGACTTTTTGTCCCAGTAAGGGCAGCCCAGATGGTTCCCATTAGGACACCTCACTTTATACCTAGACACTTCAGTACCCCCAAGAATTCCATATCATATAATTATTTGCTTGTTTTATCAAATGTTTGATGATTAAATGCCTCTATATTAAAGTTTGAATCTCCATCTAGGTATCTGGAAGCAAATTTGAATGAGTCCTGGGGTGGGGCCTGACGTGTCTTTTCAGCAGTATACACACCACTTATACTGCTCGATTCAGACTTTAATGATATTATATAAATGGTAATTCATATAATATTTAGGGTCAATAATATTTTTGCGTATAAAATTACATAGTTTTACCAAAAGAGCATGTTAATAATGTATATTTGTACGTCTTGGGGTGTCCTGGGGTATTAAGACTGACCGGTCACTCAGGGTTCCCACAAGCTCTAGAAAACATAGAAAACCTGGAAATTCGCTAAAAAAGTTCCATGCATGAAAAAATCATGGAATTTGATAAAAACCTGAATAATCATGGAAAAATCATGGAATTTGGTGAAATAGTTTGAAGAAACCTTCAGTATCCAGAAAACTAGCTGTCGGACACTTGCATGTCCGACAGCTAGTTATCTGTCTACTGGTGGTTTCAAGTTTAAATTATTTCAAAATGCATGCATGGTCTACATGCATGCTGTTGTTGCCGCATTCCGCATTAATGCTCAGCGTAGTGAAGATACTGCTAAAACGAGAGGTTGTAGGCTGTGCATTAAAAAGTCATGGAAATTGCATTGTTGATCGTTTAAAATTATGAAAAAATCATGGAATTGTGTTTTGAATTTCTGTGGGAACCCTGTCACTGGACAATTCTGCACACAACATGATACTCAACTATTTGATGTAGATAACCATATAGTCCCTGTGTTGTAGTGGATATATAATCCACTCACCTTGTACCCAGGGGTCCTGAGTTCGATCCCCGGCTCCTCCAGTCTGCCTTACGAGACGAAATCAATACCTAATCTCCATATGACATACTGAGCTGTTGGTGGGACATTTAACACAAACTCACTCACTCACCAGATCACGCTGAACTAAGAATTTAAATGTGAAAAATAGACATAGACGATTTATTTTGATTTGAATATACATAATAACAAGTAACATAAGCCATGTACTACCTGTAGGGCTTTTACTTCAACAAACAAATATTAAAGAAAACCAACATAAATATATCACAGAGCATGCAAAGTAATACTTTAAACATCAGGGCTCACCCTGCCATTAGCCATTGTAGCCATTTGCTGCTAAAAATGTAGAGTGGCTACAAATATAAGTCATTGGCTAAAAGTACAGTCTAGGTGGTTCAAAAATTACATATTTGCAAAAGAGTGTACTTTGATCAGCTTTCTGATTTTCAAATATTGCTTTTATTATTCCTTCAGACTTTATTATTGTGCCATATTTTACTGTTATAATTCTGGATTTTTTCAATACCATCCAGGTGTCAAACAGTTTGGATCCAGATCAGGCCCGACATTTTGTCGGGCCTGATCTGGGTCCAAACTGTTTGCAAAGATTATCAGCATACAACAGAAGTCACCCCCATTGGTCAAAGAGTTAAATACGAAAGAACTTGTTGATACTACTTTCTGGCTAAAACCTTGGCTAAAGTTAATTTCAATTGGCTCCAACTTTTACCATTTGGCTAAAGTGTTGGCTACAACAAATTCTGAGCCAGGGTAAGCCGTGAACATATATATATGCTAGTGTAAGCAATAATCATGCATATATCGCTTGTCCGCATATTTGATATATTCAATCACTTCATATAAAAAATGCTGGCATATTCTCGCCTTTATTCATGTAAATCTGCGCCACATAACTAATGTTTAGAAAACCTCTTTTCCCATGCTCCAACCGGCCTTGAAAATCCCAGTCAAAAATTGCGACTTGATGTCTACGTCATCAATAATCACACACTTCTCAAAACCCCAGATTCGATCTGTTCCCAAATAATTCAATATTTAAATAAAGATGATTCTACTGAGCCATAGTATAATGTAAAAACATATTTCCTCACACTTTTACACAACAACTAAGGCAGGCTTGGTCACATATACTTTTTTTACCGCCAAAGCTAACCACATGATAATCATGGGAATTTGAAGTAGGGATGATAGCCAACACAGCAGACAAGGTGTCCTCGAACTGGGATAAATGAAAAAATGTTTATTTGCCACCTAATTTCTACAAACTTTTGGATATAACAGAATATGACTAAATAACAATGTGTGAATAAATTGCGCAATAATTTAATTGGTAGAATCATCATTTTCCATATGATGAAGGCAGGGAAAGTAGAGTGCTAAGAGTCCTTAAAACTTCCGTGTGATGTCACAAGTTTATGTGTAGACAGCGCAAGAGACAGAAAAACAACACTGCCTGATTATTGTGTAGCGTGAACAAACTGAATACGTTATCTTGACTATGGAGTGCGAAAAAACTACAAATGATGCTATTAAATTTTCTCATCATTTTTTATTATCTGATGCTCAACCAGATTTTTCCGGGACTTTCCACCAAGATTTTTCGCATATTGCACAAGCTTGATGAAACTAACCATCTGAATTCCAGTTGCTGATCTCAGTTTTGATCAGCCCTGTATATATCACCTTCAAGCACATTATAAAATTGAATATACAGCCCAAAACAACACGAATTTCAACACGTTTATATCTGCTTCTGGTACGCCTTCCTCACGCAAAAAGTAAATCTGACAAAAGGAGAAAATTCTCTGACCTACTATTTACACCATAAACGTAGGGACCCGTAAGAGGTTGCATGACATTCCCAGATTTTTGATTCTCTACCTAGGACAAAAAGTATTAATTATAATATACAGGAAATGCAATATTTCTTTACCTTTTTAGCGCCTCGAAATCTCAACTGGCAGACACTCAAATTGTTTTTCTTGCTCATCCGCTATCTGACCGTTTCGTAGGCGTGTTAATGTCCAAAATTAAAATAATTTCACAGAAATGGTCCTCATGTTGCCCTCTACTAAAATTGATCAGAGATTTAAGCTTTGACCAACAACATGGCTACCAGAGCTAAAAAAGAAATAACATCAAATCAAATCTCCTTATCCACAGGACATTACACCACCTCTTCTTGTGCCAGGACTTAGGTGAGTGATCCAGGGTCCTAGGGCCCTCTTGTTTAAAAAAGCATGGGGGTTACAATGTTTCAAATTATATGAGCCAGTGCATGAGATTTCCAACAATGTGGTATGTGCGACCAGCAAAGCGTCATATCAGCCTGCGCATACGCACAGTCTGATCAGAGCCTTTGCTAGTCGCTTGAGTATTCTATGATTGTTAAGCTACTGACCGAATACCATTTGGAGTACCTAAGCTTCAAAGGAGGCTGCACAGGCTCGTCTGAGTCTACACATGTCAAAATGCCACATTGTTGGAAATCACATGTCACAGCTCATGTATTATATGTTTTTCTGGTTTCTCTTGCAGATTGGATTTAGAATTTCTGACAGGCTCTGTGACATTAACAGGTATGTATGAAAGCAGGCAAGTTGGGGCTTTTAAATTTTTCCTTACACCAGCGACTTTTGTTGTCTGCTGATAACCTTTGCAAACATTCTGGACCCAGATCAGGACCAGTGATTTTATTTTGGATTTTAGGAAGCTAACTTTTCCTATACATTTGGGAAATATTTTATTAAAATTGGGAAAATAAGTGCTAAAATACATGAAATTGGGAAAATAAAGGCCATTTTTGGATTGGGAATGACTCCCATATAAGGCCGTAAAAGTGGCCAGATAAAATCACTGAGGACTGACATTCAATCTATCCTGATCAGGATCCAAACTGTTTGAAAATGTGATAGTGTGCCTGAAAGAATTTTTTGAAAAAGATAATTTTGAAAAAATGTCAGCAGACGACAATGAAACTTTGAAGAATTACCCAGCATGCAAAGAGTTTTTGGATCAATCCTAGCTCTAGAGAGCTAAAGCTACTTCTTGCAAATATCCATTCTAACTAGTCTCTAACTCTCTCTGGCTGATAATGTTTAGGCCGTTTACCTCTGCTAAAGTTGTTTTATAAAATTGTCCATAATAGCCACATCATGCTGTTTTAGTAGAAAATGTCCTTACAAATTTAGCAAACAGTATTTACCTGGATCAAACTGATCGTATTGTATCAGTTGGATCTGTGTCTATGCTGATTGAATCGGTACTTTCAACTGAATGGCAGTGCTTAAAAGTTCACTGAAAGCAATCACGATTTTAAAACGTGTGATGCTTTTAACACTTACCTGTAGAAATTAAGTACAGATATATAGGCCGTCACATGGCTGTTACACCATTTGAATTCCCCCCGCTTTTCAGAAAGCCTAAAAATGTCGAAATTCCCAAGAGATTAGGAGTCAGGGCAGTGGTAGTAGATTATTGGCTGGTTGGTTCTTACTTGGTCATTAACACATCAAGGACTACTGTGATTCCAGGGTTTAAGTGACCCCCGTTTTTCTTTAATTTAACAGCTTTAATCCTTACTAATACGGTCTACGTTTAGCATGTGAGTGTAAATGCACACAGCGTAACTAAAATTTATTTTTGGGGACAACCCTTATTTTAAACTAAGGCCCAAAAGCCCTGTAAAACGGAATAAATTATTTTTTTCCATTAGATATATACCCATTTTCGCCTCTATATAAGATTAATGCACGGATTTACACCACTGATCGGTATAAGACATAGTTTATTTATATATCGATAAGGTACACTTGGGGACTAATTCAAAGTGGAGGAACAAAAACACTCCAAAATTCCATCTTGTCCTAGCCTCTATAAAAGATCATATATAACTGAGAAAAATATATCTAATTACGCGGTCAATATCTAAATTTATTTCTGTAATTTCTTTTTCAATGAAAATCACAAATAAGGAATAATCGACAATAAACGGGGGTCACATTTAACTTGGAATCACAGTAGTGTCATCTGCTGATAACTTTTGCAATGAGTTTTGGACTCAGATCAGGCTCCACCAGGCCGCGTAGCACAATCCGTAACATCTCTTGCTACAAATGCAAGTCTAATTGAAAATGCTCTTAACAATCGACGAATACGGATCAAATATCGCAAAAAACAGTGTTTTTTATTGTCATTTGTTGTCAGTTGGGCAACAAATGGCAATCAAAAACTCTGTTTCTAACTATTTTTGATCTCTGTTCTTCGATAGTATTCATGTTTCCGGTTGCTGCCTATCCGTGTGATGAAGACCCTTTTAGTTCTTTAGTCACTTAATAAGTGCAGAGTTGAACTTGATCTGGCCGGTTTGATGGTATGAAATAATTTTCATGTTCAACTCCAATGAACATAAAATTCCATCTGCTCATTTAAATTAAAATATAAAAATCTGAAGAAGCAGCCGTATCAGGGTCTTCCCTGTTTGCTATATTAATATTAGCATTATTTGTGAATCCACATTGTAAACCAATATTTTATTTGAGAACAGAAAGAGAAAAGTGTTCGAAATTTTAGAACATTTACGGTAAATAACCTTTACCAATGTACTGCCTCCTTTACATATGGGAGCGCAGTGACTTGAGTAGAGGGGCCGCGGGTTCGAGCCTCATCGGTGTCGCTGCCTTTTTGTCCTTGAACATGACACATTTATCCTAGCTTAGTACTGGTTCAACCCAGGAAGAACCGTCCTTGTTTAACTGAAAGATTGTTGATGGTACGTAATGAATCGAATCAAACAAATAAAGCCTCCTTTTCAGGCAATTTAACACCATGGTGGAACTGGGCTGCGGTAGAGGCTATGTTTCCAGACATGTGTTAAAGGAAACTGCAGCAACAATTTACCAGTGTGAGCTGTCAGAGAAGATGCTGGTGAGTATGCTAAAACACTAATATTATCCTAGCTTAGTACTTGTTCAACCCAGGAAGATCTGTCCCTACATAATGGAAAGATTGTTGATGGGAAGTAAAGAATCAAATCTAAAACACTAAAATTTGGTCGGTATTTTTTTGTTGCTATTGGCAGTAAAACAATAATCCCAAAATATGAGACTGTGATAAAAGTTTAAGATTCGGTAATACATACATAAATAAAAAAAAGGTTACAAGCGAAAGTATGTGCACGAAGTACTGGCTAACTGCTTGTTCAAGCTGGCTCAGGAATAAGTATGGTTAGGTGAACTGACCGCCCCCCATGACCATAGCTGTTGACTTGGGACGTAAAGCAATAAAACAAACAAAAAAGAAAGCAATAAATAAAGGTGTCATGAAAAAACATATTTTTAAATGGTAGAGTATGATTCAACTAAAAGAAAACATCACCTTAAATGGGGCTACTATTAAAGGAAAGAATATGTTCCCTATGTGGAGCATATTCTTTCCTTTAATAGTAACCCCTATGATATGGGGAGCATATTCTTTTCTTTAATAGTAGCCCCTATGATATGGGGAGAATATTTTTTCCTTTAATAGTAACCCCTTTGATATGGGGAGAATATTCTTTCCTTTAATAGTAGCCCCTATGAGAATAGAAAACAACTTTAAAAGGCATTTAACTTAGAAACGGCTAAAATTAAACTACGCCAATATATCATTTCAAACATGCTTATAGGACTCAAAAGAACCATCTCATTGAGATGGTTCAGTTGAGCACCCACAACATATGTTTTGGTTAAAAAATTAAGAAGAATAATAATTTTCAATTAATACATCTTAATTATCTGGAGGCCTGATTTGTAATCATTAGCTCAATACTTACAATTGCATTTCCAGATGCAGAGTGAAGTATCACCAGAGGTCCCCACTTACAGAGTTGTAGCTGATGAAGAGTTCTTCCCCTTTAAAGATAATTCTTTAGATATTGTTGTTAGTAGTCTCAGGTGAGTACAGTAAATGGTCTAAAATTTTGAACACTTTTCTGGCTCTGTTCTCAAATAAAATGAGCCAAGATATGTGATTTCCAACAATGTGGCATTTTGACAAGTGTAGACTCAGATGAGGCTGGGCAGCCTCCTTTTAAGCTTAGAAACTCCAAATGATGTTCAGTTATTAACTTAACACTCATAGAATAATCGAGCGACTAGCAAAGGCTCTGATCAGATTGCGGTTATGCACAGGCTGATCTGAGCCTTTGCTGGTCGCACATACCACATTGTCGGAAATCTCACGACACAGCCCAAATGTTGGTTATCAGGGCTGGAATTCATCAAATGCTTGTTAGAATAGCAAACAAGGAAGACCCTGATCAGACTGCTTCTTCAACAACAGTTTGATCTGGATCTGCTCTGTTTGTCTCTGTTCTAAAATTTGAACACTTTTCTGGCCCTGTTCTAAAAAAATGTTGGTTATCAAGGCTGGAATTCATCAAGCACCTAGCAAAGGCTGATCTGAGCCTTTGCTGGTCGCACATACCACATTGTTGGAAATCTCATGACACAGCTCAAATGTTGGTTATCAGGGCTGGAATTCATCGAATACTCATAAGAATAGCAAACAGGGACGACTTCTTCAGAAGCAGTCTGATTGAGGTCTGCTCTGTTTGTCTAGGCCTTTGTTGCAGGCAGTGAGTGTTCTTAGATTTTAGAAAATTTAACGGTGTCAGAAGTTTCAAGTGAATATCTTTGAATGCAAGTTTTTTCAAAACTTTGTCAAAGTTACATATATACTCCTCAAAATAATTGAAGGACCAATACTATCAATTAAAACCTTGATGCATTTTGTGTAGAACGTATTTTGAAAACCAATCTTACGATCTAGCCTAAATTTTTTGGACATCTCTGACGCCTTATTGCCAAGTGAAACAACAAAAAGAAAATGATAGAAAATGTTACTAACAAGGATTTTTTGTCATTTTAAAACTTGACCTAAATGTATTGGAATGTCATTTTTTGTGTGTTATCCATGGACCACAAAACTGCATGAAATGCATGAAAAGTGCTTTTAGATGCTGAAATCTCTTTTTTGACATGATTTTACTGTGTTTTAATCCACCTCTTCCTGTGAGAGAAACTTGCCCCTTTTGGCTGTGGCGTAATGGCCAGACAATGGATTCAGACAACTGGTTTTTGCGTTTGTCTGTGACAATCTTAAAAAGATTCATTGGGACATCTTTCTAACACCCAAAGGCATAGAATGACAATTGAAAATCTGATTATTGATGGCCAAGTACCCACATTGTTTTCAGAAAACAAAACAATGTCAAAACTCCATTGTCAGAGATGAAAATGATTGCTTCCCAGTATATTGAAACTGTTTGAAGAATTGTTTTTGCATGTAAGCTGAACAGTTTAAAACAAAGTTTAAGTTGATGTCACTTTCATTCTACTGGAATGACCACAGAATAAGGACCTCTGACGGTGGTAATGGGAATCACAGTGTATCGCTGCCTATTATTTTGATAAAAATGAAAGTCGATCAAATGCTTCCATCTTCATATATAAGCTCGCTGTTGGTCTCTATTTTATGATTTTGCATTTGATTTCCTATTTCCATAAATGTACGGCTTTATTTTGGGGCTAAAATGGTCACTGTTTGTATTATACATATAGGAAATAGAAAAATATTTTTAAAACATCATTCCCCCCCGAGTCCCAACTAATCCTTTTGCACGTAAGTGTGTTCTCATGTTTTACATAATATATGTGAAAAGCTAGCTGGGACTCGGGGGGGAATGATATCCCACAGCCCAAAACGTGACGTCTGGGCGAGCCCGATCATTAGCACTTGGATTTTTGGTGTGCTCTCTTGAAAATCTTTTTTTCCAGCATAATGAAATAATAAGTACAAGTAAGCTTCCTTTTCATAACCCATTAGTCATGAAATATTACAACGTTTTAGCATATTTTTCTTTAGATAATGAAAATTGTCCTTTTACTAAATTCAGTTTGTTGATTATTTTGCACATATACTGTATCTATCCAATACACATAAACTACATGGACATTGACTAAGTGTACTTTATGCATGGATGAATGGCTATAGTACATTGCTGCATAATATTGCACCAGGTAAATACATTGTCATCAAGGTTGAATATGGACTACAGTTGTACTTCAAAATATTTCTTAACAAATCAGATAGAAAAAAACATTAACAAAAATAATCATTAAAATGCTCATGATTTTGGACTTCAAAATACTTCACTGTGGTTTGTAATCGAGGATTGATGATATAAGACCCTTACTCGTGAAAATAATTGATTTCTGAATGTTTTAGTGAAGTGAAATTATGCAACCCCTACCCCCTTTGGTAGCGTCTCCTGTTTTGTCATAGGGATCTGCCTGTCTTATTATAACCTTAATTCGTTCCCAATACATAAAGCGTCCTATTCAAAAGAACACCAGCGATATCTTATGCATAGGGAAAATTTGGGAAGCTTCTGAAAAATAGGCAGATACCCTATCAAAGTGTCAGAGGTCCTTTCTTTAACCCACCCACTGCCTTTTGGGATATGTGCGTTTAAGACACAGTTATGGCAGAATTAGGCACTGGAATCATTAATAATGATTCTTGATTTATGGGCATAAAGAATAGAATGATTTGGGCCAAGTTTTACAGAATTTAAATGTTTGAGCTTATAATACTTGTGTTATAAAATCTTGGTCCTTTAATTATTTTGAGGAGTATAGATCACAAGATCATTTAAACATGAAATTTACATTTGAACATGGAATTTACATTTGAACATGGAATATACAAGTGAACATAGAATTAACATTTGAGCATGGAATTTACATTTTGATATGGAATTTGAGAATTGGACTTGATTCTTTACGACTTAGTCAACAATTTTTCAGTTATGCTGGGATAGGTCTTCCTGGGTTTAACCAGTACTAAACAAGGATCATTGTGTATTGCTCAAGGACACGACACAGTGACTCCAGTGAGGCTTGAACCTGCAACCCCTAGGTCTCAAGTCAAGTACTCTACTGAGCAATCTGGTCAGGGACTTCACTGTTTGTTATTCTGACAAGAATTTTGTGAATTCCAACCCTGATAACCAAAATTTTTTTTGAGAACATAACGAGAAAAGTGTTCAAAATTTTAGAACATTTACCGTAACTTTCTGAAAGCCAAATTTTGATTTTAAAAGATGACAATTTGCAGATCTTAAGTGTGAAAGAGCCATTTGCATATCAGACCTGGGGCCAAATACATTGAAAAGTGTTCAAATACATTACAATTACTTTCATTGATCAATGATTACAATTACATTACAATTACAGGACCTGTAGAAATGTAATGATTACAATTACAATTACTTTAGAAATGTAATCAAATAATAACTGATTACTTGGAAATTTTCGTATAAAATTATATTGCTATATAAAGGACTCACTTTTAAAGTTACAAAGAGAGTAGGGTCTTTGCAGTTATAGACATATATAATGCCATGTCCTATACTGCTGTTTCTTGAATAATTGAAAAATAACCAGCTATGAAGTTTTGTTCACATTCTTATAAAAGTTTAAAAAATATATATAGTACATAATTCCCAGTCCATTCCAATGAATTTTCAAATTTTGGATTCATCGTACATCAGATCTGACTACATACTTTATATCTATGATGAGCATGCTACATAGTAAGATACAGTAAAATGGAAAATGTCGGATTCTTCAATATTTTGCTTGTTCAACTATTTTTAAATTGTCAACAGATTTTACTTTTAATCATAAGTTTTTCAAAAGTGTCATATTGGAGGGAACATAATTCAAAATGGCTTAAAACTGGTGCTACCAATGCACAAACATTGATTTAGAAATTTAGTGATCTGATTATAATAAACACTTTAAACTCATTATTTGGCCATTTCACAAAACATGTATTTTTGTGTCATAATCTTAATCAAGTTTGTACACATTTAGAGGGTCATAAGTCCTATTTCACATGCCCTAGCCATATTCTATAACAAAAGATTTTAACACCTTTGAGATGTCTTCTTTTTATAGTCTGAATTTGAGAATTTACCTGTAAATCAGCTAAGCATGCCAACAAATGAAAGGAGATATAAGAATGCTGTCAGAGTGAATTTTAGTAGAAAAATGTACCTTATACCATGTTACAAAATCTACTATAGCATTTCAAAAATTATTTTAATTGATTAATGTGTGTTAATTTGAACTGAATAAAATTGATGTTGATTCTGAAAGTAACTAAATCTTTAAAGTTTGCTTTTATTAATTTATTGTCCACATTAGGCAATATTTTTTATGGTATATCAATATATCCACAGTGTACCTTTTTCAATCATCTGAATTAAAATAATACCACAAGTCATCACTAATCAGTTAGTTTCTAGTGGTGTGCTAACTTTCTTTAAATAGTAAATAGCCAAATGTATTTGAAAAGTATTTGAAAGTAATTATAATTACAGCTAAAATATTTTCAGTAATGATTACAATTACATTACATGTATTTGAGCCAAACCATGATTACAATTACATATGATTACTTTGAAAATTGTATTTAATTTCAGATAATTACAATTACTGATTACAATTACCCCAGGTCTGTTGCATAAAACCACTTGCAATCCAATGAAAAACAACATTACATAATGACATATGAGTTAATTTCCAACAGTATATCGCAGGATTTATTATACTGTTGTAATTATTTGGCCTTATGCAATCAGAATTCATGCTAAATACAGAATAACATTATAATTGATTATCATGTTCCTGTAAAGTAAATTGACTGAATTTTTTTTGTAAGACCTGAAACAGTTTTAACTCATTGCTTACTGAGAAATGTCACATTTTTTTGTCTACAGCTGTTTTTTTTTCAAAATCATTTTTTTCAAAAAAATTCTTTCTGACAGGAATACCATCAGAGTGACAAACACTTTGGAACCAACACTTTGGAGCCAGATCAGGCCCAACATTTTGTTGGGCGTGATCTGGGTCCAAATTCTTAGTTTAACAGCAGAGGATGCTAGCAGTTATCATGGTTATAGAATTAAAATCTTTTATTACTTTATTTACAGTTTACATTGGGTGAATGATCTTCCTGGTTGTTTTAGACAGGTAAGCTCATATATGGCCATTTTAGGCAGGCAAGCTCATTTTTGCCTGTTTTAGGCAGGTAAGCTCATATTTGGCTGTTTTGGGCAGGTAAACTCATAGTTGGCTGTTTAGGCAGGTAAGCTCATATTTGGCTGTTTTAGGCAGGTAAGCTCATATTTGACTTGTTTTAGGCAGGTAGGCTCATATTTGGCTGTTTTAGACAGGTATGCTCATATTTGACTGTTTTAGGCGAAAAGCTCATAGTTAGCTGTTTTAGGCAGTTAAGCTCATATTTGGCTGTTTTAGGCAGGTAAGCTCATATTTGGCTGTTTTAGACAGGTAAGCTCATATTTGACTGTTTTAGGCAGGAAAGCTCATATTTGGCTGTTTTAGGCAGGTAAGCTCATATTTGGCTGTTTTAGACAGGTAAGCTCATATTTGGCTGTTTTATGCAGTTAAGCTCATATTTTAGTATTGTTTAGGAGTTTGGTAGGCTTATTTTACCCTTTGCCTACTGGCTAAATTTTCATGCTTTTTTTGTCGTCTGCTAATTTTTTTTCAAAATAAACCTTTTAGAAAATTTGAATATCATCATTGTGTCAAACATTTTGGATCCAGATCAAGCCTGATGTTTTGTCTGGCATGTGCTGGGTCCAAACTGTTTGCAAAAGTTATCAGCAGACGACACTTGCAGGCAAAAAGAGTTAAGGTCTGAGTGAGCAGTCTTTTATACTTCTCTGAGTTTGTAAATAAAACATTATGAGTTTCATTCTGGATCTTCCAATTTAATTTGTGATTCATGAAGATTTGTTGATTATTACATTACATTACACAGCTGTTCAGTTTAACTTTTCATTATCATAAAAAGGAACATAAATAAGGTACACTTCTACTAATGATTAGCAGTTTTCCTCCATGATGGGATTCCCTTGCCTATCCATGATTTGTCTGAAGTAAAAAATGTGAGTTTCTTTTGCTTTATAAAATAAAGAGAAAATTGAATATGATAAATATTTCATCTTGTTAAGTGAAATCGTATATTTCATTTGTTGCTCTGTCAATCATGAAATAACTACCTTTTTGACTTCTCCTAATGAAATATATGACATATTCATTCCAAAATTTTTAATATCTTCCAGGACTTTTGTTAAGAGTGCGTACCAAAAAAATTCTTATTTCCCAACCAAAACATATGTCATGGGTACTCAAAAGAACAGTCTCAATGAGACGGTTCTTTTGAGCACCCAAAACATATGTTAAAACTGATGGGTAAGAAGATATTTACTATTTTACACTCCAAAATTGTGTTTATCTAAACCTGTGTCTTCTATCTATTTGGCATAATTGGGTTAGTTAATGGTTTTTAGTGTTATATTTCAGGTTCATAATTCTTTAAAAAATGATGGTGCTTTCCTCGGAGGAATGTTTGGTGGAGACACCCTCTATGAATTACGTGTCTCATTACAGTTGGCAGAGATGGAGAGAGAAGGAGTAGGTACTCTTATCATATATAAGTTATATAATATAACCCATTATCAGCCTGAATATTTATATACAGTAAAACCTGTGTAAAACGGCCATTCTCAAAAATACCAAAATTGGTTTCAAGACTAATTATAGCTTAATGCAGGTCAAAAGTATTGTAGAATACTCCAAGGGGAGCATTCTGCAATACTTTTGACCGTCATTAAGCTACCATTTGTCATAAAGACCTTTGTTTTGTCTATTTTTGAGTGGCTGTTTAACACAGGTTTTACTGTACTCCATGACTCCCTAATTTTATCCTGCTAACCTGTACCATTCCAGTTGTAAGCTTGTATTTTCAATCAGTGTGTCAGGCAGCGGAGTGGCTCAGTGTAGAATGCTTGACTCGAGACTGAGGGGCCACAGGTTGGTGCTTCACTTGTGTCACTGTGTTGTGTCCTTGAGCAAGACACATTAACCCTAGCTTAATACTGGCAGAAGCCAGCTGATCTGGAACTAGTATTTTTATAAAAAAAATGATACATAATGATTCAGCTGGACAAGGGTTACACTTCTGAAAGCCAGTAGATCAAGATTCACAATTTTCATTCATATGAAGAATGTATATTTATAATGAAATTTCACCACTTGAAATGAGAAGTTGATATCTTGTTTTTTTTTTGTTTGTTTTGACTCTTTAGGTCCCGGTCAACAATTTGACATTCATGTTGAACCAGGTCTATTTTAGTTGAACCAATACTAAGCAGAAGAGTGCTTTGCTCATTGACACAACCTCTGGTGTGGCTGGAACCCGCAATCCCTTGATCACTAGTCAAGCCCTCTACCACTGTCAGAGGTTCTGAGCTCTTCTTGACCATATCCTGTGTAGGACCCATGGATTACTTGTTTTGTGCTTCTTAGGTTGAAGAGAGTAATATTATGTTCTTGCACACCAGATAAGGTTTTCTTTTTATATATCCCCCGCAAACTTTGTTTGTGGTCGGTATACTGTTTTCACGTTGTCCGTTTGTCCGTGCGTCCGTCCGTCCGTAACACTTTGTTTCCTTAATATCTTGAAAAGTCATTGCTGGAATTTCATCAAACTTTGCAAACATATTTATACATACAAGACAAATACTTTAAACAAAAAAAGTAAGGGTTAGGGGCTGGTTTGAACTATCACTTGCCAAGTGTTTTCACTGACCCTTACTGTGCGGGGGGTATCTAATAAGCATTGCAATTTGACTTTTTTCATTTTACCTTTTTCATTAAAGCTTACTTCATTTACCTGTAGGAGATAAGATAGTAGACCTAGATAAGAATGTGACTGGAATGTCACCTTGTCTTAAGTCAAGTTAAAGTGTTTGAGTGACATCATCATGTTAAGTCACATCTTAGTCAATTATGCGATAGACTAGTTCAGATGGTTGGAGCGACATCTGATTTCCTCCAATACATTGTTATATGAGCCATTGCATGAGATATCCAACAATGTGGTATGTGTGACCAGCAAAGCCTCAGATCAGCCTGCGCATACGCGCAGTCTGATCAGAGCCTTTGCTAGTCACTTGAGTATTCTATGATTTTCCAGCTTCTGACTGGACAGCATTTGGAGTTTCTAAGCTTAAAAGGAGGCTGCAGAGGCTCGTCTGAGTCTACACTTGTCAAAATGCCACATTGTTGGAAATCTCATGCTGCAGCTCATTATTATTATATTGTTTTGTATTTAGGGTTTCGGTGCTCATGTTTCCCCATTCACTGATGTCCGAGATCTAGGAAACCTCCTGAATAGAGCTGGATTCACTATGTTAACTATAGTAAGTATTCCTACAGTACCTTTCCCTGCATTCACATGTAGTGGGAGTTGGGAGGGCAGTTCACTGATGTCCGAAATCTAGGAAACCTCCTGAATAGAGCTGGATTCACTATGTTAACTATAGTAAGTATTCCCATAGGTTTAGATAAGCAAAATTTTGGAGCGTAAAATTGTAAATATCTTCTTATCCATCAGTTTTAACCTATGTTTTGGGTGCTAAAAAGAACCGTCTCATCGAGAGGGTTCTTTTGAGTACCCACAGCATATGTTTTGGTTGAGAAATAAGGAAATCATTTTTTTGGTACGCACTCTTACTAAAGGCCTGATTCCTACACCTTCCACTAAGTTCACATCTAGCTGGAGTTGAGAAGGCGCTCAACTTTCATCTTAAATAAACATTGATTTACAGTTGTCTGTTTGATGGGTAGCAGGGATAATTCTGGCTCAGAATATCAGAAACTCATTGAGCCAAGCATGCATGACACGAACACCTTTGTGTAAAATAAGACCCACTGTAAACGTCGGTAAAATTGAAAGCTTCTAAACTCAAATTTGACCGCGGAGAAAAACAACTTTCATGCTAGATTATTTATCTGATGAATTTTCGTGATTTTGTACTGCTTTATTTAAAACAGAGGAGCGTAGGTATAACTTTTTCTAACAATCAGTTGTTGAGTTAGCCTGCAGAGTACAACGTTTTACTACTTTGTTACAGCAATTTATAAGCACTTACTGTTTACGACAACGAATTTCAGGGCACTTCCGGTTAAAACAGAAAATAAAAGGAGGCAATTACGCTTGGATTTTAATTGAATAAATAGACAGAATATCCATTAAAAGTAACCGATTTTTGAATTTTCATATCAATAATCGTTTTTCTTTTGTATATCGACCGATTAACCGATATTTCGATTAATCGTGCCAGCCCTAATTACTTCTCAGGTTAAAATTAGATGTGTCATGGTCTTGCTAGATTCTCCACATTGAATACCATAGTGTTTTGTCTTATTTTTTAGCAAACATTTCACTCAGAATACATGTAATTTACAGTTTATTGAATAGTTCTATTTAAAATATGGGATTTTTAAACCTGGGGAGGTGAAAACTTATATAAAGAAACTAGTGCTTGGGAACTTGTTTTATTAAAGGATTTTTACCTCCCTTGGTTTATAAATCTCATATTTTAAATAGAACGATTAACAACCTCTATATAACTTTTTTTGACGCCTTTGAAATATCACATATGTGAAAATATTGTGGAAATGCTCCATTTTCTATAATATTTTCAAAAGTGTTAAAAACTTTACTTGATTTTTTTTATCAATGTTGTCTAAAAATTGAAAATGTAGTCATGATCTAAAATAGCCTATGGAGTAAAGGTTTAAGCCTCATTTGTTCTAGGATTTGAATTTCTGGATGTCAATATTCTTGACTTTGAGGACTTCACATAGGTCAAGAGAATAAGCCACATGTTTAGCGTTAAATTTAAATTTTATTCTTATCCATCAATTTAAACATGTTGTTTGGGTGCTCAAAAGAACAGTCCCATCGAAAGGGTTCTTTTGAGTTCCCACAACATATGTTTTGGTTGAGAAATAAGAAAAATAGTTTTCAATGAGGCAGTCTTATCTGGAGACCTGTTTCACCAAAGCCAATGTTTTTTTTTATTGTAGGATATTGATGAAGTTACAATAACATATCCGTCCATGATAGAACTGATGCAAGACCTGCAAGGTACGTAAGGATTTTGAGAGGATATGACGCATCAAGACAAAAAGTTTCTGGAATCCAGATCATTTTATAGAAAGATAATTGGGTAATGTTATATTCAATTACTGGTGTGAGTTGTGTAACCTTTACTATGACCCTAGGTTGATGCTTTTTTTCAACAAAATGTTAGACCATTTATGATTTTGATAACTTTAGTATATATTTCAGTTTCTGTGACCTTGACCTTAACCTTTTGGAAAATATAGTCATATTTGGTAAATGCCAATATTGCTTGCAAAATATTAAATTTACAAGCAAATATGATCCTAAATAATGACCTTCACCGGTTTGAAATTGGGTATTCATATAATTCTGGTTTTGGTGACTTAAACTGATTGTTGCTATGGAAAAACTTTAGGAACCATACTTTCCCAAGCCTATCTTTTCATAAAGTTATCAGTGAAACATTGTTGTATTTAGTGATAATGCTCTTATGTGTGTAAATTGCTCTGGAAATATTGTCCAATCTGCTATGAAGCTCCCATTTTGAATACACTGTATCCCCTACCCACTTCTACTTCTCTGATGCCTGGCAACACCAGAGGTGTTCCAAATTTTATTAGATTTTCTTTTGTCTGTCCAGGATGAGTCTATTTTCAAATATCAGAACAATTATTAGCATTCAGTTCTTTGTAAGTACCAGTTAGAAATGAGTCAATTTGCAGTGATTTTTTGTCGCTCTTTTCCCTAAAATATTCATTGCCCATTTCCACAGCAATGGGTACATGTAGAATGACAGGAATTGTAATTGCTTTGGTATTATGTTACTATAACCAAACTAGTAAAGTTTCATCAAAATTAGTGACTGTGTGTTCCTGTCCTATGTAAAAAATAAAGTCAGTACAGAGAATTGTAATTTAATTTTATTTCATTTGTACTCTAATTAGTATGAGGAATAGGATTTAATGATTACTATAATCTCTGTTGGCAAATAATTTCTGTGGTCATTCTCCTCCCATCCACTGATTGAAGAAGGATTGTTGTGAGTTACAAGCAAAAGTATGTGCACCAAGTACTGGTTAACTGCTTATTGTAGCCAATCTTGCCCAGGAAAAAAGTGTGGTTAGGTGAACTGACCGTCACAACATGGCCACAGCTGTTGGCCAGGATGATAAGCATCAAATCACTCAAACAAAAAAAAACAAATCATCTGTCAGTAACGTTCATTAGACACATTTCATGTTTGCCAATGTTCTAATGATTTTTGTACTTTGTAATTATTTACTTTTTGTGTGACAGAAAATATTTTATCACATGAGAAAACATATGCAAACAAATAGACCCAGATCAGACTGCTCTTCATGTGATAAGGTTATTGCAAATATGTATTTGTAACTTGGAGGGATTAGTCTATATCCTCATCTGGAAGATTTTACACAAGAAATGCAGCCATTCTAGAGTTAACCCTTAAAGCGCCAAGAAAAAAATGCATGTAAAAATGTTGTCTGCTGAAGTCGTCTGCTGCAAAAAATTGCCTAGCATTTCTGGCAAATTAAGTATAGAAGCAAACAGCGTGGACCCAGAATAGACTGCTCCTATAGGAGCAGTCTGATCTGGGTCCACACTGTTTGCCATAGAGGCTTCTTAAACATTTCAGAAGAAGAGAAAAGCAGACGACTTTTGTTGCGATCGGCGCATTAAGGGTTAATGCTGCTCAGAAAGTGCATGCACAGACATGCAAAATTTGCTGTATTGAGACTATGTATTTGTGTGGCGTATCTACTTCAAAGAAATATTTATGCCTTGGCCTTTTCTGAACAGGATATATCCTCTATCGAAAATAGTAAAGATCCAGATCAGGTGCATTCTCACAGACACCCAGCCAGCTTTGGAATTGTTTGGTTTACCTGAACTAGCTGAAAAATACAAGTGGATGCCATATGAATTTTAATAGCAGTATAAGGTTTTAGAGCTGCATTCAGCCTGTATAATTCTTAACCCTTTATGCGCCAGTCGCAACAAAAGTCTTTTGCTTTCTCCTCTGCTGAAATGTTAAAGAAGCCTCTATGGCAAACAGTGTGGACCCAGATCAGACTGCTCCTATAGGAGCAGTCTGTTCTGGGTCCACGCTGTTTGCTTCTATACTTAATTCATCAGTAATGTTAGGCAATTATTTGCAGCAGGCGACTTCAGCAGACGACATTTTTAGATTAATTTTTTCCTGGCGTTTTAAGGCTGTTTTCTCCACTGATTATAACTGTTGAAAGGTATCTCATTTAAGCTGTATTTTATTTGGTCTTTATAGCATATTTGAAGACATCTTGTATTTTTATTGTATTTTAGGTATGGGTGAAAACAACTGTTCATGGACTCGTAAACCAATGTTACACAGAGACACCATCACAGCTGCAGCTGCCATTTATAAAGGTGTGAATTTTTCATCTAGCTTCGTAAGGTGGCTTTGCCCTAAATTGGAATTTAGAGCAACTTGTCTTAATTGAGCCGTGGCATGTGAAATCCAACAATGTTGCATTTTGACAAGACTTAAGATTCAGATGAGCATGTACAGCCTCCTTTTAAGCTTAGAAACTCCAAATGATGTTCAGTCAGTAGATTAACACTCCTAGAATATTTATACGACTAGCAAAGGCTCTGATCAGATATGCGCAGGCTGGTCTGAGCCTTTGCTGGTCGCACATACCGCATTATTGGAAATCCAATGCGTCGGCTCAATTTGTAAAAGAAAATTCAACATCTATAAACATAATTTTTGTCTTTTTATACCCCTGTTTGAAAAAATGGAATGTCATGATATCTTCTTAGATATCCCTCTGTGTTTCCGTTTGATTACAACTTCTTGTACTGATAAGACGTCCTACATTTTCATTAATTTTTAAACTAAACAAAAAACAATTGATCACTGTAAAGAGAAGATATGCTTGATTTATTTTTGTTTAATGTCACTAGACATAAAATAGTTATATGCCCTTGAACTTGGAAATTTTCTATTATGCACAACTAAATATATTGAGACAGTTCTTTTGATTTCCCACAACATACGTTTTGGTTGAAAACAAGAAAATAAATTCTCCTCCCTTCCGCTGAATCATTCAAGAAGGGTTGTTGTCAGTTACAAGCGAGAGTATGTGCACGAAGTACTGGTTAACTGCTTGTTCAAGCTTGCCCAGGAAAAAGTGTGGTTAGTTGAACTGACTGTCCCTCTATGACCATAGCTGTTGACTTGGGATGTAAAGCAACAAAAACAAACAAACAAAACAAACAAGAAAATAAATCCTGAAGTCATACTGTTGTTATTTTACACTATCTCACTGAAATATTACCAAGAGGATCAAAGTGGCTTAGTTGGTAGAGTGCTTGACTTCAGGTAGAGTGGTTAGTTGTTGAAGTAAGAAAGACGGCAAAGATCAGGTAACGATACAATCAAGTACCCCACCTGACCCAGGATACCACATGGGAAAGTCACAAAAATACAATAAGCATCACCAACAAGAGCCAATAGGTCAGCCCTTTCCCAGAAGGTGACCACAAGGCAGCAATGAACAGACGCAAAAGCATGAGAAAGACAAAACACAAAACACAAGCCTCAACTCACCAGAGACACTTGGTTGTGTCCTTGAGCAAAGCATTTTATCCTCTGCTTGTTCCTGGTTCAATCCTGGCTCGAGGAAAGGTACAGACAATGACATGACTGAAAAATTGTTGACTGGGATGCAAAACATCAACTCAAACAAACAAGCTAATTCCGGAATTCAGGGTTTTTAGGCTGACTTTCCATAGAAATTCAGCCTTAACCCAAAAAGGGCCAATCTCAACTGCAGCAGACAACAAATTTTGCGACATTTTTCCTAATTGCCAGCGGACGATTCTCATGAAATATGCCTTATTTGTTATTTTTGAAAAAGCAGTAAAATTTGAAATTGTCGTCTGCTGCAAATTATAGGTGGCGCTTTATAGGTTAAAATGTTGAATTAGGCAGATGTTAATAGTTTTGTCTTATTTCAAAATCTAAAGACGATTATCATTTTAACTTGAAATAGATATAATTTTTTATGCATATTGTAAGGTTTAAACTTTATTATCTCTAAGCTCAGGATTTTGAAAATTTACATTTTTAACTCTTATATCATCACCATCAGTTTACAATATGAGCCGTGGCATGAGATATCCAACAATGTGGTAAGTGCGACCAGTATAGCCTTAGATCAGCCTGCGCATGAGCCTTTGCTTGTCGCTTGACTATTCTACGAGTGTTAAGCTACTGACTGAACATCATTTGGAGTTTCTAAGCTTAAAAGGAGGCTACACAGGCTTGTCTGAGTCTACACTTGTCAAAATGCCACATTGTTGGAAATCACATGTCACAGCTCATATTTGCATGTAGCAGGTTTATGGTATGAAAATGTCACATGCTGGCATTATTTATGTCCTTTCTTTGTAAATTTACCATACGCAAGTTTTCTAAAACTTCAAACACAAGTTGCCCGCCATAACAAAGTTGCCCGCCATAACAGCTCAGACAAACAGTGCAGATCAGACTGCTTCTGAACAAGCAGTCTGATTAGGGTTTTACCTGTTTACTATTGTGAATTCCAGCCCTAAAAGCCAAAATTTTATTTGAGAACAAAAAAAGAAGTGTTTGAAAATTTAGAGCATTTATCATATGGGCCTCTACGGGAGAAAATCTGTCTCCTGGGTTTCTGACGAAGCGAGACTCAAACCAGTCTTCTCAGCTACTGAGACTAGCTAGAAAATTGAAATTTTGCACAAAGGTGCGGATCAGTCTGCACTGATGCGCAGGCTGGTCTGTGCCTTCGTTGTTTGCAAACCCCAAAGACCTCTTATATGGCTTCGAGGCCCATATAATGTTTTTATTTTGTCAGAGAGATTTGGTAATGAGGATGGAGTACCTGCCACCTACCAAGTGATATACTACATTGGCTGGAAACCAGATCCTTCTCAGGTATATGTTTCTTTAACCCTTTGTAAACTGGAAACCCCTAAATGGAAAAAGTTTGGCAAACAGTGAAGACCCAGATGAAATGCAGCATAATGCTGCATTTCATCAGGGTCTTCACTGTTTGCTAAGATTAAAACAACCTTCAGGGACAGATTACGAGATATACATCATAATTTAGAAAATTCTACTGGTGACCCCTTAAAAGGCACAATGGGTAGTTCCATTCTTATAGTATCAATATGCATGGGAAAATCCATCCAAATACATCTGGTTAACATCATTTTCTCAGGAAGTAGATAGAGGATTTACATTTGTGTTTATGGTTTATTGAATTTATTGAACAAGTTGAGCAAAAGCAATATTATCATTTTACCATTTTATCGCCTTTTCATAACAAGTTTAATAAATTCAATAACACAGGAGCAGAAATGTACGATTCTGTTTATCATATGACGTGAAAAAATATTTTGTAATCTCTTTTTTGTCGTGAAAACATCATGATTTTGCCATATATGTGGCATTATTATGGACTTCATTCCCTAACATTACCAAAATCTGTAAACCACTAGAACAAGTTGTTTATAGATTTTAAAACATGACATTATATCACTCCAAGGTGTGATGTCATATGATAATAGTTTTGAAATTTTCTATAAAGCTACATACAATAAAGGCAGGACGGACTATTGTATATACATGTATTGAGGGGTCACAGGGTATAATTTCCAAAGAATATTGTATTTCTTTCTCTGAAGGTTGATTTTGTCTTAGCAATCAGTGCAGACCCTGATCTGGGTCTTCACTGTTTGACAAAGTACGCATTAAGGAGTTTTCCAGTCTATATAAGGTTAATGACTTAACCCTTTGAATACAAATGAACTCTTCCATCTGGTCTGATACAATAATCCTAGGAAGGCCATTATTGATTTCAAGGGGTTACAGGTTCGAAATTTCTTAATTAATATCAATCTTAGTCCCTGAATATTTTTGTCTTCACAAAAAGTGTAGACCCGATGAAATGATGCAGTATGCGGCATTTTATCTAGTTCTTCACTGTTTGCAGAAGTATAGATTTAGGGAGATCAGTCTATAAATGGTTATATTTAAATTTTCATTGTAGTTGCTTTAGATCAGACAAGGTCCTTCTAACTGCACACATTTCATGATTTGAAACATTTTTTCTTGCATACCATGCACGGATCCAGAAAGTTTTGTCAGAGGGGGTCCCACCTCTGATAAGTTTATTTTTATTTTTTTAGGAGAGCGAGGCTTCAAAGACCACCAAAAGCGGGCAATCGTCGGCCTGCCAGTGAAATGCCATTGAAATGGTGTTTTGCTGGTGGGCCGATAATGGCTTACTTGGCAGCTTTGTGATTTTCAGGGGATCTGGACCAGTATTCCTAGGAAACCCTATAAATTTGTGATTTTTCAGGGTGGGGGGGTCTGGACCTCCTGTCCCCCCCCCCACCCTCTGGATCCGCACATGCATACATACTCATGTACATAGCTGCTTGATAAATTTGTCAAAAAAAACATTGCAGCCCGGAATGATCATTTTACTGATGCTTTTGTTCTTAAAAAGAAGTGCACACAATGATGACATGTTCTAAGGTTTACAGGCTGATGCCATAAAACACAATAATAACTCACATATGTATGTTTTATTACATTAACACTTGCTTGGTCCCTGGAAAGATGTTTGAACACAACTACCTTTGGACCTAACAAATGTTTATGCATAAAAAACGTGTATGGTCCTGCTATTCATGTGACCTGTGCTGCTTGCACCACATTAGAAGTGGCAGAACTTAAATAATAAAAAAATCATTTGGGGAAGTTTTTGGTCAGTGTGATGGTTGCAAATACTTTATGGCTCTTTAGACACATTGCTATAAAACAGGATGTATGACCGTAAAACTGAAAAATATACTTCCTTCACTGTAAAGACATCTGAAAAATATTTCATGAGTATTTATGTTAGTTTCTCTGTATGTTATTGCAGGCTAAAGCAGCAAAGCGGGGCTCAGGTCAAGTGTCACTCAAGGACTTGGCAAAAATAGATGAAATAACCAAGGAAATGGAGAGATTACAGGAGAAACAGAAAACAAAGCCACCTGAGGAAGATACGTAACACCAGTCTAGTGAATTAAATACATGTAGCTGTGCTATTTTACTCTTTCCCTGCTTGCGGCGACTTTTGTCGTCTACCTTTGCAAACAGTTGGAGCCAGATCAGGACCGAACATTGACACTCTGATAGTGTTCCTGAAAGAATTTTTTATAAAAGTTAATTTTGAAGAAAGTCGGCAGTCGACAGCTAATGCAAAAAAAAATTACCCAGCTTGCAATGAATTAACTCTTTGCATGCTGGGTAATTTGGCATGCTTTTTTGTTTGCTGATTTTTTTCAAAATTAACTCTTTTTCCAAAAAAATCTTTCAAGAGCGCTATCAGAATATCAGACAGTTTGAACCCAGATCAGGTCCAACAAAATGTCGGACCTGATCTTGGTTCAAACTCTTGGTAAAGGTTATCAGCAGACATCAAGTCACCGCTACCAGAGTTAATTAAGCTAGGTATCCTGACAGGATTGAACAGATTCAGGAATCAAGGTTTGATTTACATGTGACTATGATAGTTTGGAAAGTATTTTTTCTCATGCTGAGAGAAGACCTGGCCTTGAGGTTATAAAACTTGAGTTCATTCTCAGACTTAAAATAAAGTGCAACGATTGGGTGCTTGCGGACACGTGTCCGCAAGCAGCCAATCATTGCGCTTTATTTTGAGTCTGAGACTGTACTCAAGTTTTATAACCTTGAGGCCTGTTTACAAATAGGTAAAGTTTACTCTTAAAGATGACACTGCCATATATCTTTGTCCATAAGACTCAGGGTTTCCCCTTCCAAAAGTTTACTTATTGTAGAGGAAATCAGGATTGTGTTGTCTTAGAAATATAGGCTAAGGGGATTTTTATGCCCCAGTATCGAAGATCTGGAATATTATTCTTGGTCTGCATGTGCGTGTGCAGTTAAGTGTGTGCATCAAACTTTACTGTTGGCAATAACTTTTGAATGCCTGGACCTAGAGTTATGATATTTTCATATGTGCACATGTCGAGGCACCAAGGTTATAAAACTAGTTTCATGCTCAACTCAACTGGGCATGGAATTTCAACTGCTCATAAAAATTAAATTACCAACAAATGAAGAAGTTTATTGCTTTAAGTCCCTCAGATGTTGTATTTATCATGCTAATAAATGTTAAAATGCCAACAATTGTTGGCATTTTAACATATATGAGCAGGATAAATTTTATGCTCAGCTGAGTTGAGCATGAAAAAAATTATAACCTCAGGGCCAAGTTGGTCTGTACCTGTTTTCTCATGCAGCAAAATCAGAGTTTATCACGTTGAGGCCAATATTAAATCATGCTGTCTTTTATATAGATTTTTCACAGTAGACACGATAAGGTGGTAATCAAAGAATAGACAGGCCTCCAGATAGGAGTGCATATTTGAATTTTTTCTTATTTCTCAACTAAAACGTATGTTGTGTGTGCTCAAATGAACCCCCTCACCATCTCAATGAGACTTTGGTTGATTTTGTTGGGTTTAATTCTTAACGTCCCGGTAAACAAATTTTTCAGTTATGTCAGGACGGGCTTTCATGGGTTGAACCAGTACTAAGCAAGGATAAATGTGTCTTGCTCAAGGACACAACAAAGTGACGCCCGTAAGGCTCGAACCCGCGGCCCTTCGTACTCCAGTCAAGCACTCCACCACTGAGCCAAAATCATTTCAATCATGCATTCTTATCCGAAGGCCTGATCAGTTGGTAGGCCTTCTCATGAGAAAATCTGTCTTCATGTATTTGCAATTAGCTACAGTCAATCTAAAGAAACTAGCTAGTGCTAGCTAAGCTATTTTCTTTCTATTGTGAAAAAAAAACGTGCTGGTCACATTGTTTTGATGCCCAAGCTGGTCTGCACCCATGTTGTTCCCATGCAGCAATGGCCCAGGTAATTTTTGTCACAATAAAAAATATCTATTTTTTTTTTATATACATGTACATCTAGGTTGAATGTAGGTAGTATGTATGTTTATATATTAGACAATTTACAATGCTTTTAAAAAGCAACATCTTCTGTTTGATTTTAATAAATGGTGTGTTTAACTTAATGAAATGGAGTATTGTTTAAAACCAGTCATATCAACTTTATAGTAGCCCCACCACTATTTTTTTTTGTCCTGAAAATATCCTCTGCTTTTTTTTTTAAATAAGTCTGCTGTTTGTTAAAAATGCATAAATAAAAATGTGGAAAAAAATGCTTCCTTATTGATTACAGAGAGCTGGTGTTTGAATTAAAATTTTTCATTTATTTTAATTGTTTGAACATATTAGAAATGGTTCTTATTCTTGACAACCTTATTCACTAAAATCAGCTTTTGTCTGAACTGGTTCTAAGGATTCACAATTAGGCCAAATCCGTTTTTCAATGTGCATGCTCGGACAAGAATGCTAGCTCAAACAAGAATACATGCAGAAGAACTTATCTAAGCAGTTCAAGAAAAATATGCATATATGTACAGTGGAGCATAAGAAAAATATGAGAAAAGTTGTGTGATTTTTTTTTTAGAAATTGACCTTTCTAGAATGTTTTAAAAATTATTATCTGCAATAATTTTAGGGTATTCAAGCTTTAAGGACATTTACCGTAGATACATTCATAGTCTTTGGAAAACCTTGGCTTACCAGAAATAGCCAGCATTGCCTTTTCTTTATTATGAAAATATTTGAGACTGCACACAAGATAATCGTACATATCACCATAGGTGTAGCCAAAAAACTAAAATAGATAATTTAATTTAAAGCTTTATATATTTAAGGAGGATTCCTAACAGCCCAAGGGCCACAAAGTCTCAATTTACTGTAATGCCCATTGGTAGGGTCATTCAGTTTATTCAGATGAGTACAACATATGAGCCGCTACACGAGATTTCCAACAATGTGGTATGTGCGACTAGCAAAAAGCCTCAGATCAGCCTGCGCATACGCGCAGTCTGATCAAAGCCTTTGATAGTGGCTTGAATATTCTATAAGTGGTAAGCTACTGACTGAACATCATTTGGAGTTTCTAAGCTTAAAAGGAGGCTGCACAGGTTTGTCTGAGTCTACACTTGTCAAAATGCCACTTTGTTGGAAATCTTGTGTCACAGCTCATATCAGCCAGATCATAAGACTTCTCCTATGCTGGTCGCCAAGGTTGTTAAACTTTTTTCAGGCTCAACTAAACTGGGCATTTGAATATTTATCAGTGGGATAAATACAATATCTGAGAGTTTTAAAGAAAGAACACTTAATTTTTTTTAGAATATTTCGAGTTGAGCATAAAGAAGTTTTATAACAGCAGAATCTAGGACAAAGATTTGGTACCAGTAAGGTGCATTTAAGCCCCCTGTGGCTTAGGCTGCTGTCTGTTCTAAGGCAGTGGTTCTTTTGTTGTTGTTGATTGTTACTCCCATTATGGGATTCTGTAATTGTTCTATGTTTTGTTGTGTGTTACTTTATGTCCATTTCTAGTTTTCCAATCATCTTGATGGGGAAGTGAGAGCTGGTTGATTTGCTTAGTTTGTCCTGGTGTCTTGTGATTGTTGTGTTGCTCTTCCTCAAGGTGCCATGGGTTTGTCTGCAGTTTGTGATTGTGGTATTTCTTGATCTTTCTCTTTTACTATTTTTGAGGCCTAGTCGTCTATGTCATAAGTACAGAATTCTCATATACTGGCTAATATGTAGGGGGATAGGGTTCCAATCCATTTGCATTTTGGTAGCTTTCAGACTACCAATCTAACATGCTACCGGCTGAGCTATGAGGCACACTCTAACTCATAATTATGTAGATTAGGACTAAAATATAAAATGAATCAGTAGTATGAAATTATGAAGTTTTTATTAAAAAATTGTCATAAAACAAAATGTCTGCCTTCCAGTGTTAAAGTTGTTCCAGCCTTTTTACCATCTGGCATTCTTGAGATCAGAGTCTGAAATCAAAAATAATAAAGCTCTAATCTTATTAACATAGGTCCAGATAAAGAAATTTTATTTACCTAAAAGTTAAAAAAATTTCTTACCCATTTATTTAAACATGTGTTTTGGGTGCTCAAAAGAACCGTCTCATTGAGACGATTCTTTTGAGTACCCACAACATATGTATTAGATGAGAAATAAAGAAAATAATTTTCCAATACGCACTCTTATCTGGAGGCCTTATCTATATAATGCAATTCATAATTGTATAAATTGCTTTGCTAAACAAAATGCCTGCCAGAGATAAAATAATATAAAATTCTTCAAATTATATCTAACTCACTGACTCTTCCTGGAATTGAAAACAATTTCACACAAACTTTCGCCATAATGCCCTCTACCAAAATTGCATAAATGGTTTCACTCTGTTGAATAATATGGTAGCCATGGCTAAAAAGAGAAGACAAAATATTTAACCTACATCCCCTGAACCACTAGCCAATATTTAAAATAATTTTACACAAAATTTATTCGTCATAATGCCCTTTATCAACATTGTATAAATGGTTTCGCTTATACGAACAAAATGGCAGCCAGCCTAAAAAATGGAATAAAGGGGTAGGCTTAGACAAGTGTGTGTGCTTAAACTTGTCATTGACATTGGAGGCTTTCTGCTCTGTTACTTGGAAATGATTCAGTAGGGATTTTCAGCAAGCTGCATAGAACAGAACAACAGGAAAGGTATACAGCAATCACCACAATTAGCAAAACTGATTTCAGAGTTTTTTTTTGTTTTTTTGCCTGTCAATATTCTAAACAAGCTACTCTATAAATGAGGTGTAATTATACTTTAATCCATAGAAACTGCTCAATCATTTAAAATGCTTTATGAGCTGCTGAGGTGTAGTGGATAAACCACTTGCATTGTTAACCAGGACTGTGGGTTGATCCCCCGCTTCTCCAGTATGTCAGTTGAGACTATGTTGTGGACCCATCTCAAACGCCTTTGGTGGAATGTTAAACAGAAACAAACTAACAAATGCTAGTTATCTAGGTGAAGACAGACATTACAGACCCAGATCAGACTGCTCCTGATGAGACTGTTGTGAGTCAATAATTGTTGAATCATTTTGATGGCTAGTTACCTAGATATTGACAGAAGGTGTAAATAAACTCTATTTTGTGTTACGGGCCAGGCACTCTCACCTGTATAATCTACATAAGGTAGATTTTGCATAGCTTCTTGTATAAAATCAACCTCTAACAACTAGGTTAGAGTCAACTCTTTGGCTCAGTGGTAAGAGCATTGGTTTTGTATGGGGGCGACCCGGGATCAATTTCCTGCAAAGGCACAGGAATATTTTTTCAGCTATGCTTTACTTTGTTATGGCTATCATGTCGTAAGATGGGGGCTTGTCTGGGATTGCGCATTTGTTTTGCCTAAAAAAAGGCTTTGAAGATTGGAAGTGTTTTGGCCCAGGTACTCTCACCTATATATCTACATAAGGCAGATTTCGCATAGCTTCTGCTTCTTGTATATAATCAATCTTTGACAACTGCGTCAGAGAGCTTACTCTTTGGCTCAGTGGTTAGAGCATAGGTTTTGTACCAGCTATGCTTTATTTTGTTACGGCAATTATGTTGTAAGATTTGTCATCAGGCTACATCTGATGAAAACTTCCTAGCACAGCAAAATCTCAGATATAATTTATTTCCAAATCCTATTGCTTCTGATGAGAACCCTGTGAACCAAAGACTTTAACTGAGGTTATCAGCAGACATAAAAAAGCTTAAAACAATTATCATACCATGGGTTTTAGGGGTTTAGTGCTCATATAACCTAAACACATGCTGTCTGTTGTATGTCCCCATAACAGCTCCACATCTAAAAAAGAAGACAAAATGACCACATTTATACCTTATCCTGCCAGATTTCTTTTGTCCTGAAATTGTTTATTAAGTCTAGGGCTGGCTAATCGAAGCCACAATGCTAATCGATAATCGGTCCTTGCATTTCGATATATAACCGATTAGTAATCGCTCAAACTTGACAGAGGGTCTCGGAACGTTTTGACAACTCTTGCATGGCCAACGACATTGATTTTCCCGTCATTTCGCAAAACAACACTAAGTAGCACGTGTTATAGATTCAAAAGATAATAGGTTTTAAATAAAAAGTGGCACCTTTGCTCAAAACAAGTCGTCATCCACTCTGTTGGAAGAAATTGAAAGAAAGTCGGTAATTGAACTCGCAGTCCGCCATTGTTTGTTGTTAATTTCAGCACGTTGCGTGACGTCATACAAAAGGAAGTCAAGTATGCATGACACGAACAACTTTGTGTAAAATAAGACCCGCTGTCAACGTCGGTAAAATTGAAAGCTTCTAAACTCGAATTTAACCGCGGAGAAAAACAACTTTCATGCTAGATTATTCATCTGATGAATTTTCGTGATTTTGTACTACTTTATTTAAAACAGAGGAGCGTAGGAATAACTTTTTCTAACAATCAGTTGTTGAGTTAGCCTGCAGAGTACAACGTTTTACTACTTCGTTACAGCAATTTATACGCATCTACTGTTTACGACAAAGCACTTTACGGCACTTCCGGTTGAAATAGAAAATAAAAGGAGCAAATTACGCTTGGATTTTAATTGAATAAATTGACAGAACATCCATTAAAAGTAACCGATTTTTGAATTTTCATATCGATAATCGTTTTTCTTTTGTATATCGACCGATTAACCGATATTTCGATTAATCGTGCCAGCCCTAATTAAGTCTGCTGCATATATTGAAATGCACTCCAGAGAAGCAAACACTATGAAACCTAAAGGAGCAGTCCGATCTGGGTCCATATTGTTTGCAATATAGGCTACCAATGTACGAGGGTCAGTCAAAAATAACTGAGCTCTACCTCATAACATTTGAATTAAGAAAAATGGACATATATTTTGATGATATTTCATTGAAGTTGTATGTCATCTATTTAATCACCTAATTTATTTCTGTTGGGAAGCTTTTTGTAACGGTTGCTAGGCAACAGAATATGATCTGTCAAAGGGGTGCGTTCACGCTGTGATACATCTAAATCTAAGCGTTGCTATGGAAACAGTAATGTTAAAGCAACGCTTTATTCACTGTCGCCTGATACCTTGAACATGTACCTATTCAGTGTCACAGAACAGAAACCAACTGAACCCAAATTATAGATAGTGTAGTAGTTTGATTTCAGAATTCATCAAATTTTAACATGCCTCAAGTCCTATAATTTACCCCACCCACATTCATATTTACACAATTTTAATAGAAAACATGAAACATTAGCATTATAATGCTTTAACAGTACTGCATACACAAACCAACCCTCAGACATATGAAGTTTCTTGATTTAAATGCACAATTTTGTTTATATGGCAACACAATCATCGTGTATTTGAAAATTTGTGGAATTTTGGAGGTTTTGTTGCTAGGCAACGCATACACTCAATGTTCACCTAAACATTAACGAACTTAGTGTAATGAAAAGAAAATATGATATATGTTATTCAAATAAGTGTCAAATATGCCTTTCACAAGAACTATGAAGCACACAAGCTTTTTAAAGACATACTGTAAATTTCTAGTGGCTGAGATCGTGAACGCATCACTCTGACTGACGATCTATAGTTGCCTAGCAACCATAATAGAAGCTTCACTAGGGTAATCTTTTAGGGTTAAAACATCTATGACATAATATACTTATAGAACATAATCACATTGGTTGTCTACAATACCGAACTAAAATGTTATGAGGTAGGGCTCAGTTATTTTTGACTAACCCTCGTACATAAGAGAGGGTGGGATGGAGAGCTAAGATGCCATTTATTGTATTTACTCTAGATATTCTGACAATTCTTTTACTTCTTTTCATATCCTTAAATTTGGACAGTGTTCCATGTGCCTACCTGATACAGAGTAAAATATGGCTTGGAATGACAAACATTATCATTTTTTTTCTATCCCACCCAGGTGCGTAGCCAGGAGGAGGCCTAAAGCCTGGGCTTCAACATCATTATGGACCTCGATGCGAGAAACCCTGATTTTGTTGCTTGCAAACAACAAAGACTCAGACCAGCCTGGGCATCCGGGCAGTCTGATCAGCTCCTTTGTTATTTGCTATCTGAAAAGTAAAGTAACTAGGTCAGCAGTCTGATCAGCTCCTTTGTTATTTGCTATCTGAAAAGTAAAGTAACTAGGTCAGATATCTCTTAACCCTCCATTTTATTTGGTGGGCTTCAACATGATATAGCCTCTTGCTACGCCCCTGCCACCCTCACACTCTTGATAGATTCAGATTTATATATTACATGATATATGCATGCAAACAACAAAGGAACAGACCAGACTGTGCATCTCTACAGTCTGATCGGCACCTCTGTTATTTGCTTTCTGCAACATATGATATCAAAACTTGCGTCATACATAACTTCAACATTCTAGCTGATGAGCAGGCTGGTTTGAGCATAACCTGGTCAGAAACCCTGAACACAGGCCCCAAGGTTATAAAACTTTTTTCATGCTCAACTGAGCATGAAATTTCAACTGGTCATAAAAACCGACAATAAAAGAATTTTCTTGCTTTAAGTCTCTCAGATGTTGTATTTATCATGCTAATAAATGTTAAAATGCCAACAATTTATGAGCATGATAAATTTCTTGCTCAGTTGAGTTGAGCATAAAAAGTTTTATAACCTCGAACCCTGAACACAGGTTTTCTCGCAACGAGGCCAATATGATCAGTGTCTTGGGGAATGCATCTCTAATGGGTATTCATCATTTTCAAAATCAAGCTATAATTTTTACTCGGAAATAATCCGAAAAATTACTGAGATGTTATTTCAAATGCTGTTCTTACCTAATTTTTTAGCATCTCTTTTTTGTACCTTCAGCACTAAAGCTCCACCAAGTTTTTCTTTCACAGATTCTAGGTATTCTGAATCTGAAACCAGGAACAAGCCTTATTCACACATACTGTATTTACCCATAACATTCTGACCTTAAGAGTTTTACCCTTGTCCTGCTGAACCCGAATATATCCTGGTTTGAAAACACTGTATCCAGATCAGCTGGCTTTTGATGAAGCCATCTGATCAGGATCCGCACTGTTTTCCACAACAATTAAAAATACTTGCTTACAACTGAAATGCTGCCGGGTAACAGTACAAATACTGTAAATTTGTTAATTTTGGCAAGGGTTTGCAAAACTTCGCATAATAAAATCATTGAGAAATGTCGAAATCAGTCTGTCGTTAACTGCTGTAGTTTATTTATGTCCTAGTCGCAAATTTGAAACGTGGCAAATATGTCTTTTAACGCAATTCGCGTAAATAAAGTTATCACGAAAATTTCCGAATTTACAGTATTGGGGAGGAGTATAGTACATAAAATTATTCAGCATGAAAAGGGTTAAAATACCACCGATTTGAGTTTCAAGACAATCCTGAAGCACTCACAAGAGACACTGAGTCACAATATATTATAGGCCAGTCATAATAGCTTTTGGGGTACCACTAATTGCTACAGAAACTTTTTTGTGCCTGAGCGAAAGTTTCTTATGTCATCTACAACATACTAAAAGTCCTCACAAAATATCTGAAAGGAAACGATATTATAATACATTAATCTACTCCTCATACAACACTTTCGGCGGCGGCCCTCTAAGTCCACCGTAGATTGTACTTTCTCTGCCTAGGAAACGCTTCCGGTTGTATGGACGACTCAAATAAAATCTTTGTCGCAGTTTTCCTCTGACCATAACAAACAGGTAATTATCTTTGAGTAGTTTTTTTGCCGATCAACGTTTTTTTGATCATCGCCCAAAGGCAACTGACGCTCCAGTGCATTTGTAAGAGAAAACTAAGCTCAATATTCCCTGGTGTCACATATTTTCGTGGCTATAATTCTCGCACCACTTTTATTGTTATTTTATTTTATATCACATAGAAATCGTCACGAATCATAGCAATCAGAAAGAAAATATGAAATATATATTAAATTGCAGGAAAATTATATTTTATTCATATTATTAAAATATGTTGCGCTCGAATTTTAAAAGTACGGAAGCAAATTAGTGTCATCATGGAATTGAATATACTTGTACAAAGCGTTTTTGGGCGATTTTCGAAGCATTTCTACGAATAAGATAGCAAGGATCAGGTTTAAAGCTTGATCTCACTTCTGAAGAAGGGTTTCAATTAAAAAAGATTCGTTTATTATCTTGAAAATAGAAAGAATCAGTTGTTAGATGTCTCTAATAAGTAATTAGACGGCTTTACTGCTCTGTATAAAACTACCTCCGTGGTGGGAACAGTGGCCATTACTGCTTTGTATAAAGCTACCTCCCTCTGGGGAACAGTGGTCAGTACTGCCCTGTATAAAACTACCTCCCTGATGGGAACAGTGGCCATTACTGCCCTGTATAAAACTACCTCTATGGTGGGAACAGTGGCCATTACTGCCCTGTATAAAACTACCTCTATGGTGGGAACAGTGGCCATTACTGCCCTGTATAAAACTACCTCTATGGTGGGAACAGTGCCCATTACAGCTCTGTATAAAACTGCCTCCCTGGTGGGAACGGTGGTCATTACTGCTCTGTATAAAGCTACCTCCGTCGTGGGAACAGTTGTCAATACTTCCCTATACAAAAATAGTGAGTATGATCAGGAAATATCCCATCACAAACCACAGACAACCCCATGGCACCACGAGGAAGAGCCACTCAACCATCACGAGGCACCAGGAAGACAAATTAAGCAAAGCAACCAGCTCTCTCTTCCCGAGAAAGATGATTGCAATACTAGAATGGACATAAAATATTGTTAGAACAGACAGCAGCCTAAGCCAACGGGGGGGGGGGGGGGGGGGGGGGGGGGCTTCAATGCATTTTACTGGTATCAAATCTTCGCCCTAGATTCTGCTGTTTTTGAAGTACAAGAAATGTTCAGCTCGCATGGAGGCCTTCTAACTAATGCAATGTATCATCATGGAGAAAACAAATTAGCACACCATGAAGAAACAATGAAAATGGCTCATGACTCACAGATAGTCAGAGCTAAAGAAAACCTCAAGTTGAGCCTCGGTGGGTCCAGCTACAGATAAGCATCAGGCACCAACCCACCGATTAAAGCTTTACACCAGAGCCATCATAGAGTCTGAGGCCTGACCCACCGTCATGCAATTAAAGAGGAAATCATAGCTATAAACTGTGACTGGGTTTATAAACCAGCCATGCAGACTGTCGCATGATAATCAAGTTATATCCAACCCTTATATAACGTTTTACAATCTTTTTGAATTGATCACTAAAATTAGATTTTCCAACAATTCGTTTGAATTTATAAACTAAATCACCGTAAATATAGGTTCTGATATGCCTTGTTGCAGAAGAGTTTTAACCCAATGTTGTATTTAACAATTAACTCTGAGTGTCTGTAATAGAATTTAGAAAATGCTTCATGTTTCATGATAGCTATAACCTTGTTTTAATAACTAAGCAGTTAAAAATAAGTTTCTGTTGTTGAAGTCATCAACATTAGAACACACTCTAGCAAAATGAATAAGCTGAGAAATATATACACCATAGGAAGGGGAGCGAGGAACATCTCCATCAAGGAATGGGAAATTTACTATTTCAAAATTAAAATCATCCAGTTTATCATAAATTTTAGAAGAAGCTATGCCATTTGTTATTGACAAGTTCAAGTCCAAAAACAGAGCTTGAGTATCAGAAGAATTCGCCTTATTTAACTAAAGATCAGCAGGATATATCTGACCTTCCATTTGTTCAAAGTAAGGATTATCAATATTAAGTAAGTTATCTAAATATCTGGAGGTGGAGTTAAAAGCTTCAATAATATCAGTTTGATTATTATCTGACAGTGACAACATAAAGTCTCTCTCATAACAAAACACAAACAAATCTGCAACAAGAGGAGCACAATTAGTACCAAAGTTTTGAATATCGGGAATGTTGGTCACTAGTGCCCTGTATACAATTTTCTTCGTCTGATGAACTATTGTGCAAATTGCCTTATCTAATGTTGGTGACCACTATGCCAATTGGTAGAGGGAAATGCTTATCTGGCCTGTCCGATCTATCATACAATCCCATTTTTAAGTCTGCTGAATGCAACACTAATGATGTATACCATCGGGATACCTTAATTAACTATATTAACATCTTAAGGTGTTCATTATTATACTTCTTGAACAGAGCAACATATGATCTGTCCAAAAGGAACCTGTCAAAAGTCAGCCCCATGGCTAAGACAACGGTTTTGCCCAAGACAGGGGGAAGTCTTTATAGTTTGCTACCACTGTAACTACAGGCACATGGTTGTTGTGCGAAAAATCGAGAAAAGAATATAATTTAATCACACATCAGATGTTAAGTGCCTGAAATTATGACAAATGAACCTGGACAACGTTGAGAGGACAGAAAGAAACACAATAAAAAACAACAACAAAAAACATACAGTGTGCAAGAAAACATACGATAATATAGGCCTAAACTTCAGCTAGCCGTTTTTTAAAGCTATGACTTGTTAAACATATAAACAGATTACGCTACCATACGAAACCGCACCCAATTCGCTGTTGCTGCAACTGTCGTGTAAACTGACATCGATCCATTACATGGGAAAAGGGATCACAATAAATTTTGCGAACAACATATTGGGGTTTTGATGTTGATTACCATTAATAAAGAGCCAAAATTGAAATGTCAGAGAATAATGATTTCCTAAAAATGAAAGAATAAATCTTTTATCAAATGAATAACAGAAAATAATAAACACTAGGCTATTTTGGAAGATCCTATCCCCATCTCTATAGCTCCGCACATAACCTATAGCGTCATATTTAAGGACATATTCAAACAGTGCAGAGTTTGATCAGACGCTGGAGAGCTCTCCATCGCTCGGCGTCTGATCAAGGTTTCACTGTTTGCTCACTGGAATGATAAATGATAGAAATAAGACAAAATCAACGTAAACCCTACAATTGGGAATAGGCTTGGCCAACGAACACGGTAGTAGTTTGTCAAAAAGGTTTTCTTTTTAAATAATATCGACGGTTCTTGTTAAAGTCTGCCGCATGAATAAGAAACACGAAAAATCGTTTTTAAGTACACCTGTTCACGTTATTTTCTCTTGAACTTTTCGATATGCGAAAAGAAAAAGCTGCAGCATTTTGACAGAATTTTCAACCTGGTGTTTTTGCTGTATTTTTCTGTAATTAGATGGAATTTTGGCATAGTTTTGGTTCTTTTCAATGGGGGAGTATTGCTGTTGGTAGAATGGACATAAACTGACCCAGTTACTGCACAACTGATCTGCGGCTTTGTTTTCGCATATGCGAAAATCTGGTTTTCTCATGTCGCGGCTCATATAGTATAACTGGGGTTTACACGGGTATACATTTTCTCTTATTTTTTGCTCTAAAACAGAGATTGTGGGTACTTGTTAGAACCGCCTCAGAGTGTACCCACAATCTATGTTTTGAGCAAAAATAAGAAAACTATCTGAAAATTATCTTTTTTTCAGCCGTAAAATATTGCAGTATATTGCACTGACATGTTTGCGTAATGTTTGTAATGTCTGGCTCAATTAGATTGATGAAGTTTCTTTTTTCAAAATGATTGTGGCTTCATATCCATAGCAGTAATGTTATATTTAAATTTATTCTTCATTGTAAATAGCTAGAGTTTCCAATCATACAAATCTGAAGTTGGTTGATTACAGTACCATTGAAATGAGTGGGTGGGGTAATCCTACCCACCTGCTGATATTTGGTTAGCCACTTTTATAGAAGATATGATGCACCACATAAAATAAGCCTTCTTAAAGTTCTTGTATTCTGTTGTTCATGAACTGCATATTGCTAGGTACTGTAGTGTCTTGTATATACCAACTATGTTTATTTACCAATAGTAACACAGATTTTTTTGCGGATTTTAGGTGCCTAACTCATATAAAAAAAAAATATATTTCCCATCATGCAACATTTGAGGACTTTTTTTCTGAGTTGCATATAGGATTATATATTTCAAAAATGCACTTTTCGTTTCTGTAGCAATTAGTGGTAGGTTTGACCCAAATATTGGCTAAAATGACTGGCCTATAATAAAGGATTAACTCTAGCCAAGGTGAACCTATAATTATAATTTGAACAAACATTATAGGGCCTACTGTCCTGCCAGCCAAGAGTGACAGTGACGTCGTGTTTTGTTTACAATTGTTAAGTAAAACATAAACTTGTACACTCCACTTGAGCTAATGCGAATCGAGAGATCACATGTGTATTAATCCTATCCTGTGGATAGGATTAATACACAAGGGATCTATCGATTCTAAGTCCCTGATAACTTTGTAAATAGATCATGACGTCACTGTCACTCATGGCTGGTAGGATAGTCCCCAGGATACCTACAAAGACCAAAGGTCAATGGCCCTATGTTTCTTCAGAAGAGAACATTAAGGATTTTTTTACCTTTCATGTGCATGGTAGCCATTTGTACATTTAACCTGGATCATATATTTTGAATCCTTCATCATTTAAGACAAGCTGTTCCAAAGGAAAATATTGTGTAAATTTTTTTTCTCATACCAATTATGAAAAGTTCAAATCATTCCCGAATTTACTGACTGTCACAGTCTGTGGGCAAAATCTCTTACATCACTGGCTAAGTTTTTAATACATGATAAGGAAACAACGAAATTAACCCTGACAGTCTCACTAAGGGAAATAATCTATATGGGTTGTTGCCAGTTAATCCTATTAGGGTAGCCTCCCCAATCACTTTGTTTGGGGTTAAATAATCCATGATTTGTTAAACTCCAGCTGTTAAGATTTTAGACTTAATTTTTCGCAATAACTTTTTTATCTTCAATTTTAGCAAAATATGTTCGCGATGAAAAGTATTCAGGAACATCTCCGCCAACTTCTCCAAATGGTTCCAGCATTCTAGATGCTGCAGGTTCCTTTGTGCTTAGATGCACACTTTGAACATTTTAAGCAAGGCGCAAATAAACCAAGTCTAAGATGTCAGTCAAAAAGTTACATTGCACCGCCCTAATTCAATTACTAGACCGATGGATGGCTAGTTTGAATATAATAGAAATTGCGCCTGAATCGCTCGTGCGTTAAGCTAGTAGGGTCATCTCAAAACTGTTCATCTCATAGCACGTGCATAAGAGGAAAATTGGACGTCATGCGATAACCCAGCCTTTGTTCCTACAAATGAGCCTGCTTTAAGTTGATCCTGCATATGCAGGTAAATTCTGAATATGTTAACGGCAGTTTTATGTTATGCACAGCCTTACTGAAGAACGGGATATGCACCGCTTCCGAATATTTTTTTGAAACTACCCCTTTCTGTCACACCTATCCGAATTATACCTGTCATTAAAATACTTAGAAATTTAGGACGAAATCAATTAATTGCAAAATCTTCATCTATATACACAAAAATCTGTTTGCGCCACAAGCACAAGACCTTTCGGAGAAGTTGGCGGAAACTCTCCTCTACAACTTGCATCGTGAACACATTTTACTAAAATTGAAGATAAAAAAAGTTATTGCGAAAAATTAAGTCTAAAAACTTAACAGCTGGAGTTTAGTCCATACTCACCAACCCAAAGTAAACAGATGAAGACTTGGGCCAATATTTAGGCTTCTAGTCTTCTAGTGATCTTAGGCACATGTAGGCACTGAAATCTCATGAACTGGCTCAATTGATTCATGACATTTGTTGGCATTTTAACATTTATAAGCAGGATAAAATGTGATACTCAGTTGAGTTGAGCATGAAAAAAGGCAAGATAAGAAACCTGTATTGTCAGACCCTAGAGCTATAGTTAACATGATACAGCGATGTTCCAGTGTGTAAAAGGCTTCCATGATAACGTGTGTAAATGGCAACATTTCATGTTTTGCAATAAACATTAATAAAATTTTACTAAATTGTCTTACAGTTAAAACAGACTTCAGCATTTGAACAGCTTTGTGGTTTATTGATAGCATCTTTTAATGAAAAATATTATGTTTTTTTTTTTCTTTTTTCCAGAATCGGCTGTATTTGATAACGTATTTGACAAAAATTAATTATTTGAGTTAGAATTACAACATAGGTGCTCAGCGGACATGTCTCATTGCCATAAAATATCCTGAATTTTATCTCATTCCCTAGGAGCAATAGTCATGCATTTTGATCAGTTCTGTTAAGGCACCTCTTAATATTTTCTGGACACGACATAAAACATTTTTTACTTCCCCATCAGCGTGTGTATTGATTTTTTTTGCCATGATGGCATATGTGACCTTTGGTAGTTATGTTGATTATGTGTCATGTGTGTCAATTTATTACACACTGCAATTGAAATTATAAACTAGAGGACCTGAAGGTCCTGATGCCCTCACCTGATCTCCTTAATAATGTTAAAATAGGTCAAGTACAGCTTATAATGGAACAAATTTTGTTTAACCATATATGGGGGCTGCAGCCATTTTGGTCAAGTGACCTAAACAATCTAATGAATTATCCATCAAACAGCCCAGTGATTTCTGAGAAAAAGATGTTTAGATAGGTCTGTGGTGGTCCAAATGAGTGGCCTTGGATAAAAGGTCACAGGTCAGCTTGACATTTGGTACTTAATATAAAACCAATGTCTCATTAAACAGTTAATGAAAAATGAACATTTTAAGATATTTCCCAAATAAATGCATTAGGAATCAAATTTGACCTTGCCATAAAGTAGGTCAAGGTCAACCTAGATTCATCATTTGTGCAAACCTGGTACGGCCCACATCCTCAATGCTACATACCAAGTCCCAAAGCCAATGGCCTTTTGGTTCCAGAGAAGATGATATTTAAAGTTTTTACCATTTATGGGTGTGGTGGCCATCTTAGTAATGTGACCATAATAGTTTTTACAAATTTTGGCAAACCAATCATAAGGAAGTGCCATATGAAATTTGATTTCAATTGGCCTAGTGGTTGCTGAGAAAACTTATGTTTTAATATGTTGCTTGGACTCCAATATGAGCGACCTTGGCTGAACATATCAAGTGAGAATAATGACTTTGGCTTCCACAGTTTTCAAAAAAATCAACCTTTCAAAAAATTCCATTTAAATGCATTAGGAAGCAAATTAGACCTTGACATTAAGTAGGTCAAGGTCATCTTGGGATCATCATTTGAACATACTTGGTTGGCCCCACATCCCCAATGCTACATACCAAGTCCCAAGGTCATCTGCCTTCTGGTTCTGGAGTAGAAGATTTTTTGGGTTTTTTTTTACCATAAATGGGTGTGGCGGCCATCTTGACCATGTGACCAGGACCATTTGAACAAACTTTTGTTCTGGCATCCTAAGGAGTCTCCATATGAAATTTGAGTTTAATTGGACCAGTGGTTTCAGAGGAGAAGATGTTTGAAAATGTTGACAGACGGACGGACAGACGCTGGAGTGACTGGTATACTATTAGCTCACCCATGAGCCTTTCACTCAGGTGAGCTAAAAAGTGAAGACAGAAACTGAAGCCTGGCCCTGAGTTTTTATAAAAACTTTTTTTCATGCTCAACTCCGCTGAGCATGAAATTTATCCTGCTCATAAATGTTTAAATGCCAACAATTGTTGGCATTTTAACACTTATTAGCATGATAAATTTAACATCTAAGAGATTTAAAGCAGGAAACTTCTTCATTTGTAGGTATTTTAGTTTTTATGAGCAGTTGAAATATCGTGCTCAGTTGAGTTGAGCATGAAAAAAGTTATACAATCTCCGGGCTAAGCTAATGAGTCTGAGCATATTGCAATTGGGTTGCAGTCCCTTGAAATGAGTTCTCTCACACCATCCAGCCAAAACAATTTCAAATGCTTGCACATGGTACATTTTACAAAGAAATAGTTTCGCTTTGGGACTTCATGTAAACGTTAAAAAAATGTTGTACCATGGAAGCAATAGTGTAAAGAAGTTAAAATATAAGTCTTACCTATAAATTTCTTACTGAACACATAATGTAAGGCTTCAGCGGGAATCTCACACTGTTGTACTTGATCGGCACATTCCTTAGCCAACAGAGTTCTCATTATGTGCTCACCACTACCTGCAAAAGTCAAGAGTTTTTTACTCTTTCTTTACTCTTTCCTTGCCAGTGGCAACTTTTGTCATCTGCTGGAAACCTTTGCAAACAGTTTGGACACTGATCAGGACCAACAGAATGTCGGTCCTGATCTGGATCCTAACTGTTTGAAACTCGGATAGTGTTCCTGATCTATTATGGTAAATGTTCTTAAATTTCAAGCACTCCTGGCTAGTTGCCTGCCAAAAAAGCCTAGACAAACAGGGCAGACACAGTCCAGACTGCTTCTGAAGAAGCAGTTTGATCAAGGTCTTCCATGTTTGCTACTCTGACAAACATTTTGTAAATTCTAGCCCCGATACCCATCGTTTTATTTGAAAAGTGCTCAAAATTTTAAAACATTTACCGTATATACTTAAATGAACTACAAGTAAGAGTTTTTAACTCTTTGAATTCTTAGAAATTTTGCATGCTTTTTGCTGTCTGCTGATTTTTTTCAAAGTTAATTTTTTTGAAAAATTCTTTCAGGAATACTATCAGAGCATCAAACAGTTTGGATCCTGATCAGGCCCGACATTTTGACGGGCCTGATCTGGGCCCAAGCTGTTTGCAAAAGTTACCAGAAGACGGCACTAGAAGGTAAGAAGTTATTTTTTTGTGCTTAAAGATTGTTTTTATCTTAACATTACCCTTATCCTGCTAATAAATTATTTTCGTGAAAATGTTGCCTGCTTTTTATAATGCTTCATATATTCAAATGCACTCCAGACTACTTTTTATCATGGAAGCAAATACAATGAACTCTGCTCAGACTGCTTCCACGTAAGAGCAGTCTGCTCTGGGTCCATATTGTCTGCAATATACAGTAAAACCTGTGTAAAACGGCCACTCAAAAATAGACACAACAAAGATTTTAATGACAAATGGTAGCTTAATGAAGGTCAAACATTTTGCAGAATGCTCTCCCTGCAATACTTTTGACCTACATTAAGTGAAAATTGGTCTTGAAAAACAATTTTTGGTCTATTTGAGAGTGGCCATTTTACACAGGTTTTACTGTAGGCTTCCAAAGTGTATAAGCAGATAAGTTAGCAGATGACAATTGTCCTGAGTGGTAAGAAACATGATGTTAGAATGACAACAGGTTGTGTTGATTCAATATTTAAAGCACAATGCGCAATTCTTATGAGGTCATTGAAATTGACAACTACGTCATTTTGAATACATTGCAGAATTTTCATTTCCCAGAATATTCTTTTTTTGTCTATCAATTTGGACTAAAAACATGCTGAACCTAATATCGGCAAAATATGTAAGACCAATATTATTTTGATTACAAAATATCTTAATCTTTATTGGAATAATGTAAAAGATTATAGTTTTTACCTAAAAAATTGACTGCTTTTAAATAAGAATTTTCAAAATTGTTTATGGTTTCAGATGGATGCTTTGGGCTGAGTTTAATACCACATTGCATCATTTTACAATGCAGTGCATATTTGGACAATTGATTGGGTTTTATTTTTAGATATACACTTACTCATTTGTGTTCCTCCAAATATTGACCTAATTTGTGGACTTGTTTTAATTTTCTTATGTGGGTTACTATCAGTCTCCGAGGATACCGACTATTCATAATTGCTTCAGACAAAAGTCACTTCATCTTCCCTTGCCTAAATTTTTGTTTACCCTCAATACAGCTGTTGTTAGGCAGTATGGGCCAGTCAAAACTTCTAGTGGTACAAAATTTGATTATAGCTGACAGTTGCATAGCCATACATTCAAGGGCCTAGGAAACCCAAATCATATATAAAGTTTGCCATATGTACAGAACATATTGGCTTACGGATGAACATTGAGCAGTCATAAAAACGAATGGCTGAGACTGCTCTTGTCTAAATTGTGAGGTCTTGAATATGTACAGTCTGCTTGATAGGTCAGTGCATTGAGGGTAAGCCCGTTTGGTCGCTTCTTCAAGTTACATAAAACCTGTCAGAGCGGTGTATAGACAAAGAATATATTATTATTTGGTACACTTTTCAGACATGTTGCATTGCTGGTTACAGAGATAACATGCTATGATCAGAACTTTCAGATCATCCCGCATACATATTGAAATAACTGTTTGATTAATGAACAAAATGTTACCTGAGGTTGCCACGGCAACACCAGGTCTATCACATCTCTCATTGTACGCCCAACATCCAGCACCATACACAGCTGCCTGGAAAGTAGAAACATATCGGCCCTAGCACATGAGATTTTGATACTTATCGCATATGTGCAAAGACATCCTTTAAACGACCATGCTTACTTATCCGTTGGGGCAAGAATTCTCAATTTGGGTCTGAGTCTTCATCAACATCCATACTTTGTGTATACCAGCAATGAATGCTCTGGTGAGTCTGCGCATATGCATGCTTGCCTGAGCATTCGTTGCTTGACAAAATGAAAAGTACGCAAATCTGATGTAATGGCCCATATAAAGATACAGGAATATAATTCCCTATTTGACCAAAATAAGTGCACATGTGTTCTCTTATCATATGACGTTGTGTCTGGGAGTGAAATAACTCCATGCAATAAAATCGATAAACCCCTAGTGGTTTACAGATTTTCGGAACGCTGTCAAAATGCTCAAAAACAATTAAGTATAAAAACGTATTAGAAACTAATTTTGTAAAAGCCTGTAGGTAAATATCAATTCACAATCATGGCATGTCTAAGGGCTTTAGTTATGAGTGCTTTCAATGTAATTAATTGTCTCATTTCTCAACCAAAACATATGGTGTGGGTACTAAAAAGAACTGTCTCAATGAGACGGTTCTTTTAAGCACCAAATTATAGGTTAAATCTAATGTGTAAGAAAATATTAACGATTTTACGCTCAAAAATTGTTTTTATCTAGACTATGATATATACAGTATGCAGATATGATACACCTCAGTGCACAAGTCATACTGGTTGACCTTGAAACATTTACAGGTAATAGTCAAAAGTAATTGACAGCACACTTCTTTAGATGAAACAATGAAATCTTCTTAACCCGAATTTTTGGCAAGCGCATCACTTTCGTCTCAAGTTTTATGCCGCAAACGTAATATTTACATGTATTTAGGTGAATACTCGACGAAACTTTGACTTTCTGTGAAATAAAATTTTATCACAAAAAATATCCCCACCCTCCTTAACCCTAGAGTCCTGGCATAATTATGCAATATTTTCAAAATATTTTTATTTTGCTAGGTGCACTAAATGTAAAGGTTTGATTTACGCCCAAAACTATAGTTGTCAATTATGCATTATCCTAGCCACAGGCTGTCAAAATTTGGGCAGATTGAATAGGAAAGTGTCCGAGGTCCTTTGATCTTGCCATAAAGTTAGTCAACTTGAGATCATCATTTGAACAAAAAAATAATTGGGCCCACATCCCCAATACTACATACTAAAGCCAAAGGTCATTGGGCATGGTGGCGATCTTATTCATGTGACCAGGAAGATTTGTACAGAATTTTGAGGTCTCCATAGGAAATTAGACTTTAATTGGCCAAGCAGTTTCTAAGAAATATACATGTATGTTTTAATATATTGATGGCAAAAGTCGACCTTGACCTTTGTAACTTATCTATAGTCATTATCTCATTGCATTAAACATTCAGACTTTTGTATCCAGAACATTTTTAAAGGGCCTTTACCATATATGGGTGCAGTGGCCATCTTGGTCAAATGACCAGGATCATTTGAACAAACTTGTTCCCCCATGTAAGGTAGTCTCAATATTAAATTCTAGTTAAATTGGCCCTGTGGTGTCAGAGGCGAAGATGTCTGAAAATGTTGGCAAAACATTGGCTGGATGGACGCCGGAGCTCACTAATAATAAATTTATTAACTGTCTTTAACTATCAGGCCTCCAGATAAATGTGGGTAACTGTAAATTATTTTTCTTAATTCGCAACCAAAACATATGTTGTGGGTACTTAAAAGAACAGTCTCAATGAGACAGTTCTTTTGAGCACCCAAAACACATGTTTAAATTGCTGGGTAAGAAAATAATTGCATTTATACGCTCAAAAATTTTGCTTAACTGGACCTTTGAAGTATATGAGTTTTATAACATGTAGGTTCTGCTATTGTCTAATCTATATTAAGAAAAATGAATGATATTTCACTTACTGGTCCGAGTCTACCTGGTTGTTTTAATGAGATTCCCCCACTGGATACTCCTGCTGCCAAGTTACCATGGCAATCAACACATACTGCACCTACAGTGTCTTGGACAGATGTGTAATTAATGTCACTATCAATCTTCTCTCCCTGAAATATGAGCCGTGACATGTGATTTCCAACAATGTGGTATTTTGACAAGTGTAGACTCGGACGAGCCTGTGCAGCCTCCTTTTAAGCGTAGAAACTTCAAATGATGTTCGTCAGTAGCTTAACACTCATGGAATATTCAAAGGACTAGCAAAGGCTCTGATCAGACTGCGCATTGGAAATCTCATGTCGCGGCTCAATGATCATTTGCCATCTTATAAGAATGATTCTCAATCATGGAGAAAACAGCTATAATAATAATGGAATGCAAAAGAATATGGCTGATTATTTAAGGTAAATGTTCTAAAATTTCAAACGACAATTACTTGCCAAGAAGAAGTAGACAAACAGCACAGACCCAGATCAGACTGCTTCGGTAAGAGCATTCTAATCAGGGTCTTCCCTGTTTGCTATCCTGACAAGCATTTGGCAAACTCTAGCCTGATAACCAACACTTTATTTGAGAATAGAACGACTTAATATGTGTTCTAAATTTTAGAACATTTAAAGTATTTACCCTTTATATTAAAACTTCATAGGTTGCTATTATATTTATCCTTAAATTCATTAAATCAAGTTTTCTTACTTAATGAAATATTTATGTAAAATGTATTGTGTTAGAATGGTGAACAGTGTTAACCCTGATCAGACACAGACCCAAATAATTTCGTCAGAAATTTGGCTGAGCCTTGTTTCTGACAAATAATTCCAGTCCTTGTGTGGAATTTTCCTTGTTCCACACTAAACATATGAAGGATACTCTTTTTCCGATCCAAACTAACCACTAATATGTGAATCAGTCTTATTGTATTCGTCTATAAAATTGAATTTTCTTGTCCTTACCATTACCAAAAATATTCCTGTCCATAACAATCCAAAATTCTAGATAGATCTACATCTTTGGGTTTGCTATGGACAGGGGAACCTTGATCTTAAAGTCAAAACGATATGGGCCAGATGCTAGAAAGCCTGTTGTCAGTGTTTGCAAACAACAAAAGCACATACCAGCCTGCACGTTGGCTGGTCAGCCCCTTTGTTATTCAATTATTGGACAGTATCATATCTAACCTTGCTACAAGTGAAACTTTTATTTTCTAGCTAGTCTCTGTAGCTGGGGAGACTGATTGAGTCTCCCTATGTCAGAAACCCCGGTTTTGTTGCTTCAAGGCCCATAATATAACTCAACACTATCACTTTCTCTAATAAATCTTTAACTGCTCAACAGCTTATTATATCTTATTCTGAGAGACTAACCTCATCCAAAGTTTTTGTGAGGTGTTTTCTCCTCTTGACTTCCAATCTCTCCTCCAGGTTGTCAAGTTTTCTCTTGTGCTTATTGTAGGTCATCATTGAACTTTCTACAACAATAGAATATAACAGTATATTCTGTCTAAAACAGCCACTCTCAAAAAGACAAAAGATTGGTTTTCAAGACCAACTATCGCTTAATGCAGGTCAAAGGCATTGCAGAATGCTTCAAGGGGGGAGCATTCAGCAATACTTTGGACCTTCATTAATCTTCCATTTGTCATTAAGATCTTTGTTTTGTGTATTTGAGTGGCCGCTTACGGCAAATTTCACTGTAAGGCTTAAATGAAATGTATACTGAAGGACTTTAAAAACGCACCACCTGCTTAAATGTAAATTTATGTCGAAAATTGAATAATTTCATTATGTGAATAATAAAATTGACAAGTTCCATCATTTAGCTTGCATTCAATAAGAAAATCGAAACGCTGTGACTTATGATTGCCGTGACGTCGCGATAATTCTGAGACAACTCAAATTCAAAAAGTCACAGAGTACCAATACCTTCCATTATGAACGAAAAAACGTTTTCGGGCCGATGTTTGTTCTTGAAAGCAAAAGGAAAGACAAATTCAAGTCATGAATTTTTAGGGCTCTAGAAACGCTCATTACGTCTATATGACGTCATTGATTTTTGATGTAATTTGCCGTTTATATCCTAATGATCAGGAATAATCAAAATCTTTGTATTGCCAACAGATACTCTTCAATCAGTTGCATTAAAGACAAAAGTGTCTCGACATGCGCTGATGTCACCCGTCTGTTATTGATGTTTGAAAATTTAACACTGACGTTAGCAAAGAAACGCTGTGAATGGGAGTGTAATAAAACGATTATTTCTGAAAACTGTTGTGTTTTTCCATTTGTTAAGACATCTGGCTACCACCTGAAAGTGTTTGTTTTCAAATCGAATCAAATTCAAATTTGTCAGACGACAATTGTTGAAAAACGCTCACGTCGATATTACGTCAGAATGTACAGTATGTGCAAATCGAAATCATGGCAAATCATGGTCCTTTTTGCAAGAGGATAAAAAATTATAAAGAAAACATCCTCATATCAATTATGTGGAAGAGACAGTGAATGTAAAATGGTGCGTTTCTAAAGTCCCTCAGTATATGTGTGGTTCCTGTTGCCTACCTACCCTAATTCTTTTAACCCTACCCTAAACATTAAAATGGTCTTTGAAGAAAAAATACCTAAAATGGGCACTTTTTCAGATTTTGTCACTATTTTCTTTGTTAAATGTTATAACAAAATTTAATAATTTCCCTACCTACCTACCCTAAATTTTGTTGCTATGCAACAGGAACCACACATATATTTCATTTAGGCCTAACTATAAATAGGTAACTATATGGATGTAAAACTTAAAAGTACATAGAATAACCATTGTACCTAGCAAAGACTCAGATCAGGGTTGGCATATGCCCAATCTGATCAGAATCTTGGCTGTCAGCATGAAGAAATTTAGAGGCAGTAATATCCCATTTATTGCACAGTAAAGACTCTGATCAGTCTGGGAAGATTCCCAAGCTGAGCTGATTTTTCTTGAGCACATCTCAGTTCTCTAAATAAGGGTATAATTAAAAAGCCTGATAGATACAGCGTAAAAGTTACAAATCTTCCACATTTGTATAAAAGTGCTTAGAATGACACTGTTTTAGGAGAGAAACACTCATAAGCATTTCATAAAGGCTTAAAATATATTTCATATGAAATGATCACTCATGTAGATCATCTTCAGCTCCCATTTTGAAATTCATTTCTTGCAACTCTGGCAAGAGACTTAGAATGAGCACAAGTATTGGGACAGTTGCTTCCCTTGTTAAATTTAAAATTATTTTGTGGCATGCTGTAACTACTGGACTAGTTCCTGTAGCCCCAACATCATAGTTGAAATAAGCTTTATCCTGTCATTCAAACTAAAATTCTGTAATATTTGTTGTATGAATAATGCCGATCTAAATTTTTAACCCAAAATATTTAGGACTGACTTAGCTACATGTATTTTTTTTATTCCTTGTCCTGCTTAACATGAATATATACTTTTTTGAAAAAAGTGTAGATTCAGATCAGCTGGCTTCTAATGAAGCCAGCTGATCAGAATCCACACTGTTTTCCACGCTGATTGAAAAATACATGTTTACAACTAGAATACTGAAGGATAATAGGATAAAAATTGGAGAGCAGAATAGTACATAAAAATATTCAGCAAGACTAGCGTTAATATAAGACCCCCTATTTCATTCTTGGTGGGTGCGGCAATGACTACTGCACAATGACTAGCACTTTATGTACTGATGAATTCTTCCTTCTTGTTTGATACAATAAACTTAGGATGGTCCATTGCATATATCGATGGGTCACAGCTTATAATTTCCAAATGAAATTGCATTTCTCTCTCTGAGGATCTTTTTTGTGTTAGGAACCTGATGTTATGGCGAATTTTGCAAATTTTACCTGGGTCTTCACAGTTTTGCAAAAGCACACATTTAAGAGTGACCAGAAAACAAAATGTTAGTAGATATGTGATGCAAAACATCTTAGGAGAGTTTTGCCGAACATAACATAACACTATTTCACAGTCAGCTGTTAAAGAGTCATTTTCCTAAACCTAAGACTCCAGTTGAACAGGAACATGTAAAATATGGGGAAGATATCTTTTGTTTGTTTTGATTCTTTATGTTTCAATCAACAATTGTTCAGTCTTCACAGGCTGAACCAGTACTAAGCAGCAGATAAGTGACTGGCTCAAGGATGCCACACAGTGACTGAACTGGTGGCGAGACTTGCACTAGCAACCCTTCAAACCCCAGTCTTGCGCTCTACTGAGATACGCTCTCCCGAGCCACTTTGCTCCTCTGAAGGACATCTAAAACAGCTAAAACAATTTATGCATACCTGTTTTAAGGCTTTCTGGTGAAACATGTTCAATCCCATGGTTCTTGGCCCACTCACTGGCTCCCTTCCCCACCATGATACTGTCAAAACATACATGTAAAGAAATTCAAGTTGATTTATCAATACCGTCAGAAACATACATTTAAAGGGAACCAATATGACTGATATTGTCAGATAGAAAAAGGGAACCGACAACGAATGATTGAGACTCAGACAGTAACAAACATACATGTAATTATATGTAATATGTATGTTTCAGAATGTGGCCTGAACTAATGAAGGGAATCTTTGTTGCTCTTACACTTGGAAGGAAAGAAAGTAGATGACAACAAAAAGCATTATACTAAATTGCCGAGGCATAACAATTTATATTTATTAAACAAGGTTACAGAAGTAAAGAAATTATTTTTGAAAATGATATTTTGTTTGTTTGTTTGTTTGTGTTGCTGCTTTATGTCCTAGTCAACAATTTTTCAGTCATGTCAGGACATTTCCTGGGTTTGAACAAGTATGAAGCAGAGCATAAAGGCTAGGTTCCTGTCATATGGACCAATCCGATACTATGCATACAGTAACAACTATATCCCAATGTGATTCAATAAAATGGTGAAACTGATAAGTTGAGTTCTACTTCTTAAAAAAATACTATATGCTATGGTGGTGGAACTTGGAACAATAGAATAAGAATTTCCTAACTCTATCAGTCAATGTGATATTTTTATTTTTCAAATGATATGTCTGCCAGTCAGTTATGTCCAAATATTTACTGCAAATAATGGTTACCTCCCTTTGACCATCTGCATTTAATTGGAGAGAAACGGCAAGTTTTATTCAACAATTTGAAAGAGCATAGTGTGCTTTTTATATCTAATGGTGAGAAAGACATGTTGAATCATTCTAAGAGCAAGAAAAAAATCCTTTCTCTGCATTGAGGTCTATGGAAAATTAATAACAGGATCATAACCTTAAAGTTTCTTGCGTCCGTACAGACACAACACAGTGTCTCAAACTAGCGACGACTCTATCTCAAGCCTAGCACTCTACCACTGAGTCACTGTGGACCTCAAAATGCTACTTTGACTAGCCTTTCTGCATGAAACGATTGGCTATCTCACTTCCATCTTCGAGGGATAATTTGAACTCAAGACTAAATGTGGTGTGTGATTATAAGGGGTCTGAACTAGGCTACTGCCATTCTAAGCAATTAGATATTGTTCGTCTACTGAAGTAGTATTGATTTTCAAAACAGACAATTTTTGCTAGGGTTTAGCTCCAACAAGCCACAACAGTCTAAGATCTTATAGCTGTCATTTTGACAAAAAAAAATGAACCAAACTCCTTCATGCATATGTTCAATGTGTCCACATTGTGAAGGCAAAGTATCAAGTTGCTGCATCAAAACCTGATGTAGAATTTGATCGGCTTATGAAGGCATTATCCATACAAGCATAAGCATAAATCCTATATAAAAGCCATTCAGAATTACAAAGGAAAATAACTCTTAATAGAATTGGCCCCTAGCCCTTACTTTTATGTTTAAAGTATTTGTCTTGTAGATATGAACATGTGTGCAAAGTTTGGTAAAAAACCATCACTCACTCTTCAGGATATTAAGGAAATAGACACAGTTATAGACACATGCACACACACACACAGACTGACAAGGTGAAAACTGTATACCCTTCCACAAACACAGTTTGTGGGGGATATAAAAAAATTGAATATTCTACATTTATATTACCAAGGCGGTATTCTGCCAAGTAACATAGACTCTTCTTTCTGACACTCAACAAGCTTCTTAGCAACAAGGATTGGATTCTTGACATCTGAAAAAGAACCTTTAAGTGATTGGATTCATCCCAAGTTTTGGTGAAGACAATGTTTATAACTTTGTGCATTATTACCCAGGCCTCTTGATAAGAGTGTGTAGAAAAAAATTATTTCTCAACCAAAACATAATTGAGCTGCGACATGAGATTTCCAACAATGTGGTATGTGCTACAAGCAAAGCCTCAGATCAGTCTGCGCATATGCGCAGTCTGATCAGAGCCTTTGCTAGTCGCTAGCGTATTCTATGAGTGTTAAGCTACTGACTGAACATCATTTGCAGTTTCTAAGATTAAAAGGAGGCTGCACAGGCTCGTCTGAGTGTACACTTGTTAAAATACCACATTGTTGAAAATCACATGTTGCGGCTCTTATGCTGTGAGTACTCAAAAGAAAGTTGTACTCTCTGCAGACAGTTCAGAATTAAGATAGATTGTCACAGTTTAGGTGATGATGTTTAAGTGGAGAAACAAAAACAAATCAAAATATGATTTTATGCTAAAAAAATTAAATATGAAAATTCCTATTGGACTCACCTCTCACTTTACCCGCTAAAAATGACGAAAAAGGACTTAGAAATACAAAAAAACCTGCTCATGATACTACAACTGGTTTTGCAAATTTAAGGTTTATTTATCAAAAAAATGGTTTTAATAGAGCTTCAGCCAAATTAAAGTTTGAAAGGATTTCATTCAAATAAAGGTTTTAGAGTGTTTCTCCGTGATGATAATTGCATTAGTTAGATGGCCTCCATGCGAGCTGAACATTTCTTGTACTTCAAAAACAGCTGAATCTAGGGCGATGATTTGGTACCAGTAAAATGCATTTAAGCCCCCCGGTGGCTTAGGCTGCTGTCCGTTCTAAGGCGGTGGTTCTGTTGTTGTTGACTTTTTGTTTATTGTTACTCCTATTGTGGAAGTCTGTAATTGTTCTATGTTTTGCTGTATGTTACTTTATGTCCATTCAAGTATTGCAATGATCTTGATGGGGAAGAGAGAGGTAGTTGCTTTGCTTAATTTGTCTTCCTGGTGTCTCGTGATAGTTGAGCGGCTCTTCCTCGCGGTGCCATGGGGTTGTCTGCGGTTTGTGATTGTGGTATTTCCTGATCAAACTCACTTACTATTTTTTATATGTTCCAATAGGTGTGGTCTGGTCATTACTGAAAAAAGAATTTTTAACTTTGATGTGCATAACATTATATAATTGTTGCCCTTGAGTGAGGGTGACATGACGATTTGTTCCCCTGAGGCAGGTAATATTGCCAAGGGCAAAGCGCCAGGCCAATATTACCTGTCCAGGGTGAACAAATCATCATGTCATCCTCTTTCAAGGGCCACAACTGTTTTATTATAATGAATCACTTTTGATAAGCCTGGTCTTTGCACCCTTACTTACTTTTCCCCATTTGCCTCCCTGATATCAGTATAAAATGATAGGGAATCAGGGAATCGTTGAAATCCTTTATTTCAAACATTTCGAATTTTTCGGATGTTCAACTCTCTTTTAATAAGTCTCAGAAGCATTTGACAGCAGATTTTTTGTTCTCTTAATTTAATAAAGTCTTTTTCCTCTAAAAGTCCTAGTAATGTACAGTAAGACCTGTGTAAAACATTCACTCAAAAATAGATAAAACAAAGATCTTAATGACAAATGGTAGCTTAATGAAGGTCAAAAGTGCTGTAGAATGCTCTCTTGGAGCATTCTGCAATACTTTTTGACCTGCAATAAGCGATAATAGGTCTTGAAAACCAATTGTAGGTCCTCCTTTTGTTCTTCTGTTGCATCCACCATCTTTTCGCTAGTAAACAACACCAAGACACTACAAGTGCACCTGCACTTATAATGAAGGTGTGACATTAGAGAGTAAAATTACCTGCAGACGGTAACAGGTGTAACTGACGGAATATCATCCTCCATGTGACTTGCTCTGAACCAATCGAAATTCACAACAAGCGTATGAATATTAATGAGGTATAATGAAAAAAGTCAATAAGCAATGCTTATTAGATACCCCCCGCACAGTAAGAGTCAGTGAAAAAACTTGGCAAGTTATAGTTCGAACAAGAATACCTTAGTTTAGATAAGAAGATTTCAGAAGAGTCTGTGCAAACAAAAATTATAAACTCCTTCATGCATATGTTCAATGTGTCTACATTGTATCGGCAAAGTATCAAATTGCTTCATCAAAAGCTGTAGTAGGAGTTGATCGGCCCATAAAGGCACTATCCATGCATATACAAAAGCCATATAAGGGAATAATTGTCTAAGTTCAACAAAACTTATAAACTCCTTCATGCATATGTTCATTGTGTCTACATTTTATTGACAAAGTATCAAATTGCTTCATCAAAAGCTGTGGTAGGAGTTGATCGGCCCATAAAGGCGCTATCAATGCATATACAAAAGCCATATAAGGGAATAATTGTGTAAGTTCTCACAGCTGTCAATTTGTCAAAATTATTTTTTTGTGAACCAAACTCCTTCATGCATATGTTCAATGTGTCTACATTGTATGGGCAAAGTATCAAATTGTTCCATCAAAAGCTGTGGTAGGAGTTGATCGGCCCATGAAGGCACCATCTATGCATATACAAAAGCCTTATTAGGGAAAAATTGTCTAAGTTCTCACAGCTGTCATTTTGTCAAAAAACATTTTTTCTAAACCAAACTCCTTCATGCATATGTTAAATGTGTCTACATTGTATAGGCAAAGTATCAAATTGCTCAATAAAAAGCTGTGGTAGGAGTTGATCGGCCCATAAAGGCACCGTCTATGCATATACAAACACCTTATTAGGGAAAAATTGTCTAAGTTCTCACAGCTGTCATTTTGTCAAAAATTATTTTTTCTGAACCAAACTCCTTCATGCATATGTTCAATGTGTCTACATTGTATAAGAAAAGTATTAAATTGTTCCATCAAAAGCTGTGGTAGGAGTTGATCGGCCCGTGTATGGCCTATAATAGCATAAGCATAAAGCACTATATTAAAAGGCAATTAGAACTACAAAGGGAAATAACTCTAATAGAATTGGCCCCTAGCCCTTACTTTTTTGTCTAAAGTATTTGTCTTGCATATATGAACATGTTTGCAAGGTTTGATGAAAATCCAGCAATGACTCTTCGAGTTATTAAGGAAACAAAGCGTTACGGACGGACGGACGGACGGACGCACGGACGGACGCACGGACGGACGCACGGACGGACAACGTGAAAACAGTATACCCCCTACAAACAAAGTTTGCGGGGGGTATAATAATTATTTTGTTCAGGTCTATACAGTAAAACATGTGTAAAACGGCCACACATAGATAGACAACACAAAGATCTTAATGACAAATGGTAGCTTAATGAAGGTCAAAAGTTTTGCAGAATGCTCTCTTGGAGCATTCTGCAATACTTTTTGACCTGCATTAAGCAATAATTGGTCTTGAAAACCAATTTTCGGTCTTTTTGAGAGTGGCCATTTTACAAAGGTTTTACTGTATGGCCTCCTCTGAAGGGATTATGAAACGTCCTTCTGTTGCATCCACCATCAACACCAAGCGACTACAAGTGCAACTGCACTTTCATGCAAAAATGACATCAGAGGGTAGCATTACTGGCAGAGGGTAACCTTACAGGTGTACCTGACGGAAGGACACCCTCCACCAGACTTGCTCTGAACCAATCAAAATTCACAATTAGCAGATGAATATTAATGAGGTTAGTTTTTTAGGTCTATACAGTAAAACCAGAGTAAAATGGCCATTCAAAAATAGACAAAATAAACATCTTAATGACAAATGGTAGTTTGATGAAGTTCAAAAGTATTGCATGCTCCCCTTGGAGCATTCTGCAATACTTTCAACCTTCATTATGCAATAATTGGTCTTGAAAACCAATTTTCGGTCTTTTTGAGAGTGGCCATTTGACACAGGTTTTACTGTAGGGCTTCCTCTGAAGTTATTATGAAACGTCCTTCTGTTGCATCCAACATCTTTTCCCCACTAAACAAACCCACATGACTACAAGTGCAGCTGCACTTTATGCAGAAATGACGTCAGAGGGTTACCTTACAGGTGTACCTGACGGAATGTCACCCTCCACGTGATTTGCTCTGAACCAATTAAAATTCACAATTAGTGGATGAATATTAATAAGGTTTAATAATTATTTGGGCCTCGATGCAAGAAAACCAGCCTGATCAGTGCCTTTGTTATTCCCTTATTGGAAAGTATCATATCAAAACTTGCTACAAGCAAATTTCACTATTCCAGCTAGTCTGTAGCTGAGCAAGCTGGTTTTTGAATCTTACTTTGTCTGAAACCCTGTAAACATTCTAGTATTGCAATCATCTTGATGGTGAGGAGAGAGCTGATTGCTTTGCTTTATTTGTCTTCCTGGTGTCTCGTGATGGTTGAGCGGCTCTTCCTCGCGGTGCCACAGGGTTGTCTGCAGTTTGTGGTTGTGGTATTTCCTGATCATACTCACTTACTATTTTTGTCATGTCCCGGTCCATTTTGTTTAGGTCTATAGCCTTGCCTACCCACCTGATATTGCACCAACAGCTCCAAACAGGAGAGTTTTCCCATCCATTATACTGGCATCACATTCCACTGAGCCATCTAGAGTCATGTTAGATCCTCTTCCAGCATTGGTACACTCTACATTCTGAAAATACAGTAAAGGTTAGGATAAGAGCCTGTAAACATCTAAAAGCGACCACCATCCGCATGCCAGCGAAATGCCATTTAATGGCATTACACTAGCAGGCAGATGGTAGCCTGATACTGTGTGCTGGCTGTGAGAGTGCTTCAAGTGGCAATAAGGGTGACAGACTTAGAGTAAAGTCGGGTAAATTCGGACATCAGGTAAATTCGAACACATGTTTGCAAACAGTGGAAATCCAGATGAGATGGCTCCATATGAGCCGTCTCATCAGGATTTTCACTGTTTGCTTAGTTGATTAATTTTTTATTCCAATAATTGAACTATGAAACAATCAAAGTGGCTGTCAGAATTTAGCTGCCTTTCCGAATTTACCCGACTTTACCCTATTTCACTAGATGCCGTAAAACAGATTTTTAAGTATATTTGACCATGATACATTTGTATTTGACTCCAAGGTAATATCAGTGATCTGAAACCTTTGTTGTAATCTACCCACGATATAGGCAATCATTGTGCCAAATATGAACTTTCTCGGTCAAAAAATGAAGGAGGAATTTGTTTTGTTTTGTTTGATTTGATTCTTTACGTCCACTCAACAATCTTTCAGTTATGCGGGACGGTCTTCCTGGGTTGAACCAGTACTAAGCTAGGATAAATGTGTCTTGCTCAAGGACCACAACGCAGTGACGCCGGTGAGGCTCGAACCCGCGGCCCTTCGCTCTCGAGTTAAGCACTCTACCACTGAGCCACTGCGCTCCCAGGAGGAATTTGTGTTAGAACCACAAGACTTTCTAGTGTAAAAGCTTTACTACTGAGTCTGATTTTTATCTCCTTGATAACCTTACATTTAGCCCTTAATGCGCCAATTGCAACAAAAGTCGTCTGCTTTTCTCGTCTGCTGAAATGTTTAAGAAGCCTCTATGGCAAACAGTGTGGACCCAGATCAGACTGCTCCTATAGGAGCAGTCTGTTCTGGGTCCACGCTGTTTGCTTCTATACTTAATTCGCCAGTAATGTTAGGCAATTATTTGCAGCAGACGACTTCAGCAGACGACAATTTCAGATGCTTTTTTTCTTTGCGCTTTAAGTGTTAGTAATCCACTACAATTATCAATCATATTATTGGCACATCTTCTCTTTACGGTCAACTTCAATAGAAATCTTCGACTAAAAACTTGTTCATTTGTGAGAGCATAATAACATAGCTGCACACCCTTGTTTGCAGATTAGTCAATATTTTAAAAGTACAAAAAACACCAAAGTAAACAAAACTTGGTTTATAAAGAAAATCATTTTGTTTTTAAGCCTTGGAATTATGCTTACAAATATCTGTAAATGTGGCAAGTCTTGTTCAAATTGACATCCAAAAGTAACTCAAATTGCTTTAAATTGACTTCCTACAGAGGTGAATTTGAAAGTTCACAGGACGTGATCAGGTTGTAGGATAAACTATCAAATTTAAGGATAAAAAATGACGGAGTGTGACCCTCAAATATCACAATCACAGATTACATACCAACCCCAGGCACTGTGAAAAAGAGACACAAGAACAAGTTAGGTGAAGTTTTGCTTGATTTAATTATTCACGTCCCAGTCAACAATTTTTCAGTTATGTTGGGACAGGTCTTCCTGGGTTGAACCAGTACTAAGCAAGGATAAATATGTCTTGCTCAAGGACACAAAGCAATGACGCCAGTGAGGCTCGAACCTGCAACCTCTCTGCCTCAAGTCAAGCATGCTACCACTGAGCCACTGCGCTCCCATTTAGGTGAAGTGATGAAGTGTCTGGTATTTATGTTTGTTTGTTATGTTGCTTTACGTCCCAAGTCAACAGCTATGGTCATTGCGGGACGGTCAGTTCATCTAACCACACATTTTTCTGGGCAGGCTTGAACAAGCGGTTAACCAGTAATTTGTGCACATACTTTCGCTTGTAACTGACAACAACCCTTCTTGAATGAATCAGCGGAAGGGAGGAGAATGACCGTAGAAATCATTTCATGATCAATCTCCACGAAAGTATGGGACCGGACCGGGATCGAACTTGCGACCCCTGGATCTGCAGTCAGACACGCATCTGTAGCCAGACACGTTACCGACTGCGCTATGCCGCCCGGCAACTCTGGTATTTATGGAAAATGCTGTTATTTTATCACTGGGTAGTATATTACCTCTAAGAATTTCACTGCTAGTGCTACTGCATCAACAGATGATCCTCCAGATCTTAGCACAGAAAGCGCCTGAAAAGTAGGAAATAAAACATTAACCATTGTCCTGCTGAACACAGCTTTATCCCTTTTTGAAAACACTGTGGATCCTAATCGGCTGGCTTCTAACGAAGCCATCTGATCAGGATCCACAGCGTTTTCCACTCTGATTGAAAATATAATTATGCTTACAACTGGAATACTGCAGGTTAAAAGGATAAAAATTGCAAAGGAGTGTAGAACATAAAATATTAACCATGACAAAAATTAAAGGTCAACTTTGACTTAATATTCAGGCATTTTCGGGTGCCTTAGGGGCTGAAATTCAGCCACATCCCTATTTGGAAATTATGGGAAATTTTCCACAACATTAACAAAATAATTCCAATCAAAAAACACTCACAAAAAAGCACCTTTGGTTGCTTTTTTTTTTAATATATCAACAGTTATATAGAATTGAAGACGATGAAATGAAAAATCTAACTAACGTTTAAAAAGTTCCTAATTTTTAGCTTTAGGTATTAAGTAAACACAATGGTCCTCTGGCCCCATCCCCAAAAATAGCTGTCAGAGGAGATGGCATATCCCCAGTAGAAGTGATACTACTGAGTGTCACTGCAATCCGTAATATAGTCAAGCAAATAATGAATGATGCCTGTAGAGAAAAAAATCATTTTTACCTCTCAATTCATCCTGGCAGGGTTAAGTCAAAACTTAAGCCCTGCAGAGCAATCATTCAGTACCCACTAAAACACTGTTACCCTACTTAATACCATTAAACTAAACTCTTAAAGTATATAAAAGTTATTGAAATCACAAAGTTTCATCTCTAAAATTGCTCAAGGGAGATAACTCAAACAGTAAGCATTTTTTTGTATGTGGCAGTTCCTTTGCAGCCAGTTGGGTTTATGGTTTTCTGCTTTTACGTCTGGGAGCATTGGAAGGTTCAACCCACAGGGGTTCTGGTTTGAAACGTCTCAGAACATAGGGCCATGGCTTAGTCTCATCTGACAGCCTGGGAGTGACAGGGATCTGGGTACAAGGCAAGACTAGTGGCTTATCCACTACAACATGTACACTCTTAAAACAATCATTTTTTGCACAGGATATACCATCTTGACTTGCTATATAACCATAACATATATCTTTATATCTGAAAGGGAGTGAATTTTGAGTGTTGAAGGTTTTGTTTCAGTTTTGATAAAGGATGGTCAGGTGATTAAACAGGAATCAATGGGTGGAACCCGTCTTTTACAAGACAAATTGTCATGACGGATATACATTCCTACCAAATATTACAGTTATCAGAAGGATTTGTCTTTAAAATTTGTATAAGGAAGATATATCAAATAGGATGCAAAAGACAAGAAACACTTTGAATGTGACATCAGGCCCCCAGATAATTCAAATAAAGAAGATGACTCAAACAAGACAAAAAAATAAATTGCAACCCTCAGTGGTGCTAATCAATTACACCAATAATACATTACAATTACACCAATAAAACATAAGAATTACATCAGTAATTACATCAAATTGACCATAAATGGGTACAGATTCATAGTTCTGGACTAACGATACCAAAACAATAACCGTTCAATTTTGCCAGGGGATAAAAAACAACAACAGTTTCATCAACAATTTTTCTGGCGGCCATATTTTTATGAATTGAAACAAAATTATTTATAGCTTTATCAAAGGCAAAACAAATAAAATAAGCCTGTTTCGGGTAACAGGTCTGAAAAATTTAGTTAGGGTAGGCACACATATTTTTGGGTGATTTTTTTTTTTTTTTTTATACATTTTGAAAGTCATTTTGCCTTTCAAAATGCATAAAACTATTTTTTTTCTCAAGAAAACCTGAAAAACATTTAAGGTTTTACCAGTAAATTTATTTAGGGTAAAGTCACTCTAAACACAGGTAATTTTTTTCACAGGTAATTTCTTTTATTTGACCCTATCACTAATTAGCCAATCAGTAATTACCTGCTTACATGCTTCTGAACATACATTTCTGTACTCGGCTTCCTTTGATGGAGAATGATAACCAGCACCTACAATATAACAAGGCCATATATAAAATTATGTGTGTCCTGGGTAACAGGTCTGAAAATTTTGGGTAGGGTAGGAACCAAACAAACATTTTCTTTAATTATTTTTTTTCTGGAAAAACAAACATAATTTTATGCATTTTGAAAGATGAAAAGCTTTTCAAAATGCATAAAATTATGTTTTTTCCCAAATAAATCGGGGAAAAAATCCTAGGTTTCACTAGTAAATTTAGGTAGAGTCGGGTTACTCTAAACACAGGTACTTTTTTATTAGTTCCAATTATGTGTAGGTCAAGATATGCGTGTATCATTCTTTCATTGTTCCACGCCAATGCATAAATATTTCTGTTCACTGGGAAGGGAATAACCACATGATACATGCATGGTCATTTCATACAGTCAGAAATCATAATTCGAAGAAATAATCATAAACTGCACCAAATAGGCATTTACATATGTTTCCCCATTTGCCAATACAACTAGCCTACCAAACATTGTATATGGGAAGGGAATAAACACATGATACATGCAGGGTCATTTCATACAGTCAGAAATTATAAATAGAAGACTTAGACTTTCTTTCTCTATATCCTGCCAGACCCTCTTTGAGTATTATCGGCAGGTGTACTTTGTACACTCTGGGTTGCAGGATGAAAGCCTACAAGTAACCAACTCTAAATTACCATAGGGTTCTTTAACCTGCACAGGGGGGGTGAATTTCCCTGCACAGGGGACATCCAGGTAACGTCCGGATCCGAAGGACAGTGATTTTTTACCTGCGTATCCTGCATCTGTTGCGCATAATTTTGTCTCTGGGATGCAAAGTTTTCATTTCAGCGAGTCCCAGAATGCAATGGTATTGCAGACTTATCATGAAAAATAGTGTTCTGGACTCATAAGCTTGCAGTGCGACTCTTTGATATGGGAAACAGCGAGTCCTAGGACCCATAAGCCCAAAATTGTAAATGAATCACTGTTGAAGGATGATGCACTTATCTAGTGTCATCCCTGCAAATGACACTAGAGAAAGCGTGTTCGGGCACCGAAATTTTCCTCGCCGCGAGTGGGGATCGAACCTGGGACCTCTAACATCAGAGGCAAGTGCTTAACCACTGAGCTACCACACTTTCTTAATAATTTAGAGATCAACTGCTCCCTTACGTTTTGAATGCAAGCTGCAAAGGTGAGGACAAGATTGCATGAATGCCCTGGCTTGGTGAGTGTTGATTGCAATGAAAACCAATTTTGATTGGGTGCTACACACTTGTATGCTCTGCTGAGATTGTATGAATACAAATGCTCATAGGAGTCTTGGCTGCTCACCTATCATGCAATTAAAACCAACTTCGATTGTGTGTCTACTACACACTTATGTTATGTGTGCTCAATTGAGATTTTATGATTACACAGGCTCATATGAGTCTTCGCTGCTTGCCTGTGTATACCGTAGAATACTGTAGAATCGTTTGTAGGCTCATAAGTAAGGTAACCCTTTTTAAGCCTTCTTTCTTTGTTTATCATATGACGTCGCGTCTGGGAGTGAAATAACGCCATGCAATAAAATCGATAAACCACTAGTGGTTTATAGATTTACGGGAAACGTTATGACGTCCATAATAACGTTGCGTACATAATGACAAAATTGTAACGTTTTTACGCCAGAAATGAGATTTCAAAGTGTATGTCATATGATAAATAGAATCTAACATTCGTGCTCTTGTATTATTGAATTTATTAAACTCGTTGCGAAAAAGAGATAAAATGCTCGGCAAGCCTCGCATTTTATCTCTTTTTCCCAACTCGTTTAATAAATTCAATAAAACATGAGCACTCATGTAAGATCCTCTATTTCTTCTTATGGTACTGAACTAATGTTTTCTTTTGTTGTATGGTTTAACATGTGTGGTGACAGATCTCATTTCTTGTTTACAAAGTTCTCATTTACTGAGACATCTTAAAAACTGTACATATCTTCACCGCTCCAAAACTTGTCCACTCTATTTTTGAAACTGTTCAAGGTTTGTGCAGTAACAACATCATATGGCAAACTGTTCCAGTCCGTTATAAACCGCTGAGAAAAGCTTCGGAGCTTAAAACTGGTTTCACATCTTGGTTTGATCAATTTATAACAATGACCTCAGGTTCTTGATTCAGCAAAGGTAAAAAATCTTTCACAAGGAATATCATCTAGTCCTTTTATGATTTTAAAACACTGAATAATGTCACCCCTTCTACACCTATGGGCTAAACTTGGTAGTTTAAAATGTTTCAGTCTATCCTGATAACTCAAATCTCTCAATCCTGGTATCAGTTTTGTAAATCTTTTCTGTACAGATTCGATACTATCAATGTCTTTGCGCAAATAAGGACGCCAAACATTATTTCCGTACTCCAATTGGGGACGAATCATCGCCTTGTAAAGTCTGATATAGGAATTCCTGTCAAGGTAGTCAAAGGATCTGATAATGAGTCCTAGCATACTGTTTGCCTTCTGAACTTTGGTGGAAATGTGCTTGTTAAATTTAAGGTCATCTTGGAATATTATTCCTAAATCCCGTTCTTCATTTACAACTTTTAATGTTTTTGAATTCATTTTATAACTGTGATTGTCATTGGTCCTTCCATAATGCATAACACCACATTTGTCAACATGAAATTTGAGCTCCCATTTGTCTGCCCAGGATCCACCCTCAGAAAGATCATCTTGAAGAATATCACATTTATCTGTTGTTTGGTAAATTTTTGCATCGTCCGCAAATAATTTGAGCATACTTTTGATGACATCCGGGAAATCATTCACGTACAGTAGAAATAATAACGGCCCCAGAACACTGCCCTGGGGAACGCCAGACAGTACATCTTTCCAATCTGAACTATGACCTTTTACAGTTACATATTGTTGTCTATCTGTTAAAAAGCTCTCTATCCATTTTAACAAACTTCCCTTTATTCCATTGGATGATACTTTCTTTAATAAACCTTGATGACTGACTTTATCAAAAGCCTTAGCCAGATCCAAATAGACCGTATCCCATGATTTATTCGCTTCAACATACAATGACCAATCTTCTAAAACATCAAGCAACTGTAGCACACATGATCGTCCTGATCGAAACCCATACTGAGAGTCAGATAATAAGTGATTTCTTTCCAAGTGTTCAACAATTTGCGCTCTTATGATTCTTTCAAGACACTTACAAACAACAGACGTAAGACTCACCGGCCTATAGTTACCAGTTACTGATTTATTTCCTTTTTTGAACAATGGTGTAACCATTGCATATTTCCACTCTTTTTGGGATTTTTCCAACTGATACTGATTTTTGAAATATGACAGTAAAAGGGTAGCATAATGTCTTTGATAATTTCTGTAACAGAAATGGATGCATATTGTCTGGTCCCATAGACTTGGTGGTGTTCAACTCGTGTAAAAGCTTTTCAACCTGATTTATAAAAACAAAATAGATCATGTGTCAACTACCAACTGTTTTGTATTTGACCAGCTCTGGTGAGACTGCGCAAATGTATTGTAACTGACATGGAATTGATTATTGTTACTTATGTAAAGAAGACTAATAGAATCGAACCAATATGCACAGCAATCATCTCTACAATTTATTTTAAATGCGCGAGGGCTACTTTCACTTTGACCGGAAGTGTGGTAATATATTTGGTTGAGGCTATTGATATGACGGCCGGGTAAATAAGTTCTCATTTTACCGGCGACAGAGGGATAAGATGCAATTCACACTCAGCATAATTGAAGATCAAGATAGTTTACTGACATAGTGTGTGCGCACTACCTGAACAAAAAAGAAGCCAGACAGAATTACGTCGGTGTACAGGCGGTAAAAGCTTCAGTTATTGTAACAGAGCCTGCTATCCTGTGTGGCAATTCTTGGGACATCGAATCAAATCCAGGTCCCAACTCCCTTAATAGCACATCACACTTTCCATGTGGGGTGTGTGATGCTGATGTTGGATGGGAGGACCGTGGGATTTGTTGCGATACTTGCAATATCTGGTATCATATAGACTGTCAGGGTATGTCATCAACTATGTACAGTATTCTTAATAAATCTTCGGGTAAGAACATTGTATGGGAATGCTTGAAATGTGGAATGCCAAACTTTTCCACATCACTTTTTGATACCACAGCTTCTCTGGAAACCCATAACCGATTTGATTCGCTTTCTTCCCTGTCCGATCCTGAGAGTCCGATACCAGATATCATCCCCCCCCCCCCCCCCACTGCAGCCTCCTCTCCTATAGTACAGGAGCCCAAGGAAGCTAAAGGGAAGGCAGCCAAGGCTGCCTTAAACCATCCCCTCAGAATTTTGATTATGAATTGTCAGTCAATAAAGAATAAGAAGGCTGAACTTCATACGATTATCGACTCGGCAAAACCAGACATCATCATGGGGAATGAGTCCTGGTTAACCCCTGAAATCAAAAACTCGGAAATTTTCCCCGACTCCTTTGATGCATTTCGGAAAGACAGAGCAAGTGATGCCTATGGTGGTGTCTTTATTGCTTTTAAGCGTGACTTGCTCTGTACTGAAACTCCGGAACTGGACACCAACTGCGAAATAGTTTGGTGTAAGTTGGACATTATTGGATGTAGGACACTGTACCTTGGTTCCTTCTATCGCCCCCTGACAAGATTGACAATGAGTATCTTGAGGAATTTAACTCATCCTTATCTCGGATTATGTCGAATCGAAACGCTTATGTCCTGGTTGGAGGAGATTTCAATTGCGGCGACATAGAGTGGAGTCACATGCAAGTACCTCATGGGGTACAAAAAAGACAGTCTCAGCAGCAACTTTTGGATATTATAGGAGAGCACTGTCTAACTCAAGTTGTAAACATACCAACGCGCAATGATAAAACTCTTGACCTGCTTTTTACTCCCCTGTGAATAGAGTCAAGGGGATGCCCCCGATCGGCAAAGCTGATCACGGCATTGTATATGTTGAGTATGACATTTAGGCTAAAAGAATAAAACAGGCATCACGCAAGATCTATCTCTATAAACGTGCAGACATGGTCGGCCTTAAAGACCACATGGCCCAATTTAAGGACGCGTACCTTTCTGAAGACCACAGTCACATGTCAGTTAATGACATGTGGGTCAAATTCAAAACAGGCTTTGTAGAGGCTGTAGAAAGGTTTATCCCATCAAAAATGACCAAAACAAAATACTCTGTGCCATGGATCGATGCAACGATCAAACGGCTTGTAAAAAAGAGACATAAGCTTTACCTTCGTGCTCGCAAATCAAAGGACCCTGATGTCAAGATTCATTATAAGCGGTTCAGAGCACATGTTCAGAAGGTACTGAGAGATGCCTATATGGAAATACGTTTCCAATATATTTACGTTCGAGAACGATAGCTCAGATCCCGACACTCCCAAGCCTGAAAAGATTAAAAAGTTTTGGTCATTTGTCAAATCACTTAAAAAGACGCGTATGGGATCACATCACTCAGAGAAAACGGAATTCTCAAGACAGATTCTAAGGAAAAAGCCAACATTTGTAATAGGCAATTCCAATCAGCCTTCACACGTGAAGACGACTCTGACCCGCCCTCGAAAGGGGCTAGTCCGTTCTCTTCCATGCGGGACATAACAGTTGACCCGAAAGGGGTCACCAAACTGTTGGACGGACTAAATGTTCATAAAGCCTCTGGCCCGGATGGACTGAATGCCAGAGTACTTAAAGAGTGTAGCAATGAGATCTCTCCAATACTGGCACTCATCTACAATGAGTATTTAGCTCGGGGCGAGGTACCAGATGAGTGGCGTCAAGCAAATGTTTCTCCGGTCTTTAAAAAGGGTGAAAAATATGATGCTGCTAACTACAGGCCGGTGTCGCTCACATGCATCTGCTGCAAAACCCTAGAGCATATTTTAGTCAGCAACATCAACAGACACTTAGCCTTAGATAGCATACTTGCTGACTGTCAGCATGGTTTCGGAAGTCAGAGGTCTTGCGAAACCCAGTTGGTCCAGTTTGTGCACGATATCATCAGCAACCTGGATGGGGCTGTGAATCGTGGGCACAAACAGAAAGATCTAATCATAATGGATTTTGCTAAGGCCTTTGACAAGGTTCCACACAGGAGGCTATTACACAAATTGGAATATTATGGGATTAGAGGATCCACCCACAAGTGGATCAACTCATGGCTCTCTGGGCGCACTCAACATGTTGTTTTAGATGGCCAAGCCTCAGATCCAGTTCCAGTGCTATCCAGCGTGCCCCAGGGATCGGTCTTAGGTCCGGTCCTGTTCCTCATCTTCATAAATGACCTGCCGGATAACATCAGGTCTTCTGTTCGCCTGTTCGCAGACGATTGTGTCCTGTATAGGAATATACATTCACTTCAGGATTGTTTGACCTTGCAAGAAGACCTCACCAGCTTAGGACAGTGGGAAGCCGATTGGCAAATGAAATTTAACGTAGCCAAATGTCACTCAATGAGAGTGACTCGGCATCAGCATCACAAACAAATTCTTTTCGACTACTCACTACACAATCAAACTTTGGAAAATGTTCAGTCGGCAAAATACCTTGGTATCACCGTTACAGATATCATGGATTGGGGTCAGCATGTCTCTGAAATCTCTTCCAAAGCAACTAAGACACTTGGTTTCCTTCGCAGGAATTTGACTTTTGCACCTAGGAGTACAAAGGAAGTTGGATACAAAACTTTGGTTCGGCTTAAACTAGAGTATGCAGCACCCATTTGGAGCCCTCACTCGAAACTTCAGATTAATCAGATTGAGAAAGTTCAGAGGACAGCAGCCCGCTGGACCTGCAGGAGATGGCGAAACACAAGTAGTGTCGGCGAAATGCTTGATGAGCTTGAATGGCCATCTCTTGAGGCCCGTAGGGACCAGTCCTCCTTGCTTCTCTTTCACAAGATTCATCGTGGAGCAGTGTCTATTGAAAAAGACAAGTATATGACCCCTGCTCATAGTTTGAAAACTACCAGGTCATCACATAGTGCTCAATACCGCAGACACCAAACATACAGTGATGCCCTGAAGAATTCTTTTTCCCCCCGAACTATTCCACATTGGAATAGTCTGCCTCCTTCTGTGGCAAATGCCCAGTCCACAGAGGAGTTTAGGGCACTCCTTATTTAAACAAAAATTCAGCCAAAGGTTTTTGTGTTTTTTTGTGTTGTTTTGTTTTTTGTGTTTTTTGTTTTTTATTTTATCAAAATTTCCAAATTCGCACTCCCTGGTGTAATGCTCATGTATGAGCGAACCAGTAAAGATAGAAAGGAAAAAAGCCAGATATCAGATTATCAGATATCTGATACTGTAAAATCTCAAGTTCGACTATTTGCCGATGATTGTTTACTCTACAGACAGATAAAAAGTCAAACTGATCACTCAATATTGCAGAATGACTTGATTGAATTGGAGAAATGGGCAGCAAAGTGGGGCATGCGTTTCAATGCTAAAAAGTGTTATATCCTATCTATTCGTCAAAAGTCATCACGTTTTTATCAACTAGACGGCGAAATACTGCAAGAAGTAAATTCAAGTCCATATTTAGGAATTACTATTTCAAATGACATGCAGTGGAAAACCCATATAACTAGCATTGTGAAAAAAGCAAATTCTACACTTGGATTCCTTCGTCGAAATCTAAAATATTGCCCAGAAGAATGTAAAAGATTATCATACATAGCCCTTGTGCGCTCTACACTGGAATATGGTGCAATAGTCTGGGATCCGTACAAATTACAGGAATTTCAATCAATCGAAAAAATCCAAAGACAAGCAGCCTGATATATAAAAAATGACTATTGCTCTAGATTTGATGGTTGCGTACGTGAAATGCTTCGGGACCTTAAGTTACAACCGCTACAACAACGTCGACTAGAATCCAGATTAGTCATGATGTATAAAATTGTGAGGGGTATGGTACCAGCAATCAATGCTGACGAGGTATTTATTCCTATTAATAAAACCGAAATTTCATCAAGACTGCTACTCATCAAACATTATTAGTAAATATGCTTTAAACAATTCGGAGTGCTATAAAGTACCAGCGTCAAACACAGATCAACATAAAAACTCTTATTTTGTGAAAACAACTAGTGATTGGAACTGTTTATCAGACACCCACATTCGCGCAGAGACAATAAACAGCTTTAAAACAGCTGTCCATACTTATGTGACCAGCCAATAAGTAGCGCACACACCCGCGGTTAATGTACCAGAAGTGATCCTACCGTTCAACATATACATATACAGATTGGCCCTCACATTAAGCAGCTGTGCAAATCTATCCAATCTCTAAATCCACAAAACTAACTGAAAAAAGCCTCATTCTTGTACATAGACAAGGGGTCCAATTGCTGCTAATGAGGGGTGCATACCAGCATTTCTACAGAAACGTATAGCCACGTGTGATTTTCCAGGAGTGATGGAGAGGGAGGGGGAGGTCCGGACCCCATTTGGATCCACCAATGCAATATCTGCCATTACTGAGGGTCTGGATAGGGGGTCTGGTATCCACTATTCATTAAAATTCAGCCTATTATTCATCTCATTAAAATTTTAGGTTATTCATTGAAATAAGACCCATAGTTCATTAAAATCTGATTATTCATTATTCATTAATTGTTTCTTCTATACATTAAATAAAATAGGATTATTCATTATTTTTTAGGCACTCATTATTCACTATTCATTATTTTTGACTCATTATTTACTATTCATTATAAAAAGGGCCATTGTCCACTAATCATTATACCCCATCCAGACCCTCATTACTCCTCACAAAAAGTGGATCCCTTGAGATGACAAGGTATACTGGTCTAATCGACTGAAATAACTATTCCCCATGCAATGATCAACAAATAAGCTCCATCTTTTTTGAGAGTTGTAATGGCAAGTAACATATGACCTAGTTGCAATTCCAGCATCTGAGCACCTAATACCTAACCGCAAGGGGTCTAAATTCACCCCCTCTGGCATACAAGCAGATCCCCACCTCTATAAACTACTATTAATACAATGTTTTCCCAAGAACTATCATATACTGGAACGATCTCCCAACCTGCGCAGTCCTGCTCCTTACAATGGCACAGTTTAGTCATGCTGTCTACCAGGTGGTGCTCACATCCCCCATAAATCACTACATTCTGTACTTATCTTTTAACTAAACTAACTCTCTTTTTTTTGCACTATACAAACTCAACTCACCCACTTTGCTTATATTTTTTTTCAGCTAACCCTCTTAAGCACTTGATAAGCGGAATACCCTTCTTTAATCTCCCTTGAAGAACGAGAGAAAGAAAAGTGAAAATACAGGGAAAAATCTGAGCGTGGAAATCAGCCACAACCTACTGGTATCATTCAAAGCCACATTCAGAGCACACCTACATGTACCTCTGCAAGTCGGTCCATTGGCTTTCACAAGAGAAACATTAAGTCTCAACATTCAGCATTAAGGGAAATGGCATTCAACACTTTTTTCGCTCCATGGTAGACTACTCACCAACAGCATGGATTCCCTACAGAGATGCGCTAATCTCTATGATGGAGGTCCCTGGAGCAGAGAAGGTCCGACTCTAGACTATTCATATTCTACCAAACATATATGGCCTAGTTCAGGGGCGGATCCAGGATTTCTGGAAAGGGGGTTCAGATGTGTAAAGGGGTTTCAATATGTTGATTTTACCTCATTTTTCTTAAATATTCTTGAACTTTATCTGTAGTCGATAGCATAGTATAGTACAATGTAAGTCTCAGACTTCTCCAGGTGCATTTCGATAGTTTTCAAACAAGGCATTTGTGTCTGCTATTCCCAAGCAAATGATATAATTTGGTCTCAAAAGGAGGTTCACGTGAAACTCACAAACCCTCTCTGGACCCACCACTGTAGTAGCCATTGACATGCTGCGTATTATATGCACTCATTGAGAACCCCCATAAGTTTTCATCAAATTCAAACTGCTGTAGACTTAGTATTACAAAGTAAGAACGACAGCAAGGATCAGGAATCGATACAATTAAGTACCACACCTGTCCCAGGATACCAATGGGAAAGTAACAAAAACAATAAACAACATAAACAACATAAACAAGAGCCAAGAGGTCAACCATTTCCCTTCAGGTGACCACAAGGCAGCAATGGACAGACAGATACTCATTCTACACACCTCGTAATCGTGCATGGTGACCGCCAACCATCACACATAGCACTTTTGGCCACCTTCGATTCCTATAAGAAGGTGGTGTGTACAGTCAGTCACACAATGACACAAAATGTCAGCACACAACATACTTTATCTTTTTATTTAGCTATCACTGTCAGCCTGTTTCTGACTTTTATTTTTCATTCTAACCCCATCATATGTTATCCCGATTCAACTAAAACATCTTACGGAACAAATAGTTGACCCATACCAAGCTCCATACATTGTCGAGCCTGACCTCAGGCCAATCTGATTACAATTAAACTTTCACCAATTGTGTCAAGCTGTTGGATTCAAATCAGGCATAACAAAAGGGGCTCTTACATGGTATGGGAAATTAACATGTGAGTCTGCCCACGCTTGGAATTTAATAATATTATGTTTATTAATTGTCTGGAGTATGAATTTTATATTTATGGTGCATTTGAGTATTTATGAAATTCCATTGCTAATTTATGACGTCATGTATGATATCACTACAATACCTTAGGGTACCCAGTTATAATCATTTCTAAAGTAATTGACATATCATGTAACGGGCGCAGAAATGTTTTATTAAATAACCGTATCATTGAAAATTTCGTTGATACTTTAAATGGCTTTGTATGTATTAGGATAGCGGATGGGCCTTCATTTTTATGAGATGGTACCCCAATCTTCAACTGTATATTTTTATTCAGTCAAATTTGGATTTAAAATTTTTACACGTTGTGGTCTTTGTCAAGATACCATTTCAACACATAAACAATCCATATATGTTAAGAATATGTAGACCAAATTTCATGACATTCAAGGACCGGTAACATATTTTTTCGACTTGATGTAAACACATTGCCCTAATTCATCGAAATGTAAAAAAACAACAACAATAATTATGTTTCAATGTTAAACATACTTGAATACTTGCTTAGTTTGAATCACCATGCTAGTACGTTTAATGGTAGAAGTTGATAATTTCAGTGTTTACCCCTATTAAGGATTGGAAAAAGGAAAAAAAAACAATAATCTTTGATCTTAAGTGCCATGATTCTTATTTGATGAAGTGCTTACACAATAACATTACCCAAAACGATACAATATGGTGACACCGGACTTACCACATCTAGTTTCTAACGTTAAAACTATGTTACACTTAATATGTAACATTATCAAGAATTGTAATTCAAACAGAAGAGAGACCTTATGACAAGTCAGTACATACATGAGAAGAACCTTATATCTACGGTTTTATAATTGAAAGCTTCATTAATAAACCTGGTTCACAAGAATAACTCCCTGTCATACCCATCGCTTAAAATTAACCATTTTGGTCACAGAGAATTCTTCACTTCAAAGGTATTGCTATTTTAATGCTTAAATCTTCTCTGTTCACTCTGTTTTGTAAAACTGATGCTGATTTCCATCAAATAGCAACATTTATACTTTAGCTGGCTGTATATTCAAGGCATACAATCTCGTTTCTGGACCTCACTGATTCATGTAGAACACTGTTCTATGATACCTTTGATAAGACTCTATTACACTTAATCCTGGTCACCGCACCAAGATGTGGTTACTCTAGTTCAGTTGGGATGTAAAGGAAATATTTGGTCTTCTTGTTTTTAAACGTTTATTGATTTTGTTTGTTTGTTTTGTTGCTTTTTGTCCCAAGTCAACAGCTATGGTCATTGCGGGACGGTCAGTTCACCTAACCACACTTTTTCCTGGGCAGGCTTGAACAAGCGGTTAACCAGTAATTCGTGCACATACTTTCGCTTGTAACTGACAACAACCCTTCTTGAATGATCAGCGGAAGGGAGGAGAATGACAGTAGAAATCATTTCATGATCAATCTCCACGAAAGTATAGGACCGGACCGGGATCGAACTCGCGACCCCTGGATCTGCAGTCAGACACGCATATGTAGCCAGACACGTTACCGACTGCGCTACGTGGCCCGGCATCGTTTATTGATAGGATATAATGTTTCTTAGACAATATCATGTAGGACTTGACGAAGTGATACACATTGTCTTGGCCCCATAGTGCCATGACATGGGGCCATGACCTTTGGCATTTACCGGCCGTTGACTCATATAAAATTGTCTGAACATGTCTTTCTTTAAGGAAAGTGGAAGTAGATTTAAAAATAACCGCCTTCTGTCGAATTATTGATTCATTTCAACTCAATAATTAAATTTGCTAAAACTGACCTATACCCATAAGAGGTATGAAATGACAAAGTTAGCGGTTTTGGATTTTCATGACATTTGGCTCAGATCAGCAGGATATATATGGCATGCTTTTGTGATAATATGATATCTTGACAAAGACTAGAACATATCTATCTTTGGAATTTAATGCTGAATGTTTTCTAAATTTTGAAAAAAAATATTGAAATTTTATAATCATTTCTTCAGAAAACGTAAACCGTAATTTATCCAAATGGTTTCCTGGTATTTATATAATACCTATGGTATTTTGGATTCAATCTAGATGACAAATCATAGAAATAAACAAAACTATAGATTTAGGACATGGAAATTTAGAGACAGGCACCACCTCAAAGGTGGAGTACATCAGGGATGCTTCCTAAGCCTTATTTTTAACTATCTAATTCGATAAATACATTTTCATAGTTTTATATATAGTGAGTCATTAATATGCAAAGTTTAAAGAAAATCCATGCGTTGGCACAGATGTAAGTACCCCTTTCCGTACAGCCACCCGTTTAGTCGCATGTCTGTTTACCTACCATGACTACAAATGACATGACTTTGTAGATAGAGAATACTAGGTGATAGTCTTTTGATATCAAGTTTACCAGGCAAGGCTTTGAGAACGCTTGTTGACATCGCGAGGCTTGCCGAGCGATTCAACATGCGTTCTCAAAGCCGAGCCTGGTAAACTTGATATCAAAAGACGCGAGCCTGGTATTCTATTTATCAGTTTACCCATCGTTGAACACTCTTCAAACTAGTGATTATGACGTAATTTTTTATTTTTGTGTTGATTCAGCGTCATTAGCGACGTCGTTCAAAAAGTTCAACGTCATCATGACCTGATAAAGGTAACATGACGTGAGATAGGAAACGTTTATTAGGTTATGTTGAAATAATTCAGTTAATATTAGGGGTGACTGATAATAGTTTTTATCAGTTTTGTCATACATGCTTGCAAGTCGTTAGGTTCCTAATTTCCATTCATCTGTCAGTTTGTTTGGCCGTCCATCCACCTGTCAACAATTTACTGCAAGCATTAAAGAAAGTGGGTTTCTGTGCAGGTACATTTTATTCGTTGTTTCTTTTCTACTGCTGTTGCATAGCGCTGACACTCATCACTCCAAAAAGAGTAAGTGAGTATGATCAGGAAATACCACAATAAAAAACCGCAGACAACCTTGTGGCCCAGTGATGAAGAGTCGCTCAACCATTACGAGATACTAGGAAGACAAATCAAGCAAAGCAACCAACTCTCTCTTCCCCATTAAGATGATTGCAATACTAGAACGTACAACAAAACATAGAACAATTACAGACTCCCACAATGGGAGTAACAATAAACAAGAAGTCACCAACAACAGAACCACTGCCTTAGAACGGACAGCAGCCTAAGCCACTGGGGGGGCTTTAATGCATTTTACTGTTACCAAATCTTCGCCTTAGATTCTGCTGTTGTTGAAGTACAAGAAATGTTCAGCTCACATGGAGGTCATCTATCTAATGCAATGTATCATCATGGAAAAACACTGTAATCAAATTAACATACCATGATGAAACAAAGAATGGCTCATGACTCACAGATAGTCAGAGCTAAAGAAAACCTCAAGTCGAGCCACGGTGGGTCCAGCTACAGATAAGCATCAGGCACCAACCCACCGATTAAAGCTTTATGTCAGAGCCGTCATAGAGTCTGAGGTCTGGCTCGCCGTCATGCAATTAAAGAGGAAACCATAGCTATAAACCGTGATTGGGTTTAAAACTAGGCATGCAGACTGTCGCATGATATCCAAGTTATATCCAACCCTTATACAACGTTTTACTATCTTTTTGAATTGATCACTAGAATTAGGTTTTCCAACAATTCGTTTGAATTTATAAACCAAAACACCATAAAAATAAGGTTCTGATATGCCTTGTTGCAGAAGAGTTTTTAACCCAATATTGTATTTAACAATTAACTCTGAGTGTCTGTGGTAGAATTTAGAAAATGCTTTTCGAATTTTATGATATCTAGAACCTTGTTTTAATAATTTAGCAGTTAAAAATAAATTTCTGTTTCAATGCTGCCCAATGCAAAGCATGCAGGTTCCTTGTCTAGTTGATGGCTTCGAGCCTACTACTAACGCTTCTGTTGAACTTCTGAGTGGTTTGGTTATGGTAAGATTACTTCCAAAGTGACAGGTATGTTTATTGTGAAAAAAGCGACAAAAATGCAAAATTATGGCATCAGAACTGAGGTAATGGGTCATATTATTGTTGGTAGGTATAAAACATTTGAATCACCCTTAAATTTTTAAATATATTCTATCACAGTGTAGGACCGGAAGTGTACGGTATTTGTGCTTGTACATTCTTTTGAGATTGTACATCGACGGATAAGTTATTTGTGCAAGGCGGTCGCTTGGAAACGGTAAGCAGATTTGTAGTTTTTGTCAGTTTTGATTATTTTTCTGTGAAATAAAGTATCGGCATTGTTTGCGTAATGACTCAGGGACATTTCAGGTGCATGTACATGTTATTCAAAGTCACGGTTTCGCAACGAAAAGACTTTAATCATGTCAACATAAGAATTGTGAAAACATCTGACATAAAATAGACGCCGTTTTTGAGATGTTATCGAGTATCCTTTTGAAACTTTATATGTCAAGAACAAAAAACAGCAATAAAAATGAACGGCACTATCAAGTGTATGTGAGTTTATTCTCACAATGAGGTAAAAATGCTAAGTAGGTCATCGGTTTCAATGCTAATTTTTATACGGGGTATTTGCAAAAGTCAACTTTGCGTTTGTACAGGTATCTGTCATTAGTTTGTACAGTAATTTGGGTAAGCTAATTTTCAGAAAACGCATTTTATTTCTTTTGTTAGTCATAATTAAATAGATAAAGGGTTGTCGCTTTCAAAGTACAGACGTTAAAGTTATAATATCATGGTATATCGTAATGGCAGCAAGTTAAACTGCTAAATTTCAAGTGCCAGTGTAATGAAATAGTTGATCCCCTTGGAAAAATTATCCCCTTTCCTAATACTATGACTCCCATTGCATTGGAGCCTGCATTTCGGTCTGAAAATGGCGAAAACCCTCAGCCAAAAGAAATCTAGGCTGAAATTATAGTTTATAAAACACAGAGTCCGGCAATAATAACGCGATTCAATTGACTGAAAGTTTTATCTGGCCAGTCGATACGTACATAGGCGTTTGGAATTAGATCTGAGTATGATGCAAGTCATCCGGGGACAAATCCTCTTAATTGTATTGCCAGATGTTTAGATCATACGAGGGTCATCCAATTAGGAATTGGACTTTTTCTATAGCGCAATCAGTTTACATGCTAGACAGATGAAATTCGGTATATACCTGGTACGTCTTGTTAGCAATTCGCACATAACGTCAGGTGTGCGTATGATGACGTCATCAATCGTGACGTCACGTCGCGCACTGGTATTCGAAGCACAATGGCCACGTTCACTGCCGTTGAACAACGAGCGTATATAAAAATCGAGTACTACAGAGATACTAAAAGAGTTAAAATACTGAATACCCTGAAAAGTGTTTGTGGTAAAGATGCTCTTCCGAAAACTACAGTTTACCGATGGACTGACGAATTTAAAAAGGGGATATGTTGGTTTTGAAAACAAGCACAGTCCAGGACGGCCAGTGGAGGCAACCGCACAAGAAAAAATACACGAGCTTTTAAAAACTGACAGAAAATCGTATTTAAACGAAATTTCAGAAGGCTATAATAAACAAAAATACCATAAAATAACTTAAGATATCTGATTTTAAGCAGAACGGTTAAAACAGATCCGAACAAATAAGAAAATCTAATAAATAAAATTTTACTTTTCGCAACGCTATATCCCGTAGTTCTCATACAAATCCATGTTGTCGGTGCTCATTAGAATCGTCTCATTTAGACGATTGTAATGGATACTTCAACTAAGGGTTTGGATGAGAAATAAAGGATTTAGCAAGCTAAACATTCCTTTTATCTAGAGCTCTTTTTTGTTACATCGAGTCAATTCACTATATAAAACATCCTCGACATGACATCTGCCCGAAAATAAAACAAAAATCAGCGTATATGTACTTCAGCAGGTGACAATCGACAAAACAACAAATTCAATAGAATATATGAAGTAACCCTTTTGTGTCTATAGCAATATGCAAACACTGTTAAGTCCGTATATCATTGAACAGCTGCTATTGCCTGACTACATATGTACATGTATGTAAGTGAAATTACTTGACTTCTTTCAATGCATTAGCCAGACGTAGCAACGACAGAACTCATAATTTACCTTTGAAACAATCACAAATGTCACAAAATGGACAGATTTAAATTTGCATAACTACGTGTCTATGACGCAACGAATATTTTCATTGACATGTCCCACTTTCTGTTGTCCCGCCAAAGTTATTAAGAACGATGAAAGGTCGGTTAAAAACTAAGTCAGTCAGTGTCGTTAAGTGAAGTTTTAACAAAATAAAACCCAAAACGACGCCCCCTTTGGTGGCTTACTTTTTCGTTTTATTTTGTTAAAACTTCACTTAAGCTTTGGTCACACCTGTGTTGCGACCGATCGGCGACTGACTTGCGACCGAAAAACACATGCAACCGCTCTACGATCTCTCTGCAAACAGTTTAGTTGTAGAATGGTTGCCGAACGGTAGGCGATCGTGACTTTTGTTGCAGTTGCAAGCAGAATAGATTCAGATCAGTCGGCTTCTAAAGGGGCCGCCTGATCAGGATCTTTATTATTTGCCTTTAAGATGACGAATATACAAAATCAAGCATTCTCATTGAGGTTTTTCTATGACAAGAGGGCTATGGTGGCCCTTATATCGCTCACCTGAGTACCACTGGTCATAATGACCCGATCAAGTATCAAATGAAGCTGCGTGAGCGTTAACAAGTCCCAAACAGCTTATTTTGCTGAATAAGGGACAATAACTCTAGACATATATGTGCAATCACACCCAAAGTCGAACTTGACCAATATCTCATTGCCATTCATCATTTGTCAAAATTTAATTAACATTGCTTTAAAAATGAGGCTTCTAGAGTGTTAACGAACGCAAAACCATCATCTTTTGCCGAATAAGGGGCCATAACTCTAGTCATACATGTGCGATCCAACCCTAAGTAGAACCTGAGCAATGTCTTATTACCATACATATTTTCTATAAGTTTAATTAAGATTGCTTAAGAAATGTGACTTCGAGTGTTAACAAACTAAAAAACAGCATTTTTGCTGAATAAGGGGCCATAACTCTGGTCAAACATGTGCAATTATACCCAAAATCTAACTTGGTCCAGGTCTTTTTGCCACACATATTTTCTATAAGTTCATTAAACACTGATTGAGAAATCCGAAAAAAACCCAGCTTGTTTTGCCAAATAAGGGGCCATAATTCTAGTCATACATGTGCTATCCAACCAAAAATTGAACTTGAGCGAGGTCTTATGGCAATACATATTTGTTTAAAGTTTAATTAAGATTGCTAAATAAATGTGACTTCTAAAGTGTTAACGAACTCAAAAACAGCATATTTTGCCGAAAAAGGGGCCATTACTCTATTCATACTTGTACGATCAAACCCAAAACCGAACCTGAGCGAGATCTTATGGCCATACACGTTTTGTTCAAATTTAATAAAGATTGCTAAAAAATGTGGCTTGTAGGGTGTTAACAAACTCAAAAACAGCATATTTTGCCGGAAAAGGGGCCATAACTCCGGTCATACATGTTCCTTTATTTGTACAAACTTGAAAGTCCTTCACCTAAATATGCTTTACACCAAATTATTTATACTATTGGACTACTAATTCTTTAGAAGAAGATTTTTTTTTAAATTTGAAAAATACTGGTTTACAATTCGGGAATATGAAGCCTTGAAGTCCCCTTGCATGACCTTTACAATTCGCAACACTTTCATTTGAACAAACTTGAAAGTCCTCCTCCTATAGATGCTACATGCCAAATATTAAGGCTCCTGGATAGCCGGTTCTTGAGAAGAAGATTTTTTTTAAATTTGTCCAAAAAATACCCCTTTTGGGGCCCCTCCTGGCTCCTTAAGGGGGCGGGGCCTCACCATTTGTAAAAATCTGTAAGCCCTTCACCCAATAATGCTTGTGACCAAATTTGAACCAAATCACCCCGGGGCCAGTAGTTTCAGAGAAGAAGTCATTTAAAGGAAAGGTTAACGGACACCGAACGCCGGACACTGACCATAGTAATAGCTCCCCCTAAGTATAGCTCAGGGGAGCTAAACATGGATGCACCCAAATATTGAAGTTTGGAGAGGTATCCAAGATTTGGAATCAGAGTGTTGTATTAAACTTACGTTCAAGATTCATTTTAGGACTTCACATAACTTGAATCATTATTCAAGATATTCTCTGGCATATATTTTATGATCAGCTACTAAAGAGTTTTTTTTTATCACAAATACGCTTTTTTACAGAGGTATAGGGCTGCAGATGACTGTACAAATTTTTATGGCAATTTCCAAATACCGGTTCAATTGCCGTTCAAATAACCGTACAAATATGGAATTAAACAGTGCAAACAAAAACCCCTCCCATGACAGTTTTATTGTATGCATCGATAAACAAGCCTATAAACTAAGTTTACAGATTACTAAAAATGTGAAAAATAGTGAAAAACTGAAATAAACAAATGTCTGGTTGAAGATATCGAGCTTGCAAAGACACTGAAACTCGGACGAAACCAGGTGATAGCGTGATTTTCGTTGTTTTGTGAAACTTTCGGATTTAATGAAAAAAATCGAATAGTGGAAATCGATAGCTCAGCCTGTGTAACCTAATTTCCATCCACCAGAATTCCACTTAGAATGAAAGGCGTTTGAAAAAAGAGAAACTTCTTGTCAACCTACCCCTCGCTTCATTGCACAAATAACTTATCCGTCGATGTACAATCTCAAAAGAAAGTACAAGCACAAATACCGTAAACTTCCGGTCCTACACTGTGTCTATACTTAAGACAATATCTTCAAAAGAGCAGGTATCAAATGTACGTCTTGTTGCCTAGCAACATTAGAATATAGAATAAACAAATAGTCTAATTTCCACAATTGCATGAATGATAGACGACAGTGACTTACTTATACATGTTAATGACCATATTTTATATGTCACATTGAGAACAATTAAATTAGAACAAAGTAAATGACAAACTAAGTACAGATACATGACAATAGCTAAACGTCAGACTACGTTTCTTTAGCATGAGATTTTGGATGAGGAAAATCCGGCCAGGTTAGTTTTAATATCATTTTTTCGTTGCTAAGCAAACAAACAAACTCACTCTTCATCAAATAATTGGATATGTTGTTGCATGCCCAACAAGTTATACCACCTAATGATTACATTTGTGATGTTTAAATGGTACAAAATCTTACATTATAAGGAAATTCCTGTCATTTATTGGATTTCTCTCGTACCATCAGTTCCTGAACTGCCCTTTTACGCCTTTCTAATTAATTTATGCAGTCAATAACTACTAATAAATAAATCAATCAAATCTACCCCTTGAGATGCCATTGCCAACAAAAGCAGCCTGTGCTTGTAGTCCTCTGAAAAATGTTGGGGGATCTCCATGACAGAGAACAGGGACCCAGATTGGACACCCTCCAAAAGAGAGAAGTCTGATCTGGGTCCACACTGTTTGCTACTACTTTTTTGTCAGCGCTCTAAGGGCTAAGTTAACCTTCTGTATACATGGTATGCATGTGATGGCAGTGTGAAACATCTTGTAAACATCCGCCTGTGATAACTTATGTGATACTACTCAGTGATATAATGTGCTCAATATTTATAACACTTTTTCAGCCTATAGTATTATAATGTTTTATCTGGTATGTTTTTCTTTTACAGCCTGTTCATATTTGTTGAAATTTAGCTCTATTATTATGTTTGTTGGGAAATAGCTATAATAGCTAATGGTATGTATATCCAACGTTAAATAAAGTTTCTTGTATCTTGTATCTTGAGGCTAACCTATTGTCTTCTTCTATAAATTGTTCAAATTCTTGATCTCTGTCTTGGTTTGTTGTCTCTACTGACACGTCTGCACATAATGTGTCTAACTTTCTGACAGATCATTGAGAGTTTTGGTGTAATTATCAATTTCATTGAATAAGTCATGAAAATTAATTGAACCAGTATCTACACCAAGAAGAGTTCTAACTACTGTCAGCTTCTTTTTCAAGATAATTCCTGAATCGAGTCCTTTTCCCTTTCAGGTATGGAAGTGGTTCTATGTTATTTCCTTTACAGTTTATCTATACAATGATATATCCGGGTTTCGGCGCCAAATATGTGGCAAAAACAATAAATAAATGTCTCAGTATAATACATTAATTAATAATGATTGACTATTTCTCCATATGTCACATAGAGAGGTTTATCAAATATGATTAAATGGTGATACTTAACAATCACTAATCCTAGAATAGTTATCCAGCAGTTTCTCTAAAGTCCTTTCAAATTGGTAGTTTGTTTGACTCCGAAAATCTGTCCATAACTTCTTGACTGTTATTATCTACCACTTACTATCTCTAACGTTATCTTTACAATTGTCATGTGACAACCACACAGTCAGTTTACTTAAGTTAAAAGAATAATATCTGAAACTCATTAGTTCTAAGAATAAACATCGCACTTACGTATATGTACAGATATTCATAAAATCGAGGAGTATCCACGACATTAAAGTAAAGCAACTAGCTCACTTTCTTTCCTACTTATCAATATATAAACATACTGCCGGGAAACAAAGAAAATTGTTCTCAGTCAAAAGTTAAAGACAAACCCCCAGTTGAGCCACAGTGGGCCCAGCTAAAGACAAACATCAGGCGCTGACCCACCGATGGAAGTGATATGCCTTGATCATCATGGAGTCTGGAGTCTGCCCCATCGTGAATTGCATGCATTTCTTATTACGTATGACGTTTACCAGTATTGTTCTGTATAACAAAAGAAATTAAAAACCTCACTGAAACACAGACTTGAGCCTAAATTCCATATTTTGTGACTTTCGATTTGACCCTTTCAAATTAAATAAGCTGTATTTTGCATAATACCGAAGATATTATTCTGAAATTTTCACAACTGAAGTGAATAATATTGAAGTTTTGTTTAATTAAGCTTTGGTAGTAAATTGTTTACTGTATGCGTAAGAAGATTCCTAAAGTATACAGTACTTAATGTCCTGTCTTGTTTTGCAATCATCTTTGTGAGGAAAAGAGGGCTGCTTGCTTTACTTTAATTGTCTCTATCTGGTGTCCTGTGACTGTTATTGACACGTGACTCTTCCTCGCAGTGCCGTGGGTTGGTCTGCAGTGTGTGATTGTGGTTTTTCCTCATGCTCACTCACTTTTTTTGTATGAATAATATTTATATATCATGTCAAATGTGTGTTTAATTGCTGTGCAGCGCTTACTTTTTCACATACCCCATTGAATGAAAAAGAAGCAATACATTAAAAAATATCTATACACTTAATCCATACAGTAAAACCTGTATAAAAAAGCCACTCTCAAAAGGACCGAAAATTGGCTTTCAAGACCAATTATCAAATGTCAAAAGTATTACATATCGCTTAATGCAGGTCAAAACTATTGCAGAATGCTCAAGGGGAGCATTCTGCAATACTTTCGACCTTCATTAAGCTACCAATTGTTATTAAGGTCTTTGCTTAATCTATTTTGAATGGCCGTTTTACACAGGTTTTGTTGTATTTACTTTAGTATTACAGATGGTAGTGGAAACTACATCTAATCTATAATTAAATATACTTGGTTGTCAATTAACTTCAGCTGGGGGATTTGCTATCTTCTCTGATGTCTATGTTTGTTTGGCATTTAGTGGTACTACATTGGACGGCATCGAATATCAATGGAACCATACACCAAAACAAGATAAGCATAACTCCACCGAGGCATGAAAACATGGTACGCGTGTGAGCGTAGACATGTTTTTAGGTGGCGAGGCGGAATTATTGGAATTGATTTCGTGTCACAATGTTGATAAAATCACTTAAACGTGCCTAGTTATTATCAAACAACGTTGCGAGAAATTTATTTTAGGACATGTGAACTTCGTCAGCTACATGTAAGACCAGCACGTGCTTATACATATAGCTTTGCCAGAGCACATCCTATTTCAAAAAAAGAAGAAAACCTAACGTGACAGAGCAATTGGAGCAAGGTTGTTTTTAAACTTTCATACAGCTGCTGATCGAGTTTTATCAAACATCATTTAAGCTGTGACCTCGTCATTATATGTCCTATGCTGTTTGTGGGAAGTCAATCACAGCAAACCAAACATCGCATTGAATTTTTTCGACTCATGTTCGCGGATGACACAGCCTCCCATAGTAGAATTAACGTTTATTCCCGATGGCAAAATACCTAGTTCTACCTATTAAAGCACATGATGCATACATACACCTGCACAGGGTGGTCATTCAAATCGTGTTTCAATACCAATAAGGACCATTATTTGAGCCTGAAATGTCATTTATGAGACTTTACACCACTTAATTAATGCATAAGTATAAAAATATGAATATCACTTGAATAATAATTAAAATTACACTTTCTTGTCATTTGCCTTTGGATACACATGTCGTAGTCATTTTGCTGTATTTGAAATATAGAGTTTCCACCATTTTTACAAGAAAACAAATGATATGTTCTGGAGACTAAAAGAAAGGCCTAAATGTAACTTCCCTATAATGCTCTCATTGCAAGATGAATTATTATAGCGTCACCTTATTAATCCTGCTACATCTCTCATTTACTATAAGTAAGTAAAGGTGCAAAGATCAGGAATCGATACAATCAAGTACCATACCTGACCCAGGATACTAATGGGAAAGTGACAAACTAACAGTAAGGCACCACAAACGAGAGCCAAGAGGTAAGTCCTTTCCCAGAAGGTGACCACAAGGCACATATAAATAGAGGCGCACAAAGGCATAGCAAACACAAGACAGAAAAAAAACCCCATAAAAGATCAACAAAAGAAGTACCGCCTTGGAACGGTCAGTGAAATATCTTACTGTAAGGCTTAAACCGGTTTAACGGTGCACCAACCACACCCTTAGTTCAGATGTGGATCAAGACACATCAAGCCTTTGACTTACTATTCAAAACTTTATTTAACCAATCCTGTTACCTTTTTTATATCTAAGCATTATGACTATTCGAACATTATCTTATCAATCCAGTAACCATCTTTATCTAGGCATATGGCTTCCTATTCGAACATTACCTCTTCAATCAAGTACACTATAAGCTCACCTGATCCATAGGCTCAGTCTGAACTTTTGTGATCGGTCTTTGTCGGGCGTCCGTCGTTCATCGTGCGCAAACGTTTTTGCTTTAAATGACTTCTCCTCTTAAACCACTATATTTTAAACGGCATCTCTTTTTGAACCACTGGTCCAAATTAAAAAAAATAATTTCACACAAGTTTTCCTCATAATGCCCTCTACCTCACTTGCCTAAATGGTTCCAGTCTGCCGAACAATATGGCTGCCAGAGCTGTAAATAACGAAAATATTTTAACGACTTCTCCTCCTAAACCATTGGTCCAAACTCATAATAATTTCTCAGGAATGTTACTCATAGTGCCCTCTGCCAAAATTGTCTAAAAGTTATGCTCCGCTGAAAAAGGTGGCCACCAGAGCTCTAGATAAGAAATATATTTAAATGACAACACCTTCTGAACCACTAGTCTAAATTCAAAATAATTTTTGCAGAACTGTTCTTCATAATGTCCTCTACCACAATTGCCTAGATGGTTCTGCTCCACCGAAGAAGATGGTCACCAAAACTTTAGATAAGAAATATTTTAAATGGCATCTCCTCTTGAACCTCTGGTTCAATTTTTTAAAAAAAGATCACAGAAGTTCTCCTCATAATGCCTTCTACCAAAATAGCCTAAATGGTTTCGCTCTGTAGAACGAGATGGCCACCAGAGCTCTAGATAAGAAATGTTTTAAACGACATCTCCAGGCCAGATGACATACAATAATTTCATGTGACGTCATTCGGTGCGTAAAGTCGTCATTTTAAAATAACAATACCAATAAAATTTAATCATTTAATACAAGCCCAGTACGAAATTTACACACACACATCCCCAAAGACAGGTTTGTACATGATGCGGCCCTAAGTGTGTTTTGTTTGATCAGAACCGAACTATAAGGTTACGTCATGGAGTAGTCGCAGTCAAGGTAACGGCACTATTTGATGATCAGATAGCGCCTGTTGTTAGTTTTATCTTAGACATGGAACCCATTGTCAATATATTGGAATTTGTCTGAGATGAAACGCTGACGTTTCTGCTTTATCGTTAAATCAAACATGTTTGAGAATTTTAATATCGTGAAAAGCAGTACACAGCAATGGCGTTATTTGTTACTTAACAAGAAGCCATGACGAACCATGTGTTGCTCACGGGGGACTAGACATTGCTGCCTTGTGGTCACCCGAAGGGAAATGGCTGACCCTTTGGCTCTTGTTTGTGATGTTTATTGTGATTTTGATACTTTCCCATTTGGTATCCTGGGAAAGGTGTGGTACTTGGTTGTATCGATTCCTGATCCTTGCTGTCTTTCTTATTTTAATTAGCAAGTAGAAGCACGTTCTAATTTATATAGAGAGGATGGAATTACAAATGATATAAACGCGGTAGTGACCACGCACACACACGGACACACGCAACATCGCTTTGGACAGTCAGTCAGAAATCATTTGAGGGGAGAGATGCTAGGGGGGGGGGGGGGGCTTAAAGATTTAAAGGCACTAATCGTCGTACGCGGTGGCTCAGTGCTGGGCTTGAGCCCGAAGGGTCACAGGCTTGAAAATCACCGGAGGCACAGCATTGTGACCTAAAGTAAGACACTTTATCTTCTGCTTAGTACTGATTCAACCATGCCAGGTAGACAGACAATCGTTCCGAAATGACTGTAAATTTGTTGACTGGGACTTAAAGCATCAACAGGGATATTGCTGGCCCAAAGCGATGATTGATTGGCCCTATAAATGGGCCAATGGCCCATTTCCTATTCAAATACTTGCAATAACAATTTTGATGGGCCATTTCAAATTTCAAATGAACATTTGATGGGCCGAAGAATCCTTTGAATATAAGCATCTAAGAGCAAAACTGATGCTTTTATATGAGTCCCAGCCAAAAATGAAGTAAATTTGGCATAACATTAATAGTTTTCTCAGAAAATGGTTCCGGCCCATCCCAGAATTATCCCTCTATCAACACACAGGCAAACAGGCACTCAACCACGCCCTTGCTTAAACACGCACAACGTTATCTTGTTAAACTATAGCGATGCGAGTGGCATTAATGCTTTATCACTGGGAGCAAAATCGGAGACAACTTGTTCTTTATTCTGAAGTGAGTTTATTGGTTTTCGATGCCTTATCTTTACAGAAATACCGAGACATATGTTGACAATTGGGACATCTCATAAGAAAATGGTTTGTATTACATTGACGCCAGATCAATTTTCACTCTTTACCTACTAGTGTCATCTGCACCTTTGTAAACAGTTTGGATACAGATCAGGTCCGACATTCTGATCTGGATCCAAATTGTTTGACACTCTGCTGGTTTTTCTAAAAGAAGTTTTGAAAAAGTTGACTTTGAAATATAAATCACTGCAAAAAGCATTCAAAATACCCAGTTGCCAGTGAGTTAAACTGGTATATCCAGCTAACTAGATGTATAGTAATTAATCGTTACCTTCAGTTTCTTTTATTCTCTATGTATGCTAATAATGAGGACTCTAGCAAGTCTGCTTGGGCGTGCAGCTCACCGGAAACTTCTCTTGTTGAAAGTCGCATACTTGTTTGTGACGAGAACCATTTTATTTCAAGAGGGCTCCATAACAGACTGAATGACAAGCTCACATGTTTTGCAAATAAAATCTATATTTCTTGGACAAGGTACACGTAAATGGTCTCTCCGGCAGTTCGTATGGAGTGCCTCTCTTAAATGCGTTTGATATCAATGGATATTTGCTTAAAGTGGATAGTTAGTAAATCTATCCATGAACTGTAAAACTGAAACCCGTTGACTATTAAACTAACCCAATTGACTATACAACTTTTCCGATGGTCTATTAAGCTGTCAATAAAAACTGTTCTCATGGTCTATAAAACTGTACCTATTGACTATAAAACTGTATCAATGGACTGTAAAAACTGAACTCATTGACTATGATATTATAAAAATGCACCCTTTTACAATAAACTGGACCCATTGGCTATAAATCTGGACCCATTGACTATGAAACGGAACCCATTGACTATAAAACTTTACATATTGACTATAAAACGGAACCCATTGATTATAAAACTGAACAAATTGACTATAAAACTGAATACACTGCCTATAAAACTGGACACACTAACTATAAAACTGTACCCATTGACTGTAAAACTGTACCCTTTGACTATAAAACTGAACCCATTGACTATAAAACTGAACCCATTGACTATAAAACTGAACACACTGACTATAAAACTGAACCAATTGAGTATAACAACTTTACACTGAACACATGGACTGTAAAACTGAACCGAGTATAAAACTGAACACACTGACTATAAAACTGAACACACTGACTATAAAACTGAACCCATTGACTATAAAACTGAGCACACTGAGTATAAAACTGAACCGATTAACTATAAAACTGAGCCCATGGCAAGCCTCGCATTTTATCTCTTTTCCTCAAAGCGTTTCTTAAATTAAATGATTCTTGAACGCTAATGTTATATGCTCTGTGTAGAAGTTATTGTATGGTCTGTGCGTCTATATGAGAAGATAATTTACGAGCTTTAGCGAGCGGATTATCGCCCGCATACTATAACTTGCTTGGTGCACCAGCATGCTCTTGCACCTTGTGCATTGCGAGATATTAGAATGCTAGATAGATTATTGTAGATAGCTTATCCCATGACGTCGCGTCTGAGAGTAATATAACGCCAAGCAATTAAACCGAGAAACCTCGATTTAGTAACATTACGCATTGATGTCCATTATAACGTTGCGTTGAATATGGCAACATTTTGACGTTTTCGTGCCTAAAGGGGATTTGAAAGTTATTTTAATGGCTTGTGATAAATAGAATCCAACATTCGTGCTCCTATATTATTGAATTTATTAAACTCGTCGCATTTTATCTATTTTTCTTAACCCGTTTATAAATTCAATAAAACGAGCACGCATGTAAGATCCTCTCTTTATTCAACTTTTAAACATAACATGCTCATGTATTATATACATACTATTACAATTCATGGACACGTGGTTCAATGGCAAATCCTATTCAATACATTTGTAAGTGCATAAGAAATCAACAAGCAAAACATCAGTTAATATGAATTAAATTTATCATATGACGTCGCGTCCAGGAGTGATATAACGCCATACAATAAAATCGATAAACCACTAGAGGTTTGACGTCCATAAAACGTTGCGTACGTAATGACACAAGTTTAACTTTTTACACCGGAAATGAGATTTCAAAGATATCTTAATTTCATATGATATTTAGAATCTACCATTCGTGCTCCTGTATTATTGAATTAATTAAACTCGTTGTGAAAATGAGATAAAATGCTCGGCAAGCCTCGCATTTTGTCTTTTTTCCCCAACTCGTTTAACAAATTCAATAAAACATGAGCACTCAAGATCCTCAAAATAGATATATCTCATCGGCTGTCCTATTTGAAGTTTTCTTGGAGTTTGCATGAACAATGAGGGCTGCGACATCTTGATTAGTCATAAATTGAACTTGAAAAATCATCCCGGGCTCAGTCGAAGCACATGTGCTCAGGGAAAGAAAAATGTTAATTGTCCAATTAAACATTGGTTAATAGGTGACGTCAGCAGATCCTATCAGTGTACACGTGCTGACAAGGCGGATCAAAGGAAATAAGGGACAGACGGCGCCAGTCATGCTGGAATTCTTCTGAACAAACGATGTCGCAGAAATCTCATGAATTAAGATGAATAACGTCAATGGAATTTATTCTAAGGACTATTGTTATGTCCATGTCCTTTTTAGGAGAAGACTTGAAGTTGTCTGTATATTACTAAAATGAGCCAGGCCATTTACCCAGCCCGCATATTGTGACACAATCGGAAATGCCTCAGACAATTTCGTGGAATTCCATGGAACCAGACCTTGGAAGTACATCGAGGATCTACGTTGATAACGTGATGCTGACGTTACATAATGTGATGCTGACGTCAAAGAAACCATGCCAATACAGTAACAAGTTCGATTGCAGCGAAGCAAACGGCTACACCATTTCACAAGATGCTATAAATGAAGTTTAGGTTTTTTCAAGCGATATACACATAAACTTCATTTATTCTGTTGACAAAATAATGGATTTTAACAGAGCTGAACCCACATGCTACAGAAATATTATTCCTAACAAAATTAAGCTTTTTCGTACATAGTATTACGCGTAATGCGCCTTACGTAAACCCGAGGCTTGATCCGATTCTCGAATTGTGCCGGACTTTCCCGATTGCATTGTGACAGTTACCATATCCACCAACGAAAATGGTGTTTCTATCGCTGGCGAGCCCGCTGTTATTTGCTTACTGTGCAAAAGGTACCAACAGTGGCCAGTGGCGTACCTGAGGCATTTTATATAATACGCTCTCTAGATTGGGGTCAGGGTGGAAAGTCCTCGTTTTAGAGCACCCACAGGGCTAAAACTAGTTCCTAGTACACGCAATTAACTAATTGCCTACCGAGTTTCGTCTGACGATAACCTTTGCAAACAGATTGGACCCAGACCAGGCCCAACAAAAGGTCGGGCCTGATCTGGATCCAATGGTATTTCTGAAAGATTTTTTCGAAAAAGTAGATTTTGAAAAAAATCAACAGACGACTAAAAACCTGAAAAATTTCCCAGCGGACAGAGTTAATACTATAAGTAGTATTTTTTTCTTCCAAAAATCAAAGTGTAGCTTAAGAAACTATACTGCACGCACATGTGTTTATGGTACACGTAGGTACGTCCCTGGTAGCACCTCGATCTCTCTCAAACTCTTGTACAGTGTAAGGATACAGTATATATACCACCCACTTCATTTGATCCATCTTGAACATCCCAACACACATACCTTTGCCCGGCACATCAGAATAACGTGATAGTCTGTCAAGTTTATTTTGATTGACAATGGTCTACCATGCACCACGTAAAAGGCATGGTCAAAGTTCCGCAATAATAAGATATTTGACTTATAGTCCGAGAGCCAGCAATACTTTTAATCAAGTGGCTGAGGCCAAAAGGTTTGAAGGTGTGTTCTTATGTAGAAAAGTATGCTGTATTCAAAAATCAAACTCTTAAAAAATCGGCTGGTACACAAAAATGCTATGCGCAGCGGAATACCCCCGGGGTAGGCATTTCTCAAATAAGCACTGAAATGGTGTACCCTATACCACAGAATCTAATTTGACCTATCTTGCACCCCAATGACAATTTTTCATTGGTGCCAAATTGTTTTTTGGGACCCCATGGATGAGAAAACAATGTATCTGAAAAATAAACTTATTTGGGCCTTGCGAAATTGCATGGTCACCATGGTAACCCTTAATGCAATTCTTACATGTAGGGGTGTACATACAAATTCAATCATATCTTAGCTGATACTTATCATAGACTACTAATCTTGGTACCAAAATGAAGGTTAGACATATGTCTATCATCCTATGACCTGAGATGCAAATTACCTAATTTGCATAATTATAAATATTAATGAAAACCTTAAAAATAAGGGGAAAATCGTAAGAAAAACACCATAAATAACTGATTTCAGCCCCAAACCATCATCAAACCACCATTGTTGCATGTTTTTATATCATCAGTGATATAGTTCGACAAATACTGTCATCTTATGGTCCTATATGGAAATTATCACATTTGCTTATTCATGAATATTGATGAAAACTTAATAAATGAAGACAAAACCATTGCATAAACTAGAACCCCAAGGGGTAATTAGACCTAGATCTACATTGAACTTCTAGGAGCACTTCTTATTCATGTCAAATGGTTTAATGAGGCCACTTAAAGGCAAAACATTGTGTTCCTCAATAATAAATCAATTTGCTAATGTGAAATTGCATTGTTTCCATGGCAACCCTTTATGCGATTTTAAAATACTGGGAGGGTACCTACAAAAATATGCATATCTCAACAGCAACACATCCTAAATTAAATTTTGTATCAAATTAATCTGCAGATATAGCACTTTTATATGATGGTTAGATATGCAAAATATTTATTTTGAATTTTCATGAATGTTCATGAAAACAATAGAAATGGATAAAAAAAAAGTGCAGAAAAATCAAGGGGCAATACAAACAAAATTACTAGTATTTCACTAGATAATTGCCCTAGAGTACCAAACATGATATCACAGTAATGCTAAAATATAGTGATTGTACCTTACAGGCAAATAGGAAAAGAATCTAATTTATATAATCATGAATTTGAATGAAAACATTAGAAAAGAATGAAAAATCGTGGAAAAATTAAGATTGGCATACTTACAATTTTGCTCATATCTTACTTAATAAATACCATAGAGTACAAAACTTATCACCAAAGTAATGCGAAGACATAGCACTCTTATCTTACGGACACATATGAAAACAAATTTATATGAATACTAATTAATCTTTACGAAATCATCATAAATCTGTGAAAAATTGCGGAAAAAGCAAGCTGATATACTTACAAAAATATTCATATCCAAGTTTATAACTACCCTAGAGTCCTAAGCTTGGTATCAGAGTAATGCTATGATAAAGTGCCTTTACCTTATGGGCAGTTATGAAAAGAATCTAATTTGTATATCCATAAATTTTAATAAAAACATTTGAAAAGAATGAAAAATCACAGAAAAATCATGGGGGCATACTTACAAAAGTACTCATATCTCAGTTGTTATTAGTCTCAGGCTTCTAAACTTGGTATAGAATCACCGTAAAGATAATAGTTTTTAATATGAGACCAAGTGTGCTACTCTAAAGCAATCATTAGAAGAGAAATTAGTAATTTTATATGTATGTGCCTTTCAGTATTCTATAATTTTTCATTCTTTTCTAAAGTTGTCATTATAATTTATGAATATTCAAATTAGATTTCTTTGATAACAATCCGTAAGGTAAGTGTACTATGTCTTAGCATTACTTTGATATTAAATTTGGTACTCTAGGGCAATTATCAAGTGAGATATGAGTAATTTTGTGTGTATTACCCCTTGATTTCCCACGATTTTTTCTTTTATTTCTAATGTTTTCATTAAAATTCAGGAATAATCAAATATAATTTCTTTTGTAACCATCCATAAGGTAAGATAAGGTGCATAAGGTAAGAGTACTTTATCTTAGCATTAATTTGATATCAAGTTTGGTACTAAAGAGCAATTATTAAGTACGTTATAAGTAATTTTGTAAGTATTACTCCTTGTAGTAGAGGAGCCAGTGTTCAAAAATGTCAAAAATAAGCATTTAGGTATGCCCCCTTTTTAGCAGAACTTTCACTTGTTCTATCCTTTAGTACATAGTATAGGCAGTATGAAACCAGATATTGCACTTAATTTAAGTCTTGCAAACATACCTGTAACAGTGTGTTTAATACGTTACCCCTCATTTTCTTAAAAACAAAAATATGTAATTAAGTCTATTTAGGTAGAAGTTGAAATGTTTAAATGAACAAAACATTTATGCAATCTGTAAGAACATGCTATTTTCTACACATATTGGTGTTTTTAAAGGTTGTTTGGTTCCATTATAATGTCATTTACGTTACATTTTCAACTATACCCTTAAAATTATTGATATTTTGTTAAAAAGTTTCATTTGACAAAATAATCAATATGTGTTTAACTTCAAGATAACATGTATTTAAAAGAGTGTTAACTGACCATTTCAAAACTGCAAACAGATATGTTCTAACATAAATACTTTGTCAGTTATAAGCTGTTTTATTTGATGACCATAGATAAAACTTTATATAAGTTTAGAACCTCTTAAGTTTGAAAATAAGCATGAAATTTTTCTGTTAGCTTTTAAACACCTTATGATAATTGTTTTGATATCACCGACTTTAGAGTAATACTTAACAACATTTCTGAGGTAAAGTATCGTTTTGTTGTTTGATTATCTATATGTAACGTATAAAACAAAGTTGAAGACAAACACATATTGCTTAATAGCTTAAATTATACATCACTGGAAAATTTATTTCATTAAAAAAGGGGGAAGGGCTGTGTTTGATAGGTATAAAAAAGCATTTGTTCCAAAAAAAGAAGTTATCAGTACTAATTAGTAGACTGTGTATATGAGGTGTAACTTTTTCTTTTTAGTGATGGTATACTTCTTGACTTAAAAACAAAACACATTGTTTGCTAATTATCTATGTTATGTTTTGTATCGGGCCTTTGTATTCTAATTTGTTTCTAGTTCAGCAATCATCTTGACAAAAAAGAGAGCTGGTTGCTTCAATTTAGTTATATTGTAGACATCTGTGTTCCGTGTCTCTTCCTAAAGGTGCAGTGGGTCAGTCAGGAGTCTGTGATTGTGACAGTTTCTAGTCAAGTTCACTTATAGAATGCAGACGTTTGCTGGCAATCTAGACAGCATCACTCCTTTATGAATATATAAAATAAAATGTTGTTTATGTTACATTAGATTAAAGGAAACATAATATTTGTAATCATTTATTCGTTAAGAGAGTGGCTCTGTTATGCAAATTGTTTAAGCCACATCTATTTATGCATATATCAGAACTCAGAAGCTGACTTTTAAATTTATTCTAGTTATGAACTTTAATTTCAGCTCGTTTTTAACATGGCTTTCATTGTTCGATTAATGAAACTGATAGTCCTTTTAACTTAACACTACTAATCATTTGTGAAAGCAATGCAAACGTTAAAACTGAATAGGTTATTCAAAATGAACTATTGCCGTTAAAATTGGGGAAATCATCCCTAAGGATGGGTTTTACATTGCAAGAAGGTGATCATATCCAAGAGGTCCAGATTTCTTCAGTTGTAATTTAGGATACCAAATTTACTTTATAAAATTTCAACAGATAGAAAATGTTTAAGGCAAATTTAACTACGACGCATTAAATTACCGTTTAAAAGATTATTAATGTTAATCAGAATGTTGATAGGAATAGCAATATCTTAGAGTAAAAATAGCAGTCATAAGATCAAACTTAGCTTTAGCAATTAGTGTTAATATAGCTGATGTTAAGTTCTATTGTAATACCATAGCAGTCATTGGACCCCATTTTAAACAAACTGTTGCAGGAATCCTGGCAGTTGATTCCTTTTATGTGCGTTAAATAATAGATGAGTTGTAAACACATCAGGGTATAGAGACAAAAAGGCATACATTAAATTATCTTCTGTGCTAATAAAATAGTAATTATATGGACAATAGAGAAGGCACAATAGTTATATCATTACTTACACAAATGATAGATTTACATGTTATGCTAAGAAAATATTGTCTATGGCTCTTTTTTTATCAACGGTCTGCATAAGAAATTGTATTTCTTTCGATTTGGAAAAGTATTATGATATATCTCAGATAGTGATAGCATTGTCTCTATTACCAATTGCACTATATGTAAGTATGATACAGCATAGCATTTGTTGAGTATACTATCTGAAAGTAATCTTTGAAAGTAGCATAAGTATGGATTTTGTTTCTATTACATGAACTATCAATATACCATAAATATAGCATCGTTTAACAAGTTGGTACATGTTTTATGGGTATTAATTAGTTAGTTTTAAGGACTGAATGACTGTTGTTATGATTACTTATTGTGAGTGTAGAAAATAAATAGTGTCCTGCTGAACAAAACAAACATTAAAGCAGATTCTATGACGTATGCTGATAAGCTATATAGCTAAAAAGCAAACGTCTGCAAACATTCTGGTAATATGATCAATCAAGTCCTATTCTGGAAAGTTGTTAGCTCAAGGTCCTGATTATAGAAATCTAATCAATACTAACAATGCAGAGGAGCTTTCCCAACTTATTAACATACATGTGTCTGTTTCTAAAGTATTAAAATGGTAATTTAGAATAAATGCTGTCCTGTTTCATTGCTTCACAAACGTGTAGAACCAGGCAACACAATGATTAAAGTAATGATCGTTATAATTTGTTATATACGTTACCAACATAAATAATACTCTTTTTCCAAAGCGGACACGCTGTAGATACTAAATATTATGACCTCAAGGATACCTATGGCGGGTGCTAAATCAGAGACAGAAATCATCACGATTTCCACAAACTTCAGTTTTGTTTCATATGACACCGATGAAGGTATCTTCAATGTTTCGCTTCTTGATTTGGACTTCTGCTTGGAATATCTTATATTTTTAGAAGTTTTAAGGTATATTTTGCGCCGTATTGTTTTGAATATAGCTGCTGTAACGAATAACTGTTTATATATTTGATGGCTTTTACAATGTGTGATGGGTCTGACTATGTTACTGTGTGCTTTTTATTTATTCATTGAGCTGTTAACGGTGAAAGAAAATGTCTTGTATATGTCATTTAATGCCATTTAATGCATAAAAAGAAGCAAATACATGGTAGTGGCACAGATTTTAAAGAATCATTTAAGCTTTTTGAAACAATTTAGTTATGACTCATAAATAGGTATCAATTATCCTATTTACATGATTCTTAAATCATATACTTAATGGCATTTATGTGCTTTATTTTCAAGTTTTTCCCTTTAAACCAAAGATGATTTTGCTGATGTTGCATCTAATTCATATTAAATGTTTTAAAATACAATATTTCTAATCCATTTTTGAGCACTAAGATGATAGTCAAAATTATTTTCACCTACTAGCTGTTTGAACGCATATACACATAACATTGCACAATAATATTATTTTAAAAGAAAGTAACGCATATAACAGAACTTCCAGGTGCTTAAACTAATATTATTATTCTGCTATTAAGCTGCATCTAATAAAACATCAATCATAACGATATGTAAGAAAACGATGCAAATGATAATAACACTATACTAGGAGTTTCCTTATTATCTAATAGTAACATATAAGACTCGGCTATTGCATGGTAAATGCACATGTTCATCAAAAGCTAACCGGCATTTTATAATATATAAAATAGCTAAGAAAATCTTTATGTACAAAAATCTCCCTCCACAAGTCTTTTGGCAACCCATGGCCAAGTAAACAATAGTAATATATTTGAATGTAAGTAACGTATATAACAATTATGTAAGCGTAAGCCATTTAAACTTATTGTCAGTTTGGTGCTTTTAATTAAGTTACTGTAAAGCAATATGCAGATAGTAGGAAATGTGACCTATCTGGTCTAAATAACTTTTCTTTTCAGTAATGTAGCGAATAGCCTACTGCATGAAGCCTGCATGAGGGTAGCTATGGTTACCCCATAAATAAACATCTTTTGCAAGACTTAAATTTTGTGCAACATCTGTTTTCACACTTCTGAAACGCCATACTAACACAGGATATAGTCTAAAATTCTGCTACTTTCCGGCCACTTTTTTCCAATTTTTGAATCTCTGGCTCCCCTACTATTGGGTTTTTAGCGATTTTTTTTGTTACTTATTTCTAATGTTTTCAATAGGGTTCATGAATATTCTCGTTTTTAAAGATTTCATTAATTTTCATGAATATGCAAATGAGATAATTTCCATATAAGGCCATAAGATGACAGTATATGTCGAATTGTATCACTGATGATATGAAAACATGCAACAGTGTTGGTTTGATGATGGTTTGGGGCTGAAATCAGTTATTTATGGTGTTTTTTTTATTTTATTATTTTCCCCTTATTTTTAAGGTTTTCATTAATATTCATGAATATGCAAATTAGGTAATTTGCATCTCAGGTCATAGGATAAAAGGTATATGTCTAACCTTTAATTTGGTACCAAGATTAGTAGTCTATGATAAGTAACAGCTAAGATATGATTGAATTTGTATGTACGTCCCGACCTGTAAGAATTGCACAACAGTGTTTTCGGAGTCTGTAATTGTTCTATGTTTTGTTGTACGTTACTTCATGTCCATTCTAGTATTGCAATCATCTTGATGGGGAAGAGAGAGCTGATTGCTTTGCTTAATTTGTCTTCCTGGTGTCTCGTGATGGTTGAGCGGCTCTTCCTCGCGGTGCCACGGGGTTGTCTGCAGTTTGTGATTGTGGTATTTCCTGATCATACTCACTTACTATTTTTGCCTTGGTAACCACGCATTTTCACATAGTCCAAATGAGTTTATGTTTAGGAACATTGTTTTCTCATTCAGGGGGCCCAGGTTTTTTTTGGCACCAATGAAAAATTGTCACAGGGGTGCAAGGTAGGTCAAATTAGATTCTGTGGAATAGGGTACCCCATTTCAGTGCTAATTTGAGAAATTGCCTACCCCCGGGGTATTCCGCTGCGCATAGCATTTTTGTGTACCAGCCGATTTTTTTAAGAGTTTGGTTTTTGAATTTAGCATACCTTTCTACATAAGAACACATATTCAAACCTTTTGGCCTCAGCCACTTGATTAAAAGTATTGCTGGCTCTCTGACTATTACATCAAGGGTTAAGATGTAAAGACACTCAAAGGTGCTAAACCGCATTCCTTTTTATCGTCGCCGTCAAATTATGTCTCTCAAATCAAATCAAAATTAAATCAAATCTTTCTTTACTTTCATGAGGTACAATAAATAAACACTTGGCATATTTCCCCATAAGAACTTGCATTTTCTTTGTAGCAGACTAGAAGCTATGTATACCTAGTGTCTTGCCACACAAATCGTTCAATGCATTGTCTTTGTTAAGATAAGCAACGAACCCTAGAATAACACTGGGGTAGGGGTTTGAAGATAAAATGTCCAGCTGCATCATCTTTCGATGATAAAATAGCACAGCGAACAAATTTCGCCACTGATAAAAGGTACAACGGTATCAGTGATGAAATCTGTCCCATCCAGAAGGACATTTCGTACGTAATTATTTTGTAGAAGATCTAGTATGTCGTCATTATCGTTAGGGTCTTAAATTATTGTAATAATATCACAAAAAAAATAGTTTTGTGACTTGCAATCAGAGTTCAATTGTTTTGTTGTTATTCCATTGTCACATAAGAATGTTGATCTGTACAATCGCTGGTCGTATGCAATAGAAACAAGTTTTCTTAAAGTTTGCTTCAAACAAACTAATATATTTCATGCTTTAACAATACATCTCTATTTCAAATCAAGATCGACTTGGTCCAAACATACTCGTGCATCTCTATTTCAAATCCGGATCCACATGGTTCAAACCTACATCTATACTTCCAATCAGGATCAACATGAATCAAACATACAGTAACACCTGTGTAAAACGGCCACTCTCAAAAAGACCACAAATTGGTTTGCAAGATCCAAGGGGAGCATTCTGCAGTACTTTCGACCTTCATTAAGCTACCATTTGTCATAAAGATCTTTGTTTTGCCTATTTTTGAGTGGTCGTTTTACACAAGTTTTACTGTACATCTCTATTTCAAATCAAGATCAACATGATTCAAACATACTCGTACATCTCTGTTTCAAATCAAGACCCACATGGTTCAAACCTACAATTATATTTCCAATCAGGATCGACATGATTCAAACATACATATACGTCTCTATTTAAAATCAAGATCGACATGACTCAAGCATACATCTCTATTTCAAATCAAGATCGACATGGTCCAAACCTACAGCTGTATTTCCAATCAGGATCAAGAAGGTTCGAACCTTGTTTCAAACATACATCTCTATTTTGAATCAAGATCTAACATGCTTCTAACATACATTTCTGTTTAAAAAAGAACGACATGGTTCAAACATACATCTATATTTTAAATCAAGATCAAGATGCTTCAATCATACGCCTCTTTTAAAAAACAAAGATCGACATGGTTCAAACATACATGAACATCTCAACTTCAAATCCAGATTGTAGACATTCATATTATCTTTAAACACTGAGATTCAGCAGCATTTCTCATAAAATAGCTACTTCAATTAGATTAATGCCAATGGTGGCGTAGTGAGTGAAATTCAACGCAAATATTTCTGAAAGAGGCATCCCGTCAAACCAATTAAATGCAAAACAGTTTCGCAGCGATTGCTTGATTAGTGCCAATTAAATTATTGGTTTTGTTTGAAAATTACTCAAGCTGTTAAAATGTTTCTTAAAGCAAATGTTAAGCGGAAATTACGCTGATAATACTGGATTCTGAATGCGTTAGCCATAAACGTGTAAAGTCCTTTAACCCTTTACCTCATAGGAACGCCCTTTAATGCTTTTGCAAACAGAGCAGACCCGGATAAGGCAGCTCTTGTAAGAGCTGCCTGATCAGGGTCTACTCTGTTTGCTTATGGAAATATGAAATATCTGATCCTACAATAGTGGACCTGACAAGTAATCTCTTTGTTCTATGTACAAACATGAATGATTATTTAAACAATTATCCATAGTGGGTGGAGCTTAGCATGAATATTCATGCAGGAAAAACACGTTGGATTTGGGTACTTACGTCAATGTCGAGCAACGAAGGACCAGGCGAGTAGATCCCTGTTGGAGAACCTACAAATTCGAAAACAGAAATCTCGATTCAGGAAAAGCACCACGTCAACAGCAATCTGAATTTCACTGCCTCATAATCTAACCGAAACAAAACCCTACTGAATTAAATGAAATTTGCTTTCAAATAGAGAGGGTTCGCTTTATTTGGGCTAAAACGAGAAACACACTTTTTCACTTCTGAACTTCCAAAAATATTTTCTGATTTATCCATTTGTTTCCCATTTCTGGATGGAGATGTTCCTCATCCCGTTCCCCACTTCTCAGCCTTAAAAGAACGTCCTATCAACGTCAATGCGACATCGCATTGACGTCGATACGACGCTGTTTCGACGTCATGTACCAGCTTGGTTATTGCATAGGTTTCATGTGTTGTGCATTTCACGCGGTTGTATCCTTTAACAACATTTTATGATACCACATGGATCATTTGATCCTATTGTTTAGGAATTGGACTGACTATGCTAAGCTGTTAATAAGTCACCCATATTTAGAATACTATCACCCATATAACGATACGTCTTTGTGTTTGTAATTCACACACAGATGGCTGTTCTGGAATGCTGAATCGTATTAACTCCCAGTTGTCTGGCATGATTCAGCAGCGCCACTGGAAAAATACTCTTTCTTTAAATGGAACAAAAATTTTGTTTATTTCAATGCAATAGGCCAATGGCCCATGAGCATATTCTTTAATTACAAATATAACCATAAGCAAAGTGAATGTCCCAGGATATAAATACACGACACATACCTACGTTTTAAAACATTTTAAAACAGCTTTCGCCCGCAAACGAAACTTTATTCAAATAGTAGTCCGAGATTGTATGCTGGATGCAATGGGACTTACTAGAGAGACTGTGAATAAAGTTATTGTAATTAGAAGGGCACCTCGTTCTGTGTGAAATCAAATAAGCATCTCTTTGGGAGAGATTTCATCAAATTATTTAAAGAGCGTCTAAGCTCCAAAACATCGGGAACATTACTGGTTAATTAGTACCAATTAAAGTCTTTGTTATATTAAGCAGTCCAGCATGGCAGTCAATAAAGATGCTAAGACATGTAGAAAGGTCCTCCAAAGAATCAAGAGGGTGACGAAAGAAGACTTTTATTACCTAGATTTGGCAGAACACGCGACATCGTCAATCTCTTCACTTTCACATAAAGCCTTCTAAGCCCACTATCATTTTAACAAGTATTTTAGCTGCAGAAAGAAGTTCTTTTTAGCTCGCCTGAGCCGTCAGCTCACAAGGTGAGCTTATAGTATACCCATGCTCCGGCGTCCGTCCGTCGATCGATGTCCACCATTCTTCTGTCTGAAACCACTAATGAACTCAATTTTCATATGCAGACTCCTATATATATAAAGATGGAAGAACACAAGTTTGTTCAAATGGTACTGACCACATTACCAAGATGGCCACAACGCCCATATATGGTACCAATTCTTTAAAAATCTTCTTCTGCAGAATCTAAAGGCCGATGACCTTGAAACTTAATGTGTAAGCATTGGGTATGTGGGCCTACCAAGTTTGTTCAAATGATGATCCTAGGGTGAACTTGGTCTACTTAACGTCAAGATCAATTTTGCATCCTAATGCATTTAAATGGAATATATTTTGAAAAGTAGAATTTTAAAGCCCGTTACAGCCAAAAGTCAAACTATCATGAAAAGACCCTTTCATAGCAAATCTTCTATTTTCAGCGTTTGTATATTCTTTATTTTCGAAGATTTTTTTTCCAGATACATTAGGGCTTAAGGGTGAGGTTGGCGCCGTGAAACCGGTCTTAGCCCTCCAGTAAAATTTTACTGACCGTTCCAAGGCGGTACTTCTTTTGTGGATCTTTTATGTTTTTTCTGTCTTGTGTTTGTTATGCCTTTGTGCGCGTCTATTTATTTGTGCCTTGTGGTTACCTGCTGGGAAAGGGCTGACCTCTTGGCTCTCGTTTGTGGTGTATAACTGCCAATTTGTCACTTTCCCATTGGTATCCTGGGTCAGGTGTGGTACTTGATTATATCGATTCCTGATCTTTGCACCCTTACTTACTTAGAACCCATATAAGGTCTAGATGACAATATAACTATAGCGTAAAATTGTGAATATTTTCTTAACGAACAGTTTTAACATTTCGTTATGCTCAAAAGAACCGTCTCAATAATACGGTTCTTTTAAATACCAACAACATATGCTTGTGAGATATAATCATCTTGAGTCCTGTACTTGGAGTTCCTTGATTTAATTGTACGATTAGAAGCTTCGACCCAATATAAACAAAGGCAATGACGACAAGAATGAAATAGCTACACATACCATTAATATTGACAATCTGGAAATCGATGACAAGCAACCTGTCGCTGTATAATGACGAGATTTATAGCTAGGTAATTAAGGAGAAAGATAAATATCTTTATGGAACAGGTAAACGGTGACGAACAAAGAATCCGGTAATCGTTATAAATACAGAGCTTCATCATTATGTCCGCATTCAAGATAAAACGGTTGTTGCTTGGTTTATAAAGAATGGCGAGTATGACTTGGAAATGTCACAATCATAGCTCGCAGACCAACCCACGGCACCGAGGGAAGAGACACAGAACACATCCACAGCACAAATGAAAACAAACAACCAGCCCTCTCTTCATCAGCAAGATGATTGCTAAACTAGTAAGAACATCAAAGGCCACATCCCAAATCAAGGACCCAACTCATTAAAAAACACATACAATCTGAGCAAAATCAAACAATGAATAAACAAAAGCAAAAATAGTCAGAGTTATAGAAAACTTCCATTTGGATCACAGTTGGCTCGTTCAAAGACAAGCATCAGGCATCAACACGCAGGTTAATGCTCTTTAGGTCCTGGTCATCATTCTGTTTGTGTTCGGTCATGAGTGTATGTCAAAGAGAGAGAGAGAGAGAGAGAGAGAGAGAGAGAGAGAGATAAAGAGAGAGGGCGTCTTCAATTCCATGTTACAAAGAGGGAGTTTAAACCTAGGGTATTTTTTTCCAAAGGTAAAAATAATAGCTCAAATCATTTAGCTAATCATTTGACTAAACGAGTACTTTATTATCCTCTTCGAAGACAGATATGTTATTGTCTTGGTGCTGTCTGTCTGTCAATCTACTTGTCTGCGTCCCTGTCCATACACCCATCTTTCACTCCATCGGTCAAAAGTTGTGTTCAACAATTTGCTCTAAAATATAAAAGCTACTGATTTAACTTTTTGCATAGGAGAAAATCGGAGTATCTGTCCATTCCTGAAAAGTAATGTACACGAGGCCCCTAAGGGATGGACAGATACAAGGAGTGTCTCCTGATTAAAATACACCTTAATAAGACACTGTATTGTAGTAGCACCAAGAATCTAGAAAATGAACGTAGCATTCATGTCATTGGATATTTTTTTTATATTTTATTAAAACCTAATTTCTCCCACAGGCGGCCCATTAAAGAAAACAGCGGCTGCATTCAAGCGAAACATGCATGGATTTCGTGGTTTAAAACCAACTACCCATTACTAGGTGTGTTAAACATTTACATGCTTTTATCATGCATTTTCCCCACACTATTTTGCACTCCACTTTTAATTATTTTTGTAGTGTTTCCCACTAAAAATACAAAAAACCTCTTACATATACCTGGCTAAGCACTGCGTGTAGCGATAGCATTTTTTAAGTCTCAGCATATCTCCCCTATTCCCGGCTGCATGTGTGGGAATTGTTACAATTGACTGCATGATGTAAATTATTAACATTTTCTGACTAAAATTTCTGAACAAATGATACTAAGGTTTGCTCATTTCTTAAAATACAAAGTTGCCAAGCTGGATAAAGTTACATTAGATAAAGTTTTTTTTTGCCTGCTTCAAAAGAATAAGCTTTCATAAAATATTTCAGGAATATACCATCAGAGATCCAATAGTTTGGATCCTTATCATGTTCCACAGCCATGCGCAGATGCCATAACGCACCCAAAGGGATACTCTCATGTTTTATTGCTACGTAGGCTTAGACCTAGCATCTACTGTTTAGATCCCCCACCCCACCTTATACTAAATATCACTAATATCAGGCGTACTCAAAACCATGTTTGAAATTTTAGCAATATCCACAATTTCTTCATACCAAAAAACATTCATTTTTCTGACAACCCCTAAAAATAATGAAATTTAAAATTTCAACCCCCCCACCTAAAACATGGGCAGAGTCTACGAATATATGAAAATATCAGACACACATCCACCTCCGCCCTTGGGTAATGCACGCGCGTAATGAACATTGTTCACATTCAATCGATATCACCTAATGTGGAAACCAAGTTTTTCCACTCTGAATGGAAGTGCCGGTAGTCCTCCTTCAATGCAAAACAATTACAGCCATGGAAGTTTACCAGGCCTCTAAATTCTACCACAGATACTCAGAGTTAATTGTTAAATACAACATTTGGTTAAAAACTTTTCTGCAATAGGGCATACCTGAACCTATATTCTATGGCGATTTAGTTTATAAATTCAAAAGGATGGTTGGAAAACCTATTTTTTAGTGATCAATTCAAAAATATTACCAAACGTTATATAAAGGTTGGATATAACTTGGGTGTCATACGACAGTCTGCATGCCTGGTTTTAAACCTATTCACGGTTTATAGCTATGGTTTCCTCTTTAATTGCACGACGGTGGGCCAGGCCTCAGACTCTATGACGGCTCTGGCGTAAAGCTTTAATTGGTGGGTTGGTGCCTGATGCTTATCTGTAGCTGGGCCCACTGTGGCTCAACTTGAGCTTTTTTTTTAGCTTTGACTGTCTGTGAGTAGTAAGGCCTTTGCTTTGTTTCATCATAGTGTATTAATTTGATTAGAGTGTTTCTCCATGATGATATATTGCTATAGTTAGAAGACCTCCATGCGAGCTGAACATTTCTTGTACTTCAACAACAGCAGAACCTTGGGCGAAAATTTGGTACCAGTAAAATGCATTTAAGTTCCCCAGTGGCTTAGGCTGCTGTCCTTTCTAAGGCGATGGTTCTGTTGTTGTTTATATGTTGTTTATTGTGACTCCGATTGCAGGAGTCTGTAATTGTTCTATGCTTTGTTGTGCGTTACTTAATGCCCATTCTAATTTTGAAATCATCTTGATGGGGAAGAGAGAGCTAGTTGCTTTGCTTAATTTGTCTTCCTAGTGTTTTGTGATTGTTATGTAGCTCATCCTCGCGGTGCCATGGGTTTGTCTGCAGTTGGTGATTGTGGTACTTCCTGATCATACTCTCTTACTGTTTCTGGACAGGATCTAAACTGCTTGCAAAGATAATCGGTAGAAAAGGCATTAGCAGACAGACATAAAAGCATATTTTGAGCAGAGCAAGTCTACAGGTCCGTTAAGAAATATCACTACGAAATATTTCCAAAGTTTTTTTCACAATTATCTGTATTTTAACATACATATAAATTAATTCTAATTAAGTAAGGGTGCAAAGATCAGGAATCGATACAATCAAGTACCACACCTGACCCTGGATACCAATGAGAAAGTGATAACTCACAGTTAGACACCACAAACGAGATCCAAGAGGTCAGCCCTTTCCCAGCAGGTGACCACAAGGCACATAAAAAACAGACGCGCACAAAGGCATTGCAAACGCAAGACAGAAAAAAACATAAAAGATCCACAAAAGAAGTACCGCCTTGGAAAAGCCAGTAAAATATTTTATTGGAGGGTTTAAACCAGTTACACGGCGCGCCAACCTCACCCTTAATTCAGATGTTGATCCAATCACATAGATATTTGGTTTGCATGAAAGACCCCTAACTTATCAATGCATCATCTCCTAGAACATATAAATCGAGATATAACAAGGAGATAAAGCAAAGATAAGGACTCAACAGTAAATAAAACTGAATACTGGAGCAAACGAAATCCAACAGGTAAACCCAGTGGTCCCAACAAACAGCCAAAGCTTCAGGCCCCTACCATCTCATCAATAGATAAGTCTTTAAGTCTGAACCGTCATAGAGTCTGAAGAACGACCCACCGGCATGCAATTAAAGAGGAAAGCAAAGTTGCCAACCGTGATTGGGTTGACCACCAAGCATGCAGTCTGTTGCAATACATTAATGTTATAGCCAATCTTTTTATAATGGGAAATTATTTTAATGAACTGCGCCGAAAAATTATTAGAGCCAACAATCGTCTTCAGTCTATACACCAAAGCACCATAGAATTCAGGTTGAGAAAGTCCTTGGCGCAAGAGAGATTGAAGTCAAACTTGGAATTAAGATATCAAAACATTGTATCGTCTATAAAATATAGAAAACGTTTTGCGAAGTTTATGATACCGGTAGCCTTGTTTAAGAAGTTTCTGAGTTATAAATTTATTGCGAGTGTTGAAGTCAGTAACAAAGCTAGATGCTCTAGCAAAACGAATGAGCTGAGAGATATAGACCCCATAGGTTGTAGAGCGAGGAACATCACCATCTAAAAATGGGAAATTGACAATTTCGAAATTAAAGTCGTCACGTTTATTATAAATTTTGGTAGAAACAATATCATTAGAAATTGACAAATGCAAGTCTAAAAATGCGGGTTCGGTAATGTCATTTTATTTCTAAACCCCTTATCAACGTATAATCAGAAACATTTGTTTATAAATATCAAATACATGTACATTCAAATGAAAACACAATAACATACTTAGCTATATTCCAATGAAAAACACATCACACACTTATACACCTACGTCATAAAGTCAGTATTTCGTTGCAAACCACTTTGTTCTTGATTTATATGTTCTAGAAAATGAGGTCTTTCATGCAAACCAAATATCTATTTGTCTTGATCCACATCTGTATTAAGGGTGAAGTTGTGAAACCAGTTTAAGCCTTTCAGTTAAATATTTACCGATCGTTCCAAGGCGGAACTTCTTTTGTGGATCTTTTATGGTTTTTTTTCTGTCTTGTGTTTGCTATGCCTTTGTGCGCGTCTGTTTATATATGCCTTGTGGTCACCTGCTGGGTAAGGGCTGACCTCTTAGTTCTGGTTTGATGTGTCTAACTTTCCCATTGGTATCCTGGGTCATGTGTGGTACTTGATTGTATCGATTTCTGATCTTTGCACCCTTACTTACTTTTAATAAGATCTGCAAAATTTTCATTGGCATTGAATTTTAAAGTTCTTCCAGGACGTTTGGTGATACACTTTATCATGCTTCACATACTCGATTCCACGTCACTTTTATTATACAGCATTTGGTTACCAATCTCTTCCTTCAGTATATTCTAACATTTCTTTTAGATTCATGTCTGCTTAATTCCCTGACCATTCCAGAATGAGTATTCCTCTACATTCTAGGAATTGTCTCGTACTTTCGCGAGTTATCACAAGGTCCGAGATCATGCATAAAGATACTCCCTCTGAGGGAGCACAGCGCATTCACATGTCATTTCAATATCATGAATAATATCACTCTGGTATTTTGCACTATCCATGTTAGCATTCACTTTTCCTAGCAGAGACAGGCCTTTGTTGCTAATAGCTCCCCAGTCTTGCACCCTTACTGGCAATTTTCAGGAGTTTGAATACTTGTAGCATGACATTTCTTATTCTGTTTGCGCCAAACACGACAATGGTGTCGGTAGTTATGACTGCTAAATACAGACTCGTGCCAATGTATTGTGTTCCCGCAGAAGTGTCTTTATGCGTGATATTGTGCCATGCCATATCTCTAAAAGTGTTAGAACATTCCTAGAATGTAAAGGAATACCTTTTCTAGAATGGCCAGGGAATTCGGCAGACATGAATCACATAGAGAATACTTGGAATATATTGAAGAAAGCAATTGGTAACCAAATGTTGTGTAAAAAAGAGATGTGGAAGGGAGTATGTGAAGCGTGGCAGATTGTAGCACCCAACGTCCTGGAAGAACTTTACAACTCAATGCCAAAGACAATTGCAGATCTTACTGAAGCAAAGGGAAGTACAACGAAATACTGACTTTATGATGTAGGCGTTTGTAATATGTTGTTGGCCTATTCTTACGTAGAATTGCAAATTGATATCGCCAGCCTTTCACGATCAATCGAACGTCAAGTACACACGTTTATAAGTGATTTTTCGACAGAATGGTCATTTCAGATAAGAATTTGATGTTTCTAGAACGTTCAGCAATGTTTCAACAAAATATATACTGACCCACACTCCCAACGCAAAATGTTTCAGGAGTATACTTAAAATTAATAAACAAGGTCTTGCCAAAATCATTGTGCCGTTCAGAGGTTATGGCTGTCATTCATCCAACTAGGGGTTATGATTAAAAGAGAATGATTGAATGATCAGATGATAAAGTTCTACATTCATATTCATAAATACGTATTTTAGTGTTTGATTAAACCGCGTTACAATGGATGAATTAATGTTTGGAAGATTTAAGGTTCAGTCTGATTTGCGTTAGAAGTGTGGTTTAATATATGACACGAATAATAGCCAATGGGGTCGAAAAAATCGTATGTCGCCAGACGTTAATACCATATTAACTGCACATTTTAATACATATTCGCCTTGAATATGGAAAAAATGAAACTCATAATTTTGAATATGGTGCTGTCCTATTGAAAAGACAATGTACTGGTTTGTTTATCAAGCTTCTTGTTTTGTTCTAACATCGTTTGTTTAATCGCGAAATCCAACACATTTATAGGTCCAAACAATAAACGGAATCATCACATACAAGCATTAGATATAACTTCAATTAACCTTTAGAAGATGTGCTGTGTGTCATATAAACTAATAAACGTACATTGGATTTAATGCTCTATACAGTAAAAATACGTAAGAAGCCATTTTTTACGCTTTTAAAACGTAAAATGAGCTGTATAATTTACGAGAGTTTTGCATTTGTGTTGATAATGTTACAATAGAGCAACGTTGAGTATATATACTGAACAAAAGTGAAAACGCTACACTATATTTATCTGTATTTTATGAGAAAGTATTGGACAAAAAGTATTTACTAAAGCTTAATGATGTTGCCCAGTCATCCAGCAAACGATCCGTCGAAACTCCACCAATTTGTCTCGTTTGATGTATGAGTTATGCTCCTTTAAGTGTTTAAAGTTTTATTCACTGAAATTTGCTATTGCTCATGCGCAAATTTGAATTGTTATGCTTATCAAAATTGGTCTTAATTGTGTTGCAAAAAGACACAAGAAAACTGCTTAATTACTTAAAACAAGCTCAGAAATCAATTTCAAATTTAGCGAATTTGTAAAATATTGAGAATTATCCCCCTTTGACAAAAACAAAAAGGGAATATTAAATGTTTGGTAATCTTCGATTTATCACAATTTTCGATAATTTTCTTTTGCCAAATCAGGTAGACCTCTCAGAACATTGTTTCTACCATTTCTCGACTAATAATGTCCTCATACTAAGATGCAACAACACATTGATTTTCCTAAAGAGATTTTAGTGTTAAATTTTTAAGCTTGGCAAATTGAGTGAAAATCTGCTTTTTAAGATTGCTTTTCTAAACGATCAAAACAAACTTGAGATAAGTCCTTCACATCTCTGGTTGTTACATGTCTAGAATACCATTTCGTGCAGTCGGATCTCATAGGTAGTTGATTTCTGAAGGCCTAAATTGTGTTAGATTTCCGTTCAAATTGGCATCCTGAAAAACGGACCCCTGTCACATTTAAATGGCTTTCATTTGTTTCCTCGTGACAACAGCCGTAAAACTTTCACTGTTATGCATTTACCCAGTATTTGAACATTAAGATACACTTTCCATTGCATTCTTGGTTTGCATAATTTTATATATAGATGGCAAACAATTCAGGTGTAGCGTTTTCACTTTTGTTCAGTATATGAGCTTCAGAAATTACACGTGCTATATTGCCCTTTACATCAAAAGGAATTTGAAGCATAAAGTTTCATAGCACAATCTTTATCAGCAGCTCTTGGTAAACATATAGATACATTTTCTAATTTGCGAAACCTAACTTACGCGACAAATCCAACATTATTTGGTTTAAATTATATCATTTATATTCCATTTTGCTAATTATGCCCTATTTCGTCATTTAGTACAATGCTATGTAGTCATTTCATACGTCAGTAGCAGAAAATTGACGTATTTTGGAAAACATTTAGTCTGTGTAAAACTATAAACTGGGTAACTATTCACAATAACTATTTGTTGACGGAGGCATCACTTTTGCCCACAACTCTATTAGGATATGACTTAAGTACTGCCGCAATAATAAGAAACGCGAAAAACCGACTTTAAGTGCATCTTTACACATTATTTTCTCTAGAACTTTTCGATATGTGGGTAGAAAAAGCTGCAGTATTTTTGACAAAATTTTCAACCTGATGTTTTTGCTGTGTTTTTCTGTAATTAGATGGAATCATGGCATATTTTTGGTTCTTTTCAACGGGGGAGTATAACTGTTAATAGAATTGACATAAACTGACCCACTTTATTAATAATATGCAACGGTTGACTAAATAATTCAATTTTGTTTCAGGTCAGTGATCCCCGTGTAGGGTATATACTGAACAAACGTGAAAATGCTACACCTGTATATGCAAAATGATGCAATCCAGTAAAGCAAATGAAAGTGTATCTGACTGTTCAAAGACTGGGTTATGCATAAAGAAAATGGTTTACGGATGTTGTCCCGAGGAAACACATGAAAGTAAGAAAGAGGGCAAAGATCAGGAATCGATACAATCAAGCCAACACCTTACCCAGGATACCAATTGGAAAGTGACAACTTTACAATTAGACATCACAAAAGAGAGCCAAGAGGTCAGCCCTTTCCAAGCAGGGGACTACAATGCATCAATAAACAGAAGTGCACGAAAACACAACAAAAACAAGACAGATAAATGTCATTTAAATGTGACAGGGGTCCAATTTTTCAGGTTACAAATTTGAACAGAAATTTCTCACAGTTTATGCCTTCATAAATCCACTGCCAACCAGATCTGACTGAACGAAATTGTAGTCTTAGACATGTGACAACCAAAAATATGCGTTGATCATTTAGCAAAGCAACCTCAGAAAGCGGGTTTTTCATCAAATTGGCCAAGCTTGAAATTTTAACGCTGAAATCTCCTAAGGAAAATCATTGTGGTGTTGCATCTTAGTCTGAGCACATTACTGGTCGAGAAATGGTAGGAACCATGTGCTTATAGGTCTACCTGATTTGTCAAAAGGAAGAAAGTTATCGAAAATTGTGATAAATCGAAGATTACCAAATATTTAATATTTCCTATTTGTTTTTGTCAAAGGGAGACATTTTACATTTTTTTACAAATTTTATAAATTCGAAATTGATTTCTGAGCTTGTTTCAAGTGATAATACAGTTTTCTTGTGTATAAATGCAACACAAGTATGACGAGTTCTGATAGGCATCACAATCTTTTTGCGCATGCGCAATTGCAAAATTCAGTGAAAGAAGCTTTAAACACAAAAAAGGAACTAACTCGGACATCAAACAAGACAAATTGGTTCGACGAATCGCTTGCTGGATGTCTTGAAAACATTATTAAGCTATAGTAAACACTTTTCGTCCAATGCTTTCTAACAAAATATAAAATATTGTAGTGTAGCATTTTCACTATTGTTCAGTATAGAATAAAGTTCTGACGTACATATAAAGTACTGCTGCATAAATTAGGATCGCAAATAAATGACTTTAGATTTACATCGCATTGAGCATTCAATAATCGTGAATCATTTCAGGCAGTATTTTGACAAAATATATTAGCTGGTATTACGGCTAAGTTTTGCTCTAATAATTCTGATGGTAGAATTTGAGCATTTTATTCCACTTTTTTGACACTTGACAGTGATAATCCTGGGATAGGTCGAATCCATTTTGTTAGAAAACTATTATTTGTGCTAAAATGGACACTATTTTTAGCTGAGCCTCATATATAGGCTATTCAAAGCTCATGTCAATTATGCTCTAATATAGATATTAAGGATTCTTGGGCCCATCAAATTTTGCAAAGGGCCCCATAGAAATTTCAAAAGGCCCATTAAAAGTATGTAATCTGCATGTATTTGAATGAGATATGGACCATAGGCCCATTTTAAGGGCCCATCATCATTTTGGTCCAGGATTATATCTGACTTGAGTGTTACCATTGATAGAATGTATGTAAACAGCTCAAATTAACTAATTACCGAAAAGGAATGGTTGACTATATTACTACATATGTAGTTGATAATGTTTAGGCCGTTTACCAAGACAGAACAGAACAGAACTTTATTGAAAACTATGCATCTCAGGCCACTCACAGGTGGCGTAAGAGATAAACACAAACATGTTATGCAGTAAAATATACATAATATACATAATATGAAATACAATATTATTGTATTGGGAATATAGTCCGTGACAGGAAATTGACCTTTAATAACAAAGAATATATGTTTAATCTTCATATAGATTGGAACATAATTTATTTCAATCATTTGGAAAAACAATCTACACAGAAAACTTTTCCATAATAATTGCAACAAATTTTGATAATTTAATGAGCGTTGCTTCATTGGTTGAGGTAAAAAGCTCCCTATACTTGCGTATATTTGGCTTAACATAAAAATACGGTTTCAAATACAATTTTCTGTCACTCTTAAAAAAGTCACAAGTAAGCAAATAATGATACTCATCACCAATGTCGTCTTTAGTGCAAATTTTATATTTTCGCTCATTTAATGGTATATCATCCCATCATCCTGTCTCAACTGGAAGCCGATGGTTACCAGTCCTATATTTGATAATTTTGGAATAATAAAATTTTGAAACATTAATCAAATATTTTTCATAATTAAGATTGTCTTTAAATAAAAGATATTGTTTTCCTTTTGATGAAACGTTAGCTTTCTCATTCCATTCTTGAATATACAAATCTGACAATGTTCGAGAAATATCCATTTTCACAGAATTTTGGTTATTGACTGGCTCAGTTTTAAAAAGATCAGGTCGGCCAACAGCAACAAGTATGTCATTAATACAGCGTATCCATTTGAAATTATACGAACCCTTTTCGTGTTCTCTAAGCATTATTGAGTACAGTAATTTTGATAATTTGGATTCTTTTCCATTGACAATTGATAACCAGAAACCTATCATTCTTGACTTTATATTTATTTGTATTGGATGTCGTCCCAATTCTGCATGTAGCATATATATAGGGGTACTTTTTCTCAAGTTAATAATCTGTCTAAGGAAATCATTATGTAAATTTTCAATAATTTGGCTATTTTCAAAGCCCCATATTTCACAACCATATAATGCTATAAAATAATGTAAAATAACATGGTCAAATAAATACAACTGCAATTCAATTGGAATATCAAGATTACGGATTCGTTTAAAAAGTACATGCATTGCCTTCCTAGCTTGCTCAACATTATGTTTCTTTGTTTGGTGGAAGTGCCTATTTCTGCTAAAAATAACACCAAGATATTTGAAGTCAGTACAGATGTCAATTTTGTGACCACCTAGATTAAAATTAAAACGCTGGTCTTGTCGAGTACCAAAGATCATAATTTTAGTTTTATCAAAGTTAACAGATAAGTGCCATAATTCTGAGTATTCATAGAACATGTCTAAATTATTTTGAAATTCCTTCTCATCTGTACCAAAAACAACTGTATCGTCGGCATAAAGCAGCACAAGCAGTTTAAAATACAATGTTATATCATCATATTGGAACTCAAAGTTAACACCATTGCAACTCTTGTCGCATAGGAAAGATTCTAAGTCGTTTAAAAATAAGGCAAATAATACAGGTGATAATTTTCACCTTGTCTTACGCCTCGAAAACTTGAGAAGAAAGAAGATTGCTCTCCATTATATGAGACACATGATTTAATTCCCTTGTACATGTTAAAAATAATCTGGAAGCATTTTCCGTTAATATTACTGGCTAATAGTTTCTTCCATAGCCCAACTCGCCATACAGAATCAAATGCTTTGCTAAAATCAATAAACGAGCAGAACAATTTCTTTTTCTGGGTTTTTGCAATTCCTGTTAATGCATGCAAAACAAAAATATGATCCATTGTTGAGTAGCCTGCGCGGAAATCAGCCTGGTTTTCCTCAAGTATATTGTGTGCATCAAGAAATTTATTAAGACGAGCTTTAAGTATGGAGGTAAACAATTTACCAAAGCAGCTCAAAATCGTTATTGGCCTGTAATTTTCTGGACTTTTTGAATCGCCCTTGTTTTTACCACTGTAAAAGCTGTTTTATAAAACTGTCCGTAATAGCCACATCACTCTGTTTTAGTAGAAAATGTCCTTACAAACATAGCAAACAGTATTTACCCGGATCAAACTGATCGTATTGGATCAACGCTGATTGAATTGATACTATCGAATGAATGGCAGTGCTTAAAAATAAAACTGGCGTGTACAAAGCAAGCACGATTTTCAAATGTGAGATGCTTTTGACACTTACCTGTAGAAATTTAAGAACAGATATATAGGCCGCCGCATAGCTGTTACACCGTTTAAATTCCCCCCGCTTTTCATTATATTGAGCACTTTCTATTTTAAGTACCTTATGTTAAGAAAATCATATATTGAATTAACTTACGTATATGCTAGAAGCGCTCAGAAACTTTTTATTTACATTTTAGCACAAACCCTTATTATTAAATTCATTTTATAAACGAAAAAATAAAATAAATACTTTTTAGTGTAATAGCTATTTCCATTAGATTCCCGTAAATTAGTATTTTCATCCTCTAAATTAGAAAGATTATGCATAACCTACATATTATTGAGCATGATTAAATTTAACTGACCAGATGTTGGTAGGATTTTCACCAAATAAAAGCAAACGATAACAAAATTATTTGCATCTTTAATCTCAGAGACCGTTCGAACGCTTCGTCAGTCGTAGCAACGTTGTTACAAAGCTATTATGTATGATAGTTTTCATCGAAATTGGTACGTGCGAGCAACGTTAATCAGTGTTGTTTCAGTTTGATAATATTTGTAGCTTTTAAGCATCCAAAACGATGAATTTGAGGCTAAAAAATGTTAATGTCAAGGCAAATGTAGACTATCAAGTTTATATTTATACAGACTACTGCTAAGCATTCTTTGTGCCTTAGGTAATAATACACATCTTTAAAATGCTTCCATTTTTCACCTGTGCCGCCAACCATTCGGCTATATAAATACCAAATTTCATGCGAAGTTTAATATTTTCTCCTACTTTTACAGAATTAGGCAGGCCCGCTAGTAATTGATCGTGAAGACTGTTAAAGCATTGGCGAGAGTTAAAAAATCGTCATTTCTATATTCGAATAAAATGGGTCTGTTGTGTTTTTATTGGAATGTACCTAAGTATGCTGTTGTGTTTTATTAGAATGTATTTGATATTTATATACATATTTTGTCTGATTATACGTTGGTATGATTTAAAGGCATAAAAATGGCATGAGAATTAAATTATATTATGGTAAAATACAGACCATTAATGTATAATAAAAATGTGAAAAAAACTTTTAAATATTGTGAAGTGAAATAACTTTCTTAACGGACCTGTATTTGTCGATTACATTTTTATAAACTATAAGTGTACATTTACACTTTTTTGGGGTGCAGTTTAGTTGCCTTTGGTCTTCAGGTAACAGTTCAACTGATTTATTAACTGATCTGTTTTATTGTATTGATCTGGAAAATACCTATAACAATATCATGTAGAAATGTTTGACATAGAGCACAGGATAATTTATTGGTCATACTTTGTTTAAGTTAGTTTACAAGGAATTGGTGGCAGTTCAACTGCCACCTTTTTGTGGTAATTTACACGTATTTTTACAGTGTTAACCTTAAGGTGCCTGCTAAAATTGCAGCAGTTGATAAAATCTCAAATGTCCGTAGATATGTTGTTTTTATATCGTACAGGATAATTGGAATTGAATCGGTAACTGAGTTAAAGTGACTTGGCTACACGTATGAAAATGCGATCAGAGTCAATTGATACCAAATAACATCACATTTACAGCCTAACGATTGTTAACTCAATCTGTGACATTTAGCCAATTGTGCAGATATTGCATTGGGTGAAATAGATATGATAAGATACATCTCCCGTCTGTCACCGTATTAACACCCCTTTGTCCCTTTATTTAATCAGAAATAAACAATTAGATGAAATAGTGAAGAGTTCAGATTTGTAGATTCAGGTGAATTGACAGTCAACACGAAGCGGCTAATCTGGACAAACAAGGTATGCAGAGGTAACAGTTTTGCCTTCATGGATAGAAGGGTAACCGCTGCACATGGCGACACCTGTAATTTTGTAATTATTGAAGTGGTGAATTAAAAAGCAGAAATCAATATTTGAACGAACTCCGTATCAATAAGGAACACCGTTTGCGTGGCATAAGGGACAGGTGGTGGACCTAGCGGCAAATTTTACCGCCAAGTAACGGCAAACTACCGATAATGTTCAATATGATACATTACCGTAGATAGTGTAATGTTATTTTCAAAATTTATTGTTATTCTCAGTCATAAAAGTAGCTTGAGCCACACCGATTCCTTTTAATACCACCCTTACCAACTTTAGCTCGAAATATCTCGTGATGCGCAAGGTCTACACTGATTATCAATGTATGTGGTATAAAATAGTTATACCATGTTTGTCCATCTGTACGTAAGATAAGTCACTCGCAAAAGCTCGTGGATTATCTCCACGAATAGGTGGACAATCCATGGTATAACTATTACATGGTGGTCACGCCGTTTTACGTTTGCGCGGATTGATATATCATATGCGCGTTTTTTTCTACGAAAGCGCGGAAAAAGTACTATCATATACGCGTTTAAATTGCGCGGTTTTTAATTACTTTTATATGTCACTTGGACAGGTTACACATACTATAGTCGATTTGGCTTGATTTGATTTGATACAACACACATTAAAGTATTGTTATAGCAATGTGGTGGGCAATGGGGTTTTGTGTTATGTATTTGTTTTGCTATGCAGTCTGTGTTTCCTTTCTAGTTTTGCAATCATCTTACAGGGGAGGAAAAGGCTGGTGGCTTTACCTTGTGGTTTCTGCATGTCATATTTATGTTGTCGTTCTTTGTCTCTTCCTCACGGTACCGAGGGGTTGGTCTATGGTGTATGATTGTGGCGTTTCCTGGTCATACTCACTGTTTTTGTTGGGTCCTTGTTTTGAAGTGTGGTTCTTTGTGTCATTTCTAGTTTAGCGTTCATCTTGCTGAGGAAGAGAGAGCTGGTTGCTTTGCTTTAATTTTGCTGAGTCTTTCAGACAAGTTTGGCATTTTGCTATGTGTAAATCGTTCTCGGTTATTTTCAAAAATAGTTTTTGTCTCTTCCTCGCGGTACCGTGGATTAGTCTGCAGTCTGTGGTTGTGGCATTTCTAGGCCATACTCACTTATTTTTGTTACTTTTTCAACCAATTTAACACTCATATAGTTGTATCGAAAGCTGCTTGTAATACTCATGAACAGACTCAATGAAACCGAGTCTTTTGTAAGTTCTCTCTATTTCTATAGGATCTGCTTTCCAGATTATTGAGTAGCAAGTAAGGCATTAGTGACTTTTTGCATAACATTTCTTTTAACCAGACAGAAATTCCAATCTGACATTATGCTTATCATTTATATAATGTATGTACTCGGTAGCATACACTTTTTACTTGCTACTATATTTTCGCAATATTAATTGTCGACTCAAAGACGGATTTGGCATTTTGTTAGGTGTAAATTGTTCTCAGTCTTTTCAAAAATAGTTTTTTTTCTCTTTGGAAAGCTAAATTAATAATAAATAATTTCTGCAACTTTACCGTAACAGTTACCTGCTGGCGTCGTCTGCTGTTAACCTTTGAAAACAGTTTCAACCCAGAATATGATTGACCTGATCTAGACCCAATTTGTTTGACACTCTGATCGTATTCCTGGTTTTGTTTTTGGAAAATGTTAAGTTTGAAAAAGAAAAAAATCAGCAAGCATTTTTTCTTAGCAGCTGCTTGTCTTTTGTTTTGATGCTTTACGTCCCAGTCAATAATTTTTCAGTCATGTTGAGATGTTTTCCTGTCTTCCTGTGTTGAACCAAACCTAAGCAGAGGATAAAGTGCCTTGCTCAAGAACACAGCACAGTGAATTCGGTGAGTCTCGAATTAGCGACCTTCTAAGTCTAACTCTCTACCACTGAACCACTGCGTTCCTCTTTGTCAAGCATGAATAATGTTCCTAGTAGTCAAAAGAGAAGTCTTGATCCAAGTGAGGCTAAAACATATACCCATTGCTTAGATACACCAAGTATACATAGATCTACGGTCTCAAATGGATTTGCGCTTGTTTTCAGAACAAAATATGAACTTCCTTGGAGAACAGCTTTTTCCCGAGTTGAAACAGTCACAACGTTCGTGTCGGGACGAAAATAACCGGGGTACTTTGTTCCAAATACGGTACCATACCCAAACAACCCCGATTTATGCATTTAAGGGGCAGATGGTTGGCTCTAAAGGCGGTAAATCACACCGCCACCTGGGATCAAAAGGGGACAGAAATAACGGACAAGGTAACAATAATTATAGTAACTCAACACAATGGTAACGGTAAATACTGTCGGGTAGAACAGTTAAAGGGGCGGTCGACAAAGGATGAAAGGAGGGCTGGTGTCAAAGGGCCATATTTAAATTTTATGATAATCGCGTGAGATAGCGTGAAGTGTAAACGACATGTGTTTACTATTTTGGGAGCGCGAGCCACCTTGACTTTACCTGTCTATCATTGGGCTCGACCTGAACAGAGGAAAACCAACCGTCTGTCAGCCTAAGATCCGCGAAAACTCAGATCAATCTGCGCCAATGCTTCACATCGGCGCAGATTGGTCTGAGTTTTCTCTGTCTAGTTAAAACCATCAGACAAAACCCCTACTGACGACTTGATAATTTTACGAGGATGCTCAAACGCAACAACTAATGTTCGTACCTGCAAGGCTATTTTGGTGATACCGACTGAGAGTTGATGATAACAATAGAAGCAAATGTTCCTCTAGAGAGGCCAATGTTCCGCTGGAGTAAGCCTGGTTTAGGTCGAGTAACCACACAGGTGAGATACCGCACAATGATATGAAATTTACAGTTAGTCCAGGGGTTAGGTGTCCTCGAAAATAGTGACAAAGCAGGGGAAAAGGAGCTTTCAGTCATTTTTGCACATGTTCTATTCGTCATCAACTATACCCAAGATATGAGCTCTGGTAAACAAAGGGACTGCAAACTGTTTGCTTTTGAACCCATTAAAGACGGAACAAAGGGATCATGAAAATAGATAGAGGCAATACATATCTAAAAAAATATGCAGCAGTTTTAATTTGAAAAAAATAATGGTACGTTAATAATATTCTTCACCAAGTTAAATTCAATGTCTGGAGATTATAGTAGAGCAGTTTCCCTTTATTGGTATTTATTATGATCACACCGGGTAGGTAGCAATCGAAAACATAATCAACAATCGACATGGCAAAGCTTTATTTCGCCGACTGTAAATCAGCACACTGGATTGGCGGCGATCTTGAACGCATTATTACTATGTAAATAAAATTGCGTTTTAGATCGGCCAAAACGCTGCTTTTTGCGATCGATAACGTTAAATTTGCGTTCTACGATCATCGTTTTGACGATCGAAAACATTTTTTTTGCGATCGGAAATGTAGTTTGGTTCATGTATAAATCCATGCGTTCATGATTTTCGCCTACATGGTCTGGGATGGTTTAACCCTCTCTTGATAAATGAGATCCCCGCATCATGGTTCATATAATAAATATTGGTTGGCCCATCATGCGCATGCATTGGGGGGTCAAAGTATACTTTCCGAATTGTCCTCGGTTGCATTTAGTTAAAACTGCGTACCATAAAATATTTTTCTTATTTCTCAAACAAAACATATGTTGTGTGTACTCAAAAGAACCGTATCAATTAGATGGTTCTTTTGAGCATCCAAAATATATGTTAAAACTAATGGGTAAGAAATATTTACAATTTTACGCTAAAAAATTTTGCTTATCTTAACCTATGCATCAGTTGCATTTCAGCATCTGAATGTTGTCTTATCAGTCTTAGCAAACAGTACAGACCTTGATGAGGTGCAGCATCACCTCTTGGTTAACACTGTTTGCCAAAATTATCGTCGATGGGCTTTCAACAAGTCAATAAAGGGTTTAGGGCCAAACATTACAATATTTCCTTATGGTTAAGTACTTCCTTAGTTAAGCATCGATCTTCAGAATGTTCAATAAATTGCCAGGCTCGGTGCAGGACATATAGTCAAATCTACAGAATACATGAAGCAAATTGATTTAAAGAAGTTTAAAAAAATATTTTTCGTACCCTAAAAAATCAAAACTTAACTCAGGTAGTACCTAGCTTTAAAATGGACCCAGAAACACAGATATGTAACAACAAAATAACTTTAATGAACTTTATTTTTCACATCTCATTTTACAAAAATAACAAGAAATGTTTGACACTATGAAGATATCTATGCATAAGATAATCGTATAAAGGCAATAGTGGCACTACGTAATTTGAGCTCGTCACTAGAAACCCCTGGCCCGTGTTCGGGGTTTGTGATTACTTAAACTAAAGCCAACTTGCTCAGCTACAGAGTATATATGGGCTAGTGCACGAGATTTCGGTTTTTATCGCATCGGCGAGAAGCAAAGGCTCAGGTGAGTCTGCGCATGCACAGACTCGCGAGAGCTTTTGCTTCTCGCATACACAAAGTAGGTATGTGGAGCAAAGCTCAAACCAAACTTAAGACCTCTGGCCTGGCTGATTAGGTTAGCATGGGGCGTTTATTAGAGGCATTTGCGCATATGCGATACGTGCCAAAATCATTTGTGCTGGCCCCATATGTACAGTACAATGTTGCACATTTAGATATTACAGACACTGCTATGGTGTTACATGTATCCGAGCAGTTAAGCAAAGGGGCTGATCAGACTGCGCGGATGCACAGGCTGGTCTGCGACTTTGTTAGTATGTGGCAAATCAGGGGTTTCTAATGACGTTGCTAATTTTATATAAAACCTTAACTATTTCTTTTGAATGACACTTACTAGTCTGAATGCAGATTTTTTGTGTGCTTATGTCAATGCTTCCAAATTTTTGATAAAGAAAATTAAATTAAGCAGTATTTAATAAAAAAACTTAATCAAAGAAAACAAAGCAAAATAAAGTACAAATTTGGCAGATGATTGCTTTTTTATATCAGAAATAATTATGAAAAATGATAAATTTGAAAATGCCATTGGTTATGAATTTTGATTCGAACAATTTTGATATGATTTGATTTTAAGGCACATGTAGAGGTTGAATAAGAAATATCGTGAATGTCATTCAAGTTGATAAAATTAGGCCAAACATCGCTCAGACAAAACTACGATGCTACGACAAGTGCAGTATCGTATTTGAAAACGCAGTACGACAGGACTCAACCCTAATGCACTACAGAGATTTGGCCATTCTGAGTACATTTAGGGTTAAATTCTTGATTGACGTTTCTGCTTAGTAGAGCGTTTGGCATAATTTCTCTAAAGATACATAAATGAAAAGAAAGAGGGTTTCCTTATCTCCTTATCCAATAAAAAGATTTTGCTACCAAAGCGAATTAACGGATGAGAATGAATAGACATTAAAGAGAAAAAATTCAAATGTAAATTGATTGATCATCGAAAAACGCATTTTTTACAAAAAATGGTTATAGAACTTTTTGAATGATAGTGAAATAAATTTGCATTTTCCCTAATTTTTAGTACCTGTCCAAATCCATGTTGTTCGTTTTAATTAATGCTATAGGAAACCCTCTTGAATAAAGTAGATGATGCGATCATATTAAGCGTGACATTACTATAACATTTTTAGCAAAATTCAGTAAAATAGTACCGTGACAATCTGTACAGACCCTAATGGGAGGCCGCATTCTGCGACATCGCATGGTCTACACGGGTAGACACTGTACAATTTCTAAAAAAAACAACGAAAACGGACCGAAAAGAAATGAATCGTAAAGAATGCAACGATTAAATGATGCATCATCTTCGACATTTGAGCCAGACCATGAAAAAAATCCCTGATTCTTTTTGCATGCGATTAAAAAGGCGCATATCAGCCTGCGCATCCGCGCAGGCTGATAAGCGTCTTTGTTATTCGCTGGCTGAAGGATACAGTAGTACATCAAGCTTTCAATATTTTAGTTCCTTTCTGTAGACTAAAAGTTGAGTAAACTGAACCCAGACTCAGAGGGCATGTTTTCTCATGACCTGGCACATTTCAATATTGCAAAGTATCTGAAACCGTGTCAATTACTGCCAAAAATGGCAAACTCCCCATCGCCTTACGAAAAGCTCAGACACAGTTCACAACTGACTTGTGGCCCTGCAGTATGGCCAGGAACTACCTTATTTACTAACACACGTGGTGTATGGTAGATCTTGACCATACTGCGCAGTGTGTTCTGGGTTTAAACTTTCAGTAATAACGATGGTAAACTTATAACATAGATTATAACAAGTGTAGAAATATCTATTTAGTTTCTATTGAGACATGAAACGTCAGCGCTTTTAAGGATAGGATTTTATACCAATTTTCAGCTGGACAAAAAATAACCAGAACAGTACAAACATACGGACTGGTCGTATTCTGTACAATTTGAAGATTCGGCATAAATTCCTTTGCTTAATAGTGTTGTGTGCTAAGCTAACTGTTTAAATATTTGTCAGTCTGACGTAGTAGTAAAGCAATGGCAGTTTTATTCTGTAAATAAACTCTAATTCTCAACCGGATTTCATATTAATCTCATCACAAGGGGGGATATGATGCAATGCGCATGCCGGAATAAAGTGGACATGTAGCTTCTTTTTAACCTAGGGTATTTGTATGCTACTGTGTCAGAGTTAGGTCCCAATGTACGTAGAGCCCTTTTGACCACTCGGACTTGAAAAGGTTTAACATAACAACTGTTACTATAAAGCAACCGAAAGAAGAGCTTGCTACTTTCGGCTTCTCACTCAGCCAGCCTACAGTATTGGGCCAATATCGGTCCACCAACGAAACGCCATTAAAATGGCGTTTCGCTGGCGGGTCGATAGTGTCCCTCGCTGGTATCAGCTGACTGGGCCTTATGCTGGCGAATGGTCAATGACTTGGTAGACTGGTCTGTTGTTACTGTATTATACCGTATTCGTCTTTATAAGCGCCTGCGATGCTTAGAAATTTCATGTTTTGTACAGTAGTTCTGCCGTATAAGCACATAGTTATGTACAAATTGTGTTAGTATGGTTGGCAAACCTATTGTATTCAGAAAATGTCCAAACCTCAATAGAAGTTTGTTCATTCTGGATGGAGCACTGGGCATGTACTACGATGTGCGCTTACGAGAGCGAGTGCGCTAATTGCAGCGAATACGGTTTTGTATAACAACTTTGTACAGTCCACTTCATACCAACTGCGTCATGTAATACTCTCTATGATAAATATAAATAAAACTCTCAAAATAAGTTAACGATGACAACTGAAGCAAACTAGATCTCACACGTATAAGAAAACTTATTTAAAACAAAATCAAAATAAGAAGAAAATGATATTGCACTTGTAAAGAAACAAAAAAAAATTGCACAGAGCCATATTGCACGAAAATGAAAGGGGTATGAATTGCACTTTTTGTAAAATTAGAATTTTGATAATAAACCAAAATGCATATATTGCACAAAAAGGTTATTGCACACGAAAATTAAATTGCACTGCTAAATTTAGAAATAAAATTCCATAAAAAAGACATAAATGGTGATAAGAAAGACTTGCAGAAATTGCACGAAAATATTGCACAAAAGATGGTATAAGGAAAGACTAAAAATTAGATATTGCACTAAATTGAAATAAACTAAAACAAAATATTGCACACTAAACCTATTGCTCCTTGGTACAGGAGACAAGTCAGAAAGGAATATTTCATGACAATGCATGGATAACTTCCTAAACTTATCCAAGAAATATATGGTTTTGCTCTTCATATGATCGACGATGGGTCGTGCTTACAAAGAGAAAATGCAATGTATATTTCAAATGGAAAATAAGGAGAACTGTCCTCCATTTTTCATGATATGATCCTTTCTATCCAATCTCTTGTTCCTTAAATAATACACCCCAAACTTTCCGTATCTTCCTATAAGAAAACACTTTAATCTTTCTCCAAGCTCTAAGTAAATAGAAGATCCTCTCCAAAAACACAGATTTGTTTGTTTGGTTTTGCGGTCACTCTTTTAAATTTTACCAAGCTAAGATGTTGGTGTATCTTACCTAGTGTACGATGAAAAAACTGTTGTTCGTCTTTGATAATGGCTAACAACATATGACAATACTGCCTGATTTATTACTGATGCCCGAAAACTGCATTGCAGTTTTCCGTGCACCACTTATATTTCAGACAAGATTATAAGATGGTGTATGCTATTAAAACAGCAAACTACAGTCTTCACACTGAGCACTAGGCGGTTTGGTATAACTAAAATGTTGACCGCATGAACAAAAAGTAGTTCACAACCTGAAAATGGATCTGATTTCCCAAGACCATTCTAAACTGCAAGAGTGGTCCGTTTAAGAAAGGATTCATGTCAACTTTCTAGCATGTTTCAATATGAAAATGATGGTTCTCTTGTAAAATTGGAGGAGATAATGAGGGTGTATCCAATAACAAAAACAACAAAATAAAAAAATAAATAACAATTGCATCAGTGTCATCGACTGCTCCACAACTAAATCTCAAATAAAGCTAAATAAATACCTAAATCTGCGTAAATAAATGAGCTTTTATAACCTATTATAGCACATATGGGACTAGATTGTAGTAATTTAATTACCTACATGTATATCTGATATATTTGTATATTATCTCAATAAATACACCATTTTGACTAGTGCAATTCTCAAAGTGTATCTCTATTTCAACAGACGGCACTTGAACAACATTCATCAACATTTCAGAGACAAATTAGGTTTTAATTTTCGTAAAATATCAAACCTTCATTGATCCTAAAATAGAATGAAAAATGTTCTAAAATGTCGTCTGCTGCAAATAAGAGTTCGCACTTTAAGTTTAAAAACTTACATTGGCATCATCACAAATCAAGAAATACAGATGTATGGCGTCAAAAGCGTCGTCTAAGCGTCAATACGAATTGACGGGAAGACGACGTTAGTTGATGCCACAAACCTGTTCATTTAAGCGTGTCAAATATAAATCCACGACAAGCATGTCGGTTCAAAATCAGTCTGTATACATCCAAATGGCAGAACATATGGCTGTACAAACAGTGCTTAGCCAGAAATAACGACAAAACAATGTGATGTAATGCTGTGACATCAGTCTGGCCCCGAGGTTATGCAACCTTTTTCATGCTCAATTCAACTGAGCATGAAATTTCAACTGCTCATGAAAACTGAAATGCTGAAAACTCAAGACTTTTCTTGCGTTCAAACTCTCAGACGTTGTATTTATCATGCTCATAAATGTTAAAATGCCAACGATTGTTGGCATTTTAACATTATGAGCATGATAAATTTCATGATCAGATAAATTGAGCACGATTAAAGTTTTATAACCTCGGGCCCTGGCTTCACAATAATTGAGCCTCGTCGTGAGAAGTCCTGTCTTCGGGGTTCCCGACCAAGTAAGGCCCAAAGTAGTCTGTTTAGATACAGAGATAAGCTGGGCATGTTGTTGCTTTCCAGAAAGCGAAAATTTTATGCACCGATCAGGCTGCGCGAATGCTTTCTTGCGACGAGGCCCATTTATAATGGCGACTCAAGTTCATGACGTCAATGAAGCATCTTCGTTGTTTGAACGCTATTTTTGAAGAGCTGGAGATTGTGACTGCAAACGTCTACCAAACCGCTTTGCAAGAACGTCTATGGGTTTATAAATGACACGCTACTATCACATTTACAATATATTCGTGATCTCATTTCACTAAATAGTACTGACTTAGAAGGCACATAGAGTGAATTCGCCCTTGATTTTCATTTTTGAAAATTCATAATTCACTGCATAATAACAAACATGCTTCAAATACTTTGTTTTTCATGTAAACTGCTATAAAAATATCTTTATGTGAAACGTAGGAAAAAGAGACTTTATTGAGTCAGCAGATTAATAAAACTCCTATCAGCTGGCATTTCAAGGCGTCTATCTTTTGCAGAACTTCGTGTACAACTGTCATTACGATGTAATGAAAATTGCAATGTTTCTACAAAAACGAGATGCGATGTTGCAGCGAATACACCGGTCGGTATGCAATGGAGTGTAGATTCACAATTCAAAATGTCCTAAAGTCCATTTTCCCACGTCGCACATATCTATACAACAAGGCACCTACACCAGCATGCATCAGTGAAGTAAAAAATAGACTGATTGTAAAAGGCACTAACATGTCGACTTTTCATCAGCAAACGTAAGACTCGTGGTTATACAACTATTTTCATGCTCAACTCATCTGAGCATAAACTTTCAACTGCTCAGAAAGCCTAAAATATTGATATTATAGTTTCCTGCTTAAAGCAGTCAGATGTTGTATTCATCTTGCTAATAAACGTTAAAATGCCAACAATTGTTGGCATTTTTAAACATTTATAAGCAAGATAAATGCCATGGCCAGTTGAATTGGGCATGGAAAAAGTTCTATAACCTCGATACCTGATATGCCAGGATATTTGCCGATTGCCATGGCAAAGCGTATGACTGAAGGTATACTGGTTTAACGAAATGTCATGATCAGACTATGCACACTGCACGTTGTCTGCTCTTGGCTATCGCTAAGCCCGACAGTCCTACTACGTTTGACAGACCTTAGACCTGAACTGAGCAGCGTTACGCGAAAAGAACCATAAAGCAGTTGGTCACAATGCAGACCTCGATCAGCCCTGTTTAATGTGCATTCATTGTTAATCAAAATGCTGCAGATTTTTAAGCAAATCTACGAGTGCCAAACAAAGGCCATGATCAACATGAACGAATGCGCAAACTGTCTAGGCCAGTTTAGATTGCATTTGCCAGTAGGTCTCTTTTCTTGTAACAGAACTCTTCCTTGCAGCGACTTTGTCGTCTGCTGATAACATCTGCAAACAGTTTGGACCCAGATCAGGACCGACAGAACGTCGGTCCTGATCAGGATCCAAATCGTTTGATACTCTGATTTTGTTCCTGAAAGAATTTTTTGAAAACGCTAATTTTGAAAAAAGTCAGCAGACGACACAAAAACATGAAAAATTACCCAACATGCAAAGAGTTAACTCAGCTGTGTGAAATCAACATGGACGATTAGTCGGAAGCTGTAACAATATTACCTGCCTATTTTCCGTCGGGTGACACTTATTGATATGTCTTGTCAGTCCCGGGGAGCTACAGAATGTGCTCGAGCAGAATTTACACCGATATGAGTCCATTTCATGATGACGAACATGCTTTTCCAGGACGATTTTGTTTGGAAACTCGCTGTTACACAATGTACAAGTTAGTTCTTTGCCGCTTGTATGAGAAACTTCGTGCTTTGCACGCGCGTTGTCATTCGGATATACTTTGCTGCAGAACTTACAGACAAATATGGCGTCTGACACGTGGCTCTTGAGATGTTTCCTCAGGTAAGCTTGGCGTCGGAACTTCTTGTTGCATTGGTCACAGGAGAATTGTCCATCCTCTGTCGGTGAAAGATTCGCATCAGCAACCGCGATGTTCGGGAATTCCTCTGAAGTCTGTGCCGGTAGTATCTTCGCTGGTGTTGTTGGCTTAGCCGGCCTAGGCTTGTGCCATCTACGATGTGAAGCGAGGTTTGCCGGGCAGTTGAAGACCTTCTCACACTCCGGGCAGCGATATTCAATGTGCACTATCCTGCTGCATCTGTGCTGGGCTAGTTGAAATGCATCCTCGTATAACTCCTTGCACAGCTGACATACATAGTCCCCTATTTTATTGTCAATTTTGTCGATCTCCGCCTTGGCTTCAGGGGTAACTTCAACACAGTTGAACTTACTGTCAATATCTCCACACACAACACGCCCATCATCCTCGCCCTCCAACAAATTCCGAATTATTGTCCCAGACACGGGTGATGATGTGTCCTCGTCAAAGTTAATTTTCCTTGCTGCCTTCGGCTTTTTGGGTGTTTTTGATTTATTTTCAATATTCTCTGTATTGCTTCGCCTTTTATTAGGACTTGATGGTGTAGATGAATGATCAGAGTTGGTCTTCTCACACTTTTCTGGAGTTTCTTGTGTCAATGGTGAAAAAGAGTTTACTGAAAGTCTATCAAAAGTAGAATAATACAGCGGTGATGGATAGTTGTTGGCTGTGTTCACTGTCAGAGGCGAGGACGTCGGTGAGGAGACATAGATGTGATCCGCGGAGTTCAAGTATCTCTCACGGAAACTGACGGTGATTGGCGAAGCGGAATATCCCGAATCTGGCGAGCCAAAGCTGGTGTGGATATATTCTTGATCTGAGCCGCTCTCGCTTCTATCGTCGTCGGATGGATGCCGCACTCTGTAGGAGTAAGCCCGGGAGTGGTTGTTTCGCTGAACAAGAAATCCTTTAGGCATTCTAGCAGTTTCCTCTAGTCTTCTCTCAGTACTATGCCAATGTTAAGGCACTTTTGGTGTTCTTATCCTTTCCAGAGTCTTCTATGAGTCTTCATAGAAGACGAAAGAATCGAAAGTACACTTATGCGCTAATATGTCGAAAGTGTCGAAAATTTAGTTGTGGGGATTTGATCACATCTTCTTTTCTTGTAATATCGTTCCCCCTTTGTTCTTTGTCTTTATTTCAAAGTCCAATATCACATAATCTATTTCTGATAACGAAAATCGACCAAATCCGCCGACTTTTTCAAAGTTTTGAGTTTATATATGACCAGCATCAGCATCTGGCGTGGGACCGCCTTCGTTTGTCGCTCCGCCCATGTCGCGTGCAAGCTGTCACACTATTGATGCGTTGACGATATCTTTAATTGGACAATAGTCTGAAGCTATTTACATTTCCCATTAACTTTAGAAATGCTAGCTAACGGTGTTAATTTTCCGATAAAATGACATAGCAATACTGTGCCGCGGTTTATAGATGAAAACTAATGTTTAGATACATATTAAATATCTGATTCACTTCCATATTTTATTTGAATAAAGTCTCTGCGCCTGTTTATCATTTTAACTTAAACACATAATATTGGAATAATCATGTAGTTCAAACAAACTCAGATGGAACTTTTAATTCTGATAGCATGTGATCTCTGTACATTTACAGAAGCATTTAGATCGTGCTATGGAATTTATTGACATAGCTTAAAAGTCCACTCTTATACATTAATAGAATATTATCTATCGTGTCTGTAAGTTTTGAAATATATAATATTAAGATCATTATACGAATTTAATTATTTTGATATTGGTTTAAACATATTTGATATTGGTAACGAGCTTTTTTTTTCCATTTGTAACATTTTGTTAAAACATTATTTTTTATGTTATAGGTTATGTATTTTAATATATTGTATCTTTTTGTATTTTAAAATAAAAAAATATATTTAAGCTTAGAATGTTAGTTTGGTTCATTTTTTCCAGAGCATGTCGATATTGTACTAATGAATATTCACATGTTAAGCGTTAGCCAAGCAGATTCGAGATTATGACTAATTTGCATACAGGTGAATTCCATCGTCTGATTTTTCACTTTTTTGAAATTCAGAATCCTTAACCTTGCTATAGACTTTTGAGTCTTAAAGCGCCTACAAAAATGAATCTGAAAATGTTGTCTGCTAAAGTCTTCTGCTGCATATATTTGCTAGCCTTATTGACTTATGTAAGTATAGTACCAAACTGTGGACCCAGATCAGAATACTCAAATAGGAGCTGTTTGATCTGAGAGTGACAGAGACTGTATAGTTTGTCGAAGAGGCCTCAAATTATATATCAGCAGAGGACAAAGCAGACGATATTTGTTGTGATTCGCACTTTAAGGGTAATAAGAATCATTACTTCCAAGCAGACAGAGCAAATATATAGCAAGCACACCGTTATTCACTCGAAATTCTAAAAAACATTTATAATTTATGCAGGTATATAGATATTGGTATATTTTTTTATCAATATAATCTAAAAATCAAAATTCGTTTACGCATCGAAATGAACGACATTTATTGGTTCTTATAATAATAATAATAATAATAATAATAATAATAATAATAATAATAATAATAATAATAATATCTGTAAGAATGATGGTTTGCTTAAAATGTAATTGTATTGCTTCACACATAATTAGGAAGGAAGAAAAGGCTGACACATGCTTGTTTTTTTTCAAAATCATAATGCGGACTGCGTTTCTCGACAAAATGAGATTTCTGTTATTTAAGAAATAGATTCGCGCTCGCAGTGATTTGTTGCTTAATATATCACTGGCTGGAGGTCAGTCGTAAACGTTAATAAATCATCATGAGCGCGAAGTTAGAATGATATGACCGACAGATAGTGATATATTAAGCCGGTGCGAATTAATTTCGATTCTAACACACAAAAAGATTAAAAATATGAACGAATCCTTTATAGTCTTGAACGATTCCGCCATCCTGAACAGACTGCCAGAATTATCCGCAACTCTTGTTTAGACCGAAACGTGTATTTCTACGTACATTTTGAACGTCCGATAGTTGTAAAAACGACGTTACGCCGTCTGTTGTCAACGATATAATGCCATATGTGATAGATGACGTCATGCAAATCAAACTGGCGATATAATTTCGTCACGCCGGTCCGTGTCCAGTCCGTGCAGTGATTTAGCAACCTATAAATCACTGAGTTAAACCATTGGCTATAATAGGCGAGGTGTGTTAGAATAAAATATATTTTAAGCTGCTAAGTTACCATTGTCTGGATGGATATACCCTCTATCAATTATTCCAAGCTTTAGCTGTCAGCATATTTAAAATATAATGCTTAAAATGCAAATCCGAACTGCCTCGGCCGATTCCACGAAATATCGGGGATCACACCGCGAGTGTACATCGAGGATATTCTTTGATAACGTGACGGTGACGTTATATAACGTGACGCTGACGTCACAGAACCCATGTTTACACAATGCAGCAAAAAAAAAAAAACAAAAAAAAACAAAAAAAAAAAAAAAAAAAACGGCTTAATATATATAGATGACAGAAGCGAATTGTTGTTCAGATTAACGTTTTTTGTTGTTGTTTGTTTGTTTGTTTATTATTCGTACCTTTCATATCTTACAATGCATCAAACGTTAAGTATCGCTTGCATTTCTTAGAATACAAAAGGTACCCAACGTTTTACAAGAGTAGGCCGCAATATATTACCTGATAAACAATTGATAATTGGAAGTATGTACATAGTAACCCTTTTCACAAGGAAAAAATCAAATATCAATCCAGTTAACTTAAGGTTTATAAAAATCCCTATAGCCAAGTATAGGCACTTTTTTGTGTGTAAAAAACAAGAACCGAGGAAACGGGAACATACAGGCAACGACCATTACCCCCCCCCCCCCCCCCTTATACTTGACTATTTCCTCCAAACCCCTTTGAGACAACAAGGATAACTGTAATTCGTAAATTCAAAAGTCTAATTTCATATTTTGTATTAAACAGCAGTTTGACATTATAATATATACAGTTATACCTGCTCATTCCAGTTCGAATAATCGAGATTTTGATGTACTGTTTATACCTTCTTATGTCGATTCAAGTCATACGTTTATTGCATTTCTACTAAACATATTTACAATATACTTTCTTCTAAATCTCTTTTTGTATTTCAAATGATCTGTTTGTTAACTTCTTGCATTATATGTACACAATTTTGTTAGACAAAAATTAAATGCAAGTTTAAACTAATAATTTAGACCATTGAAATTATATAACAAATCACTAGTGATACATTTTGTGAAATATAAATCATTCCTACGTTTGCCAGTAAAACCCATTACTTAACGAAGCATTGCAGAAACATATCATTATACTAATATAAGAGCAGTGTTTTGTGGACATCTGGCATTAAATTAGTCCTCTTTGCAAAATATTCTTTAATCTAATAATGAACATTCTTTAATCAAATTCACATAATTGAAACCAAAGTTATAGATGGAACTGCAGCCAGACGCAATAAGAGCTAATTCAAATTTAAATTTATGGCTTATTTTTAAAGTTATGTTTCCGATGAGGATACAACGTGACCCAAGAAAACCATAATTTTGCATATGTGATGCCAAAGTGTGAGATATGTACATATAAATCATTACAATTTGACCACACTGTAATTTGTTTCAATTTATGATACTGCCATAATGGCACACCGTGAATACTCATATTTGGCTCCGCAATATCAGCGCAGTCGGGTTTGTGCGTGCGCTTAATGTACCCGCCATACAGTTGGTCTTTCTTCTTTGCGACCCTTAAATCGATGGTGCTGCTGAACGGCGGAATTAGAAAGCAACTGCAGTGATAATGTGCGAGGAAGGATTGTGTGACATACTCGAAGTCGGCCATCTGTCGCGCGCTCTCACATAACGGTGGTTTTAAAGCCGCGCGCCAGAGCTTGTCGAGCCCCATTGTTTCTCATTTCTAATGCAGTATTCATCCTTTGTTTAAATATTTGTTGACATCTGAATTAAGATTTTGCTTTTTACTGAAATCCTTTGTCACAAAAGCAGAAGATCTTATTGATTTTAATTTTGGTGCTCCACGTGCGGAATAATAGTACCGCAAGGAACACCGGGTGCCATTTAAAGAGAAATATTTTGTTAGATTGCAGAGGCAGGTCTCCAGGTAAATGTGAATAATTAAGAGATACTTTTCTTAATTCACAACCAAAACATATGTTGTGGGCACTCAAAGAGACGGTTCTTTTGAACACCAAAAATATATTTTTAAACTGATGGGTATACAACTTACAACCTCCCCCCCCCCCCAAAAAAAAAAAAAAGCCGCATGCTATTTAGACTTATGCAAAGGTCCTTTCCCGACAGTCTTCGGTTTATTCCATTGCCTAGTGTTTAGGGTCATGGGGGTTCGTATGTTTGAGATATGCGATTAATACGATAAATCAGTTTCAAGCAGTCTGCTTGCTTATTTTTTGCAGGACATTGGTTATCAAGTCTTATTTTTAGAGATAATCTTTAGGTTGGGAATATCTACAGAGTATTTGAGAAGATGCCTAATTCACCAAACAAGTTTATTATAAAGAGGATGTTACACGAGTTCTCATGAATGAATGCATTTCTCAAACAAATTGAGGAAAAGCGATAAAATGCGAGGTTGGCCGAGCAACCTTTTTGTAACGAGTTCAATACATTCAAATTACTCACAGACGTGACGTCAAGTGATAAACTATATATTTCAACCATATTATAATAACCATGTTACTCATTTCGACGGAAATGGATTCTGGTATTTCAGTGTTTTCTTGCTTGTGTCTTCTGCTGATAACCTTTGCAGTTTTGAACTTTTGCAAACAGTTTTGACCCACACCAGGCCCAACGTCCGGTCTGACCTGGATTCAAACTGCTTGACATTCCGATAGCATTCCTGGAGTTAAACACGCGAAGAACTAAATCTTATTTTAATATTGAAATGCATGGTGTTATGTCACTCACAGACTCACATAAGGGAGGAGTGTAGCTCATGAAATATTCAGCATAATAAGGGTTAAGTTCATCTCTTTTTATCCATCATTGTACAATTGTTGTAGAATGGCCAGGAGGTGTAATAAGCCTAATATCATAATCTGAGTATGAGATAAATAAAGGAATGTAACAGCATGTATAGATTTCCAATAGGTGGCTGTTGACCGTCCCAGGTCTATATTTGCTGAGCGTCTGAAGTTATGCGCGTGATCGATGGCAATCAATAGATACGGGCAAATATAGCAGGCATCGCTGTGGAACAAAGGCGGACCGTGTGCCTGCGAGGCGCAGGTGCTGACGATGCCGCATCAAGTAAAATCTACTTTATTTAACTTGGAAACGAAAAAAATCAAACAATGAATTGCGCAAATGCCACCGGTTTTACTTGGAGCTGTTACCATGGTTACAAATGTATTAGCGTTCGAAATTTTAACCGGCTAACGTTTTTTTTTGGCTTGGAAAAAATAAACCCGAGGTTAGATAGATAGATAGATATTCTTTATTTCCTCCACATAGGAGAGTATCTTTACAAACAATACATACATGAAAGGCATGAGAAAACATTTACAAATGTACATGAAAAATAAAACAACACATTTACAAGTATCCAATTGACAGAAAGAGAACAAAAAAAATGAGAAAAAATGCCATCAGATGCAACACACCCCACCTCTGCCCAGAGCATCAACAACGGATGTAGTTGAGCACATCCATACACTGAACAGTATATGAAATTGGCAGAGATGGGCTAGTCCATCGTCGGAAGCTTAAGGCTGTTATTTTCTCCCCACTTACCTCTGTCCTTACCGAAACTAAATGCAAGAACGATCTTTTAAGTAGAGAGAAAACAACCACACCCTATACCAATATATTTCGTGTTAGATCATGGCAGCTGTGTAGCATTGTACAAAACAGGGTGATGATGCCCCGTTATATACTTTCAGAATAATAATATTCAAATAGAAATCTCATCATAAATACTTAACCCATTTAAGTCGAATGAACATTCCTACCCTTATCAGAAGGACGAGCCCATTTCCAATTTAGGGGTGTTGTTTTTTTTTTTCCATTTCTGTTCAAATTTATTAGAACATTCTGTAAGCAAACAGTGGAGACCCCGATCAGACTCTGCATTATCGTCTGATCTGGGTCTGCACAGTTTGCCTATGTCCCACAAAAAGGACGCTTGGCTTACATGGGTTAATCCTTACTTCCCATAGGAACGAATAAGTAAGCATACTTCGGTGGTATTACCTCGTCATTGTGACTTAATGAACAAATAGAGACTATGCACTGGCAGATGGAGATACATCATGCAAACAGCTCAGAGTAGTAATTAAGGCATTTTATATTTACGCCACATATTGTGGATATTTCGAATACAGCATATCTTAAATGCTTCCTGGCTTTCTCCCAAAATTTGTTCTAAGTCTCTATCTTTCATTCCAAGTAGTACATTCGACACAAAAGATATGTTTTGCATATATAAATAACCGTATGCAGGAAGGCTAAGACTAAGAATTCCCTGCCACATTTCGGATCTTTCATTGTCAAGATAGGAACAATCATGGAGGCAGTGATCAACAATATTTTCATAGAACACTTCACAGAAGATGCAGAATTTGTTACCAGAATTTACTTCCGCCAAGCTTGAGATCATTTGTATGACAGAAGTACAGTGTGGGAGAAGCTTTCTATGTTCCTTTGAAAAATACCAAATCCAATGTGGACTATAGTCATAATGTAATGCAGTAAAGCGACTGAAATCTTGCGTGTGTATTCTATTATGCCAGGACGAAATTGCAGATTCATGCAATGTACTCTTTAATATGCGTTTCCAAGCAAATTACTCGGAAATATGCTGCTTTCAAGATATGCCTCTAAAACATGTCTAAGTTGATATTTTCCTAATAATCTAAAAATGTCTGCTATAAAACCAGTTTGTCTACCATTAGAATGTGTAGTAAATGACGTCAATCTGTTAAGGAATACATTTTTAACCCATGAATTGGAATTTAGTCTACACATTTGACCAAAAAGTGTTAACTTCCTAGAATCTTTTTCAAGTTCTATTGGATATACACCCAACAAACTTAAAGCGGCATCTGTCCGAGTACGCTTGCTTAGTGACTGCATATGTTTGACACAGAATCTATGGGCGCGTTCTAATGACAGTATTTCACTTTCTGTTAAATCAAACCAATTTTCACACCCATATAGCGCCTTAGGCAGGACAACGGAATTATATATTTTAATGCACGTAAGTGGATGCAAGTTGTCTTGGTGAAGAACTCCGCTGTGTACGAGACTTAGAAATGTGCCCTTTAATCTATCTGTTGCGTCTTTAATGTTAATCGTGTGGCTTAAATATTTGTTAGTGTTTACACCTAAGTGTTTATAGTTCTCATTTTCCATTATAGTATCATTACCCATATACCATACCCTATTCGAATTTAAAAATTGGCGTTTTGTTTCATTGTATACAATTACTGAACATTTGGGAGCCGAGTATTCGTATCGCCACTTGCACGAGTATGCATAACATATACACAAGAGAAGTGCAAGGCCACAAACAGTTAATGCTAAGATAACCATATCATCAGCCACAGTGGGACAGCATACATTCATACCAAGTAGTTTAAATCCAGCATAACATTTAGTCAATTGTTCAAGCAAGTCATCTTTATAACATAAAAACATAAAGGGTGATAATACTCCCCCCTGACGTGAGCCTTGAAGAATATCAAACCAATCAGATTTATGCCCCTTGAACAATACACGACTTTTCATATTAGTATGCAATTCTATTATGATTCCAAGTAACTTGGACCTTATCCCCATATCATAGAGTTTTGTAAATAATCCATTATGCCACATTTTGTCAAAAGCTTTTTGTATATCGAGGAAGCAAGCGAAAAGTTTACTATTGTTTTCCTTTGCATAATAAATACATTCCCTTACCATTGTGGATGTCATGTTGCAGCCAATATTTGGTCTGAAGCCTCCTTGGAGACCATTAAGAGACTTTGAGATACTAGCCTCCACCCTTGCCAGTAAAAGCCTTTCAAATAGCTTCAAAATAGCTGACGAGAGAGTAATAGCTCTGTAGTTATTGGGGTCCGTTTTCGATTTTCTACCACCTTTATGTAAAGTTATAATAATGCCTTGCTTGAGACACAAAGGAATACAACCATAATTAAACATATCCGTGTAAAACTTGGCAAGGTGTTCGTATAGAGTATCACCACCATGTATCAAATGTTCATTATATACACAGTCCTGACCACAGGCCTTCTTTTTCTTTAATGTTTTTACTGCTTTCCTAACATCATCTGTTGATATGTATGTAGGGATACTATTCCTATCAGACGCTATTTCTGACTTGATGTTTTGAACTTTCGTCTCTACCTCCTGTTTAAAACGCTGATCGTAGTGGGGGCGCTCCGTGTCTGAATATAAATCCCTGAAGTATACCCCCCAACCAGAAACGATGCTTTCAGGGTCACGACATACGTTATCACCTAATTTGATCTCAGAGCCTGCATTAGTACAAAAATTATTTCTTCTACTGTTAACCTTCTTCCAGAAAAGGGCACTGTCCAGTTCAGCAGCCTGATCTATTTCGATGTTTAATTCAGTTTGAAATATTCGGCACACCTACGATGATGTGCGCGAAATAAGCACTTTGCTGTTTTATATAATCTATAAGATTGATGCATATTTCCCCTTGGTCGCCCATCCTTAATCCATTTGAAATGGATTCTGGTATTTCAGTGTTTTCTTGCTTGTGTCTTCTGCTGATAACCTTTGCAGTTTTGAACTTTTGCAAACAGTTTTGACCCACACCAGGCCCAACGTCCGGTCTGACCTGGATTCAAACTGCTTGACATTCCGATAGCATTCCTGGAGTTAAACACGCGAAGAACTAAATCTTATTTTAATATTGAAATGCATGGTGTTATGTCACTCACAGACTCACATAAGGGAGGAGTGTAGCTCATGAAATATTCAGCATAATAAGGGTTAAGTTCATCTCTTTTTATCCATCATTGTACAATTGTTGTAGAATGGCCAGGAGGTGTAATAAGCCTAATATCATAATCTGAGTATGAGATAAATAAAGGAATGTAACAGCATGTATAGATTTCCAATAGGTGGCTGTTGACCGTCCCAGGTCTATATTTGCTGAGCGTCTGAAGTTATGCGCGTGATCGATGGCAATCAATAGATACGGGCAAATATAGCAGGCATCGCTGTGGAACAAAGGCGGACCGTGTGCCTGCGAGGCGCAGGTGCTGACGATGCCGCATCAAGTAAAATCTACTTTATTTAACTTGGAAACGAAAAAAATCAAACAATGAATTGCGCAAATGCCACCGGTTTTACTTGGAGCTGTTACCATGGTTACAAATGTATTAGCGTTCGAAATTTTAACCGGCTAACGTTTTTTTTTGGCTTGGAAAAAATAAACCCGAGGTATACCTAATACATGAGTTATTTCCTCGAAATTCTTCCTAAGCTTTCGTGAGCATACCGACCAGATATGGAATTTTATTGCGTTATTATTCTGTTCCGTTCTGTTATTCACAATATTTGGGACACCACACGCTAATTTGATCAACGAAGGCTAAGGCGAGCCAGTGCAACTGCGCTGACTCACCAAAGCCTTTGCTGCTCGCACATTCATGTATGGATGTAAATAAAATTGAAACCTCTATTCCCATATGGGCGTTCAAAGTAGGCTTTTGCTTACGTTCGATAAGTACTATCAATTTCATCAACTTGCCAATTTCACTAGTGGTTAATGCTACATAAACCTTGCTCTAATATTTGCTTTATTTCCAGTATCAATTACTTATTGAATATGCGCTAACATCTTCTTATAATGCCCATACTGACATACCAAGGGGTGGGTATGGGTGAGTGGGGTGGGTGCTAGAGAACTAAATGTTGGTCTGAGCCTTCATCTACATACATACTTTATATGTACGAGTAGTGAAGGCTATGGTGAATCCTTGCATTTGTGGGAATGTGTCCACCAGCAATTATCTCCAGTCTTACTTGAAGGAATCTCCTTCGGAACTTGAACATTTGACAATATAACATTGATTCACTATATCTATTCTGAGGGATTTTCCCATACTTATAGAATCTATCATGAGTGTGAGGGGAGGATAGAAAATCCGTCCCGAGGATCGCCGTTTGGCATCACAAGGCTTGCCGAATGATGACAAACGGCGATCCCGAGGGACGGATTTTTTGTATTCTACACATACACGAATAATGGATTCTTTTTCTGGCTCACCACTGTTTTTATTTCTTTATTTATTTATTTTAAATTTTAGCATCCAGAAGCTCCTGAATACGCTAAGATGCAATTTCACATGATGACGTTACTTGACCTCCTGGGTAAGATAGCATGGGTAAGGTTCTTTTTATCCTAGGGTAAAAGTTTTGAAAAAAAAGTCAGTTGACGACGACAAACGCATTAAAAATTTCCCAGCATGCAAAGAGTTAAGACAAGTTTCTGATAGTCTCTGAAAAAGATGGAGCAATGAAGCGAAACTGCTCCTCGAGACAAAGACCAACGACAAAAAGAGTTATCATGACTCAAGCTGTCTCTACGATGCACGTGAGCTTGTTTAGATTAGATCAAAATACTTCGATTTCTGATTAATATTTAATAAAGCAGTGGGTTTTCCCACGTGAACGAGACGCGACACACCAATCAGTATGTAGCAGATTGAGCTTAGTGTCCAGAGCAATTTGTGAACAGCCAAGACACATGACATCACTTGAACTCAGTTTTACAAAAGTGCACACTTGTAGCGTGGGCCACAAACCAACAGTTTTCTATGAGTTAATTAGCTCGTCATTCCATGTACTCTTGTTTTCAACCCATACAAACATAAATTTACACAAAGAGTTGGTCTACGCTAAACATTTATAAAATTGATATTCTGAAAAGGCCATCTTTTGAGCAAGGGCAATATAGGTTTGTGACAGACAAACAAACATGCGGACAGACAAGCAGGCAGGCAGACAGATAGATCTTGCTGCTCGACCTCTCAGCTCTCGAAATATTGACCAGGCACTCTAACCGCCTGAAATTCCAGGCAGGTCCAAACTCCCCACCACTAACTGTCTTTGAGTTGATTGGGGACTTCTCTGTCCGAACAACCAATGCTTCAAACGAAGGGCCTGTGACAGACAAACAGAAAAACAGGCAGATAGGCAGGCTACCCTGGTAGTCCAAAATCATTACATACTTTTTTGAATTGATCATTTCGGGGCGGTAAAGCTAATCAAAGAGATTAGCTTGACTGAGATTGATTTCGTCAAAAAGTTGATCTCGCGATTTTTCTGAGCGGGGCGTTTTGACTTGGGGACGTCTTTTTTCATGACTTTCTAGACCCGCGCATGCCGCGGAAAAGCCTCCAATAAACACCCATGCTGACATAGCCAGCGGGGTAATAGTCTAAATTTTGGTCTGATTCTTCATCAACAGCAATACTTTGTGTATGTGAACATCTCAGGATCTGAAGTGTTGTTCGACAACCATCGATAATTAACAAACTCATTAATGGTTACACGGTTCATATAGGGAAACGCACATCAAAAAGTAATCACGCCTGAACATACAGGCAGTTTTACATTGGCAATTTATTGCAAACTTGATCAAAATCGTTATGAAATAAAAATGTTATGATAAATGAAATTTTCATAACAATTTTGCAGCGCCGCCATTTTGCATTTTAATGGGGTATTAATGAGATGCATAAAAACATATAAAGATGCATAAAATGGGTAAGCCTATTTTAGCATAAACTCACATAACCATACCTTCTATAAATTATCCATTTATGCTATATAAGGAATAGACATAGAGTGAATATTATTTTTCAATCTTATCTATTTGTGGTTTTTTTTTTTCATATATAAGCCTATGCCTTGTAAAACAGGGGTCGCAGGTTCGATAACCGGCTTCTCCATAAAACCACTTTCGGTGAGCCTTTGGGTGTTCCCGACATAAAACCAACACACAAATCTTAAACCAACCCGGCGGAACTGGTTTATACCCAGGAAAGCCACAAAAATGATTTTTTTCCATATTACGTTAGGGGGTTATGACGTCTTAAACTCACAACTATGGCGGCTTCCATTAATGAAAAAATGGCAACTTTAAACCCACACAGCTTCTTTATTTCTTGAGATACTTTAGTAAAATTTGCAACAAACTGGTATGATAGATGGATTCTGTCTTTTAAAGCTTATTCATTAATTGGAATCGTGTTTTCCTAGTCAGTAGTCCCAGATAACTCGAATATGTATACTTTGAAGTGTTTACTAGTAAGCTTAAGTAATTTTGATCCTAGATCAGATGACATGCTTCGGAATAAGTTTTTTTTAATTTATCGTTTTTTAATAATAATAATAATAATAATAATAATAATAATAATAATAATAATAATAATAATAATAATGATATTTTTTTAGGATTGGTCTCTTATTATTATTAGCTTTATTATTGCCAAAAAAATCTTCATTATTATTATTATTATTATTTTTATTATTATTATTATTATTATTATTAGAAGTAGTAGTAGTAGTAGAAGCAGTAGTAGTAGTAGTAGTAGTAGTAGTAGTAGTAGTGGTAGTAGTAGTAGTAGTAGTAGTAGTAGTAGTAGTAGTAGTAGTAGTAGTAGTTGACAGTGCCTGCAAAAAGAGACCAATTGTAAAATAATGTTTTTAAAGAGCCCAGCAGTCAGGCCCCGAGGTAATAAAACTTATTTTCATTCTCAACTCAACTGAGCAAGGAACTTCAATGCTCATAAAATATAAAGATTTTTCTTGCTTTAATACTCTCAGATGTTGTATCTATCTTGCTAATAAACGTTAAAATGCCAACAATTGTTGGCATTTTAACGTTTATGAGCAGGATCAATTTCGTGCTCAGTTGAGTTGAGCATGAAAACGTTTTGAAACCTCGAGGCCTGCAGTCAGATTCGATACAAAGAACAAGGGGGTTTCAACGACACAAGGCTACCGTTATTCGTAACGACGCGCATGTAGCGGTTGATTAACACGCTTCACTTAACATGCAGGTGTTGTGGGACGACAGGTAAAACAGCGGGACTTTATTGGCGTATGGCACGTGCTACGAGATCAAATACTCCGCTATTTTCTACTATCAAGCCAATAACAACAAAGATCCGCAAGCTGAATTTGAACCACCACGTGAAAAAATAGTTTCTAATTCCGTCACAGCAATGGTCTTACCCTGTACCTTGAACAAATTTGGCAGTCACTTTCAGGTAACTGCTGAACGCTTAAACGTATACTTTGATAATGTTAAATGCATTGCCGGTCACAAAATGTGTATAGGCTTAGAATTAACCGAAACAATACCGCCCGCTCATGCAAAGGGCGATTTTTGCCGTGCTAAAACTCATTTATTGAAAATTCTACGTGACAATGCAATACATCAAAGCCAAAATATCAGATTAATTGAACATTGGTGCGACATGAAAATTCATTTAAACCCAAGAAAGGCGATTTAATGGGGTTGTAGTTTGTCAATAATTTTGGAAGTATTGGCGCGTGTGTGTCGCGTGCCATATGTACCCAGCTACCCCCCGTATCTCATTACAACAAATTGTAAACACCGCAACTTTTCACAGGTATTGCCAGCTTGTAACGTAATTTCAATTAAGTAAATAATCCGTGGTAACATTTGGCAATGTGCAAAGAGTACAAAATCCTCTAAAATGAAAACATGATAAGGATTTTTTGTTTGCACGCACGTTTTACAAAGTGCCCGGCTTTGGCAAAACGTGCCAATGCATATATTTTAACTTCGTTTGCTTATTAATGCTTAAAGACCGACTTACACAACGCGATGCATCGGCGCAGCGTGCCATGGTTTTCTTACAGTACTGCACGCAAAGCGCAAGTGCATGTATCGCTCGCCTAAGTATAAATGCTACATAAAATTGTTTGGGTTCTATTTTTTGTCGTCAGACGCAGCAAGAAAATACAATATAATACAATATATTCTATTCAGCATTAAATTTATAGCCTACACAATTTACACATTAATGTAGTGAACAACAATAATAATTTTTTTGAAAAGCATCTAGCATCCTTTAATTCTCCTACCTGTCTGTGATATCTTTGATGACTTACTACACAAACAGTTTCAGTTTAATTTTCAATAGATATTTTTGTCTATGATAACAAGTTTTTAAAATTCAATTTACTGACTATTTCAAAACTACAAACAAACACGTTCTAAAATAAATACTTTTTTCAGTTATAAGCTGCTCAATTCGATGACCATGGATGAAAAGATATATAAGGGAAGAACCTAATAAGCATGAAATTATTTCTGTTAGCTTTAATCACTTTATGATTATTGTTTTGATATCACCCCACTTAAGAATTTACTAAACAGCATTCCCAGTGTAAAATGTCATACTGTTGTTCGCTGTCCAATAGGTGACATATATAACATAGTTAAAGACAACTAAATATTGCTTAATTCCTTAAACATTTGTATACATAACTGAGTATTTATTTCATTACAAAAGTGAAGTTGTGTTTGATAGGCATAAAGTTATCATTTTTTCCCAAAACCATGTATCAGTACTGTGCATTTTCTTTTTGTGAAATGGCATATTTCTTAGTTTAAAAAAAGAACAACAACGCATTGCTTGTTATTTTTCTTGGCTATATGTTATAAAATTTACAAAACTAGGCAAATGATAGGGCTGATTATAGTCAGGAAAACATCTGAAAAAGACGCTTATTTAAGAAGGTACAGGCATTTTGTGAAGAAAAGGTTTTGAGATACCTATTTGGGGTAATTTGGTATGCTGAATCCAAAAACCAATGTTGAAAGGGTGAAAAATGGTGTCTTCACTATCTAATTTGCATATTTCCAAGCCGGCCGCCAAATTGAAGAAATATCAATAAATATATGTAGAGTAACGTGTTATAGACGCCAAACTGGTACAAAACTATCCAAAACATCTTCTCATGACTGGGTGTCTTCACTGACATCAATTCATGCAATTATAATTAAAATGTGATCAAGAGGTAATCAGGGGGGACAACTTGAGCACATAATCTCGCTTCCTACTTAGTTAAGGTTTTTTCATGTTAGTGCGTGCATATTATCTGGCCCAAATGTGTCCGGAAATATTTAATTAAAATGGGAATTTAAAAACATGCATCGCAATGAAACCACTATTTTTTGCATGAAAATATGGCAATTTGAACAACTTTCGTAAGTTTCAGGTAGGGGAGGGGGTTATTGAGATTTTAAAGAAAGTGGGCCTGTACCTATCTCATCAGCAACTCACCCTACAATATTAAACTTGCTAGAAAATTAAAGCTTAGTTATACTACTTTCATCCGATGGGATGGTCTGATATGCAGATTAATTAACTAATTTTTATATTTATAAATATTGATGAAAATTTGAGAATATAAGGGATAATTATATTTAAAAAAACAAAATTAATATAAACTGAATTCTGCCCCAAACTGTCCTTATTGCATGTCATTATACCATCTGAGTGATACGGTTTGACAAGTCCTTAAATCCAATATTCATATACAAAACTATATCATTTGCATATTCATGGATATCAATAAAACTAAACGTTGAGGGTAAATCATGGAATAACATCCCCCCACACACACCTTGGGAGCATATTAGACTTGCCTTGCATTTAAAGATGCAAAATTGTTCAGTGGGACCACTAAATGCCAAAAAAATATTGTCTCCGAATATAAACCTGTTTGGATTTCATAAATTTCATTGTGTCCATGGCAACCCATAGGGCACTGTAGCTGGGTCAGAAGCATGTCCCCTTCATTTGCAAACATCCCATAATGTGAAAATCCATAATGTGATTCTAAAGGAAGGGTGTTTTCCTACAAAATGATTCGTATCTAAGCACCAACTTGAGACAGCCAAAACGAGTTAAGTTCACAAATTCGTTAATTTGTGTGTCCCATCCCTATTTAGCATGTAAACAGTGTATTTTCTTACTCTTTAAGGTTTATAAGTTTAGCTTAGGTTTATATCTCGACAGTCAAATAAAAGAAAAGCAATGGAAATGGGTAATAGTAATTTCTTACGACGTTTATCAACAACAAGTGCCCCCAAAATTGCCAAAAATGCTGTCCCATCGTCTTAGTATGTAATCTTAAGAATGTATTATGCTCACACGGTTGTTTTTATACGCAGTTTTTAACTTTATATAATTGACATACATATATGCCTTTCATTTAATGTCCCTCATTGCATTGAAAAATGAAAAAAAAAAATGTTGTATTGATTGTTAATGTCCCACAATCTAATGTGAATTACGTTACCAATTTAACCATCTCACACATTACAAACCATGCATGTTCAGCTCACATCAAACATCTCTATGTCAAGAGGATTAATCTGTGCATGGACAAAAGAAATGAATTTGGGGAAACATTTGTTTATTTTTCGCAGAGAAAAAATATCTGAGGCTGTCTAAAAAATCTGCAGTTTTGTGAATTACGTTACCCTATGTGCATTATTTGTATAAGAAGAGGTACACATATTACAATTGAAGCCAATGTAAGAACTATAACCGAACTATATAACAAACCATACAATAACTTTACAAGATGTTGTTTCCATAGAAAATATAAGTGGAAACATAAATTTGTGAATTACGTTACTGTGAACTACGTTACTACAATTTTACTATTATTCAATACCTTTCTAAATGCATACACCAGCTGAACAAAATGTTTGTTTTTAATCAAAGCAAATATGTCCTAGTTAAAAAAGACCAATTCAAACCATATTACAGTGTCATTTTATTTTAACAAGGGTTTACCTATATGTTCTGGGAACATCAACTCCCCTATTCAGGAGCGCAGTGGCTCAGTGGTAGAGTGCTTGACTCGAGACCGAGGGGCCGGGGGTTCGAGCCTCACCGGCGTCACTGCGTTGTGTCCTTGAGCAAGACACATTAATCCTAGCTTAGTACTGGTTCAACCCAGGAAGACCCGTCCCTTTATAACTGAAAGATTGGTGATTGGCCGTAAAGAATCAAATCAAACAAACAAACAACTCCCCTAATTATGTAACTTACTTGAATAGATAAGATACTCATTACATCAACACAACACATGCCAAGTAATTTGTTTGAAAAGCAAAAATGAATAGTGTAAATCTCTAAGGGATAGTTCGTATGGTTTTTGACATGAGCTGGATTAAACATAGGTAACGTAATTCACAAGAAGGTAACGTAATTTACATTCTACAAAAAACCCCAGATTAGTCCAATCAATGGGCCAAAGACAACAAATCGACGGTGATTATGAGTTTCTGACTTGTTGTTCAATTGTTTTTTTATCTTTTTCAAACCATTTTTATCTCGCTGCTGCTACCACTGGAGGTTTATTGGTGAGCTTATGTGTATACTTTGAAATTGGTACTATCACTTTTGCATCCTGGTCCATTCTAGTTGATCACACTGACCTCAAATGTTCTCATGACTTACTATGTTGATTACTTATATAGTTTATATGATGGATAAAATAGTTAACTTGAATTTATAACTTCTTATCTTCAATTGAAGTGAGCAAATTGGCTATGAGAATTACGTTACCATGAACATTTTGCCAATTTTATGAGAAGGGTGTATCTTTGTGAATGATGCAAACTTTGCTCTTTTGTAATACATGCACATAAAAAGGCATGTATTGAAGGTAGATTATATATTCTGCATTTTCTTAGTTTGTAGTGAGCCACAACAAGTTTTCAAATATATGGAATATTCAAAGTCATTATATATCGTCATATTTTGAAGTGTTATTCCAACAAAATTAATTGAACTAGATGTAACAGCTTACTTCCAATGTGCAAATGATGATGTTAAAAGTGTTAAGTAACACACTAGAAACTGATAATTTGCAGAAAAATATATGTTTCTACGCAGGAAATCAGACTAGAATGTAAGGTATGTGAATTACGTTACCGACCTATAAGCACAATGTTCTTTATACATGAATACAATTTATTATTTCCAATACCAAAGAAGAATGCAATTTTTAATATTCATCATCTACTGTTTCAAAACCAATAATTTCTTTCCTGTCAACTCTTCAAATTTGATGGATACAATTAAAACAATAATTGTACTCATAGAGTTACAGTTGAATTCCACTGTCAATTCATAACAAGCCTGTATGACCATGCTGAGAAGCAAAAACATGATATAAATTCTACATAATAGGCTTATTTGATCAACAAGAGATCCAAGTAGAAGTGCATGCTCTACAATTTCTTGATTATTTCAGTCTTATAAGAAATTTGGTATGTACAAGTATACTTCATCACAGTAACGTAGTTCACATTCAAATTCAGTGTTACTCTTTGTCAGGCTGAATGAGTTGTAATTTTGGATGAGCACTTTTTAGACATCATTATCTAATTGACATATACCAATAAGTAAAAAATAACTTAAAAATGAAAATCTAAGCCAAAAAAAATGTGGGACAAAAATTGGCTGCAATTATTTAACTTAACTCGTTTTACCGAACTTGGTACCAAATTTAAGCCCAGACATACTTTTTTTATTCAATGTGCTGATATGCAAATTTTTGTTATGTATATTTATGAGTATTGATAAAAATAGAAATAAAAAAAAATGTAGAAAAAATAAGTGGTGTACCTATACACATCACCCATATGTAAGTTGCTAGTTATCATAGACTATCAAACTAGGCTAGACAAAGTACTTTTACCGAATGGTATGCTATGCAAATGATCTAATTTGAATATTCATGAAAATTTATGAAAACATGAGAAATAAGAGTAAAATGGTAGAAAAAATAAGGGAGAGGGATACATACAACACTACCTAAATGACGGCTGCTAGCTTTTCTAGACAACCAAACTTGTTACCAATTAAATGTTGAGACATAACACTTTTACCCAATAGCATGATATACAAATCATCTTATTTGCATAATCATTAGTATTAATGAAAACATTAGAAATAAGAGAAAAAAGGTAGAAAATTTAAGGGAGTGTACGAACAACATAACCCATATGCCAGACATAGTATTTTATTCCAATGGTCAGATATACAAATCATTTAACTAACATATTCATGAATTTTGATGAAAACTATAGAAAACTAATGAACAATAGAAAACAAATCAATAAGGTTGTATCTTCAAAATTACTCATGAATAAACAAATTAAATAATTTGTGTATCAAACAACACTATAATAGAACTTGAATTTAATTTGGGAACAAGTTTAGAAAGTGAGTGTGAAATCTAGGATAGATAGCAGCTTAGATATGAGTAGTTTTGTATGTACATTCTATTAATTGTTCTCTAAATTTTCTCATTTCAAATATTTTTATTAATATTCATGAATGCATTTTATATAATTCGCATATTGGACCATTAAGTAGACATGGTATGTGTGAGCATTAAATTGTTTCAAAGATTGTTAGTATAGGATAGTAAGCAGCTGAGATGTAGATGATTTTGAATGTACACCCCCTTAGTTTTTTACGATTTTCTCTTATTTCTACTGCTTTCATCAATATTCATGAATATTCAAATTTGATAATATACATATCTGAACATCCGATAAAAGTCCTATGTCTTAACATTCAGTTGGTACAAAGATAGTAAGTGACTATGATCAGGAAATACCACAATCACAAACCGCAGACAACCCCGTGGCACCTCGAGGAAGAGACGCTCAACCATCACGTGACACCAGGAAGACAAATTAAGCAAAGCAACCAGCTCTCTCTCACCAATCAAGAGAGAATTGCAATACTAGAATGGACATAAAGTAACGTACAACAAAACATAGACCAATTACAGACTCCCACAATGGGAGTTACAATAAACAAAAAGTCAAAATCAACAGAACCACGTTTAATTTTTTTAGGATGAGTAGCTGCTGAGATATTAGTACTTTTGTTGGATCATCCCCATTCTTAAGAATCGCATTATGCGTTGCCATGGAAACCATGCAATTTCACATAGTTTAATTGGGTTTATTCTCATGGGCAATATTTTTTACCTATTTAGGTGGTCTCACAAAAAATGAGACATGTTAGAAGTTTTCCTGATGGTGCAAGGTTGGTCTGATTAGACCCCGGGTAACTAAGGAATGTGAATGCTGTTACTTTTTATAGATACAAAATGTACCATATATTTTGGGCATGAACATTATAACATATTTGTTTTAAAACAAAACAACTTGTTGATAATCTCAAGGTTTCTTTCTCATTTATTACTTGAAAAACTGTTAAACAGTCAAAATCGCTTTGAATAAAACTTGCATTTCAATAGTTGGATACTGAAAAAGGCAAGTTTAAATACGATTTATAGACTAAACGAACAATTATTACCTTGAATATGGTAATAGCCTAGAATAACTACGTAAATTGCCTTTCAAACGAGTAAAACCATCTTAGGACATAATATTAATAATTTTGGATAAAAAAAAACGCTGTCAAAAAATAAAATATTTCAGTAACATGTCAATTACATGTTTTTGGCGGCCATTTATAAAATATGCAAATTAGGTCATTAAGACGTCATTTCTCAGCTTGCCAATATAGTTTTTTAGATTCAGCATACCAAATTATCCCTTAGCAAAGTGGCAAACTCTTTTCTTCACAAAATGCCTGTACATGTTAACTTTTCTGATTTTTTCCTGACTATTAGTTCTGTCTATTTGCTATAAATTAACATATTTAACTGTATAATATATATCAGAATTATATTTATCTTAACCATTTTCAGTTTACAACTCAACCTGAACAGCGAATACAGATTCAGAATTTTGCATTATTTTTTATCTTTTAATTTAAAGAAATCTAATCATCTATTTAAAAGCAACCAAAAATCCATGCCAACCAAGTTCATACTTGTTCACTTTATACAAAAATAGTAAGTATCGTTTTTATCCTAACCGAATCAGGTTCATTTAAAATAAAATACCTATAATTTACTGAAATGCTTAGTGGATGGTAGAAACTTCATTTGAGCCGCGACATGAGATTTCCAACAATGTAGTGTGTGCGACCAGCAAAGGTTCAGACCATCCTGCGCATATGCGCAGTCTGATCAGAACCTTTGCTAGTCGCTTGAATATTCTATGAGTGTTATGCTACTGACTGAACATCATTTGGAGTTTATAAGCTTTAAAGGAGGCTGCACAGGCGCGTCTGAGTCTACACTTGTCAAAATACCACATTGTTGGAAATCACATGTCACGGCTCAATTGTTGTTGCTCCAATTGGTTGTGTTTTTTGTGTTGGTCCCTTTTTGTAATGTGGTTCCTGGTGCCATTTCGTGTTAAGGAATCATCTTGCTGAGTAGGGGGAGGAGGAGCAGGAGAGAGAGAGAGAGAGAGCTGGTTGCTTTACTTTACCCTAATTGTGTTGTGGTTGTATGTGTTCTGTGTCTCTTCCTCATTGTGCCATGGGCTGGTCTGCAGTCTGTGGTAGTGGCATTACATGGTCATACTCTCGTGTAGAAAGAAAATGATAGCTGAGAATCCAGTATGAGTCAATCGGAAAACGTTCTATATGTTACATTGAACATAAGGCGATATGTGATCTTTATTGTTTAAAGAGAGTGGCTCCAATGCAAACTATTTACCAGCATTTATTGTTGTATATCAAAACTCAGAAGGTGAATCATTTTATGAAACGAACTGATAATCGTATCAACTAAGTACTGCTAATCATTTGCTAAAGCATGGTGACTTAAAAAGTTAAGGGTTTATTAAAAATGAAACATACCTATAAAAATGTGGAGGAAGCATTCATAATAATGGTCAAGGTAATGTGATCATATATAATCCAAGGAATCTGTTATTTATGGTATACTTCGTTCTTTTTATTACGTTTTCTCTTAATTTAGCTGTTGACAGTGAGCAAAATGCCTTCTAGATGTCATTTTAAGCATAAAAGGAGCAAACACAGAGATAAAAATATCATTTAAGACTTTTAGAAACATAATTTGAATATGAAAAGTAAACAGGTGTTTAAATGCAGTTAACACGATTCCTAAAAGATTTATTGCCATCTATTGGCATTTTCATGTGCTTTAAATTCAAGTTTTTCCCTTTAAAGCACCCATGCTTTCGTTGAAGCTGAATCTCAGTGGGTAATATGTTATGAATAAAAAAATAATATTCACAATTTCTAAAAATATTAAGCACTAAGATGGTAGTCATCTTCACCCACTAGCTGTTAGTACTCATAGAGTCGTAACATTGCACTAAATAGTGTTTATTAAAGAATGTGATGTCAATAACAGTTAGTCCAAGTGCCTAAGCTAAGTATTTTCATTATTATCATTCTGGTAACAATCTGGTTGTCTCGGTTTCTATTTGGGTTTCTATGTCTGGGCCATGTTCTACCATACTGACAAGTTCAATTAGTGATTGTGGCACAGATGTTCCATGCAGTTCTCTTTTAAACTTCATGTTCCTTTCCAGAATATCACTTCTTACTATATCTGCAGCCTTTGAAACGTGCAATGCGCCTGTAATCTCACTTAAAAGCTTTTAGCAATGCTTGTCCAACATTAACTTTGAAAATTAGAAAAAACACCCTGGCATTTTTTATGTGCTTGTAATCCTGGTAAGCGATCAAGAAGCTCTTATTTAAATCGTGTAGCGTGTAATTTAGATATTGATGAGCTTAGCTGAGTTAGCCTCCTTGTCATCAAATCATTCAGATCTGACAACTTAAAGAAGCTCTCACCTTGATGGCTTCTCTGAGATTCTATGACATATGTAACACGTTCTGCAAATGCTCCACTGTATGCATGTCGTTCCTGTTCATCTTGTTCTTTCTCTCTTTGTTGTCTGAAGAAAGCACGCTCTGTATTGTAAACTGTAGTAAGGCAGTTAAGGTGATATTTTTCTTTTTGAGCAACAAGGTCATCAGCGATCAATTTGGCGATTAACTTTTTATCTTCTAATAACATAGCGCAATCAGTAAGTCTTTCATATAAATGCTTTGTCATGGCGTTTCTGTCTGACCCAATGGCATCTTTTTTCACAGAAAATGCAAATGCTCCTTATGCCTAATACTGTATCAATAGAACGATGTGTAAACGTACTTGGACCTGCTACAAGCTCATAACTTCTTTGAGATATACGTGGCTTCTGAGCAAGTTTAACTGTTGTCAAACATACGTCTGCATATGTTGCGATATTTAGCATTGTTTAGCCTGAAAGTGTTTTCTATACCAGCGTTTTATGTCCATTGGTATTGGTAGGGCATTAATCTCATGAAACAATGGAATATTAGATGCTATGTTTTATAACCAGCTTCTTCTCGTTTGTAGGACTTTGATGATGGGATTAAGTTCTCATTTTTGTCTTTCTGACATAAGCAACACTTATTCCAGTCTGTCAGTCAGCCTGTGGCAGATGATTCAGACAACAGTACATGTATGTTTATATACATTGTGATTGATATCGATTTGTATGAGGTAATCTGTTATTTGTGTCCAATTTTTTCTATTAACATTCAAACAGGCCGAGGGACTATAAAAGTAATGGGGGGGCACTCTGGGTACGCCACCTTTTAAGCCTGAAAGGAACTTAGTTTTTTTTCAGGATAAAAATTCGGCGTACCCATAGATGCCACCCCTGGTAGGCTTGAGTGACTAGCTGTGAATAACTTAGTTTATTTTAGGGGTATTTTGGTTGGGTCTATGATTGTGATAGTTTCCTGGTCATATTTACTGGTTGGGTTGTGATTATGATAGTTTCCTGGGCTGTTGGGAAATAACTTAGTCATTTTTGAGGGGGATAAAGGTTCTGCTGTGGTGATATATAAAATAACTAAGTTAAATTCAGCTTTGAAGATAACTTAGTCATTTTAGGGGGTATAGTATGTGGTGATATATGGTGTGTGTAATAGTCAAGGCTACTAAGTACCATGCGTCTTAGAGTCTCTTGGTCAATCAAGACCTCAACTCCTAGAGGCATCACTCTGTAGCGTGATAGTTTCCTGGTCATATTTACTGGTTGGGTTGTGATTATGATAGTTTCCTGGGCTGTTGGGAAATAACTTAGTCATTTTTGAGGGGGATAAAGGTTCTGCTGTGGTGATATATAAAATAACTTAGTTAAATTCAGCTTTGAAGATAACTTAGTCATTTTAGGGGGTATAGTATGTGGTGATATATGGTGTGTGTAATAGTCAAGGCTACTAAGTACCATGCGTCTTAGAGTCTCTTGGTCAATCAAGACCTCAACTCCTAGAGGCAACACTCTGTAGCGTTAACTAGAATACATTATTTAGCAAGTTTAGTGGTATTCTTTCTAGGGAAGTGGTAGCCCTGAAAAGGGCTGTTTGTTGATTGTCTTGGTGATTTTTTAGCATTTCCTCTTAGTAATTCTAATTTTCTTAGTTGCTTTTCCAACTCCTATGTTTTGACTAGTCTCTTGGTCATTTGTCGTAATGTCAAGTCTAATGGGAATCTGGATGGATGGCATCTCTAAAGGATGCTGCTGTGCACGTTGCTGAGACAATTCTTCTAAGTTCTTCACTCTAGATCTTAACTCATTTAGTTCTTTGAGTAAGACTTCAATGACTTGAGTCTTTGACTGTTGTTTTTGCACCATCTGTTGAACAGGTTGAGGTATATACGCTGAGGGTGTTTGCGGCGTATAATACTGTTGTGTCGTATCGCTAGCAAATGTCTCATTCACTGCTGATAGCAAAAGGTCAGGGTTGTTGATCATATCATCTATTGTCAGTGATGGCTCCATGATTATGAATGGTGAAAGTGTAGTGTGTTCAAGCCTTTTATATTTGTCAAGCGGATTGACCTAGTTTAAAGTTCCCGCGTTTCAAGAAATCAAGTCAACTCTGATTGGGTGAAAATAAATGAACTGACCAATAAGTGTATTGTTGCTCTCTCTATCGTAGGAGTTCAATGTAGGTCAATCCCTTTGAAAACTATAAAAGCTCGTTTCAAAACTCAAATTTGTACTCTGTTTTTGTGTTACACAACAACAACAAAATGGCTTGCAATTTGGATTCGCGTTTGGAGCAATTGGAGGAGCAGGGCAAGGCTATGGTTGACGCTACTAGAAGGCTACTGGAGACGGTGAATGCTGTTAAGGATACGGGTGAAATTCTATTACAGATGATTGAGAATCATCAGAAGATGTTGGAGATGAGTCGGAGGGTAGAAAATTTGATTAATGATGCGAAAATGGAAGTGAAGGTGGAGACTATCAGTGACGAGGAGGAAGATTGGGGAGATAATTCTCCCCCCACACCTCATGTGTCTGAGGATTGGGATGCGGAAGCAGACCATCCACCCTTCTACATACCAGTGAGAAGAACTATAACTGTAGAACAGTGGGCTGTGCGATGCCCTGCCTGTGGTGGCCGCCCCAGTAGATGCCCCTGCTCCTAAAGAAATGTCTCTGTGGTAATATAACCACCAAACCGGCCCTTTTCAGGGCCACCCATTTCTTCAAGAAAGAATAACTTAATATGTTGCACTTAGTTTTGTATGTAAGGCTATGCCTAAGATATGTGTGATTGTAGTATTTCCTAACCATGTTCACAGTAATGGGGTGATTATGGCGTGATCTTTAAATGGACCAATCAGATTAAAGTTGCTCTCTCTAGCGGAGGAGTAGAATATAGGTCAATCCACTTATCCAACTATATCACCCAACGTACTTTGTGTCTCTCTTAAAAAATGAAGTTCTTTGAAAAATTCAGCTTGACTAAGTTGTGTGCTGCTTTGCAGCGAAAAGATTGGAAAGAGGTGGAGAGACAGCAAAATAAGTTGGGATTAGAGCAATTTCTTGCTCGTAGAGGGATTGGTTCCAGAAAACCTGTAGCCATTGTTCAACCTATTTTAAAATCTTCTAAGTAAGAAATATTTTGTTACTTAGGATACTTTAAAACAAACAGTCCTTTTTAGGGCTACTCAATTAGTTTCGTTAAAACATAACCTCAAAATAAAAACAAACACAATTTCAACACCGTAATTTTATTTACAACTTACATGTATCTTAAAAACAGAACTGATCGTCACTATAAATCCTTTAAGTCCAGTCTTTAATGAATATGCACTATAGAGTCACTGTCTGGTTCATCACTAGAAATTGGTTTATCCCAGTTCTCCGCCACCATCTCTGTACAGGATCAAGGTGTGTGAGAATCTGATTTACAAATAAAACAATAAGGCTTCTTCCCTGTCTTTGTACGGATGGCTGTCTTCTTTGAACGAGTATCCAAGCGTCTTCTCTTAGGACTGATATCAGATATATCTGGTTCAGGAGCCTTTCGTTTCCTTGAAGGCTTCGCTGTAGATACTGAAGACTCAACTCAGTCTGTTGCTTCTCTGTAGATATAGAACACTGTTGAGATGTAAAATCCTCTTCTCTCTTAGGACAATTTGGAGCCCAATGATCTGCAAGTCCACAGATAAAACATTGTCCATATGCAGGCTTCTTCTTATCTGTAGACATCTGTTGCTCTCTTAATTTCTTAGCCTCTGGACAATCTCCAATCCAATGCCCCGTATCATGACAATGGTGACATTCTCCATAAGGTGGCCTCAACTTGTCTTGTTGTCTCAAACTATCTTCAAATGGTTGCATCAAAGCTTGTTCCTCTTGAGATAAAAGTTTCTTCAATGATACACAATGATAGTAGATGGTCTTCTTATCATAGACTTTAGCCATCCTTGGATCTCTACTGTTTGCCATCTTTACTCTTTGAAAGTCAGAAGTGACATGATTCTCTCTCACTGGTGTCCACCTTTTTATAGTCCAGAAATAGTTTTGTCTCTTCTATGATTGTAGAGAAATTCGATCACACTAGGATTGTCAGCGACACATCTTTTCCAATTCTCAAATGTGATCAGTGTCTCTTTTTCCATCAAATAACTGATACTGATCCACCAAAGTTTCTTGAAATCTTCAAAAGTTTCAGGACTATTGAGTTTCTGTTGAATCTCTTCCAAAGTGATCTCATCATGAGAAAATAAGATGTAAATGCAGAACAATAATCTTCTATAAGGTCTGAACTTCAATATCTTGGAAAGTGGAATTTCCAAATATTTCTTCTCTCTTGCTTCTTCCATGATGTTGAACTCAGATATGATGATCAAAATGACTTGATCATTCTTTTTATATCGTGATCAAGCTATCTATGTTTGAAATGAGATCTTCATAATCCATATCTTCTTCTTCTGAGGCTTGTTGAATTTCTTTCAATACTGCTTCGATGTGAGAAATCACACTTTCGCTGTTTGCCATATAAGTTAACCAATCCATATAGGTGACAGGAGTGTCATCAATGATTCTCAACATCTCTCGAGCATTACGTTTAGTCCAAAATCTGAATGTATCAAATGTCTCAAATCGGTTTAACCAGTTCTTGATTCCTGCTCTCGTTTTCAAAAACTCGGCACTGGATGGTTCTAATGATAAGATGTGGTCTAAAGTTATTTTGTAGACATCAAAATGTAAAATTTGATCTAAGCACACTGGTAGACTTTTGGTGATCGTATACATATTCAGTTATTCAGCAGATAATCAGATTCACGACTTGGAAACTTCAAAATAATTTGTGGTTCTATCTGTCTTGGAGTATAATGTCCAATGGCAACGTTATATGAATCTGATCTGTTTATATACCTAATCAGTTCACTGGTTATAAAGTGGTTAATCCCTGCAGCTGTTAAAGATGCCACAGATAAAGATACATCTTGAGTATTCCATGCAGACAATAACCATTGGACCTGATGCTTAGGAGTTTCTTCCTTTAAGTACAAGCATCCATAAAACTTATTACTGTCATAGATAATTCCATTCAAAAAATACTTGATATCTGTGTCACCAGTACGAATAGAGTAAAGTTTATCCATTGTCAAATTTTTCATTCTAACAACCCAAACACGAGCTTTATCAATACTGTGAAATTTGGAGTAATGTATCTTGAGCATCTCTGTATGAAATCTTAAGCGCATCTCGCCAGGAAGATTTAGTAATTCGTCCATGCTTAGAAGTAGTTGGCCTAGTTCTTGGTGATAGATGTCCTGAGATTTAGTCTCTAAAGCATTTGACAAGCGTCTCAACCTAAGTTTAAACCATTCTTCTTGAATTTGCTTCCTGAATCCTAACCCTTTAGCTGAATTGTACATCCAATAAGTCCATATCATATGTTGTATTTCTGTCAGTAGTTGTAGTATGTGTTACCTGCAGATGAATTATTTCTAATGTGATAAGATAGCAATTGTTCTCAGCTTTTATAGGGTGCAACAATTTTGAAAATCGGTCCAGGCAAACTCAAGTTATTGGGAAAATATGATTTTACTTTTTAGAAATCCGGTTCTTGCTTTTTCATGCCAATAAATTATCTCCCTTGAATAAGAAAATTTTAACGGTAAAATATATGCAAAATTTTGTCAAATTTGTAATATCTCGGGTATTTTTTATCCGATTGACTTCAAATTTTTACCATAAGATAGCTCTTATATTCAAGTTATCGATTTTACATACTATAAAGGCATGATAACAATTATGGGATGGTGTATGCAAATTTGAGACACCATTTCAAACTCATTTTGTTATAGGATTACTTTATATATGAATCGCAAATAATTGCTTATTAAGTCAGTAGAGATATATACTGACCACTGGTACTCTATAGTCCGCCGAGGCCCGTAGAGAAGCTTTGTGCTTCAGAAACTGTTGAATATGCATTTAAAAAGGTAGAGCAGCTTCGGCTGTTTAAGGGCGCCAACCTTTGGGTTGGAGTGGCTCCGCCTCAAATTCTCTGGTCCATAGAGACATGCAGGAATTTGACTTGTATTTGAGACAGTTTCAATCGCCAGGGATTCCGAGGTTAGGATAGTACTGGGGAAGTAATGGTGCTGTTTATACAGTGCCTGATACTTCTTGCAAATTTTCAAAAATTGTAGTCTCGCCTGCACTTTAGACCTAGTAAAAATAATATGTAGTCTCGCCTGACACTTTAGGTCTAACAAGATAAATGTGATCTAGCCTGCCAGCTTAGACCTAGCTAAAATATGTAGTCTCGCCTGCACTTTAGACCTAGTAAAATGATATGTAGTCTCGCCTGCAAATCTGAGTCCTGTAAAAATCATGTAGTCTCGCCTGACACAATGTGAAAAATTCAGGTACTGAGTCTCAACTGTGAAATTTCAACTGATGATTGCAGAAAAATCTGGGTTTTTCAAGTATAAATTGAGCTCGCATTCCCATTCCAGCATCATTTCACTGCAGAACTTCGAACAGTCAAGATGGTTAGACGACAGAGAGATAATACCCCACCCACTTCTGATGATGAAGAGCCTAAACCGAAATTGGTGGATTATTCAGACACAGAGAGCTCAGATGATGAAGATGATATTAGACCACCACCAAGGAAAAGAAGAGCTAAGACTATGTATTCAGCCGATGAAGATTTGACTTCTTATTATACTATCAAGGCAGTCAACGAGAAGAAGTCTAGATTATTTCGAGCTCAAGGGAAAGAATTTCAACTCAACATCAAGACTTTCCCTGACAATGTTTCGCCATATCAGTTCATATCAAGATTGTTTGATCAGCTGGTTGAAGACATCAAAGAAAGATGCCAGATGGAATCCAATGATAAGATGCAGATGACTATTCTTCATCCTGGATTGAAACTGGGTGTCTTTGTGACATGGAGAGATGTGTCAGCTATGACTGGAGAAGCTGTGTTAGAAGAAATCATGAAAGTGCTCCAGTCCAATGAGAATTTTCGCATCAATGATGGACAAATGACTATTCAAGTCACAGTGGTGAGACTTCCAGTAGGCAGTGGACGTAAACCATTACATGCTGGACTTTATTTTGAGTCAGATAATATGAGCAAGAACAAGCAGAGCATTATACAGATCAACAATACCAAAGATGTGATGTGTATGGCGAGAGCTGTGGTGGTGGCGAAATGTAATGCGGACAAAGAAGAATCACAAACTTGGAAGAAGAACTGGAATCATATGAGAAGATCAGATCGACCTGTGCAGACCAGAGAAGCGATGAGGTTATTGGATCAAGCCAAGATTCCTCATACCAAGCCTTGTGGTATTGAGGAATACAAGAAGATCCAATCTGTACTTGCTCCCAAGTACTTGATCAAAGTCCATTCTCAGTATCCTAAAGATGGACTAATATTCCCACTTCAGTTCAAGAAGAAGCCTGAGACGAGGGTGATCCATATTTACTTTAATGGAGTAGATCACTATGATGCGATTACAAAGGTGACAGGATTTCTGGGTGCTAGCTATTACTGCGAGTATTGTGATGTTGGGTATAAACAAAGAGGAGACCATAGATGTGCTGATGGATGTGAAGATTGCTATAGTGACATTCCTTGTATTCGTGGTGAAAAGATACGTTGTATGGACTGTAAAAGAACTTTTCATAGTAGAGACTGTTTTGCAAAGCATAAGGCAATCAAATCTAAGCAGCATAAATCTATTTGTCAACCTATGTATAATTGTGGTAAATGTAATTTTAGGATTGTGGGCAATAAGAAAAATCATGTATGTCCAGGACAGAGAAAATGTAGGAATTGTAAAGAAATTGTAGGACCCAATCATCAATGCTATATTCAAAGTTATGAATGTAAATCTGAGATGACTGAAAATGAAGGAGAAGAAGAGGTTTCTCAACCTAAGAAATCTCGTTTCATCTTCTTTGATTTTGAGTCAAATCAAGAAACTGGCACACATCAAGTGAATTTCTGTGTTGCTCATAAAGCGTGTGATGATTGCATGGATTTGCCCATAGATACATTTTGTCCGACTTGTTCGACACAAGCAGGTCTGAGAGAATTTATCTTTGAAGGCAAAGATACTTTACCACAATTTTGCAATTGGATTTTAGGATATGAGAATAAAGGAGTGACATGTATTGCACATAATTTTGGAGGATATGGTGGTCGGTTCATCTTACACTATATCTTAGAATATGGTACAATGAAACCTGAAGTGATCATGAATGGAAATACTATACTTAGAATGAAAGTAGGACGTGTCACATTCCTTGATTCTTATCAGTTTTTGCATATGAGACTGGCTAATTTCCCAGATACCTTTGGCTTGACAGAGATGAAGAAAGGTTACTTTCCTCATCTTGCAAATACACTGGCAAACCAAAAGTATGTGGGACCTTACTTTCCTGTGGACATGTACAATCCTGGTCAGATGTCTGTCAAGGATCGTGAGGTATTTTTAGCTTGGCATAAAGGGAAAATTGAGAGTGGTGCTATATTTGACTTCAGACAGGAGATGGAAGAATACTGTCGTAGTGATGTTGATATTCTAAGACGAGGATGTGCTTGTTTCAGACGAGAATTGATCAACATTAGTGGACTCGATCCTTTGTCTGAAGCTTGCACTATCGCTCAAGCTTGTTCAAAAGTATGGAGAAAAAATCATATGCCTGAAAACAGTATTGCCATCATCCCACCTGAAGGCTATCCTAATCAAAAGAACTACTCTATCAAAGCTGTAAGATGGATTCAAAGTGAAGCTAAGACACGTGGTATTGAGATCAAACATGCATTGAATGGTGGTGAGCAAAGAATCAATGGACATTATGTGGATGGCTACCATGAAGAATCTCGAACTGTATTTGAATTCTATGGATGTTACTGGCATGGATGTCCTACTCATTTTCCAGACAGAAACAGAGTTCAACATCATCAGTGTTTGACCATGCATCAGTTGTATATTTTGACTGTTGGCAAGAGTGAAGAGTTACAAAAAGCTGGATATCAGGTGGTGGAACTTTGGGAATGTGACTATGACAAGAGATACAAAGAAGATCCAGACTTTAGATCTTTGGTGGACTCAGAATTTACAAACTTAGACCCTTTGAGACCAAGAGATGCTTTATTTGGTGGAAGAACTAACTCGACCAAACTCTATCAGGGGTCTAGCTAAAACGCTGACTTTCACTGCAGAATTGCTGACTGTTGACCAAACCAAAAGCTGACCAAAACCTGACCAAAGTGACTAAAATGCTGACCAGAGGCAGTGCTGACCAGACAAATCATCTGGTTCTTGATCAGGTGCAATTGGTGATCATTGATGATAATGAACAGTGTAATAACAATTTTATGAAAATTATCCGTCTTGTAAAAGGCCAACAATGGCTCATCATGACAGCTTTTTAGCACCTATCATTTATAAATTTTATAGCATTACCTTCCCATTGATACCATCTGATGATGATAAGATTAGACCAACATGTACACATACAGAGCTGTCTTGGAATCCCAGGGGGGCGGGGGGGGGGGTACTCATATTTTTTCTTCATACGTTAGCTCGGGTCCAGCCCAAAAAATATCAGGAATTTCAAGCACCACCAAAAAAATATTTGAAATTTTAGCAACCCAAAAAATATCCCCCATTCTGTACCTTGAAAAGAAAAGACCCTAAAATGCATAGAAATGACCCCTAAATATAGTCCAATTTTGTGATGACCCCCAAAAACTATCCACAAAATCTTCATACCCCCAAAAATATTCATTTTTCTGAAACCCCAAAAATAATTGAAATTCAAAATTTTGAACCCAAAAAAATAGCCCGAGCCTACGCATGTATGAAAATATAAGGGTACCATCTGGGGTTGGAATGACCAAATACATAGACTGATATGCTATCCACAGGAATCCATATGGCGCATGGTCAGTTGGTGATGACAAGTAAATCTTATTGCATTTTCACTGCCTCACTTTGGCTTTGACAAAATGAACACTATAAAATAATGTTACAAGGGTCTGCAACTGTGATTTACAGAGTGAAAACGGACCAGTCACAGATCATTTTGAGCTCAAGCCTTTTTAGCTCACCTGTCACTTAGTGACAAGGTGAGCTTTTGTGATCGGTTTTCGTCCGTCGTTCGTTAACAATTGACTTAAATGACATCTCCTAAACTACTGGTTGGATTTTGACCAAACTTGGCTGGAATGATCTTATATGGCACTGCTGTCAATCTGTGGCTTAGTTTGCCTTTAGAGTGCAGAGTAAAAGTATTAAGTCAAAGTATCGTTCTCGCACGTACATGTATGCGAACACATTTTTACAAATTGCCTATGCCTTAAAAAGGCAGACGTAAAAAGCAGATAACATTTTAGGACAAAACAATTTGGCAGAATAGGGATTAACATAATTATTGCATTTTGGGTAATTTATCATGATTTTGTTGTTGTCTGCTGACTTTTTCAAACAAAACAAAAATAAAAATTCAATCTAAGTATCAACCAGTTCGGGTCCAGATCAGGCCCGACGGAACGATCTGGGTCCAAAATGTTTTCAAATGTTATTAAAGTTAGTTTTTTTCTTAAAAAAACATTTAGTACCACTATCTAAGTGTCAAACAGTTTGGATCCAGATCAGGCCCAACGAAATATTGGGCCTGATTTGGGTCCAAACTGTTTGCAACGAAACTCTTGAAACGTGCATGCTTAACATCTTGTGACTTATACTTTTTTTTCTCGTCGACAGCCCTGCTTTTGGTGTATGAGCAGCAAAAATATTTGTGGGACTACATTGAAGCGCAAGCTCATCTGAGCCTTTGTTGTTCACATATGCGATAAATACCTAAATCTCTGGCTCATTTATATTGAAATGTGAAATGTTATATTATGGCCGCAAAACATAAGTAATCTTGTGGTTCCAATATTTAAATGACAATGCATAAAATTATGAAAATTAACATCAAGTTCAACTGTCTAAATTCTGAGTAAAGAGACAATTCAGAAATGCAGTCTTAACCACAATGCAATATTTTGCTTGAGACCCCCAAATCCATAACAGTTCATGAAAGATGACTAAGTGGTTAAAATCACACAGCATGTATTTCTTCATCAGCAGTATGCTAATTAAAACATAAATGATTAGAACAGCATGTGGTCACTACCATACAGCTACTCTTATCTGTTTTATGCAAATGTGTCAGACCTAGAAGGGGAAACTCCCAAAAGGGGTTTTTCGTGACTGGCTCAAAAGACACAGATCAGCAGCGCAGCTAATTGAAATTTCAATGTACATGTATCTTCTGTGACTGTACAACCCAGATTGTGTAAGAACCTGAACGGAAATCCCCAAAAGGTTTTCTCATGACTGGCCCAAAGCACACTGAAATTATGACACAGATCTGCTGCGCATTGCGCAGCTAATGAAATTTTCATGTATCATCTGAGGCTGTACAGTTCCAATTGTGAAATGTATTTTGGGGACACTGGATTTAGAGATGCTCTATTTTGTTTGTTTGATTTGATTCTTTACGTCCCAGTCAACAATCTTTCAGTTTCGTCGGGACGGGCCTTCCTTGGTTGAACCAGTGCTAAGCAAGGATAAATGTGTCTTGCTCAAGGACACAACTCAGTGACGCCAGTGAGGCTCGAACCCGGTGCCCTTCGGTCTCGAGTCAAGCACTCTACCACTGGGCTCCCTATTCTCTATTATAATAACTGTCAGTATTAACATATGTTTTGGGTGCGTAAAAGAAACGTCTCATTTAGACGTTTCCTTTACGCACCCAAAACTTAATGTTTGATTGGGGAAAACTGATAATAATCATTTTTGAGGGTTATTAGGGCCCCGCCAAACTAATGTTGGCGGCGCTCTGTTGTTTTCGGCTTGTCTGCCCGTCCGTTGCCGTGGTCATTCTAACCTAGTCATTTTTAATTAGATTTCTTCCAAATTTCATATATGGATTGCATCCATCAAACTCTCGCTCAAGTTCGAATACGTGTTTTGCCCAACGAAGAATAACCAAGATGACCAACGAAATGGCAGCCGCCTATCAGTGTCTGCTGTCGTGGTCACTCTAATTTAGTCATTTTTATCGGATTTCTTCCAAATTTCATATATTAAACTATTGTTCATGTCTGAATATGGGTTTTGTCCGATGAACGATAATCAAGATTGTCGCCAAAATGGATCAGGGCATTATGCACGACTGTTCTAGTATATTTTTATGTCTAACTCCCTATAGTTCGAACTACTGAAAATTCGAAATAACATCTCTAGTCCCGAGGACTTCGAATGTATAAAGTTCCACTGTAGTAATATTGAGAATTAGCTTTTATCGTTATACATTTGTTATTATTTTGTTAAAAAGTACCATGTTTTTAATTGTAAATTGAGTTATGCATCAAAGTTTTGGCCTAATCAAAAAAATCTTTTGCACCCCAGCCGCTTGTAATATGAAACAAAATAATACTGTTTTGTTAGGGTTGATGCTTAGCGCCCAAGTCAAAAATGTTCAGTCATGTCGGGCGGTTTTCTGATCTTTTCTGCAATGATGATGAAATGTTTTGCTCAAGGACACAATACTGGGCCCCTGGTGAGATTCTAACCCACTGCCTTGCTATCAAGAGTCAGTGAAACTCTACCGACTGGGCTAACGGTTGTCCTATAATCTTGCTCTGCAATTAAAAATTTAAAGCATAAAAGAGCAAAAAAAAAAACAGAGTACATTTAAAGCATTGGTATGTGATTTCTTCTTAATATGAGCCGGGTGGTGAGAAAACCTATCTTTGTTGCTTCTGAGATGTTCCGATGCAAATCGATCTGCAGAGTAGCCTGGGTCCAGTCGTCAATATTTTGGCAATATTTTCTAATGCTAATATTCTAAAAAAAAACATCAAAGGTATCGGTTGTCCATTATTGATTTCGATTAATATCATTTTTGACCAAGAAACGGAAAAATAAAAAAGAAGACAAAAATGATCAGACTGGAACCCAGGCTATCTGCACAGGTACAGAAGATTGATTGAGACTTGAAATTTCCGGTTTAGAAATGCGTTATGGTTTTATTTACATAATAAAAACAAAGGCAATGGTAAAATATGTGCTTAACGCATATGCAAAAGTAGATTTTCTCATGACACGGCTTATATGATGTAGTTCCATTGTTTCGCATTAACCAAATATTATTCTTAAAGCTAATACAATTATGTCAGACTCTGTAAATTAAAGAAAAATCATTGTAAACTGCATTTTGATGAAATATCAAAGATTTGAGAGCAAACTCTGTAGATCCAGATGAGAAGACTCATTGTCAGCTGACTAACCTGTATCTACAGTGTTTGCAAATTCAGCTTTTTTGTGTTTGGCGCTTTACAGGTTCAATCTTTCAATTTATAATTTATTTGCTCTTCTTCAAATCTTTAGTTTGAATATCAACATGAGGGAACATGAGGGAAACATATGCCCATGCGAACAACAAAGACGCATATTGGCCTGTGCATTATAGGCCTGTATTTACATTGTAGCTATTGGCCCTACACAGTAAATGTTAGTTGTTAAAGGCCAACATCGCTTCCCTTAATAGCTCCATAATTGTAACAGTGGTCACTAATTAATGATCATTATTAGCTGCCCACTGTCTTACCTCCAACTGTTTACTGTGAAGACAGTTTAAGCCCGGTACACACGATGAAACTTTTGTCTGCAACTCAGTGTTGCAGACAAATGTTTCATGGTGTGTACGTCCGAGAAACATGTTTCAAGAGATTTTTTATGGTTCATGAAACTGTTTCATCGAATAGGACACTGCTCTATTTCCTGAAACTTGTCTGCAACTTTTCCAGACTATTAGCCAATCACAGCTCGGCTATTTCTGAAGGTCAGTTTACCTGTAATTCCTGCAAATGTGTATACACAATTAAGAAAGGGGTCTTTAAAATTTTTCAAGCTCTTTGGGTCCTCATTTCGAAGTTCCTCTAACAAAGCATGGTGAGTCCCATATATTTCTCTTCGTTGAATCCATCTTCTTGTCCAGCAACTTCGTATTATTCGCGGTCCATTTAAATGTTGCATTTCAAGTGCAATGACAATCAGACACATTTCAAGTGCAATGACAATCAGACACTTTCGTCCTTCTCAGTAAGCACCATGTTGACAAAGGCTTTATGCATATGCATAATTTTAGAGGGAAAGAGCAACTGGTAAGGTGAAGTTGCAGACAAAAGTTTCATCGTCTGTACAGTAGAGTATGAAACACACAAAAGTTGCAGACATAACTTGCAGACAAAAGTTTCATCGTGTGTATCGGGCTTTACACATGTTCTGTGTTATCTTCTCTTTCAGTGAAAAATAACACCAAAATGATTAAAATGCATGATTACCAGATTCGAGACCCTGATCAGCCGCCTGGTCATTCACTCAGTCTGATCGGCACTCGCTGCCTGGATTTACTGTCCATAAAGGGAAACCCATGCCTATTACCTACCAACTGAGCACACAGCAAAGACTTTGAAAAATACTTTGATTTGCTAGTGTATATCATTCTATGTACAGGCTGAATTTGCTTCGCTGCAGAGGTTATTTTGTTGACTTTTGTCACGTCATGCATATTTTGGATGGTGTTGTTGTGGGTATATTATGAGCAGTAAAATGTCAAAATTTCATGGTGAAAATTAAGCAATTCAAGGTATTGTTCAGTAGTTCAAAATTTCGTTGCAATCGAAATATTGATGTAGAAAGTCAACAATTTAAATGCATGGGGAAACGAACAGTGGCGAAAACCATCTCAGAAATTTTAATATGCATTTAGATGCCCGTACTTTGAATGAAAGGTTGAAATACAAGATAAAAGTCATTGCAATTACAAGTTCATAATTCATAAGATTAGACATTATGAGACAACGTTTGATCTTACACATGACAAAACCTAAAACTTCAACTTCTGTACCCTTCTGTATCATTTCTTATACTCAGAATTCAGACATTTGAACTTGATGTTAATATTCATTGCAAATAAACTTCGTTTTATGGAGCATTTATACATTGCTATTTGAATATTAGAACCACACGATGAATATGTTTTTTGTTGCCTCACATGCCAATTTCAATATAAATGAGCTGATATGTATACTGAGGGAAAAAAGTTTAGCAATATACTTTGAGGAGTCACAGTTTAGACTAAATAGGACTTTTAATTATAGAGTGTCGAAAATATATGTTGGCAAACGTTCACGAGTACGATGACATTAACAGGTTGACATTTCACATAATGTAAAGTCTGATTTTATGCCCCCCTTGCTTAAACAGCTTATCTGGCAATAGTGCGAATAGTTTTTGATAAAAGTTTCATTTTTCTGTCAAATGTTAAGATCCAAAAGCCAGAAAGTGAAAAACGGTTTAAAACTGAATGTTATGTTCACCCTTTTCGTTCAATTTTTATTTTTTCCAAATTACCTTCCTTTCAATTGAACAACATTTGAAATTAATATGATCCTCACTATGAAGTCGGATTTTGTTTCTTTATACCACTTGCGGGTAGCCATTAGGTCATTTTCAAACAAATGGCATGTTTGCGTACCTTCCAATTAAAAAGATCTAATGTATCAAAGATCGCCTATGGGAAACCCCATTATAAATAATTGCTAAACTTTTTCCCTCAGTATATTATTACAGGTACATATACGCTCAGCAAAGGCTAAGACGTTGTGACGACGTTATGACGTTCGAAACTTTACAGCTGACGCCATTTTGTTTATAAAAAAATGGATATTATAATGTTTTAGCAGCGTTTCAGGGCGAATTTGGTTGGAACAAGGTAAAATATGCAGGAATAACGATCACACAAAGTCGTGTGTTTCATGTCATTGACACTTGCCAGGTCCAGAGGGAGATGTTTGAATACTCGGCCCATGGGCCTCGTGTTCATACAGCTCCCTCGGGACCACAGTGGCTTGAAGTTATGATTTTTGGGTGATTTTAGGGATTGGAACGCGTGATATATGCTTTAAAATGTCGGAAGGTCGACGATTTAAAAATTCGAGAAAATTTTAAATTCTAGTATAAGAAAAATGACAAGGGAGGACATAGAAATCTGTCAGATCACTTTGCTTGTTCTATGAATCACTTTGGTCAAAATTTTCGTTTTTTTCATTGGTTGTTATTTTCTCGAAATTTATGGATGGAATTAAAAAGAAGGTCCCCTAGACAAGTTAGCAATTTTTCATAAATTCATGTGCCTGTGCTCGGGACCCGGCATATGTTAATGCATGAAAAAACCTGTGTGATCCCTATATTGTGGAATCATGTATTCTGTTTTATTACAGTTTGTAATAGCATTAAATTTTGATAATGAAAAACGCTCATTAAAGTGAGTTTTGATATGAACTTGAAATTCAGCTCGTTACGAATCCCAAAGTAGGTTTTTGACCATAATAACATGAAAAACAGGGGCAGTCCGAATATAGAAAATCGAAATACGAATATCAAAATGGTGTTTTGATATTCAAAATCGTGCATTTAAAGTGAGTTTTGAAATCAGAAACTTTCTGATACTTGGTAATGTTCTGAATGCCAAAGAAGGTTTCTGACCATAATAACATGAAAAACAGCGACAATCCCAATATTGAAAATTGAAATACGAATATCGAAATAGCGTTTTGATATTCTAAATCGTGCATTAAAAGTGAGTTTTGATATTGAGAACCTGATATTCAGTAACATTCCAAAAGCCAAAGAAGGTTTTTGACCATGATAAAATGACAAACAGTGACAGTCAGAATATCGAAATGTGAATGTCGAAATGATATTTTGATATTCGAAATTGTGCATTCAAAACATGGTCTTTCTATACAGTGTCAAAACGAGATTTGATATTGAAAACATGATATCCGGTAACACTCCGAATGCCAGATTAGGGTTTTGTTTAATAGTATAATAATATATTAAAAAAAAATGAGTCCGAATATCAAAATAGAATATCGAAAATCGTAAATCATATTAAATTATGAAATTGAATATAAAAAACCGAAAATCGAACTAACTTCTGAAATTGAATATTGAAAATCGAACTAAAGTAAACTAGTTAACATAAACTTTCTTTGAAGGCTCAATCTTGATAAGAATGCGCATAAAAACCCCAAAAAACTCATTCGGGTCATATAAGCTGGTACCAGTTTCGATTTGGATTGGATTGACCCATCAAGACAATTTGCTACCAGACGTTTCGATTTCAGTTCTTTACAAAAAAAAAGAAATAATACGGATTTTGAGCATCGAAATGATATGTTCAGAGAATTATAAGTGACAATTTAGCATTGCACTGCAAAACTGGAAGCCAAATTTAATTTACACACATGGTGATCACCTTAGTAAGGGTATTTATTCATTTTAAAGTGCATTTTCAAATATTGAACACAATATCTTTGAAATTACAACACGAATGTTGCAGTCTGTGCACAATTTTAAGTCCAAAGAGTGCAAATAAAGCGCAAAGTGCAGACCTCAGTAGTCTAATTTGACCTCAGTTGGTATTAATTGGCGATGCACACTTGAAAGAAATGAGGCCTTTGATTGGTAATTCACTCCAAGGAATAGCCTCCATCTATAGGTGAGATTGCCACAAAAGATGAGTTCATAAAAGATAATCAAAGACCACTTAGACAGTGGCCTACTGTGGATTTCCAATAACTTGTTAATTGATATGCTGATATTGTTTCATAGACCATAACACATGCTGCTTTTGCTTCCTGGGTGTAACAATATATACACGTTCTGTTTTGAAAATATCTCGTTTCAAATATGAGCGCAGTGGCTCAGTGGTAGAGTGCTTGACTGGAGACATAAGGGCCGCAGGTTCGAGCCTCACCATCGTCACTGCATTGTGTCCTTGAGCAAGACACATTTATCCTTGCTTAGTACTGGTTCAACCCAGGAAGACCAGTCCTGATGAAACTGAAAAATTGTTGACTGGCACGTAAAGAATCAAATTAAACAAAACAAAATCATTTATTCGCCATTTTAAATCTTTATTTTTCTCTGGTGGGTTTGAACCGTGACCTATATAAAATACGTCACTGGTTTTTAAAAATAAAGAAAAAAAGTAGGAATGGATGAGTGTTTATCTTTAAATATTCAATTATATTTTCATCATTTTCTTCATTTTGCTCTTGTTTGTAGATTGCGTATGCTCCTTAGAATGGCATCAGTACGGTGGTTCTGTGAAGTACCATCAATATATGTTTTGCGACCCCCCCCCCCCACAGCAAATAGAAAAAGAAAAGAAGACTTCCTTTCTTTCTTTGTGGGGTTGGGGTGGGGCCGAAGAGGACACATATCTTAATTTTATGACTGAAAATTGTCAGTTCTACAGTCACAAAATAGCATTAATTGCATGAATAGGCATGTTTACGTAACGTATGTTTGATTTTTTTTTTCATCTGATATATGGATTTTTTTTTCGCTGTACAATGTGTCAAAATCTTCTGTCTGTGATATACATGTCATCAAATGAGCGTAAAGTGTCTGATGAACAATAACCAAGATTTCTAAAACGGCTGCCACCCTTTGCTTTGCACTTTTCGACTTAATAAAGAAATTAATGACTTAGTTTGTAGAGTGTTAGACTTGGAATTGAAGGATTCGTTGTTCGAATCTCGGCACCGGTGGAGTTAATGTGTTGTGTCCTAGAGAAAGACACTTTATCCCCTGCTTAACACTGGTTCAACGCAGGAAAACGGTACCGACAGTCTGACAGGACTGGAAAATGGTTTACTTTCTGCGCTGCTTCGTGAACCGACATAAATGAAAAATTGTTGACTGAAACATAAAATATCAAAACAAAGAAATGAAGTGATACGTGACCAAGTTAGAGTGTCCATAAAAGAGTATACTGACGGACTTTAAAAACGCAACACTAACTTCCCTTTTAAAATACGGATGTATATGTAAAATTCCTTTGCTTCGATGATGTCATCCTAAGTTAGCTTCTTCAGCATACACTTTAGTTTTAATTGTACAACTGAACTGGACGACTTTATTTGCTCCGTATGAATTTAGCCAATTAAACATTTCTTAAGTAGAGTCGATTTTTAGCTATTGAACGAAAGGGTACACCCAGATAAACGCCATATAGTCAAATAAGCTGTATCGCAGACCTGCCAATCAATATGAGTGATTCCTCGATGACTAACGAAGTGGAATACAAATTTGATGCTTCTCGTGTTTCTTGATTTAAAGAAGTAGGGAATCTTTCACCATAACATTTGGTCACATGAAACAGTTGACCCCTATCTAAAAAGCTTACATTTTCATGCGTTAGGTTCATAGTTGGACAAGTTTTCCATGTTTTACTTACAAATGAATGCTCTGTAACATACAATCAAAATTATTGTTATGTCGTCTTTTTTCGAGACATAGATTAAAGCTGTCAACCATGTGTTGCGTTTTTAAAGTCCGTCAGTATTTATGAATACGTACAGATGAAAACAATCAAGTTTTCAAATTTATTGAAATTCTAATTGTTCTGTTGTTGATTGTGGTGCATTATTTATTCTAGATACATACATTTTTACCCTTATCCCACCACTAGTTTGTCCCGAAAATGTTGTCTGCTTTTATGACTGCTTCATATACTCAAGCTCGGACCCAGTATACTTTTTCATGGAAGCAAACATTATAGACTCCCATCAGAATGATCCCAGTCTTATTTGAGTCTATACTGTTTGTATATGGAGTTCATACTGTTTTCCTGTCTGTCTAAGAACATAAGCAGATGAGAAGAGTAGACCACAAAAGTCGAGACTGCCGGGCTATTGGTTAAGCCAATACCGTAAGTGCGCCCAACGATGAATCAAATTTGGATGGGTATCCAACCAATCTGAACAGAGTCTTGGCTGTGTGCTCACTGAACAGAAAATGAACATGTATGTACAGCTTATTTTATGGCAAGAATGAGCGGGTGTACAGGCCCCTCTGAGGTGTACAGGCCACTCTGACTGGGTGCACCTTTCGTTAGATTTGTCACAATACTAATGACCATTTATAATGATATCATTTAGAATTATGCAAAACAATTTTGAATTTTGGACAGACAGGTCTAAGCATATAGTGTAGACCCCGATCAGAAAGCTCCTGATTAAGATATTCACTGTTTACGTTCAGGTATCATGGTTTTTACTTCAGCACTCAGGTCTATGCGTTGCGAATTTTACAACTGAAATGACTTTTACATTTGAGCCAAGCCATGCGAAAACCTGCTTAATGTCATATGCGAACAATAAAGGCGTATATCAGCCTGCACATCCGCGCAGTCTGATCAGCACCTTTCTTTTTCGCTGCCTAGACAGCAGGATACCCACTATTACTAAATCCGTAGCTTGTTTCTGTAGCTGAGGAGGCTGGGGTCGGAAATCCCGAAGACACATTTTCGTATTGCGTGGCTCATTTTAGTACTCGCTAAAACTGCCAAAATGAGGCTCTAATGAGTACCTTCATTCTATTTCTTGGCAAAAAAAAAATAAAATGAATGAAGAAATATTAAAGTATAGCCTTGTATAACGTCATATATGCATATGAAAACATTTGTTGTATTTCTTTTTTCATTGCTCGCAGCGACTTTTGTCATCTGCTGATAACCTATGCAAACAGTTTGGACCCAGATAAGGACTGAAAGAATGTCCATCCTGATCTGGATCCGAACAGTTTGACACTCTGATATTGTTCTTAAAGAGTTCTTCGAAAAGCAAAATATTAATGAAAAAGTCAGCTAATGATAACAAAAGCATGAAAAAATACCTAGCATGAAAAAATTTATGCTTGTAAAAAAAGATTTCATATAAAATGTTCCAATCATTCTTCAGAAAAACTGTACAGATAATAAATTAAGAATGTTAGCTGATAAACAGAATCTGTTTCTTATCTTTCTAAAACACCTTTGCGCTGTTAGATAGCTAGGTTTACAACTGTTGGTGGTCAGTTCCTACTGTGATAATATACTGCCTAACCAATTATTCAATTAAGCTGAAGGAGGCTCGGATATGAGCCTGGATTTTGAGGCTATTCCTTAGGGTGAATTGGCAAATTTGATATCGCCACCTGTACACAGCAGTCAATGCGGTTCTCCACAATCCGTCATTTAATTTAGTGGTTCTACCTTTGAAAAGCATAGACACTCCTCTGCAGAGGGTTACAAGACAGACTCGTATCCGAGTCTCCTTCAACTTAATTGAATAATTGACCAGACAGTATATTAACGCAGCAGGTACTGACCACCAGCAGTTGTACTCCTAGTTATCTAAAGGTCCAAATGTGTTTGACATAGATAAGGAAAGATTCTGCTACTCAGCTAATATTCACAATTCATTTCTTCAGACAATTATTTAGAACCATATGAACTGATGTTTATAACTATTTCGGCCATTCCTCAAATGCCAGCAATTTAGCAATGGCATGTCCAAACAGCAGCATGGAGTGTGTACCTATCAAAGACAGTTCAACCTGGGCGTCCATGCATTCTGATCAGATTCATTGCTGTGCGTTCAGTTGCCAAAGCTTTCTTCCTGCAGACAAAGGAGACTGAGCTGATGCATAGGCTGACTGGAGTCTACTACTTTTTGGGGGGCTTTTATACATAGATACTCAAGTTCCTATAGTCGTTGTTTTAACTCTTTGCATTCTGGGTAGTTTTTAATATTTTTTATCGTTTGCTGTTTTTTAACGAACGGTTTCGAATAACAAAATCAGAAGTACCATCAGAGTGTCAAACAGTGTGAATCTTGATCAAGACGGACTGTCCATCCTAATCTGGATCCAATCTGATTGCCAAGATCATCAGCAGACGACAAAAGTCACTGCTGTAGTAGTTATCACATCCTGTCTTGCGAGGACCTGCCCTCTACATGTTCATGTTTTAACTCTTTGCATGCTGGGTAATTTTACTTGTTTTTGTTGTCAAGTGAATTTTTTCCGAATTACCTTTTTCGAAAAAAATATTTCAAAATACGTATCATCAGAGTAATAAACAGTTTGGATCTAGATCAAGAGTACGACGTTTGGTACAATAGTCCATTCACCTTGTGTGAATGAAGAGGGTTCGAATCCCACTTTTTGTTTTTTTGTTATCTTTTTTTTCTTAGTTTCTCACTATTTCTCTGGGCCGTATATTGAAATGTTCTATCTTTCTTGATTCCATTTCGAACGACGAATGAAGGACTAAAGTGGCAAAAATCATATTTCATATCTTTGAAGACAAAATAAGCATGCTTCATGCTTTGATCATGTTTTATTTTATACAATTATTCTTTACATGCATTTGTATAACATGGGCGGATCCAGAGGGGGGATGCAGGAGGTCCAGCCCCCCCCCCCCCTCCCCCATCGATTTTCCTAGATATTGGGTTTTGCAATGGTAAAATTTATGAAACCACCCCTGGTCTGAAGCTGCATGTAATATGTTCAGCAATTTTATATATTATATATCAAACCAGGATTATACACCAAACATATTACAATACATATACATGTATAAGGCAAAAACAAAAAGAAAATGTCCAAATGGGAACATCATTCTGTGAGTTTATTCACCAAAAGAAAGCAGTATGGGTTCTTATCCACTCAGACACAAGATATCAAAATTTTCGGGTCTACTCGATTATTTCGGCGAGTATACCTTCACACCCTTTTTAGCGGTTTTGTCGATATTAAATCAATAAAAATTGATAATAAATTTCCCATTACACTTACACATGGAAACAAAGACAATGTATGGTCAGAATATTCTCATTTTTCTCTTGTTGGATCTGCACGGAATTGCAAATACAAGGACGGGGCATGGAAAGGTGCCTGAATTTCAAGATATTTGACTGAATGCTAGAATTGTCCAACTCGGATATAGGGCCTCAAGCAGAATGCATAGGGCCCCAAGCAGACCAGTTGTAGGAGGAATGTATTCGTTCTTTTGGTTTGATACAATTAACATGGGATGGCCCATTCTATATATCCAGGGGTGTCCAATTATAATTTTCAAAACATTGTATTATTTTGCAAATTGTATTATTTTGTCTGATGATCTTATTTTTACCTTTGCAACAAACAGTGAAGACCCTGATGAAATGCAGCATTGTGTGGCATTTCATCTAAGTCTACACTACAAAAATACTCGTTTAATACAAACGTTTTAAAAGGGCAGTAATTAGGTTCCTGCCACCTCCTGTATCTTGGCAGAGCACTTTTTTATTGGCTTGTCCATCCAGCTCTCCTGGACATTCTTTCTTTGCTACTTTTTGGTTTCTTTAGAATGTCCACAGGTCGCTGCCTTTTCAGCGGTCAACTTGATAATCGTTCATCATACAAGATCAGACAAAACCCATATTTAAACATATTTGAGACCATAAGTAGGCCATATGCTACCTATCAGCAGACCAATTAGCATGTTATAAAGTTATTAGAGATTCACAGCAAGGTACTGTATATAATTGATCTCTGAGTAATGTTAATGAACTCAATATTTTCCAGTATTTTGAGAGTCAAAGAGACCCTCTGCGTAAGGGTGTAAACATAAAATTATTCTTACATACCGAAATTATCATTTATAACTGTCCTTTTCAGGCCAAAAACAATTACTCAAACTTGGTTCTATGGTATACCAGATTTAAAATGCAAAGAATCACTCTATGAGCCCTATGTGTTTCAGAAGCACTAAAGTCGGGTATGAACCCTGTGTGCTTCAAACTATTTAAAATATACACCTCTAGTCAGGTATCAATCATGCGTGCTTCAGAAGCACTAAAGTCTGGTATAAACCCTGACACTGAAATAATATTAAAATCGTCTCAATTACACCCAGGGATATAAATAGGACTAGCTCTTTATCTGCTATATGTCCGTTTAAAACCTATTAGAACAAGTTCTTACTGAATCAATGGGCACTGTTTTTCCCATTCACATGCATAATAAAACGATTTAGAGGCACTATAGCCAGGTATCAACCCTGAATGCTTTATTTGGTCGCAAAACTAGCATCTAATCGTGCGCTCCCATGACGATAAATGTGACCAACTCTTGATCAGTTGCGAACATAAAAACAAGCCCAAACCCGATGTACAACCACATCATTAAAATAAAATTATCAATGTACATCTGAGAGCAGTAATCTGCTCTTTTCTTCTGCACAAGCTGATCAAGTTTTGCTTTGAACTTTTATATATGGAAACATTTTACCGTTTTAAATACGCATATTATTCTTCATTATGCACAAAAAACAGGAGCATAAAAAGTAAAGCTTTTGTATTGTATTGTATTTAGCTGCACCCATAAAGATTATGCACATGTGTATAACTAGATAAGCGTTTGCTATTCGCACGTTCAAAACAATGTAAATGTATTATGTACATGCAAATCTCTATATTCAAACAGATGTACAGACTGTTCAGAATTTACATGATTCGCATTTTCTGCCAAAATCAGCTGCACTATGACAATATGCAGTAGATCTATACTGAGCGAAACTTCCGAACCGCCACTCGACATTTTCTCATATATCTTAGCATATATCAAACATACATACCTACAATTTACACTCAATATTGAACAATCAATAAAACAGAACCTGTGAAAATTTCATTTTCATAAATTGAAATTAACAGGCTCAAATGATAGACTGTATAAAGGCACCATCGCATTTCATTTTCACAGAAACGCTAGATTTAAAGCCGGGTATTCAAGGGACTTTAAGTGAACAACACAAACTTTATGGTGTTATAAATGGACGTTATTGAACATTTTGGGTTTCGCTTTTATTTAGTAGCAATTTTCAGGTAATCCACAATGTTCCTATGGAAGTCCATATGACATAAAATAACACAAGAATGCTTTATGGAGATGACATATTTTGGTCCACAATAGTATTGAAACTTTCTGGTGCTGGAAATGGACATTATTGAACACTATCGTGTTTATTTGTAATAAAGTAGTAATTTTCATGCAATTCAGTGCTCCTATGGAAATATGGCCTAAAAGAACACAGAAATGCGTTTATGCAGATGAAATGCTTTTGTCTACAATATCATTGAATCATCAGTCACCCATTAACCTTGTACCGCACATCAATCTCGACACTTCCGACGTTCGAATGCAGCATTTGTGCATCACCACACCAAACTATGGTGGACTATACATGACATTTTATGACATATGTAATACTCAGTATTTTGTCGATTTTTCTCGTCATACGAGTGCAAAAATGAAAAGTGACCAACAGGTTGTGGTGTTAACGTTCAGCTCTATCAAAACATGTCAAACTTTATGATAAATTATGAAACATTCTCAGAGAGGCCCCGTTTTTGATTGAACCCGCAGCCCGATCCCTCTACTTTATACCCATACAACCCAAACGTTGGCATTTTTTTGATAAAATAAAAATGTTGGATAGTTGACGATGAAAATACAAGTAAACACAAGGCGAAAAACATTTAGCATCGTGTGACACGTGCAAAACCGGTATAAGTACTCTATCGTTACGCATAAATGAACACCCTTATTGAATCGAACTTTGTTATGTTCAATCGACGGATATATGTGCCCAAATATACTGTGTCAAATATCATTTCAAACAGTTTAAAAATAAATGAGCTATATTGAAAAAAATGTGTTTTGTTAACTGGCGGTTTAGAAGTTTCATTCAGTGTACATGATCATAATATGCACCTATTTAAGCCAATACGGCGGTTGTTGGGCGTATTTAGGATACATGTATTTATAAACATCATTTTTTATATTACCAATCAATATATGCGTTTATACGCACGCATATGCGTTTATACGCACGCATAATTGCTATATCTGTGAGCATCTAATCTTGATAAGCTTGCGCATTCACAAGCTAATTTATACATTCAAGAAATATGAGAAAATGAGTAAAATAAACATCTCATGCTCAAAACAGTCAAATGTATCGTATATATTTCTAGCAAGGAAGTCCATGCGTTATCTTCTCCAGTATAAAAGAATGGTAGAGGGTTTGTCCCTTTACTCCAAATGTAGCGTTATTAAAAAACACAACCACAAAGCTTCCACAATAAAATATGTTCAAACACAAAAAGAACCACTTTGCATTTACACTGCACAACGTGCATCGTTTCTACCAACGTAAAAAATCTTTATAGCGTCTGATAAATAGGCCCTATGCATCGAATCTAGTAACGTGCTTCAGATATTGTTTCTGAAATAAAAATATATATTTCTCCCCTCCAAGCGATGGTGTTCATAATGTTTAATGCACTTCTAATTGACTTGAAACTTTAACATACATGTAGTGTATAACTATGAAAAGAACATACTGAGTAATGTAAGCGACATGACATGCATGACGTTATATCAATGTTGATCCGACGTTGACTAGACGTTAGATACTGATGACAGAATACAGTCGTGTATCTGTCTCTAGCCTTGAGGGAGGAAGATTAAAATTACATTACCTAATCATTGCGCCAGTACATTAATCCTCAAGGCAATTGTGTCTCAGATTCACCTACTAATACGCGAGGACAACCCGACACAAGTATATAAAAAAGCTAAATCTTGGGCGCATGGTTGTGCTATGTCTGAAACCTTACCATCCTGTGAAGGCTACCAGGAAATCTGAACAAGTGTATAATGACTTATGATAGCTGTACATTACTATCAATTATCACATTTTATCATCAATTATCCCCAATTAAACCTGATTAGGGAACAGGTGTTTTGTCTGGTCAGCACTGTTTCTGGTCAGCATTTTAGTCACTTTGGTCAGCTTCAAGTCATCATTTGGTTTGGTCAACAGTCAGCAGTTCTGCAGTGAAAGTCAGCGTTTTAGTCACACCCCTCTATCAGGAAATCGATGAATCCTCTAGTGAAGAAATCAAGTACATCGATGTGTGTTGACTCTACCCATATGTTTGCAAGAACGGACTGTTTCCACTTGGACATCCCACCATCTATTCTCAAGAGAATATTGACAAAGACAATATCAGACAGTACTGTGGCTTGATCAAGTGTAAAGTGTTACCACCCACCAATTTGTACCATCCAGTACTTCCTCAGAAATGCAGTCAGAAATTGATGTTTCCATTGTGTAGAAGTTGTGCTGAAAAGACAGATCTTCATATGAGATGTACTCATTTACAGGAAGAAGATAGAAGTTTTACAGGGACTTGGGTTACCATCGAATTGTTTGAGGCTTTGGACAGGGGTTACAAGTTATTGGACGTGTATGAAGTCTGGCATTTCTCAGAGACAGCTCAATATGATAAAGCATCTGGAGAAGGAGGGATTTTTGCTGGCTATATCGATACATTTCTGAGAATCAAACAAGAATCAAGTGGCTATCCTGATTGGTGCAAGACAGAGCAAGATAAGATCAAGTTCAAGCAAGATTATTTTGAAGCTGAAGGAATCAGATTGGAGAATGTTGAGAAGAATAAAGGAATGAGAGCTATTGCCAAGATCATGTTAAACAGTCTCTGGGGAAAATTGGCACAGCGAGACAATATGACCAAGACAGAATATTTCTCAGAACCTGCCAAGTGCTTTGAACTGGTGACGAATCCAAACAAGATTGTCAAGAATGTAGACATTTGCAGAGAAAATCTTCTACTGGTCAACTCGGAGGATACGGAATCTAGGGTGGAGCCACATGCTTGCAGTAATGTGATTGTCGCAGCCTTCGTCACTGCTCAAGCCAGATAGAAGCTCTATGGAATCTTGGAAAAGCTGAATGAACGTGTACTCTACTTTGATACAGACTCTATCATCTATCATCACAAACCCCATTTATGGAATCCTAATATTGTCAACAACAGACTTGGAGAATGGACAGATGAAGTACCCAATGCTAGAATTGTGAAATTTGTTGGCATGGGACCGAAGAACTATGGCTTTGAATTTGTGGACAAAGATGGAAAGAGGAAATCAACTTGCAAAGTGAAAGGACTCACTCTAGATTACAATACATCTCAAGTCATTCACTTTAATGGAATGCTGAACTTGGTGAAGGAAGATACAAAAGACTTCAGAGAAACTGTCAACTACCATCGGATCAGAAAACATAAAGACAAGACTGTGACCACTGAATTGCAATCCAAGACGTATCGGTTCACTTATACTAAACGTGTCATTATTGGAGATGGATATACTGTTCCTTATGGGTATTTGGCATAGAGTAGTTCTGATGATCATGTATTATTTTTGATAAACATGTATTGAACTGTGTCAGAAAATTTGAGTATAAATAAAGTTGTCTTTGTTATTTTTTCACAGTTAGACATGGCGCTTTCTACACACCAGTTGGACTCAAATCAAGATATTGGAAGTTTGTTTTTTAAACACCCTTCTAATATTTTTATTTCTGGTCCAAGTGGATCGGGTAAAACTGAATTTGTTAAAAAGATGATTGAGTTTAAAGAAGATTTATTTGATATTTTACCCCAACGTATTGTTTGGTGTTACAAGGAATGGCAAAAATCTTATAATATCTTACAAGAACGTGAGGGGTCAAACATCAAATTTATTCAAGGTATTCCTGATGATGAAGATGAGATTGTCACCGATCCCAGTGCAACGCACTTGGTGATTTTTGATGACATGTTAGGAGATAAAGATGAAGAAAAAATTAAGTTATGGTTTACAAGAAAAGGACATCATAGAAATGCAAGTGTGGTGTACATCACACAAAATTTATTTCAACAAAGTAAATCTTCTCGCACCATCAGTTTGAATGCTCATTATTTAGTTTTATTTCAAAGTCCAAGAGATAAGATGCAAATTAAAGTATTGGCCAATCAACTTCAAGCTCCCCATATGATTCATGCGTTTAACGATGCCACATCTATACCTCACGGATACTTATTGGTCGATTTGAAACCAAATACACCTGATTATCTCAGATTCAGAACACAAATTTTTCAAAACTGGTTTACAAAATCAAATCAACAAGGACCTGTTGTCTATTTTCCAGGAGTATAAAGAGGTGTGTTTGAGTTTAAATCCATCATTTGTGTCAAAATGGCTCAACGAACATCAGCTAATCTGATACGTGCTCTGTATAATTTAAGCAGAGAACATGATAGTCATAAAAGAAAATCACTCTTAAATGCTGGTTTAATTGAAATGATCAAATGGTTTTCATTGGCAGCTCGAAAAATTGTTCAGGGTAAGATGAAATTACCTAAGCAAACTCAAAAATTTATGGATAGACATCAGGATGATGTTCGAAAATTAGCAAGTGCAACTGTTGACCCTGAAGTCAAACGCAGTATCATTTTAAAACCTGGAGGTGGTGGATTCTTTGGTGGTGTGATCATTCGAAGTCTGATTCGATGGGATGGAAATAAGTTGATGAGAAAATTTAACAAGAAAACTAAACCTAAACATCCTAAGAAAAAATCAGTGAAAAAACCTAGAAAACAGAAAAAAAGAAAGGTTGATGATCGTTTTGTAACAAAACGCAAAAGTAAAAGTCCTGCACATGGCAAAATCTAGGTCTTGATTCTCCAAACACAAATGCAAGACGATCGTCCATAAATTTAGCAAGATTTACTCCTTTGAGAGCACAAGATTTGTTAAAAAGACATGGATTTGGTGCTACCATGCACATGTTAAATCCAAACAAATATCCATCGCCACCTCATTCTGAACGTCGACGACTTCATTTTTAAGAAAACTATAAAAGGACTGTACATCAAATTTTTTATACACACTCATAAACATGGCTGTAACAACAACACGTCGTAGAAAATTGCAAAATAAAATGAGAAAAAAATCTCTGATTAAAACTTATGGTACATTTTTGGAAGGATTGACTCATTTATCCAATAAATGTCGTAAGAAAATGATTCAAGAATCTCCTAAAGAAGTCATTGATTGTGTAGGGGAATGTTGCATCAATCTTATAAAAGGCAATGTACGTCTGACAAATGCTCAAAAGAATCAGTTACGAGCTAGAAAGCAACATATACGTTTACTGAGTTCTAAGCAAGTTCCACTTGACACAAAAAAGAAAATTATTAATCAAAAAGGTGGAGCTTTGTTAGGATTATTGTTAAAACCTTTAATTGCTCCTATCATAGGTTCTGTCTTGGGTGAAATTATCAAAAAATAAAATATGGATGGTCGTAAAATGGCTGTTGTGCCATTTAAACTTTGGGAAGACATGAAACGCTGGAAAGAGGAACAAATTCAGAAACCTAGACTGCCTCCTGATCCTAATGTATCTGCCACAGCCAGTCTTCAAAGAGACTTATCTTCTGATATGGCCAATGAAGATTTGTCTGAAGCTGAAAATCTCAATTGTATGGCCAGACCTTGCACAAATTTAAAACGGCTCATCAAAAAGCTTTAAAAGAAACATCTCTTTTTTCACCATCTGACCCTAGTTCTTCCAAAATGAATCAATTGGTCATAGATAGTGTGCCTTCCACCATGAAACGTAAAGCTCAGCTTTTAATTTCACTTCTAAAAACTAACCCAAATGTGTCCTGGGAAGATGATGGTACAGTCAAACTTTATGGCAAATCTATTCCAGGGTCTAATATTATTGATTTGGTCAATGATGTCATTAGACATCGAAAAGGCAGTAAACCTACAGGTTGGCAAGCTTTTGCAGAAGGTTTAAGAGACATGAATATTCCCCAAGATGTGATTGGAAATAGGGAAAGGTGGGACTGGATGCATCGTGCTCCAGAAACTCCTGAAACGGATTATATCACTCCCAAACAAAAACGCACTATCAGAAAAACAGCAAGTCGTATTCCCGTTTCTGTCAGGTCTGCAAAGAGTTTGGGTGTTAGGAAACGTATCAAAGACCATTTTTCATCCCCTGCACTTTTATCTGCCACCAAAAAACGTATAAAAAAGAGTTTTCTTCTCCATGGGTCAGTTACAATGAAGCTTGAACAGTTGTATTACAATCCTAAAAGTCCTGCTGCGTATGCAGGTGAACAAGCTTTGTACAAACTTGCTAAACAATCATCCAAAAAAGTAAAACTTCAAGATATTAGAGACTGGTTAAGAAAACAACAAACTTATACTTTACATAAACCTATTCGTAAAAAGTTTTTGCGACGCAAAACGGTAGTGGCTGGAATTGATACTCAGTGGCAAGCAGATTTGGCAGACTTATCAAAATTATCAAAGTTCAATGACAAACATAGATATTTACTTTGCATCATAGATGTCTTTTCAAAATATGCATGGGTGGTACCTATTAAAGATAAATCTGGGAAAACTTTAGTCATTGCTTTCAAATCTGTGTTAAAAAGTGGACGATGTCCAAAAAGTTTGCAAACAGATAAAGGAACTGAATTCAAAAATAAAGAATTTCAAAATTTCTTGAAAACTAAGAAGATTCATTTCTTCACTACTGAAAATCCTGAAACCAAAGCCAGTATTGTCGAACGTTTTCAAAGAACTTTGAAAACTCGCATGTGGAAATATTTTACTCATCATCGCACTTTGAGATATGTAGACATTCTTCCCAAATTAGTACATGGTTACAATCACGCTTATCATCGAAGTATTAAATGTGCACCTGTGTCTGTGACTCTTAAAAATGAACCACAGGTGTCAGAAAACTTATATGGCAAATCGAATTCTGAAAAAGTCAAACCAAAATTCAAAATGGGTGATTTTGTGCGTATCAATAAAACAAAACGCACATTTGATAAAGGTTATTTACCAAACTGGACACAAGAATTATTTCAAATTTTAGCAGTGGTCAAAACTCAGATTCCTATCACCTATAAAATAAAAGATCTTGAGGGTGAAGTGGTCAAAGGTACCTTTTATTCACACGAGTTACAACGTGTAGAGAAAGAGCAAATTTACGAAATTGATTCTGTTTTAAATCACAGAAAACGTAAAATAGGAAAAAAGTGGGTGAAAGAAATTAAAGTTCACTGGAAAGGTTACCCTTCAAAATTTGACAGTTGGATTTTAGAATCTGATCTTGTATAAAAGCATGAAAATGTATCTCAGAGGATCATTTGTACATGGTGACACTGCTTCAGTACAATCTGCAGAAGGTCGAGATCGAATTGTTAAAAATCGGTTCACTTTTTTTGCTCAGATCATTGTTGTATACATGATCATTATCACATCATTAGTTCAAATCAGTCTGAGAAGTCCAGATAAAGAATTGTGGCTAATTTTACTCAGTAGTTCTATCGTTACATACTACCATCCCCAGGTTTAAAATTTAGAAAACAAACTAATCCAATTTCTGCTGACGAAACAGATTTGCCCAAACTCAAACCATGAACAACTTTTATTTGACACTCTTGAGTGATAGTTCACTCAGTACTTTTTAAAAAAATACGCAATGTGACTTTAAAGTGAAATTAGATCATTCCATACAAATTGAAAAAGATAATTGGGAAGTAGGTTTGGTAGAAGTCATAACTCCAACTGAAGTAAATAATATCACTAAGGAAAACAATTATGTGATTTTAAGATTTACTGATAGAAAAATGTGTGAAGACATTGATAACTGTACAAAGTATGTATCATATGTAGACCAAAAAATCTATATCCAAAATGGTTATTATGCTTCTCCACGCCATTTAGTTGAAGAAATTCAAAAAAGTATCAATTTTCGATATGGACTGACACTGAAAAATAGCAATGCTACCATTTCAATCACTTATGGTGAAAACAGTGCTTGAGTCAAACTTGATATTCAAGATCCTACGAAAGTCCAAATTATTTTTCCAAAGGCAATTGCAGAAATATTAGGTGTAGATAGAAATTATTTTGATAAACCATTAGGAAATGAAAAATACATTTTCAGATATGGTGTGGATTTGAATACAAAAATTCACCAACTTTACATTTACTCTGATTTAGCAAGCTATACATTTATTGGTGATGTTACTGCACCTATTTTGAGAGTGTTGCCATTTGAAAGTAAAAGAGAAAACAATCATTTACATCAAGAATTTGTCAATGTACACTATGTTCCAGTGGCAAAATCTTTCATAGATCAGGTGCACATTAGTATAAAAGGTGATACAGGTGAAAATGTGCCATTTATCTCTGGGAAAACGTTAGTGAAACTACATTTTCGACAGAAAGAATAATGTTGAAACAATCGAGAAGCATTATGTCTCTTCAATCTGGGAAAGGAGACTTTCCCGTGTACAGAGGCGTTTCAAGACAATATGGCAATGGTTTAGGATCCATTTTTAAAGCTGCATTGAAGACAGTGATTCCAATTTTAAAACCTGTCGCAAAAGCAAGTTTAAAAAGCGTGAAAAAAGTAGCTAAAGATCAAGGGGTTCAAGCTCTAAAAGACATTGTGGGTGGTGAAAATGTAAAAAAAGTTTTAAAACAAAGAGGAAAAACAGCTTTAAAATCTATTGGTCAGTCTACTATAAATCAGTTGGCTATAAATGCAACTCAAAAACGCAAAAAAGCCTCAGTCTCAATCTAGACACCAAACTGTTAAGAGGGGTTTTAAAAGCAAAGCAAAAAAGTTTAATCCAATTAAACGTCTGGTATTTGAAAAAGATATATTTGACGAAAAATGATTCAACAAGGTTCTTGCGATTGCACTAAAACGGAATTGGATATGGAATCCATTCCACCCACCATGACTACCATGCAAGGCACTCAGTGGAATGATTATCATCCCATAGCTTCTCTCGATAGTCATCATGCACCCATTGAATTTCTAATTCCACCTCACACCGAGTTTTACACTGATTTATCTCAAGCGTATCTGTATATCAAATTCAGAATCTTACAGCAAACGGGTGAAGATCTTGAAACTGGTGCAAAAGTATTTCCAATTAACAACTTTTTTCACAGTATGTTCAGTGGCATCGATTTGTATATCAACAATAAATTGATCACGAATAATTCAGACACGTATCCATACAGAGCATACCTTGAAAATTTGTTTTCTTATGGTTCTGATGTCAAAGATAATCAACTGAAAGTAGCAGAATTTTGGTCTGAGGATGAAGCAGGAGCTTTTGAAGATATAACAAATGCATCTATCACTGATCGTGGCAAACGAGTAGCAAAAAGCAAATCAGTGGAGCTTCAGGGTAAATTACATTTGGATCTTGCTATGCAGGAAAAATATTTACCTAATGGCTTAGAATTCAAACTTAGACTCAATCGATCATCTTCTCAGTTTTGTTTGATGAGTGATAATTCTCCTGCAAAAATCAAAATTGATACTGCTATCTTGAGAGTACGAAATGTTCAGCTTCTACCTGCCATTAGCAATGAACTGAATCAAACTATTGCTCATCATAATGCTAAATTTCCAATCAGAAGAGTTGAAGTCAAAACTTTTACAATCAGTAGTGGCACAAGATCTAAAATTGAAGACCATCTTCTCACAGGTCAACTTCCAAAACGAGTTTTTATTGGCTTAGTATTAAATGAGGCATTTAATGGGACTTTGGAAACTAATCCTTTCTTTTTCCAACATTTCAACCTAAGTAAAATGGATGTCACTTGTGATGGACATAGTGTCTATGGAAAACCATTTGAACCTAGATTTGGAAATGATCAGTATCTCAGGTCTTTCCTATCTGTTTACCAAGCATTAGCAAGTCAGAATCAGGTCCAAAATTGCAACATTGATTATGAAGATTACAAAGGAGGTTACTGCTTTTGGGGATATGATATGACACCAGATCAAGCAGCCGATCAGTCTCATTTGCACCCTATAAAAACTGGGAACCTCAGATTGGAGCTTCAGTTTGCAACATCACTTGACAAGACGATCAACGTGCTTGTGTATGCAGAGTTTGACAACCTGATAGAAATCAACGGACTTAGAGAAGTTACCACAGATTACTAAAGATGAATGCAGGATACTTCATTGAACAGGACTTGATGTACCAAACAGATGCATACAGTGCAACAGTCCAGCCATCAGATGAGAAGAGTACCTTACAGAAAGAAGTAGAAGACAATGAGGATATTGATTGTCTTATGAAGACTCTTCTAAAACAAGCCATATTGATTTGTCTAAAGATGGCAGTTGGAGACTGTGCGAAGCATGAATGTCATGGATGCAAAATGAACCACCCAAGTCAGAAATACCACGATATCTGTCTATGGACTTCTCCAAGAGAATGGATTGAAGATTATGGATGTCATGATCCAGCCTTAGAGGGCCTAAACATCTACGATGTGATGAAAGACTTTGATGATAGAATCTGAAACTATCTGTATGGCGACAGTTTGCGACACCCTATGGACTTTACAACAGGGATCAATCACCTGACGCCAGAAGAAAATCAAGAAGCCTATAAAAACTGGCAGTACTTCAAGAAAAATCAAAGTGACTTAACAGAACAGTGGAAGACGTACTAGGCCAAGAAACTCATAGAATCCTATGAAGAAAAGGAAACTGAAGAAAACGAGAACCCAGAAACAGAATAAAAATGAACACTGTTGAACTAATCAAAGTCATAAACAATATACCTGTGAAAGGAGAAGTATGTGCCAAGGATTTACTACCAGAGAAGAAACCACTGGATATGAAGGCTTACATTGTAAATACAGATATATCCACAGATCCAGGAGAACATTGGGTGGCTATCTACTTCAGAAGAGATCAAGTTATCTACTTCGATTCATATGGAAGACCACCAGATGAGCAATATGTTCTACCATTTATTGAAAGAAACTCTACAAGATGGATCCATAACATAGAATGTTTACAGAGTCCATGGAGCAAAACATGTGGAATTTGGTGTATCTACATCATTCACCAGCTCAACAAAGGACTAGATCTAAACACAGCCATTCATCAAGAACTATATGGAACTGGAGATGATTTATACCAGAATGACAGAGATATCGAGATGTGGTTCATCTATAACTATGCCAGAGTCATCCTATCCAAGAATGGAATGAGACGCATGGCTCCTCCTGACTTTTTATTCAAACACAGAATACAGACTTGTAAATGTCATAATTATTCACATCACCTTTCAAAGAAGTATCCTATGTATAATATGTTGTAAATATGTTAAGGAGTTCTATTGTAAACAATGAACAGAGGGACGGCCCTAATCCTCTGTCATTGTAATCAGTTATAGTTAGCGGGGCAATAAAGTTATAGAAATGTTCACCAGTCTTTGTTGTTCTTTTCAAAAAATCAGTAGTAGTAAGCTTGAGACGGCAAGCTAAACACTAGTTAACGCTACAGAGTGATGCCTCTAGGAGTTGAGGTCTTGATTGACCAAGAGACTCTAAGACGCATGGTACTTAGTAGCCTTGACTATTACACACACCATATATCACCACATACTATACCCCCTAAAATGACTAAGTTATCTTCAAAGCTGAATTTAACTAAGTTATTTTATATATCACCACAGCAGAACCTTTATCCCCCTCAAAAATGACTAAGTTATTTCCAAACAGCCCAGGAAACTATCATAATCACAACCCAACCAGTAAATATGACCAGGAAACTATCACAATCATAGACCCAACCAAAATACCCCTAAAATAAACTAAGTTATTCACAGCTAGTCACTCAAGCCTACCAGGGGTGGCATCTATGGGTACGCCGAATTTTTATCCTGAAAAAAAAAACTAAGTTCTTTTCAGGCTTAAAAGGTGGCGTACCCAGAGTGCCCCCATTACTACTGACTATCCTTTTACCACCTGATTTGATTTGTCAAAATAATGTTTGTACTTTAGTGTATGGGATTCAACTAGGTTCAACATTTTGATATGATAATTTCTACGCCAAGCTCGATCGTTCATCAAATGGAACTACATTCCGTGCGATCTGTACACCATTCAGAAAACCATGACCCTGTTTTCCTTGGCTCGGCTGTCCCGCGCTGGCACAACCTCTCAATTCAGGTGCGGCTGTTTGAAATTGATGGGTGATTCGGATACTGTACGCACTGCTTATGCAAAATATTGGTTTAAATTGTTCCGATATTTGTTATAAGATTTTTAATGAGAGATAATCAAGGTAATATAATTTCATAAGATCAGTTTTACAACTTCCATTGGACCCCATGCTGAGTCTTACAGCATTAGATTAAACCAATATGCATTGGTAGTGTTAAAACACTCATCTTCAAATTTTATAGTTAGATATTAACTTTTATATGTTAAATAATGATCAATTTGACGGCCATCTTGAAAATTAAGGTAGACATCTTGAAAATGAAAAAAAAAACGCGTTGGCTAGATTCGATTTCATAATCAGGAAGGTTTGAAAAACATATGCTTCAAGTGCTTTCACTATATTCTCAGTGTGTTCTCAGAGATCCATATGTCTCAGTTATCAGTTAGGACATTTCTTTGTTTAAGTCGTGTTCAGATTGAGTCATCATAACTGTGACTAGGACATCAATTGTAAAAAACTCCCAATAAAATCGCGTCATGAATTATTATTGTAGCACCTTGACAGATCAACGTGTAGAACATAAAAAAGCAACAACAAAACAAATAAAAAAGTAACCACAATTCAGATAACTTCGCTTTTTTATAAATAGAGGATGTTACATGAGTGCTCATGTTTTATTGAATTTATTAAACGAGTTGGGGAAAAGAGATAAAATGCGAGACTTACCGAGCATTTTATCTCTTTTTCGCAACTAGTTTAATAAGTTCAATAATACGGGGCACGAATGTTAGATTCTAATTATCACATGACATTAAAATTACTTAGAAATCACATTTTTGGTGTGAAAACGTCACGAATTTGCCATTTTTTAAGCAATGTTATAATGGACGTCATTACGTTTCCCGTAAATCTGTAAACCACTAGTGGTTTATCGATTTTATTGCATGGCGCTATATCACCCCAGATGCGACGTCATGTGATAAGTTGCTTTAAATGGTATTATGTCTGTTGAAAATAATATTTTCTATCGCCCAATACAAAGACTACAATACGTAAAAGTAGGCACGGAAAAGAAAAAGAAATTCACTCTTATCACATGACGTCGAACCAGGAAATGATATAACGCCATGCAAAGAAATCGATAACCACTAGTTGTTTACATATTTAGTAACGTTACGTAATGACGTCTATTATAACGCTACGTAAGAGATGGCAAAATCTGTCATGTGATAAATAGAATCTAACGTCCATGCTCCTGTATTATTGAATTCATTAAACCCGCAACGTAGAACCACCGCTTTAGAACGGACGACAGCAAAAGTCATTGGGGACCCAAATACAATACAATACAATATACAAATGAATTTACTGGCCAAATTGTCACCCTAGTTTCCGACGTTGTTAAAACACTTACATTGTTAATGCCTTCATAGATTATCTACAGTATAATATACCACACACTTAATTATGCTATGCCATTTTAAGTTTTGCACCAGCTATGCGTGAACAATTAAGCTTCTAAATCATGTAAAAACAATGGCTATTCCAGGATTAATTCTCAACGGTACGTAACAATAGAAGTCTTTAATCAAGACCTGATAATCTAAGACTAATCGCAGACTAAGAGCACTGTGAGCCATTTAAGCGACTTCAACAAGTGACAATGGACTAACACATTAAATTGAACAATGCTGGATTACTCCAGCTTGGCAGTGTAAAACGGAACCACTCTGTCTGAAAAACGAGCATCCAGCCCGCTTACACTTACCCAAACAGAAGGAGTCATTATTTTTTGTCACGGTACAATATATAGTTAGATGGCTTTCTCTTAGTGATTAGCGAGGCATAGATCAGATTGCACTTTCGTGCAATCTGATCTATGCCTCGCTATTCAATTATCCAATTGGGTGGTTTTTACGTGAAGTTTCAATATTGAGTCTAATGTGCGATGATTGGTCTCTGGAGCATCGCTGGTACAGAGCTAGAAAGATGACAGAACACTGATATTTGATTAGCAGCAATTCTAGGAGATATGAAAATTAATTGAAAAATAGCTCCGGGCGTGCTGACAGAATGCGGCAAAAATTATATCCACAAAAGGCCGAGAGAATGAACGCGGATTGCCAAGCGTCTAGGGACATAGATTTGTCATAATGATTTCACATTTTGCACAAAGCGCTTGACAAACGCTCTCTTTATGATATCAAATTTGCATACAGGCAATTAGGTGCACACAGATTCCTTGATCAAACTAAATCAATGGGATTTTTAAAGCTGATACTAATTAAATAATGAAGCCCTGAAAGCAGTATTTTCCTTCTGTCGGGAGTAATTTCCAGAGAAATGATGCTATTTGTTATGTCTGTCGTAAAGGAAGCGGCCCACGATCCGATAAAATGGTTTGGAGTGTGTTGGTGTCGAGTTACTGATGTCATTTCTGGGCAATTATCGTCTTAACTCGAGGCATACATCATACAATAGGGCATTATTTGATAATGAGCATAAAACACATTTAAAATAGCACAGCTGACGATCTGATATGTTTGGGAAAAAAAATCAGACCAGCCGGCACAAACCTATTGATTACTCACTGAAACTGTTCTTGTTCTGGAATGCACACGTGGATAAGTGCAGTCTAACATTAGATTAGGGATATAAAGTAAAACTTGTGTAAAACGACCACTCAAAAATAGACCAAACAAAGGTCTTGATAACAATTGGTAGCTTAATGAAGGTGGAAAGTATTGCAGAATACTCCCCTTTGTCCAGCCCCGACCCCCCCTGGAAAATCACAAGAATATATTGTTTCTTAGCAATACTGGTCCAGATCCTGAAAAATAACAAAGCTACCAAGCCAGCATTCAAAGTTGGGCCGCTTTCAGTGGTATTTGTATCCCCTCATCAACTAAAAATAAGAAAGAAAGTTGGACCACCTCTGAAAAAACTTTCTGGATCCGCGAATGCGTTTACATGAATTTCTAACGTTTAAGACGACAGAAAATACGCATTACCATCTAGCATCAAAATGTAGACATGACGTCGTCACACATTCTTACGCCGATGAAAACTCGTATATCAAGCAAAAACCTGATATACAATGTACATTACTTAAATACTTTTCCAAGTATCAAAAAAATTAGATTCAACAAGCTCTCGCTTGCACAATCAGTTACAAAATTCTTGTAAGGAACCTGCAATTTCATGGAGTCCGTGGCGAAGGAAACCTGTAATTATGTCCTTTTCAGATAATTGACAGAATTCTAGAATAAACAATAATTGTCAAATCCCAGGTAAATGTATGGCCAGCAGGTTGATAGCAGTATTTAGAACTCTTACATTTGCAAGATTCGGGGAAAAGTAGTTTCATACTTATTTGTTATAATCATATATTAGTACTGATGTTTCAAAGATAGATGAGTATCGTTGTAAACAAAACTGACGTGTTTACCTTGTTTTTGGGCATACAGGTAGTCTTAAATTACAGTTATAATGAACCTACCACAGAATCCTGCATATGCACGTGGTAGTGAATACCTCATAGTTACCTGTTTATAAGAAATATAGAATTGCCTCATTACTGTGCATCTTTGAAACATCCGTACTACAAAAAAGGCTTATTGTACTAATAACAAATAATACGTGGTTCTTTAAATCAAAACAAGTATGAATAAAATAGATAATATATTTATCTATAAATATACTGGTTTAGTCCTTTTATTTGTTAACACGTTATATTTTGATAGAATGTCGGACAGGATTAATTTCAGAGTCAATATAGGAACGAATACCATGTTGAGTATAACACCTTGTAAGAAGTGCTGCATCAATAAATCAGTGAGCTCTTTTGTAGAATACATTAGCCTCAATATCAAAATTATGAAGAGAAGAGATAGAAAGTGAAACTCAATGTGATAGTGCCATATGGTGGCCAGATTGTTTTAGTGTGACACTTAAATCAGAAAGTACTTAAACATGTCTATTGTTGCGTTTCAGGTTGCCATTTTAAGTATACCACAACTTGTTACGTTTACGAATATCTAAAAGAGACAAAACATCAACATATGGTAATCTATAAATTACAAGCATGATAAATATTACCATTAAAACCAAGCGGATGTTGCGTGTTTGTAATATGTTTATCCATTGTTATTCTAGTTCATGCCAGTAAAATATTTCTGTATCTTTTAGAAGAATTCTTATCATTCAAAACCTTTCCACAGGTTGAATAGAAATGAGTATGCATTAGAGAATGATTAGTGTGTTCAAAATGTCTATAAAGAAATTTATTAATTGTATGAGGCTTTATCATTCATTTGACTATAGTGCTTAATCAATCTAGTTTTTATAAACTACAAAATTGACAGACATAGTGTATATCACAGTCCTTCTCTTCTCAAGATAAAACATTAATAACACCAGTTGATCTTCAATCAAGACCAGATGAAGTAATTACAGATAATTGTCTACCTTGTACGTTAGATTTAATAGTAGACCTACAACATAAATGTTTACAACAGTTACATCTCTTTGCACTGCACTTAGAAATAGAAGGATACCCTCTACTCATAAGTACAGGCGACCTAATAGGAGAAATGCGATTTTTAAAAATGATTTCTAAAAAGCGCAGAGCAAATTATTTTGGTAGCTGAGTGAAGTTTCAAAGGAGAAACATAAACTGAAGGTCAAACTGTTCTTCTTTATTCAGGTTATATAATAATGTTCCTTGTGATATGGCACACTCAGTGACGTTGACAGGTATCCCCTGAGAGTATGGCCCTTCCACTTTAGTTAATAACAGGCTCAATACCTTAGAAACTGTTCAGATCGCGACCCCTAAACCACATATATTATTGTTATAATAATATAACGATAAGACACATTCAGTGATACTGACTGGCCATACCCTAAGGGTATTCTCACCCCTAGAGTTTCAAAAATGCCTGATATCTCAGAATTAGCTCAGATACCCACCACATAACCACACATATTATTGTACCTTATATCAAAACACATTTCACTGACACCAATAGTGTAAGGAACACGGTCTAAATCAGAGCGTCTTGGAGATCTCCCTAAGAATCATGCAGATGGTGATAAGTGACTAGTCACACAAATCAATAATTTTACCTCCATTTAATCAGATGTGTTGAAAAGCTTTCACAAAACAAAACATTGCCTTTTTCTGACTGTGGTTGCCATGTAAACCAGAAACCAAAATTTCATGGAGACTGGTCTAAAGTTGTCACAGGAAAATGTGAAATTGACAATTTTCAGCTAGCTTTTGTGATATGATTGTCTTTTTGATTACCTTTACTACTAGTTCTGTTAAAAGGACCACATTAGTGTATTCAGAATTACAGAGAAAAATGAATTATGCCATTTGTATTGCGTTGCCTAGCAACAAAAGTGTCACCATTGAAACCAATTTTCAGAACACTCAAACTCGAACATTTCCAAATCTAAATATCTCCTAACAGCAAGAGTTTATATGAAGGATACATATAGTGCCTAAATAAACAATGTCTGATTTACAAGTGTCAAGCATAGAAAACTCAAAACGTTTACAATTTTTATTTCCATGGCATCGAAACTACACTACGCACCACCCTTTCAGGGCCTACATTTTTGACGAAAATTCTGGAATCAAACATTCTATATGATTATTTACTTATTGACATTTTATCTGGTGAACGAAATCGAAAAAAAATATCGAAATCACTCATGCGAATTATTCCGCAACGTCAAAGGCAGTTTTGACAAAAATGCTCGCGCAACCAGAACGTCTATGTTTTCTATTTGCGTTTTGCGCTAGGAATTATTCATGGTGATCGTTGTGACAGAAAAACACAAAAAACAATTGTTTTATTAAAATCAAACCCCCTTTTTTGGTCGTTGAAGTCTTTAACACTGTTACTTTTTGAAGAAATGCTCGTTTTGACGTCATATTAACGTCAGTTACAATAATCAAACAGGTTTTCCTTCGCAAATTGTTTTGTTATGAGTCACTTGTTGACATAGAAGTATCATAACACTAAAAAATCTTATCGTTGACAACTCTTATAGACTCAGTAGTTGTGACCTAATCACTTACGTCAACACAATGACGTCAATAAATCCATTAATTTTTTACGAAAATAAACGGCGGATACATGGTTGTTTAAAATGAAAATATAAAATAAGTGTTTTGATACACTACTTTTTCAGAATCATACGAAATTTTAACTAACTTAAAAAAAAGTCATAAAATCAGCTTTTTTCAAACCTTGGTCAGCTGGGAACTAAAATAGTAAAACGTTTAAAAACTGATAAAGTTAACAAACACATTCCAGTTTAGATATTGCCAAGATTAAATCGACTCTTATCTCTGGCTTTGCAGAAATTCAACCCTAAAAAAGTGCAATGTGATCTGCGTTTTATTCGAAATAATGCAATGTGAAATGGTGTTTTGAGGGTAGTGTCCTTCAAGATCCATTTTCCCACTTGTTTCTCATCTGATCACAATAAAATTTCAATGGCTAATGCACATATAGATGCGCTTTACGCTGGTAGTCTCGGAATAATAATAGCATATTTTTTCTGAGTAATTGTACATTTTATAAGTGGTGCGTATCTAAAGTGGCTCACTGTATCTAACCGTCAGAGATTTTACAAAAATAATGCAAATTAAAAACAAATTATCTTACTTCTGCAAACAGATATATGAGTAATGTATGCACATTTTCGAAAGTCTACATCTTTTAAACATATGCAAAAATAAAATTAATGCAATGACTTAATATAAGCTACCATGATGGCAACCAAACTATCAGACGGTCAGTGATTTTACAAAAAAACAAAACAGCATACTCAAAGCAAATGATCTCCCTTCAAAAACAAATGATAATTCATACACATATAATGTAACCAGTACTTGATTATCAATACCAAAATCTTTATAAAATCAATTCTTCGATCGAAACTAAATTGAGACGCAAAACCAAACTAGCGTGTGTGCAACTTTTCAAGTTTGCATTGATTTGTTATGTGCTATATTAGCTGATGTCTGCACTTTTGTGTTTGTTGGCCATTTTATTCTATAAATTAAGGCATTTTCAAATTTTGTGTTGCTACCACTTTGGATTTAGAAACATTTTGACCCTTTTTTCCATTTAGGACATGATGCATTAGTGTATATTACTAATATTGACACCTTGAATTCCACAATTGCTGTTAGAGGATAATCTGAACAGAAATTTGTCAATTTAAGCTACCAACAAAGATGACTGATATAGTCCCTTTTCGTTGCCATTGAAACATATTCTGAAGCTTCTTTTATTGAAAGTCAATACTTGATTGATATTTTTCATATAGCATATTAACACATTAGACTTTCGAAGATAAATAGGGTGTAAAGTCTTCAAAAAGTATAATTTTTCATTTTTCAAAAAATGGAAAACGTGCTTCTAGAGGCAACATTTTTATCTGGTTGTTGCCATGGTAACGACGTTTGTTGCCATGCTAACGGCATGACAATAACATTTTCCTTTTGGCTTAGTGAAGTTTGTGTTATAAGGAATCTATTGTGCCAACTGTTTTGGCATTCTGAAAAAGTCACTTATCAGCTTTTCTATAGGAACTGCATGATTCTTATGATGCTGTCAGAAATACTTAAAATGGTTTTCGAGGTAACGAAAAATCTACAAAAAGGTGCTGATTGACCCTTGACAACTGATCCGTATTTCGTATGCAATACACATACAAAACCTAATAACTGCCCACTGACGTATATTATTATATATAATACGTCACTATTCTGGCATCAGTTTTGATTGGTTGATTTAGTCATATGATTTAATTGCATGTGACTTGAATTACGAAATAATTGATTACGGAAGGACTATGGAATGGACTATGTGGACACAACAATCATAAGTTGACACAGGCTGGTACATTTTACCACACTCAGTTAATTTTGGACATTGTGCAAATATGTTATGACTTTTTAAATCTCTATTTGGAGTAACTACCCTTCTTTGTATTAATTTTTCTACGGCTATGCCTTTAATCTATTTCTGTATGTCTCGACGTAATTCACTCCACAGCTATTCAGCAGTTTTGTTGATTTAGGATGGAATCCGGCTTTTATAAAATCAATGCAATAATAAACAATTATATGCCAGAATTTTGTCCGCGCTTCCGATATAATAGGGCACTTATAAGGCTTAATTGCTTCTAACTGCCAAGGTATCGGGTCGATTGTTCTGCAATCACCGATAGAATTTCACCATTAATTTCCGGAGTAGTTTCATGCAAAGGAACTCCTTTCTCCGGCCCATTGTCTTTGTGAAGCACTCTAAGTTCCGCAGAGACTCTTATCAGTTCTAGCGCTATTTTGTTTTTATTACAGAAACCATTACAGTGTTCATAAAATGTCCCGGTGAATACTTTAATTATTTATTGAACCGCTTCGCGGGAACATTGTTTCTGAACAAATTCAAACTAAGTGTGCTCAAACCATTCAGACAGCACCATTCCCCAACTTGAGCGATTCGCTAATAACATGTGTATATTTCATTTTTTACCATAACTCGAATGTATTAAAGAAATGCTGAAGAACAGACTGGCCCTAGTATAGACATTGCAACAAGGCTATGTAGGCGAGAAGGCAGGTTTCCCCTGTGTCAACTGAATTAGAAACATTTTATGACATGAACAATTCCAATCATGCCAGATTCAATAGAGGAATCTGATAAAATTCCAGCATTAAATCTCGACAGTTTGGAGAAAATGTCAGGTAGTGGTTATCGCATAACATCTTTATACCATTTACCTGCCCAGACAAATATGCTGAAACTAGAGAATATAACTAGAGAATGCCATATCAACAACTGGAATCAAGTGGAAAAGACACAATAACACGGGTAAATTAATAAGACACATGTTGAACGGCCCCAAGGTTATAAAACTTTTTCCATACTCAGCTCAGCTGAGCACGAATTTATCCTGCTCATAAATGTAAAAATGCCAACAATCGTTGGCATTTTAACAATTATTAGCATGATAAATAAAATTATCTGAAATACTTAAAGCAAGAAACTTCTTTATTTATCGGTATTTCAGTTTTCATGAGCAGTTGAAATTTCGTGCTCAGTTAAGTTGAGCACGATAAAAGTTGTATAACTTTGGGGCCTGTGTACGTGATTTTGGTACTTGTCGCATCAGTAAGTAGCGAAATGCCACAATCACATATCACAGATCAACCCACGGCACCAAGAGGAAGAGGTACAATATCACAGGTAACTTAAACATGTACTGCTCAGTGCACGAGATTTCTGTACTTAACGTATATGCGCAAATGCATAGAGCTAATAAACGTTTATTGGGTCCGAGATACAACGTAATTTCTTTCACTAACATAAATATCAATTACATGTATATCAGAAAGTATCTAAACCCTTCATGGGACCACTTTATTGCCCCTGTGGGAAAGTTATAATCACCTCATAAAGATTAGTCTTTGATCTTTCCGGAATACCCCTCAGGCAGTGGCACCATCGTCTAAGAATTTAGGTCTTTAACATCATGGGGATGGGGAAGGGGCTGTTAGTGATTAAATGATGAAATTACAACTTTGATTTCATTGAATGTGCACCATAAACGTACCTCCAAATATGCATTTACGCACGTGCGTAAAATATTCATATAAAATTATATAATGTGGAAATCTGTTTGTTTTTTTCCAATCATAAGGGACTACTCATAAATGAAAGAATTCGCTCCCTCTGGGAGCAAATTCTTTCCTTTAAGAGAAGTCCCATTAATGAAGAGAGGCGCAATTGGTTATAAATACTTCTTGCTTCAGTAGTCTCCCTGTGATGTGTGTATCTATGTCAGCGTTCTGTCTACGCCCATATGCACAGTATGGTACGTTGCAACCAGTGTACTAACAGGTAAAGGTTTATAGAAAATAGGGTTGAAACAGTGGCCTATATTATTATATAGGTTACTGGTTAAAAGGATGCTTTTTTGCGTGCAACATTTGGGTATGTGAAATTTGAAGATAGGATGCAGCCGGGGGATGCAGCTGCAATAACGAGACAATGATGAAACAAAACACTGAGATGTGTGCATCAGACCCCTCCATCTTTGCCCTTCTTTGGTGCATAACTTCACATTTATGCACTTGCAAGTAGCCGATAAAGGCTCTTGGCACTAGTCATATGTTTGACTGGCTCCAAGGATATCGGAATGCTCACCCTTTTATGAAGACTAACGCCTTCCCTTCATATGGCACCGGTATATTTTGAGCTTCCAAGGCTCAGGCGAGTCTGTGCAAATGCACAGACTCACCAAGGCCTTTGCTGCTAGCTTACAGAAAGTATGGATGCAGATGAAGGCTAAGGCCGAATATGACAACATGTCCTCGTTGAATGCGTCAGCTTGGGAGTTAAAATGGAGCCATTTTGCACATATGCGACAAATAGCAGACTCTCATGTGCTGGTACATATGTAAGAATGGTTTATAATGTGACACTGATCGTAAATTCGAAACTATTTTTTTTTGGATATGTTATTTATACTAACACACACTATAAACTCCAATGGGATGCAGCATGAATATATGCATAAATAAATGCGTAGTTTAAATTGCAATATTACTATTGTCCCAAAGTGAAATTTTTCATCACAAATTTATTTTTCCAACATACACCATAATCGGTAACTGAAACAGAAATCAGTTGTCATTTTTGTTTTACCCCGCATCCAATTTAGGTTAATTTGCACCCCATGGCCAATTTTTCATGAGTGTCAAATTGTTTATTGGAAACCCCTGATTGCGAAACGCAGTTGTCCTAAAATGGAAAGGTCTATGTGAAAATGCATGTTTTCCATGGCAACCCTTTCAATGAATCTTGAGAAGGGGGACATGACTACAAATTCAATCCTATCTAGAGTTCTACTTATCATACAACACTAAAGTTGGTGTCAAATTAAAGCTTATACATATGCCTTTCTTACTGTAGTCAGATATGTAATCCTCTAATTTGCATATTTATGAATATATATGAAAACCTTTAAAAGTGTGGTAAAGTCATAAAAAAACATAGAATAAACTTATTTCAGCCTCAAAACATCATCAAACCACCATTGTTGCAAGTTTTTGCAACATCAGTGATACAGTTTGATAAGTCCTTTCATCCCGTGATCCTATATGAAAATTATCTCTTTTGCATGTTCATGAATATCAATGAAAACCTATAAATGAGGGAAAAAACATTGGGTAAACTAGTATCCAAGGGGGAAATCAGACCTATATTGAACACATAGGACATTTCATGATGGATGTAAATTTATTCAGTGGGACCACTAAAATGCAAATAAATATTGTCCTAATATAACTGCGCTTTGGTTGTATGAAATTTCATGGTTTCCATGGCAACCAGTTATGGACTTTAAACATTGGGGGTGAATGGGGGTGTACATACAAAAATACATATATCTCAACAGCATATCATCAAACAATATTACACATGGTACCAAACTAATTCCTGGACACAGAAGTTTTATTTGGTAGTTCGATATGCTAATTATCTAATATTCATATTTATGAATATTAATGAAAACTTTAGAAATGAAAGAAAAAATCTTAGAAAAATTCAGGGGTGTACGTATAAAATTACCAATATTTCGCCTGCTATGTGTCCTAGTGTATCAAACTTGGTGTCAAATCAATGCTTAAACATTATACTTTTACCTTATGGTCAGCTATAAAATTACTTAACATGAATATATTCATAAATTTTAATTAGAACAGTAGAAATGAATAAAAAATCAAGGAAAATCAAGGGGGTGTACTTGCAAATCTAATAATATCTCAATTGCTATGTGCCCTAAAGTACCAAACTTGGTTTTAAATTATTGCTTAGACAATATTAATATAATGTTTAACAAAGTATCAAATTTACAAATAAGTATATTATCATATTCATGAATATTGATAAAGCCATGATAATTTTGAAGAAAATACTTGAAAACTAAGGGGATATAACTAAATAATTCCTCACATCTCAGCTGCTTATAGCCCTAAAGTAGCAAATATGGTACCAACTTATTGGTACGACATAGCCCTTTTTCTCAATTGGTAAAAGATGCAAATTGTCTCATTTACATGTTCATGAATATTAGTATAAACATTAGAATGAAGAGAAAAAATGCCGAAAAATGAAAAGTTATATCTACAAAAATACCAACAGCTCAGCTGCTAATTGCCCTATAGTAGCCAACATTATACTTCATTTAAGTCTATACATTACACTTTTACCTAGTGGGCAGATATAAGAATGATCTACTGTGTATAAGATCAATATTAATGAAAACATTAAAAATACAAGAAAATACCAGAAAAATGTATACAAATTAATAGCAGTATACCTACAAAATTACTCATATCTCAGCTGCTAAGCTTTTAGGCTTTTACTTTGTACTTAAGTAAACACTGAGATTATGCTGTTTTATATGGTAGCAAGTCTGCTACTCTAGGGCAATTGAAAGCTAAGATATGAATAATTTTGTAGGTATACCCCCTTAATATACCTGTATTTGTTCTCTCATTTCTCAAAAAGTACAATGTCTTAGCATTAAATTAGAACCAGGTTTGATAGACTAGAACACATGGTAGGTTAGACATTAGTAATTTTAAACGCACACCTATTAACTTTTCTAAGATTTTTTTCTAATTTCTAAAGTCTTCGTTAATATTTATGAATATGGATATTAGTGATTTACATATCTAATCATTAGTTGTAACTTGTATGTCGAGGGATTAATGTGGTACCATGTTAAGTATTCTACGATGAGTTGCTGCTGAGATATGAGTATTTTGTATATACACCCAATTCTTTTCAATCGCATAATGGCTTGCCATGGAAACCATGAAATTTCATATTAACCAAATTTATTTATTTTTGAGGAAAATATATTTTGCATTTAAGTGGATCCATTGAACAAATTTACACCTATTAATTTTCCTTTGTGTTCAATTTAGGTCTGATTACCACCTTGGATACTAGTTTATCCAATGATTTCCCCCTAATTTTAAGTTTTCATTAATATTCATGAATATCCAAATGAGATAATTTTCATATAGGATCACTGGATGAAAGAACTTATCAAACTGTATCACAGATTATATAAAAAAACTGGCAACAATGGTGGTTTGATAATGTTTTTGGCTGAATATGTTTATTTTTTATGATGTTACCTTATTTTTAAAAGTTTTTGTTTTATTAAGATTGTTAAATATGCAAATTAGATGATTTACATACCTGACTATAGGAAGATTGAAATGTGTTAAGGCTTTTATTTGACACCATTCTTAGCGCTCTTTGGGTAAGTAGAACCCTAGATAGGATTGAATTTGTAGGCCTACCTCTCATTCTCGAGAATCATATAAGGGGTTGCCATAGAAAACATGAATTTACACATAGCTCATACCAAATTGTTTAGGACTTCGTTTCGCATTCTGGGGGTCCCAAAGAACAATTTGGCACCCATGAAAAATTGTCCTTGGGAGTGCAAGGTAACCTATATTGGATGCCGGGGTATTTCCTTTCACTTGAGTTTTAGGCCTCCTCACACATAGACGAAAACGACCCAACGTCATCATGCGCATACTGACGAATAGGACTGAAGCCCAATTTGTTATCGTTCGTAAATGTACGTTTTAAATCGTTGGTGATGTTCGCATGGATGCGTCTGCATTCGTTTGTGATCGCACAATTAGCGTTGTTCGTCGGAAAATTTTAAGCATGTTTAAAAATTTCTGACGAATAAATGTTCGTCACAGTTATTCGTAACGATTCACTTCAATACGTTTATCAATGGTAAGTCTTCGTCAACATACGTTAGAGATCGCAGCTGTGAACAAATTTGCATATCATGGTCAGCTTATTTGCATATCTAGCGAAAGATGACGATCAAGAGACGCATCTCTGCGATGATTCGCGAAATGAAGCGAATATCTGCGCATTGAAGCGTTTTGAATCCGACGCTTGAAAGCGAATTATAACGTTCGGAAAACGAACGGTATACGCTTACATGCCAATCAATACGTATTGTAACTATAAAAAGCGAATTGATGCGAATTGAAGCGTTCCTACGACGTTTTTTTTTTTATCCGAATTCAACTTATAGTTGATGAGGGGAGAGAGTTATAAGCGGGCCATCATCGGCCCGCCAGCGAAAGGCCATTTGATGGCGCAGCATTGAATGCTCGCTTGGTAGCCTTGTGAATTTTAGAGGTTCCGGGTCACCGTATACACTGAACCGAAGTTATAATCACTTTTCGACAGGTGCTGACAATATATCGGCAAAAATACTCAAATCTTGTTCGTCTTCTATAAGCAGTTCTATAGCTAATCTTGTGAACAAATCTTTTGAAACATGCAAATTTCCAAATTTTATGAAAAAAGCTCAAGTTCTACCTTTATATAAGAAAAAAGATCCCTTGAATAAGGAGAACTACAGGCCTGTTAGCGTGTTACCAACAATTTCTAAAATATTTGAGCGCAGCATGCATGACCAGTTATCTTCATTCATGGATAATTATTTTAATCCTTTTCTTGCTGCTTTTAGGAAAGGGTTTGGATGTCAGTCCACCCTGCTGAGACTTTTAGAAGACTGGCGAAAAGCACTGGACAATCATGAATGTGTTGCCGCAATTCTGATGGATCTCTCCAAGGCGTTCGACTGCCTCCCCCATGGGCTCTTGATTGCAAAACTAAGAGCCTATGGATTATCAGAGGAGGCGGTCGAGCTACTTGAGAGTTACCTCAGTGATAGGTCTCAGCAGGTTAGACTAGGCACCTTCACCAGTACCTGGGAGAAACTATTCAAAGGAATACCCGAGTGATCCATTTTAGGCCCCTTACTTTTTAACATTTTCTTAAATGATATATTTTACTTTGTTTTAAGGTCAACCATTTACAACTATGCTGATGACAATACAGTCTCTTTTATTCATAAAGATTTTAACTTTTTAAAATCTGTCTTAGAATCAGATAGTCTGAACCTAATTTCCTGGTTTGAAGAAAATTCCATGAAGGCCAATCCTGACAAGTTTCAAGCTATATGTATTGGAAAGAAAACTTACGACAATATTGAAACTTTCAGGATTGGCGAAACTGACATTAAATGTGAGAATAATGTTAGTTTGCTGGGTATAAACATTGATTTTATGTTGAAATTTGATGACCATGTTACTGAAATTTGTAAAAAGGCTTCAAAACAATTAGCTGTTTTAAAAAGACTTGGTAGATTTTTAACTAAACAGGGGAAATTGGTCATATATAACTCTTTTATCTCATCAAATTTTAGTTATTGCCCCTTAGCTTGGCACTTTTGTAGTATTGCCAGCACAAACAAACTCGAGAAGGTTCAAGAGAGAGCATTGAGATTTATTAATAACGACTACTCCTCATCTCTCAAGAAATTACTCAGCCAAACTAAAACTGAGCCCCTCCATGTCAAAAGGCTTAAGCTGATGGCATGTGAGGTGTTCAAAATAGTAAATAAACTCTCACCTGAATACATCCAAGACATGATTAGTATTAAGACCTCCACTTATAATTTCAGAGGTGAGAGAAAGGCTGACATTCCAAGAGCAAACACCACAAGGTATGGTCTTAGGTCATTCAGGTCCGAGGCTCCCCGGATCTGGAACAGTCTTCCAAACAACTTGCGGGTGGCAGAGTCATACCCGCAGTTCCGAGGGCTGCTCCGGAGATGGGATGGTCTTGGATGTGGATGCCCTCTGTGTTGTGCCTAGTTTTATTTTTTTGCTTTCTGCTTAAGATTTGCTTTGCTTTGCTTTGCTTCGCTTTGCTGTTATTTGCTTTTTGCTTTTAATCTGAGCCTGTGCATGGGATTTCCGACGGTGGGGTATGTGCGACCAGCAAAGCCTTAGACCAGCCTGTGCATGCGCGCAGTCTGGTCGGGGGCCTTTACTTGTCGCTTGAGTGTTATGTGACTATTGGGCTGCTGCCTGGGTGTCCTTTGGGTTCTGAGTCGGGGGGGGGGGGGGGCTGTGCGGGCTTTTCTGGGTCTGCGCGTGTCGGGATGCCACATTGTTGGAGGTCACATACCACGCCTCTAGATTCCATTATCCCATCCTTTGTACAATTGAGCCTTAAAAATTTTCGCAGTCAAGACTACCTCATTGAGTAAAGTCTTGCTTTTTTTTCGCCTTTTTCGTTTTTAGGGCCCCTACATGTCAACAGGATGTGTGCTTACTTTGCAACTTAAACTCTGCCGCACTGACTTTCTTCCCTTGAGTCTTTAAGAGAAGAATTTATCTTACCCTTTGAGTGCTATTTGCTTTTAGAGCTACTTGCTTTTACTCTAGATAGTATACTAGTCTCTTAACCCCCTATTTAACCTTTTTACAGAGATATAACTTTTCAATAATTTTGTTTTTTTTAACACAAGTTTATTTTCAGTCTTACAATGTATATATATGTTTATAATATTACTTTGCATGCTCTGTGATATATTCTATGTTTGTTCTCTTTAAATTTGTTTGTCGAAGTAAAAGCCCTACAGGGCTTATGTTACTTGTTATATGTATATTCGACGTAAAATAAATCTTCTATGTCTATGTCTATGTCTATAAGTAGCCACCATACAATTTTTGCTCCTGTTCAGAAGGTAAAAGTCGCTCTCACAAAATTTAAATTCTATAAAAAGGTTCAAGGCTTTGTCGAAATTCTGCAAATTATGTCATTGCAAAATGACTGGTAGACCTTGCACAGACGAGGTCTGAGTAAAGGTACCATCATTTCAAAAAGTCACACTTTTTAGTGTGATATAAATTATTCATCACATACGTTATCCATTTATATTTTAATAAGTTTGAAGATGCTTATAACAGCTGTGATATAAGATGAAACGAATTAAAAGTTTTTTTTGGCAATTGAACACTCCATTTCTCTTCTACGTTAACATGAAGACAGCCACGGTCAACAACTTAATCAAAGGATTTTTAGCTTAACCATGCAGTTTGCATACACACTTTGCATTGCTCTGTACGCTTTATAATCTGCGTCACAGCAGTGAAATTTTCAGGGTTTCTTCATTATGAATTAGCGTCACTGTTCTGCATAAAAAGTAAAAGAAATCTTTAACAAATGCCATTAAAATGACCCTTAAAATTCCACGTTAAAATCGGAAGTGGATACCAAATTAGTGAAAAATATCGTTAGAAAATGGGCTCATCAAGTTGCATGGTGTTTTGTCAAACATATTAACATAAAACAAAACACATACAATGATTTTAGTATGTGCAGCTGATGATTTCCGAAAATTTCGGAAAAATTTGGAAAATTATCAATTTTTAAAAATTCATAAAAAATCTGTCATAAACAAAATGTTAAATGTTTGGTGTTTTTTCAAGTCGACTGCGCAGGTTTGCAATCACCTGTACTTGAATTTGATAAAAACTGCACTCAAAACGCTTATTTTCTTAAAAAAATGATTTTTTCATTTTTGAACCCAAAAATCGTTAAGTGAATGAAAACACTTCCAAAACACCACTAAGCTTTAGTCCATTACAATGCACATACTTGGGCAAAAATTCATTTCATAATCACTTGGGATTAGTCAGAAAAAAGAAATTGAAAAGTGGCTACTTAGAACTTCGGTTCAGTGTAGAGTTGTGATTTTACAGGGTGTGGTATTTTGTTTGATTTGATTCTTTACGTCCCATCAGCAATCTTTCAGTTAAACAGGGACGGGTCTTCCTGGGTTGAACCAGTACTAAGCTAGGATAACTTTTTTTTGCTCAATGACAACAACGCAGTGACGCAGGTGAGGCTCGAACCCGCGGCCCCTCTGTCTCGAGTCAAGCACTCTCCACTAGGCCACTGCGCCCCCTTACAGGGTATGGGTGACTGGATCCGCGCATGTTAAACACCCTCAGATGAGGACAATGTCTTTGTGTCTGTCTATTGCGTTTCTCTGTCTGTCTGTCTGTCTCTCTGTCTGTCTAAGTCTATACGTGTATTTGTCTGTATGTCTGTCTGTCTCTCCCTCTCTCTCTCTCAACAGATGTGGTGTAGTCCCAGCAGACTTGGGTTCACGGGCTCGATACCGGGCATTTCAAGTCTTTTGTTGGGACTCTAAATCCCGTTCTTAATAAACCTTAGCTGGTGGAAGCCCATTATCATGGTACTAAATTATGCATTATTTATCCGTAACCACTACCTCCTCCCCTATGAGTGAAAGTGGGCCGAATGTCTTTCTGATTTTCCTGTGCTCTTTTATCTGCCCCACTCCAGCACAAGGGGATATTCTTGTATCGGATTAAGCCCTGTTTAAGCACAACTATGCATAACAATTATTTTACTCAGGCAGAGATCAGAGCCATAGTAAGTAAGGGTGCAAAGATCAGGAATCGATACAATCAAGTACCACACCTGACCCAGGATACCAATGGGAAAGTAACAAACTCACAGTTGGAAACCACAAACGAGAGCCAAGAGGTCAGCCCTTTCCAAGCAGGTGACCACAAGGCACATATAAACAGACACGTACAAAGGCACAGCAAACACAAGACAGAAAAAAACATAAAAGATCCACAAAGAAGTACCGCCTTGGAACGGTCAGTAAAATATTTTACTGGAGGGTTTAAACCTGGTTTAACGGTGCACCAACCTCACCCTTAGTTCAGATGTGTATCAAGACACATTGATGTTTGGTTTGCATGAAAGACCCCTACCTTATCAATGCATCATCTCCTAGAACATATAAATCAAGATATAAAAAGGAGATAAAGCAAAGATAAGGACTCAACAGTGAATAAAACTGAATACCGGAGCAAAAGAAATCCAACAGTTAAACCCCGGTGGGCCCGACCAACAGCCAAAGCATCAGGCCCCTACCATCTTATCAATAGATAAGTCTTTAAGTCGGAAGCGTCATAGAGTCATAGAGTCTGAAGTCCGACCCACCGGCGTGCAATTAAAGAGGAAAGCAAAGTTGCCAACCGTGATTGGGTTGACCACCAAGCATGCAGTCTGTTGCAATACATTAATGTTATAGCCAATCTATTTATAATGGGAAATTATTTTAATGAACTGCGCTGAAAATTATTAGAGCCAACAGTCAATCTTCTTCAACTTATACACCAAGTCACCATATCAGAATTACGAGTGAGACTTGTTGAAGCTTTCCAGTACATGTAATTCTTTTGCTGACAGTTCCAAGGCGGTGCAGATTTTGTTGATTTTTTTTAAATTTATATTTCATGTTTTTTTATGCTGTCTTCACCTGGAGATATATATGTTAAAAACCTGACCTATACACTATTCTGTGGAGGTGTGTGCGGGGGAGGGGGGGGGGGCAATCAAGGCGTTGCTCGTCTAGTATTGAACGGATGTGGGATTGCCGTTCCTGAAATATTCGCGATGATGCGTTTACGTTCGTATCTCTGCGCACCAAATCGTATCTAATCGCTCCTTATCGTTAATGGGCGCAAAAAGTATTGTTAGCGCGAGCAAACGCATTCTAGCGAATTACAGTTAGTGTTTGTAAACCATTCGCGACAAATAGTTCTTGATCGTCAAATTTTAAGATTATGTAACAAATTTTCGAAAAGTTCGTTCAGAATTCGCTTGAATTCACAAATTTACTCTATTCGCAAGGCTTTTTCGAACGGATTCGCTTATGTGTGCGGAGGCCTTTAGCTACGATTTCTCAGCTATTATTTGGTCATACGTAAGATATTTATTTATTTATTCTATTTTATAGAGGGTGATTACAATTAGCTAAGATAATTATTCTACCCAGATACAGTAGATACATCAGATTTGTTATGATAAAACCTTGTATGCGTGGATTAAGAGGGGGAGGGGAACGGGGGATCTGGACCCCCCCCCACACACACACACACACACACTCTGGAAAATCACAAAGCTTTAGGTTGCTTTAGGAAAATAAGTATAGACACCGCAGAAGAATCACAAATATGTTCTTAAAAGTGTATCTTTTGGAAGCAAAGACTGCACCAAAGAACTGAAACTAGAGTGTGCATATTTCCTGGGCCAGACTAGATAGTTTCTGTCATTTAGGCGTCATCAGTGACCCTCTAATAGTTTCAAAAATCCACAATGATACCCATGATCCCAAAGGACAAGAAAATAAAATCTACACTATAGTGAAGGGCAGGGAGACGTTCTACCGCCGTCACACAGTCCCAGTCATCAGCTGTAGTGAAGTCAAATATGTTCTTAAAAGTGTATCCTTTGGAAGCAAAGACTGCACTAAGCCAGGATTCAGTATAAGACCATCATCGTTCATCAATCGAATCGCCATTCAAATGGCGTTTTGCTGGCGGGCAGAAGACGGTCCAGTTTGTTTATTAGGATATAGAGTTTTCTCAGAAATTTATTCTATGCCCTCTGTAAAATAAATTGATGATAAATAATAATAATAAAGAAAAAAACCAATACAAGAAAAATATGGAGAAAAATCTGGATCCACGTTCATGCCTTTTACTATATTTGTACATTTATGTCATCTAGTTTTTCTAGTTGCCGAAGACTCTTATACATTCTCGGGCTTAAACGTGTGATAGGCTTGGACTATCCTGTTGGTTGTTCAAACCACAACGCCTGTCACAGGTGCATTACCAAACCCACAAATGAACCGATGGTGACACCTGATTTTGTTGTAGGGTGATGTAATTGACAAAGATAGCGCATCCTTATTGCAAATTCATTTCACATTTCAACATCTTGATCGTAAACTAGATATATCTTTTTTAATAACGTTACAAATAATTTTCCGCTCGGATACACTTTATGACTCTGAATGATACCATCTGCACAATTGTTATATTACTGCAAAATGGGTTAAAGGTGTAAAATAAATAAAAAAAAAAAAAGAAAAAAAAAAAGAAAAAAAAAGGAAATACTTTTACCTATTTAAGCCAATAGAACCTCTCATCCTTATTTTTTGGCTGTGACATTCAGTGCTCATGTACTGGAGATTTTTAACCCATTTAAGCCGAATGATTTTTCCTATCACTATCGATAGGACTAGTCTATTTCATATTTTAGGGGTGCTGGGTGGTATTTTTGCATTTATATTTAAATTCTTATAGAATATTCAATGAGCAAACTGTGGGGACCCTGATCATATACAGCGTTCTGCGGCGTCTACTCTGGGTCTGCGTTGTTTGCCTATGTACCACAAAAAGGACGCTAGGCTTGTTTGGGAAAAGTGATAAAATGCGAGACTCTGTCGAGCATCATATTTCTTCTTTTATTTTCAACCAGCTTAACACTTTCTCCAGAACCATTCAACCTATCGCTGTGAAACTTTCACAGAATGTTGCTAATATATAAAACTTTTATTTGAACCAATAATAAAAAAGATAGTCACGTGACCTTTGGCGACCATTTTGGGGGCCATATTTAAAATATGAAAAATGCCTATAAACAATTATTTTATGCAAAGCAGATAAAACATCCATCTACATCAAGTATCAAACATCAGGATTTATTCTGATATATTGTTTCATCAGAAATAAATCAAAATATAGCAGTTGAAGGGCTTAATGCATCTTTTATGTCATCCCCATGGACATGTTTACGATACTTTTTATTTCCGCGAAATCTAATGACATTACAAAAAATTGTAAAATCCATTCTTGTACAGAAAATTGCGTAGACTTCCATATTCGATATTATGTCCCCTGAACATTTTGAAATAAAGAACAAATAGTTGCGTTCCTTATAACGGTTAAAAATAGACAGCTATCAACTGTGCCTTCAAATTTCGACTGTAGTCGCGTTTGGCAGTGAACGGTAAATTCGACTACATTCGCGTTTGGCAGTGAAAGTGTTGATCAGTTTAATGATACATGAGCACAAACGGTAGAATCCGACTCCTTTTATCATATGACCATAAACTTACTTGAAATCGCGGCGTTTTCGTGTGCAAGAGTCATATTGTACCATATAGATATGATAAGTTGTCATGAGCTTCATTTTATAATGTTTCCGAAATACGTTATCACTAGTGGTCAACCAATTCTAATCCATGTCGTTAGATCACGGAATTTGAAACGGACTCTTAATTATCAGTTATTGCTGTCACAGAATGCAGTATCAGACCAATTAATGCCCCTTTTTGTCACTGGTAAATGCAAACGAATTATATTTTGCAAAATGGAAACTTTGATCAACTTAAAATCTGTAAAGATTTGTGAATAAAATAGTGTCTAAGCCAACTTAAAATACGATGGCCAATCGGAAAATCTCGGCCCAATTCGGGAATCAAGCCTCGGATGTATGTAAGGCGAAAAATCTGCAGATGTTAGCCGGATCTGGCGTTAAGAAATTAGTTCTGTAGCATATGGGTTCAGCTCTATTAAAATCCATTATTCTGTCAACAGAATAAATGAAGTTTATGTTTTTCAATAAAAAAATGCTTGCGATGTTTTATTGGAAAAACATAAACTTCGTTTATAGCATCTTGTGGAATGTTGATTTTATAGGGCAATCGACGGCATGGTTTCTGAGGTGTCAGCTTCACGTTATGTAACGTTAGCGTCACGTTATCAATGTAACCCTCAACGTATATCCTATGTCTGATCGAGGCAGTTCCGATTGATACGATGACCTGTTATGACAATGAAAAGTCAGTGTTGATAAGATGACAAATGATTAAAATGTAAAAAAAAAACGTATTGAAGTTAATCATTGAGCTTGGTCTGGATCCAACCCGTTTGGAAATATGCTAGTTGTTCTAAGTAGCATTCTTTGAAAAAGGTTAATATGAAAAACGCAGACAACAAACAAGCATGTCATTTTTTACAGATTATATTGGAATCTCGACACAAAAACGTCATCATTTCACTCTCATCATTAGCCATAAAATGGCAATTTCTATCTTTATTGTTGGCTTTCAAAACAGCGCGAGTTGAAATGTGCAGGTGCTCATGGGATCGACACGTGACTCTTTTCTGTAGAGGTCAAAATTATAAAGGCAAATCGCTACAGAAACAGATTTTTAATTGATAATTTCATAGTGGCCTTGATTTATGGTATTATAACGGAAAACTCACTTTAATGGGGATTTAACTTTGACGGATATCCATTTGCATTTTTATAACATTGGATATCATGCGACAGTCTGCATGCCTGGTTTTAAACCCAATCACGATTTATAGCTAGGGTTTCCTCTCTAATTGCACGACGGTAGGTCGGGCCTCAGACTCAATGACTGCTCCGACGTAAAGTTTTAATCGGTGGGTTGGTGCCTGGTGCTTATCTGTGGCTGGGTCCACCGTGGCTAAATTTGAGGTTTTCTTTAGCTCTGACTATCTGGGGGTCGTGAGCCATTTTCTTTGTTTCTCATTGTGTGTTAATTTGATTAGATTGTTTCTCCATAATGATACATTGCAATAGTAAGGAAGCTTCCATGCGAGCTTATCATTTTTATGCCTCAACAACAGCAGAATCTAGGGCGAATATTTTGTACCAGTAAAATGCATCTAAGCCCCTAGTGGCTTAGGCTGCTGTCCGTTCTAAGGAGGTGGTTCTGTTGCTGTTGATTGGTTTGATGATTGTTGCTCCCATTGTGGGACTCTGTAATTGTTCTATGTTTTTATTGTGCGTTCCTTTATGTCCACTCTAATTTTGTAATCAGCTTGATGGGGAAGACAAAGCTGGTTGCTTTTCTTTGTGTGTCTTCCTGGTGTCTCATGATTGCTGTGTGGCTTTTCACCCGGCGCCATGGGTTTGTCTGCAGTTTGTAATTGTGGTATTTTCTGATCATACTCCCTTATATTTTGGGATATTTGGATGCATATTCCCTATATTAGACTGATGTCAGATGTTGATTGTGTGCCCCTATAAATCCATACCAATCACTTCCATTCTACATCATATCTTGTGAAAACATTCCAGTCCAGAATTTTAATTTATGCTGGCTCCAACATGAGATAGCACAGAATAAAGTATTTGAGAGGAATGATAAATTTAGCTAAAATATATCAATATGACTAAAAAATATCTATATGAATAAAAAATCATATCTCATCAGACTTTATAAGTCCTTCACTATACCTGCAAGCAATTGCATTTGCGTTTACTCGAAGAAGGAGGCATGGATTCTCTGCAGTAGTTTGCGATTCTATCATTTTGATGTCATGCGTGCTCTTTGGACGACAATTCTCAGTTGGACAGTATGTTGATGTCGTGCATGCTCCTGGGACGACAATTCTCAGTTGGATAGTAGGTTGATGCCATGCATGCTCTTTTGACGACATTTCTCAGTTGGACAGTATCTTGATGCCATGCATGCTCTTTGCACGATATTTCTCAGTTGGACAGTAGGTAGCTGCCATGCATGCTCTTGGGACGACAATTCTCAGTTGGACAGCAGGTTGATGCCATGCATGCTCTTTTGACGACATTTCACAGTTGGACAGTAGGTTGATGCCATGCATGCTCTTTTGACGACATTTCTCAGTTGGACAGTAGGTTGATGCCATGCATGCTCTTTTGACGACAGTTTTCAGTTGGAGAGTATGTTGATGCCATGCATGCTCTTTGGACGACATTTCTCAGTTGGACAGTAGGTTGATGCCATGCATGCTCTTTTGACGACAGTTCTCAGCTGGACAGTATGTTGATGCCATGCATGCTCTTTGGACAGCATTTCTCAGTTAGACAGTATGTTGATGCCATGCATGCTCTTTTGACGACATTTCTCAGTTGGATAGTAGGTTGATACCATGCTCTTTTGACGAAATTTCTCAGTTGGACAGTAGGTTGATGCCATGCATGCTCTTTTGACGACATTTCTCAGTTGGACAGTAGGTTGATACCATGCTCTTTTGACGACATTTCTCAGTTGGATAGTAGGTTGATGCCATGCATGCTCTTGGGACGACAATTCTCAGTTGGACAGTAGGTTGATGCCATGCATGCTCTTTTGACGACATTTCACAGTTGGACAGTATGTTGATGCCATGCATGCTCTTTTGACGACATTTCTCAGTTGGATAGTAGGTTTATGCCATGCATGCTCTTTGGACGACATTTCTCAGTTGGACAGTAGGTTGATGCCATGCATGCTCCTGGGACGACAATTCTCAGTTGGACAGTAGGTTGATGCCATGCTCTTTGGACGACAATTTACAGTTGGACAGTATGTTGATGCCATGCATACTCCTGGGACGACCATTCTCAGTTGGACAGTAGGTTGATGCCATGCTCTTTGGACGACAATTCACAGTTGGACAGTATGTTGATGACATGCATGCTCCTGGGACGACAATTCTCAGTCGGACAGTAGGTTGATGCCATGCATGCTCTTTTGACGACATTTCTCAGTTGGATAGTAGGTTGATGCCATGCATGCTCTTTTGACGACATTTCTCAGTTGGACAGTAGGTTGATGCCATGCATGCTCTTTTGACGACAGTTCTCAGCTGGACAGTATGTTGATGCCATGCATGCTCTTTGGACGGCATTTCTCAGTTGGACAGTAGGTTGATGCCATGCATGCTCTTTTGACGACATTTCTCAGTTGGACAGTAGGTTGATACCATGCTCTTTTGACGACATTTCTCAGTTGGACAGTAGGTTGATGCCATGCATGCTCTTTTGACGACATTTCTCAGTTGGACAGTAGGTTGATACCATGCTCTTTTGACGACATTTCTCAGTTGGACAGTAGGTTGATACCATGCTCTTTTGACGACATTTCTCAGTTGGACAGTAGGTTGATGCCATGCATGCTCTTTTGACGACATTTCTCAGTTGGACAGTAGGTTGATACCATGCTCTTTTGACGACATTTCTCAGTTGGATAGTAGGTTGATGCCATGCATGCTCTTGGGACGACAATTCTCAGTTGGACAGTAGGTTGATGCCATGCATGCTCTTTTGACGACATTTCACAGTTGGACAGTATGTTGATGCCATGCATGCTCTTTTGACGACATTTCTCAGTTGGATAGTAGGTTTATGCCATGCATGCTCTTTGGACGACATTTCTCAGTTGGACAGTAGGTTGATGCCATGCATGCTCCTGGGACGACAATTCTCAGTTGGACAGTAGGTTGATGCCATGCTCTTTGGACAACAATTTACAGTTGGACAGTATGTTGATGCCATGCATACTCCTGGGACGACCATTCTCAGTTGGACAGTAGGTTGATGCCATGCTCTTTGGACGACAATTCACAGTTGGACAGTATGTTGATGACATGCATGCTCCTGGGACGACAATTCTCAGTCGGACAGTAGGTTGATGCCATGCATGCTCTTTTGACGGCATTTCTCAGTTGGATAGTAGGTTGATGCCATGCATGCTCTTTGGACGACATTTCTCAGTTGGACAGTAGGTTGATGCCATGCATGCTCTTTTGACGACATTTCACAGTTGGACAGTATGTTGATGCCATGAATGCTCCTGGGACGACAATTCTCAGTTGGACAGTAGGTTGATGCCATGCTCTTTGGACGACAATTCACAGTTGGACAGTATGTTGATGACATGCATGCTCCTGGGACGACAATTCTCAGTTGGACAGTATGTTGATGTCATGCATGCTCCTGGGACGTCTATTCTCAGTTGGACAGTAGGTTGATGCCATGCTCTTTGGACGACCTTTCACAGTTGGACAGTATGTTGATGCCATGCATGCTCCTGGGACGTCAATTTTCAGTTGGACAGTAGGTTGATGCCATGCTCTTTAGACGACAATCATCAGTTGGACAGAAGGTTGATGCCATGCATGCTACTGGGACGTCAAATCTCAGTTGGACAGAAGGTTGATGCCATGCATGCTCTTTGGACGACAATTCTCAGTTGGACAGTAGGTTGATGCCATGCATGCTCTTTGGACGACAATTCTCAGTTGGACAGTAGGTTGATGCTATGCATGCTCTTTGGACGACATTTCTAAGTTGGACAGTAGGTAGCTGCCATGCATGCTCTTGGGACGACAATTCTCAGTTGGACAGTAGGTTGATGCCATGCATGCTCTTTGAACATAAGTTCTCAGTTGGACAGTAGGTTGATGCCATGCATACTCTTTGGACGACATTTCTCAGTTGGACAGTATGTTGATGCCATGCATGCTCCTGGGACGTCAATTCTCAGTTGGACAGTAGGTTGATGCCATGCTCTTTGGACGGCAATTCACAGTTGGACAGTATGTCGATGCCATGCATGCTCCTGGGACGTCAATTCTTAGTTGGACAGTAGGTTGATACCATGCTCTTTGGACGACATTTCACAGTTGGACAGTATGTTGATGCCATGCATGCTCCTGGGACGACAATTCTCAGTTGGACAGTAGGTTGATGCCATGCTCTTTGTACGACAATTCACAGTCGGACAGTATGTTGATGACATGCATGCTCCTGGGACGACAATTCTCAGTTGGACAGTATGTTGATGCCATGCATGCTCCTGGGACGTCTATTCTCAGTTGGACAGAAGGTTGATGCCATGCATGCTCCTGGGACGTCAATTCTCAGTTTGACAGAAGGTTGATGCCATGCATGCTCTTTGGACGACAATTCTCAGTTGGACAGAAGGTTGATGCCATGCATGCTCTTTGGACGACAGTTTATCAGTTGGACAGTATGTTGATGCCATGCATGCTCTTTGGACGACAATTCTCAGTTGGACAGTAGGTTGATGCCATGCATGCTCTTTGGACGACATTTCTAAGTTGGACAGTAGGTAGCTGCCATGCATGCTCTTGGGACGACAATTCTCAGTTGGACAGTAGGTTGATGCCATGCATGCTCTTTGGACATAAGTTCTCAGTTGGACAGTATGTTAATGCCATGCTAGCTCTTTGGACGACATTTCTCAGTTGGACAGTAGGTTGATGCCATGCATGCTCTTTGGACGACATTTATCAGTTGGACAGTAGGTAGCTGCCATGCATGCTCTTTGGACGCCAAGTCTCAGTTGGACAGTAGGTAGCTGCCATGCATCCTCTTGGGACGTCAATTCTCAGTTGGACAGTAGGTAACTGCCAAGCATCCTCCTGGGACGTCAATTCTCAGTTTGACAGTAGGTAGCTGCCATGCATCCTCCTGGGACGTCAATTCTCAGTTGGACAGTAGGTAGCTGCCATGCATCCTCCTGGGACGTCAATTCTCAGTTGGACAGTAGGTAGCTGCGTGCATCCTCCTGGAACGTCAATTCTCAGTTGGACAGTAGGTAGCTGCCATGCATCCTCCTGGGACGACAATTCTCAGTTGGACAGTAGGTAGCTGCCATGCATCCTCCTTGGACGACAATTCTCAAGTGAGCATCAGGATGATGTCATGCATGCCATTCGAACAACAGTGTCCAATTGAACACCGTGTTGATGGCGTGTATGTTCTTTTGACGGCAGTTCTAAATTGGACATCATATTATGTTATTCATGTTCTTTAGACGACCGTTCTCAATCGGATATTGTGTCCACTTGGACATCATTTTCATGTCATGCATGTTCTCTGGAAAACCGTTTACAATTTGACATTGTGCAGATGTAAGGTATGCTCTCTGGATGCCAATTCTGGACATCGTGTTGATGCCATGCATATGCATGCTTTATGGAGGATTGTTCTCAATTTAACAGCATAATGACGATATGTATGCTCTTTGGACGTCAGTTTTCAACATCATGTTGCTGTCATGCATGGCCGTTGGACGGCTGTTCTCAATTTAACAACATATTGATGATATACATGCTCTTTGGGCGACAGTTCTCAATTGGATACCATGTGTAAGACATGTAAGTTCTTTGGTCGACAGTTCTCAATTTAACAATATATTGATGATATGCATGCTCTTTGGACGCCAGTTTTCAATTGGACATCATATTGAAGATATGTTAGCTCTTTCGTGGACAGTTCTCAATTGGACATCATGTGTAAGATATGTAAGCTCTTTGGTCGACAGTTCTCTATGGAACATCATGTTGCTGTCATGCATAACATTTGGACGACAGTTCTCAATTTGAAATCATGTTGATGTCATACGTGTTCTTTGGGCGACAGTTCTCAACTGGACGTCGTGTTGATGTCATGAATGCTCTTTGTACGACGTTTCTCAATTAACACCATGTTGACTAATGGTACTGCTAAGTTATTAAAACGAGGTTATATATATCATAACATTCGAAAAGTATTTTCAAAATTCTACCACAGCCATTCAGAGTTGATTGTAAAATACAATATTGTTTTAAAAACTCTTCTGCAACAGGGCACATCAGAGTAAGTAATGGTGCAAAGATCAGGAATCGATACAATCAAGTACCACACCTGACCCAGGATACCAATGAGACAGTGACAAACTCACAGTTAGACACCACAAACGAGGGCCAAGAGGTCAGCCCTTTCACAGCAGGTGACCACAAGGCACATATAAACAGACGCGCATAAAGGCATAGCAAACACAAGACAGGAAAACATAAACGATCCACGAAAGTAGTAATGCCTCGGAACGGTAAGTATAAAAATTTACTGAAGGGCTTAAACCGGTTTCACGGCACCAACCTCACCCTTAATTCATATGTGGATCAAGACACATAGATGTTTGGTTTGCATAAAAGACCCCTAACTTATAAATGCATCATCTCATAGAACATATAAATCAAGATATAACAAGGAGATAAAGCAAAGATAAGGACCCAACAGTAAATAAAACAAACTGAATACCGGAGCAAAAGAAATCCAACAGGTAAACCACGGTGGGCCCGACAAACAGCCAAAGCATCAGACCCCTACCATCTCATCAATAGATAAGTCTTTAAGTCGGAACTTTCATAGAGTCTATAGTCCGACCTACCGGCGTGCAATTAAAGAGGAAAGCAAAGTTGCCAACCGTGATTGGGTTGACCACCAAGCATGCAGTCTGTTGCAATACATTAATGTTATAGCCATTTTTTTATAATGGGAAATTATTTTAATGAACTGCGCTTAAAAATTATAAAAGCCAACAATCTTCTTCAATTTATACACCAAGTCACCATAGAATTCAGGTTCAGAAAGTCCTTGGCGCAAGAAAGATTTAAGTCCAACTTGGAATCATTATGTTATGGTGATTTAGTTTGTAAATTTAAAAGAATTGTTGGAAACCCTAACTTGAGTGATCAAATTCAAAAGATTATTAAACGTTATAAAAGAGTGGGATACAGCCTGGATATCATAACGCGACAGTCTGCATGCATGGTTGTAATCCCAATCAAGGTTTATAGCTATGGTTTTCTCTTTAATTACACGACGGTGGGCCAGGCCTCAGGCTCAATGACGGCTTTATTCGGTGGGTTGGTGCCTGATGGTTGTCTGTGGCTGGGTCCACCATGGCTAAACGTAAGGTTTTCTTTAGCTCTGACTAAAATGCGGTTAGGCCTCCCAGTGGCTTAGGCTGATGTCCGTTCTAAGGCGATGGTTCTGTTGTTGTTGATTCGTTGTTGATTGTTTCTTCCATTGTGGGATTCTGTAATGGTTATATGTTTGGTGTGCGTTACTTTATGTCCATTCTAGTTTTGCAATCATCTTGATGGGGAAGAGAGAGCGGGTTGCTTTGCTTTGTTTGTTTTCCGTGTGTCTCGTGATTGTTGTGTGGCTCTTCCTGGCTGTCGGGGTTGTCTGTAGTCTGTGATTGTGGCATTTCTTCATCAAACCCACTAGCTATTTTTGATGTCATGTATGCTACTTGGACCGCAGTTCTCAGTTGGACATCATGTTGATGGGATGCATTCTCTTTGGACGACAGTTCTCAATTTGACATAGTACTGATGTCATGTATGCTATTTTGAACGACAGTTCTCAACTTGACATCGTACTGATGGCATGTATGCTTTTTGGACGACAGTTCTCAAATGAATATCGTGTTGATGTCGTGTATGTTCTTTGAACGTCATTTCCAATTCGACATAATGTTGATGTCATGCATGCTTTTTGGACGACGGTTCTTAATTTGATATCATATCGATGTCATTTATGCTCTTTGGACAAAAGTACTCAATTTGACAATATATTGATGACATGCATGCTCTTTCTTTGGACGACAGTTCTGAAATGGACAATATGTTTAAGTCATGTTTGCTCTGTTGTCGACAGTTCTCAGTTTGACATTGTGTGGTTGTCATGCGTGCTCTTTGGTCGACAGTTCTCAATTGGACATATTTTGGATGTCGTGTACGCTCTTTAGACGACAGTTGTCAACTGAAGACCATGTTGATGTCAAGCATGCTCTTTGGACAGTTCTCAATTGGAAATAATATTGATGTCATGCATGGTCTTTGGGCGACAGTTCTCAATAAGACATTTTGTCGATTGCATGTATGTTCTTTAAAAGACAGTTCTCAAGTGGAAATATGTTGATGTCGTGCATGCTCCTGAGAAGTACAGAAGCTCTCAGTTCTGCATTATGTTGGTTTGTCCAGAAGAAAACGACGCTTCTTGATTGGAAATCGTGTGTTTCTGATCAGAACCTAAAAATACGAGTTTTTGATTGGACATTCAATGACAGTTCACGCATGATTGGACATCATATTGATGTCATGTATGCAAGGAAGGCGACAGCTCTTGATTAGACATCATACTGACGTGTTGTACGTCCTAAGAAATTCACGAGAATACGACAGTTCACGGTATGACAGTACGTTGACGTGTTGCGTTCCTATGAAGTCCTTAAGAAGACACCATCATATGATGACATGTATGCTCTTAGGAAAATATTTATCTATGTAATACATCATATTGATGTAATGATTGCGAAGAAGATGGCAGTTAATCTCCATCGTTTATCATATTCAGGCGTTGTATGCTCGGGCCTAAGAAATTCAGAAGAAGACGACGACAACCCTTCACTCGGCTCGCAGTACACGAAGTCTGGATGAATATAATGGGTCTGGTCAAAATTTAGAAATTTAGGTTTGTTAGATATTACAGCAAAGGCGTTTATTTGAGGTATTTTAGCATATGCGATGGCACCGAAATCTCGTGCGCTTGTCTAAAATCGTTGAACAATATAAATGTACATTTTTACAAAAGTGGATTGGGATTCCACGCGAGAAAACCTTTCTTTGGGGTATTCTGACCAAGTAAGACATAAACAGCCTGTTCAGTTGCGAAGACTAGCTTGGTTATCAAAATTTGGCATGTAGCATTTTAATAACAGTAAAACCTGTTTTAAACGGCCACTCAAAAATAGACAATACAAAGATCTTAATGACAAATAGTAGCATAATGAAAGTCGAAAGTCTTGAAAAACCATTTTTAGTCCTCTTTTTGAGTGGCCACTTAAGACAGGTTTTACTGAAAAAGTGTGTCTATTGATTGAGCGGAGGGCAGTGGCTCGGTTGGTAGAGCGTTAGACTGGGAATCGAAGGGTTGCTAGTTCGAGACTCACCAGAGTCACTATGGTTTGTCCTTGGGCAGGACCCATATATCCGCCGCTTAAACCCTGGAAGACAGGAAATCGTTCCATCATGACTGAAAACATGTTGACTTGGACGTCAAGCCTCAACACAAACATAAAAATGAGCCATGACATGTGATTTCCAAAAATGGGGCATTTTGACAAGTGTAGACTCAGACGAGCCTGTGCAATCCCCCTTTTAAGCTTAGAAACTCCTGATGATGTTCAGTCAGTGGCTTAAAACTTCTAGAATATTCAAGCGACTAGCAAAGGCTCTGATCAGACTGCGCGTATGCCACATACCACATTGTTGGAAATCTCATGTCGCGACTCAAAATGGCTTTTGAACGGATAACTATTGCGTGGATTTGCAGTCTGGTCTGTGACTTTGTTGTTCGCGTGCAACAAATAAGATTAACTCACGACGAGGCCCAATACGCAATTTGGTCTTCTGTCGGTAGTACGTTCGTTAGTGCGACAGACAGGTGGGCGTCCTGTCACATACTTCGAAATCGCCACTTTCTATCAACAAGACATTTATTTCTGGCGGCTAATAAGTAATGGTCCATATTCAATGTCGTACTTTGGATAATGTTACCTTAATGTTGCACTGGCATGCAAAGCTTGGCGCATTTTGCTGTCTAACGCCCTTTTATAGTCTGTTATAAATCGGAGCCGTTTCTTTAAAAACGCATACTGTAGTAATTAGACGATGAACGCCATAGTCAGTCTGCACATTTGCCATGTCCCTTGTTATGTTTTTTTTTTACGAATAGAATTACGATATTGCGGATAGCAACCGTTACTATATCACCGCTGCAGTCATAGAGTACAGGTTACTCTCCGCAATATCGTTACCTCGGTTGGTATTGCGTTTGAGTTAAGGACCATTGTCATGTGGTGGTTTTACATTGTATAATTATTTAATTTGACCAATCATGCCTACTCGATATTAATGAGCCACGACATGAGATTTCCAAAAATGTGGTATCTGCAACCAGCAAAGGCTCAGACCAGCCTGCGCATACGCGCAGTCTGATCAGAGTCTTTGCTAGTCGCTTGAATATTCTACGAGTGTTCAGCTACTGGCTGAACATCATTTGGAGTTTTTAAGCTTAACAGGAAGCTGCACATGCTCGTCTGAGACTACACTAGTCAAAATGCCACACTGTTGGAAATCACATGTCACGGCTCAAATTGTTAACTTTCCTCGCACCGATATACTCTCGTAACATACGCTACAGAACAAGTAGAATGTGACACGCTCACGACATTGTGATTCGAATCAGCAAATACTGGTACAAGACAAGAAACAGACTCATTTCAGTCAATTGAAATATACGATTAGTCTACGTAACAAGACTAAATAAATCTGGAAAATAGAATACGAGTAAAAAGTCTGAAATAAAACAAGATTTCCTAAATCCCCTATACAGATTTCGGAATAGATAGAATGGGCGCTCCGTCGACAATCCCAACGCCGACCTCAACAACAAGTTGTATTATACCAGAGGAGAGATGTAATTGTATATATAAAAAGATGAGAACTATTTTAAAACATTTGCCTAATAAAATAGTATAAATATGTATGTACGAGGGTCGTGGCAGGAATAAGTAAAATGGCGATCTTATTGTGTGCATTGCTCTTTTGGAGTTTTCAATATATTTGACTTGTTGTATTTTGATAATTGGTTGAGATTTTTGGGACTTAACGTATCGGAGAGCAGCAATGGCTCAGGCGGGTCTGTGCATAGGCGCAGACTTACTACAGCCTTGTTGTTCGTATAAACAAAGTATGGTTGAAGATGAAGGCCCAGACCAAAAGTTAGACATCTACGGCTCTGTTGGAGACATTAGAGGCATTTGCGCATATGTGGTAATCTCGTATGCTGGCCAAAATGCTTTGGGAATCTAAGCTCGATTGTCTTTATATCGAGACTACACTGTTTTTATGATGTGTGTGTGTGGGGGGGGGGGGGGGGGGGCAGTTCTCCCCTGCAATCTTTCATTACATTGCACTGCCATATTTGAATAGGTAAAAACACAGCACATTTGCCCAGCTATCCCCTGCCCGGCTCAGGGGTTTGGGTCCGTGGTTACAAACGACTGGTGCATTACAAGATCATTAGCTGGTTATTTTTGTTGCCTCGCCGGTTGCTGACAACTTTTCTCAAATGATAAACGTTAAACATTTATTTCTACCTGATACTGTTGTAGCTATCAATACATTCTAATTATAATAGAACAGACATTCAAAAGCGATTGAAATGTTTATATATTAAGATCAGTGGCAGTTTAGCTGCCACCGAATTTGGTTTAAATTAGCACTTATCTTTACGGTGCATGTTAAGAAAAAAGGTTGAAATGTTTGTCCATTTGAGCGTCTAGATACGTTTATTAAAAGCATGATACCATTTTGCAGCTCTATGCTGCAGCAAGCCAGAGTTTTCTCTTTTCTCTGTTCATATAAAAATGAAAGTGTTTTGAAAAATTTCTCATTGGCCATCTGTTCCGAGGTAACAAACGAGCTTGTCGACTGAATATAGCGAAATTATTGATTTAGCTTTGTTCTAAATCATCACAATTTCAAACTTTATCAAAATTTGCATTTTATGTTTGAGTCCCGTCATAATCAGGGAAAACTGTTTCTTGGTGTGCGCGAGTATACTAAAGGCATAGCTTAGCCTGCACATCCACACAGCAACAAGCACAATAGCTTTGCATGTACATATCAAAAGACAATTTTTCAAGATTATGTTTTGCCCATGTTCAGCGCTGTGTTGCATAGCGTTGAACGTAGACAAGACATAATCTTGGTCGTTATTCCAGCTTTTCCCACGAGAAGGCCCTTTCAGTGTCGAGAGCAAGCTGTTCCCTTTCGATGGAAGGCGTGGCTTTTTTTCAAACGGAGGAGGGAAACATTGCGGCTTTCTGAAGCCCTTAAGCAGGTGTTCTAAGCTTCACTGAGCATGCGCGTGCCTTACCGTTATTAACATAAACGTCGCGTGCGAATGATATTTATATCGAATTCTGACAGTTGACTACTTTTTGCGCCCAACTGAAAAATGATTTAATTATTTTTGATAAAATGAGTTACCATGTTACTTTGTGGTGAAATTTTCTACTCGAATAATGACAAAAAGTAACAGTTTTGATTGACCATTATCCACGTCTGTTTCCTTATCAGTGCAGTGTACAAATATGGCCCCGCCAGGTCAAACATTTCCGTCGAAGCTATACCCCCGCATTCCTCCATACCACGATAAAATGAAATACAGTGATCCTGGACACAGTCATAGATTCGCCAAGATGAATATGCATTAACCCTTTGTAAACTGGTGACTCCTAAATGGGTACTTTGGCAAACAGTGAAGATTCAGATGAAGTTCCGCATTTACTGACTAACGAATGAGCACACGAGATATACATTATTAATCCTTTAAGCGTCAATTACGACTACAGCAGACGACAAATTTTGCGACATCTTTCCTAATTTTCGAAAAAATTGTAGTATAATATTTCGCGAGATTCGTCTGCTAGACGATTCTGATAAAATATCGTGCCTTATTAAATTTTGTTATTTTTGAAATAGCAGCAAAATACAACTCCAACTTCCAGATATGAGAGACAATAAGAACAAATCTTGATTTCTTTGATAAAAATATATTTCGTGCAATTTTAGGTAAATCTATATGCACAGAGTCTATACAAAAATTGCAATATCAACTACCTGCCTGCAAAAGGAAATGGGAGTTTTCGAAAATGTTCAAACAAATAAATATATTATCTTGTTCCCCGGTAATGGCAACTGCTGAAAACTTTTGCAAACAGTTTTGGTACAGATCAGGCCCGAAAAATGTCGGGTCTGAGCTGCATCCAAATTGCTTGACACTCTGAGGGCATTCAGATAACTTAAAATATCTGTAAACTCCAAACTAAAAAAAAATAATGATAAAACTAAAAAAAAGTACAGAAATAAAAATATTAATAATAAAAAAAGTACATTGAAAATATGCAAAATTTTCAGATTGAAACGAGTTAACCTGCTTTACATGTACTTATTTCCATGAAATGCCACAGAGCCCAAGTATAATTGGTTTTCATTTGGTGTTACATTGTAAATTTTGACACCATGGTTCCGACGCAATCAAGCCTGACCCCTTTCAAAGAATGAATTCAAGCCAACCACCATCGTCTCTGCTCTTAGATTTTTTAACATCACAATAAATTGCTATTTTATTCCATGTTTCCATTTGATTAATCAGTCAATCAGATTTCGCTCGTTTTTTACAAAAAGGAGGAATTGATTACCATAGAAATAAGGGCCTTTCAATTATAGCCATGTTACATGTTGATTGAAATTGGGGTTAAATATAGGGTCTGGTCCTCTGCGTGGCCTCTTCATTTAACAAAGCGACCCCTATTATTTCTAAATATAGCTCATTTTACATGTTTCTCCTAATTATTAAGCACTCAACAAGATTAATTTATCATGATGGTAGCATAGTTGACCGCTATACGTATTTTTTCTAAAATTTCGAACACCACTTGCCTGCCAAAATGACTAGACAAACAGTGCAGATCCGGATCAGGCTGCTTCTGTAGAAGCAGTCTGATCAGGGTCTTCCGGTTTGGTATTCTAACAAGCATTTGCAAATCCAAGCCCTGATAACCAGCCATTAATTGAAAACAGAAAGAAAAAAGTGTTCGAATTTTTTAGAACATTTACCGCTTTACTGATTAATGGGCGATATTGTCCACCAATAGCTAGTTTCAAAAATACACTTGGATAAATATTATAATGCGACAGCTGCCCAGTCGTAAACCGATATAAAATCCGTTAGAGCAGGCCTTCCTTTTTAATTAATTCTCATGTATCAAAATTTGTCCGAAATATGCCATATTTAACACATTTTATTATGTTCGAATAAAATAAAATATCAAAATGGGGATAGATCATGTTTGTATTGGCTAAAGAAACCATAAGTACAAAATGCAAAAAAATAGCAATGAAAAAAAAATATAAAAATAAAAAAAAACTAAAAAAAATACGTACAAAAGTCACATTTTGTATAAGTCGTCAATGCGTACAATACGAATAACACAAGCTCACAGCAGCGGACAGAACCCAGGGGCACCTCAACTTAAAATGACAAATTTTTACCCTAGATTCCGTTGTTGTAAAACGTTCAAATCGTTTAGCAACTACAATTTAACCATTCCAGGGATTCCGCGTCATATCTCGTGTTGTTGGTTGCCTGTAGTTTAGTTTCTAAGTCAGACAAGACGGTTTTCACCCTTATTTCAAACTGCGCAGTATGGATTCATAATCTCAGTCTGGGTTTAATTACAGCCCCATAAAAGGCGATCTTAGAATTAAGTCTGGCTGCTGTATTTCATCCAATTCCTTTTGATCTGCCTATTGTTTTCAACTGAATCAAACATTAAGATCGATTTTTCATAGCGTCCCTTTATATCTGCTACTCTCCCACCTGCCGCTGCTAGATTTTCCCGTTTGCGCGTCTGAAATCAACGGCTGATTAAAGCCTTAAATCTGTATGGAAACCAAACTACCCTTACTGGAAAAGTCTGCGCAAACAAAGTAGTCAGTATAATGCAGACTGCTCTTGGAGCAGTCTGCATTATACTGACTACTTTGTAGTCTGATCAGACACAACTTGTCTAAGTTCATTCGTGAAATAGTAAAATAATTTATTTATAGCCTAGTTGCATTAGTTGACAATAATGACAAACAGAATGGGGTTAGAAATTTAGCATGTAAACGGTCAAAGCCTTAAGCTATTTACTACACTGCGTGCTGGTATTTTTCTGAAGACCAATATAGCACTGTAGCAGCAGCTGCTGTCCTCTATATATGGGTATTTATGGAAGCCAGGAGAGCTAGCTAGACCAGCGGTCAACAGGGTCAAACTTAATGCTTTGGATATAACTGTCTGAGATCAGAAAAGATGGCCAAATTGCTATCAAAATGCTTGCACTTATTTACATGTACTAATTGAAGAAACAGGCCGATTGGGTAAGTGAATGATAAAATAGTACGCATCAATCTCATTCGGGAAAGTCCGCCACAATTCGAGAATCAAATCATGGCTCGGGTGTATGTAAGGAGCATTTTGCATTGTACTTAATACCAAAACGCTCCATTTTGTTAGCCGGATATGGCGTATGGAAAAAATAGTTATGTAACATGTGTGTTCAGCTCTATTAATACATGTAATACCAATTATTCTGATTATCCGAGAAGTTTATCAGCAGAATAAATGAAGTTATGGTTTTCAATAAAATATCGCTATAGCGATATTTTATTGAAAATTCTAACACACCTCGCCTACAGAGCCAACGGTAACAAACTGTGATATATCGGACATTATTACATACCTTCTACATTTTACATAGTAAAATTGCCGTTAGCACTCGGTAATATTTTCAATTGGACTGAATCCATAATGGCACAGTCACATGACGGTGCCAAAAACCCATATTGGGGCCTCATTATGGATTTTTTGGCACTGCCTCATAGTGATGACGTATAGAAATCGTGCACTTTTTCGATTAGAACTAGGCTAGTCTACTCGTTTCAACATGGCTGAGCAGATTTAGAATCGTTAGGAGACCCTGTTTTCCGATGTATTTTACGCTTCATTCGGGCCATGAAATAGCGAAATGCCAGAAGAATAAAAGAATGGGACATCAGAACAAGGAACAGTTCTAGGCTTTTCGACAGTTTCGGATAAACAAACAAAATGACTAGCACTGAGGTTGATATTGTGTCAAGCTGATCGGATCGATGAGCGATCGGGGATCGTTGAGCTCTTCAAATAAAACACTTTTCGGGGAAAAGGTTGACTTTCCATGAAATACAGTGAAAGAAGAAAGATAAACCCGTATTACCACGTATCTAGATATGCAAGAATGCTAATCTTAAGGCTGTCTTTGATCGTTTTATTGGCAAAAGTCTGTTGAAATGTCTCGTCGTCAATGACAATGTAAACAATGTTTAGCTATCTTATGACGTCATTTTCTATGTCACGCTATTTGTTGCTGCAATTTTCATCTCGCCAGTTTTTCGGACTCACTGGCGCTACTGGTTAAAAACGCAAAAGAGTTTACGCGGATGTAATAAAAAGGTTATGATATGGCCGAGGTGTGCCTCTAGGTCATATTGGCACTGGATAGCCATATAGGCCCTCGGGCCGATATGGCTACCCCAGTGCCAATATGACCTAGAGGCACACCTCGGCCATATAATAACCTGTAAATAATTCACTACTAAAGTGTGTGATAGCTGACGTCACTGGAAAATGACGTCATTCATGGCGTTAGACTATGTAACGTCGTTTTTACGCTTGAAACACGTTACAATTACAAGTAAACGAATGCGTAAACGTATTGGCGGGAGTTCTTCAGTGCAATGGCGGAAAGTTGGAGTTGGAAGAAGCTGAAGACTTCGAATGTATTTTCGTCGTTTATTGTGTGTTAGAATAGAAAAAGATCAGCTCCAGTGCGTGAATTGTTGAGTGATAATTCACTATTTGTCGGTCAGTTGTACGAAGATAAATCACTCGCGCTGCGCGCTCGTGATTTGATCTTCTTTACAACTGATCTCCAAACAGTGAATTATTACTCAACAATTCACTACTGCAGCTACCTAGTGTGTGCGAGCAGTGACGGCTCTGGTGAGACTGCGCATTCGCGCAGACTCACCAGAGCCTTCGCTGCACGCATATACAATATGTACTGAGTTCAACATCTCATGAGCTAGCCGTCAACTATAAATAGCATATGCTGATTAGTATCACCTTCACGGCAGGAACGTTGAGCCCTTTGAAGACAGACTGCGTCCATCCTGGACGAACTGGCTAGCTAGGTGACTCTCTGTTTGTCTCTCAATCTATATGAGGCTGTCCTTCCCCGCTGGCCTCTGTACTAGTGGCCATTCTCATCCTTTATACAACCATTACCAACTTAAGCACGGAATATCTCATGGTGTGCAAGGTCTACACTGATGTAGGTGGTATAAAATAGTTATACCATGTTTGTCCTAAGCAACCGTCATGTGAACTGCTGCAAAATGTGTGTGATTCCAGCGAAGACTCGGGTCAACCTATGCATGTGCTCAGTGGGTGATTAAGGACCCAAGCTTTTTTCTTGTCGACATCGAAGACTGATCGGAATGAACTGATGCCTAGGCTGATCTGAGTCATCTCGTGACGTACAGCTACATTGTTACTTCTCTCATGTCGCGATGACGTAGCTCAATTATATAGTTGACTGTCGTTAACTCAAAGTCCAGGAACTATAGTTTATGCTTCGCGTTATCAATAGTTTGATTTATGTATGATAACAGGGATCAACTACGTTACATATAAAAGAAAATATCCTGCAAATTGGTATCGTCGCAAGAACTTTGTTCCCTGAGTAATTTTTCCTATGCAAAAGCAAAGCCGCACGATATTATACATGTACTGCTTTGCATCCAAGTTATGCTCAAAGCAGCCAACTCAGCTATAAAGACTGCCCATCTAGTACACAAGAGTGAGCCACAAACAGCCCGCTAGCGATACGCCATTAAATGGCGTATCGCTGGTGGGCCGTTGGTGGCCCAACTATGAATATCTGGGTAGCAAGTTTAGCCAATACAAGTAAAGACCTCGCGATGTGGCCCAAATCTTACGCATCCATTGTATGCTTTATATCACCGTTTCTGTGAAGATATTGACTACCAGAATGCTTTTAGGCACTTCAAATTAGAGTCTACTTATCGCAAGTTAGAACGAATAAAAAAACTATTTGACCCTTATAGCGCCTTTTTGTTAAAATGTTTAGAAGCCTCTTCAACAAACAGTGTAGACCCATCAAAAATGGGTCCACACAGGATGCTCCTATACTTACATTAACCAATAATGTTATCTTAATGACTTAAGCAGACAACAATTTCGGTTGCGTATTAGGGCTAAACTAGTCAGTAAATGTATCAGCCCCAGCAGAAACAACTTCGCATCGACGTCGATGCGACGTCAGTTGATACAGCGTTGTTGCGTGCCTTCTTGCAGCATAGGTATTAGCGGCTCGTAGATTAAACGAGGCAGTGTTGCATCTCTTAGCTGATTGTACAAAGGGAAACAACCTTTACAGTAAAACACATTCAACATTGTTGTGAAGTTTTCTTCCTTGTGCGCGAAATCAAACCACAATTGTAATGTGCACGAGTGAACATAGATTAATCAGTATCCAGTACCAGGGTCGTGCAAGGGTCGTGCAATTTTAATCTGACGAGCACAGGTAAATGGTATATAAGTATATGCTCTAGTGTAGTAAACAACACGTGGTGGCTAAGCCGCGTCACCATTTTGCATACGGGTGGCTGAAGAATGTTAAAATTAATCAGTATGCAACATTTGATCCAAATATACCATGCGGTTCAAGAGTTATGCGCCGGCTCAAATGATGCTCAGCGAATCCTCGTCCATCAAAAAACACACTGGTAAATGTATACGTCGATTTGCTGGTATTACGCGTATTGCCGGTACTTCATAGACCGGAAGTGGTAGATATTGGTGTTAATAATATATAGAAAAACATGCCATATGCCTAAAGGACTATAAAATTAGATCATTTTTAAGTATTTGGCATGCACATGGCGATTTATGTAAGCATTTAGGAATAGATTCGAGTACCGATCTGGATGATCGGTACTCGAATCTATTCCTAAATGCTTACATAAATCGCAATGCACATACTGAATACTTAAAAATGATCTTATTCTATAGTCCTTTAGGCATATGGCATGTTTTTCTATATAGTATTTACACCAATATCTACCACTTCCGGTCTATGAAGTACCGGCAATACGCGTAAATACCACCAAAATCGACGTATACATTTACCAGAGTGAAAAAAGGCTGTTACACATGCCATGTAGCACCCGTTAGTGTAAACGCTCCCGTTAGTGTAAACGTTGACAAAAACGGGAGATATCGCTCCCGTTACTGTAAACAGGACTATGTTTACACTAAGCGGCAATAATGTAGACCCCAAACAGTATCAAAGGTTAGTGTCAACATTATGAAAAAAAAATGAAATTACAAGAGACGACCATTTATCGCAGACATTAGAGCAGCAAAGACAAAACCAACTTTGTGACATTGACTACTGTATTAAAGCTGCATAGTCTGTAACTTTTGATCTTTTAATTTTTGAAATAATGTTTCTTTTTTTCAAGAACACAGTAAAAAAACCTAAAATTCAGGTATACATTTTACCAATTTCGTAAATCTCTACAAATTATCAGTATCAAAACAACAGCATTTATGTTAAAACTTGACTGTCTATAATTATTGGAGGGACGCTAATAATTACCACCAAGAGAAAACACACCTGTTTTTTTTATAAGATAATTCACTTTTCCATGCAGTTTTCAGCTATAGTGAACAGATTTATTGTGAAAACTTAACTAATTTCTGCTTTTACAAATGCTTTAAAAAGAAATGAAATCTTTTCGAAAAAAGTTCATAGTTGCAGACTAAGCCTCTTTAAGACCAGGGTAACCTACTATTTTAAGTTCCAGTGAGTTTGCCTTATATCTTGATAACTATTTGAACTAGGAATAGTAAAAAGTTCGTAAGTGTTTTATTATCTTTACCAATGCATGTCCAATATTGTAAAACGTGCACTCGACCGACAAGACGACACATACAATTATTATATGTAATCCAATATCAGGAAAGTGAATGGGATGATTTGCATTTTCTGTAATACATAGTAAATCTACAAATGCATATTTGTTTCACGCCAATGCCAAGCAATACTTATAGGGGAATCAGACGGTTGTACTGCAAATGCGAAATTAGCGAACAGCGCAGACCCATGTTAGAAGCGTTTTAAAGGTGGCGTCTAATCGAAGTAAGAAAGAGGGCAAAGATCAGGAATCGATACAATCAAGTACGACACCTGACCAAGGATACCAATGGGAAAGTAACAACATCACAATAAGACATCACAAATGAGAGCCAAGAGAGCAGGTGACCACAAGGCATCAACAAATAGATGTGCATGAAAGCATAACAAAACAAGACAGACGTAACATAAATGACCCACAAAAGAAGCACCGCCTTGGAACGGTAAGTAAAGGAAGTCTGTCCTGTTTACTTACAATAAAGCTCTTTATCTTCCGAGGTACAACATGTATACTCCGTCCAGATAAGAGACGTTGGGCGGTTCTTAGCTAAGTTCAACCCCTGGACAAATACATTTGGGAATCGGCTAGTCAGGTTGCATTGTTTGCGTATTCAACCATCTGTGAAACTCTCCACACCAAAAGTATATACCTGTAGTCTTATAGTTGCCGTATCGTGGAAAATAAGCGTTTTGAATTATTGAAGATGAATCCGATCAGCCCAGATACCTTGTTTGAAATATGTACATACATGTATCTTAAACATGTACATGTATCTTAATCTATACAACCAAAACATCAATCTTCGACAATGAAATCTGCAATCACACAAGTTTTATTGTTTTATAAAAGAAATGTGTACCCTTTCCATGTGATCCATTTATTGAACCCTTAGCATTCTGAATTTTAATTTGTGTGTGAGTGTGTGTGTGGGGGGACAGGGTGCTATTTTATGTTTTTGTTTTCAATGCTGTTTTTTTAATTCAGAGCTAAACACCAAATCATTTTCTTGCCAAACAAACACAATTTTGGAAGAATATCTTCATCAACAACATTTTTGACGCGAATATTTTCATATAGCATACTATAGGTAAACCTGTGTACCAGTAGACGCACACAACTGCAGCAAAAATTAGAGATGAGTGTCTCTTTTCTTATTTTGAGTTGATTTTGTTTGTTTGTATTGATGTTTTGCGTCGCTGCCAACATTTTTGCAGCCATGGCGCGACGTTTCCTGGCCACCTAGAATGAACCAGTACTTAGCAGAGAATAAACTGTCTTGCTTAGGACGTTTCGAAGTGCTTTCATTGAACCTTCTCAAAATAGCGATTCTTTAATCACATGTCTAACACACCAGCACTGAGCAACTGTGGATCTAGATTATTTGAGTTGATAATTTACACCCCAGTCATGCGCGATCCAGAAACTTTTGTCAGAGGGGGTCTAACTTTGACATTGTTTTTTAGTTGATGAGAGGAGAGGTGATCAAAATACCACTTAAAGTGGGCCAATATTGGCCCGCCAGGGAAACGCCATTTAAATGGTGTTTCGCTGGCGTCCCGATGATGGTCTAACATTGAATTCTGGCCTAGTAGCTTTGCGATTTCCAGGGGATCCGGACCAATATTGCCAAGAAAACCTTTTTGTGATCTTTCAGGGGGGTCCATACCCCCTGTCACCCCTCTCTGGATCCGCCCATGCCAGTCAAGAAATTTTCAGCCATGTCGGGACGTTTCCTGGGTTGAACAAGTACCAAATAAAGTATAACGTGTCTAGCATAAGGAAACAATATGGTGAGACTCAAACCAACGGCCCCTTTATCTCAAGTCAAGCACTCTACCACTGGTTGGCTCTACAGGTATTATACAGCTATTTGGTCACTGTATCGCCACGTGGTATGCGATGGCCCGGTCTCATTTAAAGCTTATTGAGATTTGAACCAGTTGTGGGCGTGGCTAGACAGTGACCCGAAAGCCAATTAATAACTACAGTTTTTGAAGGTGTCATTCATGCCAGCCTGTTTGTTGGGTAAGTTCAATAATGTGTAATCACTAAGCCTATATTACATGCATGCCGTTTATATCCGTATATCTTGTGTAAAACATTTTCACCTCCGTACCAGTGTATGCAGCTTTGCGTTTTAGATGGTTACTTGAGACTGGCTGTATAGTAAATACAATACCAAAGGAAATTACAGATAAATGCACGCTACATGCAATCAGATTACGCTGTGTAACCTGACTGTATATCTTTATACATGTAGCAGCAACGGCCGTTCTAACAGAAACCAGTCTGCCTTGCTGATCTTGACTAAAATCCACCTAGGTTCTAGTTTAAGTTTTCTGCGAACGTTTACAGGGCATACTTACCGTATAAAGCTGGTCGCCTTTGTCGTCTGCGGTTCAGTTGTTTTGCACGATTAACCCTTAAAGCGCCAATCACAACAAAATTCGACTGCTTTTGTCGTCTGCTGAAATGTTTTAGAAGCCTTTCCAACAAACAGTGTAGACTCAGATCAGACTGTTCCTATACAAGCAGTCTGATCTGGGTCCACACTGTTTGTCTATATACTTAGCTTTGTTAAATAATGTTAGCAAAAATTGTAGCAGACGACAAATGTAGACTGAATTTTCGGATTATTTTTTTTGCTGGCATTTTAAAGGATTAAAGCACACCTATGCTGTTTTACCCAATTTACTGTAGACCAGTCTAAAATGACAGTGAATGGCAGTGTTCTGTTAGATTGGTTCCCCACGTTGATAAAGCTCCACTTCCGCTACGCATATGACGTTTGGTAACTAGTAATTTTTTACAAGTAGAGAATCCCACTCATCCGACTGCGCATGCTCCAGAAAGAGCATCTGTTTACATCCTGGGTCAATTTCGCACACCAAAAAGAGAAATGAACATGTACTGAAAACTGAGAAGATTTGCCGTACTTTCTTTTCGATACAAAGCCTTTCAAATATTGCTGTTATTAGTAATTTCGATTTTAATAATTTTTTCAATGTGATTTATTTTAATGTGAACGTTTGACGGTGTCTGTCCAAATAGCGCAAGTGGTAGCACTTTAGCGTAACGAGGTAAGGGTCTAGAGATCGAATCCCACATACCTAATTTTTTTCTTCCGCATATGGTATTTTTTTCAAGTAGACAACCTGCGCATGCTCCAGAGAGAGCGTCTGTTAACAAGCAAAGGTGTTGAAAAAGTTCATAAAAGGGCCAGGTATTATATGAATCCAGTGTGACCCAAATTCAATTAAATTTTTTACTATATAAAAGGCACAGAAAGTGGACTGGGTGGGCCAGCTCATACTCACTTACTATCCAATGATGCAAAGCATGTTTCAAGGTCACCAGTCTTGTGGTTCATGTAAAGAAGGTTTAAAGGGTATTCACTACCTAAAAATAATATGTGAGCATGATCAGGAAATACCACAATCACAAACAGCAGACAACCCCATGGCACTGCAAGGAAGAGACACACAACCACCAAGAGACACCAGGAAGACAAACTAATACATCCGTGGATCATCGTGGCTACAGCATGGGATAGAAATGTATAGAACTCCCGTAAAACAAAAATCTGCACCCTGCAGAACGTGTCTGCATGGTCTGTGGAAAGAGCGCACAAGAGATCCGAAGGATCGAATCCACAAAAAGATCAGACATCAACGTCAAAGCATTGCTCGCCAAATATAGGGGCATTAATGTAGAGAGTGGCGTTAGGCTTAAATGAAATATATGTGCGTTCCTGTTGCCTACCTACCCTAAATTTTTTTTACCCTATATACCCTAAACAATAAAATGGTCTTTGGAGAAAAAATGGGCATTTTTTCAATTTCTGTCACTATTTTCTTTGTTAAATGTTATAACAAAATTTAATAATTTCCCTACCTACCTACCCTAAATTTTCTTGGCATGAAACAGGAACCACACATATATTTCATTTAAGCCTTATGTGTAGAAACTGTTACCCGAAATTACAGAACCTCGATCAAAAATGTAGACTTTTTTATGAGGAGTGCCAACGAAATGCAAGGATAGTGATGCGTGCTAATACTAAAAGAATGATGCGCTCCTCTCCTCTCTCTGGACCACAAAAGAGAACTAACTTCTCAAAAACACCAACAAAAACACGCAAAACACAACGCAAAACACAATTGTTTAAAGAGAGTGCCACCCCTGAAAGTACCACACCCGAGGAAATTGGCCTTAAAGTGGATTTTGTTACTGGTAGGATGTGTTTCCAGGTTTTAAGTGACCCCCGTTTTTCTTTTTTAAATAGCTTTAGAATGATCTTAGAAGAATGCACACCGCGTAAACCGGAGCCCCCCCCCCCCTTCCTAAAAAATCACAAGTTATTGTGATAGCAAGTAGGATCCCCCTTGGATGGACCTCCCCTGAAAATGTTGGACCCCCTCTGGATCCTTGGGAAAGTATAGTTTTCTCTGCAATAAAACCATTGCCCCCCCCCTCTGTAAAATAAGCTGAGGACTAAAAAACGTCTCAGTCTGGACTTCCCCCCCCCCCTGTCAAAAATTCCTGGATCCGCGCATGATATTATACATGCTTTAAAGTCATATTACGGGGGTCGCGCACATGCGTTCCTTTTTCGCCACGCTCCCTAACTGTGAATGATGACCATCCCGCCCCCTCCCCTAAAATATCCACAATTTTATCATAGATCCCATAAAATATTTATTCAATCTGAACCCCTAAAATTATTGAAATTAAAAGTTAGACCCCCTCCTTAAAAAAGGTCCGAGTCCACATAGGCTACGAAATATCAGAGTAACCCCCATCCGATCGGAAATCCCCGACACAGGCATGCACGGACCCAGAAAGTGTTGTTAGAGGGAGTCCAATTTATCTTCAACAACTTTTTTATAGTGAGAATCCAAATACCTTTCAAGGTGTATCATCATCGGCCAATTTCAATGGCGTTTCGCTAGCGGCCGAATTAATGGCCCAACATTGAATTCTGGCTTGCCTTTGAGATTTTCAAGTGGATCCAGACGAGTATTGCTAAATAAATCCTATAGCTTTGTGATTTTGCTGGGCCCGGAGCCCCGGTCCCCTCTGGATCCGCGCATGGATAGTTTTCCTCGTAACCTGGCTTATTTAATGAACATGAGACAGAGGGGCCGCGGGTTCGAGCCTCACAGGCGTCACTGCGTTGTGTCCTTGAGCAAGACACATTAATCATAGCTTAGTACCGGTTCAACCCAGGAAGACCCGTCCCTACATAACTGAAATATTGTTGATGGGACGTAAGAATCAAATCAAACAAATCTCCTTCGCAATGCTGGTCCAATGTCATGTGCTCCGGAAACATAAACTTCTTTTAACACCAAACACATTATTCAGAATACAGGCACAGAGGATTTTGTAATAATATAGTGGTGTTTAATAATGAGAGAATGGTCGACATTGTTGCGTTGGTTCGATGTTGGTCACCCAGGTAAACCGCATGTCCAAATCTCGGAGGGTGTTGGCTACCGGAGGTAAACAAAGGAGTTTTGGGCTGCACATGGTCTGCTTTGAGATGGTTTTATATCATAATGAACCACATTAAGGAATAAAATCAATATATAAGCCGTAAGTATAAAGAATGACAAGAATTCTGAAAGCAATGCATGTTTTTGAACTGAATCTGTTTGAATTTAAATCGCATTTGAATTCGGAAATGCGGTGATTTGAACGAATATTTCGAATTCATCAGTTAATATTTATATGTATTATTTTATTTTTCTTGATTCATAACTACCGCTGCAATGTTTAACCTCTCTTTGAAATGTATCAGTCCAATATAATTCAAACAGACGTGTACAACACTTATTTTTTTGCAATTTTATGACGATGGTGTCATGTTTATGGATAGCGTTCCATCGGAGGTAAGTCCTCTGAACATTTTGCTAACCATCAAAACGATAGCAACGTAAGCGATTTTCAAAATTTGAAGTTTTAATAGCAGTTTTGGACATGACACTTACAAGCCAGGCAGGAGAATGATATAGAATGGTAGCGGCACAAGCAATTAGTGTCAAAGGTTGATATAAGTCCAGCAATGATCAAACCACTAGCCTTTTTTCATTGAAAAATTCACATTCGCCGTTTGAAAAGTCGCCCTGAATCCTACAGACATGGGTCAAAAGTATTTAACAGATTCCGAGTCCTTATCACTCAATATAGAAGCAACATGTTTGCTGCTCTCGTCCCCAAGAAACTTTCAATATGAAATAAAAACGGATAAATACAGACCCTATCCATCCATGATCTCAATGTTTACCTCCGATAGCCAACACCCTCCGAAATTTAGACATGCGGTTCACCTGGGTGTGGTACAAGGTTGGTATGCGGCGACGCCCACATTTCCACCAACTACCAACGTGGGCCCAACGTATCTTTGCTATCTGTGTAGTGACCCCAAACACAAAATATGACGTCCGCTGATATTGTTCACGAATTCCAAGCATACTCGCACCTGGGTGAGAAAGGGGGGGGGGGGGGTACTCTGATATTTTCATACATACGTAGGCCCGGACCATTTTTGGGGTTAACTTTTTGGTGTTTTGTGATGACCCCAAAAGATATCCACAAAATCTTCATACCCCAAAAAATATTCATTTTTCTGAAAACCCTCAAAGGTATTGAAATTCAAAATTTTGAACCCCAAAATGGTGCGAGCCCACGTATGAATGAAAATATTATAGTACCCCCCCCCCTCCACCCTCTCCTCGCAGATAGAAACAGGGGCCGGGGGCGTCCAGACTCAAATAACAGAAAAAAAACTCTGATAAGGGTGTTTTTTGTTGGGGTTTTTTTGCAACTATATTTTTTTACGGTTCAAAATGGTCGAAACATTTATCGGGGGGGGGGGGGTGCAACTTTTTATTATTATTATTATTTTTTTTTTTGGGGGGGGGGGGGGGGGGTTGGGGGGATGCAAATCCTTATTTCTATAGAAACCTATATAACTTGTGATTTTTCGGGGGGGGGGGGGGGTCCGGACCACCTATTCCTCTCTGGATTCGCGCATGGGTAAGAAATAAGTAATTGCCCATTTCCCTGTCACGGATTGAGTTTTCTGAAAGTCTCAGAAGGTTTACCGGCCGGCGCAGTCGGTAACATGTCTGACTACTGTTTTTTTTTTTTTTTTCGGGGATGGGGGGGGGGGGGGGCAAATGCTTATTTCCAACGAAACTTAAAGAACTTGTGATTATTATTTATTTTTAATTGGGGGGGGGGGGTGTCCAGACCACCTATCTCCCTCTGGATCCGCACATCGGTTAGAAATAAGTAATTGCCCACTTCCCCGTCACGGATTGAGTTTTGTAGGTGCAAACTGAAAGTCTCATAAGTGTTTCCCCTGTGAACATTTGAAATTCCAGAAAAAAGTTGTACCGGGCCGCGTTGCGTCTGACTAGATGCGGGGTAAATGTCTTTTTGTTTATTTTCGGGTGGCGGGGGATGCTTATTTCTATAGAAACCCATAGAACATGTGTTTTTAGGGGGATGGGGGGGGGGGTAGGGTCCGGACCACCTAACCCCCTCTGGATCCACGCATCCAGTGTTGAGTTGGGGATGCTTATTTCTATAGGAACCTTTTGAACTTGTAATTTTTCAGTTGCCATATTCCTGATAACTTTATAAAAAAAATCCAATCCGCACATACAATTGGGCCACTATCGGCCCGCCAACGAACTACCATCCTCAGGTGACGGTTCGTCGGCGGGCCGATAGTGGCTCGTGATGGGATGCTAGCTGGGAGCAGTTGTTTAAAAATCGCAAATGCACTTTTTATTCAATACCGCAGATGGACTCAAGACGTCACAGGTATTTTCCAATATTACGTATTTTTCCATTACTACGTCAGTGTATATGCTATAAATAGACGCAATGGCGTTTAGTAGTTACCTGTCTTAATATGCTGACAAGCTATTAAAGGGAGAGAACCAGTCTAAGTGTTCTGTCAGACACGCCCAACGTCCGTTACCTGGTCGCACTATACCGGTGTGATAATTAGCCAATTCAATACTATAGAAAATGTAATGGTGACGATATGTCCATCCCACATAGATAGTTTATGAGCATTTTGGTGGAAGTGGAGGGGGAGATACATGTATAGTGGGTTTCAGCTCCAAACAACGCTGTGATCGTGATCAGACTCCTCAAAACAGCAGTCCAACATAGAAATAAGGAAGAGCAGGTTAAAGTTATTTATAATTAGACAAGAATTATATCAATGGACCCGAAATTCTATCGTAAAGGGTAAGGAAAAATAATCTGAGAAAAGCGTTGATATCGCACATAATTTATCGTCACACGCTCCCAACAGTGTAAACGTTGACAATAACGGGAGATATCGCCCACGTTACTGTCAACGTTTATGCTAACGGTATCGTTATTATAAACGCGTTTACAGTAACGGGAGCGATATCTCCCATTATTGTCAACGTTTACACTAGCGGGAGCGTTTACACAAACGGCTACAATGTCAGTGGTTAGATAATGTTGACATGCATTTGCATGCAAAATTTGATCAAAATATTGTATTATATACTCATGCATTCTATTGTATTATTCAAGCTGAAAGATATACACGTCATTTTGTTGAAAAGAGCCAACCACAAGTGTCCTGTCACTGTGTCTGTAAGCGATACTCTCTGGCTTCTTGAGCCCATCTGTACAGGTTATCAGGTTGATTCTATTCTTTCTAGACTTTTCAGCTACATTTACAACCTGCACCATCTCAGAATGGAAACCACAAATAAAAAGATTGGATAGTGGATCTATCTGTATGCCTGCCATACCCTTTAAACCATCAGCTTTAATCTTGAATAGAATCTTTCCATCGGCAGATAGAGCAGATATTGATCTAGCCCAGCTATCTGATACATATATGGCACTGCCATCTTTATTTACAGTTATGTACTCTGGTGATCGGAATCTAACTTCTCCAGCGAGCATCCCTCCAATCTTCCATATCTCATTTCCACTTTTATCCAATGTATGAACTTCCCCTGGGTCGAACTTTTGCTCTTTCCCTACATTATCGTGACATGTAACGTGGATTCTACCAACAGCAGTAGCAACTCCATAACATCTTTTGGTGAATGCAATAGTTCTACCTTTGGTGAAACTGGGACTGATCTGGAAAAACTGTAGTGCTCTGTCAACGTTAGGGAATGTTATTGCCACATTACTTTCATCAACCACAATTAAGCTCCAAGGTCTAAATTTCATCATACCTGAAAATTTGGCTATATTCTGAGCTTTGCCTGCCTTGTCTATACTTTTAAGAGAAGCGTTTTCACTGTCAATTAATAAAATGTCGCCATTAGGGAGGAAATCACAACCAGATATTCTTGGGGCCTCCATGTCTCCTGGAAGTTTTATGTTTACTTTTCTAGATGACTTGATTTTAAATTGTAAGATATTCCGGTTCTTTGTATCAGTGGGAGCAGTTGCAATTGCACTAGTAGGACTGTCATCAGAGGCGTTGTCAGATGGGGCAGTCTCAATGTTGGCAGGTTCAGGGAGTAAACCATCATCACATGGTACGGTGTGATCACTGATGGATAACTTTGAAAATTCACCAGATGAAGAAGCTGGCTTTTTCGAAGACAGAGGTGTCTGTTTTGTCTCTGGTACTTTACGCTGTTTGACATCCTTTGAGACCTTGGGTAATTTTGAAAAGTCACCAGATGAGGATGCTTGCTTTTTCGAAGACTGAGCTGTCTGTTTTTTCTCAGAAACGTTCCGCTGTTTGTGATCCTTTGAGACTTTAAACTTTTTATGTTGAAGTGAGCATGAATTACAAAAGTACTCGTTGCAGTTTTCACAAAAACTGCTCGCTTCACGGCTACGTCCTTCGGTTTTACAGGGGTCGCACACATACATTTTGTCAGACCTATTCAAGCTTCAGCTTCTTTGGTTATGCTTACTCTCAGTGCAAGAAATTCTTGTCGGGTATGTGAATAATGTGTTGTCTATCTATCCTGAATGCATCATGCTTGAAGTACAGAACACGAGACCTGTGAAAATAAAAGTTAAACAAGGGTGTATTTTACAATTTGCAGAAGGTACTTAGCAACAGTTTCAGACTTACATATAAGAGTGTGTAATTGTTAATCATTTTTTTACATATGTTGCGGGTACTCAAAAGAACCATCTCAATGAGACGGTTCTTTTGAGCACACAAAACACATGTTTAAATTGATGGGTAAGGAAATAAGTAGACTTCTACGCTCAGTAAGTGTCCTTGTCTGGACAAATGGCAACCAAAGAAGTTTTAGAACATGTTTTTCATTGACTTGTGGTTTTGGATCTTTCTTTCTCTATATACTGCCAGACCCTCTTTCCAATAATTGAGCCAATTCAAGAGAGTTTTCACAAAGATCGAGATAGACAAAATTTTTGAGCGTAAAACTGATGGTATTTTCTTATCCATCAGTTAAAAGAAACGTGTCTTTGGGACATTTTAGTATCCACAATATCCCCCACCCCCTTAAAAATCCATTTCGCACTAGATGCCTGAATTGATAGTTTTGTACTTATTTTACATGCAGTCGAAGAAGACTCAGGCTAGCCTACGCATTCGCTAGAGCCTTCACAGATGGCGTACATAAGACAATAATCCAGAAAGCTGTCCATACACGTTAAACAATGGACGTTGGTAGTACAAGTATAAGATTTCACAAAAAGCTTGGTCTACGTTAAAGCATTATATATCTTTAAAAAAAGGGTAATATTTAAGCTAAGAAGAACGTCGGTTTGTGGCAATGCAAGGCAGGACAGGGCAGGGCGGGCAAATAGAAAAATAATAACGCTTGAGCTCACGGCCTCAGTATACTGGTCAAGCGCTTATCACCTGAGCTATCCAAATCACCACCACCTGCTTTCTTTGTATTAACAAATTCGGGGCGTTTAGACTTTGCAACATCTCTATTTCAGACCATGTTTGGATGGTCAACAACAGCAGAACTTTACACAGGGTTAGCTTTTAAAAAGCTTAGAGCCATCGCATGGCGTTCTACAGTTATTAAAGAAGAACTATTATAGTATTTTATTATTACATTTGCTGAAGCCACTCATTTCAGTGTTTCATGGGCTTCAAGCTCTGTGTTTTTTTGTTTTAGTTAACGATTTGTACATAGGTTATCCATTGGAAGCAAATAAAAGACAGGAAATATGCATATTCCACTAAGACTCTGCTCATGAACACACTGAATGATTGTAGACTTAACCCCCTCCCCAGCAGTATGTATTAGGTCATCCAACCGTATTCCTCAAGTCAATGCACATAATGCCTAGGGGGCATATTGAAACTGACCCATCTACATCTAGATATTTCGTCATATTTAGTCTAGAATATCCGAAGGGCCCATGTTTGATCGGGATTCTCGCTCAGTGGTAAGGTCTCTAATAGGCTTTTTTCGCTTTTAGAAGCAATTCTGTATCCAAAGTATATCAACATCGCTCGTGCAATGATGGAATTTTGGAAGTAACTTGGTCGACGGGGATTCTGAGAAAGAACTGTAAAAGACACTGCTGTTGGGGAGTAACACCTGATCCGTTTCCGCAACTTGCTAATGGAACAGGCCCGAACCGAACACGCGCCCAATGGAAGTTTACAAACGTATATCACCAGCGCTGACGCGCTGGTGAAATACAAGTCAAGTTGAAATCAAAAGTAAAATAGCTTTCGGTTCATTTGATATCATTGGGGATTGTTAAATCACATTCTTTTCGCAGGTCACATGCTTTTCTAAAATGACGGAATTAAACCAAACCTTAGACAGTCTACGCGCTGGCTCATAGACGGTGGCGATGGTGACCCCACTAATTTATATTTTAAAATATGTTCTTAAAAGGGCATCTTTTGGAAGTAAAGACTGCACCAAAGAACTGAAACTAGAGTGTGCATATTTCCTGGGTCAGACCAGCTAGTTTCTGCCATTTAGGCTTCATCGTTTTCGATCGCCAATAAAACATTTTCGGTCGTTAAAAATGATGATTGGTGAACGCAAATATCGGTGAACCTGCACAAATGCGCAGCAACACCCGAGAAAATTCACAGCTCGCAAACTAACGGCAAGGGTGCAGATAAAGGCCCAGGCCACAATTTAGATATCTAGACCCACTTAATATATACACTTGTATGTTTAAAGAAAGGCTTTCAGTGTTTATATATATATATATATATATATATATATATATATATATATATATATATATATATATATATATATATATATATATATATATATATATATATATATATATATATATATATATATATATATATATATATATATATATATATATCCAGTGATAAATTTTAAATATTTCTACCTGTTTTTATAGTTGTTATTCTCCGGATGTCACTGAATAAAACTGGACAAAACAATACGTTTTCAAAGAAGTAAAAAGGTGACACTAAGATATAGTTCAGCTGCCGTCGGTGCGAATTAACATTTTTCTACGGTGTATGTACATGCGGTACGTACCAAATATTTTTACCTAGTATTTTATCTGGGTTTTACTGTCATGCCAACCAAGAGTGACAGTGACGTAATACTTTGTTTACAATTGCTAGGTAAAACACTAACGTGTACACTATACATTAGCTAATGCGAATAGATAGATCACATGTGTATTAATCCTATCCTGAGGATAGGATTAATACACAAGTGATCTATCGATTCTAAGTCTCTAATAACTTTGTAAACAAAACACTACGTCACTGTCACTCTTGGCTGACAGGACAGTAACTGTTTGTAAAAGTACCTGTTTATGGCTTTCCGCTCTACAAAGGGTTTGGATAATTTAGACATTGTTATCCCGGGTGCCAAAATCAAGGAAATGTAAAAAAAATTATGGTTTACCCTTCATGATCTTGGTCATAAGGTTTGATGCCTTTTTTGATAGATATATACTAGTAGTCAACAGAAATGGTGGGTGCATAAACATACCTATCTTGGGTTTAATTTATCTAAGTTGTTCAAATGTTGATATTTGCATACATTCAGTATATGCCTTAGACATTAAATCATGTTCAATAATATTCTGATGGTCACAGGTGTTACATACGTTACATTATTAATATTACTCCCTAAAAATCATGATATTGACTGTTATTGTTTGTTTTCGATGTTCCCCTTATAGGTTTTGAAGAGTTTCTTTCAATTTTATTTTATAAAAATGCTTAAAGTGTTTTCAAATATAGCCAATTTGAGTATTCTATCTACTTTTGTCTGTCAGCAACAGCTATCTGAAAACATAAAACCTCATGCAGGCTTCGTAGCAGGCTATTTACTGCATCAATGTAAAGGAAAGTAATTTAGACCAAGTAAGTCACATTTCTTTATATCTGCATATTACCCTTAAAGCACAAAATTCAGTGCAGCAAACTGCTAATAAATTTCAAATAATTAATCTTTACGATACCTGTTATATATATATTTACTTTAAAATATATTACTTTTGTTTACTTGACCATGGGCTGCCAAACGACATGTGGAGAGAGCGTTTTGTACATTAGGATTTTCTTAACCACATTATATAAAGACAAAATCTAATGTACATATATTAGCTCTTTATCAATTGGTGCATTACCATGCAACAGGCAAGTCCAATACGTTACCATTCAATAATAGGGAAACTCCTATTATAGTGTTATTATCATTTGTATTGTTTTCTTACATATCATCATGATCTTTAAATTGAATGCAGCTTACTAGCAGAATGATGATAATTAGTTTAGGCACCTGGTATTTCTGTAATGTACGTTACTTTATTTTAAACTATTAGTTTTGTGCAATGTTAGGACTAAATGAGTTCACACAGCGTGTAGTTGAAAATGAAATTGACTACCATGTCTAAGTTCTCAAAATTACAGATATCGTGTATATTGTCTTTTTGAACATATTATATGAATGAGACTCAACTTCAACAAAAGCATGGTTGCTTTAAAGGGAAAATACTGAAATTAAAGCACATATGATGCCATTAAATATGCTTTCAGAATCAATTAGGTGGGATTTATACTTATATATACTATGCACAATAAATTTGGCAATTGTTTTGTATGGGTGCGCCCATCCACATCGGATCTCAAGTTTCATTCGCTATCATGAAGATACAAGTACTGGTCATCTGACAAGAAATTACATTTAAAAAATACAGAATTACCAAAAGCAAACGGCCGTGCTAAAGTGACGTTAAATTTTAAGACTGGTGGTTAACGTGTGGATTTCTAATCCTTGGGGGGAGCTTAAACTATTTTCAAGCGATTGTTTGGTTACTGAAAACCAAAAAAGCATAGCAAATGCTGCACTTTTCTGAACTTTATCAGAGAAATAGAGGAAAGTGTTTTCAAAATTTGACATTTTTTGTTAATGCTTTTCGTTATCGCCTTTATACGGTGCTTCTAGTCGGGTTTCTTGAACCACATTTTAAAACAAGTAAAACTGTTTGATACCTTCCACTACATTCAAGAGAATAATGTTGAATGAAACATCTTCACGGCTACAGAGCACGAGCCGAAAGATAAATCTAACGTCACCTTTAACAGTAACTTAAGGTCTCAATCAACCATAAGATGAGTTACATTGTAAGCCTATGATATCTTTGTAGACTTATTCTCTGTTAAATTGAAACGCCAATTAACATTAGAAATTTAATCAAATGATGACTACATTTTGACGTCATTGATGGCAGCTGAATTTTTCAGCATGAAATCTCTATCACATATGTCATATAACCAATAGCTTTTATAGGCATATGATGCTTAAGGAAGATGAAAGACCACCAGACGAAAATATACATGCTTATTATTTTAGCATTACTTACTATGGATGTGAATTTTGCTTCCTGACCCCTCCTGCAATTTTTGCTCTCCCCAAATGCCTATTTAAAGGATGGCGTCTGTTAATTCGTGGTTTCATTTGCCTAAGATCCTGTTCTCGTCATTGCAATTGAAATTGTTCGATATTGCACATAGGTGAGCACAAAAAGATGCGAAACATAAGAATTGCTTAACTTATTGTGCATAGTATATTTATTTTTCTCAATCTAATTTGCTTCGAAAAAAGCTTAAAATGTTAATTTGCTTCTATTCGTGTGTTAAATGACATCTACAAGGCATTTTGCTCCACTGTCAACAGCTCAATTCAAATAACAAAATAAAGAGCATGAAGAAACATAGCTCCATCACCCATTGTATAAGCCATCAAATATTTGTTTAGATTACAATCTATGTTCATAACAATAAGGCACAAAGCCAACCTACAACTCTAAAAACTGAAAGTCATTCCAAGCAGAAGTCCAATTCAAGAAGTGAAACATCAAAAGTGCATTCATCCTTGTCATATGAAAACAATGAAGTATGTGGAAATCGTAATGGTAACTGTCTCACTTTTTAACACCCACTATGCATATCCTTGTGGTTATAATATCTTCGTATTTACAGCATGTACAGTTTGGTGTAAAAAATAAAATTTATGTTGGTAACGTATATAACAAAAAAAAATAATAAAGAATACTACTTTCTCATTGTTTTGCCTGGTTCTATAATTTTATGAAGCAATAAAACAGGACTGCATTTATTCTAAATTTCCATTTAAATAAATTTGAAACAGATACATGTCAGCTTATTTAGTTCGAATGTTTGTATTGATAAAATGATAAGACTTCAATAATCAGGACCTTGAGCTAAAAACTTTCTAGTATTATACTTTCCTGAAAGTATTGGCTATATAGCTTATCAGCTGGCTTTGATATTTTTAATTCAGAGGAACACTTTTAAATTTCAACTAATAATAAGTAATTATCGCAACGGCCATTCAGCCCTTAGAGCCAAGAATTACTCATAAAAATTTGTACCAACTCGTAAAACGATACCGTATTTAGGTACATTTTGACAGTTCATCGAATAGAAACAAAATTCATACTTATGCTACTGTCAACAGTCAGGGATATAACTTCTATAAGTTAAAATATATATCACTTGAGGAAGTTAAAATTGTGCATTTTCAACAATAATTTCTAAGTGATGCTACAGAAAGTAACTTATTTAAGTTATATCTGAAATTATTTAGGCCAAGGTCAAATTGCAAGCCGTCAACAATATAACTTATTCAGGTTAAAAAGTAGCTTATTTTCTGAACTTCAATGACCTTGCGTACTTATTTATAGACGATGCGTACAAAATATTATTGCATAATCGTAAGGTTATGTAATAGGTCTTTCAGATAAAATTACCCAAATGGCCGTGAAAATTGCGGTAACTCGGGAATATGAAGATGAAAAAAGACACGTTCACTCAAACAGGTTACTTTTGTTTTTGTTGAAAAAAAAGTTAACTGCTTTAAGTGATATATTTTTTAATTTTTGGAGGTTATGCACCTGACTGGTCAACAAATACTTTTATATAGCATATTCAACGAATGATATGCTATATCATACTAACATGTAGCGCAATTGACAACAGAGACAATATTATATCATTATCTGAGATGTATCATAATATTTTATTAAAGCAAAAGAAATATGATTTATTTAGTAGGCGATTGATATAAAGAGAACGACAGACAAATTAAATATTCTTACAAACTTATTTGTGATCACTGCCTTCCCATGAATGATACCCCTGATGAAAGCTACTCTCATTAAAGAATATGATATATTTCTTTTGGTATACGTGTTACTTTAGCAAATTTGACAGAACAAGGGAATTGTCCAAGTAAGGATGTTGCATCAGACTTATCATTTTTTATAACATATAACTGAGAAAAATTGGCAGACAATGTATTGTTTTTAAGCTATAATATAAAATTCTAAAAAAAGAAACTATACACCCATATGCACATAGCCTCTTAATTAAAACTCATACATTTTCTTTTGGACAAAAATGAGTATATAATGCCTATAAAACATATCTTCTCTTTTTAAATGAAATAAACTACCCAGTGATGTATAGTTTAAGGAATTAAGCAATATTTGTTTGTCTTTAACTTTGTCATATACGTGACCTATTAGAAATCGAACAACAAAATGATATTTAACACCAGAAAGTTTGATAAGTATTACTCTTAAATCGAGTGATATCAAAACGACAATCATAAGGTGTTTAAATCACTGCATCCTTAATTTCAAAATTTAAAGGGTCTAAACTTATATAACGTTTTATCCATGGTCATCTAATTGTACATCTTATAACTGACAAAGTATTTTTGTTAGAACATATCTGTTTGCAGCTTTGAAATGGGCAGTAAATGGTTGTTTAAATACGCTATCGTGAATTAAAATACCAGTTAATAATCTATCAACGGAAACAGTTTAACAAATTATCATGGAATTTAAGGATATTGCTGAAAATATAACGTAATTGACATTATGATGGACCCAAACAACATTTGCAAACATCAATTGCATAGAAAATAACATGTTCTTACATATTGCATAACTGTTTTGTTCATTTAAACTCTTCGACTGAAAAATGACAGTTTATTATCTATTTCTATTTCAATCCTAATAATGGCGGCCATCTTGAATGGTGGCCATTTTGAAGACTTTTGCCGGCCTATTTTTTACACCAACCTGGTCTGAAGACACTAACATATACCTATGCAAAACATGCATCAAAACTTCTGGCTAAGATCATGTTGGGTAAACAAAAAATTTGGATCTTGGCTCCTGGGCTATAGTTTAGATTTGTAATCTGACTATTCTATGGCCGGCCAAAATTGGGTCGTAAATTCGAACCCCGTTATGGATTAATAAATATTTTCGTGAAAATCATTCTCTCCCAACCTCTGGTTAAAGTGAAAAGTTGTTCGGAATTATTTCTTAACATGCTGGCGGCGACCTATGTCGTCTGCTGATGATCTTGGCAAACAGTTTGGACCCAGATCATAACGTCGGACCTGATCTGGATTCCAAACTGTTTGACATCTGATAGTGTTCCTGAAATAATTTTTGAAATAAGTTTATTTAAAAAAAGTCAGCAGACGGCAACAAAATCATACAAAGAAGTATGTACATAAACAGTGACCGTCGTGATGACTAGAATATATAAAGAGCAACGTGCCCAAACATATAACACCGTTCGTGTCATGGTCGCAAGTCCGACAGGGATATTGACTAAGCTTAAAATATTTGAAATTATAACTCACGTTTTTATCTGAAAGTCGAAATCCAAAGAAATATGTACTCAACTACATGAATTATAGATTTTATCTATAGATTTTTTTCAAAAATCGATCGCTGTCATTACACGTAGGCGTTAATAACAACATGGCCTAATTTATTATCCAAAACAGGACTTTTTGTTTGTTCAACGACGGATCAAATGCTTTTTGAAGATGGTTCAAATTCCTGGGGCGGGAATGTGGAGCAATTTTTTGCAAAATCGGATACAGCAGAACCTGCGTAAAACGGCCGCTCAAGAATAGACAAACAAAGATCTTAATGACAAATGGTAGCTTAATGAAGGTCAAAAGTATTGCAGAATGAGCATTCTGCAATACTTTAGACCTGAACTAAGCGATAATTGGTCTTGAAAATACATTGTCGGTCTTTTTGAGAGTTGCCGTTTTACACAGGTATTACTGTATTATAACTGTCATATCAAGTATACTAAGGATAACAAAATAACTCTACAGCCACTTTTATAATGGATTTTAGGAAACCAAATACATTTAGTATCATGTTTTTTTCTTTTATTAAATACAATTTCAAATTTATACCATCCAATCTGACCGTTAGCAAGAAAAGCCGGGGCACCGTAAACGCTTTGCTGATATCGCAAGCATAAATAACCTACCTGTACCTCATAGAAAACAGCTGCATAAAATGCATAACAAGCCTGCAAACTTTAGTTGAGTCGAGTAACGCTTCTGGGATCAACAAATATGTTATCAAATGAATAAAGTCAAAGCTACGCTATTTCTTTTGACCCTTTTCGTCATTAACGATTTCAGTGTGGAAAATCGTCTTTTGGAATGTTGAGCAAACATCTTGAATATTCAAATGAAGCAATAACCAATTTCACATGCCTTCCGTGCTATTCAGGCCTTCCGGGAGTCAAATGCACCTTTATCACATGACTAACTAAGCCAATCAAAATTTATCCTGTACAACGAGGCCAAGCACATTGCCAGAGCATCAAACTACCAGCAGTAATTATATTTTGTAAGCATGCAGTCTTGTATATTTTGCGTAGGATTTGCGGATTAGATGTAACCGATTTGTGCATACTTTTAATTACCTTGAAAACCAATTAACACGATCTGGCATTTGTTCACCAACAAACAAGTTCATCAAGTACCAATCATCCTTCAAAATCCAACCAATTCAGTAGGACTAAATTATAGCGGCACAGACCTATGAACATAATTCAACATATATGCCACCAAATAAGGTCACATTTTTTTTCTGATGAAGCACTGGTGTGGATGTTGGCTGGACAGCTTTTATTTATTTTTGACAGGGATGGTTCTTATCAATTGGAGCACACTTGGCTCTAAAACAGAAAAGCGAACATAATGTACCATTAGTATTTGGCACTTCCCATACATACTCTAAACAAACGCTTCTATAAACTATTCTGTAGAATCGAACATGTCAGCGGAAAATCCAAGTTACATAAAAGCATTTTTGACTCAAGCTGGCCTTTCTTCAATATCAACTGGATGAAATTTGACTTAACCCCCCGAAAGGCAGATGTATAGTCATATCCAGTATAAACATGTTTCACTGGTAAAGCTGAGCATATTGCTCTGACTAACATTTATCTTCCTCACATTCACATACTTGCGTGTGTTGGTCCTGTCAAGCCCGGTATTCATCCATACAGAAAAATCAAGTGAGTATGACCATGAAATATCACAATCACACACTGTAGACTTACCCACGGCACCGTAAGGGAGAGCTATATAACAATCACAAGCCACCAGGAAGACAAATAGAGTAAAACAACCAGCTTTCTCTTTCCCATTAAAGAGACTTAGTCTGCAACTATGAACAGTTTTCGAAAAAAATCTATTTTCTTTTTAAATCAATTGTAAAAGTAGAATTAAGTTAATGTTTTCACAATAAATCTGTTCACCATAGCTTAAAACTGCATGGAAAAGTGAATTATCTTATAAAAACAGGTGCCTTTCTCTTGTTGGTAATTATTTGCGTCCCTCCAATAATTAAAGACAGTTAATATTTAGCATAAATGCTGTTGTTTTGATACTGATAATTTGTTAAGATTTACGAAATTGGTCAAATATATACCTGATTTTGTTATTTTGCTGTGTTCTTAAAAAATAGAAACATTATTTCTAAAATTAAAAGATCAAAAGTTACAGACTATGCAGCTTTAAGATGATTGAAAAAAACTAGAAAGGATACATAGCAATGTATAACAAAACATGGATCAAGCACAGAACCCCACAATGGGAGCAACAATCAACAACGAATCATCAACAACAAAACCGCCGCCTTAGAACGGACAACCCTTTCTTGTGTTTGTATGGAAGAGCAATATTGTGAGAATATTGGTATAGATGCAATTGGCAACAATTCTGGGTTGAATAATTAGTTCACAAGCATGCTTTACATGCAAGACAATACAGGTATCAGCTTCTACATGCTGTCAATTCAGGACTAAGACACATTGACGTGTCATTTGTCCATCAAATACGTTGTATCTGTAGCAGACTTCGTCAATCCAAAATACAGCTCGCATGGCGTTAGCATGCTCATTTCGGCATCATCCTTCTGCCATTAATCGCAGCTGAGATGTAATGATTCTGATTTTAAAGCTTGAGTAAATTCTTTTGGCATGCGCTGTTCAGGTCCAGATACATTTACCTCTCCTTATACCAAAATATTATCCTCTCTGGTAATATAATAAATTGATAGATATCTAAAATTATTATATATAACATATAAATAGACATCTTTTGATTGGCCCAGATGCCTATCCACTGGAGTCCATAAAACTACATATCACATGGGCTGCTGGTTTTTCCATTTCAATATTAGTTACTAAAAATACTCTTCATAGAAACATTCCATAACAGGTGTGCTTTCAGCATGAAATTTGCATGATTTGCTGTGAATACAATTCAGTGAGTGACAGCAACACGAAATTCAAAAGCTTCGGTGTTTCATCATATACACACATGTAATTCAGGCTTTGATGTTGAATATAGTAATTAGCAGAACTCTTAAATGAACTAATGAATTCTTCCTTCTGGATTGATGCAATAAACTTGGAATGGATCATTGTATAATTCAAGGGGTCACAGGTTTTAATTTCTAAACAAAATTGCAGCTTTTTACCTGAAAATCATTTTTGTCTTAGCAAACAGTGTAGATCCTGATAAAATGCCACATTATGCGGCATTTAATCTGGATCTTCTCTGTCTGCAGTTGTAATTACAAATAAGGTATGCATTCATTCCTCTTATAACTGAATGAAATCAGTTAGCCATCATGTAAAAAAAAGAAATTCAAGACTGTCCAAGACAAAGTCCATAGCCAAGATTTTGTTGTTGTTGTTTTTGCTTTTTTTCTTTAGAGAAATTATATAATAAAACAATTGTTTTCTATTGAGGCATTGGACATGATATGATATCGACCTGAGAATACCAATATTGACCTCGGCTCCGCCTCGGTCAATATTGGTACTCTCAGGTCGATATTACATAATGTCCAATGCCTCAATAGTCAATAATTGTATAGTGTCACATGCAAAATCTACACGATTTGCATGTCTGACAAGACGAGACAGAGTCACATTTGCCACACCACCAAAAGTTCAAGACAAATCTACATGAGACTGTACCAGGATCATTCCATCTACAATACAAATAACTACATTACTGGGAGCATCTGTGATTATCATCCTCTCGAGCTTACTGTAAATAGTTGTCAGTTGATATTTTAAGTCCATCATTATGAGCAAAAATCAAAGGAACGGATGAAAGGGGATAATCAAACACCCTTTTAAGATCTAACGTTTAAACTGTTTGTTGGCAGATAAAGTGAGTGGCCAAACAAGTCTCTTGTTCCCTGAAGTTCTTTCTTCATCTTCTTGTCTTGTGTCTGAATTTTCCAGACAAAGCATTGGATGCAAATGATTTTACTTTTCGTCTGCGAATAGGTTTTTCAAATTGGTCACCATAAGGGAGCATGCTGTATTAAACTCTTCATACCATTGTTGTCGCTGTGTCTGAGTTGCTAAAATGCTCCCTGCAATGTTCTCAGATATCACCTTACATGTGAAATGCAGTAGAGCGAAGGGAAAAGGATCCATAGTAGCCCTGATCCCAGTGATAAGCACTCACCGATCATTCTTGCACTCAACGATTTACTGAATAGATGGAACATGATTTTTTCATTCTTCGGATTTTCGTCAGATATAGTCCCTCTCTCCAGCATTGCACACGCAGATGGGTGTGTCTCGTGGGTGTAAAGAAAGTCTAGGTGATATTTCGCCATTCATTGAGCATAATTAGGACAACGTGTAGCAAGAATATTGCACACAATTTACCTAGACAGACAGTGAAACGTTTTAAATCATTTGTGGTGCACACTATGTTGTAAAGAAGATAGAGCTCTACAAGGTCAATGCACATAATCCAGAAGGCTGCTGTTTTATAGTTGTACCCTGACCTAGTAAGATCGGTGTACAGCTGATGCCTTGTGACTTTTGTTGTTCTGTGGCTCTTCCTCGTGGTGTTGTGGTTTGGTTTGCAGGGAGTAATTGTGGTATTTCCTGATCATTCTCACGTTTTTATAGTCATCCTTTCCTTTAAGATTCAGCATAAAAGTGGGATAGGCGTTATCATGCAATTCCTAAAACATATAATATAGGTCATGTGGAATATTGCCCAGCACAGTCTGGTCAGTCGTGGCTGGCCATGTGGTGATAGCTGAACATACAGTTTACAGCTTAGAAACTACAGGACAATAGGCCTGGGCAAATAGCAAGGCAAAATTAGTCTTATCTGAGCACATTTTATTCACATTAAAAGGAAAAGGAACTTGAAATAAACCTATATTGAACTGCAAGAGCCTTTGTGTCTCTTTCTCACGGTGCCGTGGGTTGGCTGTGGAATTTCTTTGCCAGACTCTATCGTTTTTTACAACTATGATAGTTGTTGGTGACAACACCATTGTATTACATTAGATTGAACTACAAATCTGCCATACCTTAAACAAATTAATAATTATCCGATTACCACGGACAAAAGTCAGTAGTCTTCACGGGCTTATAATTTGCTATATTTTAGTGTTAGAACACTTCCTTGGCATGTCTTATTCTTTTTTATATTGAACATTGATTATTATGTATTATTTGCTGCCAAAAGGTGCATTTTACTACTAATATTACATGGTTTAAATTATAAAGGATACTCCCCCCTCCATTTGAATAGCGTTACTTTGTGATATTGCCTACCCCGGGGGTAGTCCGTTGCGCATAGCACTTTTGCGTACCAGCAGATGTTTTTAAGAGTTTGATTTTTAAATTTATCACACGTTTCTGCATAAGGAAAAATCTTCAATCCTTTTGGTTAAACCTATTGTAGGCGCTTGGACTAAGACTTTTATCGGCAATTTGCAGTATTTTAACATAAACAATTTATTTTAACATTTTTTTATCTACTCAGAACTGACCTAGTAGCATATTTTTTTTAGATAAAGTTTATAGTAGAATAGTTCTAGATGATGCATCTCTTGTACGCAAAATTGTAAATATGATGTTATCCATCAATTCAGACGTGTGTTTTGGGTGCTTATTGAGACGGTTCTTATGAGTACCCACAACAACATATGTTTGAGTTGGGAAATGATTTCAATCAGAGGGTAACCATAAACCATAAAAATACTCTTATCCGGGGGAAAGAAGCTGTGGTGAGGGGAAGCTTTAGTAGCTTAATTGTGATATAAAAGTATCATAGTATTCCTAACAAGCATACTGCTGTACACATGATATAACCATTTAGAAACCAGAGTACATTGCTAATCCAGATAAGCTGTAATCCGATTAACTGAAATTTTTACCAGGAATTATTTCTGTGTAAACAATTATTTAATCATTTTAAAGCTGGCGAGATCTCTCTAAGACCAGTGCTTACTGCCATCCAGTTTTGAAGTCCAGTACCAAATAATGCTTGGGGATCTCTGTCTCTAAGAATTCCTTTCAGGCAATTAGAAATTCTTATTTTGAATCCTTTATCAGTGTTGGTTTATAAATGCATGTGTGCTTAAATATATATTGTGGTTGGCATGCTACATCACGGAATACATATATAAAACTCCTTTTATACAGATTGAAATCAGCCTCGGACAACCCCCTTGCTTTTCTACCTTTTAAAATGAAATTTATGAGATCCAGTCAGTGGGATTGTTGTTTCATCTTTTTTGTCTGGAATGAATTGGCTTGCTACCCTGGTCCTCAGAAATAAGAATGTTTTCTTCCTAAAATTGTCGTTTCTATAGCCTGTGTTATTCAAAAATTTAATCAATTGTCATGATAATAAATTGCATTTGATTTAAGTTTACACTCGAATTAACAACATTATATTTTATGAAACAGAGAAACAGACTGCCACCCTTCTACCCAATTCCTTTTTTACCCCTAAAACTTACTTTGTTCCTCATTATCCAACTATTACATTCCCTAGCTTTGCTTACCAATAATATTTGTGTGTCTCAGTTGTTGCTTATATTGTTATTCTTTGCTCCAATACATAAAATGGATAAATTTATCCCGATAATAAAAAGTGCTGACCCTTATCAGCTTATCTGGATCTACACAGTTTTGAAGAAAATAACAAATAAACACAAAACAACCAAACAAGGCAATGCAATTTTGACAAAAAAAAGAAACAATATACACGCATATTTTAGGCTTATAAGGTTGATTATGGTATGATTCAATTAATGTATAAGAGTCTGGATTATAAGGGGGTATGTTAAAATTTTACTTTATCAATAAATATTAGTGTGTGTGTGTGTGTGTGTGTGTGTGTGTGTGTGTGCGTGCGTGCGTGCGTGTGTTTTCATTTTCTTTTATTTTTTTAATTATTAGATCTATCTTTTTGAAATTTTCTTTAAAAGTAAAGTTTTCAATTATCAAGAGAATTAATGGTAATTTATTTCAGAGAAACAAGCAAAAAATAAAGAACATTGGGGAACTGGGAACAAATAAGATAACAGGGGAAAAGTTTTAATTACCCCTTTAGGTTGCTTAATTATAAACGCCATGTGTTTCTGAGTAGATGGCATCATGATACATGGTGGGGCAGGGGTGGGGGAAGGAGATGTGTGTGTGTGGGGGGGGGGGGCGGTGTGAGGCCCTCCAAGGGTTTTTGTCGAGCAGGGAAAAGGTATTTATTTAGTAGAGCAGGAAAACAAAGACCAAATTTTGAGGGGGACATGAAAACATAAACATTACTGAGGCACAGGGAACTCAAGAAAACAAAGGTTCGATTTTGGGGAAACAAGTCTGGGGAAAATGTACATCCCCCATGAGGGTCTCGATCGTAAGTGAATATTTGGCCAAGGTACGGGGTCATAGACATTATAGTTCCTGACATGGGGCGGACGTTTGAATGGTGGCATTAAGGAAAAGGGGCAAAAGGGGAAGAAGGGAACATAAAATTAAGGTTTTCTCATTTCATAGCAAGGGGAACAAGGGTAAAGCCTTTTTTCAGGCGAACAAACAAATTAAAAAAGAAATCTTACCCCAAGGTCCCAAGATAAGGAATTTAAACTCTACAATTCTTCGCCTTTTCACAGAAGAATATGTATTGGCATTATTCCTTTAGAATCACATTTTATAGGTATCGATGACAACACATTTACTGTAATATTTTAGAGCTTTGTCCCGCCCATTCTTACTTAGAATTGCCAACTAATTGTGCCAGCCTTTCACGACCAATAACATGTTAACTACACACGTTTAAAAGTAATTAATGATGCTGTTCGATAGAATGGTCATTTCTGATAAAAAAAAATGCTGTTTCCAATACGTTCAGCAATGTACCTACAAAATATATGACACGAATAATAGCCAAGGTGGGTCGCCAGTCGTTAATTCCACCTCAACTGCATATTTTAATACATATTCAACTTGTGTATGGAAAAATGAAACTCACAATTTTTGAAGTATTTGGTAGTGTCCTATAGAAAAGACAATAAAATATTTTTTTCAAGTTGTTTTCTTTTGTTCTTACATCGTTAGTTTTGTGGCCAAATCCAACAAGTTTACGAGTCCAAACAATAAGCCCAATCATCACATACCAAATACATTAGGTATAACTTCAATTTGTTTTAGAAGATGTGTTGTATGTCATATAAACTAATAATCGACTATTTGATTTAATGCTCTTGATAGTAAAAATATGTATGAAGCCGCTTTTTATACTTTTAAAACTGAAAATAAGCTTTATAATATATACGAGACATTTGCGTTTGAGCTTATCATGTTTCCATAGAACAACACAGAGTAGATATTATCTTCAGAAATTACAAGTGCTGTATTGTCCTTTACGTTAAAAGGTAAATTGAAGCTTACAGTTTGATAGCACAATCATTATCAGCGTTTCTTGATAAACATACATTTAAATTTTCTAACTAACGAGACCTAACTACAAATCCAACAATAGTTGGTTTAAATTACATCAATTATATTCGATTTTGGCTAATTTTACCCTATTGCGTCATTTAATACAATCCTATGTAGTCATTTCATACGTCATAAGCAGAAAATTTACATATTTTGGGAAATAGTTTGTGAGGGTAAAACTATACACTGGGTAACTATTTTACAAAAATTATATGATTATTTGTTGACAGAGGTATTGCTTTTGCTCGCAACACTATCTGGATATGTCAAAGCGATAGATATAAAAGCGTGTCGTGTGAATGAAGTTCAAGCTGACTGTATTTTCTATGGAAAACAAATCGTCTCGTACATTAGACAAAAATGTCCCGAAAATTAGAAATAAAGGGTGTCTTACCAAATTAGGCAACATTTCTTTTAAATAAAAAAAATGTCTAAAAATAGCCTTGTTCAAAAGCTTATAAGTCAGTTAATTGCATATAATATAGGCTTAAGCAATATTAAGCTGATGACCTGGCCTTGAGATTATAAAACTTCTTCTCAAGCTCAACTGAAATGAGCATGAAATTCATCCTGATCATAAATGTTAACTGTCAACAAATGTTGGCCTTCTATTACCATAATAACCTATATTAGCGGGGAAAATACAACATCTGAGTGTTTAAATGTACAGCAAATCTACATCTTTCAGCACATCGGTGGAAATATCATGGCATGATAAAAGTTTATAACCTCGGGACCAGGAATGACCAATCAGAGTTATCAGTGTATTTTGGAACGGTTGCAGGATCCTTATTGTACGAAATGAAGATATTTAGTGTATAGAAACAAGAAATTAGTTTATACAATGGTTAAACATGTGCAATTTCCTAATTTACGAGTCACAACTATTTCATTGTTTTTATTATTTGGATGTTTTAATTTAAGATTAGGAACAATTACTTCTTTGGGCACCAGAAAGTAGAGTTTTCAAAAGTATTTGTTTTGCCGGGTAAATAAAAAGCCTATGGCAAAAAAAGTTGATGGTTTATGGTTACCCTCTGATGAAAAGACAACAACTTTCAAGAACGCACTAATAATGTGTCATCTAAAAAGACAATGCAATTGGCGTTCGCGCGTGTTTTGCATGTCAACTAGAAACAGTCTATGTTTGATTGCATGTACAAACCCTTCTACATTATTACTACGATTAGGTAGGTTTAAAACAAATTGAGATGAAAGTTTAATTTACAAGACATTCTATACTAATTTACGAGTCAACTTTTGTATGCAAAATAGGAACTTTCCTTGATTTTTAAGAATAAAATTTGCTTTAGTTATGTATCCTATAAACACATGGCATGTGTTTATCGTGTCCTTTGTGGATTGTTCTCTTTTGTGTGTTTAGTAAGACTAATGTAAAGAAATTGTTCTGAAAATAAGCATTTTTCTTAAAATGGAGGTTGTTTTATTATAACTATTTTCAGAATACACTTGCAGGTATACTTGCAGAACTTATTGATTCATATTGTTTAATGTCAAGGCAAATACAGACTATCGAATTTATATTTATATAGATAACTTCTAAGCAGTCTTTGTGTCTTAGGTAATGACACCCTTCTTTAAAAATCTTTCATTTTTCGCATGTGACACCAACCATTTGGATACATTAATACCAAATTTCCAATGAAGCTCAACATTTTTTCTTTTGGAATAGAATCAGGCAGGTTCACTATCAATTGATGGTGAAGACTGCTATAACATTGGTAAAAGTTGAGAAATCGTCACCTCTGTAAATACTCAACTGAAAGATGGACGTCGCTAAGATGAATATGTTCATATTTATTTTATCAAAATCGGTTCGGTAGACAAAAAACCCGTTCCATTATATACTGAGGGAAAAAAGTTAACCATAATACTTTGGGGATTCACATTTTAAAAGAAATAGGATTTTAAATTACATAATATCAAAAATATATGTTGACAAACGTTTAGGAGTACGATGAAATTAACCCGTTGACATTTCACATAACGTGAAGTCCAATTTGAAGCCCCCTTGCTTAAACAGCTTATCTGGCAATAGAGCGAATATTTTTTTTGCTAAAAGTTGCATTTTTCCATCAAATGTTTAGACGTAAAAGCCAAAAAATGAAAACCGGTTTAAAACTGAATGTTCTGTTTACCAATTTCGTACTGTTTTCAGTTGAAAATCGTATTTGTTCAAATTACCTCCCTTTCAATTGAATAGTGTTTGAAATTAAAATGTTCAGCAGATCAAATCCTTGCTATTAAATCGGAATTTGTTCCTTTTGATCTCTTGCGGGTAGCCATTAGATCATTTTCAAACAACTGACATGTTTGCGCACCTGCTAATAAAATATATCTAATGCTTAAAAGATCGCCTATGGGAAAACCCATTATAACTAATTGCTAAACGTTTTCCCTCAGTGTATTTTAGGGCATGTATTTCATTAATGGTGGTGCATTTCAGAGCTTGATTTCGTTGCAAAGACATATGCATAAACGCCTTTAAAAAATGAAAATTAGCGATTAAAGGTCGCAGAATCTAAATATATAGCACGAATACACTGCCATTTAGTACAAATTTAGAATCAATAGCTTACAAAGTGACTTTTTAGCGCCACGTGTCGGCCGCCATTTGGAGGGAATATTTAGCGCCGCGCATTTTTACAAGTTTAAAATACTTTTACTCAAAACACGCTCTCTGCATTCCTACTGTAAATACCTCAGATAAACAGCCATGTTGACGTATCCAGCAAAGCAAGAGGTCTAAATTTTGGCCTGGGTCTTCATATAGGGGAGACCGGGGTAAGTTGGTACGAAAATGTGCTGAGGTATATAATCGTTTACTATAAAAAATTATTCTATTTGGGTTGTGTAGCTAGTATAATCATATTTCTAACTTATTCTATCGTTTTTCGCACAGAAAATGATGAATTCGGATTTATATAGCCAATTTCTGATTTATATAGTGTTTTACGACATATGAACATGCCGGCCATCTTGGTCATGTGACCGAAACCATTTGCATAAATTGTCATTTCCCTGCCCTAAGAATTCTTCACATCAAATTTGAGATCAGTTGGCCAAATGAAGTCTGAGAAAATCTGCTTTAAAATATTGATGGGAATCTAATATGAGTGACCTCAAGTGAAAGGTCAAAGTTCAACCCTGACCTTTGGGACTTATTTATAGTAATTTTCTCATTAGGTTAAACATATGTAGTGATTATAATACATTTAAAAATCGAGTTTTCAAAAAGTTTTCCATTTAACTGCTTTAGGAGACAAAATTTGATCAAGTAGGTCAAGGTCAACATCGGTTCATCATTTGAACAATCTTGGTAGGCCCCGATTCCCAAATGCCACATACCAAGTCCAAAAGTCATCGGTCTTGTGGTTCCAGAGAAGAATAATTTTAAAGGGTTTTTAGCTCACCTGAGCCATTGGCTATTGTGTCATGGTGAGTCATGGTGAGCTATTGTGATCGTTGAATGTCCGTCGTCCGTTGTCCGTCGTCCGTCGTGCGTCTTGTGTCGTCAACAATTGCTTTAAAAGACAACTCCTCCTAAACTACTGGCTGGATTTTTACCAAACTTAGCAGAAATGAACCTTATATGGCCCTCTTTCAAAAATTGTTCAAATGGTTTTGTTCTGTTGCATATCAAGGTCACACATGCTAAAAATAGATTTTCAAGATGAAAACTTTAAAAATCTTCTTGTCTGAAACCACAAGGCATAGAGCCTTGATATTTGGTATGTAGCATTATCTAGTAGTCCTCTACCAAGTTTGTTCAAATTATGCCCGTGGAGCTAAAAATGGCCCCACGCCGGAGTCACATGTTTTACTTAGGCTTATCTAGCAGAAATCAAGGGCGAAGATCTGATACCAGTAAATGCATTTAAGCCCCCCGTTGGCTTTGGCTGCTGTCCGTTCTAAGGCGGTGGTTCTGTTGTTGTTGACTTTTTTGTTTATTGTAACTCCCATTGCGGGAGTCTGTAATTGTTCTATGTTTTGTTGTATGTTACTTTATGTCCATTCTAGTATTGCAATCATCTTGATGGGGAAGAGAGAGCTGGTTGCTTTGCTTAATTTGTCTTCCTGGTGTCTCGTGATGGTTGAGCGGCTCTTCCTCGCGGTGCCACAGGGTTGTCTGCGGTTTGTGATTGTGGTTTTTTTCCTGATGAAATCATGCCCCTTGGGCCAAAAATGGCCCAATCCCAGGGTCACATGTTTTACGTAGGGTAATGTGGTGAAAAAAAAAAAAATCTTCTTGTCTGAAACCATATGACATAGAGCCTTGATATTTGATATGAAGCCTCACCTGGTAGACCTTAACCTAGTTTGTTCAAATTATGCCCCTGGGGCAAAAAATGGCCCCAGCCTGGGGGTCACATGTTTTACATAAGCTTTTATAGTGAAAAACCTGAAAAAATCTTCTTGTCTGAATACATATGGCCTAGAGTCTTGATATTTGGTATGTAGCCTTACCTAAACCTCTACCAAGTTTGTTCAAATTATGCCCCTGGGACCAAAAATGGCCCCACCCTGGGGTCACATTTTTTACACAGGGTTATATAGTGAAAAATATGAAAAAAATCTTCTTGTCTGAAACCATATGGCCTAGAGTATTGATATTTGGTATGTATTATCACCTGCTAGACCACTACCAAGTTTGTTCAAATCATGCCCCTGGGGCCAAAAATGGCCCAATCCCAGGGTCACATGTTTTACATAGGGTAATGTGGTGAAAACATGATAAAAAAATCTTGTCTGAAACCATATGACATAGAGCCTTGATATTTGATATGTATCCTCACCTGGTACACCTCTACCAAGTTTGTTACAATTATGCCCTTGGGGCCAAAAATGGCCCCAGCCTGGCGGTCACATGTTTTACATAGGCTTATATAGTGAAAAACACAAAAAAATCTTCATGTCTGAAATCATATGGCCTAGAGTCTTGATATTTGGTATGAAGCCTCACCTGGTAAACCTCTACCAAGTTTGTTACAATAATGCCCCTGGGGCCAAAAATGGCCCCACCCTGGGGTCACATGTTTTACATAGGCTTATATAGTGAAAAACATGAAAAAATATTCTTGTCTGAAATCATATGGCCTAGATTCTTGTTATTTGGGATGTAGCATGACCTGGTAGACCTCTACCTAGTTTGTTCATATTATGCCCTTGGGGCAAAAAATGGCCCTACCCCGGGGGTCACATGTTTTACATAGGCTTATATAGTGAAAAACATGAAAAAATCTTCTTGGCTGAAATCATATGGCATAGAGTCTTGATATTTGGTATGTAGCATCATCTGGTGGACCTCTACCAAGTTTGTTCAAGACAAAAAATTGCCCCGCCCCAGGGGTCACATGCTTTACATCGGCTTACATAGTGAAAACATGAATAAATCTTCTGGTCTGAAACCATATGGCATAGAGTTTTGATAATTGGTATGTAGCATCACCTAGTGGACCTCTAACAAGTTTGTTCAAATTATGCCCCTGTGGCTAAAAATGGCCCTGCCCCGGGGAGCACATGCTTTACATAGGCTTACATAGTGAAAACATTAAAAATCTTCTAGTCTAAAACCATAAGGCATAGAGTCTTGATAATTGGTATGTAGCATCACCTAGTAGACCCCTACCAAGTTTGTTCAAATTATGCCCCTGTGGCTAAAAATGGCCCCGCCCCGGGGGTGGGGGGGGGGGGGTGGGCACATGCTTTACATTGGGTTACATAGTGAAAACATTCATAAATCTTCTTGTCTGAAACCATAAGGCCTACAGTCTTGATAATTGGTATGTGTGGCATCACCTAATGGACCTCTACCAAGTTTGTTCAAATTATGACCCTGGGGCCGAAAGTGGCCCGGTCCCAGGGTCACCAGGGACATGGCCAGCTTTCAATAGATACAACTCAGGTGAGCAATTTAGGGCCACTTGGCCCTCTTGTTACCATATATGGGCATGGTGGCCATCTTGGCCATGTGACCAAGACCATTTGAACAAACATTTGTTCTCCCATCCTAAGGAGTCTCCATATGGAATTTGAGTTCAATTGACACAGTTTTTTTCCAGAGGAAAAGATCTTCGATAATGTTGACGGACGCCAGACGGACGTCGGAGTCATAGATATACTTTTTGCTCAAGTCGGAGCATTCGGCTCAGGTGAGCTGATAACGCTTAAACGAACATTAAATGAATACAATGAGCTGCGTAATTTCTACTTCAATATCATATGACTTGAAAGCTCTACCTTTTGTTAGTGTTGTGATGCAAATGTTTAACCTCTGTTCTATTCAAATTTCTCTTAGCATAATTGTTTGAATCTGTGAGTTGTATTTGCGCATTACCCGGTCATGTAGGTCTGGTAGCTAGACTTAAATCAGTCTGCTCGGCTCCAGAGACTAATCAGATTTATTGAAACATTGCCCGTAGCATTTTTTTTTCTATCATTTGATGTGAGACTGCATGTATGTGCAGGCTAGTCTGTTTCTTTGTTGTTAAAACAGCAACAAAGTTTGGGGTTTTCATTTCGCAGTCTATGCAGCAACAGTAAAACCTGAGTAAAACGGTCACTCTCAAAAAGACAGAAAATTGGTTTTCAAAACCAATTATGGCTTAATGCAGGTCAAAAGTACTGCTGACTTTTGACCTTCATTAAGCTAAGAATTTGTCATTAAGATCTTTGTTTTGTCTTTTTTGAGTGGCCGTTTTAAGTAGATTTACTGAATCGACTAGCATTTATGGGACAGCATCAGAGTTTGGTACTTATCACAAAGGCTGCTGCTTAAATGCACAAAGTATGGATGTATATGAAGCATCTGACTAAATTTTGAAGCTCTATCCTAACTGGATATGCCAGCATGGGCATTAAACCCATTTGTGCCCAGTGGCATTCTCCTCTCTTATCAACTGGACCAGTCAATTTCCGATTTAAGGGTTGTTGAGTGGTATATTTTTATTTTCATTGAAATTCTAGTAGAACATTATGTAAGAAAACAGTGGAGATCTGATCAGACGCCGCATTTTTGCGGCCTCTGATCTGGGTTAACACTGTTTGCCTATGCCCTACAAAAAGGACGCTATTCTTGGGTTACGGAGACTTTTGCCTATATGCGATACGTAAGTTCAAAATATTTTATGTGCCTTACGAAGTATTTTTATTTTGCCTTTCCATCCATACAATGTGAAGGTATAGTCTATCTGATAATGATGGATGAAAGCGATCCCCATCAGTAAGGGGCGGATTAATTTTGGCACCTCGTCGCGAAAAAAGCTATTTTGGGGATTTCCGTCCAGGTAAGGCCCAATCTGGCCTTCTCAGCTACAGAGACAAGCTAGAATATTGAAATTTGGCATAAAGCATCTTCAACTATCTTACTCTTCAGGGTGAGAATAACAAAGGCGCTGATCAGACTGCGCGGAAGCTCGTGCAGGTCAGTGCCTTTGTTATTCACATAAATCAATGTCAGGTTTTCTTGTGACGTGACCCAAATGGTTTATTTAATTGGTCAAAGAGGTGCTGTTCCAATTAGGACAAAGTAAGGAATAAATAAAATTAACTAAGTTACAGTGACTGTGATATCTTCAAAACATCAATAACATTAACATAATATCAAATCAACTTTCATTAAGTAATACATGCATGTACATTATAAAAATAACAGTAACAATTCAATAGTATTTAAAACAAAACATGCCCGTGCACAACATTTTGGTATTGATCTCATTTTCAAGCAGTGAAGATGAAGGCGACTATGTGCATATGCGCAGACTCGCCAATGCCTTCGCTGCTCGCATACACAAAATGTGGATGAAGTCGTAGATCAAATATCTATAGTCGGGGAACCAAGGTAGAAAAAATGCTAACCCTTGCACCCGAAAGGTATACAGCTGGATTTTGTATGGTTGCTAAGCTAATTCTATGGTGTATCTGAAACCAGTGTATAGCAGACTCGATCAACTTGCATAACACCAGAGCAGTCAACTTTCTACGGAAGCCAAGCAAGAACATGTCCAAATATTATTTTTCAAAATGTTATGTATTTTTATTAAAAAAGTTCAGGATTGAAAAATATTGAGTTTATATAATAATACAACATCGGCGTAGACCTCAGAAACAGTGGTGGCCATCTAAGAATTCTGCTTATTGATTTTAAAGCATGTAGATTAGGGCACCCCCATTTTGAAATTATTTTTTGTAGTTCTTTTCTTCAAATCTCATTAAAACTGCATTTATTGACCCAAAATGTATTTGATAACTATTTATATATCGCTTGGAAGCATTTCTCGTAAAAGAATGTGTGCTTACTTATTCACTTTTTCCCTCCTGTTGAGTAGTTAGAATTGCATATTTTTACATAAATAAATAAATTTTAAATTGAATGTGTTTAAACACTGCATACAGTTAGACCGACGTTTGGGACATAATTTAAGACAATTTATTTTAATTTCTATGGCAAACTAGAAAAGGTAGCTGAAAACTAAAAATATGAAACCACGATAATTTGATACTTAGTGATTTAGTTCATGCTAGCGGATGCGTAGTTACATACCATGACAACTTAAGAGCAGTTTAATAACACATAAATGAAATTTATCAAGGTTTAAAGTATGTTTATCTTCCATATTTACAGCAGCTCTGAAACAGAGGGCCATTGTAGAGACCAAGGGGATTTTTATCTACTGAAAACAATAGTTTCATTCAACAGTGGTAAAAGAAATATGAAAAACTCGTATAACTATTACCATATCACCATGGAAAACCTGTCTGTCCCCGTCTGAGATGCAGAAATGTAACCGAATAGTACTTGTAAAGACAAAAATGTCCCTAAAAAGATTATTTTGGTGCACAATGTCTGCCCATACTTTTAAATGCATTTGATAGTGTATTATTGTATTATCGAACAGTCAAACGGCTTCTCATACCAATCCTCCAGATAAGAGTGCGTAATGGAAAATTAGTTTTGTTTTTTCTCAACCAAAACATATGTTGTGGGTACTTAAATGGACCTATTAAATGAGACGGTTCTTTTGAAGACCAAAAGCACGCGCTTTAACTTATTGATAAGGGAAACATCACAATTTCTATGCTATGAAAGATTGCTTAACATGACCTATGTGGCATACAAAATGCATTTCCCCGCGAAATGCAATTCTTGTCGCATTGCTATACAGTGGTTTCATATCAAGCACTATTAAGACTATTAGTATACAAAATTCCAGCCGTATACCTTTCGGGTGCAAAAAAGTGTGTTTTTGCACGATACGTGACTTTGGTTCCCCGACTACTAGCACTTCTGGATAATTCAAGATGATTGTTTATCAGAGGCATAAATATTAGACCTCGAGCCCCGCTGTATACGTCAAGATGGGCGTTTATTAGAGGCATAAATATTAGACCTCGAGCCCCGCTGTATACGTCAGGATGGGCGTTTATCAGACGCATAAATATTAGACCTCCAGGCCCGCTGGATATGTCAGGATGGGCGTTTATCAGAGGTATAAATATAAGACCTATAGCCCCGCTGGATACGTTAAGATGAGCTTTTATTAGAGGCATAAATATTAGATCTCGATCCCCGCTGGATACGTCAGGATATGCGTTTATCAGAGGCATAAACATTAGACCTCTAGCCCCGCTGTATACGTCAGGATTGGCGTTATCAGAGGCATAAATATGATACCCCCAGCCCTGCTGGATATGTCAGGATTGGCGTTTATCAGAGGCATAAATATATGACTTCTAGCCCCGCTGTATACGTCAGGATTGGCGTTTATCAGAGGCATAAATATTAATCCTGTCAGGATTGGCGCTTTTGTTTGTTTGCTTGTCCTGATTCCTTGTATCCCTATCAACAATTGTCAGGTTTGTTGGGATGGGTCTTCCTGGGTTGAACCAGTGCTGAGTAGCAGATATAGTGTCTTGCTTAAGGACACAGTGTTTCTGCAGAAAGTGATACTTGAACTAGCAACACTTCAATCCTCAGTCTAATGCTCTACCAGCTGGAGCCGATGGGCATTTATCAGAGGCATTTGGGCATATGTAATAAATAGAGGATCTTACATAAGTATCATGTTTTATTGAATTTATTATACGAGTTGGGGAAAAGAGAAATGCGAGGCTTGCCGAACATTTTATCTCTTTTTCGCAACGAGTTTAACAAATTCAATAAAACAAGAGCACGAATGTTAGATTCTATTTATCATATGACAATAAGATAATTTTGAAATTTCATTTTTGACGTAAAAACGTTCAAATTTTGTCATTATGTACGCAACCTTGTTATGGACGTCATAACGTTTCCCGAAAATCTAAAAACCACTAGAGGTTTATAGATTTTATTGCATGGCGTTATTTCACTCCCAGACGCCACGTCATGTGATAAATACCAAAATCTCATGCGCTGGCCAAGTTTATTTTCCTAAATCTATTTATAACTGCTATATCAACTGGAAATACTATCTCTCCACGTGTGCAGAAACGACTTATAAAGTGATGTTCTGTGATAGCCAAGATTGTCAATAAAAACAGATTAGCAACGTATATAAAAAGAGCAGACAGAAATGACCTGTCTCGCTTAACATTAATGTATTTCCAGGTTATTAGTGACCCCCGTTTTTCTTTTTTTAAACAGCTTTAGATTGAACTTAGAAGAACGGCACTTAGCATGTGGATTTAAATGCACACCGCGTAACTAAAACTTATTTTTGGGAGACGACCTTATTTGTAACTGAAGCCCCAGTCCCCTGTACAAAAGAATAACTTAGTTGTTTTTTCTTGTGAATATACCTATGTGTACCCCAATAGATACACGTGGTATATTTGCATTGCCATGATGATATGTACTAGCCTACAGGACTATCTTTATCCTATGATTCAACGAAAATCTATTTTGCAAACCTCACTCGTCATAATTTTGACTCACACACGCACGCACACACGCAATTGTAAAAGTCTATAGGGGTCCTAGACCGTGCCCTACTGAAAGCAGGCACATATAAGGCTTTAGCATGAAACATGCATGTACATTTCAATTCATTGACTCTTTTTGCCTACGCGGTAATTTGTCTTGATTTTGTCGTCTGCTGATATTTTTTCAAAATCAGTTTGTTCCTTGTCGTTGCTTTTTCTAAATGATCTTTCGGGAATATCAGTAGAGTGCTAAGCAGTTTGGATCCAGATCATGCCCGACGTTTTGTCGGGCCTGATCTGGGTTCAAATTGTTTGCAAAGGTAATCAGCAGACGACACTAGTAAGTAAAGAGTTTATGACGACAATTCAAGTTTAGAGAGTTGACGAGAAATAGCGAATTAGGGATATACATTAAACTTAAAGAGCATCAACTATTTGCCTGCTAAAGCTTTTTCGCTGAACCGCTTAACTGTTTTACCGAAGGCAAGTTAAGGTAAAATGTTTGGCATTATCTGGATCCATACTGTTTGATAACCCACTTGTATTCCTGAAAGACATAGTTTTAGGAAACAAAGATCTCGAAAGGAAATTCAGCCATTGTTTAAGGTTCAGACAATACTGTTACTTGGATCGTTTTTTTTTTAACTCAGGCCATTTCAATGCATCGCCTTTAGATGTACAGTGAAGTTTTTGAGTCAGTATAAGCAGTGAATCATAGCTTAATGCACAAATATTGTGCCAGTTAAGCAATTTTAGCGTTAAGTTGCGATTGTTTTTATCAGTTTAAACACGTGTTTTGGGTGCTAAAAAGAACCATATCATCGAGACGGTTGTTTTGAGTACACACAACATATTTTTTGGTTGAGAAATAGGACAAATAATTCTCTGTTACGCACTCTTATCTGTGGGACTGACGAATTACCTCCACTGACCTGCATAAACCATGTTTTATTTATATCGCTAGGTTCAATTGGGGACTAATTCAAAGAGGAGCAGCAAAAACACACCAAAATTCCATCTAATTCCAGCCTATACAAAAACTCATATTTATGTGGAAAAATAAAAATCCAATTACGCGGTATATATCTAAATTCATTTCTCTAATTATCTTTTCAATTAAAATCACCATTAAAGAATAATTAGCAAAAAACGGGGGTCACTAATGTCCTGGAAACACTATAATACAGTAAGCTCCCCTTAAATGATAGTCCAAGCGATCAGATTTATTATTGGTTATAGAAACAAAGTACAGATGGTCTATTAGAATGTGTAGCAAAATGCTGACTTTAATCATTTATTATACCAGGGGTCGCAGATTCGATTCCCGGTCTCTCCCAGTCTGTCAGATCAGACTTTAAACCATGGCCCCGTCTTCTGAGACGCTTTAAAACCAGAACCACTGCCGGTTGAGCCTTCGGGTGTTCCTGGACATAAACAGCACAAACCATAAACCCAACCAGCCAGCACTGGTTATAGCCAAGGAACACGGCCACAAAAATAAATTTTCTATAAAAATAAAAATGTTTGGTACTCGCTGAAACAAATATTTTGAGTTACTCAAACCATTTATTTTAATGGGTTGACCTGCACCCAAAAATAGCGTATAACCTTAGCAAGTGCTTAGAATTTTAAAGATTACAGTTATCTACAGTGCATCGTATTTTGCTACTGAGATTTCATCCCCATTATCAACAACTACTGAAAATCACTATAGTTGTCTGTTATTTAGATAAGGCCCTATCTGAAAATTTTTAATGAAAATAGTCCAAATAAAATAACCCAAAATACAATTTCGAATTCAGCAACATTATGACATTGTATTATGCAAACAAAGAAGACAATCATCCATAATATTTTTATTTCATCTCAATAGAAAATTTGTGAATGGAACTGTCTATTTACCTATGGGTTAATCCCTTCTGAAAAGGGGATACTCTCAAAAGGAAAGAATTTGCTCCCCAGAGGGAGATAATTCTTTTCTTTAAGAGTGGTCCCCATTGAAAAAGAAAAAAATCTTTAATGAATCTTATATTATGAAACCTCAAAAAATAAAATACACCAAAAAGTAAAACTTTAAAAACTGCCAAATTTTGATGTGTGAATATAAAGATTTTTGATTATTGCATAAACAATATGGACCAGATCTGACAAAATGATGCTCACTTGAGTTGTTGCAGTTTTCATTAATTCTAATGACCAATTATACCGGTTTTGTTGGTGTTTATCTTCCTGAAAGGTCCATTTTTCCAGATTATTCATCATGTTCTTCCTTTTGTGTTGCATAACACTCTCCTCCACTGAATGTATCTAAAGTTTCGCTTGGTGGACAAAATTACATAGTGGCCAGCTCAGCATGCATGCTCAAAGAGTGTATTTAGGCATACGCGATATGTAGGATAAAGTCAGGTAAATTTGGAAAGCGACATTGTTTGCTTCTTATTTTAATAACTAGAAAGGAAAAATAAATTGACAAATCATACATTAAAAATCCTGATGAGACGGTTCATAAGAAGCTGTCTCATCTGGATTTCCACTGTTTGCAAACGTATGTCCGAATTTACCTGTTGTCCGAATTTACCCATCTTTACCCAACCAAAATATCTTGCGCTAGCACATACCATATCTAAATCACGAATTATATAATAAAAATCATAATAATTCACTGCATCAGTTATTTTCATTGTTCGTACCGTTCATATCACCATTTATCTCACCATTCACTTCCCCATTCATCTCATGTACATTCTCAGTTAAATCCTCTCCGGGATTGATCCCACAATGCAATACCTGGTCACGTGCCCAGGCCCACGTCATTCTCTCTGTTGTAAATGTTGTGGAAACATCGCCTTTGTTGTTAAGAACGATAACTCCACCATACCCATGCACTCTGTCAGCCATGTTCTTTAAAGCTTTACTTGCAGCCTCATCAGGAGTTAATCCTAATATGAAAGACAAAGAAAAAAGCATGTAGTATTAGGACGTGAAATCTCCCTAAATGTCATTGTGAAAAAATCAAATTTTCAAACTGTGATTTTTGCAATATATTTCGTGACTATGAATGAACATAAATGTAAATACAGCTTAACCCAACTGCTCGAATATGTGATGATACTTTAAGATTATATGGCAACGAAAAAAAAACAAGCACCATACATTGGTCAACCCGCGCAAGTTTAGAGTTCATAAGTTAAAAATTAAACTAAGTAAAGGTTGACATAGCTTATTAGTTTAACATATTTTGTATGGCCAACATCCTCAATGATACATACCAGGAACCAAGGACATTAGCTCTTTAAAGACGAGTGTCCACTTCAGGTTTCAACATGAACCTTTAAAGGTCAATTTAATGGCACATGTCATAGAATATTTAATTTCGAAAGTAGTACAGTGATACCTATTCATAATTAATAATCGCTGAAAATTTTAATGCCATGCTGCAGATAATAAAGTGTACAGAACAATGCAAAGTTTTATGCAAATTGCATGCTTAAAGCTTAATTTCCTTTATTAAGCTGCTGATAGTGGCGGTCTCCATGTAAATGTAAAAGAGAAACTGAAAGTCCAATTGTCATAAAACTTTGGATGAGAGTGCAATTGTCACAAAAGTTTGCTTCTTTTCATCTTAAATGACAGCTGTCATTAACAGCTTCAAACGAATTAAAATGTAAACAGATAACGTATCTGAGGAATATCTTAAGTTATAGTGAAAATGTGACTTTTTGAAATGAGGGTAGCCTTTACTCAGACTTCGTCAGTGCATGATGTACCAGGGATTATTACATAATTTGCAGATTTTTGGCAAAGTCGTGTATTTTGTTATAGAATTAAAATTTTACTTTCTGAACAGGCGCAACACATATAAGGTGGCCACTTATAACTTTGGTTTAGTATGATAGGTATAATGACTTTGGCTTCATCATTAATTAAAAAAATCAACTTTTAAAATTATTCACAATAAAATGCACAAGAAATCAAATTGACCTTGCCATAAAGTCACCGGCTATCTGATTCTGAAGAAGATGTTCAGTATTATAAGACTTTTTGGGTTACTCAAAAAACGGCAGCTTTAATATTCATATCTGGGCGTGGATTGGCTATTTCATCTAACCACGAAGGGAAAATTGGTTATATTAACTGTAAAATAGGAAATTATAACTGTTTGGTAAAGAGTTAATAAGGACAAATGATAGTATTAAGCTGAAAAATCCAATGTGTATTGGGTAACTATGCAGCTTTTAGATTCAAACATTGTGAGTTCAATCCCCAGCAGCTGTGATTTTTTTATTTTGATAATTATTTATATTACAGGTTTTAGTAAGATATTTTACATTCGCTTTAGAATGTTGTTTCATGGTTATATAAAGGATCTTACATGAGTGCTCATGTTTTATTGAATTTATTAAACAAGTTGGGGAAAAGAGATAAAATGCGAGGCTTGCCGAGCATTTTATCTTTTTTTCGCAACGAGTTTAATAAATTCAATAAAACAAGAGCACGAATGTTAGATTCTATTTATCATATGACGAAATCTCATTTCTGCCGTAAAATGTTATAGTTTTGTCATTATGTATGCAACGTTGTTATGGACGTCAAAACGTTTCCCGTAAATCGATAAACCACTAGTGGTTTACAGATTTTATTGCATGGCGTTATTTCACTCCCAGACGTGACGTCATATGATAATTACATATATAACACACTTGTCGAAGTCATCCAAAATTATAGTTCTGGGGTGTACTTATCGAGTTGCAGATGGTTTATAGTGATGTCTCGATCAAAGCTGTAGTGGAGAAAGCTGGCAGTGCTGGTGAACGATGGTCATTGTTCTTCAGCATAACCGTTTACGCCACCGATTCAACTGTGGTTTATGGTGTTAATACTCGTAAAGTTTACAAGGGTTCTCAGAAACTGAATAAACCACGCCTTGTTTTTCAGCATTTACTTATGTTTAAGATGGATTAGTCCTTATTACGCATTCATGAGATGCAGTCTTTACAGTAACCAAAAAGTCTTATAATATTATACATGTACCATATACATTTATGGACGTGATGGCCATCTTGGTCATGTGACCAAAACTATTTTCTACAAATTTTCGTAGGCCTAATGATTTCTGAGACAAAAATATGCTTTAATATGTTGATGGGAATTTTATGATATATGAGCAACCTAGTTGGAAAGTTAATGCCAACCTTGCCCTTTGGTACTTATATATAGTTATTTCCTTATTATATTAAACATGTCTAGTAACTTGGGTTTCAATAGTTGTCAACAAATCAATTTTTCAAAAGGTCCCCCATTTAAATGCATTAGGAAGCAAATTTGACCTTGATGTAAAGTAGGTCAGTGTCAACCTGTGATCATCATTTGAACAAACATAACATGGTAGACTCTGTATCCAAAATTTCCAAGATCATTGGTCTTCTAGTTCTCGAGAAAAAGTTTCTATAATAAATTAACCATACTTGTGCATGGTGGCCATCTTGGTCATGTGACCAGGACCATTTGAATATACTTCTGTTCCGCTATTCTCCATATGAAATTTGAGTTCAGTTGGCTCAGCTGTTTCATCAGAGATGTTAGAAAATGTTGTCAGACATACGACTTTCAGATGTACGATGGATGCCGGAGTCATTGGTATACTAATAGCTCTTCCATGAGCCTTTGGCTCAGATGAACATAAAAGGGGAAACACTAACCCTTGAAGCGCCAAGAAAAAAACTGCATCTGAAAATGTCGTCTGCTGCAAATAATTGCCAAGCATTACTGACGAGTTAAGTATAGAAGCGAACAACGTGGACCCAGAACAGACTGCTCCTATAGGAGCAGTCTGATCTGGGTCCACATCGTTTGCCATTGAGGCTTCTTAAATATTTCAGCCGACGAGAAAAGCAGACGACTTATGCTGCGATTGGCGCTTTAAGGGTCAATCCTTCTTACCTTGTCTCATTAGGCCTGCTATCTGGTATGACAAACACACTTTAAATATGCTTTCACCATGACCTGTGCAAGACACAGCCCCAACTTCGTTGTCAGCATAGCCACCAGCACCTGGTTAAAATAAGAGTTTTTTTTTAAAAATAGTATTGTTCTTATTTCTCAACGAAACCATATGCTAAGGGTACTCTAAAGAACCGTCTTGGCACAAAAACCCATATGTTTAAACAGGTTCTAGTCTAGTTTGGGACACTATTTTGATGTGTTGAAATACTCAGTAAATTGATTTTTGTGCGATTGTGTCCCATTTAGGAATTCAATCCTGATGCGAAAAATGGGATTTGCATTATACTGGTATTCTGATTTAATTGTATAAATGCATATCTGCCATTGCAAGTACATGTAGTACAAACCTTAATAAAGGTGCTTTATATGCCTTGTCATGTGAAAGTTTGATTTTGATGCATGTGAAATGGCACAGATCAGCATGTGCATCCGCGCAGTTTTGCTTGTTTGTTTTGTTGCTTTACGTCCCAGTCAACAGCTATGGTCATGTGGGGACGGTCAGTTCACCTAACCACACTTTTCCTGGGCAAACTTGAACAAGCAGTTAACCAGTAATTCGTTCACATACTTTCACTTGTGATTCCCATTCTGGAAAGTATAATATCTAAAGTTGCAGCCTCGAAAGTTTTAATTTTCTAGCGTGTCGCTGTAGCTGAGTTGGCTGGTCTGAGCTTTATTTGGTCAACACACTATAGACATTTTTTGCGTCGAGGCAAATCTCTGACAATTACCAATTATTTTACATGTAAGAGACTCCTAAAATGATTCAATTGATGTGATTTTGGTACTTATCCCATATTTTCACCAGCCTCCGTGGTGTATCAAGCAGGGCTAGATATCTAAACTATGGTTGTAATCTTCATCTACATTCATACTCTATGTGTATGCGCGCGCGTGCGTGCGTGTTGCGTGCGTGTACACGCAGACTCGTCTGAGCATTTGCTGCTTGTCTATGCTGACTCAAATGGACTATATGTGCAGTGCGCTTAAATTGTACTGTACTATATTTCATAAACCCTAGTGGCTAAATATTGATTCAGTGTACTTTAATACTGGATTTAATTTCAAGCCAGAAATAACCAAACAAATGTCAATAACTCAGTCTGCATTGTTGTCTATCAGTAAAAGAAAATATCACATGTTGGTGGAATTATCTATCACCAGTGACATTCAACAGCCTAACATGTATTTTACAACTTAACAGAATGGACTATATTATGAGTAATAATAATGTGGGAATTTAAAATTTAATGATTTAAACATCTCATATGAAAAGTTTAAATAAATACCAACTGCATTATGACATACGCCAGCTAACCTATGACAGACTTATACCACAAACACCAGCTAACTTATGACTGGTGTCTGTGGTATAGTTCTGTCAGAGAACCAGCCCACTTATTACACGAACTCTCCTACAATAGGATTATACCACAGACGCCAGCTAACCTATGACAGGACTATACCACAGACACCAGCTAACCTATGACAGAACTATACCACAGACACCAGCTAACCTATGACAGGACTATACCACAGACACCAGCGAACCTATGACAGAACTATACCACAGACACCAGCTAACCTATGACAGGACTATACCACAGACACCAGCTAACCTATGACAGGACTATACCACAGACACCAGCTAACCTATGACAGGACTATACCACAGACACCAGCTAACCTATGACAGAACTATACCACAGACACCAGCTAACCTATGACAGGACTATACCACAGACACCAGCGAACCTATGACAGAACTATACCACAGACACCAGCTAACCTATGACAGGACTATACCACAGACACCAGCTAACCTATGACAGGACTATACCACAGACACCAGCTAACCTATGACAGGACTATACCACAGACACCAGCTAACCTATGACAGGACTATACCACAGACACCAGCGAACCTATGACAGAACTATACCACAGACACCAGCTAACCTATGACAGGACTATACCACAGACACAAGCTAACCTATGACAGAACTATACCACAGACACCAGCTAACATATGGCAGGACTATACTACAGACATCAGCTAACCTATGACAGAACTATACCACAGACACCAGCATACCTATGCCAGAGCTATACCACATACACCAGCTAACGTATGTCAGGACTATACTACAGACGCCAACTATTAACCTATGATAGGACTATGACACAAACACAAGCTTACATATGACATAACTATACCACAGACACCAGCTTTACTATAGCTGGACTATTCCACAGACACCGGCTTTACTATAGCAGGACTATGCCACAGAAACCAGCTTATCTATAGCAGGGCTATTCCACAGCCACTATCTAACCTATGGCAGGACTATACCACAGCCACGAGCTTACCTATGACATGACTATACCATCGACACCAGCTACCCTACGACAGGACTACACCACAGACATAAGCTAACCTACAACAGGACTACAGACACCAGCTAACCTATAGCAGGCTATACCACAGACACCAGCTAACATATAGCAGGACTATACAACATACACCAGCTAATATATAGCAGGACTATAACACAGCCAACTTATGACACGATTACACCATAGCCACCAACTCAAATATAACAGGACCATACAACAGACACTAGCTAATCTATAGCAGGACTTTACCACAGCCTGCTTATGACACGATAATACAATAGAGACCAACTCACCTATAACAGGACTATACAACGGACACAAGCTAACCTATGACACAATTAAACAACAGACAACGGCTCACCTTTTATAGGAATATGGTGTCCCACAGACACATGCTTACCTATTATAGGACTATCCCCTACTCGTCCAGGTTTCTTGCAAGATATTCCACCAGTAGAGGTACCAAAGGCTAAGTTCCCATCTTTGTCCAGGGCTACAGCCCCAACAGTGTCATGTCCTGGAGGGTGAGTCCCTGAACCCCTGAAGCACGGAGAGTCATGAAATTAATAATACACTTACTCTTACACTTTAAGACCTATTTTCTTACACTCTTATAGTGGTTCCACTCACGTTTTTGTTTATGAATCTCCCTAGGTACTATGCCAGGCAGATCAAAAGCTATGAGGTGATCATGAATTCATTGCATGAAGGGTTTAGGTATTTTCTTATAACATATTGATATTTATCTTGATGAAAGAAATGAACATTATTTATGCAGTTAAATCCCCTTTTGCAGCCCCTTTAGTCCAGAGACATAGACGTGTTTTATGCAGTAGGATTGTGTTGTGTATGTTAAAGAGACTAGGTCTGTAATTATGAACATTTTTCGGAAAAAAAATATTTTTAAATCATTTGTAAAAATTGAATTAAGTTATATTTTACAATAAATATGTACAGTACAGCTGAAAACTGCATGGAAAAGTGAATTATCTCATAAAAACAGGTGCTTTTTCTCTTGTTGGGAATTATTTACGTCCCTCCAATAATTCTAGACAGTTGATTTTACTCATATATGCTGTTGCTTTGATAGTGATAATTTGTTATGATTTATGAAAATGGTAAAATGTTTACCTGAATTTGAGTATTTTACTGTATTCTTGAAAAATAGAAACTTTATTTCCAAAATTAGAAGATCAAAAGTTACAGACTATGCAGCTTTAATGGATCTGTTGTCTTTCCAGGTTGTAACTTTAAAAAGACTTTCGAACACTGACATTCGGGCTAAGGAATGAGGCAACAGACTGCATGCTTGGTGGTCAACCCAATCACGGTTGGCAACTTTGCTTTCCTCTTTAATTGCACGCCGGTGGGTCGGACTTTATGATGGTTCCAACTTAAAGACTTATCTATTGATGAGATGGTAGGGGCCTGATGATTTGGCTGTTTGTCAGGTCCACCGGGATTTACCTGTTGGATTTCTTTTGCTCCGGTAGTTCAGTTTTATTAACTGTTGAGTCCTTATCTTTGCTTTATCTCCTTTTTATATCTTTACTTATATATTCTAGGAGATGATGCATTGATAAGTTAGGGGTCTTTCATGCAAACCAAACATCTATGTGTCTTGATCCACATCTGAACTAAGTGTGAGGTTGGTGCACCGTTAAACCCGTTTAAGCCCTCTAGTAAAATATTTTGCTGACCGTTCCAAGGCGGTACTTCTTTTGAGGATCTTTTATGTTTTTGTTCTGCCTTGTTTTTGCTATGTCTTTGTGCACGTCTGTTTATATGTGCATTGTGGTCACCCGCTGGGAAAGGGCTGACCTCTTGGCTCTCGTTTGTGGTGTCTAGCTGTGAGTTGCTGACTCTCCCATTGGTATCCTGGGTCAGGTGTGGTACTTGATTGTATCGATTCCTGATCTTTGCACCCTTACTTACTTTGCAATCATCTTGAAGAGGTAGAGAAAGATGGATGCTTTGCTATTATTGTTTGACAGATGTATTTTTACTTTAAATGTTCCTCACGGTGCCGTGGGTTGGTCTGCATAGTTTGATTGTGTTATTACCTGATCATACTCATTTTTTTATTCCCTTTTGCGCTATGTTAAGGTTCCATATGAGTGGACCGTATTATAAGTGAGTAGTAATATAAAGGGACACTGTTACAAATTAGTTATAGAAAAATTACCATTTCATGGTATGTTTTGCTATAGTTCCTTTGTAAAAGCTCACGATATAAACAATTGGGCGCCACAAAATGACCTTGGTATATCAAAATCCGTTTTCTAATGAGAATTTTATACCGAGTTTTCCGGACACGTCCCGATTAGCTCCGAGCATTTCCCGAGTAGAAATAATCTGACCAATCAAAAAAAAAACTCCTAACAACATGACCTTTATTTAAATATCCAATGGTTACAAGTGAAAAACTGCGAGTTTATGTCATTTTCGGTTATGATTAAAATATATATATATTATAAGATTGACTTGATAGCACGATGTCACAGCACCAGTGGTGTTTTTTGCATTCTTCAAATGGTTAGATGTTTACATGAACACCGCTATACTGGTGCTGTGATGTTGTGACGTCAATGCTGACCTTAGAACGTAAACACCCATGGATGCTGTCTGAAATACCTAAAATTGGTTTTCGAGGTAACAAAAAAATTCAAAACGGCACTGAGTGGCACTTTTGAATAATCCGCACTTCGTATGACTGTATGCTTACAAAATAGAATTACTGTTGGTATTTAAATGCTATAAGGGGCTGCAATGTAGATCTGGAATATCTAAAGCTGAAGAGGGGAAATTATTTGATTGATCCATTTATGAAAGTAAACCCTAATGCATTCTGTTTGGAAATAATTCAGTATACAAACAGGAGAAATACATGTATGCTAATATAGCGGCCATTATGGAGGTCACCTTGAAACCAACAGAACACTATGCTCAGTTTGTCTAAGATACATATAAAAGTATTGGATAACACAAGTTTGGAGGAGACCACAAATGACTAAGGTAAGTATACTGACAGGTGGTGGCCATATCAGACATAATATATTTTCGAACTTATCCGATATACCCATTTGATCGGATTGTTCATCGAATTCAACACTATGTGTCACTGTGACTGGCAAAGAAAAGCGAGCAATGAAACCTCAATCACTTGACCATCATCCCAAAAAAGAAATCATCAGACTCACCTCTTACGTATTACATGTTGTTCAACTCAATTGGTTAAAATGCATTTCAAAAAATCTTTCTAAGAGGTCGGCTTGAATATGAAACGTTTCAAAGGTTCGAAAACAGTGGCTCTAACATCCAGTTCCTGGAGACTTGTGCTAAGTCTCACAAGAAAGCAGTTAATCTGAACTGATATGTAATCGAATACTGCAGCCCCCCAGATAAGAATGGGTAACTGAAAATTATTTTTCTTATTTCTCAACCAAAACATATGTTGTGGGTACTCAAAAGAACCGTCTCGATGAGACGGTTCTTTTGAGCATCAAAACAGACGTTTTAATTGAAGGATAAGAAAATTATCGCAATTTTACGTTAAAATTTCTGCTTAACTGGCACTATGGTCAGAAGGCTGTCTCATTAAAGATGCATAGGAAAGAAAGAAACCTAATCTACAGCGCTGTAGACCCTCTAGAGAAATCGGCCACACCACATGAAAGTTGAGTACTTATCGCATATGCGCAAAATTCTCCTTTAAACGTCCAAGCTGACGGAACCAGCGAGGCTAGAGGTCTTGGGTTTCGTCTGAGTCGTCCTCTATTTCCATACTTTGTGTATGCGAGAAACGTAGGCTCAGACAAGCCTGTGCATATGCGCATGCTCGTCATAGCCTTCGCTGCTTGTCGATGCGATAAGTACCAAAATCTCGCGTACTAGCCCAAATATGCATGCAGACATTGTGCAATGAACGGAATATTTCGTGACATGTCAGGCTCTTATTTCTTCCTCTCACAGCTTAATCGAACATACTTAAAATGGTACGCTGCGTGACAAAGCAAATGAAATGACCTATGCACAAAGCAAAGACTAAGATCAGTCTGGGGTGTCATTAAGTGGTCTTAACTAACGATTGAGTGCACAGCAAGAATCTAGCAGTGTGGTGGTCTAAGTCTTGATTGTTTTCTGTCTTTCCAATGGTTTTGTCACCCAGCACAATGGGTCCATGGACCCACTGGCTTTTAAATTGCATGTTTGTTTGTGTTGGTGCTTTACGTCCCAGTCAACTTTTTTACAAGGCAAAGAATAAAGTATAATGTCCAATGACAAAACGCAGTGTACCCGCGAGCCTTCGATCTCGAGTCAAGCACGCCACAACGCTCCATCGCGAGAGTGGATGCCACCACTGAGCCACGAAGCTCCATCGCGAGATTGGATGTCAATATTTCCAGGTTTCTGGTATGGATGTGTTATCAAAAATTAATTTATAAACTGAAATGTAAGTTTTATGTACTCAAAAAGAACCGTCTAAAACCAGAACCCAAAACAGATGTTAAAACTGACGGAAAAGAAAATATCTGCAATATTGCGTTAAACTTTGAAAATGTGTTGATCTTGACCTGTGAATTTTAGCCCTTGAAGCGCCAAGAAAAAAATGTATCTGAAAATGTCGTCTGCTGAAGTCGTCTGCTGCAAATAATTGCCTAAGATTACTAACGAATTAAGTATAGAAGCAAACAGCGTGGACCCAGAACAGACTGCTCCTATAGGAGCAGTCTGATCTGGGTCCACAATGTTTGCCATAGAGGCTTCTAAAACATTTCAGCAGACGAGAAAAGCAGACAACTTTGTTGCGATTGGCACGTTAAGGGTTAGTTATATTTACCTCTCTCTAAATAGATCGTTGACAGTATTTCCGTACTCCTTATAACACTTGAGTTCTCTAAGGGCTTCCTCGGATACCAGGCTCTCTGTAGGCACTTTCTTGATGCCCATCTCTTCCGCAAACAAATTAGCTCCATTGCCAACTAGTAGTACATGCTTCGTCTAAACAAAAAAACACACGAAAATACAGGAGTAATGGATTGTTTCATTTCGTGGTGCCAGGTCTCATGCGAATCAACTGGAGAAAAATCCCCCATTCAGCCAAGGGACGTTATCTGCAAAGTTGCCTATCAGAAACCCTTATTTGACATTTTAGTTATTTCCCTGGTTACATCCGTAGAATGTATAGGAAATTTCGAAGTATTGAAGGAAAGAGTGCCCAGAGCGTGATTTTATTTGAAAAAGTATAACATTCGACCCCTCGATATGTACAATAGACCATGCCAAGTTTATTGGATCAAAAGGGTTAAAGAGCCCTGAATGAAAGTGCACAAGAGTCACACATTGAGACAGCAGTGCGACTGCTCACGTATTCTATTTGAAGATTTTGTCAAATCCACCTTTATTTGTATGTGTTCTGTTACTTGTCCTACATCATGTACATAACAGATTGGGTGTATTTGACTTGATTTAACCTTAAACCACTTGTCTGAACTATGAAAAATGAGTCCACCAAACAGTCCCACATCATGTGAAGCATACATGTATAGGTGGATAGAAAGACATACATATTTACTGCCAAATGTAATCTTAGACTCAGTAATCTAAATGATTTTTTGCGCATATGCTATTTTACCAAATTCCCATGGGCTATCCAAAGTATTGTCCAATATGTTTTCAGTCTTTGATGACCTCTACTTTACATTGTTTATAAACATATTTGATCTGGCAAGAGTACAAGTATGTCAATAGCTTTGATCAAGACCCAAACAAAATATGGACCACATCATGAGAGTTCGGTACTTATAACATAAACGTGAAGGCATTCTTTAACCCTAAACGGGTACTCTGGCAAACAGTGTACGCCCAGATGAAATGCAGCATCATGCTGCATTTCATCAGGGTTTGCACCGTTTGCTATAATGCTGCCTTTCATCAGGGTCTGCACTGTTTGCTATAATTTACTTTGAAAACAACTTCAAGGGACAGAAATACATCTCTGATGGGTTATTCCAAACATATTGATACAATACGTATGGGATTGCCCATTTTGTATTTCAAAAGTGGGACTAGAGGTCAACAGTTTGACCTGAGCATTCATCTTTTTCCCTACTTTTTATGTGCGAGCAGTGAAGGCTCTGCTAAGAGTGTGCATTGCACAGGCTCGTCTGAGGCTTCACATCTCGCCTATGCACTATTCCTAAAGGATCAGATTATGAAAAAATATCAACACTATATTGATGCACATGAAGAAATTCTACCAACTGCACGTGGCACAACGACAGCTATTGCGACCTCACAATAATCTTGGGAAACCAGATCCTTCAGAACTAGAGAGAACAGCAGAGAGTAGCTAGAGAATTACCTGTAACCGATATGGTTGGAGAGGAAACATGAACCACCGTCTATTTTCTGTTGACCCTGACCACCTTGAGGTGACGATAGCTTGGTTGTGACCCGACAATAAATTGATACATTTAACAGTGTTCGATTTCAATGACCTGAGTGTATGTTAAGGTGAAGTAGCTTAACCCTTTTCCCGCAATTCACGACACTTGTCAGTTGCTCTCTCGTCTACTTATGTACTTTGGTAGTCGATATTGCAGTCTGACCAGGTTTCATAGCGTTTACTTCCATGGCCAAAGTGTTCTGAACTGCCTTTGGGCAGACGAAATATGCAGTAGAAGCCATAACAAGACATTTTCAGGGCAAACTATTGACAGGATAAGGGTTGACCTTATATTGTTTCAATGACCTGCGGTTGACATATCGTATATCTGCAATATATACAACCTTCTTACACCAGGAACATGGTATTCACTGACTGGTATATTGAGTCATTGACTCCCAACCCTTGTCTGGGACCCCTGAGAAAATATCTGAGCATCCTTTGGGACTCCAAAAAATATTTTAATCTTAACTCTAATAACCTGTATTTAAATCAGGGTCCATTTGTGCAAAGTATTTTGGCTGATTTTGTGTGGTACTATTTATATGAAACGTTTGATAAACATGGATACTGTTAGTAGCTACTCACCGTGAATAAAAAAAAGAAAGAGAGCGTTTGATATTCCTTTTTAATAATTCAGTCCTTGTGATAAATTATTAGCACTGTTTTGACCAATGAATGAAAGGAGGACCCTTGATATTTACTTTACAACCAGGCAACCACCAAGAAAGCATTTCAAATGAAACATCTAAAGATAAACTTTCAATAATATAAAATTGGGTATCTATTATTGTCAGTCAGGCGCAAGCCAAACTACACAAAAACTTGTTCATTTCTACATTCTCATTACACTGAAACGTAAAAAAGTCGTTGAGAAAATTGTGAAAACCCTGTTTTATGGTAAAAACACTCATTTATTGAATTGACATATGTTATAGGTACACAACATTGTAGGTACACCACATTGGAATTGTCTCTGTGAGACAATTCCAATGTGTACCAACAACATATGTTAATGAAATTAAGGAAACCTGTTTGGAAACATACACTAAACAAGTATCATGTCCATTGACTTTCTCTTTTAAACATCTCAAACTGCCAATCAGTATTAAAATACCTGTCACTATATGGCACATTGTTTATATTTACATGGCATAGACGCTGATGGCATAGGATCGGTGTTTGTTCGGCGCTGCTTTGACGTTGTGTGCCTGCTTGGCTGTTTATAGTGTCCGTACACTGTTCTGAAATTGAAGTGACTTATAGGTCTATACAACCATAATTAACTATAATTTGAAATATTCATGTATTGCTCAAGTCACAATAATAAATAATTTCTTATCTTATCTTATCTTATCTTACATGACAGCTATATCACCAATTTTAATTTTGTGAACGATGCTTTTTCTAACTTGGTAGTTGCATGGTTGTTAGACAACTGTTTTAAATCAATTCTGTACGGTAAACCCTGCGTGGTGAAAATGTTTATTTTACCTTATCCATAACTTGTCTTGCCAGCTGTATCGGGTTCTTGATATTATGAACACAAGCCACGCCCCCGGCCTTCAACGTCTTGCCGCACATGATCACAGCATCCATTTCTACGTCGCCGTTAGACGTCAGAACGGAACCGCACCCTGTGAAACGAGTGAAACAGTATAGTTGTCATTATACCACCCTTACCAACTTTAGCACGAAATATCTCGTAATGTGCAAGGTCTACACTGATGTAGGTGGTATAAAATAGTAATACCATGGAATGTCCACCTGCACGTAAGACAATCCATTTGCTAAAGCTCGTGGATTATCTCCACGTACAGGCGAACAACCCATGGTATAACTATTACTTAACTAATCATTTTGAGCTGAACTATTTATAGTCTAGTTTCGAAAGGGTTTGCCAGAGTCTGTTATCATATACGTATTCATTAAGTTGTTGATTTGAAAAAAAAACTTTGCAAGGAACATTTTTTCACCTCTTCAAATAGTCTAGTAACACCCATTTTGTACTTGTTACAAAAGTCAGTCACTTGCATTATTGTTAAAGATTCTGGTTCCATATATAGTCGCAATTAACCTGTATAGGTAAAGGTGTGAAAATTAATTTAGCCAATCAGAGGACAATAAATGGCTAATATGATTACTTGATTGGAAGATGTTTTCTGTATGAGATGTAGAGACAAAATGAATGAGACTACAACTATTATTGGGTGGTGATGACGGTACAGTGACTGAGAGATCTTTATTTCCAAGTCCAAAAGGCTATATAGCCCATGAGGATACAAACAATATAATGCCATCCTAACAAAGACAGTGAAGACAGTAATAGTCGTAATTAACAACTGCATTTAGCAGCCGGTCAGATATACTATTTGTTGCTTTGACCTAATATGCTCAGTTTTGTGGAGAAGGTGTTTAATTGCAACTTGGAATCATCTCAAAGAGATAAAGCCAACAAGCATCCAAATCAAGTTTCGATTAATAGTAGGTTGCAAACTGGGTTGCCATTACATACCTATGAGGCTGGGTATGATAGTCTCTCTGATGCAGTTCTCTCAAACGCTTCAGGGCCGGTCTTCTTATGAAGTGAAACATGCACGATAACACATGGCCAGGTGCATGCACTGGCATCACACCGCCTTATTGGGACATTGTTCAGCTATATGTCAGCAAAATATTTTCGTACAAACAGTGTAGAAACCAGAATGGATCCCGATCAACTGGTTTGTCAGAAACAAGCTAATCTTGATCTGTACTGTTTTCAAGATAGGGTATATGTGATGGATAGTGCTGTCCCACGTGTGTTGATAGTTGTTTCGATGAAAATAGTATATGAAGATGCAATAATCTAGTCCCGGCTCTTCACATGATGCATGTGTTGCCGTTTTAACTCCAGTCCTGTCTTTAAATAATCACATTAAGACTTGCAATAAACAGCTTAATTTGGTATTGAAGAATGACGTTTGTCGAGACAGTTGATTTGATAGGATTATTATCACCTTGCAAATTCGAACTTACCTGCATCGAAGTTTGGGTTGTCTTCGAGAACACATATGGCGGCTTGAACGGCATCCACGGCAGAACCTCCACTCTCAAGTACTCTATATCCTGCTCTCACAGAGTCCTTCATTCCTTGGTAGGAATCCTTCATAATGTTGTCGGGGATACTCCAAGCCCCACCATGCACAACGATCACAGGAGATGCCATGTTTTATCACAGATAAAAATCAATTCAAAACTGTTTTTGATAAAAAAATAATCCAAAGTTGTAAAATCACAGAACAACCAACGCTATCACAGTCTAGGAACTTCTGCTACTCTGAAAAATCAAGATGTATCTTTTTACGTTGATGCATGTTTTGTTACGTTCGTGCACGTTTTTGTGACGCTGGTGCACGTTTTGTTACGTTAATGCACGTTATTAATACGTTGATGCACATTAGCTAGAAGTTTGGTCCTAATATCACTTCTATAGCCTCAAAACCAAAGGTCCCAATGTTATTGCGGAATAACATTGTAAACTTTCGGTTTTGAGGCTACATAATTGATATAAGGACCATGCTTCAAGTTCCTGTTTTTGATGCAATCATGAAAGACAAGGAGATATCACAAGCAAGCTGCTACAACGTTTTTTTCAAGACGCGATCATTATGCGAAATGACGTCATAATAACGTAAGACAACGTCATAATGTTATATTCGATGCACTTGCGAATGTAACGCGACGTCCGATTGGATAACGTCCAAAGATAAGACATCATCTTCATTACATAACGTCACTCAGACGTTTCACGCAGCTGGTAATTCCACGGCTGTAGAAAGCAAACTTTCCGTGTGCATTATAATGGTTCGAGGAGGTAGATCTATATCGTCGAATGTACGGTGGCAATTATAATAACGTTTTATGGCTCCACCGAAGCGTCGCCCTAAATTTAATTTTGCGGCGTAATATTATCGACTATATAAGAGCTTCACAGAATGATTAGTTTGAATTTAAGACACATGACATCATTAGAGTATCAGTTTGTAAGCACTGTAAAGGCGCCGAACACAGTGAAATACATATATAATGAAATAATACAAAGCAAGTTATTGAAAACTGGTCATATTTAAAACTCTCCCCAATTGATTAACAAATTTAAATCCGGCCACATTTAATGGTTTATTAAATGTGATGAGTTTCATATCACATACATGTAGTTCATTAAATGTGATAATTTTCATATCAGAATTTTAGGTATGGTGAGTTCCATATTAGTACACTAAATATGATTTAAATATGGTGAGATCATATTAATTCACTAAATGTGATGATTTTTTTTTATGAATTCAAATTTTGTGCTGAGACAAACATCATAGTGTTCACTTAATGGCTTTTTACATTTAATTATTAAACCCCATTATAAACACATATTTAACTGCCTATTAGGCTCGCCTCGCTCATTTATCTCACTGACATATATCGCGATGCGATTCCAACGATTATCTTATACATGTAGTTTGCTGTTTCTAATATATCCGTCACAATTACATAATATAACCGACCATTTAACCATACCGTTGTCTGATGAAACTGAAAGATATTATTTTAAGAGAACTGATCAATATACGACTATTGCTGACGCAAGACATGGGATTGCTAGGAGTTCTCGCCGAGACTAAAACAACCTACACGCAATCGATCTAAAGTACGGAAGTAAATAAATTGGGAAACATAAATTTGTTGCAGACGAACAACAAAGGCACAGACCAGACTGTGCAGAAGCGCAGTCTGACCTGTGTCTTTGTTGTTCGCTCACTGGAAAGTATAATGCATTAACTTGATACATGGGAAATTTCATCATTCTAGCTAGTCTCAGTAACTCTACAGGCCGAATTGGGCCTTAAATGTTCGCAATACCCCGAAGACAGGTTTTCTCGCGGCGAGGCCCATAGCATTAAACATGCATGCACATTACTATTGTAAATCATGTGCGGATACCATGAAGTACAAATTTTGAGTAGTCAAAATGTCGAGTCATCCTTTTATAAAATACATGTTTTGAAGAAACTTCTACGTACCTGTTTCCTTCTTCCCGAAAATAAAGTTGCCTGTTCCCTGTGTCCCTAAACTAAGATCAATACATGTTCCCTAAATCATTTTGCTCCACTTAAAGTTTCATGTTTCCTTGTTTCCATGAATTAATGCCCCTGTTACCTCCATCGCGGCGTTTTTGATAAGTTAACGCTAAATCCAACCTGCTCACCTACATAGATTATTTAAATATAGTTGCAAGTTTAGCTACTATAGCTACACCTAAGGAATCTTCTAACGCATACACTTTTGTTTTGACATTTTCTTGAAAACTTGAATTTCGAATTAAAACATATTTTGGGACACATTAGAACAATGGTTTCCAATAACGCATGCGTATTTTCAGAGACAACTGACTCAGAACATTTAAAATATTGAAGTTTGGGTTGAAAATTTCAAAAAACGAAAGTCGCATTTTTTTTAATTTTTCAAACAAATCAATACGGAAAACAGAAAAGCAATTTGTCAATGTATTCCATTTCATTTATAAGATATGAATTATTTTTAAAGGTAAGTCAGCCTGTATTCTACTTTCATAAAAAGAAGAAAAAAACCACCCAACTTCTATCTACTACCACTATAAAATTGTACGAACAATACGCACGCACAAGTAATTTTATAATTCCTGACAATCACATAACCTATGTGCTAGATTGGGTTTTGATCAGGGTCGCAGGATGGCAATGTTAGAAGATTTATTCTGCTAGCTGACAGCAGAGCCCTGCTGATGGTACTTACGGTGTTGATTTTTTTAAAATTGAGCTGAGCAAAATCACATGAAAAAGTGAGTATGACCAGGAAATGCCACTTTGCAGACCAAGCCATCGCACGGTGAGGAACAGACACAGAGCACTAACAGTCAAATGGCATTAAAAAGGCAATTAAAGTAAAGCAACCAGCTCTCCCTTCTCCAGTGAGATGATTACAAAACTAGGAACGACACTAAGTAATGCATAATAAACAAGAACCAAACATAAAGTCACGACGAAATCGGTTGGGGCAACAATAAACAATAAATCAACAACAACAGAAACTTCGGCTTAGAACACTCGACTGAAGTCACTGTGGGCTTAAATTGACTAAATTTACTGCCAAATATTTGCCCTAGAATCTGCTATTGTCAAACCAGAAAAAATGTTAAGCTCGCGTGGAGGCTTCTTTACTTGGCTATTATAATGTATCACCAATGGTAAACAGTCAAATTTATAAACATACTGTGATGAAACAAAGAAAATGGCTCTCAACTCATGGATAGTCAGGGCTAAAGCAAATCCTTAGTTGAGCCACGGTAGGCCCAGCCAAAGACAAACACCGGGTACTGACCAACCTTTAAAAGTTTTATGCCAAGGACGTCATTTGGTCTGGTCTGACCCACCGTGAATTTCATGCATTTCTTATAACAAACTTAAGCCAAAATTCCAATTCTTGTGACTTTCGGTTTTGATCCCTTTGTATTGAAAAGGCGCTATATTGCATAATACTTAAGGCATTGTTCTGAAATTTTCATGCATGATGTGAGTAATATTGAATTTTCGCTTAACACCAGTAATTTGAATCAGTTTAATATAATTAGGCTTTTGTTGTAAATTGTTTACTGTTATGTATGCGTTAGAAGATTCCTTAAGTAAAGTACGATATCCTTAGATCAATCAATGAAATGCGCCGATCAGGCTGTGCGGATGCGCAGGAAAGGCTGGATTGCGCTTCTTTTGTACGCAAACGAGCTGTATTTGAACTTGAACTGGGTAACTAGAACCGTCCTTCTCGTTGAAACAGTTTGATCCTTTTCAAATGTAAGCTGAGCAATGAGTGTCTACATGACTACTGTACAATAAAATATATTGTCCAGCACTTGAAAATTTGTTACTCATCGCATCGACGAGCAACCAAGCCTCAGACAAGACTGCACAGACGTGCAGTCTCGCCAGAGCCTTCGATGCTCGAAAACACAACACAGTACCGAGGATAATGGTTCAGTCAGCTGCACTTAAACGTTTGCTTTAGGTACATGTGTACCAAAATCGCATGAACTGGCTGAAATTTCTACAATGGGCTAGCCAACTAGAAAACGGTACGCATAGCATATCCAGCGAGCCAATTCGTCAAGTTTTAGTCTGATCCTCCATCTACAGCATTTATTTTTGTGCAGGAACAGAGTGCACAGGGTCATATTTCAGGGCACCTTTGCGATAAGGTTGGCTTAACCCTTTGTATACTGGTGACTGGCAAACAGTAAAGACCCAGATGAAATGCCGCAATAATGCGGCATTTCATAAGAGTCTATGCTGTTTGCTAAGAAAAGTAAAAAAAGATACAATTTCATTTGGAAAGTATAATCTGTTTTCCCTCTATATATAAAATGGATCATCCCAAGTTTATTGTATCAACCCAGAAGGAAAAATCTACTAGTACGGAACCATTTTATCATTATACTCATTGCGGTCGGCCATGACCGGCCCCTTCTTGCAAATTACACAACAAATTCAGGCTTTGACCGAACCTTTATGACTTGCTTTGGGAAACCAAATAACGTTGACAGACTGGTTCTCGAATGTTATAAGTTAACCTAATGCGCAAAGCAAACTGAAGCGAGTCTCTATGTTAGCAAACTGGAGAGAATTTGATATACCCAAGACAGGCGTTAACTGCCAATATCATCACGGAAACGTCTCCGTGCGAAAAACACCCCAGATTTGCACCTAACATATAGTAATACGAGGGGATCGGTGGGGTGATAATAGCAAAAAGATAGTGCGTCTAAAAATGAGCTATATTTCCTTTAAAAAAGCAACTACAACACCCAAAAGATTAAATATATATAGAAACTAGTTAACTGTTTGATTAATTTGATTTTTAATAAAATCAAAACATTAAATTGATATAAAAAATATCATCGCACTTTCATAAATATTACTACGCTGACTCGGCGATTTCCGGAAGCAGACGTGTGGTACGATCGTTTTTTAGCTATACCATGGTAAAAGGTCATATTGAGTTTCCAACCAGTATAGAGCGCAAACTGGTCTGACCAGCTGGGATACTTCTAAATTCAATTTGAAATATTTTCATGGATACCAACAGTATAACAGCAAACCAGTTTGTACAAATGTGTAGGCTGATCTGTACCTTTGCTGTCCTCATATAATGAATCTCAGTTTTCTCAGGGGGCGATTCGCCGTTCGTCGCACCGTTCACGCGCTACAGAAAAGGAGCACTGTCACTTATTTAAGTACTTATGAATTAATATAGTTCAAAATCTGTCCGAAAATGCCTGTTGTGTCGGTGGCTGAGACGTCTGAGTCGTCACTGTTTGCCAAAGTAGATATTTACTGGTATCAAAGTGTGAAAAGGACGTCATAGCATTGCGGTACACAAGTAGGAATGTGTTTTTCATTTGGTACGGCTTTTGGAAACAGGAAGTCTGCAATACCCGGGGCAATAAAATGACATCTGGTTAATACCTCAGTACTGACCTTATAATCGTGTAACGTCTCTTAAAATACACATCACCGAAACTGTGTTTAGATCTGTGTCTACATGTTATTACCCCTTTAGGCACTAATAGATTATTCCATCTGGCTTGATACTTTAAACTTGGGATGGTCTATTGTGTCACGGTATTGAGGTGTCACGTGTTACAATTTGCGAATCTATTCCTGAAAAATCGTTTTGTCCACTAGTAGGCACACAGTGAAGACCCTGATGAAATCTAGGTCTTTACTGTTTGCCAAAGTACACGATAAGGAGTTATAGGTATACAAGGGTTGAAACCCAAAATGGAAATTTTGCACACAGCGTAGACCAATTACAATGTGGTATGTCTGACCAGCAAATGCTCAGACTTGCCTGCGCATACGCGCAGTCTGATCAGAGACTTTGCTAGCTTTAATATTCTATGAGTGTTTAAGTTACTGACCAAACATCGTTTGGAGCCGTAAGCTAAAAAGGTGGCTGCATATAGGGCTCGTTGCATTCACGCCACATTGATGGCGGCAATCTTATGACACGGCTACCGCTCGAGGCAGGGTCAACATAAGTTGCTGCATAACTGGGGTAATAAAACTGCATTGCATTTTCTTCAAACAGCAAAGGGGGCGCTGTGGCTCGGTGGTAGAGTGCTTGACTTGAGACCGAGGAGTTGCGGGTCCAAGCTTGCATTGTGTCCTCGATCTTTGCTCAGTACATGATCAACATAGGTTGGCCCGTCCCGACATAGCTTAATTTTTGACTGGGACGTCACACACACACACACACACACACACACACACACACAAAAATCAAACAATACAAAAACAACTATGATTAGACTGGTTTGAATTTGTTTGTGCTAATTCTTTACATAACAGTCAACAATTTTTTACAGTCATGTCGGGACAATTCCCCGTCATCCCGGCTTGAACCAGTACACAGCAGCGGATAAAGTGTCGAAGTCTTGCCCAGTGACTGGTGGGTCTCGGACTCTTCTATCCCTTTCTATCCCCAGTTTGTGACGTATATAGGTCACTGCCGCCAGTCTAACGCTCTACCAGCCAAGTCACTGCCAGGCGGCAATGGTTTACAGGCTGGTTTAAACATGTTAAAGTTTTCACTAGGCACAGCTAAATACTGTCTGTCAGTCGCATAGATAATATTTGAGAAAAGAGTCAAACGACTTTGACCAGCCGCCTCTATAGATCAGGCAGGCTCGTTACCGCAAAATTCATGATTTTTTTATGCAACAAACGGGTCAGCCTGCACATCCCTGCCATCTTAAGATTACTGCTAGTCAAGTCAGTAGAGCGTACGGAAGTTTAGTGAAAATGGGGTGCTAGTTTGAAGGTAGATTTTGTTGGTGCATCATGCGGCATCTGAATGGGGTCTGACCTGCCCGTAAGATGTTCATCTGCGGTAAAGATTTATAAATAAGGTACTATTTGAACAAAGATTTTTAATTAAAAACGATGGGTGTTGTCCCTGATTGATAGTAGACGTACACCGTTTAACCTGGGTTTTCGCTACTAACAAATGTCCTTAAACGGGAATGTACAAAACACATAATCCGGCGAAACGCAACCAGTGAAGACACAGCTCGACTGTCGCGCGTTGATGCATTTGACCTGGGTTGCACTGTTCAATCAGGTCAATCCAGATGTGGTGCGACGAAACTACACTTGCCCAAAGTTCTAAGCGGTCACCTTAAAATCACCATGTATTTGTCCTATTAACACGGGCATTTGGTTCTTCATTAATTTCACGTGAAACATCATGGAATGATTTTTTGTATGACATCTCTCAATACAATATGTCAAAACATGAAATTAAACCTAGCTAAAAATGATTAAAAATTTTGTAAAATTTTGGAATTGCTAGGTGACCGCTTAGAAGTTTGCGTGAGTGTATTTAACATCATTCCCGTATTAGCCATTCCGTAATGTAGATTTAAGGCTCATCTAGTTTCAAGCAGTTTAGATCCGGAGCCGGACATTTTACGACTCGATCTACATCCAAACTGCTTATACATATTAGCAGTTGCCATCCCTTGTGATCTTTACATATTTGTAAATACCAGGCCGCTTAGCGCAGTCGGTAACTACGGATGCGTGTCTGACTGCAGATCAAGGTGTCAGTGAGTTTGATCCCGGCCCGGTCCGATACTTTAGTGAAGATTGATCATGAAATAAATTAATTTCTACGGTCATTCTCCACCATTCCGTTGATTCATTCAAGAAGGTTTTGATGGGGTAGAGAGAGCTGGTTGCTTTGCTTAATTTGTCTTCCTGGTGTCTCGTGATGGTTGAGAGGCTCTTCCTCGCGGTGCCACGGGGTTGTCTGCGGTTTGTGATTGTGGTATTTCCTGATCATACTCACTTACTATTTTTGCTGTCAGTGAAAGGCAAAAGTATGTGCACGAAGTTTTGGTTACTGCTTGTTCAAGCTTTGTTATGTGAACTGAAAACCGACATGATCGTAGCTGCTGACTTGGACGTAAAACAAAAAAAACCCATAAAACTTTTTGTTAGGATACAACACGTCTCTTATCTTCCATTTATGCCTAATGAAAGATCCTGAATTGGACCAGTCCATCTTCCGCTGTTGGGCGGTATTTGTCATGTTTATTCAAATTTTAATAGATAATTATGTTTAGCAAACTATGGCGACCCTGATCAGACGGCGAACCATGCGGCGTCTAATCTGGATCAGCACTGTTAGTCAATTTCCCAAAATAAGGGCGGGTTAACCCGGCCTACACAGGCCCTCTAACCTCTTGTTTTCTCCCCTGGAGCATCTAAACACTTTCTTAACCGATGGAACCTTCGTTCTACTTTGTAAGGGATTCTACAAGGTTTTCTGAATTACCGAGACCCCCACCTAATCCTCCCCAATATAAGTTGGGTGTTCAAAAGCATGCGCGGATCCAGAGGGGGTGACAGGGGGTCCAGACCCCCTGAAAAATCACAAAAATATAGGTTTTCTTGAAATTCTCGAAAATTCTCAAAGCTATGAAGCCAGCATTCAATGTGGACCATAATATGCACGCCAGCGAAACGCCATTTAAATGGCGTTTCGCTGGCGGGCCGACATTGGTCCGCTTTTAGTGGTATTTGGATCCGCTCTCCCGGTCTAAAATTATTGTCAGTGTTGCAGAGTTGGACCCCCTCTGACAAAACTTTCTGGATCCGCGCATGAAAAGAATCAATATATCGATAATCCGATGCAAATCCGACCGGCTCTGATCCGGGGTTACATTATGTTGAATACGTATCTCGAGCGTGTCCGAGTGTGTAGACCAGGCGTGTAGAAAAATGTGTTTATTCATACGCGCTAAATGGTCTCTTAAACGTTTTTTCGCATCAAAGGCACCGAATTATGAGGGGTCGAATTTATGTGCCGATTAAATGCCCAGTTTGCTTTGGGCCAAAATGTCCCTGACTCGTTTACAAGTCATATTGTTGGTTTTATTTTAGGAGAAACATGCGCTCAGGGTCGTTCTACACGCCTGTTTCGAGAGACTCTGATGTATTTAGGCGGCTAGTAGTGAAAGTTTAGCGTACTATCAGACTCATTTTTTTCTTTTTATTTATTTTTCATATAGCCATTGTACATTCGAACATTACCAAGCCAGTTCTCGACATCTACGAGGATAAAAACTCCCCTATGTAACAAGCCTTCGAATATGAAACGCATTTACAGGAATTTGCACACATTATTACAAAAACAATAATATGGGGAAATAAAGTAAAAACATGCACGCGTGCACGGCCGATGCATTAATATTGCAGCAAAGACTGCTATTGGTTTATAAAGCCAATACTTGTTCTGATACACTCGTTATCGGGTATATACGGAAATCTCCGATCAGCAGAAAGTAGTCCCGTAAATATTAAATTTCACACGGAGCCGTTTCCGTAATGTTATGCGGCATGTCGCTTATATAAACTCCATGCAAATCACACATCAATTTCAGAATAAGACCGCATTCGATTTAACCATATGAATAGAGAAAACTGTTAGCATAAGGTCGTGCTTAAGAAATTAACAGTAAAACGTCCCAAAGTCAAAACGCAATTTTTAGGCAAAACATTCGAGCGGGCTACACATCAGTAAACGTACTTAACATGTGATTTTCATCCATATCATATGGATTTAATATCAATTCAGGCACTGTATTATGCCGGCCATGACAAACAGGTTTTTATGTCCCAAAGGGAGGCATATAGTAAGCACACTGCCTGTCTTTAGTGTCCTAAGTGTTTGAGTGCTCACGTCATGTCTGGAGCATATGGCCTATATTATTTGAGGTAGGAATGCCAAAATTCGTGTGTTAACACATCTTGTGGTCGCAGAGCGTCGCGAACCCTACTTTTAAACGTCTGCCCTCAGATCAAGAAAAGTCGTGTCAATATTATTTGACAGGAATCCCAAATTTGGTTTCATGACACATCTAGGAGTCACTATGACCTTGATTTACAAAAATAGATCGTAAAGAAATACACTGCCAAGTGTTGTCAAATACCGTTCCATAAATGTGTCGCATGCTAGATCCATTAGCCTAACATATCTTGTTCACTATGGACTATAAATGGTCAAGCATAAGCCAGGTGCTTAAGATCCAGCCACATAAAAAGAGAATACCTGTACTCGCTTGAAGCATGTGTTAAATGGTAAAAATCACAGCTCGGATGTTAAAAATCAGAGCTTAGAACAAACGTACATGGGCAAGCTCGAAAAGTTCAAACTGGAAGCATGCAGTGTGCAAGAATACATACAATGATAGGGCTAAACGACCGCCAGCTTTTTTGAAAAGCTAATACTTGTTTATTTTTATTCTTTGGCTATTCCATATAATTTCAGTCATGTGGGTACATGCAGTACAGTACTGGTAACAAACATAATACTATACTGTCCTGCCAGCCAAGAGTGACAGTGACGTCATGTTTTGTTTAAAAGTTACCAGGGACTTACATGTATAATCGATAGATCACTTGTAAATTACCACAAGTGATCTATCGATTCGCGTTAGTGCAAGTTAATGCTTTACTTAGCAATTGTAAACAAATTATTACATCATCTTCACTCATGGTTGGCACGACAGTACCTATCCGAACAAACTCGTCAATAATGGAACTGATGACTGACCGAGTTTTCCATTGTTAAGTGGGGAAAAATGCCCTTTATTCGCTCTGCCAACCCACGGTTGAGAATTCTGATTAATATAAAACTTTTGCTCACATTGAAGACCCCGGGTAAGTCCTGCGCGAAAATACACAAACAACAATGGAACAGTCCTACTTTGCTACAAGCCTGGCTACAAGGGCTATTTGCAAGTACGCCACAGAAAGGGGCAAGACATGCACCTTTGGTAACACTTATCGTTGTGTCTATCCATTTTTTGTGTCCATAATACTCATAATAAATGTATCCAAATGCAATGTTTTATAATTATGTCTCTGGTTTTAAATCTGTGTCATTCAGTAAAAGTTTTGTGATTGTTCCAAACTGAGTTCAAGGTTTCTGGACGCATCAAATATATATCTGGCCTCTAGATAAGCTCCAGATAAGCGTGCGTAATTAAAAAATAGTATTTCTTAACCAAAACATATGCAGTGGGTAACCAGAAGATTTAGTACGTATCGCATATAAACGCAAATGTCTCTTGTAAACCAGTGGCGGCTCCAGAGGGGTTCAGGGGGTTCGCTCGAACCCCCTCTCGGCTACCCTGTTTTTAAATATCCTATGAAAATGAAATAATTTGGTCTCAGTAAGACCAAATTATTTAATTTTCATGGGATATTTAATAAAACTGAGATAAAATCAGCAAAGCTACCCCCCCCCCCCCCCCCACACGCCCATATACATATGATCCCCTTTCCAGAAATCCTGGATCCCCCCCCACCCATGTAAACGCACATGCTGGCGTATCCAGCGGGGCTAGAGGTCTACATAAGAGGTCTACATCAGAAGTCTACATTAGAGGTACACATTAGAGGTATACATTTTTAGTCTGAGTCTTCCTTTACATCCATAAATTAGTGAATGCGAGCAGTAAAGATTCTGCTGAGCTGGCCTTTTTTCAAAGGTTTTCTTACATCAGACTGTCATAATTATGCACTTTTTCAAAACGATCGCGACTTTAATTTACCGTAGGCCTTGACATGTTGAATATATCTATATACTGAATTCCTCCCCATCTTGCCCTGTAACAATGTAACCTGCAGTATTCCAGTTGTACGTATGTAAATTAACCAGAGTGAAAAACAGTGTGGATCCTGATCAGATGGCTTTGTCAGCTATCCACAGAATTTTCAAAAACGGACACACCCAGATTCAACAGGACAAAGACAAAAACAATGGCTTACTTAAAAAATTGTTAAAAATACTCAAGTGACTAACAGGAAGAGATTGCGGAACCGAAACCACTTTACTTTGAAATGCACGTGTATGTTTTAAAAAGCATTTTATATGTATCCGCGTTTGCTATTCGTTCCGCATCTGGTAAGCTGGATATGTTCCGTTCTATTCTGTTCTATAAGCTCGTCAAACGGGGGTATGCTGTGCTCGACTAATCAAATTAACAATCGACCTGCAGGATGCAAGATCACGGACACCTCATAGGCCCTTATCATACTGATCAAAGATTTGTCCCATTTTGATAAAGACTGATTCAACTCAGTTTGTGAATGCTAGAGTCACAGGTAGGCCAACTCATCTTGCTGGAGTTTAGGCTTAAACTTAGACTGGCTCCAGTCCTTAAAACAATTTTTCATCAATGTGTCATATCATATACTTGTAGCAAGTCTTACCCTGATGGCTCTGTTTAAAACAGAGCCATCAGAGTAAGATTGGCTACAAGTATATGATATGACACATTGATGAAAAATTAAATTAAGGATATGGCTCTGTTTAAAACAGAGCCATCAGAGTAAGACTGGCTACAAATATATGATATGACACATTGATGAAAAATTGTTTTAAGGATATGGCTCTGTTTAAAACAGAGCCATCAGAGTAAGACTGGCTACAAGTATATGATATGACACACTGATGAAAAAATGTTTTAAGGACTGGAGCCAGTCTAGCTTAAACTTTAAGCACAAACAATTTTTCAACCTAAATGGTGACATTTTGCTAAAACATGTGCCTACAGCAAACCCGTGCCAGAACATGAGGTTTTCGCAACCAGTGAGTCGAACAACGAACCTGTGTGTTGGTAAATTCCTGCTGAATGTTAAGGCGAAACTTTTCGGGAAAACAGGGCTTAGTATAACAGACGATTAAGGAAAAAACTATTAAGACACGATCCACCCATTAACCCTTTAAGGACCGGAAACCCATAAATCGGATACATGGCAAACAGTGAAAACCCAGATGAAATGCCACAGAACGCGGCGCTTCTATTTCTAATGCAAAACACTTATTAACAATATAAGCTACATCCTTATCATACTATTTCAAGCATAAAACCAAATACAACACTTTTAGGAATTCATAACCATTAAATATATTTGACCCCTTAATATATACTGGACTATCCTGACTGTATCAAACTTTATGGTAAATTCCATTGGTCTTAAACGGGTTAAAGAAACAGTTATCTGTTTCAACCAACAATATGTTACAAATTTTAAACGGCGCTTCAAGGGTTAATTCTGCATAGGTCCAGAAGAGCGTTAGTGTTAAAATCAGTTTTAACCTCAAAGGAACCTTCTCGTTGAGTCGATTCTTTTGAGTACTTACAACATAATAGCCGAGACATGAGATTTCCAACGATGTGGTATGTACGACCAGTAAAGCCTCAGATCAGCATGCGCATACGCGCAGTCTGATCAGAGCCTTTGCTAGACGCTAGAATATTCTGTGAGTGATAGGCTATTGATCGAACATTTGGAATTTCTAAGCTAAAAAGGAAGCTGCACAGGCTCGTCTGAGTATACCACATTGTTGGAAATCACATGTCGCGGCTCGTAATAATAACGCACTCTTATCCAAAGGCATGCAGTGCTATTTTGGGATATTTAAAACATACTAAATACTGGAACCGACGTACATGAATGGGTATTTTCTTTTATGAGCCGCGACATGGGATATCAACAATGACATTTGACAAGTGAATGTAGACTCAGACGAGCCTGTGCAGCCTTTTTTAAGCTTAGAATTTCCAACAACTTATTTAAGAGTCATAGAAAGCTCTGATTAGACTGCGCGCATGCTCAGCTGATCTGAGACTTTGCTGGTCGCACATAGGCCTACCACATTGGTGAAAGTCTCATGTGGCGGCTCAATTTTATAGATTGTAGCAGCTACTACCCTGATCACACGAACTCAAGCTTGATTTTAAATCATTGCATCATCCTATGATAAGAAAAGGAAAATAACAGCATTTCTTTTTCAAACAGTTCGGCCCATCTCTGTGTTTGATTGTTGATTTAAACGATATTTAAACCCTTGTTAATGAAGCAGGATACACTATACATTTTAAATATTTTGACATTTGATCTAAACTACAAAAATTGATGTATAAAACACTCTTACTTACGTTTTACTACAAATCCTCGTGTGTTGATAGTAGGAAATAATACAGGAAATGATTGGTTGTATGAAACACACCCTCACAATGTATTGGCTTATTTTACTATACACACCTCCGATGTCAATACGGTTCAACTGTTTTGCTGATTGAATGAAAAGTCGGTTAAATGGTTAAACACAGTAAAAATGTTAGTCAATAGTGCAACCGGGTATAATGGGTGGTTAAAATCTAAAAATATACATTCCTCCTAAAGAGCAACCTTCGAGAAAGAATATGATCAGGAATTACCACAATCACACGCTGCAGACCAACAGAAAGAGCCACATAACAATAACAGTCAGAGACACCAGGAAAGCAACCAACTCTCTTCCCCATTAAGAAAACTGCAAAACTAGAAGGGGCACGTAATAGTTATACCATGGTTTGTCCGCCTGTACGTGGAGATAATCCACGAGCTTTTGCGAGTGGATAATCTTGCGTACAGGTGGGCAAACATGGTATAACTATTTTATACTCCCTACATCAGTGTAGATCTTGCACACCATGAGATACTTCGTGCTTAAGTTGGTAAGGGTGGTATAAAAATATTGCGTAACCATACGGGGCACAAACACCCCCCAATAAACACTAACACCGTACATAACCGTACACCGGACATAGCGATTTCTGAATCTAGGGAACTGTCACACGGTGCACAGTACAACGTCAGCATTTCTTTTTTTTCAGTGATGCATGTGGATTTTTGTTGCAAACATATACTACTGTCATTGCTAATATATTGACGTATGTTCTTTGCTTACGCTACAAACAGTCAGGGGCATAACCTGTATAAGTTACAATATATATCACTCGAAGAAGTTAAAATTGTGTCTTTTCAACAATGATTTCAAAGTGAGGCTATCGAAAGTAACTTATTTAGGTTATATCTGAAATTATTTACGCCAAGGTCAAATTTTAGTACGTCAAAAATATAACTTATTCAAGATAAAAAGTAGTTTATTTTCTGATTTTCAATGACCTCGCGTACAAATTTCTAGACGATGCGTACACAAATTTATTGCATAATCGTAAAGTTATGTAAAAGCTCTTTCAGATAAAATTACCCACATGGTCGTGAAAATTGCAGTAACTCCGGAATATGAAGATGAAAAAAGACAGTTTCACTCAAACAGGTTACTTTTGTTTTTGTTGCTAAAAAAGTTAACTGCTTTAAGTGATATATTTTTTAACTTTTGGAAGTTATGCACCTGACTGACAAATGGTCAACAAAAAGCTATAACAGCTACGGCTAACAAAACGTCCCCCTAATCACTGCTGATGTCCTCTGGTCTGTCTTTAACGCTGGCTCCTGTGTATTTTTGTCAACCAAGCAAAAATTTTAGAAACGTTCAGTAGAGGAGAGTGAAACGATGCACACTTATGAAAACTTAGTATATAATACAAAGGAAGAACGTGATAAATAACTTGGAAACACGGACATTTCATGAAGAGAAAGAACTCTGAAAATTTGAAAACAACAGAACCGGTATAGTTGAGTCTAATCATGAGAATTAGTGAAAACTGCAACAACTGTGACGAGCACCATTTTGTCAAATTCTGGTCCATATTGTTTATGCAATAATTGAAAACACTTTATATTCAAACATCAATACTCGGCAGTTTTTAAAGTATTACCTTTTGACGTAGATTAATTTTGGAGGTTTCATAATATAAGGATTATTAAAGAAATTTTCTTTTTCCATAGGGACTACTCTTTAGGGAAAGAGCATTTTTTTCCTTTGAGAACATCTCCTTTTCAGAAGAGGTAAACTCCATAGGTAAGTAGACAGTCCCAAATGTTGAAGTTAAAATGACACAAATCACTATATGTCTCTAATGTTATACTACATTGCTTTTTAATATTATCAAAGAAAACCTTACTGAATCAATTGAGCAGATATTTAATAGAGAGGGTTCACTTTCTCTTGTAATGAGAAACACGTTTTTATAACTTCAGAAATGGTCATGTCAGAAAGTTTGTGACGCTCTCCATTATCTTCATCCCATTTGGCTTTAAATTGTATAAGCAAGTAATGAGTTTATTATAGTGACATGTGCATACATGATATAATACAATATTAAATTATACAATTATTAAGCACCTGGCCCAATGGACCTATATGTCACCTTGATAGGAAGAGTCTATCTATTTACAATAATTTTATATTAGAAAGCTATGGAGTTATAGTGATATTGTGACGGGGAACTGGTTGTTATTGTCAACAGATTAACTTACAAAATTGGCGTTTCACTTTTTACTCTGGTTGATTATCGAGGATTGCAAACAATACTGGCCAAGACCAGACTACCCATTAGGGGAATCTGATCAAGGTCAACCTTGTTTGCTGCCGTGATAGAATTATTCTAAAGGCCTCTAGTGCAAACAGCATGGGCCAGAATCGGACAACTCACTTAGTAGCAGCCCGATCATGGCTCATATTGTTTGCTCGCTCCCATGATAAAGGCACTTAAGTACATATAACCGACGTAATAAACGGACCACACTTTCTTGACCAAGTACATATTTGATAACATTTCACTGTTAGCCCTTTACCGTTATTCATGGCGTTATTCATGGCGATAATTGGACTGAACTATGTTTTGTTCTTGATCCTGGTGTGCGATATTGCTAATACTATGGACCAAGACCAGATTGGCCCATTGTGAGCGTTCTGATCAAGGTCCATATTATTTGCTTCCATGATGAAACTGAAACTGAGTACAATATGGGTCACGACAAGACTACACCTTGGGTGCATTCTGGCCATGGCTCATATTGCTTCCTTCCTGGTGAAATGAGTTTATAGTGCACTTGCATACAAGCAGCAGACGTCGTAAGCGGATCGTGCTTCTCGTACAGGATAAGGGTTTTTAATATTCTCATCGAACACATATACCGTTTTTCATTGCAATTGACATTAGGGTTTTTGTCGTTGTTATTTTATCCTGGTTGCTGTTATTGCTAACAATATGGGCCAAGTATTTACAGTGTATATTTAGACAAATGTGGGTATTGTAGCCTATAGATAAGTTAAAAGTGACGTATAAGAGCGTACCAACACTTGAAGGTAATACAGGTTATACCGTTTTTAACGGTAAAAAATTACAGTAATACCTGACAAAGGTTTTCAAAATACGGAAATATTATACCAAGCCGTCATAGCTCAGTCGGTTGAGCCAGGCAAATATTTGCATCTATATCTATTAACGAGAGATTTAAAAAGGTGGAGGGTTCGAATCCCACACGATTGATTTTTTTTTTCATGAAGGAGATATTTCTAAATATCATTATTACTTAAACAAGACTTTTTATCATATTTCTGTTATATTTTAAATGTTTTACTATAGTATTCTTTGAGTGTTTTTTCCCAAAACACGAGCTAGCAAATATAAAATTACTCTTCTTATAGCATATTTGAGAAGCAGACTTTGGGTATATCGCCCTTTTCGTAACACCCATTTTAGACAACTGACCTTTTCGTAGGTAAAATGATTATCAATGTTTCTATGATTAATAGAAAACCAACCGCTGCAAAGCTCAAATTTGTAAGTGGGTGGTAAACGACAAGCCTTTTTGTAAAACAGCTGTTTCTAAAAAAAATGTGTGAGGAGAGTAGACTTACATGTATTACGAAACATGTCATCAGGTCATCGCCTTCTTTCCGCTTTTCGTTTTCTGCCATATGCGATAAAAATAATAAAGGTCATCATTCACAAACATAAAATATCAAAAAGCCAAGATAAAAAATATGCCGTGATTGGGGTTCGAACCTTCAATTGCAAAACTTCGGGATAAAGGTCTACGATCTTACCTCCGCGCCAGCCCAACTGTGACAAATATGAATGATAAAAGAATATAATCTACAAAGTTAGCGAAACCGTTTTACCTATTTACATCAATGGACAATGTCCAATTATCAAAACATGCTCTTACGTCACTTTGAACTTATCTAGTAAGGACAGTACTATAGGCCAATTTTGAACTCAGACGGATCAAAGATCAGACTATTCGAATTTACAGCACGTGAAAGGGGAAACAGGTAGAAACCGTTACAAAGCGGTATCATAGGTGTTAGATGTATAATACATAATACAGTATCTAGTAAACTTTCAACCATTTAGTCAACGTTCTCTGTAGCTCAGTAAGTAAAGATCACTATATTATATTTTGTTTTATAAGGCCAAAGAAATCAATGCGAGTTCGAGTCTCGGTCAGGCATATTTTTTTTACTTTTAATGCACGTGCGTGCGTGCGTGCGTGTGTGTGTTCTTTTTTATATTATATTTTTTCACCATGGTATGTATTTTATTTCGTATTAACTTTCAGATTCATTTAATTTCACATGCCCTCCGTCTCGCTGGCAGTGTCAGAATCGGAGCTGTAGTCGGTTTCTGACGCAAGATCGATCATCACTGGCTCATGTTCTTCCTTTATCGCGATTTGCTTTAACAAGTATACTCGCCCTACTCACAAAACATGCTCAACGTACTTCAAAGTCGTGCAGTTGGACCCTCTTTCGTTCCAGACCGTTAAGGTTCGTTCTCTTTTGTCTTGTCTCTCTTCATCAGCCGCTCAATGATACTCTTGCCTCGGATGAAGTCCTTTCCTTTGCCTGATCCAGTGATATTGCTAGCCCAACAACCTTCTCCTGCTTACAAAGGTTATGGATCTTCTGCATCTGCACTGCATCGGCATGGTGTTTGCTTTGGATTCGTTTGCAAATGAATTGAGCACGCGCAAAATAGAAAAAAAGCCTTCACGTAAAACATCAGAAATTCAAGTTTTCTCGATCAAAAAGAAAAAAAATCTTTGGGACTCGAACTCAGGGATTCTAAATCTGAAACATTCCACGGAATATTTGCAATTTTTAAAAGACGTAGGCCGCTCGACTAAGCCTGTAGATGTTGTATTGGTCATGTCGTTACATATTTATTGGAAAGTTTGTTACTTCGATAGCATGAGCAGTAAGTATTTGGTGAGAAAACAACCGTTACAATCTTATTTACCTTTCTCGTGCTCCTAAGTAAACTCGTCTGACCTTTGATCCGTCTGAGGTCAAAATTGGCCTATAATTGTTCTTCTCTTGTTTCAGACTTGTTTTTGTTTGAGCGAGACGTCATAATATTTCTTTCTGATAATATGCAGGCTGATGTTATTGAAGCGTTCAACACTACTTAAATGTATCTAGATTACTTACTGAATAGTTATAATCTTTATTTTGAACAAATTGTGAGTCAGCTACCATTTTATTAAAGCTAATTATTTGGATTACTGAAGCCCCTTTTTTGGAATTGTCCATAACAAATGACATAGTTTCTTTGAAACTTTAGGATAAACGAGATGATATTAATTTTGAAATATTTATTTTCCTTTTTCTGCATGGAGATGTTCCTTGCCCCCTTCTTATGGTGTCTATATTTTACAGCTTATTGATTTTGCAAGAGTATGTTCTAATGTAAGTGACATCAATAATAGAAACACATAGTTGACTGCTTAGTTTCTAAAATAAGGTTTTCGATATAATAAACTTTGCAAAGCAGTTTCAAAATTCTACCACAGACTCTCATAAGTGAGCGTTAAATACAATACTAGTTCGAAAACTCTTCTGCAACAAGAAAATATCAGAGCCAGTATGATTCGTTGTTGATCGTTACTTCCATTGTTGGATTCTGTAATTGTTCTATGTTTTGTTGTGCATTACTTTGTATCCATTCTAATTTTACAATCATCTCGATGGAGAAGAGGGAGCAGGTTGCCTTGCTTTGTTTGTCTTCCTGGTGTCTCGTGATTGTCGTGTGGCTCTTCCTCACAATGCCACGGGTTTGTCTGCAGTTTGTGATTGTGAAATTTCCTGATCATACTCACTTACTATTTTAATAAGGCAATTAGTTTGGATCGTTGGAAAGCCTTCTTTACCTGATCAGTTTAAAACCATCACTTAGCGTTATAAAAAGTGGGATAAAACAATGAAATTTGCAACACTGCATGCCAGGTTTACAACCCAATCACGGCTTATAGATATGGTGACCTCTTTCATTGCACGACGGTGGTTCAGGCCAAACATTTTTTGTGTGTTTTAACAACAGCATAAACTAGGGCGAAGATTTCGGCAAGTAAAATATATTACAGGACTTAATGTATGGGATTATAAATGTGCAATTTTATTACAACATGCCTTCTCAATACAGCACCACGAAGCAGGGCGTTAATGAAACACCAGGCTAATAAAATGGGAACAGAATCATGTGATATTAAAATCTTAGTTTAGCCCATGGAATTGACCATTGCAGAGGGTTTGAAGATTTCAGCTGTCCTTGGACTTAGACTACCATGAAAAAAAGACCATTGTCTCAACCTAAAATAAAGGGCAATGACAGGCTACTTGCGGATACGTGTCCGCAAGTAGCCAATCATTGTGCTTCATTTTGAGTTTAAGAATGAACTCAAGTTTTATAACCTCGGGACCTGGTATTCACACTAAAAGTGACTCGTACAGGCTACCCTAATTGATATGACTGCAATGTTTGGATTTTTCTACTGGATGGATCGAAAATAACTGTGCCTTAACCGACATGAAAAAACCAAAGGTTTTGTAACCTAGAAATTGTAAAACATTTGGATTAAAATAAGGGCAAAATTGAGCTTACATTTTTCATTATGCCACTCTGCTTAAACTTGTAAGTACAATATCATTTCCATAAATAATATGTCAAGCCTCCTTACAGACGTTGGAATATTTACGATGCTCCAAGAGTGGCTAATGAATTATTAGGGCGATGATAAAACAATTTAGAGGTAGATATGTCTCACTAGCGTTGCTGAATACGTCAACAAAACCGTTTATCAGAGGCATTTGCGCATATGCGATTAGTAACGAAATTTGGTGTGCTGGCTCAATAATGACTTTCTATATAACAGTGGCAGTTTTAAATGTACACAATCTAAATCGCTTGCAAAATTGCGTAGAATTTTTACTTAGCTAAAATAACAACCCTTCTTTTGCTTCAATAAGTATAATCAAAGTAATCAAGTGATATACCACAGCAATATAGTGGAGAACTTCCTGTTTAGAATTAGCTCAAATTGATTACGAAAACACGAATGCATGAATTTTGTAAATATATGATGGAAGATTATAATTCTTTATCAAGTTGATCTGCTGACTTCTTAGGACAACTCAAGAGCTGAAAAAATAAATCATATGCGGTTTCAAGTGTACACTTTAATCATGAAAAACCTATCACCGGAGGCACTGTGTTATGTCTTTGAGCAGGACACTTTACGGTCTGCTTACTATTGGTTCATACAAAGATTCTCAACATTGCTGAAAAATTGTTGAAGCACCACCACAAACAAATCATCTAAGACTTGTATCAGTCGATTGAGTGAAGTCTTGACCTGCTGAACCTGGATGATGTAGTCAAGTGCGCTACATATGGTTTCTGCAGCTCTGTGCCCGAAATTACCATGCAAATGACTGATGGCATTACATATTAAGACCAAGCAGTGTTTGGAGGAACGAATAGCAAAGACATTTAGCTTTTCTACAGTGTTAGAAAAATGTCTAAAGGACCAGTGTCTATAAGGCCTGTTTCGAGCCACTATGAATTTCCTTTAAACTTTGTGTAATAAAAGTAGCATGTCTTAGCTGTAATATTATGAAATGTTGGATCAATAGATTAAGTTTTCTGAGTTGTATACTCATTTGAAGTGGGTGGGGTAATTCCACCCCAAAAAGGGTAAGGCTACGAAAACGACTATATTTTTATAACCATATGTAGCTGGGAATCAGCCATTTCAAGATTATTTATGGGATAACAGATATAAAAACTGACACTTATGATATTTCAAAATATTTATAAATGATAAGTATATACTCACTTGAAAGTCATACCAATATTTTAGTATTTTTTCTTCTCCAACTTTACGCAAAACCACAACATCTTGTCATGTTTGAATCGTTTCAATTGATGTTTAGAGGTAACATAGTATATATGATGGTAATTATAAAATTATGAGGAATTGTTACCTTGGTGATTACTGAAAGAGTAATCTGCCCGCAAAACCAGCAATTTTTATTTTTTCATTTTTTTAAGAGTGGGTATACATGCATTAGGGATTTTAGATACATCATTGCATCTAGGTTACACAATGATTGATCATGGTGTGTAGAATAAAACAAAGGCTTCGGATAGCTGATATGACCTTGTGGTCAAAGGTCAAGGTCACACATACTTAGAACTTGTCTATGGCTCAAAACGCGAATACCTCTTTCATTTTTGGATCTAGTGTGTACATATTTGCCACAATGATTATCTATTATGTGTAGATTATAAAAAAAAGTCTCAGAATATACATATGACCTTAAAATCAAGGGTCAAAGTCAAATATTCTTATAAAACTGTCACACTGCTCATAATACAAAACTCCTCTTTGATGTAATGATGGGATGTGTTCATATTTAGCACAACAATTGCATATGATGTGTAGATTAAAACAAAGGTTTCAGATAGCTGATATGACCTTTTGGTCAAACGCAAAGGTCACACATACTTAAAACTTGTCTATGGTTCAAAACGCAAATACCTCAATCATTTTTTGACCTAGTGTGTACATATTTGCCACAGTGATTGCCTATCATGTGTAGATTACAACAAAAGTCTCAGAATATGAATATGACCTTGAAATCAAGAGTCAAAGTCAAATATTCTTAAAACTGTCACACTGCTCATGATACAAACTCCTCTTTGGTGTATTGATGTGATGTGTTTATATTTAGCACAATAATTGTGTATGATGTGTCGACTAAAACGAAGATTTCAAATAGCTGATATGACCTTGTGGTCAAAGGTCAAGCATACTTAAAATCTGTAAAATTGCTCAAAATACAAATACCTTCTTCATTTATTTTGACCGAGGGTGTTCAAATTTGCCCCAAATGTTTGCATATCATGTGTTAATTGCAACAAACGTCTTTGAATATTTTTATGACCTTGAAGTTAAGGTTCAAATTCAAATATTTCTTAAAATCTGTCTTACGGCTCTTAACACAAACTCCTCATTCATGCATTGATGGAGTGCCTTCATATTTAGCACAATGATTGCTTATGAAGTGTAGTTTAAAACCAAGGTTTCATATCGCTGATGTGACCTTGAAGTCAACGTCAAAGTCGCACTTGCAAAAATCTATATACAGCCCATACTGAGAGCTCCTCTGTCAATTCTTGAGCGAGAGTGTTCATATTTGGAAGAATGATTGCCTATGATAGTATGTTGCTTGTTTGATTTGATCCTTTTATCCCAGTCAATATTTTTCAGTCAAGTCATGTCAGGATGGCTCTTACTGGGTTGAACTGGCACTAAGCAGGATATAATGTGTCTTGCCTGTCTTGTCTTTTTCTTGTAGTCTTGTGGTCACCTGTTGGGCAAGGGCTGACCTCTTGGCTCCCTTGTTTGTGATGTTTTCCTGTGTTTATATACCTTCCCACACTGTGTCCTGGGTCATGTGTGTAACTTGATTGTATCGATTCTTAACCTTTGCCTTCTTCTTTACTTTTCTCAAGGACAATATGCAGTTCCACCTGTGAGGCTTAAACCCGCTACCCCTCTATCTCGACTCAAACACTCTACCACTAGATATTGCACTCGCATATTGTGTGGTGATTACGATGAACGTTTCAGAGAACTGCTATGGCCTGAGTTTGTTTGTTTGTTTTGTTTGATTTGATTCTTTTCGTCCCATCAACAATCTTTCAGTTAAACAGGGACGGGTCTTCCTGGGTTGAACCAGTACTAAGCTAGGATAAATGTGTCTTGCTCAAGGACCACAACGCAGTGACGCCGGTGAGGCTCGAACCCGCGGCCCCTCGGTCTCGAGTCAAGCACTCTATCACTGAGCCACTGCGCTCCCAACTATGACCTTGGAGTAAAAGGTCTAGGTCAAATATATCTTACAAATGTTGACGTGAATTCTTTTTCTTTTATGTAAGAGGATGTCCATATATAGCGAAATGATTTCTTAAGGTGGGTACATTAAAATGAGGGTTTCAGAGAACCAATATGACCTTGGGATCAAAGGTCAATGTATTTAGAATCGGTCTTACGGCTCGCAGCATGAACTTCTGTAGTCTTTGATAGAGGTTCTATGAATGCAAATTAATTTTATAAGTACATGTATATTATCAGGTATTTTGGCTTCTAGTGCCACTCCTCTTACTTTTTCAATTGAGGATATTCATATTTGCAACAGTGTTTGTCTGAGGTATGTAGATGACAAGAAACTCTCTGTTTTCCAGTCAAATGTTAAATATTTAAAACTCAAAAATATTCAAAAATATTTAAACTTGTAAAGTGAGTATCCTTTACTACTCGTAGTTTCCATGAAGATTATATATAATTTGCACACTAATTGCCAAAATATCATCAATGGTTTCCGGTCGCTGCTATGACTTATGATTTAGAGGTCAAGGTCAAAATATTTGCATTTAGAGCAATTGACAGGTTTTAAGTATGTGTGGCCTTGACCTTTGACCACAAGGTCATATCAGCTGTCTGAAATCTTTATTTTAATCAACACATTAAAAGCAATTATATGTGCTTAATATAAACACAACTCATCAATGCACGAAAGAGGAGTTTGTTTTTTGTTTGTTTGATTTGATTCTTTACGTCCACTCAACAATCTTTCAGTTATGCGGGACGGTTCTTCCTGGGTTTAACCAGTACTAAGCTAGGATAAATGTGTCTTGCTCAAGGACCACAACGCAGTGACGCCGGTGAGGCTCGAACCCGCTACTAAAGAGGAGTTTGTATTATGAGCAGTGTGACAGATTTAAAGAATATTTGACCCTTGATTTCAAGGTCATATCCATATTCTGAGACTTTTGCTGTAATCTTCTCACGATATGCAAATATTGTAGCAAATATGAATATGCAAGGTCAAAAAATGAAATAGGTGTTCACGTTTTGAGCCGTAGACAGGTTTTAAGTATTAGTGACCTTGACCTTTGACTACCAGATCATATCAGCGATGTGAAACCTTTGTTTCATTTTAAACACTATGAGCAATCATTGTGTAACCTAGAATCAATGATGTTTCTAAAATTTCTAATGCATGGCAAACCCACTCTAAAATTGTGAAAAATAAAAGAATCTCTGATTTTGTGGGCAGATAACTCTTAAAATAATTGCCGTGGAAACACTTCCTCATAATTTAATAATTACCAGCTTATATACTATGTAACCTATAAACATCAATTGTATCGCTTCAAGCGTGACAAGATGTTGTGGTTTTGCGTAAAGTTGGAGAAGAAAAAATACTAAAATATTGGTATGACTTTCAAGTGAGTATATACTTATCATTTATAAATATTTTGAAATATCATAAGTGTCAGTTTTTATATCTGTTATCCCATAAATAATCTTGAAATGGCTGATTCCCAGCTACATGTGGTTATAAAAAATATAGTCGTTTTCGTAGCCTAACCCTGTTTGGGGTGGAATTACCCCACCCACTTCAAATGCGTGTACAACTCAGAAAACTTCATCTATTGATTCAACATTTCATGATATAACAGCTAAGACATGCTGCTTTTATTACACAAAGTTTAAAGGAAATTCATAGTGGCCGTGAAACAGGCCTTATAGACACTGGTCCTTTGGAGGACAGTTTGTCAATGAAATTTTTGGAGCAAGGAACATAAACTGAATATTTTTATTTTGAGGAACAGGAGACCACAGTAAACAAGCGATTGGGTACCCGCAGTGAGGACCACAAAAATTCACTGGCACATCAAAGTTCTGTGAACCAAGCCTAAGCACAGAATCATCTTCACCTTTACAAATCCATAAAGAAAACGGCTTAATCTATTGATTCTCAAAGATTATTGGATGGTGTTATGTAGTATAAAAATAAACGGTATAATTTTCAGCTGTATTTTAATTTCTCTTGAATATAAAACACACAATCATAATGGTCATTTTTTTGGTATCTGTCGCATCAGCGAGTTGCTTTGGACAGACTCGCTCAATCTTACTCTGTTCGCACACACAAAGTATTGATGCAGATGAAGGCTCAGACCAAAGTTTAGAGCTTAAGCCATGTTGCATGCAGATATGTCTTTTGTTAAATAGGACTACCAAAATGTATATAAAATTTCTAGAAAACTTTGATCAAGCAAGTGCTATTAACATATAATTAACGAACATGCACAACTAATGAAACATATAAACATTACATACAACAGATCTATAAGCAACTGTGGAGTAAAATACAGTATCTACATTTTGCATGAAACTGATACAATGTTATTTGCTTGGTTTGATGCTTTACGTCCAAGCCAAAGCTTTTTAAGTCGTGTCATGACGATTTCCTGTCTTCCCGGGTTGAACAAGTATTAAGCAACAGATAAAGTGTCTCATTCAAGGACACAACACAGCCATCCTGCCAACAGCGAGCCGTCTTTTGAGCACCCAAAACATACGATTAAACTAATGGGTAAGAAAACATTTACAATTATACTCCCACAAGTCTTGTGTATCATAACCTATGGATTAGATCTGTGCTGTTTGCTAAATGGACCAGTCTGATCAGGATTCATAGTGTCTCCTTCCATGATAAAATTAAGTCTGAAGTACACCCGAATTTATGCAGCAGACCTATAGGCAGATATCATTTTCAGGACAAATAAATATTGGCCGGATAAAGGTTATGGTGATGTGATGGCTAGAACGTTTTTTCTCAAAACTTGAAAAAAATATGGCACATGAAACAATGTCAGATCGATGGTCACTTGTCAAACCAGACATATCTGTCCTGCCGTATATGTCCCACAGTGTTTGCCAACATTCTTGATGCCACTGACACGGTAAACTCTACTGATGTGTGGTTAACAGTTAATGTAGGAATCTCTACACATCTCCGCGTGAACAAGTAGGGCGGTATATCTAACTCCTCTAGTAGTTCTATATAGTTTCCATGCTTCCCTCTGTATGCCTGAAACAGAGAGAGAATTGACATTGCATAACCTATAAAGCGCCATCTTTAATTTACAGCAGACGACAATTTCAAATTGTGCCACTTTTTCTAAAATAACAAATAAGGCATGATATTTCATGAGAATCGTCTGCTGGCAGACGATTCTCATGAAATATCATTCCTTATTTCTTTCGAAAATTTGGAAAGATGTTGCAAAATTAGTTGTCTGCTGCAGTTGTAATTGGCGCTTTAAGGGCTAACAACGCCTGGAATGTCACTCAAAGGTCATCTAATTGTATATAGCAACCAATGAACAAGCAACTTACTACAAGACATACTCATCCCGCAAACAAATCACGCGTGTTCAATCTCCCACAATTAGCCTGAGGTTTACCTTATAGTTAGTGGATGGCTAAAATCTTTGCAAGCTTAGTATTATTTCATGATTTATGTCATCTGCTTGTTTTGTTTTCAAAATTACCTTTATCACACTTTTTTCTGGAATACCATCAGAGTGCCAAACTGTTTGGATCCAGGTCAGGCCAACAATTTCTCAAGCCTGATCTGGGTCCAATCTGTTTGCAAAGGTTATCAGCAAACGACACTAGAAGTAAAAATGTAGTTGCGGTTTTCGCAATAGATTTGGTAATGTCATTGTTAGTTTGTCTGAAACCTGTGATGGTGTATGAAATGTTATGTGTCAGTTCAAGTCTTGAACATCATTTATAATACATAAAAAACAGAAAATGCCATTTTGAGGATAAAAGTAATTTCTTATGAGCAAAGAATGGTTGATATTCTCTGTGAGACAGCTGGTCCCTTCGGATACATCAGCATGGCTTACAGTGTTTTAAAGGATATTTCACTCATGTAAGGTAATTCCCAAAATTTAAGTGAGTATGATCAAGAAATACCAAAATTGCCCACTGCAGACCAAATCATGGCACCGTGAGGAAGAGTAACAGAACAATAACAACATTAAAATGTGGAGAAAGACCTGCCATTTAATGCAAACAAAGCATGGTTTCGTTGAAAAGTTCTAGAACAACAGTTTTGCAGATTCCCTTTAACCTATCTGCTATCCTGGCGCAAAGATATTAAAATGTTATGCTGAATGATTCTGAATTTGTTAAGATACGATAGCAAAACACAGACAAAAACACACATAAAATCAAGATACCGATTAAAATAAAGCAACAACCCAGCAGACCAACAGCTTTAAATCAACCTCGTATCAACGTCAATGCGACGTCATGACGTCGCATCGACGTCGATACGACATTGTTTCGACGCCTTGTGCCTGAATGGAAGCTTTCTCTGCACAGCGAGCATGACTAAAATGGCACAAAGAATATCACAAAAACAGAACCAAACACAAAAGATTCAAACATAAAAGGAGCAACAATAAATAATGAACCAACAACAAAAATCACCACCGCCTTAGCAAGAGCAGCAGTCATGTCTACTGAGGGGAAGAGGAAGGCTTAGATGTATTTTGCTAGCCAAATTCCTCTGTTGTTAGAACACAAAAATCAGCTCGCATTTAGTAAGCACTGTATCATCAAAGGGAAACGACCGAAACAAATTTACGTTATGTGATGAAAGAGTGAAAGGGCTTTCAATTGAACGAAGTCAGAGCTAAAGGCAATGCTTATTGAATCACTGGGCCCAGTGAAATTAGAAAGGATATAAATTACTAGACCAGGACTTACGAATTGGCCCACACAGTTTGTCACAAAAGAAAAACTCAAACAAACGAACAACAACAACATCACAACCTTGGAATTGGCTTTAGTGACAGCATCATGTTGTAAAATAGCAAGTACATATGCACATACTCACCTGTGCGTTTGCTGCTCGCTGATGATACAAGATACACAGGACATAGACAGCCATAGGGCAGCAAAAACTCAATTAAAGTAAAGCAATAATCACTCTTTTTCTCAGCAAGATGATTATGAAAACTAGAGAATACACTATGAACTCAAAGGTAAAACTGTCTAAAGCTGCCACTTAAAGCTGCATAGTCTGTAACTTTTGATTTAATTTTTGGAATAATGTTTCTATTTTTCAAGAACACAGTAAAAAACTTAAATTCAGGTATACATTTTACCAATTTCGTAAAACTTTACAAATTATCAGTATCAAAACAACAGCATTTATGTTAAAACTTGACTGTCTATAATTATTGGAGGGACGCAAATAATTACCAACAAGAGAAAAAACACCTGTTTTTATAAAATAATTCACTTTTCCATGCAGTTTTCAGCTATCTTGAACAGATTTATTGTGAAAACTTAACTTAATTCTGCTTTTACAAATGATTTAAAAAGAAAAGAAAATTTTTCGAACAATGTTCATAGTTGAAGACTTAGTCACTTTAAAAATAGACAAAACAAAGAGGTTTAGTTCTAAATGACAAATGGAAGCTTAATATAATGAAGGTCGAAAGTATTGCAGAATGCTCCCCTTGGAGCATTCTGCAATACTTTTGACCTGCATTTAACAATAACTGTTATTGAAAACCAATTTTGATGTTCTTCTTGAGTGGCCGCTCAAAACAGGTTTTACAGTACCCAATACAAAAAGTAAGATAGTTGACAAAGAATTGCCAGAATTACGCACTGCAGACCAACATACGGTACTGTGAGGATGAGGTACAGAGCACTAACAGCTACATGGCAGCCAGAACACAAACAACCTCAACACAGCAACATCACAGAAACTCCTAGCGCAGTATTAGTAGCTACAATAAAGTAACCGACAACATAATTACCGCTTTAGAACTGACAATAACCAGACTAGAAACAACCACCTTAGAATGGACTGCAGCAACAGCCAAAAAGACTGGGTAAGTGCACTATATTTTGGTACTTACCTCAAAGTTGAGCAGCGAAGACTCAAGCTAGTCTGTGCATATGCGCAATTGCCTTGGCATTGCTACCCATGACTTGTCATGAATGTTCCGTTTGAACTGTACATATCTGTTAAACTTACCATCATGGCGTCGAATACATCAAAGAGAGCTTTATAGACTGACCAGCGTGGCCAATGGAATGATTTGTCATGCATGTTTCGTTTAAACTGCATCAAACCCCATCTGAAATTTAAACAAAACAATGCTGACATAGGACATAATGATACGTTTTCAAATTTGATATTGTGCATGTCGTTGTTATGAACTTTTTAAAGAGCAAAACAAATATATAAACAAATCTATATTATTCATACAAAACATCAAAGTGATGCAAATTTTAAGGAAAAAGACAAAAATAAAGTAAAACTTCGTAAATTTGAACATCGATTTTTCCAAATACTCGCTGTTTCGAAATATGTTTGGGACACACTGAATTCAGAGAATCGGAACTATTCATGATCTATTTTAATAATTGCCTATAATAACATTTGCTATATGACTGGAGAGAATCCTGTCTCCTGATTGGCCCAATTTGTCTTCGTAAATCTCTATGTCTACCTGGGAACTGGTCTAAACCGGTCCACAAGTTAATATTGCATGAAAGCTAGCTGGAACTAGTTTCCAGAAGTTAATATTTTTGACACTTCTGCAATATTACCCTCTAGAGAGCTAAAAAATAGCATGATGAGTGTGAAACTAGCATGTGCTGAATGAAATTGACATGAATTGCTGTTGCACCTCCCAACAGGTAAATTAAAGACTTTCATGAAGTTTTACAACAGTTTTGTTTTGTTTTGTTTGCTTATTTATCTTTGTATGAATTAACAAACTGTAAAACAGTTTTATTATAACATTTTATTTCACAATTAAGAGAACTAACATACATTTGAAAATGCAAAATACTACATTAAAATATATTAATAACAGTTGCTAAAACTTGTGAGAAAGTGATATGAAAAGTCATATAACAATACAGTTATTCACTTCAATTTCGGTAGACTTAAGGATTAATTTACCCTTAAAAGTGATATTCACCTCCGCCTAGCGGCCTCGGTGAATTATCACTTTTTCGGGTAGATAAATCCTAATGTCTACCTCATTGAAGTCAATAACTGTATAATGTTTGGGTGCGTAAAAGAAACGTCTCCATGAGACGTTTCTTTTACACTCACAAGACTTACTTTTGATAGAAAAAATTTGATAAAAACTGTTTTTGGGGGAGGAATGGTTATATTTTTATGTCTACCTCCCTGTAATTCGAACTACTGATAATTCGAAATAAAATCTCTAGTCCAGAGGACTTAGAATTTTCGATGTTTAACTGTACTGTGTTGTTAATGTTACGGCCCAACTGGCAATAACCTCCCAACTCGGAATATTTGGTTGTTCCTAGTTCGGACGTCCCATTTTAAAATCGGAAATCCCTATTTCCTGTTTACCGGTGGAGTGCATTAAACAGCTGTTCAATGTCCTAGAGCTTTTTTATATTTAATTTGAGAATAGCAAGAGTGGAAAACAACTTAAACTGCCGGTGCAAGATTCGCAGATACAAACACAACAAGTACATTGCCTACATAAAGTTATACTATTGTTGGATTTGCTGGTGGTCAGGAAGTATCAGTTTTCGTGGGTTGGCGGTCATACTATTCTTTGTTTATTTTTATGCTTGTCGTCTCAGTCAGCATCATGCGCGGATCCAGAGGGGAATAGGCGGTCCGGACCCCCCTGGAAAATCACAAGTTATATTCACAAGTTATATGGGTTTCTATAGAAATTGGCATATATATTGGGACCCCCCCCCCCCCCCCCCCCCCCACTGGAAAGTGTTGGACCCCCTCTGAAATCTTCAACAATTAGTTTTCCCTGAAATAAACCTTAAATAAACCACCGGACCCCCTCTGTATAACTGTAAACTAAGTCGAGGACTAAAAACAAAACGTCATAACTTTCACAACCCAGGATAGCACTGAATTCAGGGCGATATGATGGATTTTTATATTCAGCCAGATCGAAAAAAAGTCTAAAATCGCAGTTCTGCAACTAAACCCAGGAGTCCTTGGTATGCATGTTTTTTTTTCAATGAGTACAATACATACCTATAAATACCACACTGGGACAGGAAAAGCCGGAAGGTGCCGGGGGAAGGTGTGACCTGAATTGTCAGTCTGTATTTACCAATTGAATGATTCGAATGATGTGTACAATCGGCAGGTAAAGCAAAATGTGGACGATGACTGACAGGACTTATAACTGATGTGAGGACAATGTAAAATTTACGCGAGACTTTCAAGCATCCATTATTCTGTCTTACAATAAATCGAAAGTACATTTAGACCAAATAAAATAATAGAATAGCTAGATTCACAGAAACCGCCACATCGGTAGAAAGGCCCCACATTATACCTTTCTGAAAAAGTGCACATTTGATCAAACAGTAATGGTCCAGCAGTACCGGATTTTAACGCTTCTGACGCCGTCCATTTTGGGTAATTTTGGTTCATTTCTCCATCTATTTCGGCCAAACGTTGCAGCCATAATTTTGTCAATTTCCCCTGTTTTTGTAATTTAGTTATCGAGCTGAAAAAGTGTAAGTTTTTAATTTCTCGGGTGAAATCTAAACTGTTTGATGTGCTGATGTTTTCCTTATCAATAATTTATTTCACATGACAAGATTGATATCGAAGGAATAAAATTACAAGTACAACCTTTATAAAAATGGCACTCCTATTTTTGAAAAAATATCGCATCCGAAAGCCTGAACAAAAAGGAAAAATAAAACCCTCCGCTGCCGCATCTGTTTTTCAATAAAAGTGTCTATTCAATTTTTGGGGGCCTTAAAGCAGAAAAAAAGTTGATAAGTGTGGCAGTTGATTGTCAAGTTTCTGACTTGATATTTAGCTCACCTGAGCCATTGGCTCATGGTGAGAGTGATCGTTGGATGTCCGTCGTCAGTTGTGTGTCATGTATCCTGTGTCGTCAACAATTGACCGGGCCGCGTAGCGCAGTCCGTAACGTGTCTGGCAACAGATGCGAGTCTGACTGCAGATCCAGGGGTTGTGAGTTCGATCCCGGCCCAGTCCCATACTTTCGTGGAGATTGATCATGAATTAATTTCTATGGTCATTCTCCTCTCTTCCGCTGAATCATTCAAGAAGGGTTTGTTGTCAGTAACAAGCAAAAGTATGTGCAGCAAGTACTGGTTAACTGCTTCATGCGCGGATCCAGGAATTTTCGTCGGGGGATCCAGGTCATTCTGACAAAAAAAGCTCTTTTTTTTTTAGTCCTCATCTTATTACAGAAGGCAAATGGTTAATTTCAAAGAAAACTATCATTTTTCAAGGTTCCAGAGGGGGCCCAACATTTTCCAGGGGGGGTGGGGGGGTCCAACTATTTCAAGGGGGGGGGGTCCAATTGCTTATTCCCTATAGAAACCCATATAACTTGTGATTTTCCAGGGGGGGTGGGGTCCAGACCCCCTGTCCCCCTCTGGATCTGCACTTGTGCTTGTTCAAGCTTGCCCATGAAAAAGTGTGGTTAGGTGAACTGACCGTCCCGCCATGACCATAGCTGTTGACTTTGGACATAAAGCAATAAAAACAAACAAAAAAACAAACAAATCGTCAACAATTGCTTAAAAGGACAACTTGACAGGAATGATCTTTATATGGCCTTCTTTAATAATTGTTCAAATGGTTCTGGTCCTTTGCATATTTAGGTCACACAGGCTAAAAATAGATTTCCAAAATGAAGAACTTAACATATGGAGATGGGGCCAAGTCTTAAGTCTCATCTGACAAACTGGTGTTAAGTCTCATCTGACAGACTGGTGAAGCCGGGAATCAAACCTGTGACCCCTGGTTTATAAGGCGAGCAGTTTATCCACTAGGCTACACCACGGTGGCTCCTCAGATATGTATGATTTGAAACAAAAAAACACTTGCATATTTTTGCTTTATTAGCAAGTTATCAAATGCTTAACCATAAATGCTTAACCCTTTAATCCATAGGCTATTTTTAGATCTGGACATTCTTATTATTAGACATCATTGAAAAAAATGAAGAACAAGAAATGTCACAAACACGTGACGAATGCCCCCAAAGGAATTGGTCTAGCATGACACATTTGAGGAAAGATAGCTGTAATATAGCACAAAAAACTAGAAATGAGGCCAGAAGTCAACGTCAAGGTCAAAGTGACTCAAAATGGTATGTACCACTCCGCCATTCCAAGAGGAATCACCACCCCAAATTTGGGATTCCTACATCAAATAATATAGGAGATATGCTCTGGACACAAAAAATCTTGAAAACTAGGTCAGAGGTCAAGGTCACAGTGACCCAAAAATGGTTTGTGACACTCAGGCATGCCAAGATGCATTTACATACCAAATTTGGAATTCCTATTTCAAAGAATATAGGAGATATGCACCAGTTTCTAGAAACTAGGTCAGAGGTCAAGTTCAAAGGTCACAGTGACTAAATTATGGTAAGTGACACTTCATCATCCCAAGATGCATCCACACACCAAATTTGAGATTCCTTCCTCAAATAATATAAGAGATATGCTCTGGACATGATTATTCTAAAAACTAGGTCAGAGGTCAAGGTCACAGTGACCCGAAAATGGTACATGACACTCCGCTATCCCAAGATGCATCCATACACCAAAATTGGAATTCTTAACTCAAAGAATATATGAGATATGCTTGGAACACAATAATTCTTATAACTAGGTCAGAGGTCAAGGTCACAGTGACCCAATAATGGTATGTGACACCCTGAAATCCCAAGATCTATTTACACACCAAAGTTGGAATACCTATCTCAAAGAATATAGGAGATATGCACCAGACTCAATGTAGTTTCTAGAAACTAGGTCAGAGGTCAAGTTCAAGGTCACAGTGACCCAATTATGGTACGGGACACTTCGTCATCCCAAGATGCATCCACACACCAAATTTGAGAATCCTACCTCAAATAATATAAGAGATATGCTATGGACAAGATTATTCTAAAAACTGGGTCAGAGGTCAAGGTCAAGGTCACAGTGACCCGAAAATGGTACATGACATTCTGCTATCCCAAGATGCATCCATACACCAAAATTGGAATTCCTAACTCAAAGAATATATCAGATATGCTCGGGACACAATAATTCTTAAAACTAGGTCAGAGATCAAGGTCACAGTGACCCAAAAATGGTATGTGACACCCTGTCATCCCAAGATATATTTACACACCAAAGTTGGAATTTCTATCTCAAAGAATATAGGAGATATGCACCAGACTCAATGTAGTTTCTAGAAACTAGGTCAGAGGTCAAGTGCAAGGTCACAGTGACCCAATTATGGTACGCGACACTTCATCATTCCAAGATGCATCCACACACCAAATTTGAGATTCCTACCTCAAATAATATATGAGATATGCTATGGACAAGATTATTCTCAAAACTAGGTCAGAGGTCAAGGTCACATTGACCCGAAAATGGTACATGACACTCCGCTATCCCAAGATGCATCCACACACCAAATTTGGAATTCCTAAATAAAAGAATATAAGAGATATGCTCCGGACACAACAATTCTTAAAACTAGGTCAGAGGTCAAGGTCACAGTGACCTAAAAATAGGATGTGAGACCCCGTCATCCCAAGATGCATTTACACACCAAATTTGGAATTCCTATCTCAAAGAATATAGGAGATATGCACCAGACTCAATGCAGTTTTCAAGAAACTAGGTCAGAGGTCAAGTTCAAGGTCACAGTGAACCAATTATGGTAAGCGACACTTCGTCATCCCAAGATGCATCCACACACCAAATTTGAGATTCCTACCTCAAATAATATAAGAGATATGCTCCGGACACGATTATTCTCAAAACTAGGTCAGAGGTCAAGGTCAAGGTCACAGTGACCCAAAAATGGTACGCGACACTCCGCCATCCCAAGATGTATCCACACACCAAATTTGGAATTCCTATATCAAAGAATATAGGAGATATGGACCGGACACGAAGGCGGGACGGACGGACTGACGGACGGACGGACGGACAGTGCGATTACTATATGCCTCCCAAAGTTCCTTTGGGGGCATAAAAATTTTGGTGAAGTTTTGAGTAATTTTGAAAATATTATGGAAAATGGAGCATTTGCTCTTAAGGACTCCATTTTCTGTAAAATTTTTCAAATAGTACATGATATTTCAAAGGTGTCAAAAGACGTTATCATGGAGTAAAGGGTTAAACTATCCATCAGCAAAAGATAAGTCAAAACAGAGGACTACTATTAGGATTTTTTAAAGTAAATTGCCTGCCTGTCTGTCTGTGATAAAACAAGTATGAACAGTTTAAGCTTTTTGTTGTAAAAAGGCCAAAAAACGGGCTGTGTAGCGCAGTTGGTACTCACAGTGTCTTTCTGCAGGTACATTTCTAACTGCAGATTCTGAGGTGTTGCTGGTTCAATCATTTTAATAATTCAGTTGGGATATCTTTTCGGGTTTCATTTCACTTTGGTCATTATTATTTATATGTAATTGATGATCTGAGTGCAAAAACTGTTTGGTCCCTGTCAAGGGTGCTCATCAGGTAAAACACCCCATTACAGTCAAATGTAGTAGCCGAGCATTTGAAGTGTGAAATCAGTATAAAATAAAATGTGCCCCCTGCCTAAATTAAAATTTTATTTGTTTCCCCATTACCCGACCGACCCTGAAAAAAAAGGCCCTACTCAAAGAATTTTATTTCAATTTTCAGTCAAGAATTTTTTTTAAATTTCATTGCAAACTAAGAGAATTGGCCAATGTAAACAATGTTATCTTAGCAAATTGTTTGTGTATTTAATTATTTTGCCTATAGTAGGACTAAACATTTAAACCTGTCTAAAATGGCCACTCAAAGATATACACAACAAAGGTCGTTAAGACAAATGGGCCATAAATGCAGGTCGAAATTATTGCAGAATGCTCCCTGGGAGCATTCTGCAATACTTTTGACCTGCATTATGCGATAATCGGTCTTGAAAAAAACAAACAATTTTTTGTATTTTTTTAGTGGCCTCTTAAGACAGGTTTTACTGTATACAATTAAGTTTAATGGGTCTCCAATTTGAGAATGTAAAAAAATCCGACCCACAGACCCATACCTGTAAAACAGGGTCGGGTAAGGGGAAACAAAAATAAGGTTGGCCCCAGAGCTCATGAAAAGAGCATCCTAATCTCACTGTAGGTTTTGTATTTCTGGTATTTGCGGTTCTTCTATAGAAGTCAGGTCAACTGATTCAAGCAGCGATTTTCCCTGGTTCATTAACACTACATTTTATCATCAGCTGCAGACCCTGCTGAGAGTTTGATTGCCTACCATGAGTGTTAATAGCCATTCTGCCAAAATATTGAATTCTTTGCATGATAAGGGCGATTTTGTCATCTGCTGATATTTGGACCCAGATTAGGCCCGACAAAATGTCCGGCCTAATCTGGATCCAAAGTGTTTGACACTGAAAGAATTTTTCAGAAAAGGTGATTTTGAAAAAAATCAACAGACGACAAAAATCATAAAAATTTACCCAGAGTGCAAGATAATGATCCTCATTTGATAAATTAGATATGGTTCTAGCATAGCCGATGTGGTTCTAGCATAGCCTGGAAAACTGAGCAATCATCTATTACAGACTGTAAAGACCAGTGCCTCTAATACATAGCTCTGTCTCATTAGCTACTTGCTCCTTTTATTTACGTGTTTTGGTTACACTTGGCAGGAATGCTGGTATTTTATGCTAATAATAGCCTTTGCAAACAGTTTGGAGCAGATCAGGACTGATAAAATGTTTGACCTGATCTGGATCCAAACTGTCTGACACCCAGATATGGTATTTATTGAATATGCTTTGAAAGAGTTGATTCTGAAGACAACAAAAAATCTCCCCATCTCTGAAGAATGCATTAAATATTGCAGTAAGGTGTGAAACTGCTATCAAAACAAATGGTCCTTTATATAAACATCCTAAATTAGATGTTTGTCCTAATCTCTTAAATGTGTTAAGTCTAAATTAACCATAGTCCTGTTGTGCTTCCTGTTGCTTCAGATTAAGTTATTGGATCATGTCACAGTTTTCAATGCAATCTGTGTATAATTGTAACCTATGATATGGGCACTGGTCAGAAAGATTTACTTTTTAGTGACTTATTCACCAGAACACGGGTGATAAATTTGTAAATCGCTCTCAGATTGAACTAATTCAGATGCATATAATATTAGCAATGTAACCTGGTCCTCACTTAACAGTATCAAAGTATGAAAGTGTTTGGAGTAACAAAGTCACAAAATGACCCTAAACATAGATCCTTAAAAGCGTAAAATTGTTATATGTTCCATGTCAATTTAAACATGTGTTTTCGGTGCTCGACAGAAACTTCTCATTGAGACGGGTCTTTTGAGTTCCCACAGCAAATGTTTTAGTCAAGTAATAAGGAAAATAATTTTCAGGTACACACTCTTTTGTTTGTTTGTTTGATTTGATTCTTTACCTCCCATCAACAATCTTTCAGTTAAACAGGGACGGGTCTTCCTGGGTTGAACCAGTACTAAGCTAGGATAAATGTGTCTTGCTCAAGGACCACAACACAGTGACGCCGGTGAGACTCGAACCCCGGCTCCTCGGTCTTGAGTCATGCACTCTACCACTGAGCCTCTGCGCTCCCCTAAGGTACATACTCTTATCTGGGGGCCAGCCTGCATAGAATTTAGATCTTGTTGACCCCATTTGAAGATGACAATGAATATGTACTATATGGACTGTAGCAGAGTTTCTATATTCACACAGATGCATAGAAAAAGGCCTATTAAGTAGACCAGAAAGAAACCTTACAGTAGCAACGACATACATTTTAATTCCTGCGACAGGACTTTAATTAAGAGTGCGTAATGAAAATTTAATTTTCTCATTTCTCAACCAAAACATATGTTGTGGGTACTCAAAAGAACCGTCTCAATGAGACGGTTCTTTTGAGCACCCAAAACATATGTTAAAATTGATGGGTAAGAAAATATTTACAATTTTACACTGAAAATTTTGTTTATCTAAACCTCTGTTGTGATTTAATATCGCTTTAACCATTGGCCCAGTCAATATGAATATTGACCGCCTTTTTGCCAATCATGATGGAAGACTGCCAATGTATGCATACAGGTGTTACTATCATATAATGGGTAAGAGAGTATTTAAAATCTTTCAGTTCTCACTTGGGCTAAAAAAAAATAAGTGTTTCTTTGCCGTTCGGCCATTTTTTTAAAAACAGATGAGGCAGGCAGGTTTTATTTTTTATTTCCCCAAAACAGATGAGGCCACTTTTTTTTATTTCATTGAAAACTAATGAGGCCCCCTTTTTATTTGTTTTAAGTATAAAAATGTGGATATTTTGATTTTGACATATGAATAGAATAAATGTGGCCACTCATTGTCGCAAACAGGAAGCATGCTAGCACACACTAACCTGTGCCTTTCGCTCGGTGTACACTGGGATTGAACAGCCATTTTTATTAAAAATATATTATGCGATCACTGCTTGTATGACTCAGGGCTTTACATTCAGAAAATATTGACTAAAAGAGAAATGATAAACTGTCAAAAATAAAACTTTTTGCTATTTTTAACAATATATTCTGTCACTACAGCTGGATTGCTTAAATTGAACGTGACTAGCCAAATATCCAAATATCGCTATTTACCCATGATCCAAAGGGCAAAATGCGAGCGATCTAGATGAGGTATCGTCAGGTCTCGCAAATATATGTGGCCACTTTTTTATTCAAGTCTGAAAAAAAAGACAGGTGAGGGGCATTTCAAACAGATGAGGGAGGGCCTGAGAAACAATTTATATTTTTTTTATTTGGCCATTAGCTGTGAACTAAGCAGTTTAAAATACTTTCAGGCATAAATAAAAAATATGTGCCTAAGGCCAAAAAGAAGTTAAGTGTTTCTCAGGCCATCCCTCATCTGTTTCACATTCCCCTTATCTGTCTTTTTTCAGACTTAAATAAAAAAAAGTGAGTAAAAATATATGTAATATGAGCTGTTTCCCATTACGTTTGTGAATCTGTCTTGTTGTCTTGCTATGATACTGTGTTTATTATGTTTGGTATCCAAGTAAACAAAGAATTCAAATATAATAGTGGCATAAATCACAAATTGCACCCAGGCTTTCCAGGCATATTTTACCTAAACACATTATGTTCCTACAGGCCCACGTTGCTTACATTGAGTACTTTACTAGGTTGTTTACACTATCAGACTTATTTAGGCTTTTCTAAACTTACTACATCACTCAAAAAAAGGCCTGGTGTCTGTCCTTCCATCTGTAGAAAAAAGCTTGTGTACTCCCCAGGGGGGTACTCTGATATTTTCATACATACGTAGGCTCGGGTCATTTTTTTTTTTTTTTGTTCAAAATTTTGAATTTCAATATTTTCGGGGTTTTCAGAAAAAATTATACCGTATTTTTTTGGGTATGAATATTTTATGGAATTTTTTTTGGGGTCATCACAAAATTGGACTATCTTTAGTGGTCATTTCTATGCATTTTAGGGTCTTCTCTTAAGGTCAAGGTACAGATTTGGGGATATTTTTTGGGGTTGCCAAAATTTCAAATATTTTTTGGGGGTGCTTGAAATTCCTGATATTTTTTTTTGGGTGAACGGTAGATGCTGGGCCCGAGCCTACGTATGAAGAAAAAATGAGAGTACCCCCCGGGGTGTACTCAATAATTTTAATACCATTTGAGATATTTTGATGATATTTGGTATACATAAATATCAGGTCAAGACAGTGTGTCATGTGCAAGAATGGTTGCTCTCCTTTGCTGCACTTTTGTTATCTCCCTTGAATGAACTTTACAGTGGTAAGCTTGTGCTCTCAATAATTCTTGAACCTTTTGAGATTGTTGGTTAAATCCTGAAGTCTCAAAACTAAGCTTATGATGTTTGCTTTGCTTAAGTACAGGTTCACTCATCACTTTGGTATACATGGGTGTAAGTTTTGAGGATTATGCCAGAATTCAGGATTCTGAGACTGACTTTCTGTTGAGTTTTTCCCGTAGTACTTCAGTTAAAGACAAATGGCCGTTGATACTAACAATATTTTTTGTTGACATTCTGCAAATTTTAAGATTTAAATTTCTTAAGATCAGGATTTTGGTTTGGTTTATTTGATGTTTTATGTCCCAGTCAACAGCTACTGTCATGTCGTTGCTTGTAAATTGCGAACTTTCACCCATAGGCATTTTCCGTCATGGGAAAGTTTTGATACATGTACATTTACTGACATGCACATTCACTGACATGCCCATACATGTACTTAGCTATAGACTGCAATGGGATGTTAAATAGGAAAACAAATTCAAAACACATTAAGATGAACTTTATGAATTGCTTTAGTTTGCTCATGTTTACTTTTGGTAATTTCAAGGAAATCAAGTGAATCTGAAATGCTGGCACTTGTCAATCCACACAATCTGCATGTATAAATGTTGAGACCAAATTCACATTAACATTGGCTCAAATCATTCTTAAGGGTCAGTTTGATTTTTTAAATAAAAGTAAACATATTATTTCTTTGTTTCAGGGAAATGGAGACTTGCTGCAGATATTAAAGGATGGTGGACATTAACCTGCATCATCTGCAATTTGTTTTGTCATATGGCACCTGTACAGCATGCCATGACGGTCACTTTTTCTGACGACTTCAGATATTGGTTCTGTTGATGGCATCCAGTTGGTGACTCTGCTTCATGTACTTAATTCTGTCTCAGTGCCATCAGGATGCCTTTTACATGGCCATTATACACTTCATTAGATGGATTCATGAGGAACTTTGTTGAAACCTTGAGCAAGACACTTTATTCTATGCTTTGTATTTGGTTCACCCAGGAAGACAGGAAAACATGAATGCATGACTGAAAAATTGTTGTTGACTGGGATCTAAGTTCTACAAGTAAACAAATCAATTAATAGACACATTAGTTGTTGGAATGGAGCCCATATAGATACATTGTAGTGTTATATTTCACTTCCAAAGAGATTGAGCCATATTATAAGTATGGTGGTCTCATCCTTTGGAATGAATAGGTAACCCAAATATTCAACTCAACCTTTCAAAGGAGAAAGGTTGAGCATGTATACATGTATTATACAAGAATTGGACCCGTCCAAGAAAGGACTTCTGGTAAGTTAACCCTTAATGCGCCAATCACAACAAAAGTCGTCTGCTTTTCTCGTCTGCTGAAATGTTTAAGAAGCATCTATGGTAAACAGTGTGTACCCAGATCAGACTGCTCCTACTGTTCTGAGTCCACGCTGTTTGCTTCTATACTTAATTTGTCAGTAATGCTAGGCAATTATTTGCAGCAGACGACTTCAGCAGACGACACTTTGAGATGCATTTTTTCTTGGCACTTTAAGGGTTTACTTATAAATGCACTGTTAACTTAGTAATGTAAAACATGCCATGTGCATATAATGAATTGACAAGCATAACTAAGTACTTAGCATATTCTGACACCGCTAATTGGAATTCTTCGAAAGATTCCTAGATGGGGCAATTCCCAACTTGGAATATCTCTAATTCCAGTTAATTTGGTGTGTTTGCAACATTACATAGGTAAAATCACTGTAGCAAATTATACTTATACAGTCAAAACTCTTTATAATGTCACTCGTTATAACAGAATATTCAATATCTGACATAAAATTGCTGGGAACGGATCTGTTTCCATTAAAATTCCCTTTTTATAACAGAATATTCACTAAACGACACCGACAGAAACTTCTGAGAACAGATATACAATTTATATTGAAAATAAACTTATTATAACAGAATTGTTTCCATGTGTCAGACACTTTTGTGATCAGAACAAGGTCTTTTTGCATGAACAGGTTTCTGTCTCACTTGATAAGTGGGAAGCTTTGTGCATTTTGATGCAAGATGAAATTGAACTACTGTATACATTTGGAATAATAGCATTTTAATTCATTTGTACAATATTTTCTTTTACCAAATGCTTATTATGTTGAAATCTGGTAATGATCAGAATTTCTTTATTACAGCAAATTCACTTTAACGTCAAAGATAGCTTGGAACAAACAGTGTAGTTATAAAGAGGGTTGACTGTAGTAGAAACAGACATATAAATTTAGGTACTTAGCATATTCTTACACCTAATAGTTTTTCATAGAAATATTCCTAGATGGGGCATTTCCCCAACTAGGAATATCACTAGTTTCAATTTGTTTTTTGCACATGACACACTGTCTTGACCTGATATTCGACATTATTTAGGTAAAGTAACTAGGCATTTATAGTTGAAACAGAAATATTAATTTTGGTACTTTAGCATATTCTGAAACCTCTTATTTGATTCATGGAGATATTTCAAGATGGGATTTTTTCCCAATTTGGAATATCACTAGTTTCAAGTGATTTTGTGTGTTTCAACATGTTTTAGGTAAATTAACTGTGACAAATGGTACTTATAGTGGAAACAGACATCTAAAAAATTAGGTACTTAGCATATTTTGATACCTCTAATTGTATTTAATGGAAGTATTTCTAGATGGGGCATTTTGGAACTTGGAATATCCCTTGTGCCAGGCGATTTGGTGTGTTTTAACTCTAAATAGGTCAAGTAACTGTAACAAATGATGCTTATATTGGAAACCAACAGAGGTAACATATTTTGACACCTCTAATTGCATTTCATGGAAATATTTCTAAATGGTGCATTTTGGAACTTGGAATATCCCTAGTTCCAGGTGAATTGGTGTGTTTTAATCCTAGTTGAAGTAACTGTAACAATTTATATTGGAAACAGACATATTTTTTGTTATACATGTATAGCATATTCTGACAAATCTAATTGGATTTCATGGAAATATTCCAAGTTGGGAGATTTCCCAACTTGGAATATCAATTTCTTCAAGTGATTTGGTGTGCTTCAGCATTTATTAGTTAAAGTTACTGTGACAAATGATAGTTACAGTGGAAAGGGACATATTAATCTAGGTACTTAGCATATTCTGAGACCACTAATTGGATTTCATGAAAGTGCAAGATGGGGCATTTTCCAACTTGGAATATCACTTATTTCAAATGATTTGGTATGTTTCAACATTCATTAGGAAAATTAACTGTGACAAATGACACTTATAGTGGAAACAGACATATTTATGTGGGTATTGAGCATATTTGGACACATCTAATTGGATTTCATGGAAATATTCCAAGTTGGGGGATTTCCCAACTTGGAATATCAATTTCTTCAAGTGATTTGGTGTGCTTCAGCATTTATTAATTAAAGTTACTGTGACAAATGATACTTACAGTGGAAAGGGGCATATTATTCTAGGGACTTAGCATATTCTGACACCACTTATTGGATTTCATGGAAATATTCCAAGATGGGGCACTTCCCAACTTGTAATATCACTTATTTCAAGTGAATTGGTGTGTTTCAACATTTATTAGATAAATTTATTGTGACAAATTCTACTTATAGTGAAAACAGACATATTTATGTGGATATTGGGCATATTTGGACACATCTAATAGGATTTCATGGTATTGTTCCAAGTTGGGAGATTTCCCAACTTGGAATATCAATTTCAACAAGCGATTTGGTGTGCTTCAGCCTTTATTAGTTAAAGTTACTGTGACAAATGATACTTACAGTGGAAAGGGACATATTACAATGTAGGTACTTAGCATATTCTGACACCACTAATTGGATTTCATGGAAATATTCCAAGATGGGGCACTTCCGAACTTGAATATCACTTATTTCAAGTGATTTGGTGTGTTTCAACATTAAATAGGTTAATTCATTGTGACAAATGATACTTATAGTGGAAACAGATATATTTATGTGGGTATTGGGGATATTTGGACACATCTAATTGGATTTCATGGAATTATTCCAAGTTAAGGGATTTCCAAATTTGGATTATAAATTTCTTCAAGATTTTTGGCCTGCTTCAGCATTGTGGAAAGGGGCATATTAATCTTGGTACTTAGCTAATTCTGACACCACTTATTGGATTTCATGTAAATATTCCAAGATGGGGCATTTCCCAACTTGGAATATCACTTATTTCAAGTGATTTGGTATGTTTCAACATTAATTAGGAAAATTAACTGTGACAAATGACACTAATAGTGGAAACAGACATATTAATGTGGATTTTGAGCATATTTGGACACACCAATAGGATTTCATGGTATTATTCCAAGTTGGGAGATTTCCTAACTTGGAATATCAATTTCTTCAAGTGATTTGGTGTGCTTCAGCATTTATTAGTTAAAGTTACTGTGACAAATGATACTTACAGTGGAAAGGGGCATATTAATCTGGGTACTTAGCATATTTTGACACCACAAATTGGATTTCATGGAAATATTCCAAGTCGGGGCACTTCCCAACTTGGAATATCACTTATTTCAAGTGATTTGTTGTGTTTCAACATTAATTAGGTAAATTAACTGTGACAAATGATACTTATAGTGGAAACAGACATATTTATGTGGGTATTGAGCATATTTGGACACATCTAATTGGATTTCATGGATTATTCCAAGATGGGGCATTTCCCAACTAGGAATATCACTTAATTCAAGTGATTTGGTGTGTTTCAACATTAATTAAATATTTATTAGGTAAATTTATTGTGACAAATGATACTTGTAGTGGAAATAGACATATCATGTGGTTATTGTGCATATTTGGACACATCTAATTGGATTTCAAGGAAAAATTCCAAGATGGGGCACTTCCCAACTTGGAATATCACTTATTTCAAGTGATTTGGTGTGTTTCAATATTAATTAGGTAAATTTATTGTGACAAATGATACTTATAGTGGAAACAGACATATTTATGTGGGTATTGAGCATATTTGGACACATCTAATTGGATTTCATGGAAATATTCCAAGAAGGGGCACTTCCCAACTTGGAATATCACTTATTTCAAGTGATTTGGTGTGTTTCAACATTAATTAGGTAAATTTATTGTGACAAATGATACTTATAGTGGAAACAGACATATTTATGTGGGTATTGGGCATATTTGGACACATCTAATTGGATTTCATGGAAATATTCCAAGATGGGGCATTTCCCAACTAGGAATATCACTTATTTCAAGTCATTTGGTTTGTTTCAACATCAATTTGTTAAAATGCATGTGACAAATGATACTTTTAGTTGGAACATACATATTGAATTAGGTACTTAGCATAATTGGACACATCTTATTGGATTTCATGGAAATATTCCAAGATGGGGCACTTCCCAACTTGGAATATCAATTTCTTCAAGTGATTTGGTGTGTTTCAACATTAATTAGGTAAATTTATTGTGACAAATGATACTAATAGTGGAAAAAGACATATTTATGTGGGTATTGAGCATATTTGGACACATCTAATTGGATTTCATGGAAATATTCCAAGATGGGGCACTTCCCAACTATGAATATCACTTATTTCAAGTGATTTGGTGTGTTTCAATATTAAATAGGTAAATTTATTGTGACAAATGATACTTATAGTGGAAACAGACATATTTATGTGGGTATTGGGCATATTTGGACACATCTAATTGGATTTCATGGAAATATTCCAAGATGGGGCATTTCCCAACTAGGAATATCACTTATTTCAAGTCATTTGGTTTGTTTCAACATCAATTTGTTAAAATACATGTGACAAATGATACTTTTAGTTGGAACATACATATTGAATTAGGTACTTAGCATAATTGGACACATCTTATTGGATTTCATGGAAATATTCCAAGATGGGGCACTTCCCAACTTGGAATATCAATTTCTTCAAGTGATTTGGTGTGTTTCAACATTAATTAGGTAAATTTATTGTGACAAATGATACTAATAGTGGAAAAAGACATATTTATGTGGGTATTGAGCATATTTGGACACATCTAATTGGATTTCATGGAAATATTCCAAGATGGGGCACTTCCCAACTATGAATATCACTTATTTCAAGTGATTTGGTGTGTTTCAATATTAAATAGGTAAATTGATTGTGACAAATGATACTTATAGTGGAAACAGACATATTTATGTGGGTATTGAGCATATTTGGACACATCTAATTGGATTTCATGGAAATATTCTAAGATGGGGAATTTCCCAGCTAGGAATATCACTTATTTCAAGTGATTTGGTGTGTTTCAACATTAATTAAATATTTATTAGGTAAATTTATTGTGACAAATGATACTTATAGTGGAAACAGACATATTTATGTGGGTATTGAGCATATTTGGACACATCTAATTGGATTTCATGGAAATATTCTAAGATGGGGAATTTCCCAGCTAGGAATATCACTTATTTCAAGTGATTTGGTGTGTTTCAACATTAATTAAATATTTATTAGGTAAATTTATTGTGACAAATGATACTTATAGTGGAAACAGACATATTATGTGGTTATTGAGCATATTTGGACACATCTAATTGGATTTCATGGAAATATTCCAAGTTGGGGGATTTCCCAACTTGGAATATCAATTTCTTCAAGTGAATTGGTGTGCTTCAGCAATATTACTTAAAGTTACTGTGACAAATGATACTTACAGAGGAAAAGGACATATTAATTAGGTTTCTAAGCATATTCCGACACCACTTATTGGATTCATGTTGATCTAGGCACTTACCATATTCTAATTTTAACTAATAAATGCTAAGTACCTAGATTCATCTGTCCCTTTCCACTGTAGGTATCATTTGTCACAGTAACTTTAACTAATAAGTGCTGAAGCACAACAAATCACTTGAAGTTATTGATATTCCAAGTTGGGAAAACTCCAAACTTGGGGAATATTTTCATGAAGTCCAATTAGATGTGTCAAAATATGTTCAATACCCACATAAATTTGTCTGTTTCCACTATAAGTATCATTTGTCACAATAAATTTACCTGATTAATATTGAAACACACCAAATCACTTGAAATAAGTGATATTCCAAGTTGGGAAGTGCCCCATCGTGGAATATTTCCATGAAATCTAATAAGATGTGTCCAAATATGCACAATAACCACATAATATGTCTGTTTCCACTATAAGTATCATCTGTCACAATAAATTTACCTAATAGAATTTAATTAATGTTGAAACACATCAAATCACTTGAAATAAGTGATATTCCTAGATGGGAAATGCCCCATCTTAGAATATTTCGATGAAAAACAATTAGATGTGTCCAAATATGCTCAATACCCACATAAATATGTCTGTTTCCACTATAAGTATCATTTGTCACAATAAATTTACCTAAATAATATTGAAACACACCAAATCACTTGAAATAAGTGATATTCCAAGTTGGGAAGTGCCCCATCTTGGAATATTTCCATGATTTACTCCAATTAGTGGTGTCGGAATAAGCTAAGTACCCAGAATAATATGCTCCTTTCAACTTTAAGTATCATTTGTCAAAGTAACTTTAACTACTAAATGCTGAAAACAACAAATCACTTGAAGAAATTGATATTCCAAGTTGGGAAGTTCCCCATCTTGGAATATTTGCATGAAATCCAATAAGATGTGTCCAAATATGCTAGGTACCTAATTCAATATGTATGTTCCAACTAAAAGTATCATTTGTCACATGAATTTTATCTAATTAATGTTGAAACAAACCAAATGACTTGAAATAAGTGATATTCCTAGTTGGAAAGTGCCCCATCTTGGAATATTTCCATGAAATCCAATTAGTGGTGTCCGAATATGCTAAGTACCTAGAATAATATGCTCCTTTCCACTTTAAGTATCATTAGTCAAAGTAACTTAAACTACTAAATGCTGAAGCACACCAAATCACTTGAAGAAATTGATATTTTAAGTTGGGAAGTGCCCCATCTTGAAATATTTCAAAGAAATCAAATTAGATGTGTCTAAATATGCTCAATACCCACATAAATAATGTCTGTTTCCACTATAAGTATCATTTGTCACAATAAATTTACCTAATTAATGTTGAAACACACCAAATCACTTGAAATAAGTGATATTCCAAGTTGGGAAGTGCCCCATCTTGTACTATTTCCATGTAATCCAATTAGATGTGTCCAAATATGCTCAATACCCATATAAATATGTCTGTTTTCACTATTCGTATCATTTGTCACAATAGATTTACCTAATTAATGTTGAAACACACCAAATCACTTGAAATATAAGTGATATTCCCAGTTGGGAAGTGTCCCATCTTGGAATATTTCCATGAAATCCAATTAGATGTGTCCAAATATGCTCAATACCCACATTAATATGTCTGTTTCCACTATAAGTATAATTTGTCATAATAAATTTACCTAATTAATATTGAAACACACCAAATCACTTGTAGAAATTGATATTCAAAGTTGGGAAGTGCCCCTCTTGGAATGTTTCCATGAAATCCAATTAGATGTGTCCAAATATGCTCAATACCCACATAAATATGTCTGTTTCCACTATAAGTATCATTTGACACAATGAATTTACCTAATTAATATTGAAACACACCAAATCACTTGAAATATGTGATATTCCAAGTTGGGAAGTGCCCCATCTTGGAATATTTCCATGAAATCCAATTAGATGTGTCCAAATATGCTCAATACCCACATACATATGTCTGTTTCCACTATAAGTATCATTTGTCATAATAAATTTACCTAATTAATATCGAAACACACCAAATCACTTGAAATAAGTGATATTCCTAGTTTGGAAGTGCCCCATCTTGGAATATTTCCATGAAATCCAATTAGATGTGTCCAAATATGCTCAATACCCACATAAATATGTCTTTTTCCACTAGTAGTATCATTTGTCTCAATAAATTTACCTAATTAATGTTGAAACACACCAAATCACTTGAAATAAGTGATATTCCAAGTTGGGAAGTGCCCCAGCTTGGAATATTTCAATGAAATCAAATTAGCTGTGTCCAAATATGCTCAATACCCACATAAATATGTCTGTTTCCACTATAAGTATCATTTGTCACAATAAATTTACCTAATTAATGTTGAAACACACCAAATCACTTGAAATATAAGTGATATTCTTGAAGAAATTGATATTCCTAGTTGGGAAATGCCCCATCTTAGAATATTTCCATGAAATCCAATGAGATGTGTGCAAATATGCTCAATGCCCACATACATATGTCTGTTTCCACTATAAGTATCATTTGTCACAATCAATTTACCTAATTAATATTGAAACACACTATATCACTTGAAATAAGTGATATTCCTAGTTGGGAAGTGCCCAATCTTGGAATATTTCCATGAAATCCAATTAGATGTGTCCAAATATTCTCAATACCCGCATAAATATGTCTTTTTACACTATTAGTATCATTTGCCACAATAAATTTACCTAATTTATGTTGAAACACACCAAATCACTTGAAATAAGTGATATTCCAAGTTGGGAAATGCCCCATCTTGGAATATTTCCATGAAATCCAATTAGATGTGTCAAAATAGGCTCAATACCCACATAAATATGTCTGTTTCCACTAAAAGTATCATTTGTCACAGTAAATTTACCTTATTAATGTTGAAACACACCAAATCAATTGAAATATAAGTGATATTCCCAGTTGGGAAGTGCCCCATCTTGGAATATTTCCATGAAATCAAATTAGATGTGTCCAAATATGCTCAATGCCCACATTAATATGTCTGTTTCCACTATCAGTATAATTTGTCACAATAAATTTACCTAATTAATATTGAAACACACCAAATCACTTGAAATATAAGTGATATTCCAAGTTGGGAAGTGCCCCATCTTGGAATATTTCCATGAAATCCAATTAGATGTGTCCAAATATGCTCAATACCCACATAAATATGTCTGTTTCCACTATAAGTATCATTTGTCGCAATAAATTTAACTAATTAATATTGAAACACACCAAATCACTTGAAATAATTGATATTCCTAGTTGGGAAGTGCCCCATCTTGGAATATTTCCATGAAATCCAATTAGTGGTGTCCGAATATGCTAAGTGCCTAGAATAATATTCTGCTTTCCACTTGAAGAATCATTTGTCAAAGTAACTTTAACTACTGAATGCTGAAAACACCAAACCACTTGAAGTAATTGATATTCCAAGTTGGGAAGTGCCCCATCTAGGAATATTTGCATGAAATCCAATAAGATGTGTCCAAATATGCTAAGTACCTAATTCAATATGTATGTTCCAACTAAAAGTATCATTTGTCACATGAATTTTATCTAATTAATGTTGAAACAAACCAAATGACTTGAAATAAGTGATATTCCTAGTTTGGAAGTGCCCCATCTTGGAATATTTCCATGAAATCCAATTAGTGGTGTCGGAATATGCTAAGTACCTAGAATAACATGCTTATTTCCACTTTAAGTATCATTTGCCAAAGTAACTTTAACTACTTAATGCTGAAGCACACCAAATCACTTGAAGAAATTGATATTCCAAGATGGGTATTGCCCCATCTTGGAATATTTCAAAGCTAATCAAATTAGATGAGTCAAAATATGCTCAATACCCACATAAATAATGTCTGTTTCCACTATAAGTTTCATTTGTCACAATAAATTTACCTAATTAATGTTGAAACACACCAAATCACTTGAAGAAATTGATATTCAAAGTTGGGAAGAGCCCCATCTTGGAATATTTCCATGAAATCCAATTAGATGTGTCCAAATATGCTCAATACCCACATACATATGTCTGTTTCCACTATAAGTATCATCTGTCACAATAAATTTACCTAATTAATATTGAAACACACCAAATCACTTGAAATAAGTGATATATCTAGTTAGGAAGTGCCCCATCTTGGAATATTTCCATGAAATCCAATTAGCTGTGTCCAAATATGCTCAATACCCACATAAATATGTCTTTTTCCACTATTAGTATCATTTGTCTCAATAAATTTACCTAATTAATGTTGAAACACACCAAATTACTTGAAATAAGTGATATTCCAAGTTGGAAAGTGCCCCATCTTGGAATATTGCCATGAAATCCAATTAAATGTGTCCAAATATGCTCAATACCCACATAAATATGTCTGTTACCACTATAAGTATCATTTGTCTCAATAAATTTACCTAATTAATGTTGAAACACACCAAATCACTTGAAATATAAGTGATATTCCCAGTTGGGAAGTGCCCCATCTTGGAATATTTCCATGAAATCCAATTAGATGTGTCCAAATATGCTCAATACCCACATAAATATGTCTTTTTCCACTAGTAGTATCATTTGTCTCAATAAATTTACCTAATTAATGTTGAAACACACCAAATCACTTGAAATAAGTGATATTCAAAGTTGGGAAGTGCCCCATCTTGGAATATTTCAATGAAATCCAATTAGCTGTGTCCAAATATACTCAATACCCACATAAATATGTCTTTTTCCACTATTAGTATCATTTGTCTCAATAAATTTACCTAATTAATGTTGAAACACACCAAATCACTTGAAATAAGTGATATTCCAAGTTGGGAAGTGCCCCATCTTGGAATATTTCCATGAAATTCAATTACATGTGTCCAAATATGCTCAATACCCACTTTAATATGTCTGTTTCCACTATAAGTATAATTTGTCACAATAAATTTACCTAATTAATATTAAAACACACCAAATCACTTGAAGAAATTGATATTCAAAGTTGGGAAGTGCCCCATCTTGGAATATTTCCATGAAATCCAATTAGTGGTGTGGGAATATGCTAAGTGCCTAGAATAATATTCTCCTTTCCACTTTAAGTATCATTTGTCAAAGTAACTTTAACTATTAAATGCTGAAGCACACCAAATCACTTGAAGAAATTGATATTCCAAGTTGGGAAGTGCCCCATCTTGGAATATTTGCATGAAATCCAATAGGATGTGTCCAAATATGCTAAGTACCTTATTCAATATGTATGCTCCAACTAAAAGTATCATTTGTCACATGTATTTTAACTAATTAATGTTGAAACAATCCAAATGACTTGAAATAAGTGATATTCCTAGTTGGGAAATGCCCCATCTTAGAATATTTCCATGAAATCAAATTAGATGTGTCCAAATATGCAGAATACCCCATACATATGTCTGTTTCCACTATTAGTATCATTTGTCACAATAAAATTACCTAATTAATAATGAAACACACCAAATCACTTGAAATAAGTGATATTCCTAGTTGGGAAGTGCCCCATCTTGGAATATGTCCATGAAATCCAATTAGTGGTGTGGGAATATGCTAAGTACCTAGAATAATATGCTTCTTTCCACTGTAAGTATCATTTGTCACAGTAACTTTGACTACTAAATGCTGAAGCACACCAAAACACTGGAAGAAATTGATATTCCAAGTTGGGAATTGCCCCATCTTGGAATATTTGCATGAAATCGAATAAGATGTGTCCAAATATGCTAAGTAGCTAATTCAATATGTATGTTCCAACTAAAAGTATCATTTGTCACAAAAAATTTACCTAATTAATGTTGAAACAAACCAAATCACTTGAAATAAATGCTATTCCAAGTTGGGAAGTGCCCCATCTTGATATATTTCCATGAAATCCAATTAGATGTGTCCAAATATGCTCAATACCCACATAAATATGTCTGTTTCCACTTTAAGTATCATTTGTCACAATAAATTTACCTAATTAATATTGAAACACACCAAAGCACTTGAAATATGTGATATTCCAAGTTGGGAAGTGCCCCATCTTGGAATATTTCAATGAAATCCAATTAGTGGTGTCCGAATGTGCTAAGTATCTAGAATAATATGCTCCTTTCCACTTTAAGTATCATTTGTCACAGTAACTTTAACTACTAAATGCTGAAGCACACCAAATCACTTGAAGAAATTGATATTCCAAGTTGGGAAGTGCCCCATCTTGGAATATTTGCATGAAATCCAATAAGATGTGTCCAAATAGGCTAAGTACCTTATTTAATATGTATGCTCCAACTAAAAGTATCATTTGTCACATGGATTTTAACTAATTAATGTTGAAACAAACCAAATGACTTGAAATAAGTGATATTCCTAGTTGGGAAATGCCCCATCTTAGAATATTTCCATGAAATCAAATTAGATATGTCCAAATATACTCAATACCCAAATAAATATCATTTTTTCATAGAAAATTTACCTAATTAATGCTTTACATGAGGAAGTTACCAGTGCATATATAAGTTAACTTACCAGATGTCCTTTCCTTTTGGGATTCAATTCTTGTATAATACATGTATAATTTTTTTTTTGAAATGTTGAGCTGAATATTTGGGTTACCTATTTATTCCAAAGGATGAGACCACCATACTTATCATATGACTCAATGTCTCTGAAAATGTATTGTAACACTATAGGCTCCATTCCACGAGCCTCACCGGCGTCACTGCGTTGTGTCCTTGAGCAAGAACATTAATCCTAGCTTAGTACTGGTTCAACCCAGGAAGACCCGTCCCTTAATAACTGAAAAATTGTGGATGGGACGTAAAGAATCAAATCAAACAAACAAAATAGGCTCCATTCCAGCAAGTAAAGTGTCTGTCTATTGTTTTGGTTCTTTGTAAAACTTAGATCCCAGATGTTTTGGTTCTTAGTAGAACTTAGATCCCAGACTCAGTCAACAATTTTCCAGTCATGCATGCCTGTTTTCCTGTCTTCCTGGGTGAAAATAGAAAGCAAAGAATAAAGTGTCTTGCTCAAGGCTTCAACAAAATTCCTCATGAATCCATCTATTGAAGTGTATAATGGCCATGTAAAAGGCATCCTGATGGCACTGAGACAGAAATAAGTACATATAACAGAGACCAGCTGGATGCCTTCAACAGAACCAATATCTTAAGTCTTCAGAAAAAGTGCCAGGAACGGCATGCTTGTAAGTGAACAGAGTACAGGTACCATATGACAAAACAAATTGCAGATGATGCAGGTTAATGTCCATTATCATTATCTGCTGCATGTCTCCAATTCTCAGAAACAAAGAATTAAGAAGTAAACTTTTATTTAAAACAAGAGAATCATTTAAACTGATGTATGCTCCCCAAATAAACGCATTGTTCAAAAAGGGCTGCAAGTTGATTTCTCTAATAGTGTTAATGTTATGCTCTGGCCAAAATTTAAGTATAACAAAGGACAATAACTCCTAAATCATGCCAAAGAGAATTATGGTTCTTGTACACTGCACCTCTCCTCATGCAGATCTATCTACATGTACCAATTAAATGTCAAAATGATACCTATTATAGTTTTTGTGCTATGCTCCCGACAAATTTAAGTATGAAAAATAACAAAGGGAAGTAACCCCTAAATTATGCAAAAGAGAATTATGGTTATTGTACACTGCACTTCTTCGCATGGAGATCTATCTACAAACAAAGTTTATTGTTGATATCTCATAACTTTTGTGTTATGATGCAGATTGTGTGGTTCAACAATAAGTGCCAAGAAATACCCAAAAGTAATCATGAGAAACCTAATGCAGTTCATTACATGTATATATTCATATTTGGAGATTTTAAACTTGTTTTCCTATTAAATAAAAATCCCATGGCAATTATGGAGCAAAAGTGTGGGCATGTCAGTTCACATATTTCCATGGCAGGTAATACCTACATGTACGGGTGTAAGTTCGGAATTTCCAAAATTCGGATCTTATAAATCTTAAAACTTGAAGAATTCCAACAAAACATTGTCAGTTTGAATGGTTAGGAAAGAAAATCAATAAACAAGTGTTTCTCAGACCACTTTTTGAAAAACAGATGAGGCAGGCATGTTTAATTTTTATTTTTTATTTCCCAAAAAACAGATGAGGCCATTTTTTTTTTAAAATTTCATTCAAACCAATTGAGGCACCTTTTTTGTTCATTTTAAGCATAAAAAAGGTTGATATTTTGATTTTGACCTATGAATAAATTAAATGAGGCCACTTTATTTTTATTGAAGTCAGAAAAAAGACAAATGAGGGGCATTTAAAACAGATGAGGGAGGTTGTGAGAAACATTTTTTTTTATTTGGCCTTAATTGTCTTTATTTAAAATGAAAAATAACTCAACGGAAAGTCAGCCTCAGAATCCTGAATTCTAGTATAATCCTAAAAAACTTACACCTATACTGGATTCCTCCTTTATCGAGGCCCTTGTTTGTTATCGGGTAAATGCAAATACACAATAATAACACGTAAAATAACTTCACGTGAAAATCAAATGATGCGATAAAGGAGATGACACGATAAAGAAGGGCGTGAGTATATACCAAAGTAGTGAGTGGACCTGTACTCAGTACAAATCCTTTCTTCCACTTGAGTGCAGTAACTGACAACTGCCCAGACCCAACTTGATTCACTGATAAGAAAAGCATAAATCCCTATCAAAGTTGCCAGACTCCAGGTTTGAACCAGCAACTCGGAGTCCTGGATCTCATTTTGGTGCCAACTTGACTGTACATGGAATTTGTCAAAACTACATTGAGCTCTACAGGGATCAAATTTAAGAATTTAACTATACTCGCTTAACCATTTTCATTCTGATGCACTTTCCCAAACATATTTATACAATAAGTATGGAATAGTCATTTATACAATAAGTATGGAATAGTCCATTTTTGATTTAAGGGGTCAAATGTCGAAATTTCTAAAATATGGTGCTTTACATCCCTAATGATTTGTTTGATTGTTTGTTTGGTTTAATTTATTGTTTTTTTATCTTAGAAAAGGGGATCGCAGCGGCTCAGTGGTAAAGTGCTCGACTAGAGACCGAGGGGATGTGGGTTCAAGCCTCACCAGCATCACTGCGTTGTGTCCTTGAGCAAGAACATTAATTCTTAGCTTAGTTCTGGTTTAACCCAGGAATACCTGTCCCTTTATAACTGAAAGATTGTTGATGGGACATAAAGAATCAAATCAAACAAACAAAATTATCTTGGCAAACAATGAAATACTGCCTGGATTGTCATCACCACAAAACATCACCACAAAATACTGTATGTTTAATGAAGCTGTAGCCTAGGAACTCTTGGAAACCAACTGAAGCATGCAGTTCACCTACTTTTAGGTTTGCAACATCTGCTGTAAATGAAACTTACAGAATATTAAGTCAGTTGATTGGTTCATTTATTGCATGACTTAAAGTCTTTGTTCAAAAATTCCTTTTAGTAAGTTCACTCAGAAAATACCAAAATTAGGGACATTTAAAAAAAAAGGAAAGACTTTTTTTTGGAATTTGGCCATTTTAGAGTTCTTTTTTTAAGAAATTAGGGAAGCCTAAAAATTTAGGATGTTTTTTTAGGAATTTTAGGGCCACTTGAAAGCCTTATAGTGTTAACATATTAACAACCAGTAAAGTACTCAGTGTAAGCTGTGTGGGCTTTAATACTGCCTTATAGGAACATGTGTACACAAGTCAAATGTGCCTGGAAAGCCTTTATCAATTTGTGATTGATGTAGTTATTTTTAAGCTTTGCTTTGATGCCTAACATACTAAACATAGACATTGTGGGTACTCAAAAGAACCGTCTCAATGAGACGGTTCTTTTGAGCAACCAAAATATTCAATAAATTGGTGGAAATAAAAATATTACAATTTTATACCCAAAAGATTTGCTTATCTTGACCTATGATCTTTTTATGAAATAAATAGGCGTTATCTATAAACAGATGTATAGACTTAAACTTTAAAGCCTTTTATACAGTAGTATTTGTGAAGTTTTTAGCCTATGTTTCTGGTTATATTTGTATTTTAGTCCTGCTTTACAGTGCAGCGGTATATAATTATATGATTTTTAATATTCTTGAATGCAGTGTTCATGTTAAATCATGTTCTACAGTTGTTTAAACGGTGAGTGCCTTTCATAAAATGTCTACCTGCGAGGTTGCTATTTTTCTAGCACAATGTCCATTTGGCAGACAATGCTGATTTCTCCAATTTTACAACAACAAAAAATAACCTAAAATTTAGATCAAAGTCAATGTGAATATTATGTTTAAAGTCCTTTTATCACTTTTTTTTAGCTCTTGACTCTATGCATTAAATTTTGGTTTGAATCAATTATGTAAAGAAATTGTCTCCATTGTATACAAAAATTGTATTTTTTGTTAATTTATTAGCATTTTCTCAGTGTTTTTTCAAAGAATTCTAGTGCTTAAACAAGGTGATTGTTTTTAAGCTTTTTTGAAATACTGAATGAAAATAAACCAGCTTACCTGCCTGTCAGTACTGGGATTTGAACCCCCTAGTGCTTAAACAAGGTGATTGTTTTTAAGCTTTTTTTGAAATACTGAATGAAAATAAACCAGCTCACCGGGATTTGAACCCAGATATACCTACAGGTGTATTAACATAACCCGAGGATGTTCTACCTATTGAACTGTACTGACTCCCAAGGATTAGTGTTGGGTTATTTTCATTTTGTAAATTAAGTTAATGAAACTTTAAGCATTACGTGTACATTCCAAAAATAGCTTTTAATGACTAAGATTTTTTTTTTTATCTAAGCCTAGCATTAGTTTTTTTTTGTTTCCACATGAACATGATGAATAACAGAAAACTATAACCAGCTACCCATTTAGCACTTAAGGTTGATCCAAATCTTAAATGATATTTTTTGAAATACAGAATGAAAATAAATCAGCTCCCCTAATCATTGTGAGCAATAAGCATTTTTTCCCAAATGTTTCCATATGTTCTATGGCAATTTTTCTAACATCTGTATAAGTTCAAGCATACAAAATAACACATTTTAAATAAAAAAAATGTACTGACCCCAAGTGTCTGTGGCTATCCTGCCTGTCAGCATTGGAGTTTGAAAACAGACATACTTTTAAGTGTATATAGAGTATTAACATTACCCGAGGAATTCTACCAGGGTCAATCACTCAACAACTGCGTGAGCCACTATGCTCCTCTAGAAACTTTAGTATGAAATTAACCATCAGATAGATGCCTACTATCATCTTCAATGACTTCATAAATTGAATAAAAATCCACTTTTTAGCTTGAAACCATTACATAATGATGCAGCTAGCAACCATCTTTGTTATATGTTACAGTAGGCCACAGTATGTAACAAAAAAGTGCTTACAAGGGGCAGGTCCGGGTAGTCTACTTAATGCTGCAAAGCATCATTTTGTAACATATCCTTGCATAGCAAAGCCCCACATAGCTCTATGACTATGTAGTACTGGCATTGTGCATGGCACTCTGGTAGAGAGAGGAGACATTGTCATTGGTCTCAGTAATTGCAAGCCCCATCAACCTTCGCCAGAACAAGCACCCCACCTTCGCCCTTTGGTCATTCTTCTCTAAAGATCATTTTTGTTTTGACAAATATTGTAGACCCTGATGAAATGTCACATTATGCGACATTTCATCTGGGTCATCACTGTTTGCAAAAGTTCGTATTAAGAAGTCATCATTATAAAGAGGGTTAATATTGTGAAATTAAATGAGCCAGATTATAAAATCTTTGGTACTTATTTAATGGGTGAATGGTGATGAGCCTGTGCAGTTTCGTCAGAGCATTTACTGCTCGCATATACAGTTAAGACTTAGATGATGATTTAGGCAAACAATAACACTTCTAGTCTCACTAAGATAGCCACATTACATTTTCTCACAAGTCTTTTGAATCTTAAAACAACTGAAAGATCTATGCATTTTTTGGTAGCATTCACACAATCGGGGTGAAGTACACGAAAATTGCTGATTGCTAAACAGCCGTAGCCGTTAGATTTTATGCATTTGCGATATAGGAATTTTACAGTTCAGATATCTTTGAAGGTGTAAGATTATTAAGTGTGCAGACACAGCTATCTAGTGGGTTAGCTTTAAACAGTAACTGTTAGTTATTTTAACTTATTTATTTTCATGTCTTAATTATTTAAATTTGATGTCAATGCAAAAATGTATTAATTATTTACATCAATGCAAAAATGTATTAAAGGTTTGATCTCGCCTAACCCAAACATTGTTGTGGGTACTAAAAAGAATCACCTCATTGAAATGGTACTTTTGAGCACCCAAACACATGATTAAATTTATGGATTAGAATATCATTACAGTTTTATTCTCCTTAAGTGACCTTCTCTGGACCTATGATGTATGTAAGTCAGGGCTGTGGAAATACCATGCCCGACTTGTCCGAAATGGTCCCATATCATCCAGGACAAGTTGAAAATTTCTATTTACTTGTCCTTGGACAAGTACAAATGTATTAAGTTAATACAATTCTGTATTTCATATTTTGATTAATTATTACGAGCTCACATCTTGCATTGAAAACAGTGTGGTTCCTGATCAGCTGGCTTCTGAAGAAGCCAGCTGATCTGGATTTACACTGTTGACAAGAGAAGCCAGCTGATCAGGATCCATACTGTTTACAAGACTTAATATATATCTGGTTTCATACTGTTTTTGAAAGAATATATTGTTTTAGCACTGTAAGGTATAAGCTAATTTGTTCTTTCGGACAAGTAAAATTTTCTATGGACAAGTACATTTTGACTTTTACTTGTCCCTGGACAAGTATAAAATTTAACTATTTCCACACCCCTGTGTAAGTGTTCTTTAATTTATAATCATATTGCATCAAAGACTAAGATTGGGGTAGCATGTAAATAAATGAGCCTAAATGTGTGAAAACATGATGCAGTTGGATGCAAAAAAACAAATGCGCAAAGCAGCCTTGCATCAGCACAGTCTGATCAGTGCCTTCGTTATTCGCTCTCTGCAAAATTTGATAGCTAGACTAGTGACACACGAGATTTCATTATTTTAACTAAGCCCCTGGCCTCTAGCTGGGCACAGGCCATTGACATTATGTTACAGCTGTAAAAATGCCAATTTATTTATCTAAGATATACTTCTAGTCAAGGAAGTCGAGTCGACTAGAACAGGAGATCAGGTAAATACAAGCAGTTTATGGGATTTTCACAGTTTTATCAGTCAAATGCCTGTGACAGGGAGCGCAGTGGCTCAGTGGTACGGTGCTTGACTCGAGACCGAGGGGCTGTGGGTTCGAGCCTCACCGGCGTCACTGCGTTTTGGTCCTTGAGCAAGACACATTTATCCTAGCTTAGTACTGGTTCAACCCAGGAAGACCCGTCCCTGTTTAACTAAAAGATTGTTGATGGGAAGTAAAGAATCAAATCAAACAAACAAAAAAACAAAATGCCTGTGACCTGGGCATGCTGGTTTGAGCTTGACCTGATAAAACACCACTGACTCTGTGTTGTGTCAGTTACCTTTATTTAATAATGTTTATGCAGTATATTGTACTAGGGGCGAATCGACTAAGGGGGCGAATCGACTAAAGGGGCGAAACAACTAGGGGGGTGAAACGTCTAGTGGGGACGAAACAACTAGTGGGGACGAAACGTCTTGTGGCGAAACGACAAGGGGAGGAAATGGTACACAATGATTAGAACTGCAAATGATTGCATGAAAAAGAAACCGGGGTGGGCAGCCCTCACCATTCAACAACTGGACATAAAGCTTTAAACTGCACCTGGAATACCAGGAGCGCACCCTACACAGCCAAATGTGAAATGAAAATTAAACATTCTCCACCCATTCACATCCCTCCCACCACTGCCAGAATGTGTGCTGGAAACCTCCAAAACATTGAACAGACTATGTTATGCACAGTAAAGAAAGACAACAAAATACAACAACTAATCATAATGCGCATCACTCAGAAACATTCATCTAAAATGCATGTTTTACATTCTTGTTGTTGTTTACATCCGTTGTCGGCTTCTGAACCGGATATGGGCTCGATTGATAGTTTTCCGATAGGTCGTAAAACATAAATAGATCTACATTCAATAATAATTAGTAAATAATTAGTCTACTATTCGATCGCTTTTAATGCAGTTTGAAGATGTAATAATATCCCAAGAATAATAACTTAGAAGAAGAATCCAACCTTCCATTTTAAAATGGGACGTCCGAACTAGAAATTTCAAGTTGGGAGGCTTCCGATTTTAAAATGGGGAATATTGCTAGTTGGGTCGTAACATCAATAAGAAACACAAAAATAGACTTAAGGTGCACTTTTCATAAACTTTTTCCTTCAGGTTTTCATTACGCATGGCGAAGTATTGTTAGTAATGTTGGACAAACCCTACATCCTGGTGCTTTTGCTTAGTTTTTCTGTATTATGGTGCAATTTTGGCATATTTTCTTTTCACTGGCGTAGCTTCCATTACACAACTTCGCACGTGCGCAATAAAATAGTAATTTGTTTGTTTGTTTTTGTTGCTTTACGTCCCATGTCAACAGCTTTGGTCATTGCGGGACGGTCAGTTCAATTAACCACACTTTTTCCTGGGCAGGCTTGAGCAAGCGGTTAACCAGTAATTTGTGCACATACTTTCGCTTGTAACTGACAACAACCCTTCTTGAATAAATCAGCGGAAGGAGGAGAATGACCGTAGAAATTATTTCAGGATCAATCTCCACGAAAGTATGGTACCGGGCCGGGATCGAACTCGCGACCCCTGGATCTGCAGTCAGACACGCATCTGTAGCCAGACACGTTACCGACTGCGCAATAAAATAGTAACATTCAGGGAAGGTCACCTAATGTGGTAAAAGCGATTTTCCTTGTCATAAGGAACTACTCTTAGAGGAAAGAATTCGCTCCCTCCGGGAGCAAATTATCTTTCCTTTTAGAGAAGTTACCATTATGAAAAGGGACGCAATTGGAGATAATCACTGCTTGATTTGAAGTAGTCTCCCTTTGATGTGCGTATATTTTTCAGCGTTCTGGCTACGTCATTACTTTTATTTAATATGGGAATGTAACTGTTGAAAGAATGCATATAAACAGTCCAAGTTATATGTATGTGCTTTCAAGAATTCAGTAGACATCGTTTTGGTAATTGATTTTTAATGTGCGGTTTGATCAAACACTGAAATTCTAAATTCAATACTGGCATACACCACTTATTCAGGTGAAATAGGTTGTGTGTCAAAAAGGATGTGAAGCCGCCGTGGTGTAGGGGATAAACCTATGTCTTGTAAACCAGGGGTCACAGGTTCGATTCCCAGCTTCTCGGTTGAGCATTCGGGAGTTCCCGTCATAAAATACACACACAAATCATAAACCCTCCCAGCCCAGTACTGGTTGCTACCCATGGAAAAGCCACAAAAAATCGATGTGATATGATGGAAATGTCATTTTTGCATCTGCATTGTATACTATTTGTACTAAATGTACCTTGCATGCATCAATAAATAACCTTGTACAGATTCCATCCAAACAATGGCTCGGAAAAAAACATTCTAAAAATAACATACCATGTCGATTTAACAGCATTTTTTTGTCATTTGCTATTGGCTTAACTCTAAGAGAGAGACTGCTGACCACTCAAGATGCTTTACATTTACATGACTGTAAGGCTATTGAAGCAAGTTGAATTTAGGCACCCCCATATTTTTTTTTGTGTAGCGTAGATGTACAGGCCCTACACATTATATTTTTGTGTTCAGTATATAATATTATGTCAATTTTATGTCGGTTTGGCCGATGCAGCCAGGTGTGCGCCAATGAACTAAGGGAGGGATTTGCAGCAGCAGGTGTTTTGTGTAAAGGGAAATAATCGATAACGGTAGCTCTTTCGTGGGGAAACGACGTTTGGTCTATAATTATTAGATCTGACGTCATAGAAATAAAAATGTGCATCGTGCGGTTCTTGAGCTGTTTTATATTTCTAATCTTTTCCCCTTTAGGTGAGTAAAAATGCATTGGTCCTGCAGAACCACAAGGGTTCTGTCTCACTGTATGAATGAACGATAGGCGAAACTGTGTGTGTGAACTTGCAATTTTATGTGAGAAAGCGGCGAGCACATGGTTCGAGAACAAGCTCAGCTTTTCCAAAGAGAGGGTGGCTTCAGGGTTTCTGTCATTTTAGGAGTGCAGGGCTCGAAATGCATCTACTATGGGTTTCTCTGGTTATTGTTGTGTCGCCTGAAAGCTGTGGAATTTACCTAAATGTATTTGTCATTGGGCATGTAGCCGGTCTGTATCAGCATTGGGACAAACCTTCTAAATATAGATTATAGTCTTGTAATGATGGCATTATGCCTGGGTACTGATTGAGCAGTTATTCAATGTGCAGAGACTGCTGTTAAACAGTTTATTGGTCATGACGAGGTTAATGTAAACTTTTATGAGCCAAAACATGTGAAAAGGGGGAATCATTGAATACTAGGGCGTGGAGAGCCGACACACCTGCACATCGGTGCAGTTGTGTTGGAGCCTCACTGTTCTCACACCTCAATTAGTTCAAAACGGGGAACTTGGTGTCTGGCTCCATTTAATGTATTCACATGTTTTAATGGGTAACCTGTGTGCGGTGATGTCCATTTGCTCATGCATTGGCTCAAAGTTTTGTATGAAGTTAATGGTGTATAAGCGTATGTGTAGAGTATAAATAACCCATTTTGAATAATAGGAGGCTGTTTTGGTAAACATTCCAGACCCGGAACAGATGCTTCATGGGTGACCATCCTGATCCTGGTCTGCACTGTTTGCATTTTGGTTAGATATTGTGGATAAAGGAAAACCACATGCAAAACTGTTACTATTAGTGGCATTTTGATGGATAAGAATTGGAAGAGTCCAATTGTATAAATGTGGCCAATTGGTACACACATGTAAGATGAATGTAGACTTTTGGTGGCTGTTACAGGCTAGTATAATACAGTTTTGTATAAGCTGAGGCTTCATTTATGATGGTGTTGATTATTAGTAAATTCTTGCCAACTGCAAATAAGGTAACGATGCATGTGATATGAAGTTGTCCCAAAGAGTCGAGGTTGCAAACGTCAAAATGGGAGAATTGAGCGAGCAACTCTTGCTGAGAACTTCATGTATTTTGGTTAACAATACTAATATACTGATTTATTCTTGGGACTGGTAAGATGTCGGTCTGAGAGGCTGGTCATGGTAGGTTCAGTCATTATATTATCTGGTCATAGATATCAGCCATTCTATAACTATACCCAGAGATATTAGTCAGGGATATCAGTCAACATGAAATATCAGTCATTATGTTGATACAATTATAGATGTCATTCAATATGTTAATTAATCAGTCATAGATGATATCAGCCAATGTGTTAATACACGCAATACATGGGTTATAGATCTCAGTTAATATGTTGACATATTTATAGATATCATTCATAGATGATATCAGTCAATATGTTAATACATTCAATATACAGTCATAGATATCAGTCAAATCGTGTTCTAGTCATAGATATCAGTCATTATGTTAGCCTAGTCATAGATATCAGCAATAGATGATATCACTTATTATGTTAACATACTCAATATGAAATATCAGTCATAGATATCAGCCATTATAGTAATCTAGTCATAAATTTCAGTCATAGGTGATATCAGTCATTATGTTGATGTACTCGGTGTATCATTCATGAATGCCAGCCATACCATAATCATTTTCTGATGTTGGCAATTTGTGTTGCTAGTTTCAATGAGGTTTAGAAATGATAGTCGCTGCTGATATTGGTTTAGATTCTTGTCAATGTCACATAGAGTAATTGATTGTAAACTGAATGAATCTATCGTCGACAGTGACCGCAGTAATGTTAAGACAGGGGTCTTACATGTAGCTACATATCAGGGTAGTGTTCTGGCTGTCACCAGGATGTCAGCCATGATTCCACCATGAAATCATCCAATTATGATGTCAGCCAATATCCATTACAATTCAGTTATGGGAATGAGATTAATTTAAAGAATTGGCAATTGTACTTTTGTTAATGGATTGGAAGGAGTGTCGGTCACTGTTGAGTCCTCGATGTATTCATTCTTCAGGAAAATTCTTGAACACCTCAAGAAGACCTCATTTTGACTATTCTCAATAGCACTTACAATTATATTTTATGTTACTTGTTCAAGGAAAGTTCATTTATGTATCCGTCATCAGCAATAGTGGCTCTGACCATATCTTTAAGTTAATTTTTATAGCTGCGCCTACTGAATTAATACTTGAGATGTTTATGCTTAAAGATGGGCTGGGACATAAATGAACTTTGCTGTAATTATTAGATCTGACGTCATCGAAATAAAAAAGCGCATCGTGCGGTTCTTGAGCTTTTTGTTAATTTCTTATCGTTTCCCCTTCAGGACTGTTGGAGACCCGGCAACACTATACTACTAAACGAAACGAGCAAACTTCAAACAAGTGAAAAGACCTTGTTTATATAATAATATATTGATGGGAAACAAAAAGAGCCAATTTGTATACTTAACTTGTTTTGGCTGATCAATGAATTATTATAATGCCATATTAGATGAAGCTACATACCAGCACTATATTACAACAGTCCTACCCAGTTACTGTCTAAAAGCTTCTTATATTCAATTTTAGAGGCCATTGAAGACTGACTTTGCTTTAGCAAACAGTGCGTCCCTGATGAAATGCAGCATAATGCAGCATTAATCTTTGTTCTCACTGTTGTTCAATGTACCAGGTTTGGAATTTCTGGTCTTCAAGGGTTTAAAGATATATATGATAGTGTTATATTATATGTTTCATCAACCACTCACCGATTTTGTAAGAGCAAGTTAACAGAGCCACATGGGTTCCAAGACCACCATGAATTGCTTGGATGGCGATAGTGTTCTGACACCTGCAAATGATACCATACTTTCTCTATTAAATACATACCATATTAAAATCATTTATTTTACATTTTCAAAGAGTAAATGAATGATTGATTTCATTGAATTTAAGGTTAACTCAAAGCATTTTTTCTGGGTTTGTTCCACTGTACTGCCTACGCTTTTGCTTTTGCTGCAGGTTCTATTCACTGACAAACACAGAAAAACTTGAGAAGTTGTACAAATTAGAGTTCCTTGCAAAATAGCTAGGTACCTTTCTTGGATAGTGAGAATGGGACTATTTTAATGAAATCGAATCTTTTTTTTACTGGCCTGATGCCTTCCACGGAGTTTAGGTTCAAATTCGACATATACAATCTTACAAGTGGCTTTTGCTGAAAAAAGTAGGAAAAAATTAAAAATTATTTTTAGAAAAAAGTAGGAAAAAAGTAGGAATCTGACTGTAAAAAATATGAATCAGACCAAAAAAAATAAGAATTTTAAGCGTTTTCTGCGTGCCTTCCAATTACCCTTTCTCTAAAGAGTAATTTCATATGGCTAAATAACGTGTATTATCTGAAAGCGACGCTAAGCCCTACGATACAATAAATAATATCAACAAACAAGTCACATATTCAATAAAGAAAGCAAGAATAACTCTATTAAGGATTGAAACTTTGATCCATTTTGAAATAATTACCTTCTTATATTGATTTTCAGGAGTAACTGTAAGGTTCCATTCAGCCCTGCAATGACAACAGTCGAAAATATATATTTAATCAATGTAAGGGCATAATAAGATGTTGTGATCAGCATTCTCGACGTATAAAAGAAGTTCTATAGTTTGTCTTATTTAATTGTGCACTATGACTAACCTGTTGTATATCATATATTTCAAATAGGGAGCATACTTCTTTGTATTTCAAAAGTATAACATCCATACTCCTCTGTATGAGTAGATGTGTCTTGCATTTAGATATCATAATAATAACAGTAAGCACATTTTTCATGTTGCTAATGGAGTAAACATAAGGATGGGGACAATACTTATGATGTGTTATTAGGCTTGTATAGGGGGGGGGGGGGGGGGTACCAGTATCCTATATCCCTGGAAGTAAACAGGAAAGTATCCTATATCCCTGGAAGTTAAATGGCAAATATCCTGTATTTCTAGAACCCCTATACAAGCTTCTATTATGGAGAGTCTCAACTTTTGACATAGACATGTATAGGCTATCATCATGAAGGCAGATCATAGGCTGAACAATAGTTTAGTGTCTTATTTTATCCATGTCTACTGTTGTGCCAACCAAGAGTGACAGTGACATATTTTTTTGCTTATAATCATATGTAATACATTGACTTGTACACTCCACTTTAGCTAACACGAATCCATAGATCACTTGTATATCAATCCTATCCTGCGGATAGGATTGATACACAAGTAATCTATCGATTATAAGTCACTGATTACTTTGTAAACAAAACATGACGTCACTGTCACTCTTGACTGGCAGGACAGTAGGTACAGGAACTCTAAAATTACCACACTCTTCTCTAGTTTTTTAGTAGCAATCGTTCTTACCTTCCAAAGTTTATAAACCAGACTTCATCGGCCTCAGGAAGTGAATGTACCCTGTCAGAGTCCTCTGCTAATGCTTGAAATGTGAATGACCATTCCACAGACCAGTATTTATCTACAAATATACCGATCAAAATGCATTGCATGCATACCTATATTGTGCCATATAGTTTAAAGATTTGGCCATAGCTTTAGATAAACAAACAAAAATAGCGTAAAATTGTAAATATTATCTTACCCATCAGTTTTAACATAAAATTTGGGTGCTCAAAAGAACCGTCCCATTGAGACAGTTCTTTTGTTACCCACAACATATGTTTTGGCTGAGAAATAAGAAAATCAATTTTTTGGTACGCACTCTTCACTAACGTCCTGTTTGGCTATAGTTTCTTTTACCAAATTAACATGAAACATTTTAGATTAGAAAGTACATAGTGGTCACTGTAAATTGACAGCCATCAAATGTCTTCTTTATATAATATATCTATATAGTTATAGGTTTTGGTACTACAGGAAGCAGAGAATTTTAGTGTGAACTATATCCAGAATGTCAATCCGTCTTTCTGGGTGGAGTCAGCTGGAGAAAACGCAATCACTGAGAAATTTCTTGGAACGTTTTGATAATTTTATTAACTGACCATTGACAGACATTTCCGTCTAGGCAAGACAAAAAATAATTTTTTCAAGCCTCATGTTCAGATCCATAAGGTTTTGTCCGAGGGGGTCCAACTGTGACCATCTTTTAGTTCATAAGAGGATCATAAAACCATTATAAGCGGGTCATCATCGGCCCGCCAGCGAAACGCCATCTAAATGGCGTTTTGCTGGCGGGCCGATGATGGCCAAACAATTGGCCCAACATTGAATGCCGGCTTGGTAGCTTTGTGAATTTTTAGGGGATCCGGACAAGTATTGCTTAGAAACCCTATATTTTTATGTTTTTTAGGGGGCGGCCCGCCCCTCTGGATACAGGCATGAGCCTGATGGCTTGATCTTATCAATATTTATTTTTTTGGGATAATGATTAAAGCTTTTGAGTCTTTGCATTTGTATAGCAAACTGGATTACGGAATATAGTATAAAACTAAACTTTGCATTCCGGGTTCTTCCTAGCAGTATGGTAACAGTTACTAATTATGTTTTATGCTGATGATTCACTCATTTTGCTGGAGGTGGCTAAGTTCTTAGTTTCAATTTTTTTCCTCTTGCACCTGATACTGTTAGCATAATGTTCAACACTGGTCGTTCGTATTACTGTTAGTAGATTTTGATTATTTACATGCATTTATTGGCCCCCTAAAATCGAGGTTTCAAATATTCACTATGAAAACAGACCATATCTAAAGGGAGTTAGAATACATCTTTTCACCGCCCCGGGGGAATCAGTGTGGTGGTGTGTCCTTAAGCAAAACACCTTATCTGCTGCTAAGTACTCGTTAAACCAAGTAACACCCGCCCCAGCAGCCCAACATGACTGAAAAAATGTTGACAAGCATAAAAAATCAAAACAAAAGGATAAAAAAGAACGCATCTTTACTGAGCGCGTCCATTCTTACTGGATGTTTTCTAACTGACAGATATGCCGCAAAAAAAACCGTTTTCATCATTCTGCATGGGTAACAGAAGTAAATTCGGTACAATAAAACCTGTGTAAAACGGCCACTCTCAAAAAGACCAAAAATAATTTTCAAGACCGAGTATTGCTTAATGCAGGTCAAAAGTATTGCAGAATGCTCCAAAGGGAGCATTATGCAATACTTTTGACCTTCATTAAGCTACCAGTTGTCATTTAGACATTTGTTTCGTCTATTTTGAGTGGCCGTTTTACACTGGTTTTACTGTACGCGGAGTCATACCTACGTCCCCTGGCTTGTTGATAGTACCATCAGCATACACAGCCTTCATTATACCTGCCGACCAACTAGTGATTGCACTATCAGTTATATTGGTGTCATACGGTGATTTATAGTACATTAAGTCATATGTAGCATTTCTAACGTTGATCTGCATCTGTTTGTAACTGAAAACAATAGTCGTTGGTTTTAGCAATTGCATAACTCGCACGTGTGCACTACAGTAAAACCTGTGTAAAACGGTCACTTAAAAAAAGACAAAAAGGTCTTAATGCCAACTGGTAGCTTAATGAAGGTCGAAAGTATTGCAGAATGCTCTGCAATACATTTGACCTGCATTAAGCGATAATTAGTCTTGAAAACCAATTTTGGGTATTTTCGAGAGTGTCCGTTTTACACAGGTTTTACTGTATAACTAGAGTGATAGTCAGTAGGTTCGTCCGTTAGCATCTAGTGAAATTTTTTAAAAACTCTTGAACCACATGGTATATTTTGATCATTTTTTGCTAACTTAAACATTGTCTGGCCGCTGGTATACAAACCAGGAATGAAGCTTTGCCGAAGAATTCGACCACCACCCCTGCCTCCACACCATTAATACTGGGTTTGCCCTAATCTAAACATTTAACCGTGTCTGAAAAGGTTGTGTTTTCTGCACGACCCACAGGTGTGCACTTATATGAAAAAGATAGGTGCTACCTTTTTAACGAGCTAAGATTTAAATGAAATATATGCGTGGTTCCAGTTTCCCTAACTACCCTATTTTACCCTACCCTAAACATTAAAATGGTCTTTGAAGAAAAATACATAAAATGGGCACTTTTCCATTTTTTGTCAATATTTTCTTTGTTGAATGCTATTAATATAATTTTATAATCCCTAACTACCTACCCTAAATTGTGTTGGTATGAAACAGGAAGCACACATATATTTCAGTTTGGCCTAAGCGTTTGAAGTTTCTGGCCAAGTTCTTAGGTAATGTTTGTGCTTTATTCATACTTTAAGTGCAACATTACAACCCACCCCCTCAAGCAGAAAACACACACAGCCTTTCTTACATTGGTGATTATTTAACTGAAAAATATTTTGTTTTAAAAAGAGTAAGCAAATTTCACAATATCGAAGTAAACTCAAAGTAAATACATCAGAAGAGCCTCTGTGAGATTTACCAGCCCACTCAAATCTGACAAACTGTGCAGTAGAATACTTCATTTGAGAATATTTGAGCCGTGACATGTGATTTCCAACAATGTGGCACTTTGACAGGAGTAGACACAGACGAGCCTGAGCAGCCTCCTTTTAAGCTAAGAAACTCCAAATGATGTTTGGTCATTAGATTAACACTCATAGAATATTCTAGCGACTAGCAAAGGCTCTGATCAGACTGCGCGCATGCGCAGGCTATTCTGAGCCTTTGCTTGTCGCACATATCACATTGTTGGAAATCTCATGCAGTGGCTCATTTACCAGCGAGATGATCACTTTTACACAAACGGGGATATTTACAACATAGATTCCCATGCCATTGATGCATTGAATAGGGGATGAATTTGTATTCCCATATTAAATAAACAATCCAGTTGTTGTTGTTTAACAAACATACAGAACTTTTAATCAACCTCAACGATTGATAGAAAACTCATAATACATTCAGCCTCAGGTCTTCGGAGGCGGAAGGGACACTAATATAAATTTTATTTGAAACCTAAGCCAATTCTCTTGGATCAGGATTAGAGATGTTTTGTGGTTTCAAGAGAAATAAAACACTAAAATGCATGCACCATATAAGAAAGTCACCAGCATGAAAAATCTTCTCAGAACCAGCTTTTTGACACTAATTTTACGACAAAATATACCAGAACTGATGGCCCTGCTGGACAGTGTACATGAGCTAGCTGCTCAAACCTTGCTAAATCCTGCAGGAATCCCCATGATCTTGTGAAACATTAACTGCCAGATACCTGTCAGCCTCTTATATCAGATTTTTCAATAAGCAGCTTCCAGTTTGTGTATATGAAAATGAAAGTTGAAATCTAAGTCATTTTGTGCCCCAGGCACATTTCATATTTTGTCCAGATTTAGATAGCCACATTTAGCATTTTGAGTTGCAACAAAAGTTTTTTTTTATTGGTGAGCAGACATTCCCAGACATACAGAAACAATAAGTTACAGAATAAAATGCAACAAAATGAATTTAGATCCAAGAAGTGAAGGCTACCCTCTTATATTATCAAAATTGCCCATGTGCAGCTGATGGCGACCTACGCTAGAAGAAACCATGCAAAAAATTCAAAGGTCTCAACGAAATAGCATCATAGGAATAAAAGTAAGATAAAGGGCAACGATCAGGAATCGATACAATCAAGCAGCACACCTGGCCCAGGATACCAATGGGAAAGTGACAACTTCACAATAATACATCACAAACGAAAGCCAAGCGGTCAGCCCTTTCCCAGCAGGTGACCACAAGGCATCAATGAACAGACGCACACGAACACATATTTGAAAGGAGATAATAGACTGCACAATCTACTTTCCTGTCTCAACGATCGCGCGTCTCAGTGTAACAGCAAAACACTCATACAAATCTAACATCAACAGCAATTAATCACCAATGTTGGCTGCCCTCACTTCAGTCTCAGCGCAGTCAGACCAGAAAAATCTAATGCTGCTTCTAAAATCGACGTTCACCACAAGTCGTGCACATTATGGTCAATTGATATTTTATAGCTCTTCCAACATTTTTTTCAGCAAGTCTCTGGACCAGAGTGCGCTATTAAAAGTTTATTTCCTTATAAATCAATCAAAACATATCTTGAGGGTACTCAAAGAACCGTATCCTTTAAAAGCTCTTTAGTTTTGGCAAGAAAGCCAATAAAGTAGATTTGACTGAACAATAAAGCTCCAATCACGACTGCAGCAGACATTAATATGTAAAACAGTCTTCCTAGTTTCAATAAAAATAAGGTATGATATTTCCTGAGAATCGTCTGCCAGCAGACGATTCTCATGAAGTATTATGCCCAATTTGTTATTTTGGAAAAAGCGGCAAAATTTGAAATTGTCGTCTGCTGCAATGTATAGCTGGCGCTTTATGGGTTAAATTATGTACTTACTTGAGCAAGCTTCCATCTACATCCAGTAATACCTGAAATAAATGAATAAATACTATGCAGTGTCATATTGGTCTCTATAGCCTCGTCCATATGCACAATATACACCCCGTTGCAAATATACACCACGGTGCAAATATACACCCGGGGTGTTAATTTGCACCTGAGGTGTATTTTGATCATGTAAACGGTGTTTTATGAAAATGCACCCGGGTGCAAATTAGCACCCGGGTGTGAATTTGCTCCACCTTTGTAGGTGGTGCAAATACGATGGAGCTAATTGGCACCCGGGTGCACATTTGCCCCTCACATGAACGCAACTTGTTATCACATATGAACAATTTAATCTTAGATTTTGATAAATTACCCATCTTTTCTATATGAACATGTACATGTGTATGAAAATAAACTATATAAATAGTCCCTTTATCAAACTTAAGGTCATGGCTTCTTTCTGTAGTCACTACTTCATCGGCTATGCCATGTTGCCACGCAGAACAACTGGAATTTCTGGTCCATGGGCTTCGATTTGCACGATTCTATTTCCGAACAATATTTCTTCCTAACCTCAGAAATAGAAAACAGAGTTTGCCAGAACCGTGGCGCTATGCATGAGTCCAGGCTATCCGATATACACATCACATCGGTGAAAAGGTTCCTCCTGCATATTAACGGAGTACCACCCTTTACGGTTCATGCAATCAACGTGATATTCAGACAGAGCAATAATGTAAATATGTCTACCCTCTATCTTACCCCCACAATTTAGGAATCCAAACCTCTTGTAGCCATTGAAAACCTCGGTTAAGTCATTTCCCTTTGGAAACTTAACAGAGATTTAGAAGAGTTCGTTAGTTCGTCAACGATTGAAGACCAAGCCCGTTTCGCACATTCACAAGACGTTTATTTTGCTATTACGAAGAGGTTCTCAATTGTCCAGCTCTGTCCAGTCCTAAGTCAAACTGTCACCAACAGTTCAATTGAAACAACTTAACGCACATGCGCATTCCGTTGCAGCTATTTGCACAGTTTGTCGCAGAGCACGTGACGTCCGGAAGCCATGGGTCATCAGTACATGTTTAAGTCTCAAGCACTACGTTCGTCCACTGCTCTTGGTCAGATAGTCATATATTTACTTAGTACTGCTGCAACAGCTTCTATAAGTGCTATTTATACACCAGTCAATTGTATCCACTGCTCCCCCACCTCCGGGGATGGGCGGGGATAATGATTTTCACTTTCCAGAGCCCTGGTATAAGTCCCGCCCTGTGGGGACAAGCTGATGGTAACAACCCTGCTTTTTGCCCAACCCTACACAACAGAAAATCCCAGCGGGGTAAGTGTCCCAATGTTATAACCCCCACACTTCCCCGGCACTGCGGGGACAATCAAAAAGTAAATGTCCAGCACCTTACCACGGCTATTCCACGGCTATCCCCGTAGGTGGGGGTCGTGGATACAAATGACTGGTGTATTATCCTCCTTAAATATTGTATAAATAAATAAATCAAATAAAACCAAACGGAGTTGCATTTTTCTCACATGACGGTATCTTGAACTAAACACATCAAATTGCTCCTTAAAGTAAAACTGAAACATTTGTGATATGTTTAAAGAGCAAATCCAATAACATATGAACACAATTTATTGACATATGAATGCTACATAAGGGTGCAAATTGTGCATATAAACGCGGCTTATGACGCGAGAAAACCTGTCTATTGGGATTTGTGAATAACAAAGGCACAGACCAGTCTGCGCATCCTCGCACTCTGCTCAGAGCCTTTATCATAATTATGCTTAGAAAGTATCATGTGTACAAGAGGTGTTTCATGTTTATTTGAACAAGTTTGAAATTGCCGTATCTCATTTATTTCTTATTATATTTACATTGCTTAATGTGATCTCCAGGAATGCGCAGTCACCAAGAAAATAGCTCTTAACTTTTTTCGCTGGATTCAAACAGTCTCTGAAGATGAGTAGTCAAAATTTAAGCGTTTAAAATTGCTGTCTGAAACGAAATGTTCAAAATTGTTCTAGAACGATTTCTCTTAAAGGGATGAAGGTTTTCTCTTAGAACCTATTATAAATTGTACATAGCTGATTGAAGTGTGTTCTGCTAAGAAATAAAGCATTTCTGTTGGATATTTACTTTTTTGAAGCAACTTAAACATCAAATTTTGGGGTTTACAGTTTCCAAAGCAACACTAAATTGTAAGCAAAATAAATGAATGCAATATTTGGTGATCAGTTTTATCGGCGATATATTTTTGACCTAATTAAGAACTTGTGTCGGCTGTGAGTTTTGAGAATTTGTTTTTCACAATTCTTCCAGGACACATTTTATATATGGAATGGCCATTTGGGCACTCATATGGTAGAATTTATAAAGCCCCGTTGTTAAGCAAAAGCAAGCGCACAGAAGCTTTTTTCCATTTCATTTGAATAATAGATTGAATGCTCCTTTAAACTTTAAATAAATTTGAACACTTTTATACGCATTTTCATTAGAAATACGCCCGTTTTAGCTCTTAAAAACAGTGAAAGGGGGTGGGCGTGTATTTTGGGACGCCGTTTTATTTCTTTGTTTGATTTGATGCTTTACGTCCCATCAACAATCTTTCAGTTATAAAGGGACGGGTCTTCCTGGGTTGAACCAGTACTAAGCTAGGATAGATGTGTCTTGCTCAAGGACTACAACGCAGTGACGCCGGTGAGGCTCGAACCCGCGGCCCTTCGGTCTCGAGTCAAGCACTCTACCACTGAGCCACTGCGCTCCCTGGGACGCCGTTTTATGGTTATGCTTTAAATTGCCTATTTGTCTATTTGGTCATACAATAGACACGTCCGTTATTTAAGAGAAAGCAAATGTTATTTATTTTATTTAGATGCAACCTCGATAAATGAAATTCACATCTGCTCAAATAAACATGAAACAGGTATCGTAGACTTGCTACGAGCGAAATTTCAATTTTCTAGCTAGTCACTGTAGCTGGACAGGCTGGTATGAATATCACCTTGTTGGTTTACACTGAAACAGGTTTGGGCCGGTACATGAGATTTGGTGATTTCCGCATTTGCGTAAAAGTCTCTAATAATGCACTTGCTGATGTATACAGGGGCTAAACTTTGTTCTAAGCATGAGATGTCTATACTTAGGTCCAAGCCGTCATCTCTCCATACGAATTGTATGCAAAGAGTGATGGCTCTACAAGTCTGTACATTCAAATATGTGCATTATTAGAAAAGTGGATACACCTTAGAGGTTTTAACTTGGTTTATGCTGTTGATTTGTGACTGACATGTTTATGTTTTGATCGGGGATTCTGACATCATTTTTTTTATTATTTCTTATAGGTCATGTTGATAAGCGGGTCATTTCGAATGGGGTGTTTTAACACCTTGGAAAGGGCGTGTTGATAAATGTTCTTTAGCTAAGTAAATTTTCATAATCCAAATAAATAGATAATGCTTAATGAGACATTGATTGGTAGGGTCGCACAATACATCTAGTCATATGACATTTGGGAGATCGTGCAATAGGTGTGACTATGTGTCATTTTTCATCTTCTGAAAGGTTAATAATATTGGAAGCTTACCTCTGTAGAGGGTGCATAATAGTATACTTGAAATATGATTTGTTAATGGTGATTCCATTAGGTGGCGCTGTGGTCAAGGTATATTAGACGAAGCCATATGCGTATGAAGCTTTAAATATCAGGGGGGGGGGGGAGCCGTCGAGAGCAACTACAATACTTGGGGGATATTGTAACACACACACACATGCACGCACGCATACATTTATTATACTCGCACATTCTGATACGAAATTCATTACAATGAAAGTGAGGGGTCTCTATAAGAAACCAAACATATACATTTAATATTACTTCAAGCCAGAGAAGTGAGCAAGGAAAGTTTTTGGTTATACTATTGCCTAAAGCTATTTGAAGGCGTTATGCAATCGTTCAAGTCTGCTATACAGTGGTTTCGGATAAACCACAGAATTACCTTTGCAAACATACAAAATCCAGCTGGATACCTTTCGGGGTTTTCTACCTTGGTTCCCCGACTAAGAGAGAGAGAGAGAGAGAGAGAGAGAGAGAGAGAGAGAGAGAGAGAGAGAGAGAGGGGGGTCTCAATAGTAAATAGACTAATTGGTATGTAAGAATTACTTACCTCAAAATCGTTATCCTGGTAAACTGAAAAAAATAAACAGTTACCGAAAACATGATTACCCTCATGCCCTTTGTAGTATGTAAATAATACAACAATACAAAGTTAAAGCAAACCATTATTTTAATACAATATTTGGACTTTAGTATGAGTGCGTAACAGAAAACAACTTTCTTATTGTTCAACCAAAACATATGATGTAGCTACTCAAAAGAGCCGTCTTAATGAGACGGCTCTTTTGAGCACCCAAAACATATACTAAAACTCAAGGTTAAGAAAATATTTACAATTTTCCGCAGAAAGTTTTGTTTATCATGATATTTGGCCAGGCCCCAAGGTTATATAACTTTTTAATGCTCAAGAGCATAAGATTAACATTTCTCTTTAAAAGTTTTATGATAAAAATAAAGATTGTTCTTGTTTTAAAACATTCAGATGTTATATACTAGTCAAAAGTTCTAACCGGCCACGTGTGTTTTTACCGATTTTCTGAAAAGCTGTAAGCACAATATCAATTTCATTTGCACTACCAAATAGGCCAGCATATCAGCAAACGATACCAGAAAACGGCTGAGCGAAATTCATAAAATTGTATCCGTGAGGCTTTGCCGAGTACACGTACCCTCAATTTCTAAATTCACAAGAATTTGCATTGGATGGTGGGGTAATTTTTGTTACTTTGGCCAATAACAACGAGTCTCATGCAGATAAAGTGTTCATTTCAGCACTTTAATGTTAAATATGAGTTTGGCGTTTGAAATGAAACTAATTTGCGTGTGAAAGGGGGTTATTTCAAAGAGTCATGGCTCACGAATCGTGTCAAAATGCGAATTTTTGAAAATGGGGGTAGCACTATTCAAATTGGCATCCTGTATGTACTGTTGAACATTTTGTCAAAAACTTTACTGTGTAGGGTACATGACACGTCTGGCTATTTTGAGATGCAAAAAGAGTAGTCATGCCATTTTACGCTTTGAAGAAAATTAATAAAATGCAGGTGGCTGGTTAGAACTTTTGGCTAGTATATTTATCTTGCAAATAAATGACACAACACTAACGATTGTCGATATTTTAACATTTATTAGCAGAATCCTTTGCCAAACGCAGTGCAAAGAAGATATCCAAACAAGGGTCAGCCTGACATACTCACAAATTTTGTGTCTAAAGGTTCTATTCTGTATCTCTTTTTTATATCTTGATTTTCATGAACTTGGAGATAATACATCGATACGTTAGGGATCTATCATGCGAACGAAACACATATGTGTCTTGATCCACATCAGAACTAACAAGTTTAAGTGATATGTTTGCTGACAGTCCCTAGGTGGTGCTTCGTTTGTGGATTCTTTTTGTTATTTTTTCTCATCTTTGTTATGCTGTCTTGGTTGTTCATTGCAGCTTTGTTATCATCTGCTGGGAAAGGGCTGACCTTTTGGCTCTCTTGTGTGTTGTTGGCTAGTTTTTGTTTTGTCACTTTCCTTTATGGTGTTCCGGATCAGTTGTGGTACTTGATTGTATCGATTCCTGATCGTTGCTTCTTCTGTACTTTCATTACGCAATTGTATAGTGTGCATAAAATCTTTCAATGTAAATGAAGGCACAAAACCAAATGAACTGTTCTTACAGTTGACCGACGATAATTTGGAAAAGCCCAAATCATCTATGGTGACTAGAGAAACAGCCAGAAGAAACACCGATTATTTACAAATTTTAGATGTTTCTGAAATATAGAGGATATTACTGGAAAATTAAACAAATTTAGGTGAGTTTAGTGGATTACGAGTGTAACATTCTTTTTATCATATAACCATTAAAATAAGATTTGTATCGCCTTAAAGGTGTATTTATTTCAATGCAAATATGCATTGCTGTCACATAAGTAAGTAAGGGTGCAAAGATCAGGAATCGATACAATCAAGTACCACGCCTGACCCAGGATACCAATGGAAAAAGTGACAAACGCACAGTTAGACACCACAAACGAGAGCCAAGAGGTTAGCCCTTTCCCAGCAGGTGACCACAAGGCACAAATAAACAGACGCGCACAAAGGCATAGCAAACGCAAGACAGAAAAGGACATAAAAGATCCACAAAAGAAGTACCGCCTTGGAACGGTCAGTAAAATATTTTACTGGGGGGCTTTAACTGGTTTCACGGCGCCAACCCCCAATTCAGATGTGGATCAAGACACATAGATATTTGGTTTTCATGAAAATAATGGAAGGAGATTGTACACATAATACTGAGGATTGGAATAATAAGAGCATTAAATGAAAGTGCGGGGAGACTTTTTAAGGCCACCGAGCAGCACAGACAAAACAACTCTGATGATCAAGTTACTTCTCCCCCATCCCCATCCCCCGAAAGTGGTATGTAACATGTTGTCATAACATTATTTCAAGACGTATTCACTGAATAAGAGTATTTTTATGATAAATTAAGATTTGTACTGTTTTTTTTCTTTACTAAGAGCGCCATATGGAAGGACCCCAAATGACTATACAAAGTGTATGTTTACGTACATAACCATTCAAAGATCTTAATTCTTGCCCTGCTGCACATTTTAAAACACTGTCGAGCAAGATCAGTTGATTTCTTACGAAGCCACCTAATCAGATATCACATTGTTTTCCACTCTCATTGAAAATGCATGCTATCAACTGGAATGAAGCAGGTTAACAGAGTGTATATTGAAGAGAATCGATATTACATAAAAAGCAGCATGCCAATAATCAAGGGATGTTTAAACTTACTTGGTGTATCGTCTTCTGTGATCACGCCCCATAGATCCGTCTCCTCAATATACGCCCCCACATACAGCCTTGTATCATCCCAGCGGACCTTCACTCGAGTCCCTAGTCTTGGAACAGGGTACAGCATTCCACGTATATCTAAAACAGAACATGTGACAATATGAGATGATATTGGTGTCTATCCTTGCTCCTGTGCATGCTAAATTCTTCATTCCTTGAATGTGCCATACTTATGCCAGTCCGTTACACGTTTAAAGAAGTTGCAAAAATCATTTGACCAAGAGAGATTCCTCGATTCTGACGAACAATGTAGGTCCTGATTAGACGATTCGTTATGCAGCATTCTCATTCGGGTCTTTGCTACTAGCAATTGTCTAATTTGTGGTTTGGTGGGCTTTGATCGCATTGCATTAATATTTTAACATGTATGCTATAGCTTTAACTAACACATCGGAAAGGCGGCAACCGAAATTGTAGTATGACTCCTATAAAAGTGCTCCTCTAATTGGCCGAAACTAGCTTTCACTGGTTGTGACAGATCTTGGTGTATAATTATTAAGACTTCATGCGATATTTTATCCTTTTGTAAAGGTTAAGTATACATGTTTTTTTTGGCAGATAAATTATTTTGTTAACCATAATGAAAGCTAAATTCATACTCTGTATGTTTAATGCTGAATAAACTTATGTCATGTTATGCATGTTATGCTATGTATAATAGTAGTAAGCTCAATTTAGCCCAGGACATGTTAACATGACCATTTTTTCAGTGCTGACAGACAGTCAAAGATATATCAAGCTAAATAGCTTTTGACAGGGTTCACTGCTGACTGACAGCTAAAATAGATATTGGAAAAAACTGACTCAGTTTCTAGAGTATATTTTAAGGTCAATGTTTTGAATTAAGATTTTTTATTTTATTTGATTAGAACAATAATTCAAAAATGCAACTCTTATGTATGTCCCATAAGAGTTTCAGAAATTCGAAGGCAATTGTTAAATAATCTTTATCGTGCACTAGGTACATCTCTGGCTTGAGTAAATTTATAAATATGGAAACTAGGGAAAAGAGAGACCGTGTAATATAACAAAACAATTGATTTGTGCATTCTTTTGAGGTTAACATCAGCATTAGACAACCCTCAAAAGTGATGTTCACCTCGGCTTCGCCAAGGTGAACATCACTAATCTTGGATGTCAACCTCAAAAGAATACATCAATTAATTGTATACTGCTCTTTCCAATCGACAAACGTGGGTCAAAATCGTTAGAAATGGTGTTTTTGTTTGCCAGTTCTCGCCAGTCGGACGACAAATGGCAATCAAAACTATGTTATTTACTATTTTTTTTACCTACGTTTGTACTTTCCAAGTCAAAATGTCCATATCATATGCTGCTTCACGGACTCCACTTCCTTTTTACTCGTACGTCTAAGCATGCGCGGATCCAGAAAGTTTTGCCTGAGGGGGTCCAACACCGACAACGTATCATTTTTTTGTTTTTGTTTTTTTGATAAGTTGAAAGGTCCGAGTACCACTATAAACTACATTGAAATGGCGTTTCGCTGGCGTGCCGAAGATGGCCCAATGTTAAATGCTTGCTTGGTAGCCTTGTGATTTTTCAGGGGATCGGGGCAAGTATTACAAAGAAACCCTATATTTTTGTGATTTTTCATGGGGGGGGGGGTCTTTGCTAATTTTGGGAATGTTCTTTGCTAAATGTTTGTTTGTGAATGCCTAGGATCCCTTCTGCACATATTATCATTCTTGCTACATACCGACAAAGTCTTCCGTCCATGGCACCTCGGCCCAGGCTGCATCGTCTAGTTTGCCGTCAATATTGATAGTTTGATCTCTCAGATGATAGGCGAGGTATGTTCTTGGTAGACCATAGTCCAGGCAGTTCTCATTGCTGTGTAGACAGATTCCGTCTGAGGATTTGTGTAAGTAGCTAGGAAAAGAGTAAAAAAAAATAGACAGTGCGATATCATGTTTTCTAATACATTTAAAGCTGCATAGTCTGTAAATTTTGAACTTTTCATTTTAGAACTAATGTTTCCATTTTGCAAGAACACAGTAAAATAACTAAAATTCAGGTACACATTTTACCAATTTCGTAAAATCTTAAATTATCAGTATCAAAACAACAGCATTTATTTTAAAATTAACTGTCTATAATTATTGGAGGGACGCAAATAATTACCAACACACCTGTTTTTATAACATGATTCACTTTTCCGTGCAGTTTTCAGCTATAGTGAACAGATTTATTGTGAAAACATAGCTTAATTCTACTTTTACAAATGATTTAAAAAGAAAACAAAAAAAATTCGAAAAATGTTCATAGTTGCAGACTTAGTCTCTTTAAGGTATGATTTAGTTAAGGTTCATAGGTACATTAAACGGATTGTTGATATTCGGACCACTTGAACAACGCTCCGTCGTTCCCCAAGTTCAAATGATAGGAAAATATAATATTTAAACATGAAAAATAGGACGTGATCCGTATTCATATTTTGTTGTAATATGGTGCTCTGTTACAACGCATTTTGAAATAATGTAATAATTCTTTCATTTTAAACTTTATTTCATCGACGCAAAATGAAATAACATGTAGTTTTGTATCATTTTGCGTCGATAGTATGCGACCAGTTCGAAAGAAATATTTCTTCTTGCGCTGATGGTAGGCATATCTTTCTTATTTCATTTTGTGGTGATATTATGAGGCCTGTTCTAGATGATAAATATGTTTATACACACTAGCCAATGAGGTCGATCCACTGTTAAACTGAAAACAATCCAGATTAATGAATACACCCAAAATCATCCATTCAACTGAAACTGTGAAACTACAAAGTCAAATGAACCACTCAAAACATTCCATTCAAATGAAACACCCAAAGCCTACCAGTCCATTGAAATACTCCAAACCATTTCGTCCACATAAGCGCTGCACACCAACCAGTATATTGAAACAACCTAAACCACCCAGTCAGTTTGAAACATCCTAAACCACCCAGTGAATTAAAATACCCCAAACCATCTAGTCAATTGAACAGGTTGTCTAACGTACGCCACAGTCACGTGATTTTTACCATACGGAACACACACATTTTGAGTCAATAACGCTCGACTGAGGTTTTAAAAACTAATTCGTGTGTCACGCATACATTATATAGCTAAAAACGATACAGCGCAGCTACCCCGCATTGGTTTCTAGTTTTATTTGCATATTTCATCTTTTCATCAAATTCAGGCATTTGCGATAGTATTCATGGCAACCTTGCTTTTTTGAGACTACGTCAGTTGGTCAAAAAATGACGAAATTACATAAAAGAGGCATTCGCAAACACTGGTCTGAATTCTCGCAAAGGAGGCAGCCATGCTTGTCTTGCTCACGAAATGTTATAATAATACCTTTTACAGCGGTAACGAGCTATGACAGAAAAAACCCATACGGGACACACCACGATGAGTTGGGTTATGGGACACAGGAGAATATTTTAACAGATTGGTAGCTTGAAAGTTCTTCTATGCGAGCTGTATGCTATACCTTAACAATAAGCTTTATGCAATGTGTTCGATCTAGAAAATTTTAAAGGTTGAACTTTTCACTTGACTTCAGATGAAAGTAAAATACTGCCCAATATTTCCCCATTCACATAATACTAAAGATGGTCCATTCTATCCGTTGATGAAAGTGGGGCCAATTTCCAATGTGCCCCTTTAGATTGAACACTGCTAGTGTTTTGTATAGAAGAAGCTTCTCGTGTGTTGTACTTATCACACATCTGCTTCAGTCAACAATAAAGTACAAGGCCAAGGCGTTTAAGGTTAGTATAATGAAATAAATAAGCCAATACAGAGGCCACAACTTTAATATTTTATGTGCATGTAGGCGTGCACTGGCTGTTAAAGTTTAATATTAGAAGAGGGATATGCCCCATAAAAGTTAATTTGTACGCCTTAATTGTAGCGTGTTTAGCTCTGACTAGTCAGATACAACAGCGGTTTGAATCTCGCTTGTGTTGCTAGCCAAATGAAATTAATAAGTATTGTTCCTGCAGTGGTATGTATCAATGGTTTGACTGTCACCTTGTTGATTTTGTATATACATTCAATATACTGATTCACTTTATGCCGTGACCAACTTGAACAAGTAGCCCAATGGGCAACGATCGTTCACCATGGAGCCAGCATAATATTTGGAGACACCATAATTTACGATGCTCAAAGGCAGACAACTCTGAACTTGAAACAGTGACCAGGAATTAATTAAAAAACATAAGATATTATGCCAGATCTAGTTATCTGCAAGTATTAAAAAGATCTAAATAAAAAATGCATTGGAAACCTGGTGAAAGTGTAGTTTTCAGATACTCAAGGGCAGCTAACTCCGTAGTCAGTCATGGGATCTGACCGAAATTCAAAGTCATCCATACTTTTATGTATGTCCTGGTAACCTACAGGGATGAAGAAAATCAAATGAAAAATGAAGGTGCTAGAGTGGTCACAACATTATACAGTAATATTTTAGATGCTCAAGGGCAGCTAACTCTGTAGCTGGTGGATGGGTGTGGCGGAATATCAAACTCATTCAAACTTTTATGGAAGTCCTTGTTACCTACAAATGAGGAAGATCCATTCAAAAATGAAGGTTCTAGAGTGGTCACAACAGATCTCCACTTGTAAGTCTATGCAGATTTTTATGATGCTCAAGGGAAGTTAACTCCACAGACTAAAGTTGGTTCTACTTTAAATTAAACTCATCCAAGCTGATTGTCCTTGTTACCTGCAAGAATGAAGAAGATCCAATCAAAAATGAAGGAGCTAGAGTGGTCACAACATTATTCATTAATTTTTAAGATGCTCAAGGGGAGCAAACTCCAAAATAAAAATATGTGATGGGATCTTGACAAAATTCAAACTCATCCAAGCTTTAATAGTTGTCCTTATTGTATGCAAGAATGAAGAAGATCCATTCAAAATTGAAAGCACTAAGGTGGTTGCAATATATCTCCCATTATAAGTCTATAGGGATTTTTCCAAACGCTCAAGGGCAGGTAACTCATAAGCCCCTGCTCGGTTCCTGCTGAATTTCGAACTCATCCGAGATATTATAGATTTACTTGTTGCATGCAAGAATGAAGAAGATCCAATAAAAAATGAAGGAGCTAGAGTGGTCCCAACATTATTCATTAATTTTTCTGACGCTGAAGGGCAGCTAACTCCAAAGTCAGTGATGGAATCTTGCCGAAATTCAAACTCATCCAAGCTTTAATAGTTGTTCTTATTGTATGCAAGAATGAAGAAGATCCATTCAAAATTGAAAGAACTAGAGTGGTCACAACATTTCTCCCATTATAAGTCTATGGGGATTTTTCAAAACGCTCAAGGGCAGGCAACTTATAAGTCCCTAGTCGGATCCTGCTGAATTTCGAACCCAACTGAGATATTATAGATTTACTTGTTGCATGCAAGAATGAAGAAGATCCAATCAAAAATGAAGGAGCTAGAGTAGTCACAACATTATTCATTAATTTTTCTAACGCTAAAGGGCAGCTAACTCCGAAGTCAGTAATGGAATCTTGCCGAAATTTAAATTCATCCAAGCTTAAATGGTTGTTCTTATTGTATGCAAGAATGAGGAAGATCCATTTAAAATTGAAAGAACTAGAGTGGTCACAACATTTCTCCCATTAAAAGTCTATGGGGATTTCTCCAAACGCTCAAGGGCAGGTATAACTCATAAGTCCCTATTCGGATCCTGCTCAATTTCCAACCCATCCGAGATATTATGGATTTACTTGTTGCATGAATGAGCAGCTAACTCCAAAGTCAGTGATGGAATCTTGCCGAAATTCAAACTCATCCAAGCTTTAATGGTTGTTCTTATTGTATGCAAGAATGAGGAAGATCCATTCAAAATTGAAAGAACTAGAGTGGTCACAACATTTCTCCCATTATAAGTCTATGGAGATTTTTCAAAACGCTTAAGGGCAGGTAACTCATAAGTCCCTAGTCAGATCCTGCTGAATTTCGAACCCATCCGAGATATTATAGATGTACTTGTTGCATGCAAGAATGAAGAAGATCCAATAAAAAATGAAGGAGCTAGAGTGGTCCCAACATTATTCATTAATTTTTCTGACGCTGAAGGGCAGCTAACTCCGAAGTCAGTGATGGAATCTTGCCGAAATTCAAACTCATCCAAGCTTTAATGGTTGTTCTTATTGTATGCAAGAATAAGGAAGATCCATTCAAAATTGAAAGAACTAGAGTGGTCACAACATTTCTCCCATTATAAGTCTATGGGGATTTTTCAAAACGCTTAAGGGCAGGTAACTCATAAGTCCCTAGTCAGATCCTGCTGAATTTCGAACCTATCCGAGATATTATAGATGTACTTGTTGCATGCAAGAATGAAGAAGATCCAATAAAAAATGAAGGAGCTAGAGTGGTCACAACATTATTCATTAATTTTTCTGACGCTGAAGGGCAGCTAACTCCGAAGTCAGTAATGGAATCTTGCCAAAATTCAAACTCATCCAAGCTTTAATAGTTGTTCTTATTGTATGCAAGAATGAGGAAGATCCATTCAAAATTGAAAAACTAGAGTGGTCATAACATTTCTCCCATTATAAGTCTATGGGGATTTTTTAAAACGCTCAAGGGCAGGTAACTCATAAGTCCCTGGTCGGATCCTGCTGAATTTTGAACCAATCCGAGATATTATGGGTTTACTTGTTGTCTGCAAGAATGAAGAAGATCCAATTAAAAATGAAGTAGCTAGAGTGGTCACAACATTAATCATTAATTTTTCTGACGCTCAAGGGCAACTAACTCCGAAGTCAGTGATGGAATCTTGCCGAAATTCAAACCCATTCAAGCTTTTATAGTTGGTCTTGTTATCTGCAAGAATGAAGAAGATCCTTCAAAAAATGAAGGTACTAGAGTGGTCACAACATTTTCCCATTATAAGTCTATGCGGATTTTTCCAGACGCTCAAGGGCAGCTAACTCATAAGTCCCTGGTCGGATCCTGCCGAATTTCGAACCCATCCGAGATATTATAGATTTACTTGTTCAATGCAAGAATGAAGATGATCCAATCAAAAATGAAGGAGCTAGAGTGGTCACAAGATTTTCCCCATTATAACCCTATGGGAGCTATCTGTTGCCATGGAAACCAGAGTTCTGATCCGATCTCACCCAAAACCTAATGTAGTCAATCCCCTACCCCAATGATGCTCCTGATGAAATTTGATTATGATTGGCCAGCTGGTTTCAGAGATATTCATGATTGAAAGTGTGGACGCACAGACGGACGGACGGATGCACAGACGGACGGACGCCGGCTCGAGTCCCATACTATAAGCTCACCCTGAGCCTTCGGCTCTGGTGAGCTAAAAATGCAGTGGTCAAATTGACATATGGTGATGACAATGGCAAATTCTCTTTGAGTGGAAACTCATAATAATCTAGTTATAAATGTAGTTTTCTGTTACAAACTTGTTTGACACATCTTCTGTGCACAGTGGCAGCAAGTTTATGGCTGTTTGTGTACTTAACATTGATTTGTTAGTTATGCTCCTTCAGAGGCATAGTTTAAGCAATATTGTATGTAATTTCAATTGTTACAACAATATAAATGCATGCATTGCACACTGATATAATTTGTAGATGTACCAGACGCAAACAGAAAACTACATTAAGAATAACATTTTTCATGATTTTCCACTCAGAGTATTTGCCATTGTAATTACCACATATCAAGGACCTCTGACGGTGGTAATGGGAATCACAGTGTATCGCTGCCTATAATTTTGATAAAAATTAAAGTCGATCAAATGCTTCCATCTTAAAATATAAGCTCCCTGTTGGTCCCTATTTTATGATTTTGCATTTGATTTCCTCTTCCATGAATATATTGCTTTATTTTGGGGCTAAAATGGTCACTTTTTGTATTATACATGTAGAAAATAGAAAAATATTTTTAAAACATCATTCCCCCGAGTTTCAACTAATCCTTTTGCACGTAAGTGTTTTCTCATATTTTACATAATATATGTGAAAACTAGTTGGAACTCGGAGGGGGGAATGATATCCTATAGCCCAAAATGTGACGTCTGGGAGAGCCCGAACATTAGCATTGGGATTTTTTGGTGTGCTCTCTTGAAAACATTATTTTCCAGTATAATGAAATTATCAGTACAAGTAAGCTCCCTTTTCATAACCCATTAGTCTTGAAATATTGCAACGTTTTAAGCATATTTTTCTTTAGATTATGAAAAGTGTCCTTTTACTAAATTCAGTTGGTAGATACTTTTGCACATATACTGTATATATGCAATACACATAAACTACATGGCCCTTGACTAGGTGTAGTTTACGCATGGATGAATGGTTATTATACAATTGATGCATTCTTTTGAGGTTGACATCAGGATTTGTCAACCCGAGAACAGTGATGTTACCGAGGCGAAGCCGAGGTGAACATCACTTTCGAGGGTTGACAAATCTTGATGTTAACCGAAAAATAATGCACCAATTGTTTTGTTATATGACACTGTCTCTCTTTTCTTGTTTTATTTAAAGTATTTTCATATGATAAATTTACTCAAGTCAGATGTTCCTAGGAAGATAATTTCAACAATATACTTCCCAAATTTCTGCAACTCTTATGAGATAAGCAAAATTATTGCAATTTTCAACCCATATATGCCTAGCGCGCTTTTTGTGGGACATAGGCAAACAGTGCAGACCCAGATCAGACGCCACAGAATGTGGCGTCTGATCAGGGTCTCCACTGTTTGCTTGCATAATTTTCTATTAAAACTTGAATAAAAATTTAAAAAAAATACCACCTAACATCCCTTTAAACAGAAATGGACTGTTCCAATTGATAACGTTGGGAAATTCCATTGGCATAAATGGGTTAAATGCTGTTCTCGTAAAATGAACAAATATTTTACCTGTAAAATATACATGAGAAATCAGTCAGTGTTGCAAAGTTTATTTTTAGCTCTCTATCAAGAGTGACAAAAGTAATGTCACCTGGGCTAAATTTAGTTTAATCTATTTTTAGCTCTCTGTTAGCAATGACTATGAGGGAGTTCGAGAAAGAACCGGAGGAACTAATGTTCAACATTGGTTTAACAAAACAACACCGAACGCACTCTGGTTTAACCGGAGTGACGTCATAAATTAACCAGAGTCCAACCAGCCAAAATACGCCTGTTCCTCTAGTTTCAAAATGGCGGCTAAACGCAAAAGAGATGCCAAGTTAAGATTGAAATTGGCATTTGAACATAATCTACGGCTTTTCTAATCCATATATGATACGATTGAAAGGCTTACACAGGCAAAATATGTCTGTGATGCACTATGAAACAAAAACCTGCATATAGCTGTCCACATATAGAATAGAGAAAACAAACATTGCCCAATGCATAGTATACAAGTATTTACTTTTCAAAAAATGTTAGCGATCGTTTAATTCTATCATAGTATACATTCATGCGCATTGCACTGCATGCTTGTTTTTATTTCACTTCCCGTGTACGTTTCTTATAAGTTTGTCTTTTAACGCCCAGGCTTTAATGTCATTGGCCTAAAAATCGTGAAGAAGATATTTTAAGTTTTCTATCAAATAATGTTGGGTCGACCATCTTCATAACATGACCTAGGCAATTTGTATAAACCTTTTTACCCTAATGCCAAGGAAAAGGAAATTAGATTGTCTACTAAATGTAGTTCATGGTTATGAGGCTCTGGATGGGGGGGGGGGGGGGGGGGGTTGGTATTCACTTTTCATTAACATTTTAGCCTGTTATTCATCCCATTAAAGATTTGGGTTATTCATTGAAATATTACCCATAGTTCATTTAAATCTAATCGAATTTAAATTCACTATTTATTATTTTTTCTTCTATTCATCAAAAAATAGGAATATTCATTAGTTTAAGGCAATCAATATTCACTATTCATTATTTTTTGACTCATTTCTCACTGTTCATTATTTAAAAGGGCCATTATTCACTAATCAGTATACCCCATCAAGACCCTCGGTTATGGTGGTAATCTTTATGATATGACTTGGATAATTTATGCAAACTTTTGTGTCCTCGTGCCAAGGAGGAACTGTGTGAATTTTTAGCTTCCCATAGGTGGTACTCTCATTTTTCTTCATACGTAGGCTTGGAACCAGCATATACCGTTTGCCCGCAAAAGTATCAGGAATATCAAGCAACCCGACCCCCTCAAAAAAATCTTTGAAATTTTAGCAACCCGAATTCTGTACCTTGACATTAAGAAAAAAATCTAGATTGCATAGAAATGACCCCTAAATCTAGTCCAATTTTGTGATGACCCAAAATAGATATTAACAAAATCTTCATATCCCCATAAATATTTTTTTCTTCTGAAAACCCCCCAAAATATTGAAATTCAAAATTTTGAAGCAAAAATAATGGTCCAAAGTAAGTAAGGGTGCAAAGATCAAGAATCGATACAATCAAGTACCCCACCTGACCCAGGATACCAAGCCTACGTATGTATGAACATATCAGAGTATCCCACCCCCTCCCTGGGAGTGGCTTCTGGGAAGATTGTTAATGTGTAGAACTTATATTTGTTAGCTTTAGTATTAAGTCCATTCAAACCTGCCATACCATAGGCAGAACAGTATCTTGGAAATCGGTATATTGCATTTTGACGATGATACAGAAAAGGAAGAGAAGTCCTGCTCCCTTCTCTATATTGTACGTATTCTTTTTATGTGACTGGGTCTTTAGTACATGACCATTTACAGTTTATACATGTAGCAAACAAGATATGTCTCAGTTACGTGACAAACATACCAAAAGTAATGGGTCTAGCATGTGGCACTTTTGTGGTAAGTTATTTGGAAACACTGGACATGCCATTTTAAGATTATTTTTTTCTAAAACTGAGAACAGAATCAATGGCACCGTGCCCCTGAAGCAGTATATAGCACTCCACGGTTCCAAAATGTATCCACAAACCAAATATGGAATTCCTATCTTACATGAAATACAGAAATGCTAGAGCCCTGGAAACAGTATGTGACGTTCTGCGGCACCAAGATATATTCAAATAGCAACTTTGGGATTCAGACCCCCCACCACCCCAATAATACAGGAAATATGCTTCAGACGCAGTGTTTCTAGAATTGAGACTAGAGGTCAAGGTAAGAGTCAAAGTGACCCAAAATAGTATGTGCCACTCTGAGATCCAAGATGTGACCACAAACCAAACTCGCTCCACTTCCTACGTATAGTGTCGATAATTCGCAGCTTATTCGTTTTGCTAGAATGTGTTATAATGTTGATGACTTCAAAAACAGAAAACTATTTTCGACTGCTAAGTCATTAAAACAAGATTATAGATATAATTAAATTCGAAAAGTACTACCACAGACACTCAGAGTTAATTGTTTAATACAACATGAGATTAAAACTCTTCTGCAACAGGGCATATCAGAACCTATTTTGGTCACTACGATTTCCTCTTTCATTGCACGACGGTGGGTCGGGCCTCAGACTCAATGACGGCTCTGACTTAAAGCTTGCATTGGGAGGGGGGTTGTTGCTTGATGCTTATCTATAGCTAGGCCCACCCTGGCTCAACTTGAGGTTTTCTTTAGCTCTGAGTATCTGTGAGCCGTGAGCCCTTTTCGTTGGCTCATCAAAGTGTGTTAATTTAATTTGATTGTTTCTCCATGCTCATACATATATATAGCAATAGTTAGCAGGCCTAAATGCGAGCTTAACGTTTTTGTGCTTCAATAACAGCAGAATCCAGGGTGAGGATTTGTTACCAGTAAAACGAACGTAAAGCCCCGGTCCGGCAGAGCTTGCCCTCACCGCAACTAAAATAATTGACAATCGAAGAGAGGTTGCAGAGGTCACAGAAAGGTTTTACAAAGGTAGCAACAAGGTCGCAGCAAGGTTGGCGATCGGTAGCCTACAAAATCAGACGCGGCCAGTCTTTTGAGTATGCACAAAAGACTAGCCGCGACTGATTTCGATCGCTGACTAGTTGCAAAGGTTTTCTAGAAGTCGGCATCGCCGACAAGTCGCCGAACAGTCGCCGATCGATCGCCGATCTGTCGCCGACCGATTTCATAAATATATTGGCTGTTAAATCCTCATCAACTAGTCTGCGACTTATCGGCGATTGACTTGCGACCGATCGGCGATTGGTCGCCGACAAGTTGCAGTGCCAGCTTCCACATTAGGCTATCTTGCCATCCTGACATTATGTCACCCACTACAAGCGTTGAAAATAAGTGCATCATGAGGCATAGAGGTGGTCAAAAAAGGTATCAGTACCAAATCAGACGGTAACAATTACTACTGAAATTCAGACTCCTGATTCTGAGCATGTACTCAGCTGTCCTAGAGATAAATTGAGCCGAATATATCAAATGCTAAAGATGTAAGCTCAGAGCTAGTAGGTCCCAACAGATTCATATGTCAAAAATATATGAGCTGCTCAAGGCTCGATTTTTCAATAACCGAGGCCAGAGGTAAAAGCAATGTCACAGTACCACCAAATGGTTGGAGACACTCATTGACCCAAAACTGCTTTGAAACATGGATTTTGGGACTTCTACCACAAATATTTTTAGGAGATACGCTCAAACACTTAGACAGTGTGATTACTATAATATGCCTCCCTTTTGGGACCATGCCTGCCAAATTTGTAGATGAAAACCGTTCAAGTACGTTACTGACTTAAATTCTAGTAAGCCTCTGTACTGTCTGGGGGTTAGCGATAAAGTTATGCAAAACCAGCCTGTTTAGTTACACAAACAAGCCTGTTCAGCTACAGAGACTAACTAGAAAATTAAAATTTCGTTTATGGCAAGCTAAGATATGATACTTTAAAATAAGTGACTGAATAAAGTAAGAAATGTGGCAAAGATCAGAAATTGATACGATCAAGTATCACACCTGACCCAGGATACCACTTGGGAAAGTGACAACAAGAGTCCAGAGGTCAGCCCTTTCCCAGCAGGTGACCACAAGGCAACATGAACAGACTCGAAAGCATTACAAACACAAGGCATAAATAACACAAACTAGAAATTGAGTTTATGAAAGACTGTGCCCCAAACCATATGCTTGTCCATAATGATGATCTCACCGGGTAATTAACTCACCATCCCCTATGATAGATGTATTGGTTTTCGATATTTATCTTTATTACAAGTTTTCTATGTGCAAATTTACAAAGGGCAATAGCCCGTAAAAATGCAAAGGGTAATAACTCGAAAATAAAAATAACTTTTTCTTACTCATTATCCTCTATCAGCTGTCCAAATTCGATGCACCTAGCTGTAATAATTTTTGAGATATCCAAACATTCAAAGAGCAATAACTAAAAAAAACATTAAAAAATCACCACGTTATCTACTCATTATCGTCTATCAGCTGACTAAGTTTTCAAGCCCATAGCTGTTATACTTTTAGAGACATCTTGATTACAAAATTTCATTATGACCCTTTAGAAGGGGCATAACTCCACAAAGGGAGATAATTTGGATTAAAAAAAATAAGGGTCAACTATTTTTTTATAAAATTTCAAAACTGTAACTTAATTTTTGCAGCGGACGCACAAACGGAAGGACGGACAAGCCCAAAGCAATATGCCTCTTCACCTTTTTAAAGTTGGGGCATAATTACACATTAGTGGAATCAAAGCTGATAATAATCAGTTTTAAAATTAATAAAAAAAAATGTCCAAACACATTGAATCCGCCCGGAAGTGACTACCGAGCTGCATTGCAGCAAACCTTCGGTCTCCAGTCTAATGCCATACCATCTGAGATACTGTGCTCCTCTGTTCGAACATATACACCAGAGTTCCGTGTTATAAATACATGCAAAATAGTTCGTGCTGAACGCAACTGAGCATGATTTTTATGCTCGACAATTATTGGCCTTTAACATCATTTATTGGCATCACAACAAACGACAATTTACTTTAGAGTTTTAAAGCAATGGAAAGTTCTTTATATTTTAGAACTTTCCTAATGAGCAGTTGAAATTTCATGTTCAATTGAGTTTAGCATGACATAAAATCTGGGCGGATATCCAATTGACAAATAATCAATAACTCATTGATTTTACTTACATAATTATGCAACAAACACTATGAAAGCACACATATAATTAACTATGCAAAATAAAAATAAAAACAATTGATTTGAAACTGTTTTTATATTGAAAATTCGAGCCACATTTGGTACATGCTCCCGCCTCAGTGTAGAAGACACTACAGCTGTTTTATATAAGACAATGACTATGGATACGAAGTCGTATCTCTAGTCTGTGAGACTACGGATACGGATCTGTATCTCTAGCATTTTTTTCAAAAGGCTAGGCTGGAGGTACAATACGATAATCCTGATCTGAAAACCTTCTGCTCAAGTCGTCTGTTGCAAACAATTGTCTAACATTGAAATGATTACTAACAAAGCAAACAGATTGGATCCAGATCAGGCTATTCCAATAGGAGCAGTCTGATCTGGGTCCACACTTTTTCATGGAGGTTTCCAAAACTTTTTAACAGACGACAAACGAAGACGACTTTTTTTGTGATTCAATTGCGTTTAATTTGGCGGTCCACTGATATGGCAAAGGAAAAAAATGACAAAAATTTAGTTATTCTTACGATTTTATAATATAACAATTATGATGATAACCATAAGACATGTCTGATCCGTATGTCTCAAAGGTAGGGATCCATACACTTTGTATTGTTACAACGTATACTGCCTAGACATATCTAATGCTCCTACTGAATTTAATGTTCCGGCCTGTGTAAAATCGCAAAACAACACACAAAAAAGTACAGCTCCGACGATAGAAAGTAGAATAAATCTACGTGGACAAACCCACGAGCCTACAGTTTGCAAGAATGCATACTATAATAATTATTTGATAAGGCTAGAAGACCGCCAACTTTTTGTGAAAGCTAGTACTTGTCTTCTAACTAACGATCGACAAGAGTGAGTTCGCGCAGCAACTGTACTAGACATGCGCAGTGCATCTACCAGAGTTTAACATTGGTTGAAACACGAACTCGCTCATTAACAATGTTACCTGTCCTGAGCTCATCACTGTTTGACATCATGATCTGTCACAACCAGTGCAAGCTTGTTTCAGCCAATCAGGGGAGGTCTTTTATAGGAGTCATATAAAAAAAAAAGTACATTGCTGCATAATATTGCACCAGGTAAATACATTGTCATCAAGGTTGAATTTGGACTATTGTACTTTCAAAGATAGATGAGAATCGATGTAAACAAACACTGGCCAGTTTACCTTGATTTTGGGCGTGCAGGTAGTCTCAGTTTACAGTTATATTGAACCTACCACAGATTATTGCATATGCGCATAGCAGTGAAAAATCATGCTTTACCTGTTTATAAGAAAAATAGAACAGCCTCATTACTATGCATCTTTGAAAGCACAATACAGTTGCATTTCAAAATATTTATTAACAAATCAGATAGAAAAAACAACAACAAAAATAATCATCAAAATGCTCATGATTTTGGACTTTAAAATACTTTCGCTGTGATTTATAATCGAGTATTGATGATATAATACCCTTACACGTGAAAATAATTGACTTCTAAATGTTTTGGCGAAGTCAAATTTTGCAACCACTACCCCCTTTGGTAGCGTCTCCAGTTTTGTAGTAGGGGTCTGTCTGACCTATTACCCAGCAAACATGCCTATATGGGTCCCATATGGGCTGCCCATATGGGACCCATATGGGGAGTGCAGCCGGGTTTGGCATGGGTCCCATATGGGTTAGCCCATATGCGGGTTGCCCAGATGGGTCCCATATGGGTCCCATATAACAGTCCCATAAAGAAAAAAGAAATGATATAATCATCTTTATGTTATCTTATTTTCTTGTTTATAATGCATGGCGAGCTTCTACAGTTGCAGATACAGTGGGGGTTCAGGTGGTTTGATTGAAGCCCCATTTGAGATAGACTGGTTCTCTCCCTTTAATAGCTTGTCAGCATATTAAGACAGGTAACTACTAGCCGCCATTGCACCTACGTAAAGCATACACACTGACGTCATGAGTGACGTGGTATTGGAAAGTACCCTTGACATAAATTGCAATTTTTAAACAAGCCATTTTATTAAGTTTATTTTGTTCTGGAAGTTTATATATTTTTTTTCTTTTACTTAATTATCAAATTATAGAAACTGAAAAAATCTGAAGTTTTTGAAAAATCTTTTCTGGAGCATGCGCAGTCGTATGAGTAGGATTCTCTACTTGTAATTAAATACACGTTACCTGACCCTAGATGGGTAGATCTAGGGGGGGAACCAGACTACATTTGAGACAAAACTATTCCATTTTTATGAGGAATTTCAAGCAAAATCAGCATAAACTATCAAATAATCATGTAAAATTTTCAAATCGAAACTTCCTTTGTAAATATGATCCCCCTAGCAAAAAATCCTGGACCCGCCCCTGCTTTTACCATTTATTTTATTTTATTTACATGGGCCAGCCCATATGGGACCCATATGGAACCCGGTTGCACTGTCCATATGGGTCCCATATGGGTGCCCATATGGGACCCATATGGGTCCCATATAGATTGCTAGCTGGGTATAACCTTAATTCGTTCCTAATACATCAAGCGTCCTATTCAAAAGGATACCAGTGATATCTTATGCATAGGGAAGTTTAAGGAAGCATCTGAAAATAGGCAGATACCCTATCAAAGTTTGACATACGAATTTTTCAAGTTGATCACGACATAAAGTGGATCAGTATATTGAAAGTAGAGTGATTGTTTTCTGCGAAATGATATCTTAAAGGCGTTATATACGCAACTGAATTCAATGATACAGGGTCACTGGAGGCTTGCATCTGAAAGAAAACAGAGCTTATTTACATATATTTGACGACTTTCTACTTTCGTTTTCGCTAATGAGCATGCATGGCGCACGTAATTGCAGATAAACGTTTGATTATTTTACATACCATTTTGGGTAGACACACAATAGCTTAAAACTGATAACATGACATTCTTTGATTTTTAGAATATGCATTGGGACCAGAAAAATGTTACCTGTTACCTCTGTTTTCCACACAGAAACTAGTGACTGGACATTCTCAAGTTGCCCACAAGAAGTATTTTACTTAACTTTGACCACCGCCGGTGGTTAATTTCAAAGTTTACAGGGCATGATTATAGAGAAAATAATGAAGTTGGCGTTGTGATTTCAATCACAGTCAGTTCAATAATATAGTGCTGCCAAGATCTAAATACCATGTTTACATTTGCTTGTTTGTAAACATTGAAATCAAAACATTAGGCTGGCATATTCAGTAGTCAGGTTTAGTTTTGAAAACTATTTATAGCAGCTTGAAGAACTCAGTAGGTAGAATCGCTGGCAGCAGAAAATACATTATTTTCCATTATGGGCAGGTTAGAATCCCACCAATGCTTTCATGTTTTCTCTTTATTTTTATTGCATCATATTTCACATGTATCCTTTAAGCATTATTGGAAAACAATTTTAACATTATTAAAAGTGTCCATCAAATGCGACATTATCAAACACAATAACGCATATGCAAGATGCCCTGAATGCATCAACTCAATGGAGTCTGCACTGTTTGCTGTCTTTATAGTGATATTCAGCAGCCCAAATGTTTTGGAAATGATTATGAAGGATATCTTTAAATAAATAAATAAATAAATAAATGATAAAAATATAAAATAAAAAAACACACACGCAAAAACAAGGTACGGTGATGGGGTTCGATCTCGCAGCCTCTATGACAGTGGCGAGCGATTCATCAACTATGCTACGAACTCTCCTTGAAATTGGTATGTGCATATAACATTTTAGATGTAATAAATTGCATGCATTATTCTAATAATAGTGAGTTAAAAATAACTTTGTTATTTGTAAATATTATTGTAAATACAGAATGTCAACATAGTCAAAATAATGCTGCAGGATTCTAGTTCAACAAAGGTGACAGACATCCTCCAGTCCGGCATACACTTAACTGAAAAACAATCCAAATGGTTATGAATTACACTCTATCCTACCACTGATCGATACAATTTTGAAGCTCCAATATCTAGCAGGAACCATCTTGTCCTACTAGTGGGGCGGATATGTAACAATTTTAAGAAGAATCGTGCATTTTATGATAAAAGCATGAAACTTGGTACATGTCTAGTTGATAGCAATACAAACTAATTAAGGGTCAGTGCCATGCCGAAAATGTCCTCTAATGACCACCATCTTGTTTTTACAAAAATGGCAGCCTTTTTCAACTTATTAATTATAATGTCATTATTTATTTGCAAACATAATGTTTTCTCCAGTTAATTTTACTTGAATAGCCGTCAGAAATATCTAAATAACTTAAAATCATCTTTCAATGAAAAAAAAGTCAAGATTGAGGCTGTATTTTAAAGTTGTCGCCACTTTTGTATCTTAAAAGTACAGTTGTATATTAGAACTTTACAAAGCTATAAATCTGGATGCAAATTAATTCTAGCAAGTAGAAATAGTCCCATTAAACAAGTTACTTACTTATCAGCATTGCTTTATTGTTGCGTATTGTTCCAACAATGAACATGGTATTAAAGATGGCTACCAATGTACAAATCATAACATAATATTTGCTTTCATTTAAAATTGGAAGAATGAGGTTGAATTTATGTAAACGATTTACAAGAATATTCTTATTAATGGCTCTGGATAAACAAAGAGCATCCAACATGCTATCCAAGATGGCTGTAAAAGTGAAAATGTTATGGTCTTAGTTTTTCCAAAAATTGCAGTCTATTTTAAACTGAATAATTTTAAGCTCATGTCATTTGCAAGCCAATATGTTGTCTTCATTAATTTTTACTTATTTTGCAGTGAATCATACTAATTTGCCTCAAAAATTGTCATTCGGGCTTAGAAAACACAATATTTAGGACACAGTCTCAAGGTGACTATGACATTCTGCATCCTCAACAGTGCTATTATACTAACTTGACAAATTATGGATTTTCATGCAAAAGCCTTATGCAATTAAGAGGAAATAGTTCACACAAACCAGGGACGACCTTATCAGACTTTTTTTTATTTTAACTTATTATTAGATGGTATTCAAGATGGATTCGTAACTAGTTTTAGAAAAAAAAGAAATGCATTTGTATTTTCAGTTAGAAAATATTTTGAGGTCGTTTAAAGATATGAAAATGATTTTCAAGAAATGCATTAGGGTAGTAAGGGGGACATCCAACTTGACATCCACGATGTATGCCAATTTTGTTATTAGACGCTTATACTGATATTCGTATAAAATGTGTTCTATATCAAATGGATATGATCAAAATGAGATGCAAAGAATTTTTGTATCTATAGTAAACTAAAACTGTCCTTTGTAGAATTGCCATTGAATAAAATACCCTTTGTTTATATCAGATTTTAGTGAGAATCCTTTAAAGTATGTAATAGAGATAGCAAAGTTTCTTTTTGACCTTTCTCCTTTTCATCAAGTCACCATAGGCTTAAAATAGCTATACATCTCCTAAATTTGTATACAATTAAAAAAATGTATTTAGACCAAAATACTCCGTTTTCACACACAACTTGATCTTGACAAATGACGTATTTGCTGCAGCCAACCTTAAAAGGTTGTGTTGATGATGTAGCTAGCACTATCACATCTACTTGAAAGTAATCAGAGTTTATACTTTTTTGAAGTCAAGCCAATATATAATGTTGCAGACATCTTAGTTTCTAGCCAAAGCTTCCCTCACTAATTGCTCGCTAGTGAGTCAGGAATTTGATGCCATGATAGCCCAGTCCAAAAATCTATCCAGTCCAGTTAGTTGAAACCAAAGCTCTTTTGTCTATTTATGTATGTAGGGGTTTAAATGATAATGCTATTTCGCTCTGCATTTACAGTGATGTTCTATTACAGCCCAGGGATCTTCCGCTAGGTTCTCATTTTATTATTATCAGTGTAAATGTTATTATCATAAACTTTTATATACATTTATGTGAATGATTTTGGTTGTGTTAAGGTAGCCTAGTGACTACCTTCTAGTGAAGAGCTATACATCACAACTGTATACTATTTATCTGTATATTAAGTTTTCCCCATTTTGGTTTTGTAGGAAGAATGTTAGCTCTGATTGTACTAGTTCCTGGTCATTGCTTTGATTTTACCCAGTATATAAGCACAAATGAGAATAACATGTCCAGAATGGCACAGGCCAACAGTCGCTAGGTGTAGAAGCGTAAAAAGAAGCGTGGAATAAGCATTATGAAGCTACTCAAATTCGAACTCATTGGAATGCAGAAGGCATGCCAGAGGAAATTCCATTTGAAGCTCTAGCCAGCTGATTTATTACAAACGCAATTAGCAGGATGTGTTGTGACAAAGCAGACAGATCCTTAGCAATTGTCATCGAGATGCTTTATTCTATATGTATTTGAGAAACTGGCACAGTCAAGGTGTTTGACCTCATTGGAGACATAATCTCGAGAGTTATTACAACTTACTGGTAGGAGAACAAAATTGACAGTCTGTACATAGGCAAAGGGGGTGCTCTGAACAGAGGCTTGAGGTTAATTAAGCAATTAATAAGGGTTTTTGGGTTATATTGGAGAGACATATGAGGCAGTGAGTTGAGATTGACGAGATGCAGTGCAGATTTATGTCAAGCCATGGTGGCACTACAGTTGTGATCTTCATTTTAAGCTAGCTACAGTTGCTCCTGAATTCTAACATGCCAATCTACATCGCTTTTATTAACATATAGAAGGATAGCAGGTAGGTAGTGTGCATGCTTTTATATCAACGAGTAGCTGGTGCAACTGATGCATGGCATGATCAAGGACATGAAAAGCAGGGCAATAGTTGGCAATTGTAACAGTGATAAGTTTTGGTTTTGATGTTCATCAGGGCTCTGTTCTGATTCCATTGCTCTTAATTGGTATGCAAGAAGCTCAATTCACGGAATTCAGAACAGACTGCTGTTGTGCAAAGATGATCTGGTGATCAAGGCTGAGTACATGGAGGAATTGCTGGTGAAGTTAGGTGCATGGAAATATTGGAAGAAGGGTCTACATGTGAACATAAAATATGAAGTCATGTAAAGCGGTCCCTTGAGTTTAAGTGCACCAAATGCATGTCGCACAAACTTCTTAATGATGGAAGATGGAGGAGACAGCACCTGATAAAAATTTGAGATGGGATTTCTGTAACCATATGGACATTCTCTACGCTAGAGACATCCTCGAGCTGCCTGCAGTCATACATTGCAAGTGTACATGGTAGAAGCTCCGTAAACTTCTTAACCTTTTGATCAACTACCATCTGCTTCCATTGACTCCAGGCAGGCAGTACTTAACATGCATTCATTGTTTTTGTTGAGTGTATATATCCAGTAGGTCCTTGATTATGAACAGTTTTCTGGCATGATACATCGTCAGTGATGTCAAAAACGACTAATAGCAAAAAAAATGATGATTTTATTTTAGAAAAAACTGCAAAATATCACCAATAAATAGGATTTTCCATTTTGGCGGCCATCTTGGATGCCATGCTTGAATTCACAGTTGAGAAAATTTCAAAATTACATATAATATATAATAAACAAACATTCATAGCAATTAAAACAAATTTCACTCATAAAAATTTCAGATATATTTATGTACATGTATGAAAAAAAACACAATAAAATCTTTCTTTCTTGGCAGCCTTATTGGATGCCATATTGTATCAAGGCTTTTTTATAAACTGTTCATATATAACAAGGTAACATTTTGAGCCTTTCTATACTTGCAACAACTTGAATTTGATGCAATAATCTGAACTAAGTTCATTATATGGTGTTTTATAAGCAAGCTTGATTTAATATATAAAAACGGCGGCCATCTTAAAAATGGCGGCCATCTTGGATACTATGCCCATCTACATTTGATGTCAGATAATTACAAATGTTTTATTGTTAAAATAGACACTTCCACTAGTTTCAAAGAAAAGTTTATTGCAAAATAATATCCAGCTTAACAGGCTTTACATGAAAACAGGTCGCCATTTTGAAATTCAAGATGGCGGCCGTCAAGGTGCATTTCTGGCGTGGCACTGACCCTCAAAATTTTTTTTAATTACTAATCTGGCCATGTACCAAGTTTCATGCTTTTATCATAAAATGCACAATTTTTTTCACATATCCGCCCCACTATACTCACTATCTTAATCATTGGCGTGACAGCGGATAGAGTATGTGATAAGACGAAAAGTTTGACAAATCACATTGCACACAACAAATTAATGAGAAATATTGCGCACAACAAATTAATGAGAATGAGGCTCAAGTTTTTCTAAACCATGGATAATCTGTTCATTTCATACAACAGCTCTGAAGAATTGAACTTTTTGAGAGCTTGTTTAAAATAATTTCCCATTCACAAATATCAACCAAACTTTATTAATCCTAAAGTATACCCTATAAGCAGGTGCAAAGATAAAGTTTCGCTATACCAGGCTCAGGGTTATAAACCTGCTTCCATGCTCAACTCTACTGAGCATAAGTCATCATCTGCTCATAAAAACTTTAGAAAGACTTATGCTCAGATATTTTAGTTACAATGATAATAAATATTCATATGTGTTTGTTTGTTTGTTTGATTTGATTCTTTACGTCCCATCAGCAATCTTTCAGTTAAACAGGGATGGGTCTTCCTGTGTTGAACCAGTACTAAGCTAGGATAAATGTGTCTTGCTCAAGGACCACTGACGCCGTCGAGGATTAAACCCATGACCATGCGGTCTCGAGTCAAGTACTCTACCACTGAGCCACTGCCCTCCCTTTCAAATTGACAATTATTGTCCTTTTTACATCATTGTAGCTTCAAGTACAACTTGGTTGAGTATGAAAATCCCTCTGTGCCAGGCATCCAGATTAAAGTGTGTTTTAGACATTCAATAGTCTTATTTCACAAGCAAAATTTATGGGTTTTTTTTTTGGTGCTCAAAGAACTGTTTCATTTAGATCGTTCCTTTGAGCACCAAAAAAAGGTGTTTAAACTGAAAAAAAAATCCTACAATTTTACGATCAAAAACTTTGTTTACATGAATCTGGAATCTGTTTGGCAGTTACAGACTAATATTTACATTTCCACTGCGAGTCTTTAAATGAACCTTTACATTTGAGATGTTGTTCATAGCTTAATGAACGGAACTATTTAAGCCACGCCAACACATGGGCTGTTTGGGCGGACCAACGTCATCGCCATCCAATAACGTTGTTTGTTTACTGACGTTTGCCTGACGACGAGTGCGTATTGTCATGACAATAAAACAGGAAATTGGCGTTTTGGATGTTCTTAACCCTCCGATATTATAATTTAAATATCCAGAAAACCAGCCAAGTTATATGAAAGTTGAAAATTGATACTTGACAGACAATATAAAATATACTAGTCAAAAGTTCTAACCGGCCACGTGTGTTTTTACTGATTTTCTGTAAAGTTGTAAGCACTATATCAATTTCATTTGCAGTACCGAATAGGCCAGACTATCAGTAAATGATACCATTAAAGGGCTAAGCAAAATTTATCAACTTGTATCCGAGAGGCTTTACCAAATACACAGACCCTCAATTTCAAAATTCACAAGAATTTGCATTGAATGGTGTGGTAATTTTTGACATATTGGCCAATAGCAACGAGTATCATGCCAATTGAGTGCTCATTTTAACATTTTTGTGTTCCATATAAGTTTGGCTTTTGAAATGAAAACGTTTTGCGTTTGAAAAGTGGTTATTTTAAAAAAAAAAGTCACAGCTCATAAATTGTGCAAAAATGCATATTTTGAAAATGGTGGTACCACTATTCAAATTGGCATCCTGCATGTACTGATTAACATTTTGTTCATATCTTTACTATCTATGGTACATGACACGTCGTATCCACAAAATCTTCATACCCCAAAAAATATTCATTTTTCTGAAAAAATAAAATAAATGTGGAAATTCCAAATTTTGAACCCAAAAAAAAAAACCAAGCCTACGTATGTATTAAATTTTCAGAGTACCCCCTGGGGTCATGGCATTTCACGTTTTGAAGAAAATTAATAAAATGCTGGTCGTCCGTTAGAACCTTTGGCTAGTATATAAATATAAGTAATAAATTCATTTTTTGGAAGGTTCAATTGGGCATCACTTACTTTGCAAGAGACCCGAAGTATTCATGATTCCAAGAACCTTGCAAAAATCGAATTCATTTCTTTAATGAAACATCATTCCTGACGTTTTCATTCACACACTATAATATATTTGAAATTGTTATGCGAAAGTTCGCCGGAAGGTAAATTTCGACGAAATTTTCGCTTACAAATGAAGATGGATCAAAATTGCACAGCAAAGTGTGTATAGGTTCACCAATGTTACGCCATGACCATGACTGTCTATTGTGACGATAAACGTAATATAATATGAACAAACAGAGTCACGAACATGTTAAAAAACTTCAAAGAGATAATTAGTTTTTGGACTTTACACAAACTTTCAAACGTACTTTTAAACTTGAAACAGATGTGACGCACATCAGAATATTCTCGTGTGTCCCGTAACCCAACTCATCGTGGTGTATTCTGTATCGGTTTTTGCTGTAAAAGGTATTATTATAACATTTCGTGAGCAAAACAAGTCTGGCTGCCTCTCAGGCGAGAATTCAGACCACTTTCACTGTTTGCGAATGCCTCTTTTATTTAATTTCGTCATCTTTTGACTCACTGACGGGCGAGTGTGTGTCCCATATTCTCGAAAAAAGCAAGGTTGACATAAATAATCTCGCAAATGCCTGAATTACGTGAAAAGATGAAACATGCAAATAAAACTTGAAAACCAATGTGGGGTAGCTGCGCTGTACCGTTTTTAGCTATATGATGTATGCGTGACACACGAATTAGTTTTTTTTACCTGATTCGAGTGTTATTGACTCAAAATGTGTGTGTTCCGTATGGTTAAAATCACGTGACTGTGACGTATGTTGGCCACCCTGAAAACACATACCACTGAAACATCCCAAACCACCTTGTCAAACTGAAAGACCCCAAACCAACTCCCAGAATTATCCAGTCCTCTGACATATACGAAAGAACTCAGTCAACTGAAACACCCAAAACCACCTTATCCGTTGAAACACTACAACACTTTCTTTTCATTTTGTTCATAAACGAACCACCTGACCGCTCTATGAAAAACACCATAAGATTGTGTCATAATTTAACATGATTTCAGTTTGTGTTGATATGGAGCATATGCACACAAAATCAAATAACTTATATTACATTTCCATTTCTTTTCGCATCGACAATGACAACGCAAAATGAAATTATAGAAAAAATCAAAATGAAACAACTTATTACATTATTTCAAAACGCGCGTTGTAACAGTGCAAACGAATACGTTAGCGTACACTTCAGTCTAACTTATTTTGCGCACCGCCACTTTATTTGAATCGTAAGCACGCCCGCTTTTGACGCCACGCGGTTTACTGAGGCCCTCCCAGGGGGGTACCTGTTCCCTTGTTCCCCTGAAATAAAATGGCTTGTTCCCCTGTTCCCCCAAAATCGAAAATTAGTTTTCTTATGTTCCCTGTTCCCCAATATTGTCTTTGTTCCCCTGTTCCCCTCAAATTTTGACCTTTGTTCCCCTGAAATAAATACCCTTTTCCCCTGTTCCCCAAAACCCCTGGGAGGGCCTCTTTACTGGTGTTGGATAGCAAGTCATTAGCAGGAAAAAAAACGTTAACAGCAGGAACATCAACAACAAAGCGGGGAGCAAACGTTCGGACTACCCATTTGTCGGTACATGTATGCTATAGTTGTCATTAATTATTTGGCTAATCGAATAACCCCTGAGAACCACGAATCAAATTTAGGAATTTTAACCCAACATAGACATTTCTATATGCATACATGTATGTCCCGAACAGATTACTTGTAGTCCACCTGTATATGAATAGTAGTAGGACACTCACCTTGACACATATTTCTTCCCGACTCCAGAGAATTCACCAAGATTACACGACCCCTTAAGAGCATCACTCAGAGATTGATATCCACTGTCCTTGGTTCCAGCCGAACCCTTTCCCGAAAAGAAACCAATAAGGATTCCTAGGACAAACACACCTAAAGTCACAAGAGCACATATGCCGATAATTTTCCTCGTCTTAACATCAACAATAATATATCCCGCCATATTGTTGACAGTTTAAATGTGTATTGGATTTCCCTACATATTTTACAGGTAAAATAGACATATAGGTGAATGTCAGCTGAAAATAGAGATGACCAACCGCTTCTCGAGAAAAACTGGTTTAGCCAGCAAACACACGACGCCATCGTGTTAAATTGCATCTTATAACGTATTCAGGGACTTCTGGAATCTTAATTTAAAATTAGTAAATAAAAACAGTGGTGAGCGAGAAAAAGAATCCATTATTCGTGTGAGGGTAGAATAGAAAAATCTGCCCCTCAGAATCACTGTTTGCCATCACTCGCAAGTCTCGTGATGTCAAACGGCGGATCTTGGGACTGATTTTTTATCCTGCCCTCACACCCATAATAGAATCTTATAATATACGTCGATACGACGTTGTTTTTAGAGAAACGAAAAATTGTGCCTGATGTAGTAAATAATATACAAGCGACTATCCAGGAATTTAACATCATTGTCTGATCTGCACGTTTATTAATTCCATGTATGTGCAAAGAATGGTCTTACCTCTGACCCAAAAGCAGATGATATGAACCAAACTAAAGGCAAGCGATATCTTTAAATAAAGGATATATGACAAAGTGAATGAAGACATGTTTGAAATGAGTAACGTGAAGAATAAACAAAAAATAGAAAAATTGTCATTAATTTGTTGAGTTTTCATTGTTGCTTTAGAGACGAATTACAATGCCTCCTTAAAGTAAAGGAAGACTTAAGTTAAGTATTGATTTTTCAGGATGCGCAAAAATAACGTTTAAAACTGATTAAAATAAAAATAGTTTTAATATTTCTGAAGATCACAAAGATATCTTTGACCACAAATACCACATCGATCCAGGCAATTTTTTTAGCATTTAATATAGCATGTTGAAATATCAATACTTAACTTAAGTCTTGCTTAACTTTAAGGGGGTATTGTAATTCCGGGCCCTGGTTTTTTATTAGTCTATAGTTGCTTTTGGTTTATGTGATTTTATGAGGCAATCTATTAGGATAGGGGGGTTAGAACTTCATTATCTCAAGCAGAAAGCAAAAATAGCATGTCCCCTGCGCCCCTATTTTCGCAGTGTAAAAAGTAGTGTGCTACATAAAATAATGAGAACCGGCATGCCGTAAGATATAAAAGACGACAATTTCTCGCGCTCTAACTATCTTCGTTCAGCGTCAACGTGAAAAGCATACTTTAAATAATGGAAAAAAAACTTAGCAAAATAAACATTTCATGCAACTTAATCTCTTAAATTAATCATTTACCAATGAGTTTTTCCGTCTGTTTACTTTTTTACCAAATTAACTTTTTTAAACAGTTATTTCGAATTATTTTCTGAGTGTCAAACAGCTTAAATCCAGATCAGGATCGACGTTCTTTCGGGCCTGGTCTGGGCTCAAATTGTAAGCAACGGTAAAATTCCCCGCTAGCAAGCAAAGAGTTCGGATTCCAAGCACAATCGAGCTGTATTCAGCTGTGGGAGTACCATTTACTTCAAACCCATGCATCGCCACCTATACAGACGACACTTTTTAAATTTTGCTGTGTTTTTTTTTTTTTTTTTTTTTTTTTTCAAAAATAACAATTAAGGTATGATATTTCATGCGAATGATTGTTTTGAACAATGCATCGCATCTATGTCGTTCGATGATACAAATGAAATTAGATAAATATCAGAAGTGCGGAAATATAATTTAACAAACACCATGGCTTTCGAGCTACACATGATCAGAAACTGATACAGGTTTACACAATATATATAGATGCTGTAAATGGTCACAGACCTGTAATTGTAAAAAGGGCACTGATTGGCTCGAAACGTGGGTGACTCAGCACGATATTTAAGTTGAAAAGTGCTTCGTGATTGGTCAATAATAAAATAACGGGAAAGAAATCATTTTTATTAGACGAATATATCTTTGCTGCACTTTAAAAAATACATGAAATATTTCTCTCATGTAGGATGCCCACCTTCAGGGGTCAAAAAGTGGTAAAACATGGCGGTCACCAGGGTATCTCATTCTTGTTTATAGGTTGAACTAGGGCCGATGCAGCCTCATTGTGCTTTAAGAGTAGTGACGATCACAGCTTACTTACATGCTTTAATGGAGGTCTATGGAAAAACAGTTACAGGTCTGTGTCATAAAGAAGAATATCAGGTATGTTTTGTTGGATTCCTTGGCTGCTATGTACGACGGTCATCCAATAAAGAATGAGACTTTTTATATAGCGCAGTGAATTTACATGCTAGGCTTATGGAATTTCTTTCAAAGCTAGCTTGTCTTTTTTGGCTGTTCACATGTACCATATTTGACCTTTTACATAGTCCCAACTTTTGTTGCTAGGCAACATTAGAAGACTGGACAAACATGCATGGACGGATCACTATAGGTAATTACCATAGCAACAGATTAAGATGTATAGTTTATTTTTCTACTAGTACTTATATATGCTCATGCAATCTGTCTATAGCCAATAAGGAAAAGTAATGTTTCAGATTCTTAAACTGTTACCATGGAAACAAAGCTTAAAAAATCAAGTTTTCAAGAAATATCTGGTATTTTCCCTGACCTCTTGACTTTAAAAGTTAATATCAAATAGTCGAAGGCAATTAAAATGAACATAGTTCTGTTCATGTATACTTGATAAAAATAAGCTGCAGATAACGAAACATTTTGTGGGATATACTTGACCTACATAGTTACCAAAGCAACACAAAGTAGTGTGGTTATAAAAAATCAAGTAAGTCGTTTGCTAGGCAACCAATTAAAGGATATGCATATTTGGTTCTTCTTTTATAGCATTTTATGTAACACTAAGATTGTTTAGTAGAAGAAACATTATATCAAGAGGTTATATTCTATCTATGAGCGAAAATAAAAGACTTTGAATAACCGTGGGTATTCAAAAAATAATGTAAACGTGGCAATGCGTCTTCAAGTCCTTCCACAAAATATCCCGTTTCTATGGCAACTGATCAATCACAAACATATTGTTTCTATTCCTGAATTGCTAAGATGTCATACTATTATTATGGTGAATTTTAAGTTAATGCAAACACAGGTTTTCATACTATGAAGAAAGTCTCATTCTTTATTGGATGTCCCTCGTATTTGACCTGTACTATGTTTTTGATGCATTGTTTTGATTACGGTAAGTCCTTCATTGATTTCAGCTTTCAAAAGGTCAACCTTTTGAAAACAAAAACATTTTATTAGTAACCCATCATATTAACTGAACTGTTTCAACAAAACCTAATAAACGTTTCCTATCTCACGGCATGTTACCTTTATCAGGTCATGGTGACGTTGCACTTTTTGAATGTAGTCGCTTATGATGCTGAATCAACACAAAAAATGAAAAATTACGTCATAATTGCTAGTTTGAAGAGTGTTCAACAATGGGTAAACTGATAAATAGAATACCAGGCTCGCGACTTTTGATATCAAGTTTACCAGGCTCGGCTTTGAGAACGCATGTTGAATCGCTCGGCAAGCCTCGCGATGTCAACAAGCGTTCTCAAAGCCTTGCCTGGTAAACTTGATATCAAAAGACACTCACCTAGTATTCTCTATAATACTGCAGAAAAAGAGCCTTATTAGTGCATAGGGGGTGGTGATTGGTTCAGTTGTGCACTGCATACTGGACATGAAGCAGGTGAGTTGCATCTCTGCACTATGAGGGGATACCGTCAGCATCATTTCATTTATCAGAAACATATTGGTCCCCATATCAGAGCATTTGTATTTTTATTGTTATGCGGGAGTATTTTTTTTTTGGGGGGGGGGGTATTTGTTCTTAGAATTTAAAAGGCCCTTTGGCAAGTTTCATTAAACAGCTTAGTGCTCATTTGATTGAGTTAAATGCAATTTAGTTGAAAAGTGGTACATGTGTTAGACCCATATTTGTATGCTCATTTATTGTCATGTGCCTTAGTTGAACTTGGTGATAATTCAGGAGAATGTTATATGACCCAATATGACCTTGACCTTTGACAGATTGACTGGCCAATTGTTCAACAGTGAAGAACAGCTTGGCTTGGAAACCTGTCTGTTATTGTATATCCACTTTGCTTAGTACTCCAGTTAGGTCAGTTTTGATTGATTTGCTGATCAAATTGACCCTTGACCTTATTGATGACCTTGCTTTTGATAAGATGAGCCATTTAAGATGGATATATGTATGCCCATTAATCCGTTTAGCCATTACTATTCAATCCGGCAATACAAATGACACTTTGAAAAGAAGATGACATAATGAAACTACAACAACATACCACTTCAAAGGCTGTTTTAACCGAATTTATAGCCTGCCATTTATAAAATTAGTACTTTGGGTTAGTATTATTTAATTTGTTCAGTAATTTGATGCTTTTCTCTGGCCGTTTACCTCAATTTAAGGCACATACGTCATACATAGTAGAAAGTGTACCTTTCTGAACAATGAAAATACAAAGCGACCTTGACCTTCTACCGCCATGACCTTGATAATCTCCTTTTCCCTGATCTAGAGCTTGTGGCATCTTTGCTGTAGAAGTTTCATTCTCAAGCCTGGCCTTCAGAAAAAAATTTAGCAGTCAAAATTCCATGTCGGTAAACATAGACCCTCTGCATGGAAAATAGTTTTCTCTTCACCATCTCTGGCTGTTACATACTATTAGCTTTGTCACCTAAATTAGCAAACATTGCTCTATTTTTGTACAGATGAACGTTTTGAGCGATGAGAAGTTGATTTATGTGTAAAAAGGGATTCTATGCCTCATATCTAGGAGCAAGTAATTTTGGCCTTATCATTGGGGGTGGGTGGGGTAATTCCACATTAGACTCATGATAGTAAGTCACATTCATCTTCTTGGTATAATATATGAGCCGCGACATGTGAATTCCGACAATGTGGCATTTTGACATGTATAGACTCGGACGAGCCTCTTCAGCCTCCTTTTAAGCTTAGAAACTCCAAATGATGTTCAGTCGATAGCTTAATAATCATAGAATCTCAAGCGACTAGCAAAGGCTCTGATCAGACTGCGCGTATGCGCAGGCTGATCTGAGGCCTTGCTGGTCGCACATACCACATTGATGGAAATCTCATGCACTGACTCATATTGTAGAGTGGTGTCATAAGCTTATTTAAGTTAAGTTTAAGGCATTTCTGATATATAATAAAGAAGATATAAGAAAAGTGATATGTTCACTTTTCCTTTTCATTATTTTGCTTTACAATGATTTTACCAGTGATATGTGGGAGCGCTGTGGCTCAGTGGTAGAGTGCTCGACTCGAGACCGAAAGCCCGCGGGTTCGAGCCTCACCGACGTCACTGCGTTGTGTCCTTGAGCAAGAACATTAATCCTGGCTTAGTACTGGTTCAACCCAGGAAGACCCGTCCCTTTATAACTGAAAGATTGGTGATGGAACGTAAAGAATCAAAAATCAAAACAAACAAAAACCAGTGATATGTGGAGAGAAGTAATGTTGCTAAAAGGGTTCCCTAGAATAACTTTTGGGTAAATAATGCAAACAAACAGTATAAGATGCTTCAAAATGTTTAATGGTTTAAATTAAATGATTTCTGGGGGTTGTGTATCTAAAAAAACGTTTAGGTCTTTAGGTCACAGACCTATTATTATAAAAAGGCACTGATTGGCTCAAAAAGTGGGTGGAAGCTCGGCACACTATTGAAGTTGAAAAGTGGTTCATGATTGGTCAACAATAAAATTACGGGAAAGAAATCATAGTTTTAAGAAGGATATATATTTGCTGCACTTTTAGAAACACTATCTCTCTGCTTGTGTTGATTAGGTTTACTGGTGTGGCTTAGAAAAAAGACCTTGCAGTTTGATATTTTTTCAATGAAATGTTCCTCTCACGTAGTGTGCCCATCTTCAGGGGTCAAAAAGAGGTAAAACATGGCGGTCACCAGGGCATTCCATTCTTTTTTATAGACTGAACTAGGGCCAATCTGTAATTATATTGCAGTCTCATTGTGCTTTAAGAGTTGTGAGGACCACAGCTTACTTAAAGGCCAACTATTGGCGGGTTTTCCTCAGTGCAATGGCGGAAAGTTGGAAGAAGCTGAAGACTTCAAATCTATTTCCGTCGTTTATTGCGTGTTAGAATCGAAAAAGATCAGCTCTAGTGCGCGAATTGTTGAGTAATAATTCACTGTGTGTCGGTTGTACGAAGATAAATCACTCACGCTGTGCGCTTGTGGTTTGATCTTCTGTACAACACACTGGTAAATGTATACGTCGACTTGGTGGTATTTACGCGTGTTGCCGGTACTTCATAGATATTGGTGTTAATACTATATAGAAAAACATGCCATATGCCAAAGGGACTATAGACTTCAAACATTTTTAAGTATTCAGTATGTGCATGGCGATTTATGTAAGAATTTAGAAATAGATTCGTGTACCGATCAGTCAGATCGGTACTCGAATCTATTCCTAAATGCTTACATAAATCGCCATGTGTATGCCGAATATTTGATAATGATCTAATTCTATAGTCCTTTAGGCATATGGCATGTTTTTCTATACAGTATTAACACCAATATCAACCACTTCCGGTTTATGAAGTACCGACAATACGCGTAAATACCAGCAAATTGACGTATACATTTACCAGTGTGTACAACGGACCTCCAAACAGTGAATTATCTTACAAGAATTCACTGCTAGAGCTGAAATATATACTGTTGGTCTACACCTAAGAAACCTTCTAATGCATGCACTTTTCTTTTGGCATTTTCTTTAAATTTGAATTTCAATTAAAAATACTTCGGAATACATAAGAACAATGTTTTTCGGTAATGGTAATTCAGAGACAACTAACTCCGAACATTTGAAATATTGAAGTTTGAGATGAAAACTTCAAAAAATGTCACAAATTTACCGTTTTCCAAACAAATCATTATGTAAAACAGAAAAGCAATTTGTCAATGAATTCCAGTTTTTATGAGATTAATTATTTTCAAAGGTGAGTGCCGATTCTATTATTCATAAAATAAGATTAAAAACATGCAACTTCTACCTTCTACAACTTTAAAATTGTACGGACAATACGCATTCACAAGTGATTTAATCATTCCTGACAGTCACATCGCATATGTGTTTGAATGGGTTAGGATCAGGGTAGCAGGATGAGAATGGTAAAAACATTTATTCTGCTAGCTTACCACACTGGTCAATGTAAACGCACCGGTGGTTGCTACAAAGAGCCGGTGGTTGCATTTTCAGCACAGGTGGTGGCGTAAAAGGTAAAAAAATCTATACCTGTTGACTTTATTATTTATTTATAAACTTGCATTTATTTAATTTGTGGTGACACCTGGCGCACAGACCACCAGTAACATTGCAGTTTATGGCTCTACCAGGCAATTGGTGATTTAATTCATGGTTTGGACCGCAAATCCAACAAAGTTCTGGAGTTTTGCCTTGACAGGTGTTTTTTTTCTAGTGTAGGGAAATCTGCATGTCTAAGCGCAGCTGTTGTCATATTCCCATGAAATAACATCCAAAAAACGATTACTACTTTTTTTTTCTTCGTAAACTAGCAAATGTTTTATTAGGGAATTTTATTACAACGCACTGGGAGCATTTTTTAAAGCATTTATACAACGCACTGATGGTTGCAAAGAAATCATGTGGTTGCTGGTGCAGACTCACCACATCATTTGCTTTTCACATAAACGTTACAAAAATCGCCATTTCAACCAGCACATGATATTTCGATACTGTAAAGAAGGCTCGGGCAAGCCAGTGCAAATGTGCAGACTCCCAAGAGCCATTGCTGCCAGCACAAGAGATCTTAATATGTATTATATTTGTCCAGTGACTTTGCTTGCGCAAATGTGCAGACTCACCAGAGTATTCGCTGCTGGCGTGAATAGCACACAAATGGCCATTTAAGGCAGCACAAGATATTTTGTACAGTGACGAAGGCTAAGGTAAGCCTGTGCAAATGTGCAGACTCGCCAGATCCTTCGCTGATCGCACAAAATGGCATTCAATCGGCATTTGAGTCACCACATGAGAATTGTGAACTGTGACGAAGGCTCAGACTAGACCAAGCAATTGTGCAGACTCGCCAAAGCCATCGCTGTTCGCATGAATGACACCAAAAAATAGTAAGTGAGTAATACAATCACAAACTGCAGACAAACCCATGGCACTGAGAGGAATAGCCACACAACAATCATGAGACACCAGGAAGACAAACTAAGAAAAGCAGCCAGCTCTCACTCTTCCCCATCAAGGTGGTCGCAAAACAAGAATGGACATAAAGTAACAAAATATAGAACAATTATAGAATCCTGTAATGGGAGTAACAATCAACAACGAATCAACAACAACAGAATCACCGCCTTAGAACAGACAGCAGCCTATATCTCTGGGGTGCTAAATTTCCATTTTACTGGTACCAAATCTTTGCCCTAGAGTCTGCTGTTGTTGAAGCACAAACATTTTAGCTCGCATGGAGGCTCTTAACTATTGTAATGTATCATAACGGACAAACAATCTCATTAAATTAAAACTTTGGGGCCAATCTGAAATATAGGCGCAAACACTCTCAAAGTGCGAACAGGGCTAGCTCTAGAGGGTCTCTGGTGAGGCTACACATTTGCAGTCACGCTTAAGCCTTCATCAGTGTACAAAAACCACAAACTCTATGCCTATTGACTGTATGATTTCTTTATAAGCTTGTATTTTTTTTTACTTTTGATGACCCAATGCGCACAAACCGTCAGTAACATTGCAGTTTATGGCTCTGCCATGCAATTGGCGTTTTAATTCATGGCTTGACCAACAAATCCGACACAGTTGTGGAGTTTGACAGAAACAGGTGCTTTTTTCTATTGTGACTGCCTAACTTCAGGAAAATTTTGCATGTCTCAGCACAGCTGCAGCTATGTTATCATAGTCCCATGAAATAACATCCAAAAACGATTACTACTCTCTATTTTTTTTCTATGCAGAGAAGGCTCTGGCGAGTCTGTACATTTGCACAGGCTCACCTGAGTCTTCGTCCTGGTACTGAATTATCATGTGCTGGCTCAAATAACGATTTATGTACCGTTTATAAGAACAGTGAATGCTGTTGCGAGGCTGCACCAGCAACCATGGCACATCTAGACAACCATCAGTACGTTGTATAAATGCGTCAAAAATGCTCCCAGTGCGTTGTAATAAAATTCCACAATAAAACGTTAGCTAGTTTACCAAGAAAAAAGATATAAAGTGGTAATCATTTTTTGGATGCTATTACATGTAAATATGATAACAGCTGTGCTTAGAGATGCATATTCCCCTCAATTTAAGATATACACTAGAAAAAAGCACCTGTAACGACAAAACTCCATAACTTTGTTGGATTTGCAGTCCAAACCATGAATTAAATTACCAATTGCTTGGCAGAGCCATGAACTGCAATGTTACTGGTGGTCTGTGCGCCAGGTGTCATCACAAATAAAATAAATGCAAGTTTATAAATAAATCATAAAGTCAACAGGTATAGATTTTTTTACCTTTTACGCCATCACCTGTGCTGAAAAATGCAACCATCAGCTCGTTGTTGCAACCACCGGTGCGTTTACATAGACCAGTGTGCTTACAGCAGAGTCCTGCTGACGGTACTCACAGTGTTGATTTTTGAAATTGAACTGAGCAAAATTACATGAAAAAGTAAGTGAATATGACCAGGAAATGCCACAATCACACACTGCAGACCAACCCAAGGGACCATGAGGTAGAGACAAAGAACACTAACAGTCAAATGGCATTAAAAGGCAAATAAAGTAAAGCAACCAGCGAGATTATTGCAAACTAGAACCGGCACCAAGTAATGCACAACAAAACAATGACCAAACATAAAAAAAACACACAAAACAATGGGGGATGGGGTCAACAATAAACAATGCATCAACAAGAACAGTACCACCGTCTTAGAACGCTCAACCTAAGTTACTGCCAAATTTAAGGCCTTGATTCTGCTGTAACATGCCAAAACAGTAAAAATGTTCAGCTCACGTAGAAGCCGCATTACTTAAATGTATCCAATGTATCATCACTGGGAAACAATCAAATTTATAAACATACTGTGATGAAACAAAGAAAATGGCTCTCAACTCACAGACAGTCAGAGCTAAAGAAAACCCCCAGTCGAGCCAAAGATAAACACCAGGTACTGTCTCTCCGGTGAATGTTTTATGACAGGGTCGTCATTGAGTCTGAAGCATAACCCACCGTGAGTTTCATGCATTTCTTATTACAAAATGACATTTTACATTGTTTAGTATGACCAATGAATTAAAATTGCCTCAATGAAACGCTGATTTGGGCTGAAAATCCATTTTTGTGACTTTCAATTTGACCCTTTCAAATTAAATAAGCATTATTTTGCATAATACCCAAGGTTTTGTTTTAATTTTTTACAAATGGTGTGAATAATATTGATTTTCTGCTTAATAACAGAACATTAAATACGTTTAACATAATTAAGAGTTTGTAGTGAATTGTTTACTGCATGCGTTGGAAGATTCCTTATGTATATATGCTACTTCAAGTGAATATGTATTCATTGCGTGATCTTCAATAAGACTTGACTGCAATGTGTTAAACATAAGTTAAACAGAATAGCATTATTTGTAATCACTTTTTATATATACTTCTTGACTCACATACTACTTGAGTCTTGCTGGAAGCCTTTAACAAACGTAATATATTCTGTAGCACGAATAATTGTTGATTCAGTATAGAGGAAGGGTGGATGGGTTGAATGTACGGGTTTCGTTCAGCTGGCTAAAGCTTCGATGATGTATCTACTATTTAATCTTTCTCACGTAAACTTAATTCGCCAAGTGAAAATCATTCTCCAAGGAATACTGCTTTTCACGTGAATTAAACTCATTTACCATAAACTCCATTGTAAGCGCCAAATAACTTCTCTCACCCAGGCACCCCGTACAAACAAATATAAATTTCATTATGTCCTCCTTCGACTCATCTCATACGAACATAAATAATTTATATTTTAATGCAGCGGTGTTTAAGTGCCTTATCCTCATCTTCACATATATAAAGAAACATTAAAGTCCGCCATTTTGGAAATCTTCTTCACCGAGTCCACCTCAGAATTTCAAACGTCATTTACTTTTTTATTAGTGAACGAAAAAGTTATTCTCTTAGTTAGATCGTAACGAAGAGTTTGGTACTAAAATTATTGTGCTTTTCTAGAATGTTTCGTTTTTATACTTTGATCCTCCAGTTTCAGTGTTGGAAGACAGAAACGTTATGTAACGTCATCGCATGTGTAAATGACGTCATTTGTTCATGTGTGTGACGTCATAAGTGCAGACAAGCGATATTTTTGTTAGATTGTAAATTATAAAACGAAAATGCATATGGCATGCGTTTCATCTCATCGATGCCTTCGGTCACCTGTGGTCAGGAAAAAGGAGTTCCGGGTAAAGAGATTTACTTCCCTAGAGAAAATAAATCTTTCTAGACAAAAAGAAAATTACCGCTTTTATTTTGTTGAAAATTAGGAATTAGGAACATGTAATATATATTAATCTTTGTTTTTGCTATATCTATAGCTTTTAAACTTATTTTTTGCATAATATGTTGCTGCTAAGACATAAATTTGAATTGACTTGACATAATTAAATGCCTAGAATGATTATGAAAAAAAGAATGACAGCCAAGATGACTGCCAAATGAATTACTACATAGTTTATAATGTAAAAGGAGCCTCGTTTTTGTTAGTTTTATCCTTTGAGTAGAATAGACAATGTCTTGCCATGTTTAAATATAATTTAATTCGTAACGCGCCAAGAAAAAAATGCACCTGAAAATGTCGTCTGCTGTAGTCGTCTGCTGCAAATAATTGCCTAGCAGTACTGACGAATTAAGTATAGAAGCAAACAAGGTGGACCCAGAACAGACTGCTCCTATAGGAGCAGTCTGATCTGGGTCCACACTGTTTGCCATAGAGGCTTCTTAAACATTTCAGCAGACGAGAGAAGCAGACGACTTATGTTGCGATTGGCGCATTAAGGGCAGCAAAATTTGAACCTATGATGGACCTCTAAGATGGCTGACATTGTTAAGATTAATTGATCAGTTTTGTGATTTGTGGTCAAATAACAAAAAAGAAGAATATAACGAAAGTTTGATCAATTTATGCTATAATCGGCTTTTAGCTCACCTGAGCCAAAGGCACAAGGTGAGGTCTTCATACGTCGTGCGTCAATACGTACGTGCATCCGGAAACTTTTTCTTTAAACGACATCTCCTCCTAAACCACTGGTCCAAATTTCATATCGACTTCACATGAATGTTCCCCATCATGCCCTCTTTCAAAATTGCACAAATGGTTCTGCTCCACCGAACAGGAGCTCCCAGAGCTCCAGATAAGAAATATTTTAAATGGCATCTCCTCCTGAACCGCTGATCCGAATTCAAAATAATTTCACAGAATTGTTTCTCTTGATACCCTCTACCAAAATTGCACAAATGGTTCCGCTCCACTGAACAAAAAGGGCTGCCAAAGTTCCAGATAAAAATATCTTTAAAAGACACTCATCCTGAACCACTGGTCCAAATTCAAAATAATTTCTCAGAAATATTCCTTATAATACCCTCAACCAAAATTGCACAAATGGTTTTGCTCCGCTGAACAAAATGGCCACCAGAGCTCCATATAGAAAATTAATATCTTTAAACGACATCTCCTCCTGAACCACTTGTCTAAATTCAAAATAATTTCACAGAATTGTTCCCCATTATGCCTTCAACCAAAATTGCCCAAATAATTCTGCTCCACAGAACAAATGGGCTGCCAGAGCTCTATATAAGAAATGTCTTTGAATGACATTCCCATCTAAACCACTGGTCCAAATTCAAAATGATTTCACAGAATTGTTATTAATAAAGCCTTCAACTAAAATTGCACAAATGTTTCAGCTCCACGGAAATGACATTCCTACCTGAACCACTGGTTCCAATTCAAAATAATTTCTCAGAATTGTTTATCATAATGCTCTTTACCAAAATCGCACAAATGGTTCCACTCTGCTGAACGAAATGGCCACCTGTGCTCCAGATAAAAATAATCTTTAAACGACATCTCCTGCTGAACCACTGGTCCAAATTCAAAATAATTTCACAGAATGTTCCTCATGATGCCTTCTGCCAACATTGCATAAATGGTTTCACTCCACCAAACAAAGGGGCTGCCAGAGCTCTAGATAAAAAATGTCTTTTAATGACATTTCTTCCTGAATCACTGGTTTAATTTCAAAATAATTCCATGAAATGGTTCCTTATGGTAGCTTCAACAAAAATTGCACAAACAGTTCTGCTCGGCTTAATAAAGGGGTATCTAGAGCTCTAGATGAGAAATGTCTTTAAATGACATCTTCTACTGAACTACCAAAATTGCACAATGGTTTTGCCCCACCGAAAAGGGGTTGACAGAGCCATAGATAAAAATATATTTAAATGAAATCTCCTGAACCACTGGTCCAAAACCAAAATAATTTCACATAAATGGTCCTCATGTTACCCTCAGCTTGGTTGAACAACGTGGCTACCAGAGCTAAGAATAGAAATATCTTTAAATCATATCATAACTCCTTAGCCACAGGCCAATACATCATCTACGCATGTGCCTGGACTCAGGTGAGCGATCCAGGGCCCAAGGTCCTCTTGTTTAGTCATAAATATCACCAACCTTCACTGACATTTTCATTTGCAAATGTATTCCAGACATTTGTTTTTATAACGCAAGAGAGTATGATCATGAAATGCCACAATCAAAGACCACAGACCAACCCACGGTACTGTGAGGAAGAGACACAAAACACTAATCGCTTAACAAGCAGTATCTAAAGAAATATACATGTATGAAGAAAAAAATGCCCCATTGTGAACGTTTAAAACGTTTTTAGAAAACATCCAACCCATAAGATGAAATGAATTAACACATCATCATAAAGACACAATGTTTAGTTTTCACCAGTGTGATTGACCCAGTATATATATTAGCAAATGTTGGCAAACGTACATATTGATTTAATTTGGAATGCATTCAGTACCTATGCTTCACAAAACACTGTGCAGCCCAACTTCGCCTTATTGCACCCACGTCACTTTGTTAGTATCACACTGACATTTGTTGTGTTGTAGAATGTCGTTAGACACATTAACAATACCACGAGGTACTGTTACTGGTTAAAGAGACTGGGTTGTTTCTTCAAAAAAGCCAATCAAAATCGATTGGTGACATGTCTGGCGGATCTGAATCAGTGTATGTTTCCATACACATGCCTGATGATGTGTTTGTTTTATTTTTGCTGTAAAAGCTTCTGTTTTTGGTGAAAAGGAGCAAACTTTGGTACAGCTATTGGAGATTCCATTATAACATGAAGTTTAAGCATTTGCACAAAACAATCGTAGAGTAGAAGCAAAAATACAGCTGTATCGTCAGATAACACAGAAATGCTCACCTGGTTTGCTGCAGCTGCCATTTGAGCCGCGACATGTGATTACCAACAATGTGGCATTATGACAAGTGAAGACTCAGACGAGCCTGTGCAGCCTCCTTTTCAGCTTAGAAACTCCAAATAATGTTCGGTCAATAGCTTAATATTCATAGAATATTCAAGCGACTAGCAAAGGCTCTGATCAGACTGCGCGTATGCGCAGGCTGGTCTGAGCATTTGCTGGTCGCACATACCACATTGGTGGAAATCTCATGTCGCGGCTCATTTGTTGAACAATAATATTATCCACCTCTTCATGGGTTGACTTCATGTTGGCTCTCTGAAAAACTATGCTTTTATTAAGTTTAACTGTTATGTCCTTTTCACTGATTAAAAGCAATTTATGATCAGATATGTGCATGTGTCAAACTATTTGGTCTTGCACTAGTTCTTCTCAGATAATTCTAATTAGTTGGCGCATATCATCTGTCAGTCTCGGCACAGCTTTCTGTGGTGGCCTGATTCAGATTGTTGATTCTATTTGCTTGCGTGATTCTTTCATATCTTGTTCCATTTTGGTGCTGTATGCTTTGTACATGTCAAATACTATATATACTTAAAGAATCTTCCAACGCATACAGTAAACACTTCACGACAAACGCTTAATTATGTTAAACGTATTCAATATTCTGTTGTTAAGCAAAAAGTCAATATTATTCACATCTTGTGTTAAAAAAATAATAAAAAAAACATTGGGCATTATGCAAAATACAGCTTATTTAATTTGATAGGGTCAAATTGAAAGTCACAAAAATTGATTGTTTTGCCCAAATCAGCGTTTTATTGAGGCAATTTTAATTCATTTGTCATGTTAAACAATGAAAAATGTCATTTTGTAATAAGAAATGCATGAAACTAACGGCGGGTTATGCTTCAGACTCAATGACGACCCTGGCATAAAACATTCACTGGAGAGTCAGTGCCTGGTGTTTATCTTTGGCTCGACTGGGGTTCTTCTTTAGCTCTGACTGTCTGTAAGTTGAGAGCCAATTTCTTTGTTTCATCAGAGCATGTTTATAAGTTTGATTGTTTCCCAGTGATGATACATTGGATACATTTAAGTAATGCAGATTCTACGTGAGCTGAACATTTTTCTGGTTTGGCATCTTACAGATGAATCAAGGCCTTAAATTTGGCAGTAAAATTTTAAGCCCCAAGTGACTTTGGCTGAGCGTTCTAAGAAGGTGATATTGTTCTTGTTGATGCATTGTTTATTGTTGCCCCCCTCCCCCATTGTTTTGTGTGTTTTTTTATATTTGGTCATTGTTTTGTTGTGCATTTCTTGGTGTCGGTTCTAGTTTGCAATAATCTCGCTGGTTGCTTTACTTTATTTGCCTTTTAATGTCATTTGACTGTTAGTGTTCTGTGTCTTTACCTCATGGTGCTATGGGTTGGTCTGCAGTGTGTGATTGTGGCAATTCCTGGTCAAATCACTACTTTTTCATGTAATTTTGCTCAGTTCAATTTCAAAAATCCACGCTGTGATTACCGTCAGCAAGGCTCTGCTGTAAGTTAGCAGAATAAATGTTTTACCATTCTCATCCTGCTACCCTGATCGAAACCCAATCCATTTTGCACAAGTAAGAAATAATTGCTTCCATGTCGATAACATGAAAGAATTATTTCAAGATATACATATTGATAGTATTATGACATTTTTAAGACAAATAAATCTTTTTAACAAAATCTAATTGCTATTTTTAAAATCATTTTTTGTTTCACATTTGTATCAGACCATAATACAGATTTTTTACTGGTGTATTCTGTTCAGTTAAAGAACATGTACAGTTATCTGAATAGCTCTTTGAAACTGTCAGATATTGTACGTGGTCTCTCCTGTCAACAATAGTATTGCAACTAATTATCATTATACAAACTCATCATCATCATTCTTTTTATTTTATCTTATACATTTTTACTTTTTCCATCTTTATCATGTTTAGATTAATACCGTCTGACGCTAATGACCCACAAGGATTGATGCGTCGTTAAGAACCAACCAAACAAACAAGAAGAGAAGAAGTAGGTTTTGCTCGACTCCGCTTAGGTCATACAAGAGTCACTCATTCATACTTACTACAAGGTGAAGAGCAGCCACAATGTGTTGGTTGCGACGCACCATTCACTGTACGTCACTTCCTTTTGGAATGTGGCGACTTTGCACAAGTAATAAATAATTGCTTCCATGTTGATAACATGAAACAGTTATTTCAAGATATACATATTGATAGTATTATGACATTTTTAAGACAAATAAATCTTTTTAACAAAATCTAATTGCTATTTTTAAAAATCATGTTTTGTTTTACATTAGTATCAGATCATAATATAGATTCTTTAATCATTATACAAATTCATTATCATCATTCATTTTATGTTTATATTATAAATTTGTACTCTTTCCATCCACATCATGTTAAGTTTAATGCCGTCTGACGCATTGGAAATAAGCTTCTTGACACCAAACCATCTATTAATGAATATCAATCAGTTGTTAGAAACATTATAAAAGAAGTAGTTTAGCTCGACTCTGCTTAGGTCATACAAGAGTCACTCATTCATACTTACTACAAGGTAAAGAGCAGCCACAATGTGTTGGTTGCGACGCACCATTCACTGTAAGTCACTTCCTTTTGGAATGTGGCGACTTTGCACAAGTAAGAAATAATTGCTTCCATGTTGAAAATATGAAAGAATTATTTCAAGATATACATATTGATAGTATTATGACATTTTTAAGACAAATAAATCTTTTTAACAAAATCTAATTGCTATCTTTAAAATCATGTTTTGTTTTACATTTGTATCAGACCATAATACAGATTATATTATGTTGTATCCTGTTCAGTTAGAGAACATGTACAGTTATCTGAATAGCTCTATGAAACTGTCAGATATTGTACTTGGTCTCTCCTGTCAACAATCGTATGACAACTTCTTATCATTTTACAAACACATCATCATCATTACTTTTATTTCATCTTACAAAATTTTACTCTTTCCATTCACATCGTGTTAAGTTTAATACCGTCTGACGCTAATGACCCACAAGGGTTGATGCGTCGTTAAGCATCAATCAAACAAACAATCAAACACATATGCAATGTGACTGTCAGGAATAATTAAATCACTTGTGTATGCGTATTGTCCGCACAATGTTAAGGTTGTAGAAGGTAGAAGCTGCATGTTTTTAATCTTATTTTATGAATAGAACGGACACTCACCCTTGAAAATATTTAATCTCACAAAAACTGGAATTCATTGACAAATTGCTTTTCTGTTTTACATAATAACGGTAAATTTGTGACTTTAGTTTTTTGAAGTTTTCAACTCAAATTTTAGTATTTCAAATGTTGGGAGTTGGTTGTCTCTGAGAATTACCATACATTACAGACAAACATTGTTCTTATGTATTCCGAAGTAGTTTTTTAAATTCGAAATTCAAGTTTTTAAGAAAATGACAAAAGAAAAGTGTATGCGTTAGAAGATTCCTTAGGTGTACATATATCTTCCTTGCATTTTTCTTAAGTAGTCCTCCATATCTCTAGCATAATCCTTCAATTTACCATTGGCTGGCCAACGGATTACCTAGAGAACAGCTGAACCATCAATTACTGTGCATGTTATTTTTTTCTTTTTATTTGTAACAGGGACTTCTGACTGTAACCGTCTGTGCAGAACAGATTTGGCAGTACAGATTATCATATCACCACTGTCTGTGAACATTGATGTTGGAACTGGGACAAGTTCGTGTGGCAGGTTTAAGGGTTTGTTATTATCTATACCATGTCACTACATAAAATTTCAAACGACCAGGATCATGCCTCATTGCATGTTCATGTTATATGAAACATTTTAGAACATTCTGTGGTGACCTCTCAATTGAATGCATGTAGTATATACCATAGTGTTTATAAATTTACATGCTCTGCAGTATAGAAGTAAGATAACATTAGTTGTATCGCCTTTAAGCGCAAAGCCAGTCAGCATTACATTATGTCCATTCACACTGGCTTTATAAATCAATCAACCCACAGTTTGGTTGGCCTAATCTATCACTGATGCGTTTAAGAACAGAATTCATATCCCCTTATCTACTTACCCCCCCCCCCTCCTAACAAACACCTGACATATTACTTTTTTCATAATTAAACAAAGGGCACGCATATCTAATGGATTTTCCCAGATAACATCGTGGAAACTCCTCCAAACGTGAATTTTAAAGTTTCACTTAAGCCGCCATCTGCCATTAGTGCCCTAACATAACATATAAAGCTCATAGACATAAGCAGTCCACCTAACCTCAGAATAACATCACCAAGCTGTTCAGGGTATGCCTAACTACATTCACTGCAATACTATACAGCTATAAATTAGTGGTAAATTAGCTATAAATTAGTGGTAAAATCAGCGAAACTCTGACTGTATTATGTTGTTAGTACCTTAGCTTTTGACCCAGTGGTCATTTTTGTATCCGGGTCTGAAGGTGTCATATCAATGAGTGGAATATAGCGTCCTGCGCCTCAACGCTGTCTAGCGTTATGTCCATTAAACTTGGGCCATTGAGTGGGTGAAAGTTCGACATAATCAAACAAAATGCCTGTCTCTTGCACTCGGTTTAATGAGATAACCAGACTTACAAGAACTTTCAGAGGAGGTACAGACTTATTTGCTTCCACTGCGGACTTTTAGGATCTCTTTGGACTGCTGTAATGCTCAATTTTAACTTCATATCCAGGCGATTCTGGCATTTGTGAATGTGATAGACAGTTTAATAACTTTATTATATATATTCACATAAAAGTCTGGTTTTATAAAAAAAACAGTAAAAATAACATAGATGCACTATTTTCCCCTTTCATTTCCGTGCATTATCCTCTGAACCAGTCGATAGATTTCGACCAAACTTGCACAGATAGATTGTTGGGAAGAGGGAAAGAGTTGATAAGATTTTAGAGACCTTTGCCTTATTTCAAGGTCACAGGGGCACTTTGAAAGGTCCAAAATATGGTTTCCATGAATTATCTTCTGAACTATTGAATGGCTTTTGAACAAATTTGCATAGATACATTCGTGGGAAGAAGAAAAGAGTTGGTTAGATTTTGGTGACTTTGACCAAATTTTCAAGGTCGCATCAGCACTTTGGAATGTCCAAAATATGGTTTTCGTGCGTTATCCTCTGAACCAGTTGGTGGATTTTGACCTAACTCACATAGATATATTGTTAAGAAAAGGGAAAGGGTTGATTAGATTTTGGTGACCTTGACCTGATTTTCATGGTCACACCGGCACTCTAAAATGTCCAAAAAATGGTTTCTCTGCGCTATACTTTATACCAGTGGAGGGATTTTGATTAAACTTGCATAGATACATTGTTGGGAGAGTGGGAAGAGTTGATTAGATTTTGGTGACCTTGACATAATTTTCAAGTCACCCACCTATAAAGAGAGTATAAATCAGCCATTTCCACAGACTATCTTTCAAATCAGGGTTATATTTTTACCAAACATGCATAGATATATTGTAAGGAAAGGTTTAAGAGTTGATTAGATTTTGTTGACCCTGACCTTCTTTTCAAGGTCACACCAGCACTTTGAAATGTCAAAATTTGACCAAAATAGGTTTTTTTGTATGATATCTCTTGAGTCGAACAATGTATTCTAGCTAAACTTAATGTATTGTATCATTGTGGCAAAATGTAGAGTTGATATAATTTTGGTGACCTTGACCTGACTTTCAAGGTCACCTCATTTCAAGGTCATCATCCTTAAAAAAATGTAAATTCAGCCTTTTCTTTGCTATGTCTTCTGAACTATTGGGGTTTAAGCCCTCCAGTAAAATATTTTACTGACCGTTCCAAGGTGGTACTTCTTTTGTGGATCTTTTATGCTTTTGTTCTGTCTTGTGTTTGCTATGTCTTTGTGCATGTCTGTTTATATGTGCTTGTGGTCACCTGCTGGGAAAGGGCTGATCTCTTGGCTCTCGTTTGCGGTGTCTAACTGTGAGTTTGTCACTTTCCCATTGGTATCCTGGGTCAGGTGTGGTACTTGATTGTATCGATTCCTGATCTTTGCACCCTTAATTACTTTCTTTACCAAGCTTGCATAGATATATTGTTTGGGGACAGAAAAGAGTTAATTAGATTTTAATGACATTGACATTATATTCACGGTATCCACAGTATTTTGTAACTTCAAAGTTTTACCAAAATTGTGTTTGTCTATGCTCTCCCTTGAATAAATGATGGATTATTGTGACACAATAAAGAGCAGTGAGCATGCTTGCTGACTCAAATTGCGGTTGGGGGTCATAGTTTTCTTCTGAAAACACTGCTTTAATTGTTGACAGCTTTGAATGGTTTCCATATAACTGCAGGTTTGTGATGTGGTCTCTCCAGCTGACCTGATGTACGATTGCTTTGATTAGTTTTGCAATCATCATCCATGCCTCACAGCCATACATCAGGACTGACTCCACTATAGCAAGGAAAAGTTTGACCTTCAATTCCTGGCTTTAGTCTTGAGCACCACACATTTTTTATCTGGTTGAGTACCTTCCATGCTATTGCTTTGTGTACCTTGAAGTCAGTGTCGGACGCTCTTAGCCAGGATCTGAGGTACTTGAAGTCTTCAGTGGTTCATCTGGCAAGTTGAAGGTCAAGTATTCTGTCTTCTTTGGATTTTAGACGTAATCCGAACTTTGCGCATTCTGTCTCCACTCTACTTAATAGCCATTGTGCCTGTACCAGCCCATTTGATATGAGGGCAATGTCGTCTACAAAATCGCGGTCTGTAAGCATCACTTTGTGGACTCTACGGCTTCATCTAGGGGTGATTGTGAACCGAAGTGCCTCTTTCCTTCCCGCGATGGCCTGTCACAGTGTGTAGTCAAGTACTATTGTGAAAAGGCATGGTGCCAGTGTTTCACCCTGTAATATTCCAACCAGTAGCATGAACTGTTCTTTGTCCCCATCTGGACTCACAACTTTTGCTCGCGTGTTGCAGTACATGGCATTGACAGCCTGTACAATCCTCTGTGGAATCCTGTAAGCTGATCTTAAGGAGATATATCTTTCAAAAGCTCTTACTTGCATGAAAGTTTTCTTGAGTGTATAAACAAAAAATGCTTTTTTATCATGGAGACGGATTCCTTTGGCCACAATGTTGTATGAACTATTTATACATCTCACATAGATCACATACAACTTTTGAGCAATCGGGAGCATGCTTATCAGTCTATTTAGAGTTACTTCCTGGTTTGATACCGTTTGCAATATTGTGACAAGCTGGGTGAACTTTAGAGAAAACCATTTGCATGAAAATAAACTACATTTATCTGACTACGATATTTAGAGGTATTTTGACCCAAATATAATGTATTTCTGGTATTATTTACAATTTTTCATTTTGACCTTGAAAAGTTCACAAGCAAAAAATGTAAATATAAATTTTTCTACTAAAAATTTATACATTTTGTGCGAAAATACTTCTAAATATTGTTGTCGGATAATTGTAGTTCATGTTCATGCTACTGTTTTTTTTCTAAAGTTCCCCTAGCGTGTCACAATATTGAAAACGGTATAAAACCAGGAAGTGACTCTAGAAAGCATGATAAGCATGCTGTGGATTGCTCAAAAGCTGTATGTAGTAGTTGGGGCGTAAAGTGATCTATGTGAGATGTATAAATTGTTCATACAACAATGTGGCCAAAGGTATCCGTCTCTTTGATAAAAAAAAAACAATTTTGTTTAAACAGGAAAATTTTAATGCAAGTAAGAGTTTTTAAAAGATATATCCCTTTAAATTGAACGGCTATTAAACTCTATATAAATGTACGAGGGATGTTCTGAATGTTCTGATACTGGCGTAATATCTCTGTTATTAGCAATGTCACTAAAAAGTTAGTGAGTATGATCAGGAAATACCACAATCACAAACCGCAGACAACCCCGTGGCACCGCAAGGAGGAGCCGCTCAACCATCACAAGACACCAGGAAGACAAATCAAGCAAAGCAACCATCTTTCTCTTCCCCATAAAGATGATTGCAATGCTAGAATGAACACAAAGTAACGCACAACAAAACATAGAACATTACAGACTCCCACAATGGGAGTAACAATAAACAAAAAGTCAACTGCAACAGAACCACCGCCTTAGAACGGACAGCAGCCTAAGCCACCGGCGGGCTTAAATGCATTTTACAGGTACCAAATCTTCGCCCTAGATTCTGCTGTTGTAGAAGTACAAGAAATGTTCAGCTTGCATGGAGACCATCTAACTAATGTAATGTTTCATCATGGGGAAACACTGTAATCAAATTAATACACTGTGATGAAACAAAAAAGGGCTCATGACTCAGAGATAGTCAGAGCTAAAGAAAACCTCAAGTTGAGCTAAGTTGGGTCCAGCTACAGATAAGCATCAGGCACCAACCCACCGATTAAAGCTTTACGTCAGAGCCGTCATAGAGTCTGAGGCCTGACCCACCGTCGTGCAATTAAAGAGGAAACCATAGCTGTAAATAATAAAACCATAGTCTGAAAAATATACAAAATAAATAAATATTATTTGTCTATACGGAGCTTGAACTTGAAAGAGCGAATGGAAATCAACCTCGAAATAGCAATACCCTCAAGGCACTGACTTAACAAGCATATCGTGCACACAAGAGACCCTACATATCAGGCAAGATCAGTGGCAACCATTTGTTTTCATGGCTGCTCAAAGTCATTTATCAGCAAACATGCCCTGTAGATATGGTAAAGTTTCTGTTAGATCTGGGTTGCCAAGGCCCTCGACAGTTTTGCTATGCAACTGCCAGCTATTAGCAAATTCTGTATGATTTTTTACCGCCCATACTGTCGTAGGAACGACTGTATTAAAAGTAGAATATTTTTTAGGTAAATCCTAGGTTGGCTGACTGGTCTGAATCGGAGACTAGTAGTAACCCACATTAGAAAATTAAAACGGTCCACAAAATATGTCAATATTTGGAGGAACGCCAAGTTTGCATGTGCATATATTAAAAAAAACCTGATCAATTTTCTAAATGTGCACTATATCTTAAAACGTTGACAATATGGGTTTGCTATAACATTAATGTATTGCAGCGGACTGCATGCTTGGTGGTCACCACAATCACCGATGGCAACTTTGCTTTCCTCTTTAATTGCACGCTGGTGGGTCGGGCTTCAGACTCTATGACGGTTCCGACTTAAAGACTTATCTATTGATGAGATGGTAGGGGCCTGATGCTTTGGCTGTTGTCAGGCCCACCGGGATTTTCCTTTTTGGATATCTTTTGCTCCATTATTCAGTTTTATTTACTGTTGAGTCCTTATCTTTGCTTTATCTCCTTTTTATTTCTTGATTTATATGTTCTAGGAGATGAAGCTAGTTAGGGGTCTTTCATGCAAACCAAAAATCTATGTGTCTTGATCCACATCTAAACTAAGGGTGGGGTTGGTGCACCGCAAACCAGTTTAAGCCCTTAGTAATTTTTTTTCTGACCGATTTTTTCTTTTGTGGATCATTTATGTTATTTCTGTCTTGTTTTTGTTATGCTTTCATGCACGTCTGTTTGTTGATGCCTTATGGTCACCTGCTGGGAAAGGGCTGACCTCTTGGCTCTTTTTTTTTGATGTCTTATTGTGACGTTGTCACTTTCCCTTTGGTATCCTGGGTCAGATGTAGTGCTTGATTGTATCGATTCCTGATCTTTGCCCTCTTTCTTACTTTAAATTGGGACAAAGTAGCCGTCTGAAATCAATAACAATTTTTATTTTTTTATTTAAAATTAATCATTTATTTGGGGAAAGACAATAAAACGTTTTACAATATTCCATGTAAAATTAAGATATTTTGTGATCAAAATAATGTTTTGAGTCAAACTGGTTAGAAAGAAATAAAAAATAATCTCTGTAATGAAAATTCAGCAATATATTGGAAATGGCGTTGCTGTCAATTTCAATGCCATCATAAGAATTATGCTTTGTGCTCTAAATATTGAAACGCCACAACTAGTCGCCATTCAACATTTGAATGGACATTATAAGTAACCAAAATAAAATTATAATCCACGGCTTGAAGATTAATCTTTAAAAAAATGATTTTACTTCTATGACATGAAAACAGGTCAGTAGGCGATATATAATATTCTGTAACTATTTTTTCACGCAGCTCCGTGGTTATGACTTGCAACAGTTGAAGGGATAGAAGCAGAAACCCGTTCTTATAAACAATCGAAGCTTATTTAGGCCAAATCATTAACATACAGGTAAAAACAACTAAATATCGTTTCGCCAAAAAGCAAATAATATAAGAGAAAATTCTGTAAAAAGATGTAATTGTCAATTAATTCTAAATTAATTCCATTTTTCTCGTATATTTTAAATGCTGCAATGCCTTGAGCCTGGATGCGTTGTAAGAAGACATATTTGCATACACTCGACTCTGACAAGTGTTTGTAAGCAAGCTTTTAATATTTCAACTGACAGCCCCTACCTTCAATTTCAGTTTGTTTATTCTCCGCGAAAAGACTAGCCGAAAAATATCCGCGGCAAAGAAAACGGTATGATACCTGAAAACTTTTGAACGAACCAATATGTACAGCGAGGACATATTAGCATCATTTTCAATGCCCTATTATTTCAAATGGTGCATAGTATGCCTCTCAAAAAGGTCTCTGGTCAAAGCTACGAGGTAAATTTCAGAATGTTCGCAACACCCCTCGTAGATGTAACCAAAACAGATGCAAGTCAGTTTAGTGAATTACATTTTACTCGTTTCATGTTCAGATTTTGTGACATTAACCATTTCCTTCATGAATATTTATGCTAGGCTCCACCCACTATGAATAATTATATCAATAAAATTTCATCTTGGTACATTGAACAAAGAAATTACTTGTCGGGTCCAGGCTAGTGTAAAATCATATCTAATCAAATTTCCATAAGCAAATGGAGTATAACCAAAGAAGAGGAAGCATCATATCTGCTATACATTATTCACTTGGGGGTGTGTTGTTTTAACAGTTTATGACATTACACAGGTGTCAAACAATTGCCAGATACACAGGTAAATTTTCTCCCCATTTAAAGGTCAAATAAAGATTTATCCTTGTCCTGCTGAACCCAGAATTAACCCTTGCCCTGTTGAATCTGTTTTTGAAAACACTAGATCCTGATCAGCTGGTTTCTTTCAGCAGCAATATCTTATCAGGATCTACACTTTTTTCCATACTAACTGAAAATACCAATTTAAGCTGAACAGGATAAACTTTGGGAGAAGTGTTACTGTGTAGCACATGAAATATTCAGCATGATTAGGGCAAAAGATACTAAATAGTGTTAAAACTATTTCACAATTTCAGTCTAAGATTAATTTTTGGCTGTTTTAACATGTTTAAATGTATTCAAAGGTTTGATGCTGATACTGTAGCATCATATTCAATACTTACATTTTCTTTCATTTTGTTAAATTATACTTTTTTAAGTCAACTTCCCAAGGTCATCTGCTGCATTTTACAGCTAAAAATCATAATTGCCAGGATATTGCGGCAAAAAAGTTATATTTGCCAGTATTTGCCACTTGAGCCTTATTTGCCATGCCGGGAAATACCGGTAAATTCCACCGGTAAATACCGGGGGTAGAATTTTCCACCCAACCTTGCTTAGAAAGTTGGACAAAATTCTTTTAGCTGTATTTCTGATTAAATGACGAGACCCTCAACTCTTCTGATGTCCTGGTATTGCTTACTGAAGAAAAAGACTGTTCCGACTTGGAATATAGTAGAATCTTCACGACACCTTTTTATGTCTGGTATCTACAATGTTGGGCACTGTGTGATGACATGTTGAGTGTGACTTTCGAAATTTGAGCAGGGGTCAAGTTCTCTTTTTTTCAACAGACACATACAGTACAGCAATAAATCTTGTGTCAGTCTCAGGAATAGAAGCAAAAGGGGTCCATCTCTAAGGGCCACAAGAGATGGACCATGGTGTCATTCAATCTCATCAAGCATTTCGCTGATACTAGCCCGTGTCTGGCTAGACTACAAAAGTAAAGTAAGAAAGAGGGCAAATATCAGGAATCGATAAAATCAAGCTCCACACCTAACCCAGGATACCAATGGGAAAGTGACAACTTCACAATTAGACATCACAAACGAGAGCCAAAAGGTCAGCTCTTTCCCAGCAGGTGACCACAAGGCATCAACAAACAGATGGGCATGAAAGCATAACAAAACAAGACAGAAATAACATAAATGATCCACAAAAGAAGCACCGCATTGGAACGGTCAGTAAAAATATTTTACTGGAGGGCTTAAGCCGGTTTAACGGTGCACCAACCTCACCCTTAGTTCAGATGTTGATCAAGACACATAGATGTTTGGTTTGCACGAAAGAAACTTATCAATGCTTCATCTCCTAGAACATATAAATCAAGATATAAAAAGGAGATAAAGCAAAGATAAAGACTCAACAGTAAATAAAACTGAATACCGGAGCAAAAGAAACCCAACAGGTAAACCCTGGTGGGCCTGACAACAGCCAAAGTATCAGGCCCCTACCATCTCATCAATAGATAAGTATTTCAGTCCGAACCGTCATAGAGTCTGAAGGCCGACCCACTCGCGTGCAATTAAAGAGCAAAGCAAAGTTCCCAACCTAGATTGGGTTGACCACCAAGCATTCAGTCCTACTTGTGTTACTCCATCTCCTGCGGGTCCAGTCCAAACATCTCAATGGGGAAGACAGAGATGGCTGCTTTGCTTTTTTGTCTTCCTGGTGTCTCGTGATTGTTGTGTGGCTCTTCCTTATCATGCCACAGGTTTGTCTGCAGTTTGTGAGTGTAGTATTTCCTGGTCATACCCACTATTTTTGAATGAATCAAGCACCACACCAGATCCGTGGGTGCGCACTGAATTACGTGCATAATCAGGTACTGGGCATCTCGGCCCCTAACAAACTCGGCCCCTAACCAATTTGGCCCAAAATATCTACATATAATCATTAATATATAAATGATGAGCATATATGAGTAAGTATATTTCAGATCTTGTAATTTGTACGACTTTATTTAGTGCCCTGACTCAAACTAGCTCATTCAGCTTTAAGACTCACAATCACCCAATATGCGACCAACGAAGGCTCAGGTGCAGCTGCGCATCTAGAGCCTTCACCATTTGCAAATATTTACCGCCAGTCACGACGATTGTCACCTTCTCACCTCTTCTATCACATTTTTTAACAGAAATAAGCCCTTATAAGGCACCACATAATGAGGCATCTGGATTGGAGTGCACTATTTGCCTCTGACAACCCAAAAAGTCATCACAAAAACTAATTGTTTCATACCCATTACGCACGCAAAATGAGAATGAAATATTGAAAAAATGGGATTAAGCACGTGCAATGAAACAGTCCAGCCTCCTGAAAAATGGCACAATGTTTCTATTGGGGACCGAGTTTGATAGGGGCCGAGTTTGTCAGGGGCCGAGATGTCCCGGAATCCATAATCATGATTGACGATTGTGAATGGATCTGTTTACTGCTTTGCACGGTTTAGGTAGCGCCTAAGTTCATATTATTACTAATTTTAGCAAACTGTGCTCGCGATGAAAGTTGTAGAGAAAAATTAGCGGCAATTTCTCTAGTTGGTTCCATAATCCAAGATGCTGCAGTTAACCCTGCGCATAGATTCACTCTTTAAGATTTTTAATCAAAGCTCAAACTAAGATAAATATGTCAGTCAAAAAGCTAAATTGCGCTGCCCTCATTCACGAACTAAAGCGATGTCTCATTAACAATAAGTCAGTTGTAAAGGGATGGGTCTTCCTGTGTTGAACCAGTACTAAGCTAGGATTAATGTTCTTGCTCAAGGGCACAACGCAGTGACGCGGGTGAACCTCGAACGCGCGGTCCCTCGGTCTAGGGTCAAGCACTCTACCACTGAGTCTCTGCGCTCCCCACTAAGGACGATCGATGGCTTGTTTTATTATATTGGAGATCGCGCCTGATTCGCTCGTGCGTTATGCTACGGGGGTCATCTCGAATCCGCCCGTTTTGGAGCACGCGCATAAGAGAAAAAAACACGTCTTGCTTAATCACAGCTTTTGCTCCTACAACTGATCACGCTCGAATTAGATTCTGTACTTTATGGGTTTGCAAACAGCAGGATTATGCCATGCACAGCCGCTGAATAACGGTATATTTACCGCTTGTGAATATTCATTTGAGACGAACCCTTTCTGTCACGCTTTTACGAAATTTACATGTCAATAAAAAATTTAGAACGTTTGGCTAAATTCCGTTTATCGCAAATTCTTCATCTATACAAACAAAAGCTGTTTGCGCCACAACCTTCGGAACTTTAGTAGAAATTGGCGCTAATTTTCCTGTACAACTTTCATCGCGATCACATTATGCTAACATTGAAAGTATAAAAGTTCAATGTGAAAAACATAAAAAATAGAGTTTAAGTCTTACTTGTTTACAGACACATTGGTATATACTATTGCTCACTGGTCAGGTCAGAACTGGTCAGAACGTATGTGGATTCTTGTCAAGATCAGCAAGGCAGACTGGTCCATGTTAGAACGGTTTTTGCTGCTACATGTATAAAGATATAGAGTCAGGTTGCAAAGCGTAATGAAGCTCTGATTGCGTGTACATAGCGTGGTTTTGTCTGTGATTTCCTTTGGTATTGTATTACTATACTATTGTATTACTATACATGTATGTCTCAAGTAACCATTTTATACACTGGTATTGAGGTCGAAATGTTTAACATATGGTATACGGATATAAACGGCGTGAGTGCATGTAGTATAGATTTAGTGATTACACATTATTGAAGGTTCCTATCTCCGTTAGCTTTACATGAGACCGGGATATCGCATACCACGTGGCGATACTATGACCGCATAGCTGTATAATACCTGTAGAGTCAACCAGTGGAAGAGTGCTCGACTTGATATAAAGGGGTCGTTGGTTTGAGTCTGTCTGTATGCACTATGCTGTTCCTTGTGCAAGACACGTTATACTGTATTTAGTACTGGTTCAACCCAGGATACGTCCCGACATGACTGAAAATTTCTTGACTGGGATGTAAATTAGCAACTCGTATAATAGGTCCACAGTTGCTCAGTGCTAGAGTGTTAGACCTGTGATTAAAGGTTTGCTAGTGTGAAAAGGTTCAATGGAAGCACTTTGTAATGTCCTAAGCAAGACACTATATTTACTGCTAAATACTAATTCGATCTAGGTGGACAGAGAAACGTAGCGTCATGACTGAAAAAATGTTTGCAGCGACTCAAAACATCAATGCAAACAAACAAATCAACTCAAAATAACAAAAGAGACACTCATATCTAAACTTTGCTGCAGTTGTGTGCATCTACTGGTATTCAGGTTTATCTTTAGCATGCTACTTGGAAAATGTTCGCGTTAGATATGTTTTTGATGAAATTATTCTTCCGAATTCTGTTGGTTTGGCAAGAAAATGATTTGGTGTTTAGTGCTGAATTCTAAAAATAGCATTACAAAAAAGCAACATAAAAATAGCCTCCCCACACACACACACATTAAAATTCAGCATGCTAAATAACTGGGCCACACGGAAATGGTACACAGATCTTTTATGAAACAATAAAACGTGTGTGCCTTTAGATTTCATTATCGAAGATTGATGTTTTCCTTTTATAGTTTAAGATACAGGTACGTGCTTAAGATATATGTACGTACATACAGTATTTTATACAAGGTATCTGGACTGATCAGCTTCATCTGCAATAGTTCGAAACGCTTATTTTTCACGAGACTACAGGTATATAAAATTGATTTTGAGAGTTTCACAGATGGGTGGATACGCAAACAATGCAACTTGACTAACCGATTTCCAAATGTATTTGTCCAGGGGTTACACTTAGCTAAGAACCGCCCAAAGTCTCTTATCGGGACGGAGTATCGCTAGCGATATCTGGCTAGTCCCCTTCAATTCTCGCGCTCCTGTAGTGACAGAATGTATTGTTAAAAATTAGAAAAAAGCCCAATTTTTGAAAGTTTACCATTTCTCTGTTAGTCAATATTTTCTGGACGTAAAGCCCTGAGTCATGCAAGCAGTGATCGCATAATATATTTTAATAAAAAGGCGTGTAAATGGCGGTTCAATCCCAGTGTGCACCGAGCGAAAGGCGACAGGTTAGTGCGTGTTAGAGTATTTCCTGTCTGCGACAATGGAATTTCGCTGGCTGGCTGTTCCAACACCCCCGTTACAAAAATAATAAATCACGGTTTAGTTTAAACTTTATTTCATTTGTACAATACATAAATATTCAAAAAGCAACACATTAATAGTATATATAAGCATTATACAAACGGGATTCAGAAGGAAATCCGAAGACGTATTCGAATCTGTATCCCTCACATGTTAAATAATACAGTGTACGCTATGACTTTGTGATTATCACCGTATTTATGCAATATACGAATACCATTTAAGATCTTTTGTAATATACAGTTTGTGTCAGCATATCGCTCCACGGGGATGGAACTTGGGTATTATTCCACTCATGCTCAACGCGATAACAGGATCAAGCAGTGGGCTTCATTATGTAGCTCATTCTTCTAAATTATACTACGATGATGTGAAGTATGATAATGAGTCAAGCTCAAATGGTTGGTTCATAAGGCAAAATCAATTTTTGTGTATGGATATAAACGAAAGTAAGGGGCAAAGATCAGAAATCTATACAATAAAGTATTACACCAGTCCCTTCCGACAGATGACCACTACGCCACAAAGAACTGTAAAGAAAGTATGATAAACGCGAAACAAAAATTTACTATGTATTGGAAAATAAGTTGTTGTTGTTGTTGTTGTTGTGTTGTTGTTGTTGATGTTGTTGTTGTGTCAGAAGCGTTTAGTCTCCAAGATAAATTTTTGCGCTACAGAAAAAAAGTTGTGTTCTCTGATTCTGATAGTATCTCCATACAAGAGTACATTTAAAGTAGGCTGACAGTATGTGGTAACTGTATTTAAGAGTTCTTCACGAAAGTTTTGGAAGAGAGTTTAATATAGGAGGTAGTGTTCAGTGTCTTCAATTTCTCCACACTCACAATGGGGATCATTTGTGATGTTTTTGAGAATAGATTTTGTTGTAGAGAAGAATAATTTAGTCGTAGGCGTGTATGGTGTATTTGGCCTAGTCTCTTACCGCAATAATAATATTGAGGTGGCTTTTTTATGTCTAGTTTAAGTTTATATTTGAATGCGGGGATAGAAGGCGAGGTTCTGGTTTCTTCAGATAATCTGTTCCAGACTCGTGTTACTGAAGGCAGAAAGGAGTGATAGTATTGTTGTGATTTAGCAGGAATAGTATGGAGTCTGATTCATTGCGTAATCTATATCTTGTTGTACTACCGACAATAGGAGGAGGTATTCAGAAGTCATTTCTATTTGCATTTTGTAAAAGAGAACAAGCTTTGATTTTTGTCGCCTAGATTTAAGCAAGGCTTTCCCAGCCAGTTTCTGTGTAGAGAGATTGTAGTGAAGTTAATTTTGTTGCACCCATAACAATATGGGCAGCTTCGTTTTGGATTTTTTCCAGGTCATTTGCTTCATATTGAGTGCAGTTGTCCCAGACTACATTGGAATATTCAAGATGAAGTTTTATTATTTCAAGTGATTTTCTGTCGAACTGAAACTTCAGCTTACGCATGATGTTTAATCTAAACCAAGGATTGGCCTTGATGTGTTCAATGTCCTCATTCCAACTACCATCGTCAGAAAAAATAAGTCCTAAGTGTTTATGCGACGTGACTTCGTTGATGTTTAGTTGAGCCATATTCAAAGGAGTTGAGCCATATTCAAAGGAGGGTGTAGAGGTTTGTTATGTTTGCGTGAAAGTGTCATAGATTCAGATTTGGAGGAATTAAAAGATGTAATCCATCTAGAAGCCCATAAATGAATTTTCGCAAGGTCTGCATTGAGTAAATTTGCTGCCTGTTGAGGATTGCAAACAATGATGTAGAGAGATGTGTCATCTGCAAAAAAGTTTGATGCTTGAGTGAATGTCTACAACAATATCGTTAATATAGATAAGAAATAAAAGAGGTCCTAAGATAGAGCCTTGGGGCACACCTGCTTTAATATATTTCCAGGCAGTACTACTCTCTGTTTACGGTCAGCTAAATAACTCTCGAATCATAATAATAGGGAATCAGAAACACCAATAGACTCAAGTTTAAAGAGAAGGCCTCTGTGCCATACTCTGTCAAATGCATTGCACACGTCACAAAACAAAGCACGGACTTCTTTGCCTTCGTCAAGGGATTTACAAAATATGTTGTATATGTCAATGAGTTGGTTTACTGTTGAATCTCCAGGAATAAAACCTGACTGTAAGGCAGGCAAACTTTCATAATCACGAATATAGTTAAATAAATGCTTATGTACAATTTTTTCCGGGACCTTGCCCACTGCACTTAAAAGAGAGATAGGTCTGTAATTAGAAACGACAGAAGGAACATCTTTTTTTTTAAATATTGGGATGATATTTGCCTCTTTCCAGACTAAGAGAACTTTGTAAGTGGCCAGAGAAAAATTGAAGAGGTTACTAAGAAGACGGGACAGAGGGGTAGCTAGTTTTTTTTTTTCAGAATATGATTACTTATTCCATCAGGTCCTGAGGCTTTACCTAGTTGAAGAGATTTCTCGAGATAGATTCTACTTCATGTGGTGAAGTTTAAATGGAATTAAGATTATTTTCAGGGGGATCAATGTTTGGAGGTAGTGAAGCATTTGTCTCGTCAAGAATAATTTGTTCAATAAAGAAATCATTCATTATAGACGCCTTATCGGCTTCCTCAGTGTGGACAATGTCGTCTTTACAAAATTGAGGAATTGACGCGGTAATAATTGGTTTAATAAAATGTTTAAATGTTTTCCACCAGTCACGTGGTCCAGTGTCGGCGTTTCTTAGTTTCGCTGCCAATTTGTCAATTACAGATTGTTTCGCTTTACGGATTTCATCTGTGGTAATGTTTCGAGTATGTTTATATTTTTCGAATCAGCGGGTCGATTAGTTTTCTTATATCTTTTGTATAAACGTTTGCGTTTTCTTATAATTGTCTTTATTTCACATGTTAGCCAGTGGGTCTGTTTTGCGTGTTTTAATTGTTTTGTTTTGAATATGCTGTTTTGCTAGTGCAGTGTTTCGATCTACAATGTTTTTTTATGAATATGCGTCTATATCATTATCTTTTAAAAGTTCCCAATTTGTTTCATGAAGATCGGTGTATTCGATTGCTAGTCGCCTCGATCATATAGCCAAATGTGTCTAGTTGATATTGAGGTCGGAGTCACATATTAATATGATTAACCGTTCTGTGTTTAGTTATGATTTTATAAGCAAAATGGCAAAAAAACTACTTCATGAATACATACATGAAGGGATCAGCTACATTTCCATCAGTCTGAGATATGGGTATATCCTGATATTGACAATAAACGTTATCACAATCTTTCAGCAGTATTTGAGTTGAAAGAAAGGGAACGTCTTCAAAATTGAGAGAAATTCAACTGCAATTTGACAGCTAGGAAATAGAAATACTTGCGTTTGTCAGAAAGAAAAAAGTCGCTCAAACGTATTTACTCATTCGTATCGTAAAATTTCGCTCGAACGTATGGACGCTCAAGCGTAAACTTGGCCGAAAAGGTCGCTCAAACGTGTTGCGCCCGAATGAGTATCTGTGGGCCCTGTGACTGGCCAGTTTCATGTTTGTGTCTAAATACGTCTAAAGTTCGGCAACGTTCATAGGCGTAGGAAGCTTTTCAATATTGGGGGAGACAAAGCGAGGGGGTTATTGTAAAACACACACACACACACACACACACACACACACACACACACACACGCTGCTTAACGTTCATACATCCATGCGTACATGCACGCACATGTATGCATACATGCACATGCAAATGCACGCATACATTTTCATCCGGATATGAAAATCATTAAAATCAAAGCAAGCGATCCAAATATATACATGTAATTTTAATTCAAGTGAGCGAAGTGAATGAGGAAAGTTTTGATTATTTTATGAATTTGAATCTGCATACATGTTTATACAAATGCATTATTTAAATCAAAGCAATGTATCTCTATTTATACGGAACCAAATATATAATTTGAGTACGAGCGAGCGAAGCCAGCAAGGAAAATGTTTGAGTAAAAAGCTTAGAGGAATCAAACACAGAACAAAAAATATATACAATAATTTACTCCGAGCGAGTGAACCGAGCGAGGAAAGTTTTAGGTCGAAGCCTATTGCCTGAAAGGTATTTCAGAGCAAAAAGCAAAAGAGGGATAAAAGGTTAAAGAAAAATTGGAGCTCATTAAAATTTAGGATAGAAAATAGGAATACTAGGAAAAGCTTGAAAAGCCGGTTTCTCTGCAAAAAGTATACATATATACATTTATACATACATATATACATACAAGGTGATAACAGTCTGCTGTATAAAATAAATGAAAAAAAGGTATTAAAATCTGAGCAAATTGTCTGCTCTCAGAGAATTTTAAAATTATAAAAAAACTCAGAGGAGAGAGCAAGGAAATATTTTACTAATACAGTGCCTTAATTAGTAAGCGTATTTGCTTATTAACCCGAAAAGCAATGGTAGGGTAACAAAAAGCTCGGACCCAGTATAATATATTACTCCCGGTATGCGAAGCTGAAATATTACGAGTTAAAGTAAAAATAATTGAAGTTTTCTCATCTTTTTATGTTGATTTCTGACGCTTTTTGGCTAAAAGTGCCGAAAAAAGCTAAAAAGGGTACTTAGGTTTCTTGCTGATGTTCATAAGATGGATAAACTTTCAATAAATATAACGATACAGTCTTAAAGATAGTATATTGAACCATTGCTTTTTTGAAGAAAATTCAAAGATATGCAGAGAAAAAATGAAAATATGATTATTTAATCTTTCAACATACGTCAGTTTTGAAAGCTCAGCCACCGTTGAGCCACGACAACGTTTTTTTCAATATATACATTAACCTGTATGTAAGTGACCAGTCCGTGTTTATTGAGTCCGAGCAAAATTCAGTATAGCCAGTACAATCAAATTTTCATGGGTACCGAATTTATCACTTTGCCGACTGCAGTTCAGTTTTAGCTCGGAGTGGCGAAATGTTCACAGCCAACTGACTGGTTTTCAGCATTTGAGAGAACAGTCAATTTTGAGCAACATGAACATGTTATGTTCAGAGCAGCAATAAAACAAAAGGTTCCAATTGGTAAGTAAAGTTTTATCATTTACAACTAGAACACATTCGATGGCACGCCATCGCAAATCCCCACGCTCTCGAAGATATCTGATGGTATTTGATCCTTTGACCCCATCCCAAGATCACCAGCTTGATCTTAGGTTAAAAAATTTCAGTGTATCCTGGTCTACTGCTCATCCCCTTTAATTTGATATGCCACATGACCATGTTCAGAAAATTAAATTTTGACCCCTCCTCCCCCCCAGCACTCCCAAGTCCCAAACCCTGGGGCATACATGACCCAGGGGACCGAATGAAAATCCCGTCTAATATGTTTTATATCTTTCATTTGTGAGAAGACACACAAAGTTTAGTTTAGAAATCTTTGAAATTGACTTTGTAATTGAGATTCAATGATATTTGACCTTTTGGCCCCTCCCCAGGGCCCCGGGGGGTAGGGACCAAAACAATTATGCCGTTGCATGTGCCATTTATTTAAGTAACTCACCACCGAATCTGGTTGAATTTCGGAGAAAAAAATTTTTTGGACCACCCAACCCCCACGGTACCCCCAAGTCCGACCCCTGGGGTATGACCCAGGCGACCGAATGAAAATCCCTTCTGATATGTTTTATATCTTTCATTTGTGAGAAGACACACAAAGTTTGGCTAAAAAATCTTTGAAATTGACTTTGTCATTGAGATTTTTTGATATTTGACCGTTTGGCCCCTCCCCTGGGCCCAAGGGGGCGGGGACCAAAATAATTGTGCCGCTGCATGTGCCATTGATGTAAGTAGCTCACACACCAAATTTGGTTGAATTTCGGGAAATTTTTTTTGATCACCCAACCCCCCACAGTACCCCCAAGTCCGACCCAGGCGACCGAATGAAAATCCCCTCTGATATGTTTTAAATCTTTCATTTGTGAGAAGATAAACAAAGTTTGGTTTAAAAATCTTTGAAATTGACTGTGTAATTGAAATTTTATGATATTTAATTATATTTGACCTTTTGGCCCCTCCCCAGGGGGCGGGGCCAAAAAAGATGTGCCGTTGCACACCCTATTTATGTGAGCAACTTACACACCAAATTTGGTTGAATTTCGTCCAGTGGTTTAGGAGGAGATAGCGTGACGGACGGACAGACGGACGGACGGACGGAGGCGATTGCAATATCCCCGACGCTTTTTTAAAAAAGCGTTGGGATAAAAATACCCAATTAAAAACCATAATACCCCAAAAATATTTATTAGAAATGTTGAATACCCAATTAACATGTGCAATACTCAAATGAATGAAAAACATAACATACCCAATGGTTCGAAAAAATAATTAAGGTACTTCTAATAACACTGGGTGGAAACGTACACAGGATATTGCTCCAAAATGAGCCGATGTTTACACTGAATTAGGAAAAAAACACAACGAAGGTAAGGAAATCAGGAATTTCTCCTATTTAATTCTTTTTTCGGTACTTGGTGTGTACCAAATTAGAATCGCTATTGGTATATTAAGCGAATTGTATGCATGATTTGGCATCAAAACTAAACTTGATAATGAAAATCACAAAATGAAAGTCGTGCTCACACAAAAATTTAGACACCTATCCCCAAAAAGGAACAATATTGAACCAAGAAAGCAAACTATTAAAATTCTGAATCGGCCAATTTTTTGCAATGGCATTTAAATATCAGTACTGAAAATTTCAGCCTCGTAGGTTGAAACTTGGCGGAGATATGGCTCAAAACTGATGGTCAGTTAGTCTCGAAAAGGGTACTGGGGATTGGGAAATCTCAGTTTTAGTGTACGGGAGTATTGTATTTTAGTGTACTGGGTATTGAATTGAAGATTAAAGGATAAAACAGAGTTTGGTTGCTAATTGGAGCTCTTCATGATATGCCGATATGGGATGTTGTTCCAATTATATCCCTTACCGAATCTGAACCCCCATCACCCACAATTTATCACTAAATCTTATGGTACTAGTTGCTTATATGCACAAACGCAAGCAACGGAGGCTCAGTTGACTCTGTGCAAAGGCATTACTTTTTCAGGTTATTTGCTGCATGCACATACAAATTAGAATTTTGGACGGACACACAGGCATAAATTTAGGCCTCTGATACCCCTGGCTGGCTGTGCATGTATTTTAAGGGATGAATTTACGAAAATATACACTAGGTCACTTAAGATGAGCTTTATACATGTACATATAATACAGCGTCCAAAAGCCATACATGTTTACGGCTATAAGAGCGTTGAAGAACGTGTCAAAGCTAAAAAAATGCACAATTTCTTCCATATATTTGCTGTTTGCAAACATAAAAAGACTTTAATTAATGCATGGGTCGAAAGTTATGGGTCTAATCTCACTGGATAGCTGCGCTTGTACATGTATTGTTAAGGGATTAATTTAGTGAATTCATGCATGACCTAAATAATAATTGGATCACAACGCAAGAAAGCCTATCTTCAAGGTAAGTGATCAGGCAAGTCTGTTTGGCTTCAGAGACTAGTATATTGACTTTCCAGAGATTGAACATCAAAGGTGTTGATCAGTTTGTGCGCATTCACAAGATTGTCTGCACTTATGCTGTGGGCATGCACAAAGTCAGGATGTTATTTTTTGCGGTGGGCCAATATAGCCTCTAAAAGCAGAAATGCTGGTACGCAAACAAGGATGGCTCTGGGGAGCTTGCAGAAATGTTCAATCTTGATTGATTTGTTCGTTTGATTTGATTCTTTACATCCCATCAACAATATTTCAGTCATATAGGGACAGGTCTTCCTGGTTGAACCAGTACTAAGGTAGGAATTATGTTCTTGTTCAAGGACACAACGCAGTGACGCCTGTGAAGCTTGGACCTGTGGCCCCTCGGTCTCGAGTCAAGCACTCTACCACTGAGCCACTGCGCTCTTGATTGAGGCTTTTCTGCTTGCATAAAACATAGGGACTTGGGTACCCACACATGCTGAAATTAAGGCGTCTGGTTTCACTTGATGGCGGTGCATGTGTTTTAAGGGATGACTTAATACGCATATGCAACAGATTGTGATTTAGTTTGATGCTACAGCCCTTAGGCCCTGGGATAGATATGGTTTAACCCCACCCTCCCACAGGCTGAATTTTGTAGACTATGATTTCCATAAAGCCTAATATGTCACAATTTTTTTTTGAAACATGTTAGCCCTCTGACAACGGTCACGTAAGCCTGTAACATCCTGTTACACATCTTTGTTTTGATTCTTTACATCCCATCTTAATTTTGGTGGGAGCATGACTTTCATTTTGTGATTTTCACTATCAAGTTCAGTGTTTGATGCCAAATCATGCATACAATTTGCTAAATATACATATAGTGATTCTAAATCGACACACGCCAAGTACCGAAAAAAGAATTAAATAGGAGAAATTCCAGCATGTCTTTCAGTTATATAGGGACGGGTCCTCCTTGGTTGAACCAGTACTTAGCTAGGATTAATGTTCTTGCTCAAGGATACAATGCAGTGACGCTGGTGAGGCTTGAACCCATGGCCCCTCGGTCTTGAGTCAAGCACTTTACCACAAAACGTTAAAATGACATGAAATGTACAAAAGTCAAAATGTTATTAGAGGCATATAAATGAGTTTAAGTTTTAAATTTTCATATAGCCCAATCATGAACAACAAAACCTTTTTATTTAAAACAAAATTATACAGTCCACTATGTTACGGATGTGACATTTTGCATTACTACCCTATTTCTTGGAAATTATTGTGGCTGTCGTTTCTTCTGAAATGTTTATTATTGTTCATTGGGTCTGATGTTTGATGCTGCCACAAAGACAATAAACTGAACTATCCAAACTCCAAAGACCAGCTTTTTCTTTACAAAATATCTTTTGTAGGCATTTGAAAATGGCTACCAGTGTATTAATTTTCAATAATAACAAATACATTTTTTGCTAAAAAACATGGATTAAGTCATGCAGTTTAAAGAAAGCCCAAATATATTCAGCTGTCATGTTATGAGAGAGATAAATAACAGTAAATTATACTTGAGTAGCGTGCTCATCTTGAAAACATAATGCAAATAATAACATATATAACATCCAAAAATATCTGTGCATGGACCATCCCATTTAGGTTTTTTGTACACTATGACTTTCTAAAGATATATTAAATGTTTAGAAGAATATAAGATGCAAAATGGCTAAAATTAGGCTCTGGCAGTTAGGGCTTTACTTTGTTACAGTCACGTTGACTCTGTTACCTTTTAAAAATCTCTAATCCTATAGTGTAAATACAAAGTTGCATCTAATTCTTATTCATCAAAATACTAATTGCATCGAAAGCTCTTAAATACTTGCAGCCAACAGCCAGTATACAACAAAATAATCTACAGCTATGATAATACTGTTATATATGTTACTTAATAAAATATATTACTATTTAGAACAGTGCTTTCACTTGACCATTGGCTGCCAAAAGACCTCCAAAAGCATTGTTCATTATGATTCACTACAAATTCATTATATAAGCCACAAAGTAATGTAGGACATGGGATACATATGGCTTTGTCTCTCCCAGGGGTAATTTTGCAGACTATGTTATTCATAAAGCCGAATGTCTTACAAGTTTTTTGAAATATGTTACCCTTCCGACAAGTGTCGCGTAAGCCATGTAACACCTGTCACGTACGTTACTCTCCAAAATTTATTCAAATTACATGGACTGTTAAAAAGTCAAAAATGTTATGAGACATTCAAATGAATTGAAGTTTAACGTTTCTATATATAGCCTAACCATTTAGCAACAAAACCATATTATTTTAAACAAAATAAAGCTATCCACTATGTTACGTGACATTTTTCATTGCTACCATGTTTCTGGGAAATCATTATGCCTGTCGTTTCTTCTTATTACTGACAAAAGGGTCAAGGTTTTGGTGTTATCAAAAAGACAACTAACTGACCTATCCAAAATTGTAAAGACCAGCTCCCTAGCTGTTATAGAATATTTTTGTAGACATTTGATTTGATAAGTTTACAATAATAACACACACAGTTTTTGGCTAAAAAGCATGGAATAAAGTCATGCAGAGTAAAAACAAATATATTCAGCTGGCATGTTATGAGATTGGATACAAGCAGTAAATTATACATAAGCGGCATGCTTATCTTGAAACCATAGAGCAAATAGTAACATACATAACATCCAAAAATAAGCTTATGGAAGCCCTCTCCCCATTAAGTAGTTACTTAGTACAATATGATATCCTTAAACTGCATAAAATGTTTTTTAGAATATAAGATGCAAAATGGCTCATGTTGGCTTCTGGCAGTTTTGGCTTCACTGTGTAACAGCCATGGTAACTCTGTTACCCTATAATAGTATCTAAATCTATTGTACAAATACAAAGTTTAATCTAATTCTTATTTAATGACATGCTCATTGCATTGAAAGATGTTATTAAATGCAGCCAACAGCCAGTATGCAACAAAGCAACCTACATTTATGATAAAACTGTTGTACACGTTACTTAATATCAAATATTTTATACCACAGCTGTATTAAGTACAGTGTTATCACTTGACCATTGACTTTCATAATACCTCCGAAACTTTGTTCATTATAGTTTGCTACAAACTCATTATATAAACCACAAATTATATTCGTTAGCTCATACACAGTTAGGGGATTACCCTGCAATATCAAAGTTTACTATGTTACCCTAATAAATAGGAGCTTCTATAGTAAGATAGGAACTTCTTAAGTGATAATATTAAAGTATTTCTTATTCTTACATGTCAATGTATATTCTTTATTGAAAGCAAAGGACTAGAAATATGCACCTATTTTACAGTTACATATGTTGCTTTCTTTTATATTTATCAATTAAGTGTAATAAAAAGCACTATATGAGTTTAAACCACTAGTTGGTATAAATTGCTGTAATTTGAAGGCCCGCTTATGCGAAATATGATGAATAGTGTCCTTATTAGTATAAAGCATATTACTGAAAATAAACTGATCGAAGCATGGGTGATTTAGAGGAACTGAAAGCACATAAACTACCATAGAAGTTTTTTGTATCAAATATGTAACCAACATTAAAAGAACTGCTAATTTTAATGGTCAAATTACTTTCATAAAATGGTTTATGATATTGTTTATCTGAGTCGTAAAAATGAATTCCACGTTTGACAACCTTCATGCCTACCCCTATAGTCATCATCTATTTTTATCTAAAGCATGTCCAATTTGGCTGGATTTAATGTGAAAAATAAATCAAATAAGCCAGCATAATTGATTTTGAGAGGGCTGGTTGCTTTGCTTTGTTTGTCTTCCTGGTGTCTCGTGATTGTTGTGTGGCTCTTCCTCACAGTGCCATGGGATTGTCTGCAGTTTGTGATTGTGGTATTTTCTGATCGTACTCACTATTTTTCTAACGCAACATCAATCTGAACCATAAATATTCCATATATCATGTCACCCATTGTAACATAATTTCATCAAAAATTAAAACACTTAATATTTATGAAAATGAAAGCAGAACTTGATCAATCAATATTTTTTTTCTATCAGAACTGGATTGGTTGAATGTCTGTCATAACCTCTAAACGATGTTATGTGACTTTTTTGTTACTGTAAAGGCGGCACCTCATGAATGCGTAATAAGGACTGGTCAACCTTTCACATAGGTAAAAGCTGAAAATGAGGCGTGGTTTTATTAAAAAGTAACTATCATATTGCCCCATTGCCTCAGATTAGACGCAAAACACGTTATTTAGTCCTTAAAACGCCAGCAAAATAACTGCATCTGAAAATGTCTATTTAACATAAGCATAGGGGCAAACATTGTGGACACAGATCAGACTGCTCCTACAGGAGCAGTATGATCTGGGTCCTACAGGAGCAGTCTGATCTGGGTCCACACTGTTTGTCTGTGAGGCTTCAAATATTTTAGTGGATGGCAAAAAACATACATTTTGTGATTATGTGCTTTAAGGGTTAATAAATGTGAGTTCAGTATGTATACGGTTAGGATTTTCATGAAATGCACGCTTGCTTGCGTGTCCCAAAAAGCTGATTAACTCTTTACCAAACTATAAATAAAAGGTGATTTCCCTTCCTTAGCAGATGAACTAGCCAAACCTAGCCCAGATATGAATATTAAATTGCCGCCTTTACAGTAAGCGAAAAGTCTATTAATACAATCATTTAGGCAAGACCTAGTTTGTAACTTAATTAAACTCCTGAAACATTTAGCAATGGAAGATTGGGTCAGTATATATACATGTACTTCAAACTGCTTTTATTGCCAAAGCAAACACAATGGATCCTAACCAGACTGCTCCAAAGATAAGTCTCATCTGGAAACATAATGTTTGCAAATAAGGCTTCTGAAGTACACCAGCAGATTAGAGCAAACATTTAGTCTGTTCTGAGTCTTAGAGGAGCGTAAAGTCAATTGTTAATTTGTCAGGACTGTAAGGTAGAATGGCAGAGAGACGTACGGACGGAATCAAGCAATTCTATAGTACTTAAAACTGACTTTGATTAGTAGGGTGCTAAAAAGGACTAGAAATTACCTGTCAATCCTCAGTACACCAAATTTAGACAATATGCATTACCCAGTACACCTTTTCCCAATCCCCAGTACCCTTTTTGAGACTAATTGATCATCAGTTTTGAGCCATATCTCCATCAAGTTTCATCCTACGAGGCTGAAATTTTCAGCATTGATATTTAAATGCCATTGCAAAAAATTGGTCGATTCAGAATTTTAATAGTTTGCTTTCTTTGTTCAATATTATTCTTTTTTGGGGATAGGTGTCTAAATTTTGATGTGAGCATGACTTTCATTTTGTGATTTTCACTATCAAGTTCAGTGTTTGATGCCAAATCATGCATACAATTTGCTAAATATCCATATAGTGATTCTAAATCGACACACGCCAAGTACCGAAAAAAGAATTATATAGGAGAAATTCCAGATTTCCTTACCTTCGTTGTGTGTTTTTTTCCTAATTCAGTGTAAACATCGGCTCATTTTGGAGCAATATCCTGTGTACGTTTCCACCCAGTGAATAATGATGTGTGGAAGTTGCTTATTTTACGCTGAGTGACAAGTCAATTACGTCAGATTATTGGGAGGGGGGGGGCAAATGCTATTCTGCACCCCCCCCCCTCCCTGTTCCTACGCCTATGACGGTATAACGTCGTCACGTAATATTAGTTACAAAATCAACGTCAATCTGTTCAAATTTCTGTATCTTTTCGACTAGTTTAAATACATTTGGCAAAACAAAAATGTTTTTGCTCGTCATATTTAGACCTTCACGGAAATCACATAATTACAAAACGACCAAGTTTATCCCGAAGGTCCATTTTCCTATGCCGCTGTTTATTATGACAGGTAGGTATGTAGTTTCAAAATGAATACACACATGTAAAATTATTAATACATCTGGATTTTCCAATTCGTTGGCTAAAATTAATTTTGTGTTTAAGAGTCAAATACTGCACCAGGGCCCGGAATAACAATGCCTCCTTAAAGTTAAGGAAGACTTATGTTAAGAACTCCTCACACATAAGCGAATCCGTTCGACGAAGCCTTGCGAATAGAGTAAATTGTAAATTTAAGCGAATTCGAAACGAAATTTTCGAAAATTTGTTACATAATCTTTAATTTTGGCGATATAGAACTATTTGTTGCGAATGGTTTACGAACACTAACTGTAACTCTCTAGAATGTGTTTGCTCACGCAAACAATATTTTGTGTCCATTAACGATAAGGAGGGATTAGATGCGATCCGTGGCGCAGAGATACGAACTTAAACGCAGCAGCGCGAATCTTCGCGAATGCCTTCGTATATTTCAGACAAGGCAATCCCACATCCGGTCAATACCAGACGAGCAACGCCTTGATTGCCCCCTCCCACACACACGCCACCACAGTACAGGGCAAAGGTCAGGTTTTTAATATATATATCTCCAGGCGAAGACAGCATAAAACATGAAATATATATTTAAAAAAAAATGGTCAACAAAATATGCACCGCCTTGTAACTGTCAGCAAAAGAAATACATGTACTTGAGAGCTTCAACAGGTCTCACTCTTAATTCTGATATGGCTTTGATCTCTAACTTAGTAGAAAAAAATGTTATGCATAGTTGGGCTAAAAGAGGACTAACCCGATTCAAAAATATCCCCTTGTGCTGGAGTGGGGCATGTGCCAGAGCACTAGAAAATCAGAAATACATCAGGTCCACGTTTACTCATGGGAGAGGTGGGGTAGTGGTTACGCATAAATAATGCATAATTAAGAACCATGATTACGGGCTTCCACCTGCTACGGTTTATCGGGAACAAGACTGATTTAGAGTCCAAACAAAAGACTTGAAATGCCCGGTATCGAGCTCGAGAACCCTGTTCTGCTGGGACTACACCACATATGTTGAGAGAGAGGGAGAGACAGACAGACATACAGACAAACAAATACATGTAGAGACTTAGATAGACAGACAGACAGACAGAGAAATGCAATAGACACACACAATGGCATTATCCTCATCTGAGGGTGTTTAACATGCGCGGATCCAGTCCCCCACCCGCTGTAAAATCACAACGCTATAGGGTTACCCGGAACCCCTAAAATTCACAAGGCTACCAAGCGAGCACTCAATGTTGGGCCATCAAATGACATTTCGATGGCGGGCCGATGATGGCCCGCTCATACCTCTCTCTCCTCATCAACTACAAAGTGACATTGGATCAAACACATCTTAGGAACGCTTCAATTCGCATCGGTTGGGATACGTATTGATTTGTATGTTAGCGTAAACCGTTCCTTTTCTGAACGTTATAATTCGTTTTCACGCGTCGGATTCAAATCGCTTCAATGCGCATATGTTTGCTATAGTTTACAAAACATCACAGAGATGCGTCTCTTGATCGTCATCTTTCGCTAGATATGCAAATTAGCTGACCACGATAAACAAATTTGCACACAGCTGCGATCTCTAACGTATGTTGACGAACGCTATACGAAGACTTACGATTGATGATCGTATTGAGGCGAATCGTTACGAATAACTGAGACGAACATTTATTCGTCACAAATTTTTAAACATGCTTACTATTTTCAGACGAACAACACTTATTGAACGATCACAGACGAATACAACCGCATCCATGCGAACATCACCACCGATTTAAAACGTACATCTACGAATGATAACGAATCGGACTGAAGTCCTATTCGTCAGTATGCACATGATGACGTTGGGTCGTTTTCGTCTAGGTGTGAGGAGGCCTTTAAGTGTTGATTTTTCGGGATACGAAAAATAACGTCTCAAGTTGATTAATATCAAAATACTTTCATTTTTCCGTAGATCACAATGATATCTTTGACTACAAGTACTACATCGATCCAGGCAATTTATTTAGCATTTAATAAAGCATGTTGAAATTATCAATACTTAGCTTCAGTCTTCCTTAACTTTAAGGAGGCATTGTAATTCCGGGCCCTTGAGCTTTTGTTTAGTTTTTCTTCTATTTCGGTTTTCCAATAGCTCTATACAGTTTCAAGCACAAAATTTAGTCTAAACAAAACTGGGTCAAACATTACAATGCTAGTCTATAACGTTAAGTATCACTTTAGTTAAGTATGCTATCTAAATGTTTAATTAATTGCCAGGCTATGTGCAGCGTATGGTCAAAGGTGACATTGTGATCTACAGATTATATGAAACATTTTTTATTTGAAGATGTTTGTAACGTTATTATTCGTATCATAATATTTTAAAATCAATACTTAGCCAAGGTAGTACATGTACTTAACTTTAAGGACGCATTGTAATTTTTGGCCCTGGTTTCCCGAAAAAAATATTATTTAAATGAAAGTGTTTTGTTAGAGGTAGATATATTTTGTTTTATTTTTGCAATAGTGGATATTACAAGATTATTTCATGTGAATATTTCATGTGAAATCTACAAACCAAGCAATAAGTATTGTTTTCATTTTTGATATGAAAGATGCACCAATTATCCGTTTTTACGTTCTCTGTGCATTTAAATGTACTCGAACCTCCATGTTAAACAATTGGGACATAATTCAGTACATGTAAAATAATTACTTACTGCCTTGTATTCCGGGCTGACTTTAACAAATACAATAATCACAGTCGTATACGGGATATCGTGTAGACTTTTTGGCTACAGTATAGCCTTCAAAATGGTGGACATGCGAAACGGGAAATCGTGAGTAACTTTTCATTCGCAAGATATACCAGGTTTACTTACACCCAGTGGCCAGTCATCAACGCAAACACTTTCAAAAAAAGATGGATTTCATGATTTACATATCGTTTTTGCGCAGTCAGGGCTGTCGAGCCAGAATTTGACAGAGAAAAGTGAGTGACTTGCATGGCCAAAGGGAAAAAAGTTCATTAAATCATGCTTTTCTCTACGGAGGAGAAGAGTGGCTCAGTGATAGAGTGCTTGACTCGAGACAGAGTGGTTGCGGGTTCGAGCCTCGCCGGAGTCGCTGCAGTGTGTCCTTGAGCAAGACACTTTAAGCCTTGCTCAGTACTGGTTCAATCCAGGAAGACCTATCATGGCATAATTGAAAAATTGTTGACTGGGACGTAAAGACTAAAATCAAACGGCTGGTATAGGCCATCTAATCCGGAATTGAAACACTTACAATCAGACAGATGTCCCCAAGTCAAAAGGCCCAGAGTTGGTAAAGCTAAAACTAATACCGGATAGCGAGCCCATTTCTAGAAGTAAACACAACGGACACAAAGCCCCCTTCACACTCAGGCGAATCGCACTACGTCCTGTAAATTTCTTTTAAATTCGATGAGCGTAGTGGAGACGTGGTCAAAGTTGGTGAAATATGTCATTTTCACGTCCATCCTACGTTGTTACTACGTCGCTTCGAGGTTCTCACTGCGTCTAACACGTTCACACTAGGTTCTTACTATGCGCCCATCACACGCGCACCAGGTCCATTAAGTTCTAACCACGTTCTCGCTACGTCAAAGAAGATCGCATCACGCGCTTGTCACGTTCACACTGCATCCTTCCAGTCCAGTGCTCTACCTCATTTAATTTTGAGGGAGCTTAGTGGCTCAGTGGTAGAGTGCTTGACTCGAGACCGAGGGGCCGCGGGTTCAAGCCTCACCGGCGTCACTATGTTGTCGTCCTTGAGCAAGACACATTTATTCTAGCTTAGTACTAACGTGACTGAGTGTGAAAGGAGTATTATGAAGCAGAGCTCCTAGACTAATGGCCGGAAATGGCCTTGTCTCCCCTAGGAAAATTTCGCAGATATATCTGATTTTGACAAACAATTTACGCTGCGTCGAATAAGATATGTTTGCACTCTGTACGCATGGGCACGGAATTACAATGCCTCTTTAAAGTTAAGGAAGACTTAAGTTAAGGATTGATATTTCAATATGCTATATTAGATGCTTTATAAATTGCTTGGACCAATGCAGTACTTGTGGTCAACGATATCATTGTGATTTACAGAAAAAATGAAACTATTTTGATTTAATCAGTTTGAAACGATATTTTTGCATACTGAAAAATCAATACTTAATTAAAGTCTTCCTTAACTTAAAGGAGGCATTGTAATTCCGGGCCCAGGGCGTTACCCTGTAAAAGTCTGTTTCTTGTGTTACCATGACTTCTCGTGCAAAATGTTGGAACACTCCATATAGACAGGACGACATTCAGTGACTTGAAGCTTATTTACCCTGGAGACCCATTTTGATGATGGTGCCAATGGGGACCTTCCTATTGGAGTCGGGGGAATGAGGGGATGGGAGGCGGGAGGCTTACCACTCATGGTGATCACTCATGGTGACCAATGGCAGGTCACAAAGAAGAACAATGCTCATCTCACAAAGGCAACCACGACCCACTTCAAGAGGATAGTCACTATTCATCTGACGGGGCACATGAGCGTGCCTCACATGGACGTACGATTGGCCTCACTACGGAGACGATCCGTATCATATAGACTATGACCTACCCACATGCATGACCGTCTTAACAGCGGTTGGCATCGCTCCTTCTCACAGAGGAGTCATCACCCACCTTACTTTGGTCACAACTTACATTAGTGCGTGATCAGAAAAACTGAGAGGGAGCACTATTTAGTGAAACATGGCCTTCCCAGTCGGGAGGAGCCACAATCTACCTAAATAAGGACTCCGTTTGTCCTCACTGGATACATACAACCAACCTCATAGGATGTCCACGACCCTATACCAGCTTCACGATGGACCATCACTAGCATCACAGGGGACAACGACCTTCACCACAGGCAACTACGACGGGGTTCATGGAAAGCTCAATCAACCAGCTTCACAGAGGAGCATGATCCACTCCACTAATAGGTCTCGCTTCAAACTTTTTAATTGCATTTATTATAGCGCTTACAGTTTGGTAGGAATAATCCATCATGTAATATTTGTGAAATCTCTTCAGTTATCCTGTAATTATATTAATTTCTGGATGATCTGGAGTCCAGCAATTTGAAAGGTCAATGGGCTCCTAACAAGTGAACTGTAAGCACTTTGATCTGCTTATACAGTACCAGAGCAGAATCGAAAACCCTTGATAATGGCAAAAATTCACAATGTTTCAGAGTAATATTTTAAGCAGTGTATATTTTGATACATGGGCTGATGTTTGATAATTATTTCTAAAATTTAACCCCCAAGGCACAATTAATTACTATTCGACCATATAAGAGACGACAAATATTGTAAAAACTTTTTTATTTTGGGTATAATAAGAAACTGAAACTTATTGCTCAACAAAATACTTTACTTTAAGGGCAATTTCGGAAAATTCCCATGCGCACCATTCTTGCGTCGAGAAACAAGAAAAGTTGTCTGGGTCCCGCACTTCCAACCATTTATGATTTCTGATCAATATAGTTTTCAGATACTCTTATGTCAGATTGATATTTCCAAATTTTCTTGACAGACGAAAGTAACTAAAATGTGTGTGAAATACCTATTGACACTTCATCAGAACTGATCGTCTCAGTACCAAATAAAGATAAGTAGAACAGGCGACATGAACAAAGTAAAACATTTCGAAGTTTTTACCCTGTATGCGAATACAAATTTGATCGATACTCGGATTGTTTGTCCTATATGTACTGTTATTAAAAGCTGTGAGCGACTTGGCATCGTGGCCTAGTGGTTAACGTGTCAGACGTTGGAACCAGAGGACCAGGGTCGATTCTCGGGTGGGCACTTATTACAAATTGTTTTTTTTTCTTTTTCTTTTTTCGCCTTGTAATTCAAAATTATACTTCATACAAGTAATATGGAATTAATATAAATGACAAAAACTACACTCCTTAAAGTTTTATATTGAATTAATCCTCAAATGTGTGGGGTGGGGTTAAATTTGGCCCTCCTGAAAGATAATTAGTCAGGTGACCCCCCCCCCCCCCATTTTTTTAAAAAATGTCAAATGATAGTCTATGAAATAAAAACAAAAAAAAGGATTTTTAATGTCACATTTTTTAATATATAATTCTCTCTAAAAATCGAAATCCTTTTTGTGGAGAATTACCAAAATTTATCATGCAGTATCTTGTCACAACTTAGGAAAACAAATAACTTTTCACATCCTAAGGTCATGAGCTATATTTAAAATTTATATTAAGAACTTGGGTCTGTTTGTTTTTTTCAAAAAAATGTAACTTGTTGAAAACTTCCATGTGTGATTATGAAAAATTTAAAGTGGTGACATATCCTTTTTATTGCATAAATTGAGAGTCCATACATAAAACAAACTGTATGCAAAAAGTTAAAAAGATTTTAATGTGAGAAGTATTACCCGCAAATGTCCTTATATAGTTGTAACTAGACAGTCAGCGTCTTAGAAGTAGAATTGTTTCAATCTGACGTCTATCTCCAGAAAGTAAGTAGCCTTCTAATTTGCATTGATCTGGCTGCTAATTGTTTGTTAAAACAGAATCTTCATTATCCTATATTGAAATAAAGCAGTGTATGGAACCACTAAAAATCTAATGGATAAGGTGATTCCTTGAATCATTTAGCTCAGTGAAAAGAGTTTAATATCCATCTGCTAAATGCCCATTACTGTAAGATCTCAGACCCCAGATGTTTAGATAAACCCATTAAATACTGCTGTAATTAACTAAGCAGATGATGAATCGATCTATGACAATTAAATAAGTACATAAAGAAATATTTATTTTTGATTTTAGTAAAATGTTTAAATCATGAACATACAATTTAAGACAATGAGATACATGAACAACATAATTTGTCCTGAAGTGTAAAATACTATAAGCCAATGTTTGACCACCTAATAAATGAAAGTCACTGTGACGTTTAATTCATGGTTCAGTGATTTTGCATATGTCTTCAAATTATAAGGTAAATTTCCCTCATACGTTGGACTTTTGAGTTAGTATGACCAGCGATTCTTCCCATAATATATATCCATATGTAGTTCATTTTGACCAATATTGTTTGGCTCATTCATTTTGCCTTTTATCTAAAAGGCAATGTGATACACGAACATCATGCCTTGATATTAGTGCCATTATGAACCAATGTTTGTACTCCCGATAAACCTAGTTTTCTTTGACCTACATTTCATGGTCCAATGAGTCCGCCTTATTATTTCAAAACAACATGGAATATACGATCATCATGCTTTAGAATAGTGAGTAAGTATGTACCCAGCATTTGTGACCTTTATTTTATTACTCGGTGATGCTGCCTTGTATATTTTTTGTAATAACATACTTGGGATATATGAAAATGATGACAATAAGTCATTCGAACCCAATAGTTGACCAAAAGAAATGAATGTCACTGTGGATATGAAAGTGATGCTTCGTGATCACCGTCTATCATCGAAACCGGAAATAGCGTACCACTGAATCGAAAGTAGAGAAAAACGGCATGGCAGGCGGTGAGTTTTTACCTTTATTTATGCTTTATTATTTGCTCCGGGGCAACCACTGACATCAATATTCATTGCCAAGGGATTCATTTCAATGTTGTGTATCTTTATTGTATTCTGTGTGTCGACATAGCTTTGTTTATACAAAGTTATCGCTGCTTGGTACTGGCTGGAAAGTGCTCCTGCCGTAAAAACAGCCTTTGAACTAACAAATACATGGTTTATCTTCGGGTAAGAAGTAAATTCCCTATTTCTACATGCAATTTGCACCATCTCAGTTTTATCTCTGGTCTTGGTTTGATTATTTTCAATTGGAATCGTTTGAAACAAAAAATACTGTGGTATACGGCGAATAGTTGTTGATGGCAAAACTTGTGTACTGCGATTAGTTAAAATCGTGTACCGCGAATAGTGGCAACGTTTTATGAGATTGACGCTTATTTCATGACTGACACTAGAAAAATAAACGAAACATTGTTTTTTAGCATTGGAGTTCCTATCAATTAATATTAAAAGCATGAGAATTAAAGAAGGGGCGCAGTTGCTTAGTGGTAGAGTGCTCGACTCGAGATCAAGGGGTCGCAGATTTGAGCCTCACCTGAGGCACTGTGTTGTTATCCTGAGCAAGACACTTATCATTTGTCTAGTGCTGGTTTAACGCAGGAAGACCCATCCCAGCATGACTGAAAATGTGTTGGCTGAGGCCTAAAGAAGAAGAAAAATACCCCCAATACACAAGGCTAAATGGATCAAAAGGGGGGGGGCTCTATCTGAGAGTATTGCCCATGTGGGTGCCACATAGGAATTTAAGCCCATGTAAAGCCCACATAGGGCACATATATTTGTTTACACCCACAAAACCAGAACCACTGCCGCTTGAGCCTTTGGATGATCCCAAAAATATAACCTCAACGCCCTCCATCAGCCTAGTACTGGTTACTGTCAGAGAGACTGACTAGAAATGTGATATTTCACCTGTAGTCAGATTAGCTATGACACTTTACAAAAAGCAGACAACAAAGAAGCTGATCAGACAAAGCAGAAGCGCAGGCTGATCTTCGCCTTTCTTGTTCACCCCCCCCCCCAAGACAGGGTTTCTCGCATCATGGACCATATAACCTGTATGTGTTGCCCATAATGATCCAAATGGGTCCCACATGCAACCAATATGGGTTTTCCCACATGGGTCCATGGACCACTGTTGCAAATACCTTATCAGTCCCTATGGGACACATATTATATCCCATCTTATTGAAAAAAAATGCTATTAACAGTCATGTTTAACCAGCATATTATCAAGGCAATTCACGTGCTATTGATTCACGGCTTTTGGACTTAACGAATACACATTCTGGGGATGTCACAAGAAGTGAGGTCAAGAAAAGTGGGGCTATATTAGATTTGGGTTGTCTGTCATTCCATCATTCCGTCTGTCATTCTGTCCATCTCTAATCATTTCGTTTCCACTCAATATCTTGAGAACAACTTTATAGAATTTAACCTAATTTTTTATGTGCATTGATATTGACTTTTGTTTCGACATGATCTAGATTGGGATTTTACACGTCATTTTTTGACATTTGTACCAGAGTTATGGCCCTTCATTTACGCCAGAATTTCGTTTCCGCTCACTACCATTAGAACAAATTGACAGATTTTCTCTAAATTTTATATATGCCTTCATATTGATAAGATCTAGGTTTATGACTTATTTGTAACAGAGTTATGGCCCCTGGTTCGTGTCAGAATTCCGTTTCCGCTCAGTATCTTTAGAACAAATGGACAAAATTTGACCAAACTTTATAAATGCATTTATATTGACAAGATCCGTGTCAATAGGATTTTTACCTGTAATCTTTCACAAAGGGGTACTTGCATCTGTGCCCACGCATTGATTTTCTTTAAACTTTGCATAATAATTACTCATTATATACAAACTATGAAAATGTATTGAATTAGATAAATAAGAATAAGGCTTGGGAAGCAACCCTGACGTGCTCCACCTTTGAGGTGGCACCTGTCTCTAACTTTCCATGTCCTAAATCTATAGTTTTGTTTATTTCTATGATTTGTCATCTAGATTGAATCCAAAATACCATAGGCATTATATAAATACCAGGGAACCATTTGGATAAATTATGGTTTCTGTTTTCTGAACAAGTGTTTATAAAAATTCAATATTTTTTTCAAAAATTTACAAAACATTCAACATTAAATTCCAAAGATAGATATGTTCTTTGTCAGGATATCATATCATTACAAAAACATGGAGGTTGTTTTTAAATCTACTTCCACTTTTCTTAAAGAAAGACATGTTCAGACAATTTCAAATGATTCAATGGCCGGAAATGCCAAAGGTCATGGCCCCATGCCATGGCACTATGGGGCCAAGACAATGTGTATCACTTCCTCAAGTCCTGCATGATATCTTTTAAGAAACATTATATCCTATCAATAAACGTGTGAAAACAAGAAGACCAAGTACTTCCCTTTACATCCCAACTGAACAAGAGTAACCACATTTTGGTGCCGTGACCAGGATTAAGTGTAACAGAGTCATATCAAAGGTAACATAGAACAGTGTTCTACATGAATAAGTGAGGTCGAGAAACGAAACTGTATGCCTGGAATATACAGCCAGCCAAAGAATAAATGTTGCCATTTGACGGAAATCAGCATCAGTTTTACAAAACAGAATAAACAGAGAAGATTTAAGCATTATTTTAGCAATACCTTTAAAGCCAAGAGTTCTCTGTGACCAAAATGGTTAATTTTAACAAATAGGTTTGACAGGGGGTTATCCTTGTGAACTAGGTTTATTAATGAGGCTTACAATTATAAAACCATAGATATAAGGTTCTTCTCCTGTATGAACTGACTTGTCATAAGGTTTCTCTTCTGTATGAATTAAAATTCTTAATAATTTTATATATTAAGTTTAACATTGGTTAGATGTAGTTTTAACGTTCGAAACTAGATGTGGTAAGTCCGGTGTCACCATATTGTATCGTTTTGGGTAATATTATTGTGCAAGCACTTCATTAAATAAGAATCATGGCACTTAATATCAAAGAATATTGTTTATTTTATTTTCCAATCAGTAATAGGGAAAAACACTGAACATATCAACTTCTACCAATAAACGTACTAGCATGGTGATTCAAAACTAAGCAAGTATTCAAGTATGTTTTACACTGAAACATGATTATTGTATTTTTTACATTTCAATGCATTAGGGCCATGTGTTTACATCAAGTTGAAAAAATATGTTACCGGTCCTTAAATTTCATGAAATTTGGTCTACATATTTTTAACATATATGGAAAGTTTATGTGTTGAAATGGTATCTTGACAAAGACCACATCGTGTAAAAATTTTAATTCCAAATTTGACTGAATACAAAATATACAGTTGAAAATTAGGGTACCATCTCATAAAAATGACTGCCCACCTGTTATCCTAATACATACAAAGCCATTTATAGTATCAGCGAACTTATCTATGATATAGTTATTTAATAAAACATTTCTGCGCCCGTTAAATGATATGTCAATTATTTTAGAAATGATTATAACTGGATACCATAAGGTATTGTAGTGATATCATACATGACGTCATAAATTAGCAATGGAATTGCATAAAAGCTCAAATGTGCCATAAATATAAAAGTCATACCTCAGACAATTAATAAACATAATATTATCAAATTCCAAGCGTGGGCAGACTCCCATGTTAATTTCCCATACCATGCAAGAGCCCCTTTGTAACAAAGCTATGGCCCTTGATTGGCAACAGAATTTGTTTCTGCTCAATATCTTGAGGACAAATGAACAGAGTTTCACCAAATTTTGTAAATGTATTAAATTTATAAGATATATGTTGGAATTGCTATCTTCCATATTTTGCTTTTTTGTAACAGAGTTATAGCCCTTGATTGATGTCAGAATTTTGTTTCTGCTCAATATCTTAAGAACTTGGCCTATTTACAGCATAAAAAGCGCTGCAGTGGGGCTATAGTCAGATTCTCTAACAATTCTATTTACTCTGGAACTGTCGTTTTTAAAACCTATGCATCTTTCATGATTTTGTGTGCCGTTATTATACTAGAGAAATTCAATTTTTCTAATCGTTTCCCCAAAGCTTTCAATCAACAATATGAATTTATGCAATACTAGCGGTCAAACATTTATTAACATTTGCTAGACCCCTCGGGTGCTGTTAAAACACCAGTCAGGCTCGGGGTACAACACCACTGTCTGTCTCATCTCGATTATTTTATTTTATTGTTTTATTTCCTTTTTATTGATAATAAAAAAAACTGTAGCTTCTCATCTTCTATCAAAGGGAACAATCCAAATATCTACTCGTTAAGCAGTGTCAAATAAGTAGGTTAAATATAGCAAAAACAGAGTAAATATATGTTACCCTGCCACTATTTTTGGGCCTGAAAGTGTTATCCGCTTTATAAATCTGCTGCTATATTCAAATGTACTGCAGACATTATTTTCATGAAAGCAAACACTTTGAACCCTGATCAGACTGCTCCTAAGGGATCAGTCTAATCTGGGACCGTATTGTTTGCAATATAGGCTACCTAAAAAAAGAGCACATGAAAGAGCAGACAAAAATTGGCTAGTGATAATTGTCAAAAATACAACATAAATTCAATACGAAAAAATAACCACAAAAGTTGCTTACGTTGTACCCCTCAAGACAGATGCATACCTTTAATCTAGATGATAGAAATGTAAATGGACAAACAGACGGACAGACGACAACTACACCAGCTCATGCATCAGGTTATATCATGTTATGCATTGGATATTTTACATGTTAGAAAGGAAGCCTATAGCATTTGCTTCCATAATTTGATAGATTGCCTTCTTTTGGCAGACAGTCTGTTTTATCGTTAAACCGATCATATTTTGCACTAGTTCATTTATAAGAAAATACCCCAAAATAGCAGTTTTACTTCATAGTGGGTAACAAACTCATAACTATTCGCAGTACACATTTTTCTTATGAATTTGCTATCTGCAGTACACATCCGCACCTATTCGCGGTACACAATGGGATTTAAATATTAGCCCATAATTGGCTTAATTTATAGATTCTAACTTAAACGCTTGCAAATACGTTTGTTTTCTGTAATTTCACTTGCTTTCCATTGGAAAAATCGACAAAATTGACATACTATCCTCGAATAAAGCGAAAGTATATGTCAAAATGAAGTGTGTTTTCGGTACCAGCTTTCGGATTGATGATCCATTCCAGCCTTCAAATTCATTAATGAACAAATACAACTACTTACGGCTCAAGCTTAATATATCCACTATTTATGTATTGCAAATGTTTTGCAAAACTTTAGCGATTTTATAATGAAATGTGCTATTTTTGAAGAGCACTCATCCTCGTGTGTTGTTTACTTTCGATTCAGTGGTACGCTATTTCCGGTTTCGATGATAGACGGTGGTGATATTGAATCAGTGTGATCCAGCATTTAACCCTAGAATAAAAGTAGGTGATTGCGCCCTATAAACTTGCGTACAGTGATTTATCTTATATTTTCAAAACCATATGATAATATGAACATCATACTCTAAATCATGCATCAGTAAAGCCATAGCCTTGACCCAAAGGCACCACACTATAGATCACTGAGCACGCGATTCCTTTTTGTGGCATTGACAAACTTACACAGTCGAGCAACAATTTCATATGACAGCTCTTATTCGTCTCCCTTTACAGTTGTGAGACATGTTTTTTCTTCCGCCAACATACTGACAAAATATTGCAGATGTATTGCAGATGCTTATTGCAACCGTAACGGTCAACATGTTAACACTAAGCGTTTAATTTGCATCCTTTACTGTGCACGTGTTAACACTAAGCGTTGCATTAATTTTGCAACCGTTATCTGTGAAGCGTAGCGTTGCGCCCATTACCTATTAACGTGGTAACACTAAGTGTTGCATTTGCAATCCGTTACTGTCAGTGTCTTAACACTAAGCGTTGTATTTGTAACCAAAACTGTCAACGCTTCAGCACTAGGCGTTGTATTCGCAACCATTACCTGTCCCTGGCAACGTTGTTTCACTAAGCGTCGCTATCGCAACCGTTACTTTCAACTTGTTAGCACTAAGTGTGTCTTGAACCACATCTGAACTAATGGTGAGGTTGGCACGCCACGAAACCGGTTTAAGCCTTGCAAGGCGGTGCTTCTATTGTGGATAATTTATGTTATTTCCCATTGGTATCCTAGGTGAGGTGTGGTGCTTGATTATATCGATTCCTGATTTTTGCCCTTTTTTGCTACCTTGCTATTGCAATCGTTACAGTGAACACCATATTACAAAGCGTTGTACTTGCAAACTGTTTTTAATATGTTTACACTAAAAGTTAAATTGCAACCATTAGTGTCTACACGATATGACTGAGTATGGTACTTGCAACTATGATATTCAATATTTGCGTCCGTTACTGCCAACATGTTATCACTAAGCATTGCTATCATGCTAAAATACCAGACCATGAAACCTTGGTCATGCTGACCTTCACTTTATGGTTCCTAAGTCAATGCCACAATGCAGAGTCATGTCTAGCATATAATATGCATTAGGTGTTCCATTTACAAGGGGGAAAAGCAGAAGAACGCACTTTTTTAATGTGTCTTAGGTTTTGACCTTAGCACCACCCTGGTGCACGAAATCTTTTAGATTTGAAGTCGTTGGAGAAAACACTCAATTTATAGTTCCTATTGATCATAAAAGAGCGGAGTATGATCAGGAATGCCACAATCACATACTACAGACGGAACCATGGCACCATGAGGAAGAGTCAAAGAACAATAACAGCGACATGACATTCAGAGCATCAGAACACAACAAAACTATAGCAACCAGCTCTCTCTTCCTGGCCAGACAATTGCAAAACTAAAAAAGACACAAAGTACTGCAAAACAAAACAAGGACGCAACACAAATAAACCCCACAAACAATGGCTGCAAAACATAAAATAAATAATCAGCAGCATAACCACCAGCTGAGTATGGACAAAAGCCGAAGCTACTGGGGGTGTAAATAAATTCACTGACCATATCTTGACCCTAGATTCTGCAGTCGTGAAAACATACACAGATAAACGAAGTAACACATATGAATACAATAATGCAATTAAAGAAAAACAACCAACCCATTTGGCTAAAATTGATTCAAATACTATAAATAACATAAATTACTGATTCACGACGGAACAGTCAATAGCTATATACCAATTGGCATAAAAGCTAGGGTACAATCAATAAAGAATAACAGTTAAAATTTTCGGTTGTTCATATTAAAGCAAGAAAGGTGGCAAAGATCAGGAATCGATACAATCAAGTACCACACCTGACCCAGGATACCATATGGGAAAGTGACAGAAACACAATTAAACATCAGAAACGAGAGCCAAGAGGTCAGATCTTTCCCAGCAGGTGACCATAAGGCAGCAATGAACAGATGCGAAAGCATGACAAAAGACATAAGACATCAATAACACAAATGATCCACAAAAGAAATACCGCCTTGGAACGGTCAGTAAATACATTTTACTGGAGGGCTTAAACCGGTTTCATGGCGCGACAACCTCACCCTAAGTTCAGAAGTGGATCAAGACACATGGGTGTTTTGTTTGCATGAAATCAAATTACCACTGCAAAAGTTCAATACCAAGTTGAGTAAAATCAAATTCAAACAACCAATAAAAGTTATATAATAAACCAAGTCAAGTCAAGCAATGAATACAAATGCATAGCATAATCTCAAGAAGAATATTTGTATGACAAACAGCTGATAAAACCATGTGTTGCTCATTTAACAAGAACAGATACAAGATAACCACTAAACTTGGAACACATTAAATTAATGCAGCATTACAAGTTTCATAATACTAAAGTAACACATTCTACCACCATATTGGACAAAAAGAATAAAACAATATCGCTCCCAAACACTTTGATGAGGGCCTGAAAAATGTCACTCCTGGTCCCTTGATACCAGCCTGATGGCATGTCACTCCAGGTCTTAAAGCACCAGGGTTGATAATTTCACTCCTGGTCCTTTGTACCTAGCTTGACTTAAAATTGGGGCAATATCATACATTAGCAAGTACCATTCAACTGCAGAAGAGGTCTTACTGCACATCTCCAAAACAATTCTACACTCAATATTCTAGCCACTGTAATCTTGGAAGTACATATATAAACTCACCCCTTCAGTAAAAAAAGATATTATTTAAAGCAAACAGAACTAGTATATATAAACATCACTGTCAGTATTAAACAAATAGACCACTCAATACTTAATTTCTGAGACTCATGTCACTGCTGAAAAGGGGCCAATAGCCGGGATGTGACAAAGCTGCCTGAGAAATCGGATGACATATAAGAAATAATATAATTAGACCAAAAACAAAATATAATCTAGTACCTCAGCAACTGTACCTCGCAGTTTGACGAGGAAAATAGCATGATATGAACACGATACTGTTGAATTCCGTAAAATAGACAATGACAAATTTGAAAAGGACTTGCTTTACAAACATATAGATCCAATATATGCTACAAAAAATAAAACATACCTATTATTTACGTTTTGAAATTCACCGGAAATACGAAAACGAGAGTAGATTTTTCAAAAAAAATCAATGAAGAAAAACCGAAAGAATCTGAAATGGTCCGAAACGCATAATAAGAAATTAACGAAATTATTAATTACGAAAATACGCTTGTAATAATCTGAAAATATGGTGGATGATACTTTTGGGAGCCGAAAATGAATTTACAGTAAAAAATTAGACCAACATTTGGGAAAGTTTAAGAATTTCTAAGATTTTGAAAAAGCAAAGAAGGTGCCTGAAAAAAAACGAAACGTAAGAAAGATGCACTTACATTATCTTGTCCCGCTCCATAGATTCATCCTCGTTCGCCATTGATGGAATTCTACTTACCTTTAGTCTAGGTCTGTAGATCTCCAAAGGACACGTCCGCACGGTATATCTGTAGCAAGGGTAAGAGGTAGATTTCTGTCTTCCACGCATCAAGTCCATGCTGCACGCATCAGTGGTTGACTACATCATCCAAGTACAAGTACTGCTCAAAGGTATGACAGTCGACGGGTGCAACCATTTGTTGAAATAAATTGCCACCGTACCACTCTTAAAATCTTAATATGAGGCTCTCCGCATGCGCTATGCCACTTAATAAGTTTTTGAATTCTCAGAGGATTAGTAGTACTGATAGGAATTCTGTGTTTTACAAGGAGTAGTACCGAATTGATTTGTATTTAGGGTAAACATCACATCAGAAACATTTTTGGATTAGTTTATGAATAAATTGGCCATGGCTTTAATTTGTCTTTGATAATAGTAAGAAAGAGGGCAAAGATCACAAAAAGTGACTATGACAATGGCACAAAATGTGCATATTCTAACATATTCATACATTTGGTCTGCCAAAAAACGCATTGGCTTGAGCATTTAATGAAAATCTTGGTAATTGGACTGAATACAAACCCTATAGAATAGCGAGGCAGTTTAGAAAAAAGCCGCATGCTAAAACGTACTTCTGTCATCTAGCAGGGGCGGGCAAATGCCTATGGCTTGGTGTATCCCACATTCAGATTCGGGTTAAACACCTTACTCGAAAGGTGCATCTTGTTGCATTTGCATTTACAAATAAAGATACAATTGTGGTGTCCAGCCCCATTTATACAGCTTGAGCAGTGTGACTATGTGCTCATTTGTGTAGGCTACATGCTATTAATAATAACAGAATGTCTTGTAAACATGCAGGAGAATGCACGGTCACCACCGAGGATTCTCATGGTTACACTGTATTTATTTTAGCTACTGCATATGCAGAGATCAATGAACAGCACGTTGGCTGTTTTATGTTGTTTTTGTTTTTTTGTTGTTGCGATTGCTTTTGTTGTGATGTTTGCTGTTGTGGTTGTTAAAATCACTCTTATTTCTAATTACTTTTGCATGACTTTCCTTGTTTATTCCAGGTTTGACTGAATCTATAGGAAATCGCAATGGCACCTGTGTTACCAGCCCTGCAGCCAGCACTAAAAGTGAGAGGACATTCTTATTCCCCCCCCCCCCTAAAAAAAAAAAAAAAAAAAAAAAATGGCATTAATAGTGAGTCCATTATTAGAAGTTGAAGCTCGCCCTTTATCTGACCTCTTTCAATATAATGGAAAATGTTCCCGCTTAAACTGAAAAGCTCTTATTTCAACGTGGAATTTTCTTTGAAGCAGCCATGACTAGTTTTTATTTCAATATACATTCACAAAATACTGATTATTCAAAAACAAATTTGCTCCACTGCACCCACACTGTAATGCCCCTATTTCACACAGACGACGAATCCCACGAATCAAGAATAATAAAATAATAGGTTTTGTGAAGAAGTGTAGGTTTTTGCAACCGATTCGTGATGTTCTACATTTCAGTAACGAAACAAGTAAGTTCAAACATGTTCAAACGCCTTACATGTTTGCGCTCCTGCAAATAAAAAAAATATCTAATGTTAAAAAGATCGCCTATTGGAAAACCCTATAACTGGTTGCTAAACTTTGTTTCTCGCAAAAAGGCAAAATTGTGGGGGTAGGTGAATGCGAAATCAGCCCGATTTTCACAAATGAAAATGTGTATAGATATCTGTTGAATTTTTTGTTGGCGAGTTTTTAAGACAATTTTAGGCGGGTTTACTTAATGTTTTTTCTACAATAACCAAGATAGACCATATCCCTTATTTAGCTAAGGCCAGCTGTTATTTAACGTGCATAAAACACACACACGCACGCACGCACGCATGCACGCACGCACGCACACCTCTGCAGAAAACCATGCAGACTGACAGACACACAGATGTGTGTGCGTGTGTGTGTGTGTGAGTTTGTGCGTGCGTGCGTGCGTGTGTGTGTGTGTGTGTGTGTGTGTGTGTGTGTTTTAATGCATGTTCTGTTTATGCACGTTAAAATGACTCGAAAATAACCATTTGGCGAGGATATAAATTCAACGAATTTGCCTTGTTTGACTTCTGTTTTGGCAGGCGACACATCCGATTCGCAGAATTCTAGTTCATAAAAATTGCCTTTATAAGATGATTCTAATAGCTGGCATTATGAGGCATTTACAGTGGTTCTCCACAATGTTTGTTTATGGTTAAAAACGCATGCTTGATTACTAAAAACTTCTTGTTGCTAGTACCGTAGAGTGCTGATCCAGGTCACCAGGCTTTTGAACAAGTGCAGATATGACATATATTTCATGAAAATAAGCTTAGGTTACTCACTGAAACTATCTCATTGACTCTTGCCAAAAACAAGATTTTATGAAGAAAATATAGTAACCAGATGTAAAATTTGATAGCTCTTACTTTTTGAACAGTCTAAGAAACTTCATGGTATTTTTGCATTAATAAGATGATGTTGTCTCTATGATTGGGAATTTAGGTCCACCCAAACAGCAACAACACTGATTGCTTGGTAAGCTGCATAACATAAAATGAACAGTTAAGACCATGATCATAAGCAAAGCATAAAATGAACAGTTAATACCCTGATCTTAAGCAAAGGGGGATAATTGCATTTCATATGTAAAATGGGGTCATATGCTTTGTAAGGGCCTTTTTATAATGTTTGGGAGTTTATTTGCAATGCTTGCAGCAAGACATGTTTCTTTTTGAAATCAAGAAGATAACAGAACTGCGAACAATAGCAGCAACTAAAGCTATGCCTGATTTACAACTTTTTAGACTTCTACGTTAGGTTGGCTTCTGTTTTAGAGACATATACTAAAGTTCATATAAACAGAAGGCATTTGTTGTTGTTTTTTCAAATTAAGCTGATGTTTTGTTACTGTAAGAGGACCATAATACTTGGTAACAGCCCATTTTCAAGCTTCAAAACAAAAACAGTAAATGAGTATGGTCAGGAAATACCACAATCACCAACTGCAGACAACCCCGTGGCACCGTGAGGAAGAGCCGCTCAACCATCACGAGACACCAGGAAGACAAATTAAGCAAATCAATCAGCTCTCTCTTCCCCATCAAGAAGATTGCAATACCAAAATGGACACAAAGCAACGCACAACAAAACACAGAACAACCACAAACTACACTTATTTAAGGCACCAGGGGATAGTTTAGGATTTGATAATTGACACTTTTAAGATATTATGGTAGAGGGTTAACAGGATCTATTTTGCGATTAAAAGTGTGGTACTTGAATAAATTTGACATACAACACGTGTAGGGTGTGTGCTTCTACAAGTTGGAATGAAATACGAAGTCACTGCTTCCTATTGTATAGCTTTGCTTCAGGTTATGTCCCTTACCTCGGCTGAAGCTGTCAGCCGGTTTGAAAAGTGTCCAGTTTTCACAGAGATTTCGCATAAAAACTTATTTGGTTATTGAGTTATCTCGCATAATTTTTGGATATTGTGCAGTGTTGACCTAGAGATTGAAACTGATAGGTGACAGGGTCCACTACGGGCAGGTACTTCAGGGTTTCCAGGTAACATGTGGTTGGGTGCGTGTTTTCCGCCATAGAAAAATAGTGGGTGGGAGAATAGTATCCGTTCCTGCCTAGTATTGTACTTAAGGTGTTTTATTTTTATAATGACAGTTGGGGAGCAACTCAAGGTAGCAATTGAATCGGTGTGCCCTTTTGTTGAGAAGTTATTATTTTTTTAAAAGTATGCAGCCGGCCGAAAAGTGCTCATCATAACTGTCCTCAGCGTGATGTACACTGTGAATTGAGAAATTATCGCGAAGATTTTATTTGCAAAGTTTCACGAAAATAAAACCTCGCTTAATGGCGAAATCTGATGTAGGTAAATCATGCTTCAGTCGAGCGATTTTTTTAATGTCGTAAATATGTCTGTTAACGCTTTTCGCGAAATAAAATTCTCGCCAATGTTTTTGAATTCACAATATTCGACTTTCAGGCTCTCAGAAATGTAATACTTTGGTCAGCACATGGAATTTAGGTACTTATCGTATACATGTATGTTCAAATGTCGCTTATAAACGTCTATGCTGGCCTTTATCTAGTAAAGATAAATATCTAAATTTTTGTCTGAGCCTCCATCTACACCGAATTTGTGTTGAACCTTCGCTGCTCTCTGATGATATTTATACTGATAGATCGTGCATTGGCACGTTTACATAATAACAAAGTATATAATAACTGAGCCTCGACATCTGATTTCCAACGATGTGGCATTTTGACAAGTGTAGACTAAGACGATCATGTGCAGCCACCTTTGAAGCTTAGTAAGTCCAAATGATGTTCGGTCAGTAGCTTAACAGTCATAGAATATCCAAGCGACTAGCAATGGCTCTGATCAGACTGCTCGTATGCGTAGGCTGGTCTGAGCCTTTGCTGGTCGCACATACGACATTGTTGGAAATCTCATGTCGCGGCTCATTAATTTATAGCTTCTGTTGTTATATTCCACAGATGGCCTACCTGAAGTTACCATTTGTTAGACGCTTGGTGATTCTTGTATTATGCGATGTTCTATGTTTTAAACTTGTGGGACTCCCGTATGAAGCTGGTACTAATATTGAACCAGAACATGGAAAGGATGTAGACATTGACAAAAATGTTCTCGAACAAGTCTTGGAGGGTACATGGAATGTCAAAGTATGCGGTAGCCTTGCCAAGTGTCCAGATACGACTTTACTTATATATTATAGGAAACTCTGTTTTCCACCAGCACCTCCGGGAAAGGAATACCATTGTGGATTTGATCCAGATGCAAATCGATTCGTGGACTTTTATAGACGACCATTTATGTGCCCTGCAGGTAATATTAGAGCTCTGTATAAGAGTTAAGGAAAAAGTAGGTTTTTCATTTCCCAGTTACCGCATCCAAAAAATGTTTATGACAGTCGCAAAATAATAATTATGCTTATCGCATAATTATTAAAGGTGTAAAATCGCGGAAAATGCAAAACTATCAAAAACCTAGGCAAAAAACAACAACAATTTTTTGTCGCTTTTCCATGGGTAGTAACCAGTACTGGGCCAGGAGGGTTTATTGTTGTGTGTGTATTTTATGACGGGAACTCCCGAAGGCTCAACCGAAAGTGGTTAACAAGACATAGATTCATGGGATATTGTGACGCCCCCTACCCCAGAAGCTGATATTCACCAGTCCCAGGGCAAGGTTTCGCCTCAGTATTCTGCATAATGATTTTTATTAATTTTATAAGACTAATTAATCGGGGCCCCTTGTTTCCCCACTCATGTAAGTGGGGTCCCTGGGGGGTCCAATTTAATGCTATCTTAACACTTAAACTAATGTTATATATATATCATTTCTGGGCTCTGCGTCTGGGCTGAGGGGTTAACTTGGCTCGGGCATAGAGTCCAGAGGTGAAAGCTCCAGATTTTTGTTTTAGGACAAATTTTGTGCTGCTGTTGAAGGGCTATTTATTGAGTTTTGTAAAAAGTTTAGGTACAGAAGTCTTAAAAGTGAATTATAATTTTATTTTTGTGGTTTTTGCCCATATTTGACGTATATATTTTAAAATTGTTTTGCATATTTATTTTGAAGGGTCATTTTCTGAGATGGGGATATTGTGAGTGTTATTTCCTGTCTGTATGAGTGTTGAGTTTATTGTTATGTTGGGGTCTATCCTGTACAGTGTTGTGATTAGTTCCGTGCGTTCAACATTATGAGCCTTACAGTTTTCGAATATGTGTTTAAATGTATTTGGGCCTAGCCAACAATCTGCACAGCTGGAGATTTCTGCAATGCAATTTATTTTCTTTATCTTATGAGTGCATTTAAAGATTGTAATTTTATCTTTATAGCTGGTGTATTGAGATAGATTTCTCCATATTAAATTCCAATCAGATGTGGGGTATTTTAGGGATATAGTTGTTGTGTTGTTTATACTGTCAACCGTCATGTATATGTTTTTCAGGTTTGAAGTTTTCTAGATGGGCTCATTTAGTCTATATTTTAAGATGGTTCTTTTGATGTATTCCTTTCATGAAAGTTTTCTATATTGTGTATGTAGTTATTTGAAGCACAATTTGGGCAGTAAAATCTTAAGTTAAGTCCAAACCAGTAAATGTAGAGAGCTGCCCATGGTTGATTTAAGTTTCCTTCAATCTTCCGTAGTGTTTGTATTGTTATGGATTCTTGTTTGTGCGTTATTGATGGTACACTTTGTCCCCCCTTTTTAATGTCTTGATACATGATGTCTCTTTTTATTTTGTCTGTCCCATTCCAGAGAAATTGAAATGTTATTGAGTTGTTCATTTTTGTGTAATTTTGTGGTATTCAATAAAGAGCCTAGTGTATTTAAATAAGCTAAAAATATAAGTTTTCAATCTTATAATTCTTCCAAGTATGTTAAAGTGATGTTTGTTCCATTTATGTGTTCTTTGTTTTATTTTTTTGTATTTTGGGTTCATAGTTTTCCTTAGTTTCATTTTCCCCATATATTATGTCATAAACTTTTATGTTTGTTTTAAATAATGTGTCTGATATTTGCATTTTTAGTTGGTCCCAATTGCCAAAAGCTAGGATTTCTGTTTTGTCATTGTTTATTTTAGATCCTGAGTTTTTGCTGTAATCTTTTGTTTCCTCTTAAAGTTTATTGTATGAGTTAGTGTTTTTAATCATAACTATGGTGTCATCTGCATGTTGTAAAGATTTAGTATGTTTATGTAGATTTGGAAGTTTAATACCTTGAATGAGGGTGTTTGCATTAATTTTAAAAAAATAGGGGTTCAAGACCTAGAGCATACAGGAACATAGAGAGTGAGCATCCTTGTCTTACTGATCTTAGTATTTTAAAGTTAGGTGTAAAGGTTCCATTTACTAGGACTTTTGATTCTATATAAGTGTAGATTATATTGAACCAGTTGATAAAATTTAATGGAAAATTAAATTTTTTAAGTACAATTTTAAGAAAGTTATGTTCAATTCTGTCAAAGGCTTTTTCCTGATCAAGTGATATGATAGCATAGTTTTGATCATTTTGATCTATATAATGCATGATTGATTTTAGATTTTGGGCATTATTTATGATTGTTTTATTGGGTCCACAGCTTTGAAAATCATTTATCATATGTGTTATATTGTTTTTAAGTCTCATTGTGAGTATTTTAGTGAAGATTTTATAGTCTATATTTAGTAGTGATATGGGTCTCAAATTTTTTATTTCATCTGGGCTGCCTTTGTTTTTAAAGATTAAGGTTATTATGCCTTGTTTAAAACTTTTTGGTATATTATCTTGAAAGAAGAAATTGTTATATAGTTCTGCTAATACGGGTGTCAGAAGTGGTCTAAAGTTTTGGTAAAATTCTGCCGTGATTCCATAGATTCCTGGGGATCTGTTAAATTTAGGGATTTCATTCCTTCATCTACTTCTTTATCTTTTTTACGGGGTCCTATCTTTTCTTTTTGGTCTTCATTTAAGGTTGGGGGATTAAAATTTTCAAGATATTTTATTATATTATTGTCGGGGATGTTTTGTGAGGTATAAAGGTCTTGGTAGACTTTTTGTATTTCATTTAATATGTCTTGTTCTCCAGTGTATTCTATGTTGTTGCTTTTTTATTTTGAAAATGAACTTGGATATGCCTTTATGAAATTCTTCTTTTCTATCTTGTCGATTTGTTTCCCTTTTGAGTAAATTTTGTTCAGATATTGTTTTTAACTCTTATTAGATTCCCTAAGTTTTGAATATTTTTAAATTCTATTTCCTTTTCTTTTATGTTTTCTAAAATTTCATCTGGTAAGTTTTGATTTTTAGGGTTTCACAAATTTCAAATTCCATTTTCCTTCTTGCTGCAAGAGTGCTGCCTATGTTTTGTGAAGTTTTCTGTACTTTCTTTTTTAAAGTTTTCCCAGTTTTCATGTGGTTTGTATATACTTTTAGTTTCATTATATTCTGTAATGAGTGTGATGATTTCACTTTTATAATGTTCATTTGTAAATAAAGTGTTGTTTAATTACCAGTAGTATCTTCCCCAAGGTTTAAATTTATCGAGGTTGATTTCTAAAAGTACTAGTTTATGGTCAAAAATGCTATTTTGATGTTAAATTTTTAGTATCTTGGGATAGTATATTTGGTATACATAAATTCTATCAATTTGGTTGCTCGGATGGGTGAAATTCGTTTGATTATTAATGCTATTATATGTATCTATTAGGTTTGAGTATAGAAGATATTAATGCATAGAATATCATTACTGGTCCCTATATTATTGCCCCCACTGTTCGTTGGGGATTTTGTGTTGCGTCTTTATTCGTGTCCTTTCTAGTTTTTGCTATATCCCGCTTGGGAAGAGAGAGCTGGTAGATTTATGAAAGTCATGTTTCTGTTATTGTTCTTTGTGGCTCTTTTTCTCAGTGCCGTGAGTTTGTCTGTTGTATGTGATTGTTGCATTTTCTTGTCATAATCACTACTTATAGACATATATCACAAACCTAACACAGTCCGTTCAAGTTGTCCTGGGGCTGTATGTAACGTACCAATGAATTGTAAATAAATACAAAACACCAATTATTCAAATGGTTAAGTTACCGCTAAATTTAAAATTCAAATGACTTTGTTACATGTTATAAAAAGTCATCTCTGTTCACATTTATTTGCTAAACAATTGAAGGCAAAAGAAATGTATTACCTTCTAAGACGAAAACGAAGATTGAGGGGTGATATGAAGTTTTTCTTGATACCTTTTTTCAGGTACATATGGATCACCAAGGGTACACAAAGGAAATCGGGTTGAGATGGTATGTAGATATTGTCCCCAGGACAGGTTCAACCCTATAGATAGGTATTCCCCTGACTCGATGGATGAATGTCGCAGTCACTATCACAAACCAGTGACTGAAGCCATGCATGTGATACTTTACCGGCCTGGCAACAGGACGGACCCAGCTATGTACTATTGTGATTATCGGAATAAATGGGTATCGGAAGAGAAGAAGATGTTCTGTCAGCATAGCTACTATCCGTGCAGATGTATCAATGTAGGCGATATGTGCTTTGCCAAAGATCTTTTGCCAGGTACCACTGAGTGCGGAAGTACATGGGCCTCGACGTGACTAAAGCTGTCATCGGGGTTTCGACAGAACCAGGGGCTCAAACCAGTCTCCTCAGCTACAGAGACTAGCTAGAAAATTGAAATGTTGCCTGCATCAAGTTTAGATATGATACTTTCCAAACAAAGCAACTAACAAAAGCACTGATTAGACTGCGCGGACGCGTGGGTTGGTCTGCGCCTTTGTTGTTTGTAGACCCTAAAGACAGTTTTTTCGCATCAAGGCCCGCATTGTAAAGCCACGGTAATATCGAGAATACCTAGTTGTGAAGCCCAACAAAGCCTTCAAGCATCATAGGCATCGGCCCAGTCTGACTTGAGCATTTATTGTGTCTTTAATGCTCAGATAATTGTACTAGCTTTCATCCAGCATAAAACATAGAATCTAATCAGAATGGAACAAGAAAAAGTAATAACATGTTATTGCATGTTATATTAAGGCGTTGCCACATGTTATTTAAAGTTATAAGTGTTTTTGTTCATACTGTTTTGATACAAACTCTGGTTTCATAGAAGTTTTCAGCATGACACACCTCTACCAAATTGCTCAATTGAGCACAAATGGCCACCAGAGTTAATAAATGAAATACATGTATCTTTTTAAAACGGCTCTCTGAACTTCTGCCCAAATAGTTTCATAGAAATGATCCTCAAAACGTCCTCTACCAAAACTATACAAACCGTCATGATCCCATGAACGATAAAGCCACCAGTACTTAAACAGAATAAATCTTCAAATATCAACATAACCTTAACCACTGGCCAAAATCCAACATAATTTCAAAGAAACTTAAAAGCTTCCTCAAAATGTCCTTTTTTTTCAAATTGCACAAGTGGTTCTGCACCACAGAACAAAATTGCCACAGTCAATAAATTTTATGAATCCTATATCTTTACCTTACTTCTCGAAAATTACCCAGTTATCACAGTGATGTTTTATTTGCAGCAAGGGTTTATAGAAAAAGACAGGCTTTACATAACCCTAGTGACTCTTGGTCCGGATCTTTGTCAGTTGGTCCTGGTGTTGTTAATGACTCTTGTTTCGGAGCTTCTTCACAGTGGTGGAATATTTTTTGGAAGTAACCACTGGCCCAAATTCAAAATAAACTCACGGATATGTTCCTCATGATGGCCTCTACCAAATAGCACTAAATTGTTAATGCTCTGCTGAAAACAATGACCACCACGCTGAAAGTAGAAATATCTTGAAACAACATACCTTGAGTCTCCTACCGTAATTATTTCTCAGAAATGTTCCTCATAATGACCTTTACTAAAATTGCACCAAAATTTATGCTCAGCTGAACAAAATACTCATCAGTGCTAAAATAAAGGAGTGACGCCGCTTTCCACAATGTTCTTGTTTTAATGTTTCAGATAAAATGCAATTCTGTGAAGCAATTCGATATTATACGAGGGGCATTTGGAAAGTTCTTAGCATGCTCTTTTATCTCAGTAACCGATTTAAAAACCCTATCATATTTAGTATCATTTAAAAAAAACTTTCTTTTCTCAATGTTATGGCACAAATTTTACGAGGATATTATAATGCAGATACGAAAAATATTATTGTGAATACATGTACTGTTTGTATACTGGAAAACGCAAACTCTCAGAGGAAAATATAACATTTTATCTTTTGAAAAGTGTGCAGAACATTAACAATAGTTCTTGAAATTAGATAATTTTGTACCATTTGGTAGGCCAAAATCTGTTATATAGATATAATGCAATTGATGACCGAGTTGAATGTTTCTAATATCTAAATACCAGAACAGCAATACCAAAACCCTCTAGAAAGCAAAGCAATGCGCTAATTTTTTCAACTAAAATCGCATGTCACAATGCACATATTTGGAAAATATATGACTGACAGTAGTTTAAAAATGACGTGATATGTTTTTGTCAAGCACACTTAATGCTTTTTGTATTGAAACCAAAAGAAATTTCGTAAACCAGAGCAAAACGAAGATAACTTTTATAATCTTCCCATGGGACAGAGTAAGTTTAGCTATGAGTTGACATTCTGGTTCATTTCAATTGAAAACGGTGGTTGCAAACAAAAAAATAAAAATACCTCGAGAGAAGAAATCAATCAATTTTGTGATGGTTAACGCGATACCATGAGAAGTTCTTATGCCATCGACAAAATGTGAGGTGTAAAGCTACCCCACCCACTACTTGAAAAAGTAGGGGTAGTGTTATTAGGAATAATTTTCCTGAATACAGTACTAAATAAGCCACACTTTTTGAGCACTGAAATGATTTTTATGCATAGTTTGCTACAAATAAAGCAAAACATATACTCAATAGGCATTTTAGTGCTCCAGTAGTGTCACAATTTATAGCAAAGTATAAAGAAAAATCGAAAAAGTTCCATTTTTGAAAGTTTACCATTTCTCATTAGTCAATAGTTTTCGAATGTAAAGGTGTAAGTCGTGCAAGCAGTGATCGCATAATATATTTTAATAAAAATTCAGTTGGCACCTAATCGCTAATTTGTTAAACCATGATCGTAAATAAGGTCCCAAATATTTTTCTTCGTTTTTTACAAATAATTTGCTTAAAATTTCAGCCAGTGTTTAAACCCTACTCATTTTGAGCATGCGCTGCACGTGCGCGCCAAGTCCTTTTTCGACAAAAATTAAACCACCAAGAAGCCATTGAATTCTAGTTTCCAAAAATGTATTATATGATAGCATTTTATCAACGCATTGTGGAGTTATGATGTCATGCTAAGAACTTTCCAAATGCCCCTCGTATAAGCACTTTCTCCCAATTCACGAAAAAAAGAACTTTTGCTTTCATTAGCTGGTGCAGTATTCTCGTGTGTGTTTGTTCACATTGATTTTCTGCGATGACTTTCATTTTTAAATTTGAAATGAAAGTTGTAGTGCCAACTTCTCCAAACGGTTTAAACATCCACAATGTGCAGTTAACACTGCACCGCCCTAATTCACTAGTCAAGGTTCAAATAAAATGGTAAAGCAAAAAATAGCTAAAATCGACCGATAACCCCTCCCGATCATTAAAATGGAAAATGATTGTGTGAATGATATTATACAATTATTGACTTCAGTGAGGTAGACATAAGGATTTATCTACCCGAAAAAGTGATATTTCACTGAGGCCGCTAGGCCGAGGTGAATTTCACTTTTAAGGGTAGATAAATCCTCATGTCTACCGAAATTGAAGTCAATAACTGTTTTGTTATATGACTTTTCAACTTAGAACGAAAATGCTCTACTTTCACTTTTGTTGCTGAAGTCAACCTTCAACCTAAGGACTTTCTTACAAGTTTTATCGACTGTTATTAAAATATTTTAATGTAGTATCTTGCAATTTGAAATGTATATGAATTCTCTAAATTTGGAATGTAAAATTTAATCATAAAACTTTTTTATACATTTGGTTCATTCAAACAAAGATAAATGAACAATTCTAACACACCTCGCCTATTGAGCCAACGGTAACTAACTGTGATATATCGGACAATAATTCACCGCAAAAGTGTGTGATAGCTGACGTCACTGGAAAATGACGTCATTCATGGCGTTAGACGGTGTAACGTCGTTTTTACGCTTGAAAGACGTTACAATTACATGTAAACGTATGCGACGTAGTCTAAGTATTGGCGGGAGTTCTTCATTACAATCACGCTTAGGGATGTCTGTTACAACGCAAGGTGGTTCTGGACGACAATTCGTTACGGGCCCATGACGACTGCTTACCTGTGCTGGACGACAGGTAACAGGTTTTAGATGACAGATTTAGGGTTTTGGACGACAGTGGTAAGGGGTTACACACAGAGACGTCGCAGAAAATGATATGATATTTCTGTCATATTAGTGTTTGTAACTTCGACATTAGAAGTACAAACACCATAGATATTTGTATTTAAATTGTAAAACTCTGGTCTGAAATAGAAACTTCAGAAATATGTAATTTATGATTGATTACTTGCGTTCCCATCATGAAACAAGCATAAATGGTCAGACGATAGATCTCACATGATTTTCCAGTCAATTTTAACATGTCCTTCTTAAAAGAAAACTGAAAACCTCAAAATTTCATTTTTTCCAATGTCACTGGTTAGAGACGACTGTGTAACAGGCAATAGACGACGTCAGTTTCTCTGTAACAGGTGTGAGACAACATTTTTCTTTCTTTCATGAACTCTTGAGTAGATGTAAATACTGCTCTGAAGCCTATTCAACGCTTGAAGAAGTAGTTCATCACTGTGCGACCTCCCATCGAATGTGCATACCAAGCCCCCAGGTAATCAGAAGAACTTAAAGGTTAATGCCATATATGGAATTGGCGGCATTTTGATCTTCTGATTCCAGAGAAGATTTAAAAGGGTTTTTACCTTATTTGGGCATGGCGGGACCTTGGTCACAAGACAATGAAGTTAGTGAGTATGATCAGGAAATACGACAATCATAAGCTCCAGACCAACCCACTACATCATGAGGAAGAGCCACTGAACATTTACAGTAACAAGATATCCGTAAGACAATAAAAGCAAAGCAACCAGCTCTCACTTCCTCTTCAAGATGGATGCAAAACTAGAAAGGGCACAAAGTAATGCATCCCAAAACAAAGACAAACACAGAATCCCCATAATGAGAAGTACATTAAACAATAGATCAACAACAAGAGAACCACCTCCTCAGAACGGACAGAAGCATAAGCTAGGGGGATAGGGGCTTGAATGCTTTTTAAGATCATTCGAATAACTTTCGTCCCTCCATCCCAAGAAGTCTCCATATGAAATTCGATTGACATGGTGGTTTCAGAGGAGATGTTTGAAAATGTTGACGAACAGACAGACGGATGGAGGCTGGAGTCATTTGTATACTATTAGCTTACCCCGAAGCTTTCAGCCTTGGTGAGTTTAAAACGTTATATTATTCGACCATGTATTATATGTGACTTACACTTTGTCAGACCTGGAGATTATTAAGGGCAATAGCTGGAAATACTTCCCACATCAAAATCTTTTAATTCTTTTCATACAGATTGTTTTATGTATGGACTGTCAATTAATGAAATAAAAAGGATATGTCACCACGCTCAATTTTCCATAATCTCACATGGAAGTTTTCAGCATTTTACAAATTTTCTGAAAAAATCAAAGTCCTTAATATTAAGCTAAAATATTTGTAATCGCCATCTAGCTTCTTTATTTAAATTTTTATTATTGCTCATGGCCTCAAGCTCTCTAGAAAATGTGAAAATGTATTTGTTTTCCCAAGCCGTGTCAAGTTACTGCACAATATATTTTGGTTATTCCCCCATAAAAGGATTTCGATTATTAGAGTAAATTATTTATTAAAAAAATCTGACATTAAAAATCTTATTTTATTGTTTTTATTTCATGGAATATCATTTGACATTTTAGAAAAAAGAAAAAAATCGGGGGTCACCAGACTAATTATCTTTCAGGAGGGCCAAAGTTATCCGCACCCCCACAAATTTCGAGCATAATTCAATATAAAACGTTAAGGAGTGTAATTTTTGTCATTTATATAATTCCATATTTCTTGTATGAAGTACTTCAGCATTACAAGGCGAAAAAAGAAAAAGAAAACAAAAATGTAATAAGTGCCCACCCGGGAATCAGCCCTGGTCCTCTGGTTCCAAAGTCTGAAACGCTGACCACTCGGCCACGATGTCAAGTTGTGCCCGGCTCGAAATAACAGTACATAATCTGAGTATCGCGCGTATTCTTATTCGCATACAGGGTAAGTGACATTTCGCCCTGGGTCAAAACAGAAGATTCTTTGGTGTAAGATATATTTAATGAAACCACTACTGTCGTCTCCACCTGCTACGCTGTCGACAATAACCTGTAACAAAATATTTGCAGTCGTTACACATCTGTAACATGGAAAAATGACTGCAGTACATTCGTTTCGGTTTTAAAAACATGTTTGTCTAAAGTAAGCAGATTAATAAGAAAATTCTTTCTTGGTCTATTTGATGGACAATGCAATGTCTAATGATATCAAGTCATAAAATGTTCAAAGAAAACAAAAGTGAAAGTACTAAATAAGGATATGCGGACATGTGTAGCAGTAAATTACAGTTTTAAGGATAATAATGTATCATATACGCGTTAACTGGATACAGTCGCCATGCTCTACAGGATTAATTAAGTTTAGATAAGTGTCGTGGACAAATATACAAAGACAAAATAAGACACTTGCCGTTTATTGTGTCTTAAATCTCCCGAAAACTATACACATTCAATAAAACAAACCTATATTTAGAAATATTTCGTCCGGGACCCGTAACGAACTGTCGTCCAGAACCACCTGGCGTTGTAACAGACATCCCTAAGCGTGACAATGGCGGAAAGTTGGAAGAAGCTGAAGACTTCGAATGTGTTTTAGTCTTTTATTGAGTGTTAGAATTGAAATAGATCAGCTCCAGTGCGTGAATTGTTGAGTAATAATTCACTGTTCGTCGGTAAGTTGTACGAAGATAAATCACTCGCGCTGCGCGCTCGTGATTTGATCTTCTTTACAACTGACCTCCAAACAGTGAATTATTACTCAACAATTCACTGCTGGAGCTGATCTATTTCTTAAACAAAACATAACAAAACAGTTGTTAAAATTCATGAAAGTCTTTAGTTTACCTGTTGGGATGTGAAACAGCAAATCATGTCAATTTCATGCAGCACATGCTAGTTTTATACTCATCATGCTATTTTTAGCTCTCTAGAGGGTGATATTGCAGAAGTGTCAAAAATATTAACTTATGGAAACTAGTTTGAGCTGGATTTCATCCTATACTACCTTCTGAGCCAGTTTAGACGAGTTTTGAGGTAGATATAGAGATTTATGAAGACAAATTGGGCCAATCAGGAAACAGGATTCTCCCCAGTCATATAACAAGACAAGATGTTGAAGTTTCTTTGATTGCGGAAATTCTTTTTAAAAGAGAGGCAGTGGTGTTAAAATTGGCAAAATCTTCATTTTTAGAAGTGAAATTGCGAATTACTGAAATCCATTTGCAGCAACGGATACATGACACCAGCACAGAGAGGCTGAAAATGATAATTGAGTCTTATATAATCCCACTCTGATTTTATTATTATGTCAAAACCGGAATTGTAATGCCTTTAATTTGGGGTAAATTTACATTTAAACAATAACAAGTAAAGTTTTAAAATTTAGAGTTATTATAACTTGTTTCAAAATTTAAGCTGCATTATTAACCTGCATAAATATTGTCGTGTATACTTAACATATAGTAAGTGCGTGTGATCAGGAAATACCACAATCGCAAACCGCAGACAACCCGCCAAAATATTTTCATTTTACCTCAAAATCCGACATTTTGACATTTAGGTATATTTTGGGAAATACATGTATTGCTATTACTTGTATATCTGGGCATTGCCATATTAAGAAAATTACGTACATATTATAAACATAATAAACATTTCAAACAGAAACAACATTTATAATGTATAATGATGTCATATCAAGAAATGACACAATAAGTGAGGACCAAGTGACCATGGATCGCTCACCTGAGTTTTGTCCTAAACGTCCTATCTATTGGTATCTATTAGAAACTGGCCACGGTCCTGGTGACTCACCAGGTTGGTCATGTTTGGTCCCAGAGCCATAATTTGAGCATATTTAAATGTTGTCCACCAGGTGATGCCACTTACAAAATATCAGGGCCCGGAATTACAATTACTCCTTAGAGTTAAGGAAGACTTAAGTTAAGTATTGATATTTCAGGATGCGAAAAATAACGTTTAAAACTGATTAAAATCAAAATAGTTTTAATTTTTCTGTATATCATAATGATATCTCTGACCATAGATACCACATCGACCCAGGCAATTTATTAGCATTTAATATAGCATGTTGAAATATCAATACTTAACTTAAGTCTTGATTATCTTTAAGGAGGCATTGTAATTCCGGGTCCAGGGCTCTAGGCCTAGTGGTTTCAGAAAAGAAGATTGTTTTTATGTTTTCACTATGTAAGCCAATGTAAAAAAGTGAGTATGACCAGGAAATGTTGCACTCACACACAGCAGACCAACCCTTAGCACCGTGAAGAAGAGCAAAGAACAACAGCAGCCACATATTGACTCTGTGACCTCCAGGATAAGGCCCTTTTGACCACAGAACCACAATTTGAACAAACTTGGTAGAGTACCACTAGGGTAGAATACCACTAAGTGATGCTACATATCAAATATCAAAACTTTAAGCTTTTTTATATCTGACAAGAATATGTTTTAATATGTTCTCTATATAAAGGTATATAATAAAACGTGTGACCCCATGGTGGGGCCATTTTTGGCCCAGTGCCATAATTTAATCAAACTAAGTAAAAGTCTACTAGGCGATGCTTCATGCCAAATATAGGCTCTAGACCTTTTGGTTTCAGACAAGAGTATTCTATGTGTTCCATATATTAGCCTATGTAAGACATATGACCCCAGGGTGGAACCATTTTAGGCACATGGGCCATAATTTGAACAAACTTAGGAGAGGCCTACTAGGTGATGCTACATTACAAATATCAGTCCTCTACGCACTGTGGTGTCAGACAAGAATATTTACTTCAACTTTCCCAATAGATTCCTATATTGAACATGTGACTTCGCAGGGTGGGGCCACTTTTAGTCCAAATTTTAAACTTGAATAAAATTGGTGGAGGCGTACAAGGTGATGCTACATACCAAATTACAAGCCTCTAGACCTTTTCGTTTCAGGCAAGAAAATTGTTTCTATGTTTTCTTAATATAAGCCTATGTGCAATTAGCAACCTCAGGAACTGTACCATTTTTAACCACATGGCAATAATTTAAACAAACTTGGTAGAGGTCTACTAGGTTATGCTACATACCAAATATCATGACTTTCAAATAAGAAGATATTAAAATTTTCAATTTCAACCTGATGTTTATTTAAATTTTTAAAGGATTACTCAAATATTAAACTATATGTGACTCACTTTCCATGTGCATTATGTTAACCACATTTGATGTCTTTATAGAGAACCAGAAGGTTAAATAGTGTTCTGTGTACTGAAATATTTCCTCAGCAAAAGAGCCACAGAATACAGACATCTCTGTGTGGTATGGGGTTACACTGTTCAACAGTCAATAACTCCAAAAAGTATATAGGATAAAAACATAATGTTTTGCAATTTACACTAGAGACATAAACACTGTTAAATACTACAATAAATAAGTAAATACATTCTTATTTAAAAAAAATAAATAAGACGAATTATATTAGATTCATTAATCATTTACATAAGGTTAATGAAAAAATGTAAAATGCGTAACACCGGGGTAAATCAAATTTGTTTAAATGTTCATATCTCTTTAATACTATAACAAATAAGTGAACACATTCTTATTTAATAAATAAAATAAGATGGACTATGTTAGATTCATTAATCATTTATATAGGGTTAATGAAAAATTGTAACATACATAACAGCGGAGGCAACCATGTTTGTTTTCAAAGGTCCATATCTGCGAGGCAGTAATAGCTTACTTCTGTAATTGTTCTATGTTTTGTTGTACGTTACTTTATGTCCATTCTAGTTTTGCAATCATCTTGATGGGGAAGAGAGAGCTAGTTGCTTTGCTAAGTTTGTCTTCCTAGTGTCTCGTGATGGTTGTGTGGCTCTTCCTCGCGGTGCCATTGGTTTGTCTGCTGTTTGTGATTGCGGTATTTCCTGATCAAACTCACGTGCTATTCTCGACTATATAGCCAATTTGGAAATCTTACTTCATTGTTTGCACTTTTGAGAAGTCATGTATTTTAATCAAATAACCATTAGTTTTGAGGGGTAACATATGTAACAGGCTGTTGCAGGATAACACTGTCATTTCCAGAGGGTTAATATTGCAAAATCCTTGTAAGCTGAATCTGATGAGGATTAATAAGCTGTATTGGGAAATTCTTTACACCCTTAGATAGTATGGGAAGAGCTGCTAGCTTGGCAAGAAACTGCTCTTTAATTTTGACATGATCGGTTTTCTTTGATCTTTAAATGTTTTACTTATATATAACACTATATGTATCACACTGTCCATATGTTTTGTTAACCATTTTTGATGTCTCTATAGCAGGCAAGATGGTTTATAACACTCTATATATGGAGTTATGTACTCGGCAAAGGAGCCACAAAGTTTCATTGGACGTATTTGTGTGATATGGGGTTACCATGTTCAACATTCATTAACACATAAAGTAGATAAGATAGAAACATAATATTTGCAGGTGTGAAAAGGTAAATGCACATTCTGTAATACAATAACAAATTGGTGAACATATTCTTGTTTCAAAAAAAAATTAAGACAAACTATATTAGAATTATTAATCAATTATAAGGGTTTTAATGAAAACATGTAACATATGTTACATCTGGAGTGACCGTATATGTTTTCAAAGGTCCATATATGTGGCTTAGTAATTGCTTACTTCGAGGATATAGCCAATTTGAAGTTTTTTCCTTATCTTTTGCACTTTTCTTGCAAGAAAATGGGCTATAAGAAAAACATGATCTACAAAATTCCCTCTTGTGGAGCGGGGGAGGTAAATTATACCTAGCCAGTGGCCTAATTGGTTCAATATCGAAACAATGAATTTCGTAAGCAGAGCTGCAATATCAATGTTTGCTTTATTTCAGATTGGAGCTGTGCTCCTAAATGCAATGGACCTAGACCACCACAGTACAATTTCTCCTGCATTCCAGAGGCGATCTCGTATGTATATTTTACTTGATGTGCGTTATCTTTCAGTCTTTCATGCGAACCAAACACCTGTGCGTCTTGGTCCACATCGGAGTGTAGGGTAGGTGGGTCCTGATGAGCATGTTAAAGCTACTGATCGTTCTGAGACTGTGCTTCATTAGTGGATACTTTTTGTTATTTATGTTCCATGCTTGTCTTGTAATGCTGTTTTGTCTGCTGATTGAAGCCCTGTAATCACATGCTGGGAAAGGTTTGACCTCTTGGTTGTCATGTGTGTGTGTGTGAGCGTGTGCATGTGCATGTGCGTGTGTGTGTGTGTGTGTGTGTGTGTGTGTGTGTGTGTGTGTGTGTGTGTGTGTGTGTGTGTGTGTGTGTGTGTGTGTGTGTGTGTGTGTGTGTGTGTGTGTGTGTGTGTGTGTGTGTCGCTTTCTCATATGGTATCCAGCAGATGTGGGGCGAATAATTCGTTAATGCCCATGCATTAATAATGCATTCTTTTTTCCAGTAATTCAAGGTGATGATTTATTCACCATTTTTGCATTACTTTAATGTTAATTCAATGAATTTATTTTGTCAAAATGCACTGCATTACTTGCATTACTATGATATACCATCAGAAACTTTATCACTAGGTTACAGACTGTAGAGAGCTTGTTCGACAACATTTGGATAATCCTATATGAAAATTTGTGTTTACAGTTATACCATTCACAATTTCCTTTTGTTCAGTTTGTTTGTAAATATTTTTCTATGACTCAGGTTATGAACATGAACTGTGAAACTGTGAGTAAAGATCGTGTTATATATAAATACAGTGAAGCAGCTTACAGTTACTAGCAACACCAGAAGAAGCAATATAAGTCCATGAATAGTGAAAATGTACCTAGGAAGTGTTGAATAAAAGATGTTTTATTCCACTTTACAAGTGCTTTTTTTGTAAATGAACTATAAAATGGTGTGAATCTTGTTACATTTTATTGTTAAAGTAAGTAAGGGTGCAAAGATCAGGAATCGATACAAACAAGTACCACACCTAAAACCACACCCAAGATACCAATAAAGTATATAATAGACACAATATTTTGATCACAATATAATTATTGGAAAACGGGTAATTATCAATTAATTGTACTGTTCACACATGTTGACATTTGACCACTGAAAGTGTGCCTTTTTGACCAGTTTTGCTACAGGGTACATTTATTGGGGTCATAAATCAATTGACATGTATATAGGAGATGAGGAATTAAGATACAGCTGGTGCCTTGTTGATTGGATAATCCAGTCAAAAGATATAGGGCTAGAAACTTCAAATGTTTATGATTTTCCTCCCAAAAAATATCCTTTCAAATAAGAAGCTGTTTTGGAAAGCATTCATGGGATCTTGCCAGTGATATAAGATTCAATCAAATATGATCACTTAAAAAAGACCTGGTGTTCTGAGTGTTATAACCTCTATTTTCCGTAAATTATGAAATTCTAAAAAATGTCACTGATAAAAATGCAAAATTAAGTGCGAAACATGTGCATTCCGAAATTCAGTACAAATGTGTACATTGTAACCTACGGTTCTTGTGAAATATTTATATCTAGTTATAAAGTATTTATATTCAAAATTTACATGTTTGTGCACACATTTTTTTCGCTGTATTAACAATGTTCTGAGTTTACAGTTTCGTATAATTCTATTTCTGTTTCATTCTGAAAGTAATGTTTAATTCAATGCATTGCTTTCTTAAATAATACTTATTCAATTCATTACTTTTTCAAAAGCTAGTAATGGTAATGCTAATTCAATGCACATTTTAGCAAGTAATGGTAATTAAATGCATTACTTTCCAAAGTAATTCGCCACATGTCTGGTAGTTATGGCCAGGTGTTGTACTTGATTGTATCGATTCCTGATCTTTGCTCTCTCTTTAATTTAATGTACTTTATCCCAAGTTAAACTGAATCTAGACTTAATGCCCTATTCTGAAGCTCATGTGGATCTATCACTCGGAATAGAATAGAATACAAGGGCATAGACAGAACGTTATAATAATTACGCACATCACAGGGAAACTACTGATCTAAGCAGGTTTCTTGTCAGTCGCGCCCCTTTGCTGAATAGGGACTTAACTTAAAGGGGAGAATTTTGCTTCCAGAGGGAGCCAAATGTTTCCTTAAAGAGAAGTCTCTTATGTTATGGAAAACGATATTACCACATCAATTAGGTGTTTTCCTTTAAATGTGGACAAATTTTAATACGCAAGTGCGTAACTGCGTAATGGGAGTTACGCCAATGGAATATATTCTGAAACCTGTTTTTAGAACCCCTGCTTATTAACCGTACTTATTGCTGTGGTAAGCAGGCTCACCAAATCTTAAAATCATCATATTGAATTTACAAAAGGACTTTTATTTTCTGCTTTTTATAGATTTTATTCTAAAGATAATAAATCACGATGATTGCAGATTTTAGGCCTAAAGTTTTTTTTCCCTATTTTCTGTTACCTCCTTACCTTATTATTTTAATCCTGCCAATAGTTCAAAGCCTTATAATGAGATTTGATATTTTTATGAAAAGTAGCACATAAAAGTAATTATCAATCTCATTTTGAAGCTTTTAATTTGTTTGGATAGTGCAGCTCAAATTATGTGTGTTACATGTCGAATCATAAAATTGTGTGGTTTCCTTATCATTATGATTATATTAAACTTAAAACAATTTCGATATGCAAAAGATAAACATGCCTAGATCTGCTCAACGCTCCCTGTTGGAAGCGGCAAAACAAATCAAATCTAGGGTGAGGAAAATCAATTTAAGTCACCCAGTGACTTCGTCTGCTGTCCGTTCTAAGGCGGTGGTTCCAGTGGTGTGGATTCATTGTTTATTGTTGTTCCATTTGTTTGTTGTTGATTCATTGTTTATTGTTGCTTCCAATTTTTTGTTCTGTTATGCATTACTTTGTGTCCTTTCTAGTTTTGCAACTATATCTCTGAGGAATATAACCTTCTGCCTAATTCCAATTGTATTTGTGATGCTATGTGGCTAAAAGTGTTCTTTGCCTCTTCCTCGTGGTGTTTGCAGTGTGCGATTTTGGCATTTACTGGTGATACTCATTTAGTTTTACAAACCCTCCAGTTGATTCGGCTGCTGTCCATTATAAGGTGGTTGTTTTGCTGTGTTGATTCCATTGTTTGTAGGGGGGGGGGGTCGGGGGTGGATTGTGCTAGATCCTTGTTTTGTTATGCAGTGCTTTTTTTCTAGTAGTGGAATAATTTCGGCTAAGAAGAGATAACTGCTTGTCTAATTCCAATTGTACTATTGATGTCATATGGCTGTAAGTATTATTTGACTTTTCCTCATTGTACCGTAGGTTGGTCTGCAGTGTTCGATTGTGGCATTACTTAGTGTTTTAAGCCCTGCAGTAGTTCCGGCTGCTGTCCATTGTAAGGCGGTGGTTCGATTGCTGTTAATTCAGTATTGCTCCAATTTTATTTGGAATCGTGAAAGGTCCTTGTTTTTCTTATCCAGTACTTAGTGTCCTTTCTAGATTTGCAACCATCACACTGAGGATAGCTGGTTGCTTTATTGTAATTGTCCTTTGATGTCATGTGGCTGTTAGTGTTCGGTGTCTCTTCCTCTTGGTGCCGTATGTAGGTCTACAGTGTGTGATTGTGACATTTTCTTGTCATACTCACTTAAATTTTTAAGCCCTGCAGTGAATTTTGCTTATGTCCATTTATAGGCACTGGCTGTGCTGTTGTTGATTAGTTGTTTATTGTTGCTTCCTTTGTCTTTGTTATTTTGAGGGAGGGGGTCCAAGGTCTTTGTTTTGTTATGCACTTAGTGGTGTCCTTTCTAGTTTTGTAATCACCTCGCTGTGGTAAATAAACATAAAGCCAGTTGCTTCACTGCAATTGTCTTCTCGATCTCATATCAAGAGGTGGAGCACGTGATTTGGGACGTCGTCCTACGTCATTGTAGTGACAATGTGGGCGCGGCCATATTGTAGCTTGTATCCAATTAGATGGACATGGATACAATTTTCATTCGCTCTATGTCTATTTAAGAGGTAAGCCTGATATTATAAGTGCATGAGTCGTACTTTTTGTAGATGTGTTGGTAGCAAATGCTTCGTATGCTCTGTAATCTAGTTAAAGCAAACAATTAGACACGAACAAATACCGTTTGACAGCTAACACCAAATTAAAAAATCGTGTCGAAGTAAAAAAAAAAAGAGTAAACGAGCTGCGTGTAATCATAAAAGGAAAATATTTACTTTACATGAGCTGTGGCTAGTTCAAGAAACGGTTGCTTGCTGTCATGGATATAAAGCGAAAAACAACTTACCACATACGGGTATAATTTTCAATATTGCTACGCCCTTACTGTAGCAAATATGACGTCACATGTCACGTGTTTCCCTACCTTTCATATGCCTGTCAGTGAAACTCAGACGACACGTGTACAAGTAAGAACAAAATATTCAGTGTTTACAACTGTTCTTCATTTGCAAAATACTGCCCAAGCTATAACAAAAATCATCACAATAACTTTTAGCACCATGCACTGAACTCTACACGTACATTGGCGTAGCTCCCATTACGCATTTACGCATGCGCGTAATAATAATAGAAGCATTCAAAGGGAGGTTATCCTAATGTGGTAAAAATTACTTGCTCCAAAAGGAATTTCGCTCCATCTGGTAGCAAATTATTTCCTTTAAGAGAAGTTCCCATTTAGAAAAAGGCCGCAATGGAAGAGAATTACTGCTTAATCCAGTAGTCTCCCTCTGATATGCGTAACTTTTTAAGCGTTCCGGCTACGCCATTGATGTATTGACATAATCGCAAGAGACGAGTGATAAGAGAATAGACATTCTTAACAGCAACATATTTGTGCAAAACAAATTCGACTTGAGAAAAAAGTATTTGCATGATCAGGAAATGCCACACTCACAAACTGCATACTTACCCACAGTACCTTGTGAAAGAGACACAGAACACAAATAGCCATAACACAATTAGAATATAGCAACCAGCGGTCTCTTCCTCAGTACTAGAATGGGAGTCAATACATCACCACAAAAAATGGACCAATCACCAGCCCCCACCCCAACACACATAGTGGGAGTAACAGCAAGTAATAAATAATTAATCAATATAATACCTGAGAGCCTAAAAGCTTAAAATGTCTTTAGTTTTCAGCGTTTTCATTTTATGAACTGTTTAAAGTTCATCCTCAACTGAAATGAGTATGAAACAGTTTTTAACCCCCCCCCCAGCTGTTATCCTTGGTAAAGGTGGAAAATAATTTAGAAAAAAATGATGTTCAAAAATAGTAAGTGAGTATGATCAGGAAATACCACAATCACAAACTGCAGACAACCCCCTGGCACCGCGAGGAAGAGCCGCCCAAACCCTGGACCTCATTTCCCTCTTAAAATATTGCAATCAAATTATTATGGTCGCTTGTATCTATCTTTTGGATGGCTTATCGAATTGCGCATGATAAAAGCAGGTTCATTGTTCCAAAACCTATATTGATAAGCTGAAACTGTTTTAAAAACACAACTGTACTACACGTTCTTATTGTAGCATGATTGTGTTGTCAATATGGCAAAATAAATGCAATATATGGGAAAATTGAAATCTGCACTGCTTTTTGCACACGTTGGTAAATGTTGCCTGATTATTTTATGGATATGTTGGTTAATACTTTCATAACATCTATGTGTAATGGGTGTATGTGCAATGCTTTAAACACCATACCCGCCATTTCAAAAGTCTGTATACTGCGTACTTCTTAATCGAGTTTTAACAATTTCAGTACATCGTTTTCTCATCGGCTCTATTAGTATTTGATCGAAGCCTGAGGTAAACGTTAACATTCTCTTGTATGAATGATTGACGCAGCTCACTGACGTTGGTTAGTGGAGGGTACCGCCGTTCACTGTGCAACCGAGCTCATGATAAAGATGCTCTTTATGGGGAGAGGTCGGGAGAAAGGGAAGGCAAATCAACAACGTCAGTAGTTTGGCTGCAGATAGTAGCTACTCAGTCTAGCGATATAAAGCCTGGTATTACCATGTTAAACATACCATTTGGCAAATAACGTCGCATAAACAGCTCGTCTATAGGAAGACAAACGTAGTATTGAGACTTTTAAAATAGGGGGTATGACTTCAACAGCAGAAACTTATTTTTAACTGCTGAGTTATTAAAACAAGATTATAGATATCATAAAATTCGAAAAGCATTTTCTAAATTCTACAACAGACACTCAGAGTTAATTGTTAAATACAACATTGGGTTAAAACTATTCTGCAACAAGGAATATCAGAACCTATATTTTATGGTAATTTAGTTTATAAATTCAAACGAATTGATGGAAAACCTAATTTTAGTGATCAATTTAAAAAGATTGTAAAACGTTATACAAAGGTTAGATATAACTTAGATGTCATGCGACAGTCTGCATGCCTGATTTTAAACCCAATCACGGTTTATAGCTATGGTTTCCTCTTTAATTGCTCGACGGTGGGTCAGGCCCCAGACTCTATGACGGCTCTGACGGTGGGTTGGTGCCTGATGCTTATCTGTAGCTGGACCAACCGTGGCTCAACTTGAGGTTTGCTTAGCTCTGACTATCTGTGAGTCTTGATTCATTGTCTTTGTTTCATCATGGTGTGTTAATCTGATTAGAATGTTTCTCCATGATGACAAATGTATTAGTAAGTAGGCCTTTATGTGAGCTGAACATTTCTTGTACTTCAACAACAGCAGAATCTAGGGCAAAGATTCGGTACCAGTAATGCATTTAAGACCACCCGGTGGCTTAGGCTGCTGTCCGATCTAAGGCGGCGGATCAGTTGTTGTTGACCTTTTGTTTATTGTTACTCTAATTGTAGGAGTCTATAATTGTTCTATGTTTTGTTGTACGTTACTTCATGTCTGTTCTAGTATTGCAATCACCTTGATGGGGAAGAGAGAGCTGGTTGCTTTACTTAATTTGTCTTCCTGATGTCTCGTGATGGTTGAGTGGCTCTTCCTCGCGATGCCGTGGAGTTGTCTGCGGTTTGTGATTTTGGTATTTCCTGATCATACTCACATACTATTTATGGTATTTAAAGCATTGTACATGCGCCTTTTAGGCGTTATATATTATCAAAATAATAACCAGGAGACCCTTAACTTAACAGGCAAAATTTATCAAAAATGATTTGATTTACATTAACCATCTTTTTTAAGTATATATTGGTTTTTCATATTCTTTATTTATTCATATCAGACACAATATGAAACTTATATACATAAGAGAAACAATTGAAAGAACGAGTACTCCATGTTAAAAATAGACATGTTTTTAAGCCATTTAAATACATCACGAGTGCAAAGAAACATAATTTGGTCAGCACTATTTTCGGATAAAATGATGTGGATTTCTTTGCTTTCAGCCCTAGCACAGAGGATACTTTGGATAGGAAAACAAGCCATCCCAGCGCCTGGCCCTGGTTAATCTACACTACAAATACACCACAGAATAATGAGAGCTCCTCGCCACATCCAGCTATAAGTATATAATTGAAATAATTTGATGAATTGCTTATTGTTGCTCCAAATTTGGGGATTCTGTTGTTGGCCCTTGTTTTGTTATGCAATACTTTGTGTCCTTTCCAGTTTTGCAATCATCGTAATTGTGAAGAAGAAAGAAGGTTGTGTTTCTTTAAATGACTTCCTGATGCTTGGATATAACATATGTGTCATGCGAGAGTCTGAAGAAAGAAGGCAAAGATCAAGAATTAATACAATGAAGTACCACACCTGACCCAGGATACCATCTAGGAAAGTAACAAAAACACAAGAATAACATCACACATTTTAAAGAGCCAAGAGGCCAGCCCTTTCTCAGCAAGTGACCACAAGGCTGCAAGGAACAGACATAACAGTATGACAGGGAGAAACACGAAACTCAAATGACACAATGATCAGAAAAAGAAGCTAACTATTTTGTGTTTTAACAACAACAACAGAATCTAGGGCAAAAGTTTGGTTTCAGTAAAATGCATTTGAGCACCCATTCTAAGGCAGTGATTCTATTGTTGCTATTCATTGTTCATTGTTGTTTCAGTGTATGGTACTTGGTTTGCTATGCAGTACTTATATATATTGTCCATTTTAGTTTGGAATCATAATGGGGAAGAGAAAGCTGACTGTTTTACTATAAATGTTTTCTAGATGTCTTCTTACTTTAAGTGTTCAGTGGCTCTTTCTCAGGGTGCCAGAATTTCATTCACACTTATTTTTCATCCATTGCATATGTAGTTTAGGGAGTATGCTGTTTTTAGCTTGTCTGTCCTTCTATCGTTCTGTCCTTCTGTTAACATTTCGAGTTTTTGATAACTTATGTAGCTTTTGTGTGATTTTGATAAATTTGCACCACACCTTAACAATTAGCGCATACATGTCTAATAGGAATTCAGGGGCTGGAGAATCAGTGTTACAAGAGATATGCCACTTTGAATTTCTAACTGCATGGCGTTTTCAATATGGCTCATACTTTCTGAAATCTACTCATTATAGAGTAAGTAAGGGTGCAAAGATCAGGAATCGATACAATCAAGTACCAGACCTGACCCAGGATACTAATGAGAAAGTGACAAACTCACAGTTAGATACCATAGACGAGAGCCAAGAGGTCAGCCCTTTCCAAGCAGGTGACCACAAAGCACATACAAACAGACGCGCGCAAAGACATAGCAAACACAAGACAGAACAAAAACATAAAAGATCCACAAAAGAAGTTCCGCCTTTGAACGGTCAGTAAAATATTTTACTGGAGGGCTTAAATCGGTTTAAAGGCGCCTTCAGTGTATCCTTTTAATACTTTACTGGTATGTTACAGACATATTGAAGTTGTGCATGTGGAAGTTTAATGATGACAAAATAAATTTTGATAAATGTTCATCATTTTTAATAACTAAGCCAATTCTCGACCACTGTTCATATTGAATAATGGCTGATATTGTGAAACCAGCTCCTCCTAGAGCTTTCGTTGTATCCTTAATATACTTGGCATGTATGTTACAGCATATTGAAGGCGTGCATATATACCCCCACAGAAATAGTTTATGTTGGGAATACTGTCTTAGATAGTCCATTAGTCCATCCTTCTGTCCTTCCATCAACATTTAAAGTTAGGAAGCCTCGATATGAGATATTTTTTGCGTTTTAACAACAAGCGATTCAAGTGCGAACATTTGGTATCAGTTCTGTCTTCTACTGTCCTGCCAGCCAAGAGTGACAGTGACGTCATGTTTGTTTACAAAGTTATCTTGGGCTTAGAATCGATAGATTACTTGTGTATTAATCCTATCCGCAGGATAGGATTAATACACAAGTGATCTGTCGATTCGCGTTAGGTCAACTGGAGTTTACAAGATAAAATGTTACTTAACAATTATAAACAAACATGATGTCACTGTCACTCTTGGTTGGCACGATAGTACTGATGAATAATTACAAAGCTGGAAAGGACACAAAGTTAATTTTACAAGCCAAGACTTTGTCTTGATACACATCAGAACTTAGGGTGAGGTCGGTACCGTTAAACATGTTACTACCGTCATAAATCTAGATGAACGTTTGGAAAGTCTCGTTTTAGTGATCAAATAAAATAGGTAATTAAACCCAATAAAAAGTGGGATATATCATGGATATCATTTGACAGTCTGCAAGCCTAGTTGTAAATCTGATCACGGTTTACAGCTATTGTTTTCACTTTATTTGCACGATGGTGGTTTGGCCTCAGACTCAATGACCGCCCTTACTTAAAGCTCTAATCAGTGGGTTGGTACCTTTGTGTACCAGAAACCCCTTAATAGATATTTTAGCAAACAGTAAAGATCCAGATAAAATGCTGTACAATGCAGCATTTTATCAGGGTCTGAACTCTTTGTTAAGACAGAGAAAGAAATATGATATATGTTGAACATTATAACCTGTAACTTCTTCATATATACAATGGGCCATCCTGACTTAAAGGGGACGGCAACCCTGATAATTACTAGCTTCATATGAAAGATCTTAATAAACCACGATTTTTTATAGTCGTTTTATCTAAATCGGTTGAAAAATGTGGAAGTTGTGGGCGTTTGAATATTTGCAAATGGACTGTTATGGAAGCGGCCATATTGTAGGCTTAGTTACGTCACTCAGCCTAATTAAATATGCGTAATCAAAATAAAAGACAAACCAATGAATTATTTGCATTAATCTTTAATGAAACATTTCCCTTATGTATAAAGCTGCATATCTGCTGAAACACAGATGATGTGATAGTAGTGTTAACTAAAAATAAAGCAGTTGAAAAAATCTGAAAACTAATTAAATATTCAAAATGGCGGCTAAATGTTGGCAATATTGAATTCTTTAAATGCCCATAACTTGCCCATTTTTCAACCTATTTTGATGATACTTGTATCAAAATTCATAGTTCATAGAGCTTTTTCTGATAAAACATACTTATCATTAGGGTTGCTGTCCCCTTTAACTGTATCAAACTTAATGGGAAATTCCATTAGTACACAAAGGGTTAATAATTCTAGACATTCTGTAGCTGAGGCGGTATTTGGAGGTTAAAAAGTAAACTTTTTGGGGGGTTCCCAGAATAAAAGACAGCACTTATAAGATTATATATGTTATTTTGCAGGTAACTTACAGACGAATCCTGTTAATGAACAAGAGGACCAGAGTTCCGGTGATGGACATGAAAAGCATAATTTAGTTATTATACTGATTTTCACGATTCTCGTCATAATCATCGTCTTAATGGTACTTTGTGTTATCGTTTGTAAGTATCCTAAAATAGTAAACAATGTTGTTAATAAATGTAAAACATGCAAGTATGCCAAATTTAAGCCCTCAAGCTTATTAAACTGCATACTTCAAAAAAGAAAATTTAATTAAATCTCTCATGAGTCCAACTCCGAAAAATTCGAGTGTTGAAGAGCCAGATATTACTTTTTAGATGTGAACAAGTAATATATGTACTTCAAACTATACTATAGACATTCAGGTATGCATAGTATTTAAGTAAACTATGTGTGAAAAGTTAACATTGTGCATACAAATACTGCTGTGGAAGTTCTGAAACTTACTTATCTGTTAATCCCTTGTTTTGATTTTTTAAAACATAAAATGTTGATTTTGTAATACACCATGGTATTGGAAGAACTTTCAATAAATCCATGTATGGATACATCATTATGTCGTTCAGGTAATGCCATAACAGTATGGAAAGTCTAGTTGCCATAGTGATTGTTTTATAATACCAGGTATAGCAAATAAATCCATTTTTGTCTTGCTGCTAGGCAACCGTCTATAGTTACGAGTAAAAGTTTCTGACCAGTATTTAGGAAAGGGATTATAGTGTTGTGCCTAACAATTATCACTGCTAACTTTTTAAGTCTTTTCTTTCAATTTTATAAAATAGAAGGTGTTGAAAATAAGCATTCATTTTTGCCTTTAGATTCGCTTTGAGGACTTTAATGTGTCATATGACTGAAATGAAGCATAATACCATCCATTTTTTACATTTCGCACAATTCAAATCACAAAATACATCCTTAACAAGAGTTAATGCTTATTTCAAGACAATGGAAATAACAAAATTCATAAATAAATTGACCATAAACCTCTATATTTATAGAAAATGTGATACTGTACATAATAACATTGGGTTAGTTGAACCATTTATTGTGATTGTTTCACACTTATAATACACTTGATTAATTGGCATTCCTCATTATAACATTTAATATATCCTTAACAATAAATTAAAGACTGCATGTTTATATAAAATTCAATTGATGTATAGTGTGACAGGACAGACAGAAGACCAACAGGTAAGCCACTGACACTGCCCTCCACGTGTGTTGATTTTTGAGATCGGTCTGCCGATTAGCGCGTTTCGCCCAATAACTATTAGATGTAATGAAACACAATGGTGCCATCCTATATCAACTTTATTAACATGTAGGCTAATATCGCATACTTAGAAAAAAGCTAGTAACCGTTCGGGATGTACTTTACATTGCGATGTGTTTTTGTATATATCTACCCTTCAGGTTCGCCAAAAGAATGCATTGAATAAAGCAAATCTATTTTACAGCCTATGTGCTCGTATTCAAGGCCATCTTAAAGTGTCCATTCTTACGTGACTATAAATTTTGTGTTGTGAAATAGGCACACGGACGTCCTACTACATACGCAAGCATTTTAAACGTGACCCGTTATTAGGATAAGAAATGGTCCCAAAAATACGTTTTCATACGTTATGGCCGTCGCAGCCATATTGGATATTAAATCTCACCCAAACAGACAGCAATGTAATCTTTGGACAGTTTATGATGCGTTTATGTGAAAATAATCGAATTGAGTCGTGGTAGATACAGATGGGAGGAAACGAAACATTACCTTTTGTCTTGTTTCATATGGTTCTCAACATTGCATGCGTAATGCTAAAGCAACAGTTCTTTGAAATTGAAACTAATACTCAAAACTTTAAAACCAAAGACAGTTAGGAAAGGTAGTTTGATTTTATTATGATAAGGCATGGCTTAGATAATAGCGTTCGTATCAAACGCATGCATGCATTTGACGCACATGGGCTACCATACTTTATTAGCTCTAGTGGCGTTTTGCTATTCCGAGAAGTCTACAGTGGTTTCGTATGCGCCATATATACTTCTTCCAATTTATACCATAACGAACCTTGCTACTTTCCGGGTATCCATTTTTGATTTTTTTCACCCTGGGCCCCAGCCTAATATCCAATTAAAGGGAATCACAAATGCAGCAACTTGGTAGCAAATATTTTGCCCGCAGACCAGCACCCACCCATCCCACGACCATAAGAACTGTGTCCGACTTAGAGGATGGGGTCAAAAAGTCAAAAGTTAACTTTTTAAGAACATGGTCAATGTTGTTTATCGCATTAAAGGGAATCATTAATGCAGCAAAATTGGTAGTACATATTTTGCACACATACCCTGTGGGCGGGGTCAGTAGGTCAAAATTCAACATTTTCAGAACATGGTCATGTTGCATATCGAATTAAAAGAATCTCAAATGCAGCAACATAGAAGCAAATATTTTGCCTATAGACACCCTCCCCCAACGACCCTCGGAGTCAAAAGGTTAAAATTCAACTGTTTTTCAGAACATGCTAAAGTTTTATTTCAAATTAAAGGGTATCACGAATGCAGCAACATGGTTGCAAATATTTTACCCCAGACCCTACCCCTCCCCTGACCCATGGGGAGAGGTGAAAAATTCACAATTCAACTTTTTCACATAATGGTCACGTTGTTTATCAAATAAAATGGAATCACGAAAGCAGCAACATGGTAGCAAGTATTTTGCCTGCATACCAAAACCCTCATTTTTGGGATGGGTCAATAGGTCAAAATTCCACTTTTTAAGAAAATGTCATGTTGTATATCAAATAAATACAATCCTGAATGCAGCAACATGGTAGCATTTTGCCCACAGACCCAAACCCCCCACTTTTGGGGGTGGGGTGAATAGGTCAGTAAAAGTTAACCTGACAGTTGTTGATTGTTTGTTCTTTTGTACCTCCTAAATCCCAGATTTTTCAGAACATTTTCATGTTGTCTATCAAACGAAATATAAAATACCGAATTCAGCTACTTGGTAGCAAATATTTTGCCCGTAGACCTCTTCCCTCCCTCCACGACCCTGGGGTCAAAAGTAAGTAACTTTTTTTTCAGAACATGAGCATGCTGCATATCAAATTTACGGTAATCTTGAATGCAGCAACATGGAAAGAACACTTTTTCTCCCAGACCCCGACCCCCCTACCCGACCCTGGAGGTGGTGGGGGTCAAAGGTCAAAATTCAACTTTTTTAGAATATGGTCGTGTTGCATATCAAATTAAATGGAATCACGAATGCAGCAACATAATAGCAAATATTCTGCCCGCAGACCCCGCACCCAGCCATAGGGATGCCGCCCCCAACCATAGGGCTGGGGTCACTATGTCAAAATTCAGCTTTTTTTTAAAACATGGTTATGTTGCATATCAAATTAAATAGAATCTCGAATGTAGCAACGTGGGGTTCAAAAGGTCAAACTTCAACTTTTTTTCAGAACATGGTCATGCTGCATATCAAACTTAAGAGAATCACGAATGCAGCAACAAGGTAGTAACTATATTGACAAAAGACCTGCCCCAACCGACCCTAGGAGTGGGGTGAAAGATCAAAATTCAACTTTTTCAGAACATGGTCATGTTGCTTATCAAATAAAATAGAATCACGAATGCAGCAACATGGTAGCAAATATTTTGCCCACAGACACCCCACACCCCAATGACCCTCTAGGTCAAACATTTTCAGAACATGGTCATGTTGCATATCAAAGTAAAGGAAATCACAAATGCAGCAACATGATAGCAAATGTTTTGCTCGCAGACCCCAACCCACCACCCACCCCCAGGACCATGGGGGTGGGTAAAAAGTTCAAAATTCAATTTTTTCAGAACATGGTCATGTTGCACATCGAATTAAATGGAATCACAAATGCAGCAAAATGGTAGCAAATATTTTGCCCGTAGACCCCCCCCCCCCCCCGACCCTGGGGCTCTCAATTTAACTTTTTCAGAACATGTCATGTTGCATATCTAACTAAATGCAATCACTAATGCAGCAACATGGTAGCAAATATTTTGCCTGTAATCCCTCACCCCAAATATTCTACCCACAGACCCCACCCACCCACCCCGACTATGTGGGTGGGATTTAAAGGTCAAAATTCAACTTCTTTAGAACATGGTCATGTGGCATATCTAATTAAAGGGAATGGAGCATAGATCATCATGCAAACACATATACTCTCCTTACACACTCCCTCAATCTGTGGGTTGAATTAAAAGGTAAAAAATAGATTAACATAGAAACAAACACTTTGACCTTACACACACCCCTGACCTCTGAGTCAGGTTGAAAGTAACAGGAGGCAAAGATCAGGAATCGATACAATCAAGCACTACATATGACACAGGACACCATATGGGAAAATTACAAAAACACAATAAATATCACAAATAAGAGAGTCTAGAGGTCAGCCCTTTCCCAGCAGGTGACCATAAGGCTAAGATTAACAGACAAGAAAACAAGACAAACATGAAACATAATTAACAAGAAAGATCAACAAAAGAAGCATCGCCTTGGAATGGTCAGTAAAAATACTTTTACTGGAGGGCTTAAACCAGTTATACAGCGCTAACACCACCCTTAGTTCGGATGTTGATCAAGCCACATAGATTTTTGGTTTTCATTAAATCCCCTATCTAATCCATTTATCATCTCTTAGAACATATAAATCAAGATATAAAAAGGAGGTTAAGCAAAGATAAGACTCAACAATACATAAAACTAAATACCGGAGAAAAATAAATCAAACAGGTAAATAGTAAGTGAGTACGATCAGGAAATACCACAATCACAAACCGCAGACAACCCCATGGCACCACGAGGAAGAGCCACTCCTCCATCACGAGACACCAGAAAGACAAATGAAGCAAAGCAACCAGCTCTCTCTTCGCCATCAAGATGATTGCAATACTAGAATGGACATAAAGTAACGTACAACAAAACATAGAACAATTACAGACTCCCACAATGGGAGTAACAATAAACAAAAAGTCAACAACAACAGAACCACCGCCTTAGAACAGACAGCAGCCTAAGCCACTGTGACAACAGCCAAAACATCAGGCATCATGTAATATAGATCAAGGTCTGAGTTATGGCCCTTTTTGTCTTATATTTTGGCTACATTGTGGTTTCCTCTCAATAACTTTTAAAGAGATGCAACTCTTTCATTCAAATTTTACAGAGGGGCATCATAAATTATAGTAAAGTTCGAATTTGGAAGTTTTTTGCAAATTTTTGACTGAGTTGTTGCCCTGTTTTGACTTAGGTTTAGGCTAATGCAAAAGCTATATTGGCTTTTTTGTGGAATAAACTTTACATTTCTCAAAAAAAGTAAGTGAGTATGACCAGGAGCTACCAAAACTATAATATCTGACAACTTCTCACTATAGGCCATGATTACTCAGTGCCTGTAGATAAGCATGGCAGTAATTAAGATTTTTACCCCAGCCATGTGGCCCCTTAGATGTGGTCAAAGGTCAAACACTTAAATTTCACAATAACTCAGTCAGTCGTCATTATTTTTATTGGAATTTCGCATGCAGACAGAGGTACCATAAATATAAAACATATAAAATTGATATTTGATCAAAGGTCTGTGTCCAATTCCTATATGGGCTTAGGGGTTGGGTCGAAAGGTCAAAATTCAACTTTTTCAGAACATGGTCATGCTGCATATCAAATAAAAGGGAATCACGAATATATGCAGTATATATTGAATTTTCAGATAATTTGAGACGACAACGACATCGTATAGAGATAAACATCACTAATAATACAACACATGGAGATAGTCTTCGGTTCAAGGGAAAACATCTTAAGACTAAGATTGGAACCGCTGACAACTCTAGCAATTCTGCTGCGGAGTCAAACAATGGAGTTCATGCTGTAAGAACTGTTTTTTAACAATAATAATTTGGCCTCGACGCGAGAAATCCTGTCTTTCAGGGTTTTGCGAACAACACATGCGCAGACCAGCCTGCGCATCCGCGCAGTCTAATCAGCGCCTTTGTTACTCACTTTTTGAAAAGTAACATTTGTAAACTTGCTAAAGGTGAAATTTCAATTTTCGAGCAAGTCTATGTAGCAAAAGAGACTGGTTTGAAATTCGCTTTGTCAGAAACCCTGAAGACGGGTTTTGTCGCGTTGAGGCCCATTTTTGTGTCCCATGATTACAGATAAACAAACAATTACGGCATACAATTATGATTTATTTCTTAATCCATCAGTTTAATCAATTGTTTAGGGTGCTAAAACTATCACATTGAGTACCTGCAATGCATGTTTGGTGAAAATGAGAAAAAACTTATTTTACACGTGCATTTTAAGTTCTGCACTGTCCTATTTACCACTCTTATCATATTCAACAAAATCATTGTAACGATATGCATGTCAAACGATATTAAATGTGGTAAGACAAAAGATGGATAGACGTTCAGATATCCCTCAGAATATTCAGGCTTGCTTGACAATAGTTTAGTTATTCTGACTGCCTTCGCATGTTGCCTGTTTTATAATAGCAGAGTCTAGGGCAAAGGTTTGGCCAGTAAATCTTATTTCAGCACCCAGTCACTTGGGCTGCTGTGCGATCTAAAGCAGTGGTTCCGTTGTGAAGGATTATTGCTGCACCCATAGTTTGAGGGGATTTTTTGTTAGGTCCTTATTTGATTTTGTACAGTACTTTACATTTTTTCTTGTTTTGCAATCATCTCGCAAGGGTTGAGAGAGCTTGTTGTTTTTCTTCTAGTGTCTTCTTGATGACATGTGGCTGTTGTCATGTGGCTTATTAGTCTGAATCACTTTCCCATTTGGTGACCTGGGACAGGTGGAGTACTTGAATGTTAACCATACTATGCAGGGTTATCTTAGGAAGCCACGTTCGAAGTAAGTTATGTGATAATGAGGTAATCCATAATCAAACTTACGCGTACATGTACTCTATTCCAGGAAGATGCAACAAATAAAGACGATGAAACCAAACAATTGTTGCTTTAGCAGGTACGATTTTATAATACAGTACATATTAGCGTAACCCTGACTCATACATGAATATACATATTCTCCATAACTAATCCTTTGCTCAGTATTTAAGCAAAAACACATTTGAACTATGATACTACTTTAGGCCAGAGTCTAAAGACATTTTTTGACATTTCGCTTACAGTAAAGGCGGCACCTCATGAATGCGTTATTAGGACTGGTCAACCTTAGACAAAGGTAAAAGCTGAAAAATGAGGCGTGGTTTTATTCAAAAGTAACTGTATCATCTTGCACCATTACCTCAGACATTATTTAGTCCTTAAAACGCCAGCAAAATAACCGTATCTGAAAGTGTCTATTTAACATAATAGCATAGAGGCAGACATTGTGGACCCAGATCAGACTGCTCCTACAGGAGCAGTCTGATCTGGATCCACACTTTTTATCTATGAGGCTTCAAATAGTGTAGTGGACTACAAAAACATACAGTTTGTGATTATGAGCTTTAAGGGTTAATTAATGTGAGTTCAGTGTGGATACGGTTGGGATTTTCATAAAATGCACGCACGTTTGCACGGTTCAAAAACCAAATTATAAATAGAACTTGATTTTCCTTGTTTAGCACATGAAATAGCCGAACCACGCCCAGATATAAATATTTGAGTTGCCGCCTTTAAAGAAAGCGAAAAGTCAATTAATATATATTTTACACACATGTCCCAAGGTGGAGAGCCAATGTTTCAAATACCCTGCTTTAAAGGCAATGTCATACTGGATAGTCATTATTCATGTGCTTTCCTTATGCGTTGATCGGTATACTGCAATTTTTAGAATAAATCACATAATGTCCAACTTTATTAAAACAGCGTGAATAATGAAAGGTAAAGCCAACATGCTCCAAGTGCTATATTATTGCAGAATGGCATAGCTCCTGTGTACATAATGTGTGACTACTCCATCCCTCCTGAACCCCTTTGTCTGTTCCTGAACATGTTTACCTAAACATATGACGTGTTGAGCTTTAAGTACATTCACCAATCTCTGAATGTAAATTCTTCGCTGAACATGTACATGGATGTATTATGTGTCCTATCTATACAAAACAGACACATTTAATTAAGTTATTGTGCGACTCATAACTTTCCCCGTTCTCCGTTTAAGTATTATACTCACTAACTGTTTTTGATATTTTCATTTTTTGGTCCTTAGTTAAAGAGACTAAGTCTGCAATTATGAACATTTTTCGAAAAATTTTCTTTTCTTTTTAAATCATTTGTAAAAGCAGAATTAAGTTAAGTTTTGACAATAAATCTGTTCACAATAGCTGAAAACTGAATAGAAAAGTGAATTATCTTATAAAAACAGGTGTTTTTTTCTCTTGTTGGTAATTATTTGCGTCCCTCCAATAATTATAGACAGTCAATTTTAACGTAAATGCTGTTGTTTTGATACTGATAATTTGTAAAGATTTACGAAATTGGTAAAATGTATACCTGAATTTTAGTTTTTTTACTGTGTTCTTGAAATATAGAAACATTATAGGATCAAAAGTTACAGACTATGCAGTTTTAATAGGAGTTCTGACAGAAAGCAGAATGCCGTCAGAATTTATCTGATACCAGCGCTAGGGGGCAATGAGGTTTGGACGCCTTGAAACCGGTTTAAGCCATCCAGGAAAATATTTCTACTGACCGTTCCAAGGCGTTGCTTCTTTTGTGGATCATTTATGTCATTTCTGTCTTGTTTTTGTTATGCTGTCGTGCGCGTCTGTTTATTAATGCATTGTGGTCACATGCTGGGAAAGGGCTTACCTCTCGGCTCTCGTTTGTGATGTCTAATTGTGAAAGTAAGTAAGGGTGCAAAGATCAGGAGCCGATACAATCAAGTACCACACTCGACCCAGGATACCAATGGGAAAGTTACAAACTCACAGTTAGACACCACAAACGAGAGCAAAGAGGTCAGCCCTTTCCCAGCAGGTGACCACAAAGCACATATAAACAGACGAGCACAAAGACATAGCAAACATAACACAGAACAAAAACATAAAAGATCCACAAAAGAAGTACCGCCTTGGAACGGTCAGTAAAATATTTTACTGGAGGGCTTAAACCGGTTTCACGGCGCGCCAACCTCACCCTTAATTCAGATGTGGATCAAGACACATAGATATTTGGTTTGCATGAAAGACCCCTAACCTATCGATGCATCATCTCCTAAAACATATATATCAAGATATACGAGGGTTATCCAAAATTTTATGACAATGGCCCCATAAAACAAAACCTTTTCCTCTAGGATGTGTTTCATAAATCTTCACAAATTATTTAAAATGTAGGGAATTGAATCACAAGTTCAAATCTTTTCCATGTTGCAATCGCAACAGTTGCTAGGCAAGTAAAGAACACAAGGTAAAGGGTCATGGACGGGACACTATATGCGATACACATGCCCAAAGTTCTTAGAAATTACAGACTCCTTTTTAAAACTTTTTATATAAATAAAATAAAGACATTATGTGTGTTGATTTTGAACGTAATAGATAATGATTTAAGGTGCAACTATGGTGTCAGCAGGGTTTTGATTATGATATATCGCCAATTTTGCAAAAAATATTTTCAGCGCAGTTCATTAAAATAATTTCCCATTATAAAAATATTGGCTATAACATTAATGTATTGCAACAGACTGCATGCTTGGTAGTCAACCCAATCACGGTTGGCAACTTTGCTTTCCTCTTTAATTGCACGCCGGTGGGTCGGACTTCAGACTCTATGATGGTTCCGACTTAAAGACTTATCTATTGATGGGATGGTAGGGGCCTGATGCTTTGGCTGTTTGTCGGGCCCACCGGGGTTTACCTGTTGGATTTCTTTTGCTCCGGTATTCAGTTTAATTTGCTGTTGAGTCCTTATCCTTGCTTTATCTCCTTGTTGTATCTTGATTTATATGTTTTAGGAGATGATGTATTGATAAGTTAGGGGTCTTTCATGCAGGCCAAGTATCTATGTGTCTTGGTCCACATCTGAATTAAGGGTGAGGTTGGCGCAGTTAAACCGGTTTAAGCCCTCCAGTAAAATATTTTACTGACCGTTCCAAGGTGGTACTTCTTTTGTGGATCTTTTATGTTTTTGTTCTGTCTTGTGTTTGCTATGTTTTGTGCACGTCTGTTTATATGTGCTTTGTGGTCACCTGCTGGGGGGGGGGGGCTGGCCTCTTGGCTCTCGTTTGTGGTGTCTTCTGTGGGTTTGTCGCTTTCCCATTGGTGTCCTGGGTCAGGTGTGGTACTTTATTGTGTCGATTCCTGATCTTTGCACCATTACTTACTTTGTACTAATAGTGTATTATATTTGGTATAAAACATTTATTGAAAATTAGTATTTTCTATGTGTTTAAGAAGACTATAGAACAGTTTATCGAAACTTGTTTCTATTAATGTGCAAATTTGTCGTATTTGCTTATATAAGTGTTCAAAATATACTATTTTATAATTAGCGCTTAAAGTGAGGCAAAAATCAAATCTAATTTTCTGTTGTTGCCTCAAGAACGTTCAGAACAACTACGTTAATGTGATTGTGGTATTTGCTTTTATGGGTCAATTGTGTATTCGGACAAAATCACCAACCACTAATATAACATTCCAATGATGCATACTGCATATTTAACTATACTCTACCCCCAGCAAAATCAGATAAAAACGTGAATTTTTGCGGTCATGGGCTCTCACAGTGTTGTTTTCAAATTTTTAAAGCATCGGATCAGGTTAAAAACTCCATATTTCAAACATGAGAAGGCAACACCATGGCCACAGGCAATGGGTAATATAAATCTGATTTTAATAACAGTTTCTGAGATATTTAATAACAGTTTCTGAGATATGAGGCCATCGTCACAACTTATTGGATGACCCACGTAACAAGGAGATAAAGCAAAGATAAGGACTCAACAGTAAATAAAACTGAATACCGGAGCAAAAGAAATCCAACAAGTAAACCCTGGTGGGCCTGACAAACAGCCAAAGCATTAGGCCCCTACCATCTCATCAATAGATAAGTCTTTAAGTCAGAACCATCATAGAGTCTGAAGTCCGACCCACAGACGTGCAATTAAAGAGGAAAGCGAAGTTACCAACCGTAATTTGGTTGACAACCAAGTATGCAGTCTGTTGCATTACATTAATGTTATAGCCAATATTTTTATAATGGGAAATTATTTTAATGAACTGCGCTGAAAAATTATTAGAGACAACAATCTTCTTCAATTTATACACCAAGTCACCATAGAAATATACGAGGGTTATTCAAAATTTTCTGATAATGGCCCCATAAAACAAACCTTTTCCTCTAGGATGTGTTTCATAAATCTTCACATATTATTTAGAATATAGGGAATTGAAATACAAGTTCAATCTTTTCCATGTTGCAATCGCAACGGTTGCTAGGCAAGTAAAGGACACAAGGTAAAGGGTCATGGACAGGGCACTATATGCGGTACACATGCCCAAAGTTCTTAGAAATTACAGACTCCTTTTTAAAACTTTTTATATAAATAAAATAAAGAAAGTATGTGTGTTGATTTTTTTAATTCAATGATAACTGCACAAGAGGACATTTATTCAAAAAAGTTAGTCAAGATTTGAGAAAACACTAAGATTAAATAGTGTCCCAGTACGTTGTATCAACAAGTGGAATATCGTAAGTGGGGACATTGTGCGCAGTAATACTGTATTTAAATTCAAAACTGACTTGATTTGGTGCTATTGCCAGAAAGATACATTCCGACGGAGATTCACTGAAAAGACATTTTTAATACCCGGAACAGGAAAATGTGAAAAAGTATAGAGACTGTTTAGAGGGAGTAGACAAGCTCAATAGAGCTTGCGCGACTCTTTAAATCAAGAACAAGAGTCAATCAGGAGACACCATGAAGACAAACTAAGTAAAGCAACCAGCTCTTTCTTCCCAATCAAGATGATTGCAAAACTAGAATGGACATAAGTAACGTACAATAAAACATAGAACAATGACAGACTCCCACAATGGGAGTAACAATAAACAAAAGGTTAACAACAACAGAGCCACCGCCTTAGAACAGACAGCAGCCGACCTGCAAACCTACAAATAATTTGGGCAAGCAGTGAAGATCCAGATGAGATGGCTCAAATGATCCATCTCATCTGGATCTACACTGTTCGCTTACCCGTTTGCTTGTTTCTCAATTTCAATTTTCACAGTTAAATTAGGATTTGTCTCTAACAGCCTTTTTAAACAAAATGGACTCTTCTTCCATTACAAGAGGGAACATTTTTCCATTCATAAACATTCGCTTCTCAACGCAGAAGCTAATTGTTAACCTCCGAAGATTGAAGTTTTCCGGAGAAGAAAATATAACGCTTGCATTTTATATAAGGTTATTCTCATTCATAGGAAACAGGTCTCTCTTCTTCATAACACAATATTGATTTATGTAATGAAGAAGATGGATTGGTATACTTACTTTTTTTTTAAATTATCACATTTATATTCTACACTGTTCGCTTACCCGTTTGCTTGTTTCTTAATTTCAATTTTCACAGTTAAATTAGGATTTGTCTCTAACAGCCTTTTTAAACAAAATGGACTCTTCTTCCATTACAAGAGGGAACATTTTTCCATTTATAAACATTCGCTTCTCAACACAGAAGCTAATTGTTAACCTCCGAAGATTGAAGTTTTCCGGACAAGAAAATATAACGCTTGCATTTTATATAAGGTTATTCTCATTCATAGGAAACAGGTCTCTCTTCTTCATAACACAATATTGATTTATGTAATGAAGAAGATGGATTGGTATACTTACTTTTTTTTTAAATTATCACATTTATATTCTAATATTATAAGTATTATTATTTTTCAGGACAGTTAATGTTACAGGCAAACAACATTAGTTAGCTGGTCACAGTCTGTCATTGGGATATCAAGTTCTGAAGAGTCACTTTTCATCAAAATGACATGACAAAGATCGTGATATTCATCATATAAAAGTACTCATATATGATCTTTCTTAGTAAGAACTACAAACAGGCGTTAAATGAGATTTGCATGCGCCTCCATATATGGTCACCTTACAGGTTATGTTCTTTGGTCAATCTGTTTGCTCTCAGTTTTGAAGTATTTATTATCAGAAAATGCTATCACTTAGAATAGTGACCCGATCTAGATTATCCCTCCATGAGGTTAAATGCTGTCGTGTTTGTTCATAACGGCTACAAGTAGTCATTTTGCTTAATTTAGATAAGTTTATCATTTTATTCCCGGTGTCATCGTCCACAAATGCGGTATTTGAAGAAAACAACTATCACATAATTAATCTAATATGTGTTTTGCGAAAGGATTGTAACGCTAGAAATGGTATGTGTAGACTCATATTCAGGCCTGGTCTCGAGGTTATAAAGCTTTTTTCCATATTCAACTCAACTGAGAATAAAATTAACATTGCTCATAAATGTTTAAATGATAATAATTGGTAGTAGTTTTAACACTCGTTAGCAAGATATATACGACATACAACATCTGATAGTTTTAAAGTATGTCAAATCTCTATTACCATCATTTTTACCTTTTATGAAATTGAAATTTCATTTTTATTGAGTTAAGCATGGAGATTATAAAATGTGTCTTAACTCGAATGAGAATGAAATTTTAAAACAGAAAGTAACTCTAAAAAGACTGTTAAGCATGCTGCCAATTGCTCAAAAGCTGTATGCTGGGATGTACAAATATCTATGTTAAATGCATAAATTGTTCATAAAACAATATGGCCAAAGGTATCCATCTCCTTGATAAAAAAGCATTTTTTGTTTATAACCGAAAAATGTCATGCAAGAAAGAACTTTTGAAAGATATGTCCCCTTAAGCCAAATGGAATGTCTTATTCCTGTCAATTGGAGCAGTCCTTTTCCGTTTTAAGAGTTGTTGGGTGTTTTTTTAACATTTCAAGTCAAATTTCAAGAGAAAATTCCTTAAGCAAACAGTGATCCCTGATTGGGGGTATGCACTGTTTGCCTATGTCCCACAAAATTACGCGAGACTGATATCGGTTAAAGTATCAACAACTGTTAGCATTTGAAGTTTATCACCTGGATAGATGTTATGCCACTATGAGTTGAGTATGAGTATAAAAAAACATCGAACCAGTTCTTTGAAAAGTTTATGGTAAATGGCCTTCAAGTTTAATTTGGTTTCACCGCCAGAAAACAAGACTTATCCTTTGGACAATATATATAATCATATTATCTTATTGTCATATATCTTATTTATAAGATTTGGCTCAAAATTGTATAGACAAATTGTAGGTATGCCTAAGGGTACTAATTGTGCTCCTCTTGTTGCAGATTTGTTTTTATTTTGTTATGAGAGAGACATCATGTTTTCTCTTTCTGACAATAATCAAGCAGATGTTGTTAAAGCATTTAACTCTACCTCAAGATATCTAGACGACTTGCTTAATATTGATAATCTTTATTTTGCACATATGGTAAGCCAGATATATCCCATTGAACTTCAGTTGAATAAGGCAAAACCTTTAGATACGTAAGCCCCTTTTTTGAACTTAGATTTATCCATTACAAATGGCATAGTTTCAACCAAAATTTATGATAAACTGGTGGACTTTAATTTTGAAATAGTTAATTTTCCATTTCTTGATGGAGATGTTCCTCGCTCCCTTTTCTATGGTGTAAACTTTTGCCACTTATTCATTTTCCAAGAGTATGTTCTCATGTTGATGACATCAAGAATAGAAACAATTTTTGACTTCTAAGTTACTAAAACAAGGTTAAAGATACCATAAACTCCATAAAGCCTTTTCTAAATTTTATCACTGACACTCAGAGGAACATTTCTTGTACTTCAACAACATCAGTATCTAGGGCGAATATTTGATACCAGCAAAATGCATTTAAGCCCCCCTCCCCCGGCGGTTTCAGCTGCTGTCCCTTCTAAGGCGGTGGTTCTGTGTTTGTGAACCATGGCCTTAGAACGGTCAGCAGCCTAAGCCACCGGGGAGCTTAAATGCATTTTATTGGTACCAAATTTTCGCCCTAGATGCTGCCAATGTTGTAGTACAAGACTTCTTCAGCTCGCATGGAAGTCCTCTAGCTATTATAATGTATCATCATGGAGAAAACTCTGATCAAATTAACACACTATGATGAAACAAAGAAAATAGGCTCATGACTCACAGATAGTCAGAAAACCTCAAGTTGATACATGGTTGGTCCAGCTACAGATAAGCATCAGGCACCAGCCCACGTTTTAAAGCTTTACGTCAGAGCCGTCATAGAATCTGAGGCCTGACCCACCATCTAGCAATTTTAGAGAAAACCATAGCTATAAAATGTGATTAGGTTTTTAATCAGGCATACAGAGTGTCACATGACATCCAAGTTATAACGTTTGATTATCTTTTTGTATTGATCACTTAAAAATTAGGTTTTCCAACAATTCGTTTGAATTTATAAACTAATCAATTAAAATAAAGGCCCTGATAGGCCTTGTTGCAGAAGAGTTTTTAACCCAATGTTGTATTTAACAGGTTAAGTTTAAAACTCTGAGTGTCTGTGGTAGAATATAGAAAATGTTTTTTTGAATTCTATGATATCTGTAGCCTTGTTTAAATAACTTAGCAGTTAAAAAATAAGTTTCTGTTGTTGAAGTCAACAACATTACAACACACTCTTGAAAAATGAGTAAGCTGAGAAATATATACACCATAGCAAGGGGGGGCGAGGAACATCTCCATCAAAAATGAGAAATTTACTATTTCATGATTAAAATTATCCCATTTAGTATACATTTTAGAAGAAACTACGCCATTTGTTATGGACAAGTTCAAGTTAAAGAAGGAGCTTCAGTATCAGAAGAATTCGCCTTATTATTTGAAGTTCAGTAGGATATATCTGACCTATCATTTGTTGAAAATAAGGATTATCCTTATTAAGTGAGTCATCTAAATAACTGGAGGTGGAGTTAAAAGCTTCAATAATATCAGTTTGATTATTGCCTGACAGAGACAACATGAAGTCTCTCTCATAACAAAACAAAAAAATCTGCAACAAGAGGAGCACAATTTGTACACATTGGAATACCTACAAGTTGTCTATATAATTTAGAGCCAAATCTTATAAATATATTGTCGAAAAGATAATGGAGAGCATCACACATTTTGTGACATGACCACAATTTGTATCATTTAGCTTGTTCGGAAGTAAAAAAAAAGCATTTTTATCATTACAAGCCAAATAATACCCCTATTCCACACAGGTCCCGAATCCCACGAATTGACAAAAAATGATAAATATTTGGATTCGTGGCTAAAACATACTCAGTTTGTGAAGGTCTTAACGAAATCGCACAGTTCATAGACAGTTCTTGCAATTCGTAGGTCTACCAGGAATTCTGCTCAAAAGTTTTGAACTGTTCAAAACTTTAGCCACGAATTCCCCGATTCGAAAAATCATGCTTGATTCGTAACAATTTCCTTATGCATTCTTAATCGTAATCGATTCAGAGGCGTTTTAAGGCATTCGTAGCTACTCTTAGCTCATTCGTGGGGAATAGAGAGATTAAGACAAGCAATAAAACCAAGGAAGAGACAGTAGAAGGGGTTTTCCTCAGAGTAATTACCCCGTCATGCACATGTGAGCAAGTCCTAGAAGTGGAAACAGATTTGGCAGATTCAGGTGCACAATCAGTATCAGTCAGTAACTCCTGGCTGGTGATTTTGCCAATGGTAAACTACCATATTTTTCCAAGTCAAAGAGTCAGGGCCAGGGCCCTCTCGACTTTAATGTAGTTGTTTTTTCGAGCTGTATAAGTAGCTGTTTTCGACACTCAAGTTGCAGGATCAATTCTACAGCTGCTTTACGAGGAACATTCATTTCGGAACCGATGCCCCCGAAGCATGTATGGGCCTTTTTTTATAACTATCGTGAAAGAAAATCTAGTGAATCGTGGCGAATCGTCGCGGATTTCTGTTAATAAGTGCCTCCCGAAAATGAAAAACGTGCAGCTAAATACTACATAATACAGTCAATTGCCTAGTTTCGAATCACTTTTACTTCAAGGCGGATTCCAAATATTTGCTCAGAGGAAATAAGATTTCGGCTTTACTGTTACAAAGCACTATTATTCCCCTATATAATGAATCTCAATTTGTTTCACTCGGACTCTTCTTCGAGTCATACAATGACTTTGAAGTAGACCGCAAATTGGCTTAGTTTCGGGTCATTTTCTCAGTTTCAAATCACTTCTGCAATTCCTAAAAATACCTTCAACAATGCACTTCCGTTATTTTTTCTATCTATTAGCTTAATCACTACTTCCAAAGACCACACACGCACAGAGTCCAGTGGCGCCTGACTCGAGATGGAGGATTTGGGAGTTTGAGCCTCACCAGCGTCACTGGGTTCTGTCCTTCTGCAAGATTAATCCTTCCTTAAAGTTTGATACAGGAAGACCCGTCCCGACATAACAGAAAATATGTTGACTGGGACATAAAGATTCACTTCAAACAAACGGAGAGAGAGAGCATATGATGCCCGTGGAACTTTTTTACATAATTTGACTTTCTATGTTGATCAATGTTGTACAAACAGCTGAGCGCGTATAAATTATTGTTATGTGACGTGAAATAAACTTGTGTGTTTATACACTCTGAGTCAGCTGATTCTAAACTGGGCAAAAAGGTGACAATGATTACAGGACTATCATGGAACCAAAAACAGAATAAAAGGTCCGTTCTTTTTCTTTGATGTGTGTTGGAAAACATGCTGAAACCGAAAGTTTGATAAAAATGCATTTCAAACGAAAGTACTTTTTCGAAAATATGCAGTGAACATATACTAACACGAGTGAAAATATACCTTCATAAAATGGGTCATGGGGGGAAATTGTAATTATTTTCACCAAACATATTTGCTTTCACACACATACAGAGGGATACTTATACAACAAAACAAAAACAAAATATGTTTTTAAATATCACCGCTGTAGTGTAGTTTGCAATGACACTATGACGTGATTCCGAACTAGGCCAGATTCGAAACTGGACAATTAACTGTATGTATATTTTACGATAGTAGGCCCGTGTGTCAACAACACAGGAAACAGCTGGTTCATGGCTAAATAGGTTATTCAATGTTTTGTATTCGTTATAGAATATATTACACTAGGGAGCTGTATGTATTCTATAATAACACACGTAACCTATCCAGATCTACGTTATGTCCAATATTCAGTTTGCTCGTTTCTCCAAATATTCAATGAGATATCCGATTTTTATGATCGGCCTTTTAAGATTTGCCCATGCAAGTTTCCTACGTTTTATGTAACGTGTGAATTCTGTCACAAAAAAGTGGACTGCTTGCAATTTTAACATTGTCTCCAGCGGGAAGCATTTTTCAAATATCAACCTGTCTGATTTTAGCATTGAGGGTACATGTGAAAATTTATTTACCGAATGTGTCACCAAATCATGTGATCCACCCGATTGGTTAATTCAAACTTGTTATCAATATCCGTCATCACGAGTCACTGAAAGAATTTTTTTGACCCACAAAAACTTTTAGTGTTGAAAATCTTATCATTTCTTTCACTAAAAAAAAGTGAGTATGATCAGGAAATACCACAATCACAAACTGCAGACAACCCCGTGGCACCGCGAGGAAGAGCCGCTCAACCATCACGAGACACCAGGAAGACAAATTAAGCAAAGCAACCAGCTCTCTCTTCCCCATCAAGATGATTGCAATGCTAGAATGGACATAAAGTAACGCACAACAAAACATAGAACAATTACAGACTCCCACAATGGGAGTAACAATAAACAAAAAGTCAACAACAACAGAACCACCGCCTTAGAACGAACAGCAGCCTAAGCCACCGGGGGGCTTAAATGCATTTTACTGGTACCAAATCTTCGCCCTAGATTCTGCTGTTGTTGAAGTACAAGAATACTGTAATACCAATCATAGCTGATATTTAGCTACCAAAGGTTACTTGGTGTCTCCATAAATGAATTATTTATAGCCATTCAGTGCTTGTTTTTTAACGTAGTGTTTCTTGTAATATGCACACCGCATATTGACACAAATCTGACTTTTCAGTCGTGATTGCCTTAGCAAACAGGTCGGTTCTTTTGTATCGGGCCAGCGCAGACAATGGCAATTTTAAACATCCACACACTCTTGCCATAATATGTTTTTACTTGCAAATAAAAACGCTCCTCTAGCAGATATGGCGATGAATATGTCAAAATGTTATACCCGGGCGTTTCAATACCACTACATTTACAAGGCATTCGCGCCATTGCATTTTTATGGTGGGTAAAGTTTTATAGTATTTGTACAAGTGGTCATTCCTTCCACATACATTAATTATCTCCACTACTGCAGGTACGCCGTTTCTGCAAAGATGGGAGGTAGTACGTAGAGGCTTTGTTGAACATATAATAGCTGTTCGGAAGAATACTTTGCTTGAAGACTGTGATATTCTCTTATATATTTTTTTTTAATTAACTAAGCCAGCCTGTGATAGATCCCTGATTCCTTTGATTGATCCTCTTATGTGCGGGATGGATGTTTTAACAACTTTTATAGCTTGGAGTACCATGGCATCGTTTAGGGACATGGTATCCCAACATTTTAAAGAGACCACTAAACTTTAATGTGTGATTTGTTTTAGTCTTGTTGTATTAATATTATTGTTTAAACTGTTTTACATGCCCAAGAACATGTATTTTATATTTATGTGTGATATAAATAGTTATTTTACAGAGGGTCATGCGTTAGACAAGCTATCAAAGCTAATTTGTCACCCAGTATTAACATTGTATAAATCACTAAAAATATAAAATAAAAGGTATATCTCAATTATATGTCTATAAAAGAGACATTTTCATTCCAAAACAATCCTCAGAAATCACAAACGGTATATGTTATGTTTTATGTTATATTATATTAACTATGGTCAAGTTTGAAAAAAAAAATAGTAAAAAAGTAAGAATGGTACAATGTACATGTATAATGTATAAATTCTATGCACATGGAATTTCGGTAAGTATCGCTTTATTAGCAACAATAGTTCAAGCGAGCAGACTCGCCAGACCCTTTGCTGCTTGCATACACCAAGTATGGGTGTTGGTAAAGACTCAGAAGAAGATTCAAACCTATATCCCTTCTGGATACGTCAGCATGGGTGTTTAAAGGAGGCTTTGTGCATTTGCAATAAACACCAAATTCTCATAATATTAAAAATAGTAAACATCCAACATCTGATTATTCAATGTACCTGTTTCATTCGAGGTCATAACAATCAGATACATACAAATTGAATCCAGTCCCGTTGTTATAAAACTTTATTCACGGCCAGCTCAACTAAGCATGGAATTTATAAGGTGCATAAATGTTAAATCATAATCATAAATGCCAAAATGCTAACAATTGTTGTTTGCGAGTAGAAAAGCAAGAAAAATATTTGAATATTTTTGCATAGATGATGTTAAATGAAAATATGGTATTTATCTCATGCTAACAAGTAAAAATTTTACCCATTTAAGCCTAATGAAATTTTCCACCGTTATCAACTGGAACAGTCCATTTCTGTTGTAAGGGATGTTAGGTGGTGGCTATGGCATGCTTGACCAACCTTCAGTTGTAGCAATTGATCTGAAGCTGATGATATGTGAACCATAGCCGCAATTGAAATTTCATTGGATCTTGCATGAGAAATTATTTGTGTAAATAAGTTCATGAATATCATAACAGATTATCAAAAGTGTCAGGGTCTTACTTTTGAAAATGAAATTATTATGTTATCAAGTAAAATGCTTCGGTTTGATAATACATCATTGGACACATTATTAGTGCTGTATATATGTACATATGAATAATGCTTTTTTTTTGTATTGCTTAATATGTATTTATCAAACTATTGTATGCTCTTCACTTGTGGAGGAAATAAAGAATAGTATTGCTACTGTTCGCACATGTCCCACAAAAATGGCGCTAGACTTATATGGGTCAAGTGTCTTGCGAGATTACGTTGTTGCAATGCCTATTCGATATGCATTCAAATTTCATGTGCCTGATCATAGTTTTTTTTATTTAAATGATATTAAAAGTATGGAAGTAGGCAAAGATCAGGACTCGATACAATCGACATGATATTAAGCCTCACTTTGAATATTTTTGTGTGATTTGGGGGAATTCGTTTAATTCTAATGTACATAAAATTGAATAATTACAGAGGAGAGCCTGTAAATTGATACTTGATACAGATAATATATCATTGGAAGAAGCTCTTAGACATTAACTATGTTGTCATATTTGATTTAGTTTTTATCAACAAAGTAAAAGTATTATATAAGGTAACTCAATTTTCATCACGGAAATTTTCCAAATTAAAGGCTGTAATAGTGAAGAACAATGCCCTTTTGCGATCAAATTCTACAAACATTTTAAGACACCAAACATGTTTAAAAACAGCTTATCTTATTCAGGTGCTTTAATCTGGAATAGCATTCCAGTTGAAATAAGAAATGCCAACACGAGTGGCGTTTTCGTTAAGAAATGTTTAACGTGGATGACAGATCTTAAAATTTTTATTCAGGTTCACACACCTCCACCGCCGAATCAGAGTCGGTGGTTTACAGAACTTAACCCTTAAAGTGCCAATCACAACTGCAGCAGATGACAAATTTTGCGACATCTTTTTCCAGTTTTCGACAAAAATAAGGAATGATATTTTCTAAAAGGCGGCAAATTTTGAAACTGTCGTCTGCTGCAAACTATAGGTGGCGCTTTATGGGTTAAATATGGAGGAAACTTATCGAAAAGCTCCTGTTTTATTACAGACACGTGATGTTTTAAGCATTTTATTATCACATACAATAAGGTAGAAATACTTTTAATGCATGAATATATTGTGCGTACAAGAAAACATGCCCAATAGAACTGCTCTGGTAAGACAGCTCTTTTGAGCAGACTAATCTGGGCTTTCGCTTGTAGCCTATGCATTGGGTATCAATATATTCATGCTTTGGGGACATAAATTTATGTACACTGAAGGACTTTAAAAACGCAAAAAATGAAAATTATTATTTTTTGAAACCAGAGCATTTTTAGTCTTCTTTAACAAGTTAAATCGGCCGGAAACGACACTCTGCCTCTATCTATACCTAAATCCGGTGTTATTATCGACAACGGCCACCACCAGCTACGCATCCGTGATTTACTATTTTTTGCACCTGGCGTCCCCACGAACCAATGAAGCAAAATATTTTATCATTTCACATATAGCTTGTAGGTATACATGTATAAAAACACACTAGCTTTAGTTTTATAACTTTATTGTTCGTGCCACGTTTCTGTGAACATGAACGATCTGGCACAATTGAAATGTTAAAAGCTGGGGTGCGTGTTTCTGGCGTCGCCAGATGTTATAATTGCCATCCGTAAGCTATACAGCACCTCAGAGATTGTAACCAGGCTACTAGGACAGTTAAAGGTCGACACAGGCCTGGCCAACTTAGAATGGCAACCGACATTAAGACGGCAACTAACGTCGATTATATCGACGATATTTACATCGACGATATCCGTTCCGGCTGGCTACCAACACTGCCAGACGAATAGCAGGGCTTCAAGGGTAATTTGTTTCACATTTTTAATAAAAATATTTTATTACAATAACTTTAAATCATGCCAAATTCAAGACACATTTCAAATTGCAGCTTTAGAATCTAAGGGTATTGCCTTTTGATAGACTGGTGCTCTAAAATCATTTATCATTTTGATATGAAATTTAAATCATATTTTCTTGACATATTGACGTTTATTTTTGCCAAATCTCAATAAAATTGATACATTAAAAAGTGGTTTCGATTTTTGCGTTTTTAAAGTCCTTCAGTGTATTGCATGTGTATACATGTACTAGAAACTGTATAGTTTACCTCTAATAAAAATTATGTGATTTTGTATTACTTCACTTTTCGTTTTCTGTAAAGGCGGCACCTCATGCATGCGTAATTAGGACTAATCCATCTTATACATAGGTAAACGGTGAAATCGAGGCGTGGTTTAGTCAGTTTCGGAGCGCCCAAACCAGCTTAACGAGTATTAACACCATAAATCACAGTCAAATCGGTGGCGCAAATGGTTACGTCTAAGAACGATGATCAAGGGTTCGCCAGTTCGAATCACACTGGAACATTTTTTTTTATCAATCAAAAGTTGAATCTTGTGTCATTTTGTTTGTTTGTTTGTTTGATTCTTTACGTCCCACCAACAATCTTTCAGTTATAAAGGGACTGGTCTTCCTGGGTGAAGCAGTACTAAGCTAGGATTGAATCTTGCGTCATAATACCTCGATCAGTTATGATTGATTTTCAGAACACACGCAAAATATTATATAATCAATGAGGGTTCAGTTTCCAGTCACGATTTTCATGATATATATGTACATTGGCGCGGATCAAACAGCGGGAAAAAGAAATAATTATTTCAATCTTCATTGAGGGTTCAAGTCTCATCATGGCAACACCAAGGAAGATATATGACACTGTCTCCAAGACTATCATATTGAAAGTGTTCAAGTACTTAAAAAAATAAAACGTTAATATATATTATTAAACATGAAAGAACGTTCTAAAACGAATGTTAGAAATGTCAGAAAAAAAAATAAAAGTAAATAATTAGCTTAAATAAAAAAATATAATCGCCCATGCTGGGGATTGAACTCACAATGTTTGAATTTGAAAGTGGTATATTTATCCAAAACGCTACGGATCTTTCTGCTTAACACCATCCAATTTATACTTATTAACTCTTAGCAAACAGTTAAAATTTTCTGTTTTACCGTTAATATTACCTGTTTTCCCTTCGTGAGTAGATGAAATAGCCAAACCACGCCCAGATATGAATATTAAAGTTACCGCCTTTACAGAAAGCGAAAAGTGAAGTAATATATACAATGCTGTGATAAGATGACCTAGTCTTTCAAATCTAGTTACCGAAGGCTCAGTTAAATATGTTATGTTACCAGATATTTCTATTTTAATGAAAATAATATTTATAAATAAACGGAAAATAATATTTATAAATAAACGGATTATATGTCCTTGCTTTATTTTATGATATAATGGCCCACGACGCTAACAACACTGTCTTCGGGGTTTCTGACAAAATGAGATTCAAACCAGCCTGCTCAGCTACAGAGACTGGCTAGAAAGTTGAAATTTCGCTCATAGCAAGCCCATATATGATACTTTCCAAACAGGAAATAACAAAGGCGCTGATCAGACTGCGCATATGCGCAGGCTGGTCTGCGAGTTTGTTGCTCACAAACCCTCAAAGACAGATTTTCTTGCGCCGAGGCCCTTATTAATATCCACCCTAGATCACTTCATCTGCTGAAGGCTCACTAGTGAGATTCAATTAAAGGCATTTCTCCACTGTCTGTTCAGAGACAACGTTCCCTTATGAGGTCTGAAGCCATACAGCTGAATGGTATTAAGGTAGTGCCGGACTCACCGGCATATGTCCAAAAGTGTTTTATCTTTTAATATATTATAATATAGACTTATACTGATAATCTAAGGCAAAAAAAAAACAATACCTCACCGTTCTTTTTAAAAGTTATTTGATGTCAAAAACTGCAAAATCGCAGGTTTTTGAAATAAACAAACACAGATTTTGTTAACAAATTAACAAGAAACGCAATACAGTTTTTTCAGAACAAATACTACTCACACCAGAGATATAAATAAAAACAAAAAATAGTGAAATAACATGTATTTACACAATTTATTAAGCAAAATCCTAATTAAGTCAAACGAATAAATGCCAAAAAAAACATTAATATTCAAAATAAACATATCAGAGAATGTAACTGGAACAACAAAAAACATACTTTTACAAAGATATTTTCATGACGAATCTAATGATTGAATAAAAAAATATGTGTCACCGTGCTCGTTTTTTTGTTTTGGTGACTTTTCTGAAAAATCCTGAAAAAAATATAGACTATAATAAGTGTTGTCTCCCCTTTCAACCAATTTTTTTGTTTGTCTACGCCCGTTTGTATTTCACTGGGCGGAGACATAGCTATTATTGATTAAGCACTGACAAATGGGCGTAGAAAAGGGCAAAACAGATTTTGACCTAGCATATGTTACCCAGCACATTACATTGTGATTCTCATTAAAGCATGGCTAAAGCATGTCTTGATACTTTGATGCTTTCTTACACGTAGGGTTTATGTAGATAAAAGCTAAAAAATATAGCTTTATTCCTGATGCATAGATCTAAATGTCATTTAAAGAATAAACTTACAAATATGCAATAAGAGGATAAAACATTCTTTTCCTTGTATTAATGTTTGGCAAGCCTGAATGTGATGTGTTGCAACCAGAACCACACAGCGGTGAGGCCTGCAACACATTATCGCACAAGGGCTTGACAAACGTTAATATACAGAAAGGAATGTTATATTGTCATTGTAATATATTATAGGACTTTTTGGGTACTGTAAAGGTGGCAACTTTAATTTTCATATCTGGGCGTGGTTCGGTTATTTCAACTGCTCAAGAATGGAAATCAGGTTCTATCCATTGGTTAAGCGTTTAAAAGTTGCTTGAGCCGCGCAGGTCTGCGTGCATTTCATGAAAGTCCTGTCCGTTAATGCACATAACCCACATTTATTAACCCTTAACATGGATTCTCTGTAAGAATAAAAAAATTCCCATAGGGGTCCGGCACGCTACGTCTGGGATTTTTCTCATTCTTTGTGTGTGAAGCCGGTATGGCCCCCAAACAGCAAAACAAGCCTTAAAATTTCAAAATGACATCTGGTTACCATGGTAACCAGGGTTATTGGTGTCAAGCTGAGCTTTGTAGAAAATGCAAAGAAAAATGTGAAAAATAGGCATAATTGGCTGATCATTCCTTCAAAATGTGTTCATCAAATTTCTGAAACTAACATATTTGTATACTGTACCAACTTTGCTCTATATGAGAGAATAAGAAAACATAAGGTATATTACATACATGAGTAGCACGTGACTAGTTAAATATGCAGATTTTTACAATTTCCAAAATGTGGAAAAAATGGGAATTTGACATATTTTGAAGCAGTTTTTGATAACTTTTGCAACCGTGTACAAGTAAACCACTGATATGAATATAACAAGCAATATGTCTTTTGTTGGAAACAATAAAAAACTGGATGGAGAAATTCTTTATTTAAGGTCAAGGTCAAGGTCATAAAAACTCCAGTTCATGATTTTTTAAAATTTGGTATTTTCACATGTTTTGGACCAATATCTGGATGGGTAAATGAAACTAAATAAGAAAGCAAGTGTTACATTCACTAAGAACAACATATAAGTAATCAAACACAATAATAAAATGTATGAATTTATTTGAAGGTGAAGGTCAAGGTCAAGGTCATAAAATGTAGAATTTCAAAATAGGGAAAAAACTTGGTTTTTCACATTTTTTGGCACACTATTAAGAAGGGTAAATGAGAGAAAGAAAGAAAGCAAGTGTTACATTCACTAAGAACAACATATAAGTAACCAAACACAATAATAATATGTATGAATTTATTTGAAGGTGAAAGTCAAGGTCAAGGTCACAAAATGTAGAATTTCAAATTACGGAAAAACTTGGTTTTTCACATTTTTTGGCACAATATTAAGATGGGTAAATGAATGAAAGAAAGAAAGCAACTAGTCTATGCATTAAGAATAACACATCAGTTATTAGAATCAATTATCACATGGATTAAAATATTTTAATGTAAAGGTCAAAGTCAAGGTCATTAAATGTAGAAATTCAAAATGTAGAAAAACTGTGATTTTCACATGTTTTGGAATATTAAACACATTCAGATGGGAATATGAAATAAATAAGAAAGCCACTAGTGTCCACATTTAGAACAACATATCAGTTAACGAAAGCAATACTGTAATGGATGAATATATTTAGATTTGAAGGTCAAGGTCAAGGTCATTTAATGTAGAAATTTAAATGTTGAAAAACTTAGCTTGCTGCACGTTTAGAGCATTATTTAGATGGGCAAATGAAGGAAAGTAAGAAAAAAGCTAGTATATGCATTAAGAACAACACATCAGTTAAAAAACATAACCAAATTAATGAAAATATTCGAATGTGAAGGTCAAGGTCATCAAATATAGTACATCTAAATAACAATTTTGAAATATTCGATTTTTGCATGTTTTGGGACAATATTAAGATGTGTACATGAAATAAGGTAAGAAAGATACCAGTCCTTCCATTAAGAACAATACATCAGTTAACAAAAGCAGTACTAAAAAGAATTTATTTACATGTAAAGGTCAAGGTCATACAATGTTAAAGTTCATAATATGCGTAAAAAATGGCGTTTTCACATGTGTTGAAACAATATTTAGATTGGTAAATGAAAGAACGCAAGAAAGCAACTAAACTATGCATTAGTAACAATACATTAGTAACTAAAAGCAATAAACAAAATTGATGAATCTATTCAAATGCGGAGGTCAATGTCAAAGATATCAAATGTAGTCCAAATTCAAAATGTGGAAAGACTGCAATTTTCACATGCTTGGATACCATATTTAAATGAATTTATCATATGACATCGCGTCTGGGAGTGAAATAACGTCATGCAATAAAATCTGTAAACCACTAGTGGTTTATCTATTTTCGGGAAACGTAATGACGTCCATAACAACGTTGCGTACATATTAACATTATAACGTTTTTTACGCCAGAAATGAGATTTCACAGTATTCTTAATGTCATATGATAAATAGAATCTAACATTCGTGCTCTTGTTTTATTGAATTTATTAAACTCGTTGCGAAAAAGAGATAAAATGCTCGGCAAGCCTCGCATTTTATCTCTTTTCCCCAACTCGTTTAATAAAATCAATAAAACATGAGCACTCATGTAAGATCCTCTATATATAAAAGCTGTTACTTTGGGATTAGTCTTCATCTATTCTGCATCCATTATTTGTAGTATATGCCCTAGGGAAACTTTGCATATGCGCAGGGTCATCTGAGCCTTGTCTGCCTATTGATGCTTGAACTGCGGATATCTCAAGTATTCTTCAGGCTATACAGAAAAATTCAGCTTATCATATGACGTCGCATCTGTGAGTGAAATAATGCCATGCAATAAAATCGATAAACAACTAGTGGTTTATAGATTTACCGGAAATGTTATGACATCCATAACAACGTTGCATACATAACATGTAATGACAAAATTATAACGTTTTTACGCCAGAAATGAGATTTCAAAGTATTCATTGCGAAAAAGAGATAAAATGCTCGACAAGCCTCACATTTTATCTCTTTTCCCCAACTCGTTTAATAAATTCAATTAAACATGAGCACTCATGTAAAATTCTCTATTTCTTCAATGTTTTAATAGAGTCTATATCTGATTTTATACTTTTTTCAAAGGAGTTTGTAAATGATATAGCGCATTACGAAAAGATCTAAGTTATCTGTTCTTTGAATGAAGTAAAATTTGCTATTTCCACACCCACTGAATTATGTCTTAAAAAGAGGATCTTACATGAGTGATCATTTCATTTGAAATTTATTAAGCGAGCCTTTGAAAGAATCTTTTTACCATTCATTTGAGGGAGCGCAGTGGCTCAGTGGTAGAGTGCTTGACTCGAGACCGAAGGGCCACGGGTTCGAGCCTCACCGGCATCACTGCGCTGTGGTCCTTGAGCAAGACACATTTATCCTAGCTTAGTACTGGTTCAACCATGGAAGACCCGTCCCACATAACTGAAAGATTGTTGAGTGGACATAAAGAATCAAGTCAAACAAACAAACAAAAACCATTCATTTGACATACTAAATGCAATTTTATCACCTTCAAAATTTGTTTATTTCAATGAAACATTGCATTTTGTGACTGTCGTCCAGCAGGAGAAGAGAAAGAAAAAATGTCAGTAAATCAGGATAATTTTATTTCCAAACTTTTCCTTGAGATATAGTTAAGAAAATGAATACTCACACTTTGTGTTTTGCAAAGAAGAGCTTCCAGATTATTTTTTAACAAGTATGGGCTTTAAAAAAGAAAGAAAGCTCACATCTTCTTAAAATTGGTAAAATGCTATCTTTGACCTTGACTTTACATTCTTATAACATATGTTTATTTATTTGCTACTGCTTACATTTATTATGGTGTCCTTTTTGACGGCACAAGTAGATTTCATAGGGTTTTTTTTACCCACAAACAACCCCGGCAATCTGAGTAACCAAATGAGCAAAATCCGTTTTTTCTTTTCAAGTTGAATTTTCATGTTCTGTGACCTTGAACTTGACCTTCACATTTAAATATGTTTATCCTTTTAAATTTGGCTTTTTATGTTGTGTTGATATGTGGCCTTTTCAGAAACGCTTAAAATTAAACCAAACCAAAAACTGTTAATAAATAGATGAAAATCGCCATAATTCAACACTTGGATATAGAAAAATTTGTGACCTTGACCTTCATATTTATATCTTTCCACCAGTTTGATTTAATTTAAATAGTTGCTATTATTATTTGTATTAATATATCAAATGATTTATAAATATATTTTTGGACACATTATAAAAATGTGTTACGAACTATGACTAAATTACTGTTTCTTCGCCTTTTCCGAAAATGTACCATTTGTGACCTTGACATTGACCTTCACATCTTTATTTATCATCTGTTTAGGTTTTGGTGTCAATAAAAGATATTTCTTTTTCTATATAACCATATTAGTTTTTTTTATAACCATCTTCAGCTACACTTCACAAAATGGGTTTAAATGAGTGAAAAGTCCCTTTTTTCCTTCATTTTGAAAGTAGACAACATGACATTGACCTTGACCTTTATACAACAATTTCTCCAACCGGTTTGATTTAATTTTAAATAGTTGCTATTATTATCTTCTTGAATATATCAAAGGATTTATGAATATATTCTGGAAACATTACAAAATTTTGTTTCAAAATATGACTAAATTTATGTTGTAACTGTTTTTCACCTTTGTTGAAAATGTACCATTTGTGACCTTGACATTGGCCTTCTCATTTATATTCATCATCTGTTAAGATTTTGGCGTCAATAAAAGATACTTTTTTCTTTTTAACCATATTAGCTTTTTTCTTACCATCTTCAGCTATACTTTACAAAACTGTTTAAATTAGTGAAAATCCCTTTTTTCTTCATTTTGAAAGTAGACAATTTATGACCTTGACCTTGACCTTCACACATCAATTTCTCCAACCGGTTTGATATATTTTCAAATAGTTTATATTATTATCTTTGTGAATATGTCAAAGGATTTATAAATATATTATGGGAACATTGCAAAATTTTGTTTCAAAATATGACTAAATTACTGTTTTTTTCAACTTTTTTGAAAATGTACCATTTGTGACCTTGACATTGACCTTCACATTTATATTCATCATCTGTTTAGGTTTGGTGTCAATAAAAGATACCCTATTCTACATAACCATATTAGTTTTATTCTTACCATCTTCAGCTACACTTCACAAAAAAGGGTTTAAATTAGTGAAAAATCCCCTTTTTCTTCATTTTGAAAGTAGACAATTTATGACCTTGACTATGACCTTCATACACCTATTTCTCCAACCGGTTTGATATAATTTTAAATAGTTGTCATTATTATCTTTGTCGATATATCAAAGGATTTATAAATATATTCTAGAAACATGACAAAATTTTGTTTCAAAATAGCCTAAATTACTGTTTTTTCGCCTTTTTTGAAAATGTACCATTTGTGACCTTGACATTGACCTTGACATTTATATTCATCATCTGTTTAGGTTTTGGTATCAATAAATGATACTTTTTTCTTTATAACCATATTAGTATTTTTCTTACCATCTTCAGCTACCGTTCATAAAAAAGGGTTTAAATTAGTGAAAAATCCCTTTTTTCTACATTTTGAAAATAGACAATTTATGACCTTGACCTTGACCTTCATACATCAATTTCTCCAACCAGATTTTTTCTAAGTTCAATAGTTCAGATGTTGCTCCGTATATACACATAAGTGGTTTTCTTGAGGACTGTTGCAAAAGTGTTCATAATAATAGCTAAATATGTGTAATTTTGCGATTTTCACATATTTGGCATTTTGCCAAATTTCCCCATATTTGGGCCCCTCGTATGAGGCGTCTGTAGAAGATAATGGTTTTATTATTGTATTATTCTGTCGTTCCAATTTAGTAGCCTCAATCACACATTAACAACTTTTGTAAAGAATTATTTAATGACAAGAAAACAACAGCACAATTTGGCAGGGTCTGGAATTTTTCCTGTCAATTTCTGCTGCATTTTCACAGGATCAAATAATCGCCGTTTCCATGGCAACGAATAATAAATCGAAATGTTTGGCACCAGTTATGTAGGTTTTGGGTCAGACCCAACATATACACAAAAAATTATGAAAATCCCAGACATAGCGTGGCCAACTTTTTTTGATTCTTACAGAGAATCCATGTTAAAGCGTATATTACAAAACAATCATATGTTTTTATCGTCTATTGAAATATTATGAAGCCTCTTAAACAAACAGTGTAGATCTAGAGCAGACTGCTCGCCCGGTCCCATACTTTCGTGGAGATTGATCATGAAATGATTTCTACGATCATTCTCCTCCCTTCCGCTGATTAATTCAAGAAGGGTTGTTGTCAGTTACAAGCGAAAGTATGTGCACGGTTAATCGCTTGTTCAAGCCTGCCCAGGAAAAAGTGTGGTCAGGTGAACCGACCGTCCCGCAATGACCATAGCTGTTGACTTGGGACGTAAAGCAACAAAACAAACAAACAAACAAAACCTAGAGCAGTCTGATCTGGGTCCACACTGTTTGCCTCTATACTAATGTTAAACAATTAACAAACACTTTCGAATGTAGTTATAACGCCTCATTTTCAGATTTTACTTATGTCTAAAGTAGACTAATAAGGCAGTCATGAGGTGCCGCCTTTACAGTATCCAAAAAGTTCTAGAATACTTTCCTTTCAAGCAAAAGCATTTAAAAAAAATGTCCACTGTAACATCGTGAAGCATACAACAAAACCACACCTTATAGGCGCAATCGAAAACATCAATACTATCGACGATTATAGACCAAAAATAGTTAGAATCATATTTTTTTATTACCATCACTCATCGAACAGGCGACACTTTGCAATCAAAACACTGTTTCTAGCGAGTTTTGATCCGCATTCGTCAATGGTTTAGAGTGTTTTCGATTGCTCGCTATCCGGTGTGGAAACAAACTTTTTTTTCAACAGAAACATGACTGAAAAATGTAGTAGATAACTCCTAGCTCTTGTTTCAGATTGTTTTGGTTACGTATTCATTGTATCAATACACATACCGGAAAGGTGGCAATGGAAAACGTTGATGCTATCGACGAACGTAGATCAAATACCGCCAGAAACAGACTTTTTGGATTGCAGTTTGTTAGGCTGATCAGGCAGCTCTTGCAAGAGCTGCCTGATCTGGGTCTACTCTGTTTGCAAAAGCATTAAAAGGCGTCTCTATGAGGTAAAGGGTTAATCAATATTCTATGAAAAGTCGCAAATAAAGAACCGCTTCGAATCAGCACGTCTTTCAAATATCAAATATAATGGTTTTGGGAACACATTTGTATGTGGCCAGTTTTTGGCCAGTACAGAATTGCATTAAATGTTTGCGCTTCCGATGTTGTGTTTACTTTGTAAACTTCCTCATTTAGGAGACATAATTATCACCTTTTGTGTATACTTAAAATTTAATTAGTTTTTGTTTGCAAGTGACAAATCACAAAAGCGTTAAAATTGCCAAGCAACAATGGCTTCAATGATACCGTTTTATTATAGGACTCTATAGCCCAACCTTCGCCCACTTTCATATGAATGTATCAGTAATAATCTTACATCTCTTACATTCAATGCAAGTTGTAATACTGCGTTTACATCTTCTCTCTGGCGAGAACCGAATCGAATTCGAAGCCATTCTTTTCCCGGAAAATACATATAGAGGAAATATATCGAAGAATGAATAAGAGGACAAAACATTCTTTTCCGTATATTAACGTTTGCCAAGCCCGAGAGTGATAATGCGTTGCAGCCCAAACCGCAAACGTTAATATACGGAAAAGAATGTTATACACAAGCAGTTCCAAATAATTAAGCGTACAACGAAACCACACCGGACAGGCGGCAATCGAAAACGACAATACTATCGACGAACGTAGACCAAAAGTAATTACATGTATAAACTGAGTTTTCGATTGCCATTAGTCGCCCGACTGGCGACAAATGGCATTCGAAAACACTGGTTGTAGCGATTTCTGATCCGCGTTCGTCGATTGTTAAGAGCGTTTTCGATTACCGCCTATCCGGTGTGGAAACAAAATTATTTTTTAAACAGAAACATGAAAAATGTAAATTATTCCCAGTAGCCCTGTTATCGGAATGTTTTGGCTACGTATTCAGTATATACAATAAACACACCATATAGGCGGCAATCGAAAACGTTAATACTATCGACGAACGTAGATCTAAACTCGTTCGAAACAGAGTTTTTGATTGCCGTTTGACACCCGACTGGCGACAAATGGCGGTCAAAACACTGTTTCTAGCTAGTTGTGATCTGCTTTCATTGATTGTTCAGAGCGTTTTCGGCCGCCTATCCGGTATGATAAAGGAGCGTTTTTATGGTAATTGAAATAGTTTGGTCATTTCTCCATAAAACATTAGCGACGATATTTTAACTTGCAGAAGATGTCCTTGAGCGGACTTAAATGACAATGAAGTCCTTTGCTGCCACGTATTGCTGTAGTATTGCACATCAAATGGAACACAGGTTTTCGTTTTTAAAATTTTACCTGAAGGTTTCTTCACCCTGAAAATTTGCATGCGCATAGATATAGCAAACCCTAACTAGATTTAAATTTTGGTGGAGAATAATATCGATCTTACTGCTCTGATATCTTGTAAAAATAAATAACTTACCCAGGTAACAGGAAACGTTTCTGCAACGTTTGTGTTTGGTTGTGTGAAGGTTTCATTTAAACGTAACCTTGTGGTAACGTTATCTAAACGTTTCACACAGGTTTACCATTGGGATTGTTAGTGCCAACGTTTTTGTAAACGTTTGAACAACATCAACCAAATGATTATTAATTTGCGAATTGCAATTGCAGTTATATATTTCGGTTTTACGTGAGTTCTCTCTTTTTACGCCAAGTTCAAAAACGATGCCATGAATCTGTAAGCGCTTCTCCCATGGTTGTTCACCTGTGATGCTATTGTGGTGATTTGGCATATAGTTAGACCCAAAGACTATTGCTAGTAGTGTGTGTGGTGCGGTTGATCTAGATTACATGTTGGGAACCAGTCTGGGCTATTGTATGATAAGCTGGGTACCAGCCTGGGCAATTACACCAATACAGTAGATTGGTTACCCTCGTACATAAAGCTCTACTTCCGTTACGCATATTACGATAGGTAACGTTTATTCACCAGCGCGTCAGCGCTGGTGATATACGTTAGTAAACTTCCATTGGGCGCGTGTTCGATTTGGGCCTGTTCCATTAGCAAGTTGCGGAAATGGATCAGGTGTTAACTCCCCAATAGCAGTGTCTTTTACAGCTCTTTCTCAGACTCCCCGTCGACCAAGTTACTTCCAAAATTTCATCATTGCGTGAGCGATGTTGATATACTTTGGATACTGGATTGCTTCTAAAAGCGAAAATGCCTATTAGAGACCTTACCACTGAGCGAGAATCCCGATCAAACATGGGCCCTTCGGATATTCTAGACTAAATGTGACGAAATATCTAGATGTAGATGGGTCAAGTTTCAATACGCACCCCTAGGCATTATGTGCATTGACTTCGATTGGGAATACGGTTGAATGACCTAATACATTCTGCTGGGGGGTTAACTACAATTTTTCAGTGTGTTTATGAGCAGAGTCTACTGGAATATGCATATTTCCTGTCTTTTATTTGCTTCCAATGGATCACCTATGTACAAGTCGTTTACTAAAGCAAAAAATACTCGGAGCTTGAACCCCATGAAACACTGAAAAGAGTGGCTTCAGCAAATGCAATAATAAAACACTATAAAAGTTCTTCTTTAATAACTGTAAAACGCCATGCGATGGTTCTAAGCTTTTTTAAAAGCTAACCTTGTTTAATTACAAGTAGAGGATCCTACTCATGTGACTGCGCATGCTCCAGAAAAGATTTTTCAACACAAACTTTAGTATTTTTTCAGTTGCTATAATTTGATGATTAAGTAAAAGAAAAAAATATATAAACTCCCAGAACAAAATAAACTTAATCAAACGGCTTGTTTAAAAATGCACTTTATTTCAAGGGTATTTCTCAATACCACGTCACACATAACGTCAGTGTGTATGCATTACGTAGGCGCAATGGCTACTAGACCTTATCTGTCTTAGTATGCTGACAAGCTATTAAAGAGAGAGAACCAGTCTATCAATACAGAGACCCCTCCTCTGGTGAAAGATGTTCCAGGCCTGAGGCACGTGATTGGCGCACTGCTGCGGGAGACTTTCAGAAGAACAGACGTCTACAACTAGAACTACTCAAGAAGAATCTCTTCAACAGTGTTATAAAATGGTAAGATATTTCTACTAGCACTATAATGGTGTCAGGAAGTGTTTTGCTTAATTTGTCTTCCTGGTGTCTCGTGATGGTTGGGCGGCTCTTCCTCGCGGTGCCACAGGGTTGTCTGCGGTTTGTGATTGTGGTATTTCCTGATCAAACTCACTTACTATTGTTTTAGTATGTCTTGAGTTTTTTCTCAAGATCTAGCTGAGGTATTTCCAAATATATTCTGATATTGATAATAATTCCTCTTTATTTAACAAGTTTGTCTTGGAGATAGAAAACAACATTCAGCCACATCATAAACGAATTTGTACCTACGCGCCTACGTAAAGATGTATTACATAAATGTGAAAAAACTTGAGAATTTTTACAGGTAGTTAATTGACCACCAACCTATTACCACATCATCAACAGCAGCAAAATCAACGTGTATCTTTTCATGTGTGCTTTGGCTGCCATTCTGTCTGTTCCATATGTAAACAACTTGTCCTGCATATTTTGCCTGTTCCGTATTTTTCCCTTGAATTATAGCTACCATTAAGCCAGTTCCATCTGTTCAGCTTCTTGTTCTATGTATTCTAGCTGTTCCCTCTGATCCACATCTTGTTTTGCAAATTGACTGCTGTTCTATTTGTTCTGTATTGCGTTAGATGTGTTTTGCCGCGTTCTGTCTGTTCCATCTGTCTGCATTTTGTTCTGCGTATTTTGGCTGCTGTAATATCTGTTCCATCTGTTCTGCGTATTGTTCTGCAAATTTTGCCAGGCCATTATACTGTTCGATTTCCAGTCAGGTCGTGTGCTTTTTTCTCATGTATGACATTTGATCTGCCAAAAACCAATAATCAAACAGAGGACCCCTCTCTGTATGTGTGCTCTTACCACAGAGCTAGCAGGCCACAACGTATGTTGAGTTTGTTTTGTTTGATTCTTTATATCCCAGTCAACTATTTTAGTCATACTTGGACATGTCTTCTTGGGTTGGACCAGTACTAAGCAAGGATAAATATGCCTTGCTGAAGGACACAACACAGTGACGCCTGTAAGGCTTGAACCTGGGGCCCTTTGGTCTCGAGTCAAGCACTCTACCACTGAGCAACTGTGCTCCCAGGCCACAAAGTAAGCATGTAACATAATGTTTGACCCTTAGCTTTCCAGCAAGTCCAGGACCAATTAGAGTTGTTTATAAATAGAAACATAGAGTTATAAAGCTCAGCTATAGAGAAAAACTTCATGAACTATTCTTTTTTACAATTGTCATGGAGAAACATTCATTTCAGGCAGTAAGCAAGAGTAAAATAGGTGAAAACGCAAAAGAAATATGTTTTAATCGACTGCCAAATGCATTTATTTTAAGCTTTAATTGATTGGCATTAATGACAATTTCGATTGCCATAAAGCATGCCCATTGACGCAAAAACAAGTGTATAATATAATTCCTAACATATTTTCAAACGGATACTGTGATTTTCACTCATCAGATTTTTTGTTATTTAATACTCACAAAATATCATTAAACGATTTCATTTTGTCTATCTACCTCTGAAAGGATCGAAATAGTAAGAGCATCACAACAATCTGTATATATCAGTTTTGAGCTGAAAAAGTAAAGATGAAAAATACAATGCTATATTTCAGACAATCTACCCCAAAATAATAATTTTTTGGATAACAAAACATGAAGTACATCTTAGATCATACTTAAAATTGATATCATACTTACCTTTACTGAAATACCCTAAATTCCAATGAAAACAATATAACCTTACCCAAAATGGCAGATGACAAATATGACCAGAGTTCTTTGATTTTGTGTGGCGCTTGATTTTTGCGGCCTATCCAGTGTACTGAGGTAGGCTATTAAAACGTAGATAACTTTAAAACACATTGTTACTGGTTGCTGTTAAGCAATTAGAGACCTATAAATGGCAGTGGTAGCAGAAGTTTCTCCCTTTTAGAGTACTTTTCTGATCATTCTAAGCCAAGGTCTACCACAGGTAGACTTGCTTTCAGAAAGGGTTAAACAGATTCTAACTTTTACAGATTGATCAGGTTAGTTTTTATCATACTAGTGGCTAGTCTAAGTTACAATGAGTCTATCATATCAGTATCAGACAATTAGGACAGATTTGTGTATTGCTCATAGGCTCAGATAAAGAATATTTTGGAGCGTAAAATAAAGTATATTTCTTTTCCATCAGATTTAACATTTGTCACAGGTACTCAGAAGAACAGGCATAATGAGCAGATTGTGTTTAATTTATGATTATATGTATGCACTCTTATCAAGAGGCCTGATTGATGTGTCCAATGCAGCACCACAAAACTTACCCAATCACACACATAAACACTCTCAAACCACTCTATAACATATCAAAAACCATATCTAATATTTTTGAAGATGAAGAGCGCATAATAAAATGAGTGCATGTATTTTGTTATTTCTCTGCTTAAACATATGTTGTAGGTACTCGATGAGACGGTTCTTTTTAGCACCCAAATAGAATGTTTATACTTATGACTGAAAATATATTCCTAATTATATGCTCAAACATGTTGCTTATCTGGGCTAAACATAACATACATATTTATGCTCCCCAACTGAAGGGAGGGGACATATTTGGGTTTGCTGCAGATCCTGTCAACGCCAGCGTAGCTTCGTTTCAGTATGTTATCTTCTGAACCAGTGGTTTGATTTTGACCAAACTTGCATTGATTAAATGGTGAGAGGATGTAAAAAGTTGATTAGATTTGGTTACCGTTACTTTTTCGGCACTTTAAAATTTCAAATTTTTTGTTTTCACACGTTATCTCTTGATTTGGAATCGGGCCGTACCTTATATTGTTAATGTTTAATTGTGGAATAATGAAGAGTTGATTAGATTATGCAGACATCGATCTGATTTTCAAAAAAGGCTATAAAAATCCACCGTTTCAGCATGTACTATCTTCTGTAGAACTGGGTAAATTGTAATGAAATGCATAAAGAGATTTAAGGGGGTGGGGTTAAGGGTTTATTTAGATTTTGGTAACCATGAATTAATTTTCAAGGTCACCATCTTATAAGAACTGTAATTATCAGCCTTTTTGACACAATATCATCTAAACCAGAGGGTGGATTTTGACCCAATTTGCGTTTCCACATGTTTTCTATTGACCTTGATGAAACAATGGATTTTACCTAAACTTAAGGTATTTTATCATTTTACGCGTAGCTCGTTAACACCTATTTATTTCATATTATTTGTGAAGTTCAAAGTTTACTTAAGACTGCATGCATATTTTCTGAATGTTATGGGAGGTTTTTTAAGGTTGTGGTAGGTTATTCAAAGTTTGCGGAAGGTTTTCTTAAGGTTGCAGAAAGATTGTTTTGTAATGTTTTATCAAACGTTTAGGAACCCAAAATTTGATTGCGAAAAAAGAGTTCGTAAACGTTAAAATCAAAAGTTCCCGCGACGCAAACAAAAACGTTTACACAACGTTTCCACAACGTTTTTAAACGTTGTGGGCACGTTTTATCAAAACGTTTAGGAACCCAAAAATTTGATTGCAAAAAACGAGTTCCTAAACGTTAAAATAAAACGTTCCCGCAGCGTAAACAAAACGTTTACACAACGCTTTTTTGTTAGCTGGGTACCAAGTACCATCATTTTGCCTGATTCCGTCTGTCTACCTATCAGTATGTTTTGCTCATGTGTCTGTATGTGCGAGCGTACAGCTAGAAATACACAGTCCTGAAAATACGAATAAGGGAACTTACATGTACAACAATCCATTTTATACTTCTTTATATGATGGAAAAATATGCATGTTATCATTATCATTACATCAGGCACATGGGAGTGGTGAAATCAATAAGCAGACCCATTCATAGAATAGCTAGGCAACTAAGAGGGCATTTTGGGAAGTAGACATCTATTTATGTAGCCCTTTGTTTGGGCCACCGTCTTTGTGACATGGTTAGATAACTGAAATATTATTGACTGAAAACGTATGCAAACTTAATAAAAATATTTTTGGTTAGGGTTTTTTGGTAAAAATATACACTGACCGAAAATGAAAACTTTACATAGTATTCAAAAGTATATATTTTGATGATAAATTAAGTTCCGGGGTTAATCTTTTCGGTCATCGAATCTTCAATGCCTTATCGATGTCTCTGAGAAAAATTATTGGATGAAAATCATAAATTGCATAATTTTTATGAATAATTCAGATCAGAGGGGTCAAAATGAAAATTTCTAAAAACAAATAAACCAGTCACACAAATTTTGGAAACGAGAAATTACTGACTTTGTGCTTTAATTATGTTAAAAAGATCATCAGTAACCAGCTGTGTGACCTTCATTTTACGAAACTTAACAGAATACGTCGCCTCATTGAAGTAACGTAACGTTGTATGAGCACGTTAGGGATACGTATGCAATGGCAACAGAGGTGCATATTGGAGTCATTTAACGCATCCATTTGATAATTTGACCTGACCCGCCGACCCCATTCATCATTTTCGTGTTCTATAGGGTTCATGACCAGGGATGCCGCAGGCCAAGGCAAGAGGTTGACGTTATTTTTAGCGTGGAAGTGTGTGGTTATTTACGTGTTGTATGAGGCCTTGCATTGTCATGCTGGAAAATGTCAGGTCCGTTATTTTGCACGAAATGACTAATTATCTTTTGTGCTTGAGCCCCGTAAAGACGAGCAATAATGGTTGCCGTTTAAAACGATTACGTGGTTGAGTTAACGCGTTAACGTGATAAGGACGTAACGTGGTCACACGTGCGTGACCAGGTCTTGCACGAACTTTGACATACCCAGGTCTGTTGTACGGATTCATAAGATAATGAATAGTCTGTCTAGAGCAGCCAAAATGATGCGAGATATCATTTACCGTAGACCCCGCCTTGAGCACGCCAATAACCTGGTTTCTTTGAATTTTTGAAAGACGTGCCGTCACTAAATGGAAGCGGTTTGTAACAATAAATTAATTTTTATTACCAGTACTTTCTTGTCGGTTTTAAAGCTGTAAATGAACCACCTGTTCCTCAGCACACGCAACGTAAGGAACACGTTTTTCAGGCGGTGCCGCTTGTATAGACCTAGGATCTGAATAAAAATTGCATAATCGTTATCTGCGACGAAGTCTCGATAAGCATGCGTAAATATTATAACGACATGAATGCTAACAAAACAGTTATTCAAAGTCATAAAGTGTAAAGTTTTCATTTTGGGTCAGTGTATGTTTCAAATTACATTTAAAATTTCCATTTTAGATTTAATGTTATTGTCCAAAAACGAAGGGTTATTCACTTATAATGGGAATGAAGCCCGCGGCCAGTGATTTGTCGCATTGCGACACGTTAAATTAAGATGAAAAGTACAACTGTCAGCGATCGGAACACGTCAAGTTTATATAGTAAACACTTATAAGGTATATTAACAATGCCACTTAGGATTTTTTGTCTTCAGAACGGTAACTTCAAGGATAAACCACAAATTTAGTCTCATTTTACGCTGCAAATTAAAAATTTATTTATATAGTCGGAAAAATAAACAGTATATCATTAGCTATGAATATCTATTTACCGACTTTAATCCCCCTCAGATATTCATAATAGGGTATTTCGGGTAGGTCATCTAGGTTCAAAGAAGGAAGAGAATATAGATCTGGACAGACGTACTAGTTAGCTCATAAGTGATTGCGGATTGCTTTAGGTGAGTCTCTCTGTGTGTCCCTCCCCTCTCTCTCTTTCTCTCTCTCTCTCTCTCTCTCTCTCTCTCTCTCTCTCTCTGTTATTTGTAGTTATACGCCGGATCAGTGTACCTGAACGGAACATAGCTTTTAGAGCAGTTGAAGGGTTACACCAAAATCAGTGGCAGTACAGCTGCCTCCAAATTTAGTGTAAAGTGCAAGACATATACAAAGTGAAAAGTACATTGTGTTTCGTTAACGTACCTCTTCAGACTTTTTCAATAAAAATCTACTGTTATCAAACCTAGTTACGAAAGGGTCTCCCATTCCTAAGTCATGCATCAATCTACAGAAAGCTACTCCAAACCATCGCAATGATTAGAAAAAAACAGCTTCTATTTTTACCTTGTTGTATTTTATAACGAAGTGGCTATTTACAGTCAACTGTAAATAGCCAAAAAACGTTAAAATGGCTATTTACAGTCAACTGTCAATAGCCAAAAAACGTTAAAATGGCTATTTACAGTTGACTGTCAATAGCCATTTCAACGTTTTTTGGCTATTTACAGTTGACTGTCAATAGCCATTTTAACGTTTTTTGGCTAATGACAGTCAGTGTCGTTATTTATTTGGGATACAGGGGGAAATTATTTATTATATCAAATTTATTCACTAATCCCTTTATTTAGCTGGAATCCTATTGTGGCTTTTGTTGAAGCATTTGTTTTCATGATGGTGCGGCTTCCCACTCCGTTAGCGGAAAAAGAGAAACAAAGACATTAAACATACTAATTGCAAAGATGTGGTAAGCAGTTAATCTTGAGTTTCCTAGCATTATTTTGATATGACTTTAAGTGCAAAGTAAGAAGAATTCCTGAGTGCCACGAGCAGCCTTGTCTTTGTTGGTGATTTTAAGACACTTGGAAACTTCTCTCACAATTTTTTTGTTTAAAAAAATATCCGCCCAGATCTGGATTGAAACTATTTGGCATCACGGATCCAAAATAGGTTCTGTGTTGGCATTTAATAATACATTACTTTAATAGACATCTCATCTGGGTCTACCGTGTACTCAATTATTTGTCAAACTCATGATCGTAAACGTTCTTTTGACTAATTATATAGTTTGCTTTTGACTAATTATATATCAAACAAGAGTGAATCATGATCTGATAATAACAGATAATTCCTATAGGAGTTGTCTGATTCTGATCTATACTGCCTGTTGATGTTGTGTACATGCAAGTTGTCATGAGACAGCTAAGGGTTTGGCAATTAGTTCCAGTCCGCAAAATTATGTACGAGGGCCAGTACAGGGATTTGGTTTTTTATACCTCACGCATTTTCGAGCCTGGAAAGCGAAGGCGTGTCGGCATATGCGATGACTCGTCAGAACCTTCTCTACTCCCTTATACAAAGTATGGATGTCTCGCAGAGAGGATCCATGTGATATATTTAACATGCTCTTTATTGAGACAGCCATCCATTTTTTTCTTTTCTTCTATCATTATTATTTTTTTTTCGGCCTGTTGAGATTTATTTATATTTTGTAAAAGGTTTACACCAAAAGGCCTTTGCTAAAAATATTTAGTCTCCAAAAATGTGCAAAATATAAAGCCTGTGCAAAAATGTGCAAAATATGAAATGAAACCTGTGCAATATGCACAGGTTTCATATTTTGCACATTTTTCGAGACTATTGTTTGTAATTTCGAGATAAACGGATACTTTCATTTTTTTTTTTTTTTTTTGGGGGGGGGGGGTTGCGGTGGAGGTGATATTGGAAGTTTTTATTAGTGGAATAGAATCTTTTCATATAATCTATTTTTATTTTCACTTAAGTATCACCCAAAAGCTTAATCTGTCCCAATAAACAGGATTAGTGAGGCAATATAACTCCCGTGGTGCTTGACGCGTGATTAAGAGGTGTGTCAACCTTTATTCAGGAGAGGAGACTTTAATGAGGTTTATAAATTACTTTCGGCGTCATCATTGGCCATATGCAAGGTTCTCGAGCAGAATGTGCACTTGCGCGGTCTGTCCGAAAACTCATTGTTTTGTATTTTTATGATTTTCGACGACGTATTTTTGATGCCGTGAACATTGTTTCCCTATGCACTCAGAAGATCGCAATGACCGTGACCAGATTGAGCATATGCTCGCACTGATCTTGGTCATCGATGTCCGATGATCCTGGCCATTGATTTCTCTCAATATCTCGCCCCCCCCCCCCCCCTCCAAAAAAAGTCCTTGGGAACATCTGATTATATTACTTTCGAGGTGCCTTCAACACATTGTGGCAAAAGTTTGATCCAGAGGCACAAACTGTTTGCATAGGTTATCAAAGATGAAACAAGCAGGTACTCTGGATGCTGACGTGCGCACTGCCTGGTATTAAATTTGAAAACCCTTGTTAATGCAACATCCATGGGTGTTTCTAATGCTTTACATTATCTCAATGAGCTATAAGTTTTAAAGGTGGAATATGGAAAATCATCTTGAAAGATGGAAAATGCGGACTGAGTTTCCTGCCATAGTTTCGCCATGTTCAACAATGAAATTTTCTAACAGGTAGAATATTCGTACACTTCACCCGTCTCAAGCTGGTGACAGTCGATAGACTTCGGCTGTTTACCAGAAAGACGCGGTGATATGCGATGGTTAGGTGTGAAAATAAACCCTGGGGCTTGTTGTCTTATCATAATCCTCATAAAACACTGGTCTTTATGGTTTTAATTGGAAAACAACTTACTATAAAGAGTAGAGTTTTAAAATAAGATTTCATGCAAATCACACCGCGTAGGCGGCTATAAAAAACAAAACGCTTGAACAATCGACGAACGGGGATCAAAACTCGATAGAAACAGTGTTTTCTATTGCTATTTGTCGCCAGTCAGACGATAATGGCAATCGAAAACTGTTTCTAACAATTTTATCTACGTTCCTCGACAGTATTAGAGTTTTCGATTGCCTCCTATCCAGCGTGTGATTATGAGTCGAAAAATACATTCAGGCATACTATCGGAGTATTTAGCAGTGTAGATCGAGATAAGGACCACCATTTCATCATAGCAGATCTAGGTCCAATAGTTTTGAAAACCCTATCACCAGAAGAGACTGCATGCAACAAAATCCGGTTTTCTCACGACTAAGCCATATTATTGGACAATTGTTTACTACATTGTCTAAACTCATATCAAAGGTTTTTCCACAATTTACTTTTTTTTTCGAAAAACATGATACCAGAGTTTCAAAAAGCCTGGAACAGCTACCTACAATAAAATGATATAATCAACAATAACTCTTACAAGTGTACCGCTGTCTCATTTAAGGTATTTAAAGACCGTATACAAATAACTTAAGCGTTTAATACAGATGTCCCTCGAACACCCCCCCCCCCCCCCAACTATAATCAACCGCAAATACAGTATCAGAGAGATTACATATTGCAAATTCTACATCGCGGAAGTATGATTTCGGGACACTGGTTTACGGTATCAATGTACTCTGCGTTGCAATGGAGTCATATTAGATGCATATACAGACTCAAACTCTGCCGACAGGATATACTGGAGTTACTCAGAGGAACCGTCTCATCGAGACGTTCCTTTATTCAGCAACAGCATATAGTCGGGGAACCAAGGTAGATAAAATGCTAACCCTTGCACCCGAAAGGTATACAGCTGGATTTTGTATGGTTGCAAAGGTAATTCTATGGTGTATCTAACACCACTGTATAGCAGACTCGATCGACTTGCATAACGCCAGAGCAGTCAACTTTCTACGGAAGCCCAGCAAGAACATGTCAAAATATTGTTTTTCAAAAAGTATCAAAAAAGTTCAGGATTGAAAAATATTGACTTTATATAATTATACAACATCGGCGTAGACCTCATAAGCAGTGGTGGTCATCTAAGAATACTGCTTATTGATTTTTAAAGCATGTAGATTAGGGCACCCCCATTTTGAAATTAAATCTACGTATTTCTTTGCTTCAAATCTCATTAAAACTGCTTTTATTGTCGAAAAAAGTATTTGATAATTATTTACTTATCGCTTGGAAGCATATCTCGTAAAAAGATGTGTGCTAACTTATTCACTTTTGTCCTCCCGCTGAAGTGGTTTGAATTGCATATTTTTACATAAATAAATAAATCTTAAATTAAATGTGTATAAACACTGCATACAGTTAGACAGACGTTTGGGACATAATTTAAGATAATTTATTTTATTCCCCTGAATAATTGCCATTCACCTGACTGCCAATCCAAACTTGTACATTTTTTGAGATGTTTAGCTCTTATGTGAATCATTTTCTACTTATGCGTACGAACAGCGATGCCAATGGAGCGTCTGTGTAGATGCACAAGCTTGCGCGTTTCTTAACTTTTTGCATGCGTCAAATACCCAAAACTCACATGCCAGGCTCAAATACGATTTATGGCATGCACTAATTATGAAAGAAACACATTTATTTGACTTTAATATTCATCTGTACTTGAAATTGTCCACCAAATGTTCGAATATAAAGCAACATCAATGAAAATATCTGATTTATCTGTAAATAGCCAAAAAACGTTAAAATGGCTATTTACAGTTGACTGTCAATAGCCATTTCAACGTTTTTTGGCTAATGACAGTTGACTGTAAATAGCCATTTTAACGTTTTTTGGCTATTGACAGTCAACTGTAAATAGCCATTTTAACGTTTTTTGGCTATTGACAGTCAACTGTAAATAGCCTCTTCCATTTTATAAATTTGTCAGAAAAAGTACATGATATACATGACTTGGAACTTCAAAATGTTTTTGAAATGAAAAGATTATCAGAGTTACTTAACGATGCCATCCGAAAATCTGTTTCATGTGTTAATCTGCTATATTTCATATGCTTCCCTACTACGATAATGTCATGATATTCGAAGTTGAATTTGCGATTTAGAGACTTTTTTTTCGTACAGTGCCGGATAAAATTCACGAACAGTGACGTCCCGCCATCCGCTTTTCTCAACAGTTTAATGGAATTATTTATTTCACTAATTTCAAATCAATATATCAGTATATGACCATTCGATTATTTGGTTTAAACATATCTATTCATATTTCCATTTACATAGTAATATACAAATACATTTTAAATTACAATCAAGATGGGATTCTACTTATCTGTTTCCCTTTGAAGAAAATGGTGCACGGTTAATGTTATGTCCGACGAAACTCAAAATATTAGTTGTATTCAAACCTATTGACCTTTTGACTCTAAATGCATATATACTTAAGGGATCTTCCAACGCATACAGTATACAATTCACTACAAAAGCTTAATTATGTTAAACGTATTAAATATTATGTTGTAAAGCAACAATTAAAATTTATTCACATCATGTGTAAAAAATTTAAAACAAAACATTGGATATTATGCAAAACACAGCTTATTTAATTTGAAAGGGTCAAAATTGAAAGTCACAAAAATGGATTTTTGGCCCAAATCAGCGTTTCATTTAGGTAATTTCAATTCATTTGTCATACTAAACAATGAAAAATGTCATTTTGTAATAAGAAATGCATGCAACATACGGTGTGTTATGCTTCAGGCTCAATGACGACCCTGACATAAAACATTCACCCGAGAGTCAGCGCCTGATGATTATCTTTTGCTCGACTGGGGTTTTTCCTAAGCTCTGACTGTCTGTGAGTTGAGAGCCAGTATGTTTATAAATTTGATTGTTTCCTAGTGATGTGATAATACATTGGATACATTAAAGTAACCTTAAATTTGGCAGTAAAATTAATTTAAGCACCTAATGACTTCGGCTGGGCGTTCTAAGACTGTGGTACTGTTGATGCATTGTTTATTGTTGCCCCTCTCCCCAAAATAAAAATATTTTGAAAATATTGCTTAATCAAACCAGGACATCAAGTTTAAGGAGGAGGGTTATTTTGGCCATTTTTTCACAGAAATTCAAAGTTTCGCCTTGTATTCGCCTAAAGACATGGAAATATAATGTTTGCGGCATAAAACTTGCGATGAAAGTGATGCGTTTGCATAAAATACATGTTGAGTAGATTTCATCGTTTCCCTCTAAATAAGTATGCTGTCAATGACTTTTGACTATTACCTGTTATGTTTCAAGTTCAGCCAGTTTGACTTGTTCACTGAGGTTTATCATACCTACATACTGTATACATCAGAGTCTAGATAAACACGGTTTTTTAGTGTAAAATAGTAAATATTTTCTTACCAATCAGATTTAACCTGTACTTTGGTGCTTAAAAGAACCGTCTCACTGTGGCGGTTATTTTGAGAACCAACAACATATGTTTTGTTTGAGAAATAAGACAGTAAATTGCTTGGTACACAATCATAACAGAATACCTGGTACATGCCATTGTAAATTGATATTTACCTACAGGTTTGTACAAAATTAGTTCCTAATAAGTGTTTATGATATTTTGTTTTTGAGCATTTTGACATGGTTCCCCCCATGACAAATCATGCCATTTTTGTATGATGTGTGAAATGTAAAACTACAACTGTATGCAAAAGGATTATTTCGGTCACGGGGGGGGGGGGGGGGGGGGTTCACTTCAGTAAAACTTTTTCTATTTTCTATGTGTTAAATAGCTAAAACAGAGTTTTCAACCCATAATTTTAATTGGTATTTGTCCTATGAGAAAAACACTTTTGCGGATAACTTGAGGGTAGAACCTACCATCATTTTCATCGAAAAAATACCGTTTTCTTTGAAACTTTTCTCTGGCCATTTTTATGGGCAATCGTTCATTAAGACTGTCCGAGGTCCTTTGGTGAAACGCCGTTGTTCATTTGAAAAATAACATAACTTATGTTTATGTCGTCTTTTTTCAAGTGACTCCCAAACCGTTTCCTGATATGTCATTTCTAAAGAGGCTAGTTTAGTAGCTCCAGTGGCTATTCGTTCAGCTTCTATTTGTATTTTCTAGTGCATTGATTTCGTATTGTGTACAGTTGTTCCACACCACGTCTGCGTACTCTTAAGACTGGTCTAATAAAAGAAGTATGAACAATTTCAAGTGACTGTCTATCTAAAACGAATTTTAATTTGTGCATAATATGTAATCGTGTTCAAGCTTTAGAAGTTATATAGACAATGTGTTCATGCAAATTTCCATCGTTAGAAAAGAAAATACCGAAATGTTTATGACTAGTAATTTCTTTCATGGGTTCATCATTCATTGTTAAAGGGGGTTGTGGGGTTTATTCGTTTTTTCTAGAGAATATAATAGCTTCTGATTTAGCAGGCAAGCCATAGTTCAGCCCACGTGTGGAGTTTTTGCCAACTCAGAGTTTTACTGTGCTGCTGCTAAAAAAGGTTCATTGACTATCAAATGGGCCTCGTCGTGAGAAAACATGTCTTGGGGGTTTCCAACAAAGCGAGTTTCAAACCAATCTCCTCAGCTAGAAAATTGAAATTTCACCTGTTGCAAGTTTACGTATAATACTTTCCAAAAAGCGAATAACAAAGACGCTGATCAGACTGCGCAGATGCGCAGGCTGGTCTGCACCTTTGTTATAAGCAAACCCCCGAAGACAGGTTTTCTCGCGTCGAAGCCCAAATATATACTTGTTTCATCCGCAAACAGTCTAATAGTTGAGTTTATATCCTCAATAATGTCGTTGATCTAAATCGAAAAGAGGAAATGGCCTAGAATTGACCCTTGTCGAACACCAGCTGTAATAGCAACCCATTCCGTGCATGCTCCAGGAATGACAAGTCTTTGCTTTCTATTAGATAGATAACTAGGCTAGCAAGCCACTGTAGAAGTGCTTCATTGATTCCTTTTTGTTTGAGTTTCTATAATAGGCCTTAATGCCCAACACAATCGGAAGCTTTACTTACGTCACAAAAAATTGCCTTTACCTCTTTACCATCAGCTAATGCTTTACAGAGTATATCGACACGTCGGTTAACTCGGAATCGCCAGGAATATAACCAGTCTGCAAAGAAGTAAGAGCATGCTGGTGTAAAAAGAAGTTAAACATATGTTTGTGAACTTTTTCCATAACTTTACCAATCGTATTTAACAGAGATATAGGCATGTAATTAGAGACAGATGATGGGTCGTCCTTTTTAAACAAGGGGGAGACATTGATGAAAGTTGTACAGGAGACTTTCCGCCAACTTCTCCAAAAGGTCTGGTGCTTGTGGCCCAAACAGATTTTCGTGTATATAGATGGATGAAGATTTTGTAATAAATTGAATTCGTCCTAAATTTCTAAGTCTTTATTGACAGATAAAATTCGTATAGGCGTGACAGAAAGGGGTAGTCTCAAAAATATTCGGAAGCGGTGGCATATCTCGTTCTTCAAAGGCTGTCCAAAATATAAAACTGCCGTTAATATCCTCAGAATTTCTCGTGCATATGCAGAATCAACTTTAAAACAGGCTCATTTGTAGGAATAAAGGCTGGGTTATCGCATGGCGTGCAATTTTTCTCTTATGCACGTGCTATAAAATGAACGGTCTTGAGATGACCCCACTAGCTTAACGCACGAGCAAATCAAGGCGCGATTTCCATTATATTTGAACAAGCCATCCATCGCTTTAGTGATTGAATAAGGGCGGTCCAATGTTACTTTTTGACTGACATATTGGGCTAGGTTTATTTGCGCTTTGCTTAAAATGTTCAAAGAGTACATCTAAGCACAGAGGAATCTGCAGCATCTAGACTGTTGAAACCATTTGGAGAAGTTGGCGGAGATGTTCCTGAATACTTTTCATCGCGAACACATTTTGCTAAAATTGAAGATAAAAAAGTAATTGCGAAAAATTAGTTCTAAAAACTAAACAGCTGGAGTTTAGTAGTAATCTTTATATGATAGGTTTGATTATTTAAGTTTATTTGCCAGAGATTCAGTATAATATTGTTTGGATTTCCGATGAAATGCTGTTATATTATTTCTTATTTTTTGAAGTTACTGTATTTTTTTATATTTTTAGATTTTTTATATTTCCTATAAAATCGATTTCTTTTCTTTATTAGTTTTCGTATATTATTATTGATCTATATGATAAATATTGTGGCCTAATGGTAACATTTTTATTGGGATGTACTGTTCTAATAAATTGATTAGAGTTTGAGTCTAAAGCCTCGTTTATATGCACAATTTGCACCCTGGTGCAAATTTACTCCCCCTTATGTAGCGTTCATATGTCAATAAATTGTGTTCATATGTTATTGGATTTGCTCTTTAAACATATCACAACTGTTTCAGTTTTACATTAAGGAGAAATTCGATGTGTTAAGAATGTTTCGATTATTATTCAATTCAAGATATCGTCGTGTGAGAAAAATGCAACTCCATTTGGTTTTATTTGCTTTATTTATTTATACAATATTTAAAGAGGATAATGCACCAGTCGTTTGTTTCCACGGCCCCCACCTACGGGAATAGACGTGGGATAGCCGGGGTAAGGTGCTGGATAATTACTTTTTGATTGTCCCCGCAGTGCCGGGGAAGTGTGGGGGTATAACATTGGGGCACTTACCCTGCTGGGATTTTCTGCTGTGTAGGGTGGGGCAAAGAGCAGGGTTGTTATCATCAGCTTTTCCCCACAGGGCGGGGCTTATACCAGGGCTCTGGAAAGTGAAAACCCATTATCCCCGCCCATCCCCGTAGGTGGGGGAGCAGTGTATACAAATGACTGGTGCATAGCTGGCACTTATAGAAGCTGTTGCAGCAGTACTAACTAAATATATGACTATCTGGCCAAGAGAGGTGTACGAACGTAGTGCTTGAGACTTATACATGTACTGATGATCCATGGCTTCCGAATGCCACGGGCTCTGCGACAAACTGCGCAAATAGCTGCAACGGAATGCGCGTGTGCGTTAAGTTGTTTCAATTGAACTGCTGGTGATAGTTTGACTTAGGACTGCGCAGAGCTGGACAATTGAGAACCTCTTCGTATAATAGCAAAATAAACGTCTTGTGAATGCGTGAAACGGGTTTTACGTCCATGGTAAACATGTAGGGGACTTTCATGCAAACCAAATATCTATGTGTCTTGCTCCACATCTGAATTAAGGGTGAGGTTGGCGCGGTTTAAGCTCTCCAGTAAAATATTATACTGACAGTTCCAAGGCGGTACTTCTTTTGTGGATCTTTTATGTTTTTGTTCGCGTCTGTTTAATTGTACTTTGTGGTCACCTGCTGGGAAAGGGCTGACCTTTTGGCCCTCGTTTGTGGTGACTATCTGTGAGTTTGCCACTTTCCCATTGGTATCCTGGGTCGGGTGTTGTACTTGATTGTATCAATTCCTGATCTTTGCACCCTTACTTACTCGGTCTTCTCTTCTAAATCTCTGTTAAGTTTCCGAAGGGAAATGGCTCAACCGAGGTTATCAATGGCTACAAGAGGTTTGGGTGCCCAAATGGAGGGGGGGGGGGTAAGATAGAGGGTAGACAGATTTTTATTATTGCTATGTCTGAACATCACGTTGATTACATGAATCGTAAAGGTGGTCACTCCGTTATTATGCAGGGGGGGCCTTTTCACCGAAGTGTATATCAGATAGCATGGACTTGTGCATGGCGCCAGGGTTCTGGCAAACTATGATTTCTATTGCTGAGGTTAGGAAGAGATATTATTCGGAAATAGAATCGTGCAAATCGAAGCCCATAGACCGGAAATTCAAGTTGTTCTGCGTGGCAACCCGGCATAGCCGATGAAGTAGTGAATACAGAGAGAGGCATGGCCTTAAATTTGATAAAATGACTATTTATATAGTTTATTTTCATACACATGTACATTTTCATATAGAAAAGATGGGTAATTTATCAAAATCTAAGATCAAATTGTACATATGTGATAACAAATTGCGTTCATGTGCGCAATTTGCACCCCGGTGCAAATCTGCACCCGGGTGCTAATTTGCTCCACCGAATTTGCACCACCTACAAACGTAGAGCAAATTAGCACCCGGGTGCAGATTTGCACCGGGGTGCATTTTCATAAAGCGCCGTTTACATGACCAAAATACACCCCAGGTGCAAATTTACACCCCGGGTGTATATTTGCACCGGGGTGTATATTGTGCATATGAACGAGGCTTAAGTTGACATCTTCTTTAATTATTGTATTTCAATCAAAATCGGACACCGTTTGACGAAACGCTTTATAGTCGCCATTTTCATAGGAAACACTTTCGAGAGAAACTTTTTGAATTTTAGGACACACTATGTTGGGCAGTGGTATTGAGTATCTTGCATCAAAAAGGGTTCACCTACACCAGATAGCTCAAATGTACGTAAATTACGAACTAATTCAGATCAGTTATTGTGGATGGCGATTGTGCGAAGTTTATAGGCTCATTAATACATGTAAGCGGCGTTGAATTGAATTGCCTATATATGTTATTAATTCTTGACTTGGATTGAGTATTAAGAAAATTTAAGTTAAAATCACTTAAAGTAAGAAAGAGGGCAAAGTTCAGGAATCGATACAATCAAGCACCACACCTGACCCAGGACACCAATGGGAAAGTGACAACGTCACACTTAGACATCACAAACGAGAGCCAAAAGGTCAGCCCTTTCCCAGCAGGTGACAACAGGGGGTCAACAAACAGACGTGCGTGAAAGCATAACAAACAAGACAGAAATAACATAAATGATCCACAAGAAGCCCACCTTGGAAAGGTCAGTAAAAATATTTTACTGGAGGGCTTAAACTGGTTTCACAGCTCGCCAACCTCACCCTTAGTTCATGTGTGGATCAAGACACATAGATGTTTGGCTTGCATGAAAGACTCCTAATTAGCCAAATGCATTCGAGGTCATGTCTCCTTTTACGCTGAATGCTTTCCTTGACATAGCAGCTATTCCACCAAAATTGATACAATTACAAAATGAAAAATTTTGAAAAATGAACTTGTCTTGATAAGTATGCTTTTGATGTCAGTGAAATGTCTATTATCTCTATAATAACATGTATAACTATGACCCACTCCATTTGTATCGTTGATGAGAAACAAAGGTTCAAAAATCAAACCTGTTTGTGAGAGTAATAGAGCATATCTCAGGGCTCCAGATAAGAGTTCGAATTGGAAAACGATTTTCTTTATTTCTCGTCCAAAACATATGTGAGACGGTTCTTTTGAGTACCCACAACACATGTTTAAATTGATGGGTAAGAGAATAATTACAATTTTATGCTCATAAAATTTCGTTATCTGGACATGGTTAGCTGGTTAGTTAGATTTGCAATTATCTTGATACTATACAGTCAAATAATGTTTGATCGTATAAAATAAGAAGGAATCAAGGTACTCACACGCTAGATATCATTTCATTACGATCAACGGTGTTGCAAATAGTTAAGCTTTGAAATCCTCATCGGTTTGTAATTAAATGAAACTGCATAGATCATGGCATATCTTATTTATTTTTTCATCGAGTGTTTATCAAAAAAAAATGATTATCATATTGGCTAGTAGTAATACATTGTACTTTAAAACGCTGCATCTGGTGTTTCGAAATGGAAACCTTTGTGAGCAATTTGCATTTCACATTTGTTACGGAAAATATATGCAAGGTTGGGTTTTCTTGTCTTTAACCATTAGAAAAAGCGCCTTTTTGAAACATGTGTGTAATAAATCATCATCAGAAACTTGTATATGAACTCAATGAATATTTAAATCAAAAAAAATGATAAAAGACAAAACTTAGCATGCTTATTAGGCGGAATCCCTTTCCCACTAAAAATAATATGCTCAACAATGTCAACATTGCAAGAAACAATATATAGAAATGACTCAGTGTTATTTAATCTACACGAATCCTGCTTTACAACATGAATTATGATCTTAAGGTATGTTTCATCACCGATTTAAGTTTAACTAAATCAAGAAGCCGGAATTGTTTTGGAACATAGACACATTTGTAAAATCTGTTCATGCAAAGTAAACACTTAAGCTTCATAACAACATTAAATTACTGTATATTCTGGGCTTTTATAAAGCTATATATCAAAATGATGGTTAATCAACATTTTAACTTTCTCTTCGAGCCTTTAACTTCTCATTGTTTAGCCTACTGCTATGAACTCTTACAAACTATGAATATCTGCCATAAAATGCTGCAAAATGATTTCGAATAGTAATATTATGTTATTGCATAAACTTGTCATTGGTGATTGAACATTTTAAAATTATATTTTAACAAATAGTGGAAATAACCTACAGATTTTCACAGATATATGTCCCGTAACACAATATCTATGTTCCATAACATCTTTGGGCATTCTTTGTGTGTTTGTTTTATTTGATTCTTTACGTCCCATCAACAATCATTCAGTTACAAAGGAACGGGTCTTCCTGTGTTTAACCAGTAGTAGGCTAGTATTAATGTGACTTGCTCAAAGACAGAACACAATGACGCCGGTGAGGCTCGAATCTGCGACCCCTCGGTCTCGAGTCAAGCACTCTATCAATGAGCCACTGCATTCCCATGGGCATTTTTTGTAGATCCATCATTGTAAATATGTTTCTCATAATGATATATCATAATTGTCTAGATAGTAAATCCATAGTGTTACGTTTGATTTCACCATAAACATATGCATATTACATGGAAATGTGTGATCACTATAAACATCGAAATCCTTTCTCCCATAACAATTTTCCAACGATTTGTAAATGTAATTTGATTAGATCAGTGTCCAGGATGCACCTTATGTCAAATGCATACTATTTAACTATTAACACATGGTTTGAGGGAATTGTTCTTCATGCTGTATCAAATAAAATTGACAAATAACATGGCATTAGAAAACCTCTGTAATCCGTAACGGACCGAATGTCATCAGATTACAATGTATTTTCACTAATATTCACAGCAAATACATTTGCATTTTAATAACCTGTATATAATGCGATGGAACGTCCATAAAAAAGAACTTTATCTGGTGTCAATGTCGCTTTTGGGGTAAATTGACGAGGCAGGTGTATTTAATTACATATTTCAAAACAAATTTTCCAAATTAATCATGCTTTTTATTCTGCTAGCAGCAAACTTTTTTTACAAAAGAACAATTAACATGGTGCATCAAAATTTCATTATCGTGAAATGTACTCGTTTGTGTCCTTTCAGTGAGCATTTGAAGCCTTGTTTTGGAAAATAGACTTTACAGAGGCATATAGACATGAAAACATTTTACTTACCAAAAGCTATAACCAATTGGTTTTGATTGTTATTCATTTTTATTTATTTCAAAGAAACACACATACAAAGAAATATGGTCGTTATCTGCATTCAGAGATGCTTGTTTTCTAAATATAAGCGTTACGGAAATATGATATTTTGGTTATTGCCCCTTTTGCAATGTTTTCGAGCAACATTGATTAGCAAGCTATATCCGTTTATTATATTGTTTATCTTTAATCATTTTCAAGTTTATTTGGCTTTCTCATGTACCTGTAAATGAAACATATATGTTTTCAGTATCCCATTTAAAAAAGTTTCGGCTGCATAGGCATATTTGGAGACACATACATTGTTGATGATTATAACTAATGTAAACCTTATGACCCAACCATAAGGCTGTTTCTGGAATCATTTTAAAAAGGAACAAAAATGATTTTTGGGGAAATATGAGACGCCCTTTAAATTCACTAAATATATATACCAAATCTCTGCAAAAATAGCTTAGCGACAAGGAAATTTTGGCTATTTGCAAACATTGGTCAAAACATATTTTTAAAACAAATACTTTGATGCTATTCAAATTTGTTTTAAATTACTAACGAATGCTTGGGGACTGTGGAATTATATAATCTTTTAGAGATTTCAAACTGATTTAAGCAGGAATAAGAATGGAAATAGTGGAGACATGGTATTTTCAAATATGGGTCAATTTTGGTGGAATGACTGATAGACAACAATTCCACAATGGTTGTCGCCATCACGATCACGTCTAAAGGGTACATAATACTTGTTGAAGGCTTAATCGTGGGTCAATACACTTTCATTTAACCCAGTTTTTGTCAAAGAGACAAGATCGAAATTCGATAACTCGGCTGACCTCTTGGCTGCCGTGTGTGTTGTGTTTTCTTGTGTTTTGTCACTTTCCCAAACGTGTCCTAGTCCACATCAGAATTAAGGGTGAGGTTGGCGCCGTGAAACTGGTTTAAGCCCTCCAGTAAAATAATTTAACTGACAATTCCAAGGCGGTCTTTCTTTTGTGGATCATTTGTGTTATTTATGCATTGTGTTTGTCATGATTTCGCATCTGTCCATTGCTGCCTTGTGGTCACCTGCTGGGAATGTGCTGACCTCTTGGCTCTTGTTTGTGATGTTTGATTGTGTTTTTGTCACTTTCCAATGTGGTATCCTTGGTCAGGTGTGGTATTTGATTTTATCGATTCCTGATCTTTGCCACCTTTCTTACTTTCATTAATATCTAGTGTGTGCAACAGACACTGTACGATGTAATGCACAACCGAAAAATTACCTTGAAAAATTGGAAAAGATGATTGAGAGGATGTGTCATAGTTAGCAATGAGAAGTTAGTTCGATATTCGACATTCGATATTCGATATTCAAATGGAGAAGTTAGTTCGATATTCGACATTCGATATTCGATATTCAAATGGAGAAGTTAGTTCGATATTCGACATTCGATATTCGATATTCAAATGGAGAAGTTAGTTCGATATTCGACATTCGATATTCGATATTCAAATGGAGAAGTTAGTTCGATATTCGACATTCGATATTCGATATTCAAATAGAGAAGTTAGTTCGATATTCGACATTTGATATTCGATATTCAAATGGAGAAGTTAGTTCGATATTCGACATTCGATATTCGATATTCAAATGGAGAAATTAGTTCGATATTCGACATTCGATATTCGATATTCAAATAGAGAAGCTAGTTCGATATTCGACATTCGATTTTCAAATGGAGAAGTTAGTTCGATTTTCGACATTCGATATTCGATATTCAAATGGAGAAGTTAGTTCGATATTCGACATTCGATATTCGATATTCAAATGGAGAAGTTAGTTCGATATTCGACATTCGATATTCGATATTCAAATGGAGAAGTTAGTTCGATATTCGACATTCGATTTTCAAATGGAGAAGTTAGTTCGATTTTCGACATTCGATATTCGATATTCAGATGGAGAAGTTAGTTCGATATTGGATATTCGATATTCGGACTGCCGCTGTTGATCATCTTATTAGGGTCAAAACATTCTTTGGCAATCGGAAAATGACCGAATATCAAATTTTTAATATCAAAACTAACTTTTAATTCACGATTTTGAATATCGAATTGCCAATTCGATATTCGTAGTTTGATATTCGATATTCGAACTACCGCATTTTTTCATCTTATTAGGGTCAAAAACCTTCTTTGGCATTCGGAAAGTTACCGAATATCAAGTTTTTAATATCAAAACTAACTTTTAATTCACGATTTTGAATATCAAATTTCCAATTCGATATTCGTAGTTCGATATTCGATATTCGAACTGCCGCTGTTTTTCATCTTATTAGTGTCAAAAACCTTCTTAAGCATTCAGAAAGTTACCGAATATCAACTTTTTAATATCAAAACTAACTTTTAATGCACGATTTTGAATATCAAATTACTAATTCGATATTCGTAATTCGATATTCGATATTCGAACTGCCGCTGTTTTTCATCTTATTAGTGTCAAAAACCTTCTTAAGCATTCAGAAAGTTACCGAATATCAAGTTTTTAATATCAAAACTAACTTTTAATGCACGATTTTGAATATCAAATTACTAATTCGATATTCTTAATTCAAAATCGTGTATTAAAAGTTAGTTTTGATATTAAAAACTTGTTATTCGGTAACTTTCTGAATGCTTAAGAAAGTTTTTGACACTAATAATATGAGAAACAGCGGCAGTTCAATATCGAATATCGAACTACGAATATCGAATTGGTAAATTGATATTCAAAACCGTGCATTAAAAAATTAGTTTTGATATTAAAAACTTGATATTAGGTCACTTTCCGATTGCTAAAGAAGGTTTTTGACCATAAGAAGACGAAAAACAGGGGCAGTTCGAATATCGAATTACGAATATCGAATTAGTAATTTGATATTCAAATTTGTGCATTAAAAGTTAGTTTTGATATTAAAAACTTGATATTCGGTAACTTTCCGAATGCCAAAGAAGGTTTTGACCCTAATAAGATGATCAACAGCGGCAGTTCGAATATCGAACTAACTTCTACATCTGAATATCGAATATCAAGTGTTGAATATCGAACTAACATCTCCATTTGAAAATCGAATATCGAATGTCGAATATCGAACTAACTTCTCCATTTGAATATCGAATATCGAATGTCGAATATCGAACTAACTTCTCTATTTGAATATCGAATATCGAATGTCGAATATCGAACTAACTTCTCCATTTGAATATCGAATATCGAATGTCGAATTTCGAACTAACTTCTCATTGCTGTCATAGTTTGAATATAATCTTGACCCGGATTATTTTCTACAACAGTAGCATAGCCAAAAATGTAACGAACTCAAAAGGATTAAAACATGAAAATACTTTTAGTTTGAATAATATATACCTTTGCAGACCTACTCGCGCCCTATAAATGCTCAAGTCAACATTCAGTTTAAAGTTGTACAGTAAAACCTGTGTAAAACGGCCACTCAAAAATAGACAAAACAAAGATCTTAATAAAAAGGTAGCTTAATGAAGGTCGAAAGTATTGCAGAATGCTCCCCATGGAGCATTCTGCAATACTTTTGACCTGCATTAAGCGATAATTTGTCTTGAAAGCCAATTTTTGGCCTTTTTGAGAGTGGTCGTTTAACACAGGTTTTACTGTACCTTTTGCTGAATACCAGCTCTTTCGATGCTTTTCTTTGCAGATCCCTGACATTATCAGAAACTACATAGAATCTTTGACACTATGGCAAAGCACATTTGTGTATTTCTGCTGCTGGTTCTATGCTCTTTATACATGGTACATGCATTTGGAGCGAACAGAGTAAGTCCACTACAATCGCGAGACCATTTTTATTTTTCGCTGGCACTGTCTGCCCACCAGCAAATCGCCATCCGAGGGAGCGCAGTGGCTCAGTGCTTGACTCGTAACCGAGGGGTTGTGGGTTCGAGCCTCACCGGCGTCACTGCGTTGTGTCCTTGAGCAAGACACATTAATCCTTGCTTAGTACTGGCTCAACATAGGAAGACCCGTCCCGTTCTGAAAATTTTGTGACTGGGACGTAACAAATCAAATCAAACAAATCAAAATGCCAGCCGAATGGCGTTTTGCTGGTGTGCCGATAGTGGCCGGATTTTATATTCCTACTGTGTTATTTCTGTTAAATTTTACATACATTTTATTATAAATACCCTAAAATGATTACGCCTTACTGAATCTGTCAAAAAATAAGGGAATGTCCTTTTGAACCTATGCAAGAGACTTTGGTTATAATCACAGATAGGCGAGCACATGAAAATGCGATGAAAATTTCAGCTAGAGCTCATAAACAGGCTTAGGTATCAACTGGCCGTTCCAAGGCGGTACTTCTTTTGTGGATATTCTATTTTTTCTGTCTTGTGTTTTCTATGCCTTTGTACGTGTCTGTTTATATGTGCCTTGTGGTCACCTGCTGGGAAAGGGCTGGCCTCTTGGCTCTCGTTTGTGGTGTCTTACTGTGAGTTGTTTCTTTCCCATTGGTATCCTGGGTCAGGTGTGGTACTTGATTGCATCGATTCCTGATCTTTGCACACTTTCTTACTGTAGGTATCAACTGGTGTGCTTTATATCGCAGGATCTTGAAGTTCGGTCTTTATATCACCTCTATAGCCTCATAACCAAAAGCTCACAATGTTATTATTACCTAGTCATTCCCAGAAATGGAGGACATACTTATCTTGCGACTGTATCGATATACCGATAAGTTAGGCAGTCAGAAAACAGTGGGCCAATATATGAACTCTTACTTTATGGCCCTATAACTCCATTAAATATTTAGATAAAAAAATATTTCTGATGGATCCTATATAAATTTAATTCACTTTAACATGGTGTTTTTTATGTGTTTTTTTGTGTGTTTTTTTTTTAATTATATGAAAAGGAATTCCTTCAAATTTAGCACGCAAAATTCAAACCCAAATTCTATTAAGTAATAGCGGAGCTCGTTTAAAATTGGCTACATCGTGAGCTTTTGGTTTTTAAAATATACGTACGTAGTAATGGCAGTGTGAGCTTTTGGTTGTCATTACTACGTAGTAATGACATTGGTCATTACTACGTAGTAATGACATTGTGAGCTTTTGGTTTTGAGGCAGAGAGGTGATTTTAAGACTTCAAGCTCCTGTGTTTAAATTTAAAGTCTTCACAATAAACATTGTAATTTGAAAATTCTGAAATAATGTATATTACATAATATAAATCTTGAAATGTACAAGGCAGGTCAGACAAAGATCAACATAATACTGGTCTTGTCCTTACGTTTGGTAAGAATGAAAAACACAACGTATGATTAGTACCATTCTTTATTTAACTATTCCAGGCAAGAATCGAGTCTACAGACGAAGACCCGTCCTGTAAGTAGTAACTGGCAACTGTTCTGATACTGAGTCGTCTTGTAGACATCTTTGCTGACAGTACTCTTCTGATAACATAAATAACTCTTTTCAGACAGATGGAATTTTCCTAAAGCTACATACAATAAATTAAGCATGGTCCGCTGTATATACATGTAAGCATATGTGTGTCTGTTTGTTAGGTTTGATGCTTAAAGGCATGTTTTCCTGTCTGTCTGAGGCTAGTTTTACATTACATAATATATGGTGAAGCTCACCGCTCCTTAAAGAGGTTGTAAATATATCTTATAGATAAGCGGCTCCCAAGGGGAAATCAGTGGCTGGCTTACTGAATATATAGACATGACCAAGTGACATCATAAGTAAAATAAATAGAGAATACTAGGTGAGTGTCTTTTGATAACAAGTTTACCAGGCTCGGCTTTGAGAACACGTGTTGACAAGCCGAGCCTGGTAAACTTGTTATCAAAAGACGTGAACATGGTATTCTATTTATCAGTCTACCCATTGTTATACACTCGTCAAACTAACGATTATAACGTATTTTTTATTTCTGTGTTGATTCAGCGTCATTGGCGACATCATTCAAAAAGTGCAACGCCATCATGACCTGATAAAGGTAGCATGCCGTGAGATAGGAAACGTTTATTAGGTTATGTTGAAACAATTCAGTTAATATTAGGGGTGACTGATAAATAACATTTTACTTTTAATTTTCATACCAAGCAATTAGTATAGATAGCGTCAAATTATACCTTGGCATTGTTATGTTTGTTCAGGTTTCCATTTTGAATTCCCCTCTAAGAAGTTATATCCATAAACAAGAATTGCTGGCTTTATCACTTATTTATTTCCAAACTCGAATAATATTCACACTTTTTAAAATCAATGTTAACTTACTTTTCACTAACATCCAGCTTACTTCTAAACACAAGAACTACTATTTTACTTGTCATGATTTTATTAATTTCCGAAAAATGATTACCTGAATGAATTACTAAAACACCCACACACTTCAATGGTATTTTTTTCTTTCTTCTGTATTATCCCCCTTTTTGTTCAGAGGCACCACAGTCCTTTGAATCTAGAGTCTTGTGCAATAGTGTTAAAGATTTTAAAAGTTTCAAACGCAGTTTATAAAATATAACTCCAATGGGGTTTAAAAGTTCCGTGCAACATTAACTAAAATAACTATTTATATACATTAGTGGAGCGTCAAAGGGCAACCATTACTCTTGTTTTGTCATTAAAAACAGCCTCTTTGTAAGCATTTTATAAAAGTAGTCTCTAGATATCTCTTCCACTGAGCTTAACACACAGGACAGTTCTGGTACCATAACACAAATAATGTCAGGACAGATGATAATTCTCAGGAAACTCTCCCAATCACTGAAGTGGGTCTTCCATATGTAGATATCACTGTTGTCTATGATGATCTTCTTAAGCTGTCCTGTAGTAACTGTTCGTATCACATGGTAGGCTGGACATCGAGTGACGACATGACGAGTATCCTCCACCTCCAGTTGACATAATTTGGGTCAATAGTATTGTTGCTAAATATGTGTCTATTTGAGTGAAGCAGATAGACTCCGGTGAGAAACCTTGCTTTGATAACTCCTTTTCTGACTGCCGACACTGTCCTGAGATTCTGCCAGACTAGATGTGAATGACCTACATGCAATCCTTGAACCGACAGATACTTTAGTGTTTTCTTATTCTTTGTCATCCCCGAACAGCCTCGTCCAATAAGAAGCTACAGCCTTCCTACATAGAATTTTCCACTGTTCTTTCAAAATATCTGAGGCCATGAGGTTACTTAGACTCGGTTGGCTATACTGTTCCAGAACTTTAGCAATCATGTAGAAGAAACTGGTCTCGTTGTTGAATACTCAGGCTAGCGGCCGTTGAACCACGTCCCTTAAACACTTAATATCACTATTGATGACTGCATATAAAAAACACAACTGTTTCTGACGTATTTCCGCCTTAATAGGAAGTGTACCTAGGAGCTTGTATACTGCAGAACTAGCCGTTCGTTGTGGTAAGCCTTGGATTTGACGAAGCGTACGAAGATATCTTTCAAGTTGACTAAGCTGTGTCTTGGTAACGTGAACTAGAGCGCGCAGTCGATGAGGCGCCATCGCAAATCCCCACGCTAAAATTTTTGACTCCCCCCTGCACCCCAAGGACCACCCCGGGGCATGACCCTTGCAACAGAATGAAAATTCTGTTCAATATGTTTTCTAGCTCTTTTTTCTGAGAACACACACAAAGTTTGATATAAAAATCTTGGAAATTGACATGTATATGATATTTGACCTTTTGACCTCGCCCCAAGGTCACTAGTTTGACCCTAGGATAAAAATGTTACTTGCATTCTGTTCTGCTTGTCATCCCCGTCGATTTGATATGCCACATGACCATGTTTGAAAAAAATGACCCCCCTGGGCACCCCCAGTGCCCTAAAGTCCCCCCTGGGGCATGTCCCAGACGACAGAATAAAAATCCCGTCTAATATGTTTTGTATCTTTTATTTGTAAGAACACACTAAAATTCGGTATAAAAATCTTTGAAGGTGACATGATAACGGAAATTCAATGATATTTGACCCTTGACCTCACCCCAAGGTCACCAGATTGAGCCTAGGATGTTACTTTACTTGCATTATGTTCTGCTCATCATCCTCGTCGATTTGATATGCCACATGACCATGTTTAAAAATAAAATTGACCATCTGGGCACCCCCAGCGACCAAAAGTCCCACCCCTGGGACATGACCCATGCAACTGAATGAAAATCCCGTCTGATATGTTTTGTATCTTTCATTTGTGAGAACACACATAAAGTTTGGTATAAAAATCTTTGAAATTGACTTTGTAATTGAAATTAAATGATATTTAATCTTTTGACTCCTCCCCAGGGCCCCAGGGGGCCGGGCTAAAAAGGTTTGCTGTTGCTCGCCCCATTCATGGGAGTAACTCACACACCAAATTTGGCTATATTTCGTCCAATGGTTTAGGAGGAGATAGCATAACGGACAGACAGCACAACGAAATTTTATTTTGGCCCCTAAGCACCCCAAAGTCCCACCCCTAGGGCATAACCCAGGCGACAAAATAAAAATCCCGTCTGATATGTATTGTATCTTTCATTTGTGAGAACACTTACAAAGTTTGGTACAAAAAATCTTTGAAATTGACTTTGTAATTGAAATTAAATGATATTTGACCTTTTGACCCCTCCCCAGGGCCCCAGGGGGCGGGGCCAAAAAAAATTGCCGTTGCGCGCCCCATTCATGTGAGTAACTCACACACCAAATTTGGTTGAATTTCGTCCAATGGTTTAGGAGGAGATAGCATAACGGAAGGACGGACAGACGGAGACGATACACCACTGGGGCTGGTTGAACAAGACCCACGTTTATTGTTTCATACCGTATTCATCTAAGAAGAGGCACCCCTACTTCAAGATAATGGTAAAATCTTTCTAACGGTTTCTCTGAGCCAAGATATCGTGAATGAACAGAAATGATTTACTTAATACAGTAATTGTAAACAAAACACTACGTCACGGTCACTCTTGGTTGGCACGACAGTAAGTACGTATAACGGGAAATGATTGAAAAAGAGAGTTGTCTATAGTGGAATGCTTGTACTGCTACTCTACATACCATTTTTTGGACTTGATTGATAAGATAAATGAGCCATGGCATGTGATTTCCAACAATGTGGCGTTTTGACATGTGTAGACTCAGAAGAGCCTGTGCAGCCCCCTTTTAAGATGATGTTCCGTCATTAGCTTAACAGTCATAGAATATCCAAGCGACTTGCAAAGGCTCTGATCAGACTGCGCGTATGCACATACCAAAGTGTTGGAAATCTCATGCCGTGTCTCAAATGTAAAATTCTAGGATTCCACTGTTAAAAATGATAATATATCAGGGTTCAGCAGGATAATGATTAAATTGTTAAAACGAGTAGAATTTATTATTTACAAAAAATTGTTTTATTTTTTTCAAACCATTGTCCAAGCATGACAAACCTGCATTTTAGCCGTGACATGGGATTTCCAACAATGTGGTAAGTGAGACCAGCAAAGGCTCAGACCAGCCTGCACATACGCGCAGTCTGATCAGAGCCTTTGCTTGTCCCATGAATATTCTACGAGTGTCTACTGACCGAACATTATTTGAAGTTACTAAGCTCAAAAGGAGGCTGCACAAGCTACTTTGAGTCTGTTCATGTCCAAATGCCAAATTGTTGGAAATCTCGTGTCACGGCTCATTTATTTTTTCAAAGTGGTCAGAGTGGAGAGAAGGGCAGGTGGACGCCACAGAAGACCACCCCCAAGACGACCACCCCCAAGGCGAAGGCGACCACCCCCAAGGCGACCACCCCCAAGGCGACCACCCCCAAGGAGACCACCACCTCCATGGCGACCACCACCTCCGAGGCCCCAACCTGAGGAAAACAGTGGTATGTATCCGTGTGTTCAAAAATACATGACATATAATTATTTTAATGAAATAAATGATATATAGCTAAAAGTATGAGGACATCCTTAAACTGCTGTAGCTGTACCCGGTAGAGTAGACATGTAGGAATACTCTCTAGATTATATTATTTTTAATTAGGGACATACCATTTCAGTGATTCATTTATAATTTTGGGATTATGGGTCCTGGGACTCGCTGTTTCCCATATCAATGAGTCCCAACTGGAAACTTATGAGTCCAGAACACTATTTTTAATGACAAATTTGCAATACCATTGCATTCTGGGACTCGCTGAAATAAAAACTTTGCATCTCAGAGACAAAATTGTGCGCAAAAGATGCAGGATGCACAAGTAACAAAATCACTGCCATTTGGTTTTCTGGTGGTGGGAAGGGGCAGTTTTTTCAAACAGCTTAAAACTAGTCTTTTTCATACAAAGCGAAAGCAGTTATTCTGTTGTAACGATAAAAAATCTTTAGGACCTACATGCATGATTAACTTCAGTTTTACCACGAAAGTATATATCTGATCAGCATTATTTCTTCGAAGTTTGAATAGAAATCAGCTAATTAACTAGACAGAGAATTATACAAGACACTAGGTAGCTCTGTAAAAATGTGGATTCATACTGGTGCTAGGTGGTCCGGGAGTATGCTGCTCGGAAAAAAAATGGTGCAATTTGGTTCATTCTGAGTGTCCCAAAGTATGTTATTATCAACCTAAAAATTAACAATTTTAAGGAGAATAAATGAAAAAATATATATAATTTATCGCCACATTTTTATACAACATCAATCCAAATGTGCATGTTAGTACGAAAATAAATATATTTACATTTTATAAGGAGATTCTGGGGAGTCGAGACTCCCCCCCCCCCCGCCCCCACAAAAAAAAAACATTTAAAAAAAAAAAAAAAAAAAAAAATGGAGGCTTTTCCTTTAAGTTGGGATTTCTTAAATTCATTATTTGAGTTTGCTCCCTTAAAATAATCACCAGTGTTCCCTGAAAATAAACAGCATTTCTCCACAGACTCCCAAAACCCCTGGGGACCCCAAAAGTAGTATTTGTAGTAGTAGTAGTAGTAGTAGTAGTAGTAGTAGTAGTAGTAGTAGTAGTAGTAGTAGTAGAAGTAGTAGTAGTAGCAATTGATTGCTGATGTCATGACTGGAGTTTGTTAGCTTGAATCGTGTATGTAAAGCGTTCAACATATGAAAACCAATTTATACTACATGCATGCGTAGATCGGTCTAGACCCATGTAGTGGGGCGGATATGTGAAAAAATCGTGCACTTTGTGATAAAAGCATGAAACTTGGTATATGGCCAGATAAGTAATTTACAAAATTTTTGAGGGTCAGTGCCACGTCAGAAATGCACCTTGACGGCGGCCATCTTGAATTTCAAAATGGCGATTTGTTTTCATGTAAAGCCTGCTATGCTGCATATCATTTTGCAATAAACTTTTCTTTAAAGCTAGTGGAAGTGTCTTTGTTAACAATAAAGTATTTGTAATTATCTGACATCACATGTAGATGGGCATAGTATCCAAGATGGCGGCCATTTTTAAGATGGCCACCGTTTTTATATCTTAAATCAAGCTTGCTTTATGAAAACATCATATAATGAACTTATTTCAGATCATTGCATCAAATTTAAGTTGTTCCAAGCATAGAAAGGCTCAGTGTGACCTTGTTATTTGTGAACAAAATTATAAAAGTGCCTTAATACAATATGGCATCCAAGATGGCTGCCAAAGAAGAAAGATTTTATTGTGTTTTTTTTTCATACATAAACATATCTGAAATTTTTATGAGTGAAATTTGTTTTAATTGCAATGAATGTTTTGTTTTTAGATAAAATATGTAATTTTAAAATTTTCTCAACTGTGAATTCAAGCAAGGCATCCAAGATGGCTGCCAAAATGGAAAATTCATTGGTGATATTTTGCAGCTCTTTCTAAAAAACATCACTTTTTTCTATTAATTAGTCGTTTTATACATCACTTAGGATGTATCATGCTAGTGAACTGTTCATAATCAAGGACGTACTGGATATATACACTCCACAAAAACAAAACAATGAATGCATGTTAAGTACTACTGGCCTCGAGTCAAAGGCAGCAGATGTTAGTTGATCAAAAGGTTAAGAACTTACGGAGCTTACGGAGCTTCTACCATATACATTTGCAATGTATGACTGCAGGCAGCTCGATTATGTCTCTATCGTAGAGAATGCCCATATGGTTACAGAAATCCTATATCAATTGTTTTCAGGTGCTGTCACCTCCATCTTCCATCATTAAGTAGTTTGTGCCAAAGACATTTGGTGCACTTGAACTCAAGGGACCACTTTATATGACTTCAAATCTTATGTTCACATGTAGGCCATTCTCCTTCCAATACTTCCATGCATCCAACTTCACCAGCAATTTCTCCAAGTACTCAGCCTTGATCACCAGACCATCACAATAGCAACTTTGGACAGTCTGTGCTGAATTCCGTAAACAGAGCCTCTTACAATTAAAAGCAGTGGAATCAGAACAGAGCCCTGATGAACATCAAAACCAAAACTTCTCACACCTACAATTGCCAACTAGGGACCTGCTTTTTATGTCCTTGATCATGCAATGCATCAGTCGCAGCAACTATTCGTTGATTTAAAAGCATGCACACTACCTACCTGCTGTAATTCTCTGTTAATGAAAGGCTTTAAGCGATATAGAATGGCTTGTTAGAAGTCAGAAGCAACTGTAGCTGCCTTAAAATGAAGATCACAACTGTAGTGCCACCATGGCCTGACATAAATCTGCACTGCAGCTTTCAATCTCAACTCACTGCCTGATATGTCTCTCCAATATGCACCCAAACACACTATTTGATTGCTGAATTAGCCTCAAGCCTTTGTTCAGAGCACACCCTTTGCCTATGTACATACTGTCAATTTTGCTCTCCTACCAGGTAGTTGTAATAACACTCGAGATTATGTCGCCAATTAGGTCAAACACCTTGACTGTGCCAGTTTTCCAAATACATGTAGAATAATCTCGATGACAATTGCTGATGATCTGTCTGCTTTGTCAGAACACAACCGGCTAATTGCTTTTGTGATACATCCTGTACTGATCAGCTGGCTAGAGCTTCAACTGAATTCCCTCTGGCATGCCTCTTGCATTTCAATGATTTCGAATTTGAGTAACTTCATAATGCCCTATCCACAATTCTTCACCTAGCGACTGTTGGCCTGCGTCATTCTGAACATGTTATTCCCATTTTGGTTTAAAAACTAGGTAAAATCAAAGCAATGACAAGGAACTAGTACAATCAGAGCTAACATTCTTCCTACAAAACCAAAATTGGGAAAACTAAATATACATATAGATAGGATACAGGGGTGATGTATAGCTCTTCCCTAGAAGATAGTTTCTAGGCTAACTTAACACAACCAAAATCATTCACATAACATGCATATGAAATTATATGCAAATAACATTTACACCGATAATAATTAAATGAGAACCTAGCTGAAGATTCATGGGCTGTAAAAGACCATCACTGTAAATACAGAGCGAAATAACATCATCATTTAAACCCCTACATACCTAAATAGACAAAAGAGCTTGGTCTGGATAAGTTTTTGGACTGGGATATCATGGAATCAAATGCCTGACTCACTAGCGCGCAATTAGTGAGGGAAGCTTCGGCTAGAAACTAAGATGTCTGCATCATTATATATTGGCTTGTCATCAGAATAATATAAACTTTAATTACTTTGAAGTAGATGTGATAGTGCTAGCTACATTATCAACACAACCTAATAAGGCTGACTGCAGCAAATAATTCATTTGTCAAGATCAAGTCGACAAGTTGATGGTGTGTGTGAAAATGTAGAATTCTGGTCTAAATACATTTTTTAAAATTGTTTACAAATTTAGGAGATGTATAGCCTTTTAAGCCTACGGTAACTCTATTACAGACTTTATAGGATTTTCCACTAAAATCTGATGTAAACAAATGGTATTTTACGCAATGACAACTCTACAAAGGTCAGTTTTAGTTTGCTATAGAATACAAAACTTATTTGCATCTCATTTTGATCATATCCATTTTATATAGAACACATTTTATAGGAATATCTGTATAAGCGTCTAATAACAAAATTGGCAACCATCATAGATGACAGGTTGAATGTCCCCTTTACAACACTAATGCATTTCTTGAAAATCATTTTTATAACTTCAAACTACCTCAAAATATTTTCCGACTGAAAATACATATACATGTCTTTAATCTAAAACTAATAACACAGCCATCTTGAATACCATGTAATAATAAATTATAATAAAAAATCTGATAAGTTTGTCCCTGGTTTGTGTGAACTATTTCTACTTAATTGCATAATACTTTTGCATGAAAATGCATAATTTGTCAAGTTGGTATAACATCACTGTTGAGGATTCAAAATCTGACAGCCACCTTGAGACTATGTCCTAAATCTTGTGTTTTCTAAGCATGAAATGAAAATTTTTGGGGCAAATTAGTATGGTTGACTGCAAAATGAGTGAAAATAAATGAAGACAACATATTGGCTTGTAAATGTGTGAGCTAAAAATAATTCAGTTTAAAATCGACTGCAATTTTTGGAAAAAACAAGATGGCAGCCACTTTATAAATGGTGATCATACAACATTTCCACTTTGAAAGCACTTTGGATGGCATGTTGGAAGGTCTTTGTTTTATCCAAAGCCATTAAATTAAATTATATTCTTAAAAATCGTTTGCATAAATTCAAACCACATTCTTCCAATTCCAAATGAAATCAAATATTATGTTATGATTTGTAGTTTTGGTAGCCATCTTTAATACCATGTTTGAACAATAAGCAACAATGAAGCCATACTGATAAGTAAGTAACTTGTTTAACGGGACTATTTTTACTTGCTAGAAGTAATTTCCATCAAAATTTATAACTTTGTAAAAGTTCTAATATACAACTGCACTTTTTAGATACAAAAGTGGCGGCCATCTTTAAAATACAGCCTCAATCTTGACATTTTTAAATTGAAAGATGATTTTAAAGTATTTAGATATTTTTGACGGCTATTTAAGTAAAATAAACTGAAGAAAACATGATGTTTGCAAATAAATAATGACATTTTAATAAATAAGTTGAAAAAGGCGGCCATTTTGGAAAAAAAAACAAGATGGCGGCCATTAGAGGACATTTTTGACGTGGCACTGACCCTTAATTTTTTTGTATTGCTATCAACTAGTCATGTACCAAGTTTCATGCTTTTATCATAAAATGCACGATTCTTCTTAAAATTGTTACATATCCGCCCCACTAATAAGCAGTTAAACCAAAGCCTAAGTCATTTGCTGGCTAGATCACAATAATTCCTGTGTACTTTCGTACTTTGAATAATCTGCCACGCCAGACTTGCTGATTTAGACAAATATTCTCAAGAAAGGATCGCTCACGAGTGCATTGTCACATTGACAATTCCGTGGTCATCGGTGAGCGCTGTTTTGAATTCGCCTATAATGACATTGTTTAATTATAACTTGTTCTGTGTTCGAAGAAGGTGAAGAAGACAGTCATGGATCTAAACACAGCGATACCAGTGAAAACAACGACTGCAGCAACACTGAATCATCAGATGACAGTCATGGTATGTGTATAGTAGGCCTCATCATTAGATAAGTAATAATTATACCATGATTTGTACTCAATATCACACCGCATAGACGGCAATCGCAAACGTTAATACTATCGACGAACGTAGATCAAAAATCGTTAGAAACAGAGTTTTTCATTTCCATTTGTCGCCCGATTGTCGACAAATGGCAATCGAAAACACTGTTTCTAGCGTTCGTCGATTGTTAAGATGGTTGTTTCATCTTTCACGTTATAAAATAAACATTTAATATCTTTGACGGTATCAGTAGAGGGCCCGTAAGTAACTTTCATATGATGTCATATGAGGCAATCTGGTCATAGTACCAGAACACAGCGATGGTTTATTTAGACTGGCCAGTTCACACGCCTACCAAACGCTCGAATGCTCAACATCTGGTTGAATTTTAAAAACAACTGCTCTATGAAGAAAATCAAAAATCGGGGAATGTCATGCAACAGCCTACGGATTCCTGCGTTTGTGGTATATATTCGAGCTCAGAAAATATTCTCATTAGGTCATATTTACTTTTCGAGCGATAAACACGTTCCTGTCGAATTCTGGTACACCAAATTACGCGAAATGTAAATCTGACAAAACGAGAGAACTTTCTGACTTAAATTTATACCACAAACGTAGGAATGCATAGTATGTTGCATGACATTCCCCGATTTTTATTCTCTTCCTGGAGGAATTTTTTTTAATATTCAACCAGATGGTTTGGTAGGCGTGAGTTCAAGTATAATAGTTCATCTTCAGATAATGCAGTCAAGTGAATAAATATTTGGGATTTTTTGTATAAATTTATGCTTTATATTTCATTTAACACATTTTCAGTTATGTCAGAGCGTTTTACTGAATTGAACCAGTACTAAGCAATAACTAGAAAACATTGGATGGCGCGCCATCGCAAACCCCCACGCTCTCGAAGAAATCTAATGGTATTTGACCATTGAACCCCATCCCAAGGTCACCAGTTTGATCGTAGGATATTTTTATCAGTATATCCTGGTCTACTGCTTATCCTTGTTAAGTTGATCTGCCACATAAACGTGTTCAGAAAATTAAATGTTTGACCCCCAGCACCCCAAGTCCAAAATCCTGGGACATGACCCAGGGGACCTAAAGAATATCACGTCTAATATGTTTGGTATCTTTCAATTGTGAGAAGACACACAAAGTTTGGTTTAAAAATCTTTGAATTGACTTTGTGATTGACACACCAAATCTGGTTGAATTTCGGGAAAAAATGACCCCAACCCCCCACGGTACCCTCTAAGTCCCACCCCTGGGCATGACCCAGGCGGTCGAATGAAAATCTCGTCTGATATGTTTTATATGTTTGATTGGTGAGAAGAAAAACAAAGTTTGGTTTAAAAATCTTTGAAAATGACTTTGTAATCGAGATTTAATGGTATTTGACCTTTTGGCCCCTCCCAAAGGCCCCAGGGGGCGGGTACTAAAAAATGGTGCTGTTGCATGTGCCATTTATATAAGTCACTCACAAACCAAATCTGGTTGAATTTCGGTAAAAACATTTTGACCCCCTAACGGTACCCCTAAGTCCCACCCCTGGGGCATGATCCAGGCGGCCAAATGAAAATCGCGTCTGATATGTTTTATATCTTTCATTTGTGAGAAGACACACAAAGTTTGGTTTAAAAGTCTTTGAAATTGACTTTGTAATTGAAATTTAATGATATTTAATGATATTTGACCATATGGCCCCTCCCCAGGGCCCTAGGGGCGGGGCCAAAAGATGTCCCGTTGCTCGCCCCATTCATGTGAGCAACTCAGGCACCAAATTTGGTTGGATTTCGTCCAATGGTTTAGGAGGAGATTGCAATATCCCCATCGCTTTTTTAAAAAAAAAAAAAAAAAAAAAAAAAAAAAAAAAAACGGGGATAACGAAAGAGAGTCCTACTGATAGTGCTACAACAAACCAGTAAAAAATGAGCTTATTTGTGAGATAGTGACCCTCCTCAGAGTAGCAAGCAGCAGCATACATCAAATTAAACCTTATTGTCACCCAAATTGAAAAATGCATGATGCCATTTTTGTTTGTTGGGGTGAAAGATTTTATAGCCCTTCTTAAAGAGTGCCTGTGAAAATAAATAACTTTACTTATGTTGATATAATCTGAACACTTAATGATAAATAAGAGTGCTAGAAATATTTTAATGATAAATGCGGTGCGAATAAGTCCAAATAAATTGATGGCGAAAGGTCATTAGGTACATTAGTCATAAAACCCATTATTTTGTAAAAATCTTTCCAACATATGAACTCCTTAGTTGAAAATGTATTGAAAACAAGTTAAAATATTATCAAATGACATCTGGGAAATATCATTGTCCAAATGAATAAATGGTACATATTTACAGCCTTTTCATTTAGCAATATCCAAATCAGATTGTATCAATGAAAATACGTGGGAAGACTATTTGTCAAGGATATTCACCAAAAACGCTACAAATATTGTAGAAAGTACATCAACATGTGCCAGACAATTTTTTGAAAACAGAAATAATATATATGTTACCATGAAAGTTCATTAAGTGCAGTATCCACGAAAGAAATGGCATTCACATTATACTATATCAATGCTAGTTTTGTCAACAATTCACTGTAACATTATACAATTATTGACATCAATTGGGTAGACATGAGGATTTATCTACCCGAAAAAGTGATTTTCACCGAGGCCACAAGGCCAAGGTGAATATCACTTTTGAGGGTAGATAAATCCTGATGTCTACCGAAATTGAGGTCGATAACTGTTTTGTTATATGACTTTTTAACTAAGAATGAAAATGTTCTACTTTCACTTTTGCTACTGAAGTCATGTTCAACCGAAGGAATTTCTCACAAGTTTTAGCAAATGTTATTTAACTATTTTAATGTAGTAGTTTTATCTTGAAACGTATATAAATTCTCTGAATGTGGAATGTAAAATTTAATCATTAAACGCTTTAAATTGTGTTTATTCAAACAAAACAAAATGAACAAACAAAACAAAACTGTTGTTGAAGTTCATTAAAGTCTTTAATTAACCTGTTGGGAGGTGACTAGCAAATCACGTCAATTTCATGCAGCCCATGCTACAATGTCGTTTCATACTCATCATGCTTTTTTTAGCTCTCTAGCGGGTAATATTGCAGAAGTGTTAAAAATATTAACCTCTGGAAACTAGTGTGAGCTGGTTTTCATCCTATATTACCTTCTTGGCCAGTTTATACCAGTTTTCCGGTAGACATAGAGATTTATGAAGACACATTCGGCCAATCAGGAGACATGATTCTTAGTTATTACTCAGTTATTATACATAACATCTGAAAGAGTAGTTCCAATAAAACTAGCCAAAGTTTACGTGTCATGACATAACACACTCAATTGATCTTGTATCTCCCAATTCCATTGGATTCAAAGTCATATTCTGTAACATCTTCTGTTGCACCGTGGCTCAACTGGGGATTTTCTTTGGCTCTGACTGGCTGTGAGTTATGAGCCATTTTCTTTGTTTTATCACAGTAACTTAATTGATTTGATTGTTTCCCCTTAATGATTTGATAAATTAGGAAACCTCTGTGCGAGCTTAACATTTTTTGTTTTAACAAAAGCAGAATCTAGGGCGAAGACAGGGCCAGTAAAATAACTTAAGCCCACCCCTCCCTTCCTGGTAGCTTCAGCTGCTTTCTGTTCTAAGGCGGTGGTTCTCTCGTTGTTCATTCATTGTTTAGTGTTGCTCGAATTGTTTTGTGTTTTTTTTGTATTTGGCTCTTGTTCTCTGGTACTTAGTGACATTTCTAGTTTCGCAATCATCTCGCTGGGGAAGAGAGAGATGGTTGCTTAATTGTATTCGCCTTTTAATGCCATGTAGCTGTCAGTGTTCTGTATCTTTTCCTCAGGGTGCCGCGAGTTGGTCTGCAGTTGGTGATTGTCACGCTGTGACAATTGATATGCCTTTTTGGAATAGGAAAGAAGTCTGAAGTGTGACTCACTTACTTTTTCACAAGAAAAACATAGTAAAATGTTTAGACAGATTTCATTTTTACTCTGTTCTTACCATGGCACCACCGCTTTGCACACATAAGCTGTTGTACGTGCACAAGGTTGTTCATTATAGAAACAAGAACATGCGTCATAACAAAGTCCATTGGAACATTAACATACTAAATCATTCAACAACGCAGGAGGTGCAGCCGACTGGCTCACCATTTGCGGCCTCAATGCCATCCTTCAATTTGCTTCCTCATATGATTCATATCGTTATTGTAGGTGCAGGTAGATTCCACAAGTCTTCGAGATTAGTAACTGGTTACAACAATGTATAGAATGCAATGTAAAGCTGGTATCGGTTGGTGGTAGCTTTTTTGGTGGTGCTTTCTTCATAGCTTTCTCAAATCTGATTTCATTAATCGCATTGCAGTCCCTTTTGCTACATATAAATTCCACAAAAAGTATATTATGCTTGTGTTGGCCCGCCTATTGTAAAACAAAGCTCATGTACATTACAGGAATAAAACGTTTCAAGTCGACGTGTGTTCCTGTTCTCTTTCAAAAACGATATCTTACTTGCACAAATATTTGGTCTATGATCCAGTATGAAAACCAAAACGCCACTGTCTGGACTGTGATCTTATGGTACCATTTCTTGATGCATTCCATGCGCGGAGAATCATTCGCGTGTCTGATATCTCCTGCTTTGATTGCAGGGGGAGATATCCTGATGTGTTGTCCTGGTTTTAATATTTAGTCCGCCACTCAGGTAAAAGGTTGCTCCTTCATTCAGTACTTCATCTGCAGTCGCTATCACATAATTAGTGTAGTACACTGCCAAATCTTGTTTTATTTTCTCCCCTTGCCCCTTGCTAAAACAAATTCTTCCAATCTTTTGGTATAGGAAATTCCGTTTGGATGTGAATTTTATGGGATGCACCTGTATCGTCACGTTTCTCCCTAGTCTGAAGTTTGGGATTGTTTTCTTTGTACCTGTCATATACAATGTGAATTTAAGTAACTGATTTAATAGCTCGGCTGCATTGCATTACATATTGCAAGAATTGTTTAGCCATGCCACTAAATGAAATATGGAGCGCAGTGGCTCGGTGGTAGAGTGCTTGCCTCGAGACCGAAGGGCCGCGGGTTCGAGCCTCACCGGCGTCACTGCAATGTGTCCTTGAGCAAGACACATTAATCCTCGCTTAGTAGTGGTTCAACCCAGGAAGACCCATCCCTACATAACTGAAAGGTTGCTGATGGGATGTCAATAATCAAATCAAATAAACAAACTGAATGAAAGTTGGTGTGCCTATGTAGGCAAGAGTGACATCTGTATCAATGCCATGGCATCAAAACTGATGCAATCTGCAGACTGTGCGGAAATAATTTTGTTTTCATGTAAACTTTCTTGTTTGTGCGTAAAGTCGGATTTTGGACATAAATTCATCGATCAGTTATCATTGAACATACTAAGAGAAACAAGCTGGAGCCATTATTGTATATGAGTCATTACTAAATCCTTATAAGATGAAAGCATCTTTATCACATCCTACACAGCTTTTAGCTTTAAGTAGGAATGGTATTCACAATGTGTAGTACTCTGTACCTTATTAAACATAAACTTAGAACGTTGATTGAATGGAAACCTATGCGAGCTGTACATTTCTTGTACTTCAACAACAGCAGAATCTAGGGCGAAGATTTGGTACCAGTAAAATGCATTTAAGCCCCCCCCCCCCTCCCGGTGGCTTAGGCTGCTGTCCGTTCTAAGGCGGTGGTTTTGTTGTTGTTGACTTTTTGTTTATTGTTACTCTCATTATGGGAGTCCATTCTAGTATTGCAATCATCTTGATGGGGAAGAGATAGCTGGTTGCTTTGCTTAATTTGTCTTCCTGGTGTCTCGTGATGGTTGAGTGGCTCTTCCTCGCGGTGCCACGGGGTTGTCTGCGGTTTGTGATTGTGGTATTTCCTGATCATACTCACTTACTATTTTTAAAGTGGACATTTAAGGTGCACCATTTATTTTGCACCAGACCTCAGTTGATGACCAAAATGGCGTGTTGTTTTATGGTAATCTTTTGTCTACTGACAGGTCACATGAAAGTATCCAGCTTTATTTTGGCCTGAAAGTAAATATAATGTCACACACTAGGGTAAAGTCAGGTAACTTCGGACATCAGGTAAATTCAGACAGCGAACTTATTTGTTTTGTATTTTAATTTTTGGAATAAAAAATAATAAACAAAGCAAACAGTGAAAATCCTGATGAGACGGCTCATAAGGAGCCGTCTCATTTGATTTCCGCTGTTTGCAAAGGTATGTCCGAATTTACCTGATGTCCGCAGTTACCTGACTTGACCTTATTTTGTGATTGGCACTTTTTAAAGAGTTAAAGCTGCATAGTCTGTAACTTTTGATAATTTTATTTTAGAACTAATGTTTCTATTTTTCAAGAACACAGTAAAAAAACTAAAATTCAGGTAAACAATTTACCAATTTCGTAAATCTTAACAAATTATCAGTATCAAAACAACAGCATTTAAACTAAAATTAACTGTCTATAATTATTGGAGGGACGCAAATAATTACCAACAAGAGAAAAACACACCTGTTTTATAAGATAATTCACTTTTTCGTGCAGTTTTCAGCTATAGTGAACAGATTTATTGTGAAAACATAACTTAATTCTACTTTTACAAATGACATAAAAAGTAAATAAAACATTTCGAAAAAATGTTCATAGTTGCAGACTTAGTGTCTTATAATCCTTTTCTGGAATTGAAGTAAAACAACAACACATTGGCACTAAATCGCAAAAATACTATAGATATTAAAAAAAAACGATGCATACATGCTTAAGATTGGGATTTCAAAGGGAAAACAAATTAATTAGTTATGTGTATGGTACAAGTTACATAATATCAAACTCATAACTAGCCATGACAAGATAATTTGGCAAGAAGCGAAGTTTCAGAAAAGCCTTCACAACTGTATAGTCTCTACAAAGCATTCAGTGCTCGCTTGATGAACAAATAGACAAAAGTCCAATACTAGAACTTTATTCAAATTGGACCCATGTACATGGTCGTCAATTATATGAATCATGACACATGATTTCAAACAATGTGGCATTTTGACATGTGTAGACTCAGACGAGCCTGTGCAGCCTCCTTTTAAACTTAGAAACTCCAAATTATGTTCAACCAGTAGCTTTATATTCACAGAAAAATCAAGTGACTTGCAAAGGCTCGGATCAGACTGCGCTTATACGCAGGCTGATCTTAGGCTTTGCTAGTCGCACATACCACATTGTTCGAAATCTCATGTCGCGGCTCAATTATATGTGATGGCTATATGATTTGTTTTAATACCAATGCTTTACATCGCAGTGAACAAATTTCAAGTCATGTCAGGACATTTTCCTGATTTGAACAAGTACTTAAAGTCTTGCTCAGAGACAATCACAACACTACCTCACTTATTGTATTTGAATCTGCAACATCTTAGTCACTTGTCAAGCACTCTACATACTGCTTAAGCTGTTGTGCTCCCAAGAATTTCTAGCGATAAGGCGAGCAATCTCCCTAAACGAGACGGTCGTTTTATTTTGTTGAAATAACGACTGGAGAAACTAGGCACATTCAACTAATATATACTTAAAGCCAAAAGTAACTTTACACTTTGAACTACCGAATATATCTTTACTGCTGTTTATTTTAACCAAATTAAATATTGCAATGAGTTGCTGGCGCCCGCCCTTACCTAATTCATGAAAAACAACTTAGGTAAATTTATCTTCATTCGAGTTATCTGTGCTTTCATTAAAAGCACAAAATCAGCATTTCCTAGCAAATTCCAAAGTAAACCTAGGATTTGAACACGATATTAGAAGGGCCATTGATAGCCCACTAAAAATACTGCAAGACATTTGTGACCCGTCACGCGAAAAGGGACGAGTTGGGGGTCATATAGTGAAATTCACCTTTTCCGCTTTTTGAATAGAGAATTTTACGACGAATCAAGAAATATTAACATGTTGGTGGGTTCTTGATCATTTTGGGTCTCAAAATGTCCAAAGAAGATGGGTACCGCCCTGAAGCGTCATAAACTTTCTATTGACGTTATTGTAACGTTACATGTACATCATAAAATCCAGCAGATTAACACGAGTTATAAAATATTGCAAAAGGCCGTTACAATGTATATGTTTTCCTGTAATCAATTTTCTTTTCTTTTTCTATTTATTATTCCTCTCATTCTTCCTCCTCTATCTCTTTTTCAAATTTCGCACCAGATATTTTTTCTAACCTTCAACCACACTATAGTGTCAAAACTTAGTCAACTTAGCCAACGACTTCACACTGAGATATTTCATGTGTTGTTTAAAAATCATTTTCATCGCTGTCACTGCATCAAACTTGATAAAAAGGTTACCATTGGAAAGGAAATTGAAAAACGCAATAAACAAAATTTATTGATTAGCCAAGGTCTCTTACTTCCTGAAAAAATGATAATTCTATTAAAACTGCAAAATACTGATAAACTGATTTTTTCGTTGACGTCAACGGGAACGTCGCAGAGACATGACGTAAAAGAAAATTTTGTTTTCTCAAACATGTGTACAATTACTACAATATCAGTTGAATTTAGAAAATATTAGAATGTGTATACATTGTTATGCTATTCCCACCAGCTTTCTGCTAGTGTATTGTCCATTGTCGCCCGTCTTTCAGAGAAAATGGTGAGCGTAGTATTAGTGGTGTGTTGTTTGTGGTGCGTGGTTCTGCTCGGGTGCCGTGTGTGTGCAGCTCCTCCTACAGTTTAAGTGTATAGATAGGTTTGAAACTTGCCATTGCCTACAGATCATACAGATGCGCAAGTGGTTAATATACAATATTCAGTCACATTGATTTCAGTTACTTTTTTAGTCGTGACGATCGACTGCTACCAATGTCTCATGCTATTGATTGTTAGTATGTGCATGGGGTTTTAATATGATTCTCATATTTATTTTGTCATTATTTTATGTTGTGCACTTAAACACAGGTTTGAATTTGCATACTATAAGCATGTGATAAGTGTTTTTTAAAAAAAAACGTAAAAATGCACCCATTAAATTCGTCAGAATAATTTTTGCAAATAATCTGGAAGTGCACTGTTTTAACTGGCGACGTCACAAGTAGGCGAATAATCCAGGAGAGGACCATCCCTCTGCATCCCTAACAAATTATGCTTTATGGACATCGTTTTCGCAACAGTTGTGCACAACCACGTAGCAGCCGTTCAGCTGTTTGAAGTGTAGAAACTTACAAGCATGCGTACCATGTCAGCCTCTTCCTGCATTTTATTTATTTGAACTTGGCAATATGTTATGGAGTTTCTTTATGATGCTTAAAATATATAATTACCGTATTCAACCTAACAAGTGCACTGTCATTCAAAACTAAACAGCCGAGAAATAGGACTTGTGGAGATGGTGTATTCCGTTGTACAATAAACTAACAAGAATGAACTAAGGCAGCAAACATGCTTGACAAGAATCGTGTTCCCGCCGATTGGGGCATGGATACATGATGGGCATGGTTACATACGATGGGTTGAATGGCGCCTCTGCACAGAGCTTTAAATATCCAGTACGAAGGAAACACAATTTTATGTACACAAGTATTAGTAATCCAAAGCACAGTGAATAACTATACATCTCGTTGTTAAATAAAAAAATAAATCTAAATCCGCAGACCCAAAAATAATTAGGTTAGCCTCGTGCGAAGTGTTCATTTTCTTTAAAACCGGTTCCAATGCACTCGCCAAATATGGTCAATGTGACAGTCCTTGATCCGCCCATATGAAACGTTCATATCACCTGTATGGACAGGTGTATAAAAATATACCTTGGTCAGTATTTCATTGGCGATGGGTTTAGCAACCTGATTCGAGGATTTATTATGGGCGGGACAAGCGTCTGTCGCATGTCCAAATTGGCGTCAATTAAATACGCATCAATTGATATGCAGGCTTGTGTCGTGGTGCTCAAAAGAACCGTCTCAATGAGAGGGTTCTTTCGCGCACCACAACATATGTTGACCCGAATGCGCTTGGAAAAAAAAGGCAGCTGAAAATGTTGTTTGCTCATGTCGTCTGCTACACACATTTGCTGGCACTATTGACTGATAATAGCGGGGGTGGGGGGGGGGGGGCAAACGATGTGGACCAGAATAGGAATGCTCCTACTTTGAACTACATTGTTTGACCAAATATCAGCGGACGACACGTGTGGATGACTTGTTGTGAGTTAAAACCGTGAATACACTTTTCCGTGAAGCAAGTTTGAACAATATTTTTCCTAATCTAATTTAGTAAGATAAATAACTAATTTCTAGTTTACCACTCATCGTCAATATTGTATTATGACTGTTTTGTATTATGGGCCGGTGGCCTCCATTACGAAATAAACTTTTTGTATTGTATTGTATTGTATTTAAAACCGACCGGTTAACAGTTTGGAAGGTTCCTTGTCTGTCCAGGCAAAGGATGCATAACGGTATTTTTTTCTTATTTATGACGGAGGGGGGATTAAATATATTTGTTTGGAAGATGCAGATACTATTGGTCTGTCAATATTCTTTTGTCTGCAGCAAAAAAAGTATGTAGAAAAAAGCCTGAAAAGAAACAAAAATTAAATTGGATTACCGACGCTCGGAATCGAACTATGCCGTTCGCGTGAGAGTCAGGTATCGTAGGCCCTACACCATTGCAGAAATTTTAAAGAATTTGCTTATAATTATTTCAAATCACATGCCATAATCGTGAATTATTTTTTTAATATGTTTTTTTCTTTAAGTTCCCAAAAGCCATTTAGAATTTTTCACAAAAAAGTCTCATGTTTCTGCTGTACTCATAATACACTTGACTTCGTTTAAGAAAAATTGTGGCAAAAATTCGTTCTTACCCATTGACATCATAACTACGTCATCAGATAAACTTAAATCTTGCCACGGCTTGAGAAAACAAATCAATGTTCACTTTTCCTAAAAAGCTTGATGTCGTGAGTCATAATTGAAATTAAAATAAAGAAGCTGGATGGCGATTACAACTATTTTAACTTATTATTAAGGACATCGGTTTCGTTTTGTTTTTTTTCAGAAAATTTGTAAAATGCTGAAAACTTCCATGTGAGATTATGAAAAATCAAGAGTGGCGACATATCCTTTTTATTTCATAAATTGACAGTCCATACATAAAACAAACTGTATGCAAAGAATTAAAAAGATTTTAATGTGGGAAGCATTACCCGCAACTGCCCTTAAATTAGTAGGCTTAAACCGTGTAAACCAGATGAGAAATAGATCTTAATCATAAACTGAACTGCGTGAACGATTCTCGACCCAACTTTCACTTACGAACATTCAAAAGGGACATTTACATTTTGTTTAATATCGTACAAAATGTTTGACAGTCTGGCGGCAGAACACCTGAACATGAAAAACGCTTTTGATCCGGTTTTATAATAAGTTAAACTTCTCTTTGAAACACGCGTAAGTGTGTTACTTTTGCGCGACGCTACGTTAACTTTAAGACGTATTTTCTCGAAATGACGTCGTCCACCCAACTCGTACCTTTTTGCGTGACGGGTCACATTTACTATCTGACGTATACTTAGTTTTTTGCAGCCGCTTAAAGTTGTTTCACTTTGAAATTATCTCCCTTTGAATTAAAACAATAGTTAACTTTAGTCCCTGCTTAAAGCTTTATCTCAGATGACATTTAAAGTTTTTAATCAGCGATTTGTTGGGACTTCTGTCCTGAATATGTGACAAGATAATCTGATAAAAATTCCCATCGGTTTGGAAGAAAAACGGCAAATAATTTCTCATGGGAAATTCCATTGAAAGCACAGTAAAGTTCACAAAAGGGGTATGTACGTAAAAACACAACTCTAATTTGTGTTACTCGAAGGGTGATCCAGGCTGATTTGAACTTTAAACAACAATACAATAGCCTGTTTTTTTAGGCTGGTTCTTTAAAGTTAAAAATTGTCCAATCGCAAAGCTACAGTAACACATCAAAAGTGATGCGTTTTGGAAAAGTTTATTTTGCCCCCTTGCCTCTTTCATTAGGGCACAGTGGCTGCATTTATGAATGCAAAATCATGAAATTCAACTGTCATATGAATAAATGATTGAACTTTAATATGAATCAAACACATTTAAAATACCACTCACCAATGCCCAGAAAAGGCATATATAATAACAGTGTAAAATTACTTTTGGCTTTAAGTATATATATATAGACAAGCCGTCGATGCACCTTTGCCCCCGAATTTGTATATTTAAAACGGGGTTTCCTTCATGCATGTAATAACTCTACTTCTTATTGAATGAGAATTTATTTCGATCATCAACTGTGCTTGTTAATCAGTAACATATATGGGAACTAGACCGTTAAACAAGGAACCACGCTATGTTCAGTCAAACTATTTATACAGTTGATGTACAATGAAAACGACCATCTTGCAAAGTGGTTTATTTTGCAAGATATTTGATGTCTTCTTTCGCTTATACGACCCCTTTCCCCCCCTAGACCCAAGACGCCCTTTACATATGTTATATATTTGTATAGCGACATTTAATTGTCCAAATGGGCATCTTGGGTCTAGGGGGGAAAGCATCTTAAAACAAACTGAAAGACGCCAGTTTCATCTTTTAAATGACAAACGTCACACTTTTAAGTATATTTCGTACGCATGCACAGAAGGAATACCGCAAAGTTTTGGAAATGAAGGGCACTTATATCCTTGATATTTTAGCACTTTTACTTTTTGAAAACCTGCAAAGAATTTACTAAAGCTCTCGTCTAAACGGCACCCGGTCTAAAGACGTAAAATGAGGGGTGGGAGTAGAAGGTCCCAGTTTTCACGGCTTTGTAAATGATGAATCGCTTTGAAACATATTTTGATGCTTTCTATGCATATTTTACTACTGCAACAGTCCAATTTCAAAAACGTAAAGGCAATTTGAAAATTTAGGTTTTGGAACCAAGTCAACTAGGGAAAATATACGCCTTATCGCTAGAGCTCCTTTATTAGCTGTACCATTATTTCATGTAACAGACATTTCTTTAAGATAGAAGTGCGTAATTACAAATAGTTTTCTTATTTATCAACCAAAACATATGTTGTGGGTGTTCAAAAGAACCATCTCAATGAGACGGTTCTTTTGATAACCCAAAACAAATGAGCCGTGACATGAGATTGCCAACAATGTGGTATGTCCGACCAGCAAAGCCTCAGATCAGCCTGCGCATACGCGCAGTCTGATCAGAGCCTTTGCTAGTCGCTTTAATATTCTACGACTGTTAAGCTACTGACCGAATAGCATTTTGGAGTTTCTAAGCTTAAAAGGAGGCTGCACGAGCTCGTCTGAGTCTACACTTGTCAAAATGCCACATTGTTGAAAATTAAATGTCATGGCTCAAATGTTAAAACTGATGGATATGTTTACACTCAAAGTTTTTATTTACCTCGACCTATGAACAGAAGAAACTCCCCCTGACACAATGACAGCCTCCACGACGACATCTTCTACTACTACCACTACTTCAACTCCTACCACTACGACAACAACTACCCCTAAACCAACAACAACTACCACTACAACAACTACCCCTGAGCCAACAACAACTACCCCTGAACCAACAACAGCCGAGGACGAACCGGTTACTGAGACAAATACTGATGTTGTAGGGTGTATCATCAGTGAGGGGGTCGTGAAAGGTGGGTATAAACAAAACTAACTTGATATGTTAACCCGTATCCTGCTGAATCCAAATGTGTCCTTTTGAAAACAGTGTAGATCCAGATCAGCTGGCTTCTGACGAAGCCATCTGATCAGGGCCCACAATGCAGTGTTTTCCACTGTTATTGAAAATAACCATATAACGGTGATTGTGATTATTTCAGGGTAGCATTATTACTTCCATTTGTCTTTCGCTTAGTTACTATTACCAGTTTGATTTTTTATTGGTGTAATAAAAAATGTTTTGGGTAGAAATATCTCATTTCTATTTAAAAAAAAGAGCAACCAATATGATATAACCCTCTTCAAATTGCATGAATTCATGGTAATTTATAAAAATACATTAGCATATTCTGAACCATTTTCACCTGATTAAGCTTTATCTAGTATATATAGAAATAAAATACGGAGGACGCTCTACCTTTCTTGTTATAAAAATCAGAAGATTGATTACGTATGAACTTTGATGTAGTATAATCAATTTGTATAACATATCAACATATATCATGATCCTCAAAGGTAACGTTTGTAACAGCAAGTATCCATCAATAACATACTAATTAGAAGCCCCTGCATATTTTCAATCTCATAGTAATATCTTCCATGAAAACAAGTAAATAAACAGTCAGTCACATGGGTAAAACTGTGAATAAGAATACTCTATAGTCCTCAATGGTATTATTTTAATGGTAACAAACGTTACCAAACTGTTACTCACGATCACTAAAACTACATGAGAGCTAATGTCTGTCATTTTGATCCTTGTAAAGAGACGTTTTAATACCAAAGTGTACAAAATTACTGCTGGGGGAGGGGCCTATACAGCTAATCTAAACACCAATACTATTAAATATACACTCTTCATCTGTTCATATACATGGTGTTTTCTTGTATAATATAGCAGAAAGTGTAACCTCCAGACCTTTTTTTCCAGCTAGAGTAATCTGGGACTTATAATATGTTTCCAATCATGAAACAAACAATGTATTATGAAAATATATTCGCATAGAGGAACTCATATTGGGTGCATGTGGGGTATTGGACAAGCAAGATCTAAGTCTTATATTATGCATTGCATTTATCTGTTGCAACTACCAGCAAGCATTTCTCATCACAATCCATGTAGCTGAAGCACAAAAGCCTAAAATGATATTAGTTTATCCATATTACAAAACAAATAAAAAATATATGAAAAATGGGTGGGTGGGGTAACACCAATGCACCAAATATAGTTTAACTTCTTTTTTTGACTCAATTCTAGCTCAATTATTACGTGTTTAATATTTATATAAAATATACTCTCATACATATTTAAATTGTGTTGAATGTTCACATTTTTATATTACAATCTATTTTCAGTGGGTGGGGTAACGAAACGTCGCCTGAAAAACATCTGCACCACTTTTGTTTCTGGCATCCATCCTGATTTGACCTCTATATAGTTATACTATCACCTGGTATTCATGATTTTTTTTTCAACCAGAACGATTGAAAAAAATCCAATCCAGCTGACCAGCCATCAGACTAAGCAGGAAAGTAATGATTGCTGGATACATTTAGGAGATAGCTGTATTCAAAATTATCATTTGGGGAGGTATATCGTCGGATATACGGTCGGAATTTAGTTTTACGGCGACGCGTAAGCGGAGCCGTAAAACGCGATTTCCGAACGTATATCCGACGATATACCTCCCCAAATAAAAATTTTGAATATGGTTATCCTCATTCTAATGAACTATAAATATTTTCCTTCAAAAGGACAGTGAAAATGTACTTTGTTTCGCCTATACGTCCAGAGGCTGCCAGCTGCATAAAACCGCTCGCCAGCTGCATACATTCACTTGCCAACCAATGAAAAGCAACGTTACGTAATGACGTCGGGTTTTATCCAATCAGACGTCGCTTTGCATCAGCAAGTGCATTAGAATGAAACAATGACCACATTCTGATAGCCTCTATATTTTAGGTACCTATACAAAACTAAACTGCCATGCAAAATTACCCAGTAGGCAGAGCTAAGGGACAACAGCACAAAATCAATATGATATGGGAGTTCCAATATATAACTCTCTGAAAAGTATAATGACTGCATTGTAATAAAGTAAATGGATTATTCCATTAGTGTGAAAATGATCAACTTAGCTCACTCGTTTTATAACAGTTCTCATCCTGCAATATCTACAATGTGTCATGTGGTGTCATGTTCTAAAATTGATCCATGACATGTGATTTCCAACAATGTGGTATTTTCACAAGTGTAGACTCAGATGAGCCTGTGGAGCCTCCTTTAAAGCTTAGAAACTCCAAAGGGTGTTCAGTTATTAGCTTAACACTCATAGAATATTCAAGCGACAAGCTCTGGCTCTGATCAGACTGCACGTATGCGCAGGCTGATCTGAAGCTTTTCTGGTCGCACATACCACATTGTTGGAAATCTGATAAAATACTTTATAGGCTTAAATACTTTATAGGCCTTTAGGTAAAAGTGCATACCTAAAAATTATTTTTCTTATTTCTCAACCAAAACATAAGTTGTGGGTACTCAAAAGACCCGTCTCATTGAGACGGGTCTTTTGAACAACCAAAACATATGTTAAAACTGATGGGTAAGAAAACATTTACAATTTTACGCTATTTTTTGTTTGTTTATGTAAACCTGTGTTTTAGCTCCTGGTGAAATCAAGTGCAGTGTTCTACTGCAAGGTGGAGTGTGGTACGCCTCACATAGTGACTGTGGGAAATTTTGTCAGTGTGGCAGTGACCAAGAACCGCCACATGTGATGAATTGTGCACCCGGTACAGCCTGGGACCAAGATCTCATGACATGCACGATACAGGATTGCTAAGGTTTGTTTACATTCCATTAATGTTTCACTCACATTAAAGTAAGTAAGGGTGCAAAGATCAGGAATCGATACAATCAATTACTACACCTGACCCAGGATACCAATAGGAAAGAGACAAACTCACAGTTAGACACCACAAACGAGAGCCAAGAAGTCAGCCCTTTCCCAGCAGGTGACCACAAAGCACATATAAACAGACGCACACAAAGACATAGCAAACACAAGACAGAACAAAAACATAAAAGATCCACAAAAGAAGTGCCCTTAAAGCGCCAATCACGACAGCAGCAGACGACAGATTTTGACATCTTTCCTAATCATTGAAAGAAAAAAGTTATGATATTTCATGAGAATCGTCCGCAAGCAGACGATTCTCATGAAATATCATGCTTTATTTGCTATTTTTTGAAAAAAACAGCAAAATTTGGAAAATTGTCGTCTGTTGCCAATTATGGGTAGCGCTATATGGGTTAATCATGGCCCTAGAAACTTATTCTTTTCTAGTCGTATCATGTCCTGAGAAAGTCATGTTGTGTCTAACAGTTTGTGCAATTGTGCAGTCTCATCACTAGCAAACCATTTTTTCATCTCCGATCGAAATGAGGAAGCCTTACAAAAGGAAAGTGTAACCATCTTTAGTTTGTCTTACAGTGTCATTGGTCCAGATAGGCAAAAATGTTTTGCGTAAAATTGTTAATATTTTCTCCCACCTTTGCCTATGTAAGATAGGCCGTCAGCTCATGTAAGAATATAACAATCCACAATGAGTGTCTGTAGGATAGAGATATCTCACCCGTGGGGTAGGAATTTTAAACAGGGACGAGGCTTGCGAGGGTAAGATTTCTCTTTCTCACATACCAGGGCATACAAGATCGAGTGATCCCAATGTAAGCTATCTGACGGAAAAATCTGTCCCACATCGCTACCCATGTGAGATAAGCGTAACTAATACGAAATAAGCATCACGCGGCTGGTTGCTAATGTGGGATAACATTTTTGGCGCATGACTGTATTCCTTCGAAAACGAAAGTTGATTTGTCGCCAGTCAGGAAACTATTCAATATTGAATTTTCAGCGATTTAAGTCGGCCTTCAACTTGGTTTAAAAGTGAAACTGCGCATTTTTACTTACAACCTTTATTCAATGCTTTGAACATGCTGAGTACATTGCGATTGACATATTTAACCTGTTGTGTTGGACAATGAGTGACTGAATCCACCGGGACGGGGAGCCTTGATGATGTAAAAAAAAAAACACACACACACACATTTTCCTCAGCAAAATTACTTACTCGAGTTACTGTGGCTGATAAACTAGTTTTTGTAAATCCATTTTGATGAAATAACCATTTGTTTATTGTTTAATGCGCTCTTTATTTGCTGTTTCAAGTTAATTTGTACAGCGCGCGTCATTGACTGTAAACATCGACCTCAGTGACGTCACCAACAAATATTACACAGTAGTGTACCGTACGGTCGTGGTATATGAGAAAAAGAATCGATCATTGGTGTTCAGTGGTTCCAGAAAAAATCCCAACCCTCGGGTCCACCGTTCAGCGGGAAACTTGGCAAGCCTCATTTCCCACTGGAACGGTGGGCCCTTGGGTTGGGATTTTTCTGTCCCCACTGGACACCAATGATGGATTCTATTTATCCTACATGGACAGGCTCATGATGGATTGTTTTTCTCCCACCAGTCCGAGGTTTCTTGTTGGAACATAAAACATCAAAAAAAAAACGTGAAAATTTTAACTTTTTACTCGTTGGATTTACATTATTTCTGAGTTCACAAGAGTTTTTATCGGGTATTATAATGGGTGTATACATAGGGCATTAGTTAAGTTGCAAAATGTAAAAAAAAAATAAAGTAGAAATTTCCTTCATGAACTGACAGCCTATCTTACATGGACAAAGGTGTGAGAAATTTCTTTGCACATGTCAGATAGGCTGTCAGTTCATGTAAGAAATTTCTTTCTCCCACTTTTGTCCATGTAGGATAGGCTGTAAGCTCATGTAAGAAATTTCTATCTTACATGACCACGTGACTGCTTTCTAACATGGGCAGAGTAAAATATTCTTTTTCCCCAAAAAAGATATTCAAAGGACAATTATATTACGCCAAAGTAACTCAAAGGCACCAAGCAAGGGTAAACGCTACTTACCGACGTCATATAACGTTAATGGCGTCACCGAACGTGCACCACGTGACGATAATGGCAATGTGACGCTGATGGCACAGGGAGCCAAGATGGATTTTATCTTGCATCTCGCAACTTTACTAATGCTCAAATCGTGTTTGCCTGTCAAAAACTTGGTTTGCACCCATTTTTGATACCCGATAAAAACACTCGTGAACTCAGAAATAATGTAGTTCCAACGAGTAAAAAGTTAAATTTTTTCACGTTTTTTGGACTTTTTATGTTCTGACAAAAATCTTAGAAAAAGTGGAAGAAAAACAATCCATTATGACATTTGGGGGTCTGAATTTAACCAGGGACTCGGCAAGCCTTGTCCCGTGTATAACTTCCGACCCCTTTGGTGAGATATCTCTATCCTACATGGACACTCATAGTGGATTGTTATATTCTCCCACCTTTGCCCATGTAAGATAGGGTGTCAGCTCATGTAACAATATAACATGACTACGTGACTGCTTTCTTACATGGGCAGAATAAAATATTCTTTTTTCCAAAAAAAATATTCAAATGAAAACTTTATTAGGCCTAAGTAACTCAAAGGCACGAGGCATGTGTAAGCGTTACTTACTGACGTCATATTACGTTGATGACGTCACCGAACGTGCACCACGTGACGATAATGGCAATGTGACGCTAATGACACAGGGAGCCCAGCAGGATTTTTTTTTTCATTTCGCAACTTACCTAATACTCCTATTGTGTTTTCCAGTCAATTATGAGGTACAAAGTAGGTTTACATCAATTTAAATACCCAATAAAAACACTCGGCAAGTCTCGTTCCTGTTAAAATTCCAACCCCTCGGGTGAAATATCTCTATCCCACATAGACACTCATGGTTGATTGTTATAATCTTACATTACCACGTGACTGATTTCTTACATGGGCAGAGTAAAATATTTTTTATTCCAAAAAAGGATATTCAAAGGACCAAAAAATTGCGCCTCAGTAACTCAAAGGCACCAACCAAGGATAAGCGTTACTTACTGACGTCATATAAAGATAATGAAGTCATCGAACGTGCACCTCGTGAAACTAATGGCAATGTGACGCTTATGGCACAGGGAGCCAAGCAGGATTTTATTTTGCACTTTGCAACTAATCGTATGCTCCAATCGTGTTTTCCAGTCAATAACAAGGTACAAACTACGTTTACACCCATTTTAATACCGGATAAAACACTAATAGCCGATAAAAACACTCGTGAACTCGGAAATAATGTAAATCCACCGAGTAAAAAGTTTTCACGTTTTGGCACTTTTTTGTGTTAGGACAAAAAAACCTTCCAAAAGTGGGAGAAAAAAATCCATCATGAGCCTGTCCATGTAGAATAGAGATATCTCTATCCTACATGGACACTGATGGCGGATTGTTATAATCTTACATGACCATGTGACTGCTTTCTTTTATGGGCAGAGTAAAATATTGTTTTATTCCGAAACAGTATATTCAAAGGACCAAAATATTGCGCCTCAGTAACTCAAAGGCACAAAGCAAGGGTAAGCTGTACTTACTGACGTCATATTATGTTAATGACGTCACCGAACGTGCACCGCGTGACGATAAAGCCAATGTGACGCTAATGGCATAGGGAGCCAAGCAGGAGTTTATTTTGCAGATTGCAGCTTAACTAATGCTTCGATTGTGTTTTCCAGCCAATAACAAGGTGCAAACTCAGTTTACACCCATTTCAATACCCGATAAAAACACTCGTGAACTCAGAAATAATGTACATCCAACGAGTAAAAAGTTAAATTTTTCACGTTTTTTGGAGTTTTTGTTCCGAGAAAAAACCTTCGAAAAGTGGGAGAAAAACAATCCATCATGAGCCTGTCCTTGTTGGATAGAAATCTCTAAGAAATCTCTATCCTACATGGACACTCATGGTGGATTGTTATATTCTTACCCTTCAGTTTTAACATGTGTTTTGAGTGCTCAAAAGAACCGTCTCATTGAGACGGTTCCTTTGAGTACCCACAACATGCTTGGTTTGAGAAATAAGAAAAACTTATACTCAAATATGCACTATTACCAGTATCTGGAAATCTACTGATTATGCACGCCTCACAAAAAACATGTTATCATTCATAATATAATTGATTGAGCATGGCTCGCAAGAGAAACAAGTCATAATCATCAACCAAGTTATTGATTGCTCAAGGATAAGGAATGCACCACAATACAAACATGTGCTAATTCATGACTATAGCTTTTCTTATTACACAATGTACCCGAAAGAGCTAGCCATGCCACTGAAACATTCAATCACCCACAACATAAGTTTGACTCTTAAATGGTAGATGAAACAAAATTACCGCTTACCACCATAGTTTCGTTTTCCAACTGACTGACAAAAAATCGCCAGTAACTTTAAATCATCAACAACCACACTCTGCTTGATAACTGATATACATCACAACAGAAACATGTAACCGTCCACAAACAGTTTTTTGTTTCCTAAATGATGGAGCAAGGGTCCAACCAGAATTATATAGCCTACCACAACAACAGTTTTGCATCTGAAGTTATGAAGCATGCATTTAACAACTTACCATCAGAGTTTTGCTTTCTGGCTTGCTAAGCAAGTGTCATAGGCGTAGGAACAGGGGGGTCCCCCCAATAATTTTGTAGAGGGGGGAGCAGAATGGCCTTTGGTCCCTCCAATAGTCTATCCTAATTGACATGTCACTCGGTGTATTAGCAACTTCCACACATTGTTGCTAATAAAAGGAGCTCTAGCGATAAGGCGTATATTTTCCCTAGTTGACATGATTACAAAACCTTAATTTTCAAATTGCCCTAATATTTTTAAAATTGGACTGTTTCGGTGGTAAAATATGCATAGAAAGCATCCAGATAGGTTTCAAAGCGATCCATCATTTACAAAGCCGTGAAAACTTGCGCCTTCTACTCCCACCCATCATTTTACGTCTTTACACTGGGTGCCTTTTAGACGAAGGCTTTAGTAAATCCTTTGCAGGTTTTCAAAAAGTAAAGTGCTAAAATATTAAGAATATAAGTGCCCTTTAATTCCAAAACTTTGCGGTATTCCTTCTCCGCATGCGTACGAAATATACTTAAAATTGTGACGTTTGTCATTGAAAGGATGATACTGGCGTCTCTCAGTTTGTTTTTAGATGCTTTCCCCCCCTAGACCCAAGATGCCCTTTGGACAATTAAATGTCGCTATACAAATATATAACATATGTAAATGGCGTCTTGGGTCTAGGGGGGGGGGGGGGTGGGGGGGAAGGTGTTGTATAAGCGAAAGAAGACATTAAATATCTGACAAAAATATACCACTTTGCAAGATGGTCGTTTTTATTGTACGTCAACTGTATAAATAGTTTTACTGTACATAGCGTGGTTCCCTGTTTAACGGTCTAGTTCCCATATATGTTACTGAATAACAAGCACAGTTGATGATCGAAATAAATTCTCATTCAATAAGAAGTATAGTCCGACCAGTTAAGAGAGACTGGGCGGTTCTCAGCAAAGACACACCCGTGGACATTTCCATTTAACAATCGGTAAGACAGAGTGTATTTATTCACCCGTGAAACGCTTTACAGCTGTATACCTGTATATACCTTTTGTAGTTTTGAGCCCATTGCGAGAAAATGGCATCTCGAACTAAATTTGGATAACAAGGAGACTGACTGGTATATGCACTCTGACAATGTTTCGAAATTTTAACTATCCAAATTATAATACTGAATAAGAAAATAAAATAATGGTCCGCAATGTCAAATTGGTCAGCACACGAGATGTTGGTTCTTATTACACCCGCATGTGCTGAATGCTCCTACGAGCACGCATGTACGCATGACCTTGCCAGGGCTTTCGCTTCTCGCATAAACAAAGTATGCAAGTTGAAGAAGGCTCCGAACAACTTTTAGACATCTAGTCTCTCTGGACATGCCAGAATCAGCGATTATAAGATACTTTTTCTGATATGCGATAAGACCAAATCTCATGTTTGTATGCCCTTTTCTCGTGATCAAGATACTTAACCCTTGTCCCGCTTAATTCTAATTGGTGATTTATTATTATTGTATCAGGCTTAATTTGCAATACAGACAGAATTTGAAGAAAGTGCAAACCTACCCTACCCAACACTTTCACAACATATCCATCCCGGAAAATGAAATGCAGCATGTCCTCAGCAGCAAACTAAAGATACACGTTTACCAGGCATGCTAACGTATAAAGTTTGTCACCCTTGTCGTCTGCGCTTCAATTGGTTGCACGAGTAAAGCTTACATAGGCTATTACACCGGATTTACTGCAGACTAGTCTTATTTGACAGTGTATGACAGCGCTCTGTCTGACACGCCCAGTCTCTATTAGCTGGACGCACTATAGAGGTATTACATGCATGAAGGAAACCCGTTTTAAATATACAAATTGGGGGCAATGGTGCATCGACGGCTCGTCTATAAACATTTGTTGAATGTGCCTAGTTTCTCCAGTCGTTATTTCAACAAAATAAAACGAAAGTCTCGTTTAGGGAGATTGCTCGCCTTATCGCTAGAAATTCTTTCCTCTCTCGCTTCGCTCGCTCGGAGTTCTTAAACTTGTTCTCAAATTCTTTGAGAACTGATAATTTGCTCAGATTTTAATACTTTTGAGTTTCTTTTAGTCAGCAGGCTGTTATTATAGGAATGAAATTTAATTTTTTGGTTTTTATCGATGTGTAAACTCCGGCGAATCACTCACGAACTGAATAAAGCCCGGATGTGTAAACTCCTGCGAATCACTCACAAATTGAATAAAGCCCGGAGGGCTTTATGTTGAATTTGTGAGTGATTTGCCGGAGTTTACACATCGATAAAAACCAAAAAATTAAATTTCATTCCTTATAATTCCAGCTTTCCAACAAAACAGTACATTTGTAAAAGGTTGTTGACAAAATTTCAAATTTAAAAGCCAACTGAAGAAAAATAGTTCATAACCGCTGTCTATGAAAGATCGGGCAGCCATCTTGAAAATTATGTCAGTTCAAACTTTGATTTGCTAAATAATGATTAAAATTGCACTCTTTTTGGGGCGAATATGTGAGTATGGGCTGATTGGGCTCAAAACAACTCCATTTAGTTTTGAAATGTTTTCTTATGCCAAAAATGCGTACAGCTTGCTGGGCTCATTGAAAGGCCTACCACGGATTTGGCCACGGATCGAAACACTTACCTTCACAAGTCCTGCCTTAAATCTCCGAAGTAGATCTAGGATCTTAACGTCAATTTTAAAGTGCGATTTGACAAGTTTAAACTGCGTTGAAACATTTTCTTGTTGATGTAAGCCTTGACATTGTTTTGATGACGATTTTCTTCAATGACGTGACCGTTTGTTAAGTGACGTCACAGAACTCCCCATCCTGTTCATTTCTTAGAGTTCCCCCGTTGCTTTGAAGGTGCACCATCATGTATAGCGTGGGGGCCTTTAAATAAGCTTTAGAACATACTTAACTATATTTAATCTGGTAAAAGTAATATAGTTTTCTGTACAGTTCGTTATTATCAACACAATCTAGCACTGTGAAATCAAGGCAGTTATCAAATATTCCTACGCATGGGTTTTTATCGAAGTGTAAAAACAATTTGATGTTGCCAACAGACCAATCAAAATCTCCGAAAAACAATAAAAGCATTGAGTTGGAATTATCACTTTGTATATATATGTATGTTTAAATGTATGTATGTATCATTCTTTCAAGGAAACTTAACTTTCAAGCTTTTCCAATTATTCCTGTTTTCTATCCTCATTTTTATTGAGCTCTAATTTTTCTCCAACCTTTTATACCTCTTTGCTTTTTGCTCTTAAATACCTTTAAGGCAAGAGGCTTCAACCAAAATCTTTCTTGCTCAAGTAAAATTTTATGTTTCGTTCTCGGTTCTGTTTCGTATCCCTCTTAGCGTTTAACTCTGAAATCCCAGGGGCAGGCATTTTGGTATTTCCCATACGTAGACTTTGACGGTTTTTGGGGTTAAAAATTTTGAATTTCAATATTTTTGGGGGTTTTCAGAAAAATGAATATTTTTTCGGTTCTGATAAAAATGCGGATATTTTGGGGGTCATCACAAAAGATGATGGGATGACACAGTAGATGCTGGGTCTAAGTCTGCGTATCAAGAAACAATTAGAGTACCCCCTTGGGTCTGAAATACCTTGCCAATTTTTTCCTCGCTCGCTTCACTAGCTCCAACTCAAATGAGCCAGTGCATGAGATTTCCATCAATGTGGTATTTTGACATATGTAGACTCAGACCAGCCTGTGCAGCCTCCTTTTAAGCTTATTATATATATAGAAACTCCAAATGGTGTTCAGTTAGTAGCTTTACAATCATAGAATACTCAAGCGATTTGCAAAGGCTCTGATCAGACTGCACGTATGCGCAGGCTGATCTGAGGCTTAGCTGGTCGCACATACCACATTGTTGGAAATCTCATGTCGCGGCTCATATATGTATGTATGAACACATGTATGCGTGTGCATCCATATGTGTGTGCGTGCATGCGTGTATGTTCTGCAATACCCCCACCCCTCAAAGTATTGAAGTTGACCTCGCTGGACTTGCCCCCCTCCCCAATATTGAAAAGCTTCCTACGCCTATGAGTGTTACACTAGAAACACGTAGCCATCCATAACCAGACAGTGACTGCTTAACTGAATCATTTAACCCTTAAAGTGTCAATCACAACAAAATTGTCTGCTTTTCTCGTCTGCTGAAATGTTTAAGAAAACTCTATGGCAAACAGTGTGGACCCAAATCAGACTGCTCTTATAGGAGCAGTCTGTTCTGGGTCCACGCTGTTTGATTCTATACTTAATTCGTCAGTAATATTAGACAATTATTTGCAGCAGACGACTTCAGCAGACGACATTTTCAGATGCATTTTTCTTGACGCTTTAAGGGTTAACTTCAAAAGTAAGTTAGTATGACCATAAAATACTACAACCATACACCGCAGACCAATTGAAAACAGAAATATGTAACCATGGTTCAACCACAGAAATAAAAAAAAAATGAATGTTTGATATAGTGCGTCCAGCTAATAGAGACTGGGCGTGTCAGACAGAGCGCTGTCATACACTGTCAAATAAGACTAGTCTACAGTAAATCGGGTGTAATAGCCTATGTAAGCTTTACTCGTGCAACCAACTGAAGCGCAGACGACAAGGGTGACAAACTTTATACGTTAGCATGCCTGGTAAACGTGTATCTTTAGTTTGCTGCTGAGGACATGCTGCATTTCATTTTCCGGGATGGATATGTTGTGAAAGTGTTGGGTAGGGTAGGTTTGCACTTTCTTCAAATTCTGTCTGTATTGCAAATTAAGCCTGATACAATAATGATAAATCACCAATTAGAATTAAGCGGGACAAGGGTTAAGTATCTTGATCACGAGAAAAGGGCATACAAACATGAGATTTGGTCTTATCGCATATCAGAAAAAGTATCTTATAATCGCTGATTCTGGCATGTCCAGAGAGACTAGATGTCTAAAAGTTGTTCGGAGCCTTCTTCAACTTGCATACTTTGTTTATGCGAGAAGCGAAAGCCCTGGCAAGGTCATGCGTACATGCGTGCTCGTAGGAGCATTCGGCACATGCGGGTGTAATAAGAACCAACATCTCGTGTGCTGACCAATTTGACATTGCGGACCATTATTTTATTTTCTTATTCAGTATTATAATTTGGATAGTTAAAATTTCGAAACATTGTCAGAGTGCATATACCAGTCAGTCTCCTTGTTATCCAAATTTAGTTCGAGATGCCATTTTCTCGCAATGGGCTCAAAACTACAAAAGGTATATACAGGTATACAGCTGTAAAGCGTTTCACGGGTGAATAAATACACTCTGTCTTACCGATTGTTAAATGGAAATGTCCACGGGTGTGTCTTTGCTGAGAACCGCCCAGTCTCTCTTAACTGGTCGGACTATAAGATTGAAGAATCTATGATACATCATTCAAGAACGGTCAATCTTACTTAACCCTTAACGTGCCAAGAAAAAAATGCATCTGAAAATGTTGTCTGCTGAAATCGTCTGCTGCAAATAATTGCGTAACATTACTGACAATTAAGGTCACTGCCCACACCTGGGCGATTTTTTTTTCCAAAAAATAGATTTTTTTCATTTTTTGAAATTCTGTTGTACATCATATTATAAGCAAAATAACGCAAAATAAAGAAAATTAACCGTACAGTTCAAAAGTAACAGCTCTTCATTATATGGGCTATGTTGGCTTTTTTACGCAGCTTTTTGGAAACTCATTAAGACAAGTAAAATATTCTGTAACTCACTTTTACATTTGAAAATCGTTATTTCAAACAAGCATGTGAAGCCATAAATAATTAAGAACTTTTTGTCAAACCATTCTTTTGCAGCTATACAAGTATTTTTCTTCATATCACGCTTTCAAACCAGCGTTCACCGATATTTATGCCTTCATTTTCGGCAATTACTGACTGATAATTCAATATTTAAATATACTTTAAAAAAATAAATTTTTCTAATTTTTTTTTAGGAAAGTGATCATTATATAAGATGCCTTATGACAAAATTTAAAAAAAAATCACCGTCTAATTAGTGAGATATTACCAAATAATTATCCCTACCCCCTAAACTAAAAATTAATGAACTAAGCAGGCTTTTCTTATTTCTAAGTATGTTAAAACCTTACGAACCAAACACTGTTGATTAAAATACCTCACTGTGAACTTCCAAATGAAACTATATGTACTCCAAATACTTGGAACATTTATAGGAGGTTTTAGGAATTCCCAAAGTGACGTCATTTTCGCGCATGCGCATATCCGTGGCCGTCAACGGTTTGGCCAGCTCTATGGAATCTGTGTTAAATGTGGGTTTATATTTTGAGAAAATGGGCTTTTATAGCCAATGTCATATCAAAACTTGTTTGTTTTCTTTGATATACATTCAAAATACATCTTACCGATAAATAAAGGTTCGGAAAAACAAACGTTTATTCATTTAAAAGGCAAAATATGAGGCTGCGGGAAGTCCAGAATTGTTAAGCAGAACGCTTATATTTTCTTCCGATAAAACCCATAAAAACCTTTAAACATGTAAAATTTTGGTTTGTTTATGCACTTTTATGATGAACAGAGTGAATCCACCTGCTTGTTTGCCAATTTTTACTCTCTCTCTCTCTCTCTCTCTCTCTCTCTCTCTCATCCGTGACATCATCTCAAAACCAGTGATTATTGACAGTTCAAAATGTAGCTTACATAGGCTAATTAAAAATAGTTAACTTACGATTAATTTGTCCCAAAGAAATAACTAAAATACCATGTTAAATATTTGATTTTCACGATTGACACCGTTCTCATCACCCTCTGTTGAATAAATGAACGACACGCCCCGCGGACTGGCGCAATCAGAGTGTTTTCACAAGAGCTTGTCATTGGGGTAATAAAAGAGGGGGTCATAAAAGATCTATAAAGGATGCCGACATGCTGGACCAAAAATTACTGGGTCCGAGATAATAACACATTTTAACAAGTCTGACATAATGCAACGACACTGAATTCATTCTCTATCAGTCGCATTTTAATTCGTTGCCGTGTTTTTGAAAAACACTAGCTAATATATTGTCTGTCTGTCTGTCTGTCTGTCTGGATTCTGCCTGCCTGCCTGCCAGCCCGCCCGCCCGCCCGTCCGTCCGTCTGTCTGTCAGGACATGTGTATTTATGTTTCTATCCGTCCGTCTGTCTGTCTGAACATGCACACGGAAAATAACATACATGTGCATGTTCAGACAGACAGACAGACGGATACATGTGCATGTTCAGACAGACAGATGGATAGAAACAAAAATACACATGTCCTGACAGACAGGCAGACAGACAGACATTATATATTAGCTATAGTGCTTTTCCAAAAAGCAGGCAATGAATTAAAATGAAACTGGCCTGTCTGTAAATGCGCATATATGTAGGTTTATCAGTCTGTAGGCCTACGCATATGCACACTTATGTTTCTATCAGTTTTTCTGTCTCTCTGTACATGCGCATGTATGCACAAAAGCTTCAGTGAACGCATATTTTGTCGTATAACTGTCCACTTCTTCTTACTTATGCTCCCGCGAATCTGCGCAGGCTCACCTAAGGCAATGCAACAAGTTGACATTGTGCAGTCTCGAATGAGCCTTCGCTGTTCGATAGGAAAATGTAATTATATTTTAGCGCCTACATCTGTCCAATCGTGTGCGCATTCGCTTCTCGAGAAGAAAGTCAACATTATATTTTTCTTTTTTCGGCCCCTTGTTTATGCCCACAAGTGTCGACTGCTGATAACCGTTGAAATCAGTTCAGGCCCGACAAAATGTTCTCGCGAGAATGCCTGCATGTAGTGCAGACTCGTATCGGCCATCGCTGCTCGAGAATAAAATGTTCTGTTTCTTTTTCAGCGCCCATTTGTGTCCTTAATCATCTGCTACTAGTGTCGCCCGTTGATAACCTTTTCAAACAGCTTGGACCCAGGTCAGACTCGGCAAAATTTTCTTGCGAAAATGGCGCGCATGTGAAGTCCCGTATGAGCCTTCGCTCAGCTGTTCTTTTATTTCTAAGTGCACTTTTCTGTTTTTCAACTTCCTCAGTTATTTTATAGCACTGAGTTTTCATGCAGGAATAGGATACGCTTAGGCTAAGTGCAGTCTTATATTAGCATTCTCTGCTTGAGAGGAAAGTGTTGTTGTTTTTTCCAGCGACCATCTCATTCTGTCCGGTTTTTTTTAGTTTCTTTCTTTCCACAATCATCTGCTCAGTTTTGTTGAAATAGCTGTTTTAGCAGTGTGTGTTCTTGCGAGAATGCACACATGAGCCTTCGCTGCTCGAAAGGATTTTTTTATATTTTTGGGTCGAGTTGCCCTGCACCCAAGATCAATTCCTACTCGATGCGACATGGTGAAATTTTGTACATGCAATTAAATAATGCAATGTACATATATTTCAAAATGTGTTCCATTTGTAAGTTCTTTACAATGATATATTTGAAAATATCTGCATTCGGTTTCAGAGTCTAGTTACATAAAATAAATAAAAAATAAATAAACAACCGCCTTGTTTATTGTTGGCAAACACTTTTTTTAAAGAATAAATGAAGTGTGTCATTGAAAAAAGTTCGTTAATTATAAAAATAGTTTTCTTAAAATGGTTAATTCTTGTTGTGTTAAATTGAATTGAAAAGTTTAACGGCTCCCGTTTTATTCATTTCAAACGCAACGACAGACAAATTATCTCAATAAATGTTAATAATATTTGACGACGTATTTCTAGATGCATTCAAGATGCATTTACAATTCACATTTATATAAATTATATAGCAAATTGTAACAAGGGAACTTAAAATCGGTGGAAAATGTTGAAAATTATACTGCTTTCCCCATCTAGACAATACACAGTTGACGGCCAGTATATCCCAAGTCTAATTATAGCACCGGAAGTACGTCACGATAAAACCTCCTATATGCATATATGTGAATACTTTTCAATACCAAAAACGATACCAAAATACCCCACCCACGGTAAAAAGAAACTTATCCGCATTTTGCCTGAACACCTAGTCGATATATTTTGACCAAATTTGCATAGATACACCATTAGGATAGAGATGTAATGTTTTGGGGACATTTACCGTTTTTCAAGGTCACGGGGTAACTCTGCATGTCCAATTTAGGTGAAAATGTGCTGTTTTAATATGCATCGCTTTAATTGATCGATGCATATACTTCATGTACTCATCCAAGAATTTGAAATGTTTTTAAATCTTTGTTGCGGCCTCGGGCGCCATACTAATGCCCGATCGCGAAGCAAGGCCAGACCTTAACACTTGACCAGAGTTGGTTTATTTCTATTAGATCTATATATCCCTTGACGGACATCTTTCAGTTGAAACATGTCAAATGTAGAGTAGCCTTGGAGATTAGCAAAATTTTTAGCGTAAAATTGTAAATATTTTATTGCTCATTATTTTTATATTTGCTTTGGGTGCTCAAAAGAACCGTCTCACTGAGTACCTATAACTTACCTATGATTTGGTTGGACCCGCATTTATATGAAAAAGGTTCTTTTTATGCCCACACCCTTCCCGCTTCTTAAGGGGGTATTCAGTGGCGCGGAGGGGGAGGGGGTACTATTTTTGGTACGGATCCCGTCGGCGTTGGTCATGAGCGGAATTGGCCACCAGTAGTCTAGAGGGGCTAGACATTTTCTATGCGCATATCACATAAACCAGGCTTGGAGATTGGGTCCGCATTTACATGAATATAAATGAGCATCGATGCGACAAAACCTGTCTTCAGGGTTTCCGATAAGATCATACCAAAACCAGCCTTCTCAGCCACTGAGACTAGATAGAAAAGTGAAATTTCGCTTGGAGCTAGTTTAGATACGATACTATTCAATTTGTGAATAGCAAAGAAGTGATCAGACTGCGCGGATGCGCAAGCTGGTCTGCGCCTTTGTTGTTTGCAGACCCCGATGGCAGAATTCCTCGCGTACCTTTAATAATTTAGAGTAGGCCTACTATAATTTAGAATCACGACTATACTTGGGTCAACCTTAGCCCAAGATAGCATTGTAGCTAAATATTGGAACACATTTGACATAAGGCAAATTGTTTAGGAAGCAAACTAAAGCGAGGGACTCTCAACGTCAACGTCAAGTTCAATACTTGTCGTTTACGCATAATGACCTCATAAGAGCAAGTGACGTCATTAGCGCACGTCAGGTTCAAAGTAGACGCTAGAGAACGTGACGAGATAGTCTGTCTTGGTGAAATTTTAATGCAGGTAAAATAAAACCAGAAAATCATATATAGATCTATATACAAGTAGTTATATCATGATTGTTGATAAACGCGAACAGTCGACTGACATTTCCCGGGTAAAATGCGTGTTCCATTACACTGACTGACATTTTTCTTCTCACAGAGCTGAGCGTCCATCGTTTAGTATCCGTAAAGAATGCCAACTTTTGTTGTTCATTATACTTAAAATTTTGTTTGCATTTTTAATGTTATATCAATCACTTTCAGATTACCGACGTGCAGTGTAACGGGCATTACTGTCGGTAATAAACATATCATAGTTGCGTAAAATCACACTTTGTCATAATCGAACGCTACCAAGTATTACCTCCCTTGATGATTAAGAGTTACGGTTATTGCTATGGGTAGTGACCTTAAAGTAAAGAAGCAAACAGCGTGGACCGAGAACAGACTGCTCCTATAGGAGCAGTCTGATCTGGGTCCACACTGTGCCATAGAGGCAATTTTAACATTTCAGCAGACGAGAAAAGCAGACGACTTTTGTTGCGTTTTGGCGCATTAAGGGTTAAATTGTTTTCTTTCATTTCAGAATACATATAACTCAGAGCCAAAAAACTGCAGAAGACAATACATGTGTGGTCTATTCCAGCATTTTCAGGACATAAAAGTATTACTATTTTTGTTAATCTTCTGCTGGCAGCTGATTTTCAAGAAATATCAAGCCTTATTTTAGTCTTGTTTGGAATTTTAGAGCCATGATCAGTTCTACTGAAGAAACTCAAGTTTCTGAATTACTGAAAAAAAACAAATAGTTATTTCTTAATGCGAGCCAAATTCTGGGTCAGTGACAGTGAATTTCTCAGCGATGTGGATCCACGCTGACGGCATTTCAAACATGACAACAATTTGCTTTGATTGATTTTAAAACTAAAGTTTTATGGTGCAAAGATGCTACCGTAGGCTAAGCAAGTGATCCTGAGTTGCTCCTTTAAAAGATAGTACAATTGTGCCGCGACATGAGATTTCCAACAAAGTGGTATGTGCGACCAGCAAGCAAAGCCTCAGATCAGCCTGCACATACGTGCAGTCTGATTCAAGCCTTTGCTAGTCGCTTGATTATTCTATTACTGTTAGGCTACTGACCGAACATCATCTGGAGTGTCTAAGTTTAAAAGGATGCTTCACAGGCTCGTCTGGGTCAACACTTGTCGAAATGGCACATTGTTGAAAATCACTTGTCACAGCTCATTTCTTCTATTTCTTTATTTATGCATTGTTTTCTTTATTGTTCTTTCTCTCATTATTGTTTTACTGTTCTTGCATTTATGATAATTAAGCCGCGACATGTGATTTCCAACAATGTGGCATTTTGACAAGTGTAGACTCAGACGAGCCTGTACAACCTCCGTTTAAGCTTAGAAACTCCAAATGGCATTCGGTTAGTAACTTGACAGTCATAGAATAGTCAAGCGACTAGCAAAGGCTCGGATCAGACTGCGCATATGCGCAGGCTGATCTGAGGCTTTGCTGGACGCACATACCACATTGGCGGAAAATCTTATGTCATGGCATATATCTTTCATGTATTTTCTAATAAAAAAGAATCTTGTATATGAAGTTAATTTTAAACCCTGTCAACACTTGAAATTTTAAGTAAATCTCAAGTGTGATGGCATGTTTGAAGCAAATTCACCAGATGCCATAATACAACAGACGATTCTCCCAAGCCAGGTATAGTAGTTTCAAAGATGCATAGTAATGAGGCTATTCTATTTTTCTTATAACAGGTAAAGCATGATTTTTTACACGCCGTCCGTCACACTTGACTATTATAGAGCGGGGGGTTGCGTCTTGTAAGAAATGGTAGTAGCTGGTAGGACAGTTCAGAAGTGAAAAAAAAAACAAAGATATGATAGGAAAGACAGAAGAAAAATGGATAGATTGGTCAAGTGCATTTTCAGCCCTTCAGTCCATATCCAGTCTGGCTACTTAGGAGGTACCAGGGCCCACGAAGTCCCCGCCAGCATAGCACAAGGAAATCACTAGGACGTACTTACACTGACCGGCCCTATACAGTATTAGATTATTAGACTGGAGAGCTCCCATTTGAAAGGTACCAAACCAGGAACCTCGGCCAAGGTGGCTGGGAGGGTATTCCAAAGGCGAATAGTCTTTGGAAAAAAAAGCTGTTTTTGTAGTAGTCAGTTGATGCTGGGATGTGCCTGAAATTATGAGAGTGATGTGCTCTGGTCCTAGTGGAGGCGGCTGTAAGATGGTCATCTGCTGGAATGTCAATAAGTCCATGGATGATCTTAAACATCATAGTCTGTTGGTATTTAGCAGGTCTGGTCTCCAAGGTTTCCCACTCAAGATGTTCGAGCATGGATGTAACGCTACTTGTATTTCAGTATCGATTTGTTACGTATCTTGCTGCCCGTCTCTGTACCATCTTGAGCTTATTGATGTAATCTTGGGTGTATGGGCTCCAGACTGAGCAGCAGTACTCCAGTACGGGTCTTACAAGGAAGAGGTATGCAGCAGTCTTCGTTTGTTCATTGCTGACTTTTAGATTTCTCCGCAAGAATCCTAACATGCTGTTTCCTTTCTTGATGTTCTGGTCAATGTGCTTGTTCCATGACATATTGGACTGTAATTTCACCCGAGATATCGTGTTGAGTCCTCAGTTGTTAAGGTATGGCCTTTGAGAATATAGGTCTTTGAATGTGGATATTTGGATCTTGAGATTCTCAGTGTGCTACATTTATCTGGATGGAAGGCCATGCCCCACTTTTTCTCCCATTCTGCAAGTTGATTTCGGTCCTCCTTTAGGGTTTTGGCATCTTTATCATCCCTTATCCTTCTGTACAGTATGCAGTCATCAGCAAATAACGTTGTGCTTGACTCACTGTAGTCATACCACTACGGCAATTTGGGTCTCGTCACTTATTTTGGTGTTAAGGTAACTTTCTCATCATGTTCTATTTCTTCATTTTATCACAGATAAATGCCCCAAAATGCTTGGGTTCCGATTGATTTTTGTTCATCAAATTCACATTGTATCTTATAGCTTTAAAATTACATGAAAACTTAAACGTTTGATGTCTAGGCATGAAATAACTAATTACGGTTTCGTCTTCGTGGATAATTAATCAATGACGAAACCGTATAATTATGACTAAACCGTAATTGACAATTTTGAATATTACTGTAAAAAAACACATCGATAATCTGATTTTATCTCCGTTTTGGCAAGAAAACACAGAGGCTGTTAACTAGAGGATGCAATCTCTAGACAAACATAGCCGAAAGTTCTCATTTTTGTCAGCCTTTATTTGAAGGTAATTTTACTATAACACCGGAGTGGGTGACGAGACCCAAATTGCCGTTGTGGTATGACCACAGTGTGACAAGACGCAATCTGGGAGGTCATTTATGAAGAGGGAATAATAATGGTCCCAAGACTGTTCCTTGATGTACTCCGCTGATAACCCTGATGCTGTCGGAGGTAGCGCCTTCTACTTGCACTTGCTGGGCTCTATTTGTGAGGAAGGCTTGAATCTACTTGTATGTGCTGCCTCTTACGGCGTAGTGGTCCATTTTCTTCAACAGACGTTTGTGCGGAACATGGTCAAACGCCTTGGAAAAGTCCAGGATGATTAGGTCATATTGGTGATTCTTATCCAAGCCGGACACAAGTTTGTGGGCTAGGGTGAGTAGTTCTGTTTCACAGCTACGTCTGGCTCTAAACCAATGTTGACAGTCTGTGAGTACTTGGTGTTCCTCTAGGTGCTTTAAGACATTGCTGGTTATTATGTGTTCTTGGACCTTGCAACAGAGACTGGTAAGGCAGACTGGTCTGTAATTAGAGGCTTTGTACTTCTCTCCCTTTTTGAAGATCACTGTGACGTTACCTTGGAACTGTTCCGCTGTTAATGCTTCCTTGGAAAATCGTTGTCAGGAATGGGGCTAACTCAACAGCCAGTTCTTTCAGTATCCTTGCTGGTATGAGGTCTGGTCCTGATGCTTTACTAGGGTTGAGCTTGTGTAAGAGCTTTGCCACGCCTTCTTTGTTAACCTTGATATCTGGCATTGCAGGATATGGTACACCATCTGGCGTTGGTATGTCGCTTGTATCCTCTTTAGTCCATGTAGATTCGTATTGCCTATTAAGGATGTCAGCTTTGTCCTTTGGGTCGGCGTGTAGTCTTTCATTATCCTTAAGGGGCGCTACACCACTAGTATCCTTGGGAAGTGAATTAATGAAGGACCAGAATATTTTCTGCTTGGGCTGATTTTCCTGCTCTGGATCTCCAACTTCAATGATGTTGTCTACAAAGTTCCAATAGGACTGCCGTTCTGCTTTCTGTAATCTGGCTTTGGTCTCCTTATAGATCTTGGTGTCCTTTGGATTTCCTGTTTTCCTCTGCCTTTTGAAGAGCTTGTTTCTTTTGTGCATCAGGCCTTTGACTTCCCGTGATATCCATGGCTGTTGGAGTTTTTTGCCACGCAGGAGTTTTGACGGAATGTACTTCTCCATTAGGGCATGTATCTTGTTCTTGAAGAGCGTCCAGAGGTATTCAACATCCTTTATCCCCGACTCCCTGTCAAAGTCAGTCTGGAATGCTTTAAGCTCCTTTTTCATGCTCTCATTGTCGGCTTTTCTATACTGGTAAACTTTTCTGGCAGGGGTCTTGACCTTCATGGGCTTCAAACTTGATTCAATGAAGACAGCTTCATGGTCAGAAATTCCTGGGATTATCTCTACTTTGTTGATGAGCGTTTGGTTACTCGTAAAGAAAAGTTTGAGGATTTTGGAGGTTGTCTCAGTAATCCGTGTCCTCCCAATTTATGTCTGGTAGTTTAAAATCGCCACCTAGCCAAAGATGGGCACCCTTATTTGTAGGTATGCGGCTTAATGTTGACTGTAGGTGCTGGAGATACTCGGCAGCCGTTTTATCTGGGGGCCTGTAGAAGGATTCTATATATAGATCACTACTTCCCTGCACTTTGACTTTTGCCCAGACTAACTCACAATCTACGCTGTCGTCGATCAACAGTTCCTCTGGTTGGCTACTGTCGTATTGTTTCGATACCAATAGGAATACTCCTCCACCATTCCCCTTTGGTCTGTCTCTTCTGTAGCAGTTGAAGCTGTCTGGAAAGACCTCTTGTGACTTTATGCTTGGATTAAGTCATGGCTCACTCCCAATCACAATATCGGCTTGCAGAGAGGAAATCATATTCCTAAGTTGAGCTGGTTTTCCGCTTGATTTAATTGAACGACAGTTCAACAAAGCTATCCGCAAAGGTAGATCTTTCCGCTTAACTGCGTCTTGTTTGGGGGCTGATTTTCTTGGTGATGATGTGGCATTTGGAAAGCTGAAACATATCTCTGATTCAGGGCTAGTGACATTCTGGCTGAGCTGTGAGAAAGAGTTTGATACTTCAAATATGGTAGTGTCAAAAATACTTGTGGATATATTAGGGACTCCACATTGAAAGCACTCCCAACTGATGTATTTGAGGCCGTCGTATATACAGTCTGGCATTCCCATGCATTCCTGGTGGTACCACACATCGCAACTGTCGCAGCAGACACCTGGTGTTGACCATTTGACTGCTTTGTGGTGTAAAGCACACGGGAATTTTATTGGTCTAGGACCTGGATTGGGCTCTGGGGCATATGACTGAGCAAGGAGAAAGCTACACAGATAGAGTAGAACCAATTTGTTTCGACTCACAGGCCCATCTGCTTTTGACAGCGAAAGTCGCGTTGACCCAACGAACTGTGTTATGATGGATACACATTGGCAGCTAATAAACTGAACAGCACCAATGTCAACATGTTGGTGGCAAAAATCCCAATAGCTTGACTCTAGAACTTTACCAATCAAGATACTTGTCAGCAAAAACTGCGAAAGCACATACATTGTTACCTGTCAAAAATGGCGCTCGTTTACAATATGGTGGTGCATGATGGGTAATGGTTGAGTGAGCATAGAGTACAGACAAAGAAAAAGCTCTAAATGTGCTCTTTTACCGCTATCATGGGAATTTACTGCTACGCGCATATGCAATAATCCGTGGTAGGTTCAATATAAATGTAAACTGAGTCTACCTGCACGCCCAAAATCAAGTTAAACTTGCCAGTGTTTGTTTACATCGATTCTCATCTATCTTTGAAAGTACTATATAAATTTGGCTTACTCTTGTGTCTACGTCACCTGCACTGTGCCGTTTACATTTTTAGTTAATCAGACAGATCAGCATTTGAGCAAGAGGGCCAGATGGCCCTAGATTGCTCACCTTGGTCCAAGTTCATGTGTTAGATTTAGGCTTTATTTCTATTGCGTCCCTGGGACCCAGGGCATCAACAAAAGTTGAATCCCATGTAAGTTTTCCTGAGTCCCGGAAAGTTTCCCAACCGCTTATTTCTTTTAGCAGTGTTAAACACTAAGAAGTTTGCTAAAACTATCGATTAACCTGAATCTCAAACATTTTCAGTTGACACTAAGTGGTTGAAGGTCAATTAAAAACAAGAAAGAAGCAGTGAAGTGAACTTCTTTGCTTTTAAAAAGTCTTACACTTGACGCTCTAGATTGTAAATTCCTCCAAAGATTATTTGACAAGTGCCTGTTGAAAATCGCTGAATCTGTCTAAGAACGCATTTTGAACAGACAAAGCATCGAATTATTATAGTATTGGCCTCAGAACTTAATTTGATAAAGTCATTAAAATGTTTCTAGCGTGATTCGTAGGGGCATCTTTTGCAACTTTTTGCTGACACATATATACATGTAGATAAATGATATACACTTCAAGTATACTTGGGCCGGTCGACGAGACCTTATACTAACATCTGTAGCGCATCTGCGTAAAAAGGCTGAGCTAAAGGTTGTGGGGTCTAGGAGGTGAGGACTTGGAGTGGGCAGGGGTAAGTGTGCTAGTTTGTACACGGGGAGCAGCGCTTGAGATGGATTGTTGGCGGTTTGCGGTGTTTCAGTAAATACTACAATATTACATGCATTTCTCTCTGCGCCTGTATGCACTGCATGTACTGATATGGTATACTCGAAGGAACTAGAGCGTGCCGTTACAACTACCGCGATGGCGAAGGCGATACTGCGCCTGAAAACTTTGGCATTTATTCCTTCATAGAACATGATCGGTTCGATTTTTTTACGTCCGAAGGACGAATAAGGGCTGTCATGTACATGTCAGGTGTAAAATGCTCTTATTCTGAGCTAAAACTAGCAAAACATCTGCAAACTTTCTTCGTTATGACATAAACTAAAGAAATCCCGTTCTGGGTACGATTTGGATACGGTTCTCATCTCAAAGCAAAGCTTTTTTCAACATCACGTTTGGCCTGTTTAGCAAGGTAAATCATATCTACATGGAATTGCATTGCCGGATATTTACATAGTTAACCCATTCTTTTACAAAAAATCAAAACACGAGAGAGTACCTACCTTTGTTTGGCTTTACGTGACGATACCACTACCGCGAAAGGACCCGTATGTGACGAATGAACAAATTTACGTTTGCGCGATTTCGCGGTAGTTCCGCTGATGCCCACCCGTGTAACTGCTAACGGATAGACGGACAGTCGGACGGACTGACTAACATAGTGATTATAGTGCAGACCTTGGGTCGTGCAATAAAAACATGACTTAGCCAGCGCATGATATGTTTAATACTTTTCGCATGATCGAGCACTAATGGCTCGCACGAGCCTGCGCAAAAGTATAGACTCGCCAGAACCTTCTCTGCTAATATAATGCCCACGGAAAAGGATTCAAATCAAAAAGAAGATCACTGGACCGCTGGATGCGTCAGCAACATCACACCAGGTAGGCGGCAATCAAAAACGCCAATACTATCGAGGAACATAGATCAAAATTCGATGGAAACAGTGTTTTCGATTGCCATTCGTCGCTCCACTGACGAGAAATGGCAATCGAAAACACTGTTTCTATCGATTTTTATCCGCGTTCGTCGATTGTTGATAACGTTTTCGATTGCCGCCTATCCGGTGTGATTATAAGACCTACGGAGTGTCTTTTCAAACAATCAGGATCGATAAGACGTAGGGTCTGATCTGGGTCCAATCTGTTTGACACTCAGATGGTAGGCCCCTATAACTGAGGTTTTTTTTAATTTTATTATTTTTTTTATCTTATTTAGATTAATTTTTATTATTTTTGAAAAGTTGACGACAAAAACATGAAAATTTTCCGGGGGGGGGGGGGGGGGGGTGCAAAGAGTTAACGGGGCTTTTTATATGTACTGTACAATACTAAAATCTTAAAATCTCTAACTGCTAAAGTCGATTTCGGATGGCAAAAGAATTATGTGGATTTGAAAACTAGAAAAGGATGAGTGTCGAATTGGCGCGGTGGTCCCCGACAGGTCGACCGAAGTTTTCCTGCCGAGGGGTCCCATTGCTTTTGGCTCAACAGAAATGAACATGAATCATTAAACCCACCACGCTACGGCTCACCCCAATATCGGACAAGGATTTTAACATTTATAAACAACATTTAGTGTTCGATTTTTTATACATATATTATTTTTTCCAATAACACAAGTAGAGTTATTGCTTTTTTGTTACATATTGTTTGACAATTGTTTTAACAATTTAAACTATAAGAAACCCACAAATGTAAACAGTCTTAAACATGAAACAACATGTTTTAAATTGCGATACGATCAAGTTTTGGCTTCCTCAAACTAAACTGTCACGATTTTTTTATTATAAAGTCATCGAGTCTAGTATATACGAGGGTCAGTCAAAAATAACTGAGAGTTGGTTAATATATTTTTACTGGATTGGGCACTTTGGCTGAAAATGTAAACACATATAGAATAAACCTTCGGGCTTCATTACATATAGAAGTTGACGTCTTATCATCTTCAATGCGCTGTTGCTTGGCAACCGAAGACCGTCTCTCAGCGATGTGCGTTCGCGCTGACGACACTTCTGACTAAGCAGCCATGAATTTAAAATCGTTTCAAATCTAAAACAGTATAATAACGGACCTTTTATCTCTCCAATTGTATCAAACAATGTGTTAGCAATGTTTTGAAGAAGTGTAATAGATAGTAAATACGATACATGCAATATTCGTTGCCTAGCAACCAAAATCGATGAAAATTCCAATTTTAACTAAAAGAACAGATTTTGTTGCTATGGAAACCGTTTATTCATGAGAATAGTCAAGAAATGCATTTAGATGTCAAAATTAATTACTAAATACAATGAAATGGTCATATGATTTAATACTTAGTTGATAATACTGCTCTAAAATGAACCATAACTGGTGGGTGGGGTATATTTTGGGGTGAATTTCTTTAGAAAATTTAGTTAATTTTCCTCTTATTTATGTAATGAAATCCCAACGCCTCAATCTAAGTTGATCCATTTCATAAAATACATTCACATACTGTATTTGCAACAAATGCACAAGTTGATGTAACTTAAATTTTTATAGTGTTTCCATGGCAACGCTATATTCCAGCGTGAACGCATGACGTTATTTCACATTCTTCGGTTGCTAAGCAACAACAATCTATACTTTTCATGGTCTTGTATATTGCATATTCTGACGCAGTACAGTTCATTGCATGCAAGTGCTAAATTTTACAAGTGTACGTTAGCCTACGTAAGATATATGAATCAACTCTCAGTTATTTTTTACTGACCCTCGTAAAAGAGAACTGAACGCATATGTCGCATGTTGTCTGTATTACATTTGAGTCAGCACATTGTTACATTTTCGAGGCAAGCCTGTGCGGACTCGCGTTAGCCTTCATTACTCACGTACAAAAAAAAATGATGAAGATGTTGGACCTCTGGGCTAGTCCCGCTGGATACGACAATATAGACGTGAAGATAGGATTTTTGCGCATATGCTATAAGACGCAAACACCATGTGTAAGAATAGAGGCAAGCAGTGTGGACCTAGATCCGACTGCTCCTACAAAGTTTGCAAGAAAGGCGTCTGAAATAACTCAGCAGAAGACAAAGGCAGACAAATTTGTTGTGATTTGCGATTCAATATATGGATCAAACATGTTTTTCTATGCATTAACATCTGAGGGACCCCGAGGGTGGTGTCGAAATCTGAGCCTGAAAGGGGTCTAGCAGACATTAGTGTATCAGAAAACCATGTTTGATCGTTATTATTGCATAAAGTCATTTTGGAAATTGAAAACCTGAAAACTTGAAAAAACGCTTCGAAAAGTTCATGTTTGTATTACTACAAAATGTATTATGCCGCGCAAAAGCAAGAAGGATTCGTAGGTTTTGAAAAAGCCTGTTCCAGACCACAGACTTACCACAGACTAACCCTAACCCTAACGTCACTAAATAACGTTCATATCTATGCACGTTACTGTTGGTGACGTCAATTTTTGTGACGGCCTAGAATGCGTATATGTAAAGTACAAAGCCGTGCATCAACAGCACGTGAACTGCCTGATTAATACACGGGTTTTTGCCGGTTAAAACATGGCTGTTAATAGCGTGCGACACGGCTTTTTATACCCGACAAAAACAGAAGCGCACCACTTTGTGCAAATACTGTTCAACACTCAGGAAGATCACAAATGATATGCCAGTTTAGTTTATATGCAAAGGTCTGCCAGGTACCGCTGCGTCACACGCCTTTTGCAATCTGGCGTCGAAAATGTGTTAAAGAAAACTGGCCATGAACAAAGTCACCCCTAAATTTTACAACGCTGGCTCGCGCAAAGGACAAATTCTCCACGCTAGGTTAAGACTAGAGTGCAGCTCTCTTAACTCTGATTTGTTTAGGAAACACATTGTCCCCAGTCCATCATGTCAGAGTGGTGGCTTCGAAAGTGCAACTCATTTCTTTTATACCTGTCCAATTTAATTTTCACGTATGCTAGGCAAAGATATTTGCCTGACAATCTTGAAAATTTCACAGTTAGGGAACTTCTATTTGGAAAAGAAAACGCAACAGAGCAAGATAACCAATCACTCTTCTTCTGCAAGTTCAAGATTTTATTATCAAGTCAGGCAGATTCATTTAAATTTGAATAGTGTACTTCCCACATTTAACATGCCTACAACGATAGGATCCAGTCATTCTCTATATAATATGTTTATATATGTTACACCTTGGTCAGCCAACGAGACAGTGGTACTTATCGCATATGCTCTGGGTCAATCTTGTGCATGCATGGGAATATGTCTTGAATTTATCTGTAACATTGTCTGCTACATAACATTTTACAAGCATGATTAGTTGGTTCTGGTGAATTGGTACAAAGCACCAACCTTCCAGATGCCAACTGAAATCATATGCAAAAACGGACCCCATATGCAATATGTGCTATAGTTACGTGGGCTGCATCATTTGATGAATTGCTATTGTTTCGATTATATCTATAGACTGGCAGGCACTTGAAGCAAACGAATAACAAAAAAAATAATGAAGCAATAGCGCCGGGTTAGCGTCGATGAGGCACTATCACGTGACATTGGCGTTATCACGACGTTCTTGATTCAGTTCACTTAAGTGCCTGCTAGAAAAGAAGCATCTATCTATCTATCTATCTATCTATCTCTCTATCTATCTACCTACCTACCTACCTACCTACCTACCTACCTACCTACCTACCTTCCTACCTACCTACCTACCTACCTACCTATCTATCTATCTATCTATCTATCTATCTATCTATCTATCTATCTATCTATCTATCTATCTATCTATCTATCTATCTATCGATCTATTAAATGTGTTTAGACTACGCATACCATTCTCAAATGTTGTAAAATCAACCTGTGTAAGGAAATGACCAAAACAAGCCCAGATCCTACTTCTATGATATTGTACCTATGTTAAAGTGATTGATCAAATAAAATATGATTAAACCAAAGTGGGAGTCAAATTGTAAAGTCACAGGAAATAGACGTTCAATAATGCTCTCTTTCTGGATAAGTCCAAGCAATTGGATTCATCTCAGTAGACCAAATTGTACACAGACACGTATTCTTTGCAAATTATATCTTTAAATTCATCATACGCGATAATTCAACGCTAGGTAGCCCATGTACATGCTTTGTGACTACCCTTTGGATTATGATTCCACACTGGAGATAAACCTTACAAAACAGTTGAAGATTTCAACATAGTTTTAATCAATTTAAACGGTCCTAACCGACAAAAAGGGATTTTGGACTTACAAAAAGCATCAATAAACACATTGACTGTCACACATAACGACTACGTATCGTTTTCATACTTTGCAAATGTAAAACATACTTGGTATTCCATGCAGACAGAAGCGTTGAATTAACGCTTCCAAAACTCACTACCATTCGCTTTGATGAGTTTTGTTCCTACACAGTGAAAGTACAGATACTTATCTACGTCACACTCAAGTTTTAGTAAGATTTGATCATAAATGAATATTTCATGACAATTAACATTTTCGTATTAAAGGGGGGTCTTAACGGGATAATCCTAGTGGTGCGTTTCTTTTTTTTTTTTTTTTTTTTTTTTTTTTTTTTTTTTTGAAGGGGGGGGGGGTATATGCAAAAATGGTCTTTCTTGCATAGAAACCTGAATGAACGCAAATCCATGTTCAAATCAGGAGATTCACGTGCTGTTTGAACATGGTTTAAACTTAAACAAAGAAGCCCCGAGTTATTTACATGACGTTTTATATAATATGCAGAAAGCGCTGCGGGACAAACTGAACATTTGCCGATGCTTTTGTTCGCGACAACGTTGCGCACGACTATGACGTTGTGACGACGTTGTGACGTTCGAAAGTTTACAGTCGACTCCATTTTGTTTAGAGAAATTCAATGTGAGAAAATGGGTACTTTAATGATTTAAACAGCGTTTTAAGTGCTAATTTGGTTAGAATTAGGTAAAATATGCAAGAATAACGATCACACATGTTTGTTTCATTGCATTAACACTTGCCAAGTCCCTCTGGAGATGTTTAAACACTTGGCCTATCGGCCTAATGTTCAAACACCTTCTTCGGGACCCAGGAAATGTTAATGCATGAAAATACATGTCTGATCCCTATATTGTAATGCACTAATGAAAAGAAGGAGTCTGTGACACTTCGTGAACCCAAGATGCATCGGCACAACAAAGAGGTACGTGCCTTAAGAGGCCCCCCCCCCCCCTTCTATGTGGCTAAAAATAAAAAGTGGTTTTCAGCATTTTCTTCTCATTACTTTATTACAACAATAGCCCAAGTGTAAATATATTGTATTAATTTGACTTTAACCGTTGCTATGGTAACAAAAATGGCCGCCTAAAAAGGCTGAAAACGAAATTGGCTAATGAGGAGCAAATTTGAGACATTTGACAGACCAATAAGCAGAGCACAATCAAATACCAAACAGATATTTTAACAGATGATAAAAAAGAAGAAGAAGAAGTTTATTTACCTCGTCATAGGTTTGTGAAGGCTCGAGGCCATCCTCCACAGACCTTACAAAATACCGAATAGCATTTGCAGCCAGCATAAGGCTCCTGAGCAAATACACAAATTACTTTTTGATGAGAATTATCACGGCATATAATATATACTTGACAGCAAAAGAAACGCATATTTTCAAAATCCATTTCATACCAGAAACCCTTATCATTTTTTACCCTAAATGATATGAACATGTTTGATCGTACTCATTCGTTCGTTCCAGACCATTTAATTCGTCATTACACGTTTATAAAAAAAATGTTAATTAATGCAAAAACGCAAAAACAGCGCCGTACATTGGAAAACACAGGATTTGAATCCGATTTAATTGCATGTCACCAGAACACACTGTAACAGATAAGAAAACAGCATAAAACTTTAAAATTCACTGCTTTATAAATTATACTGCTAACCAGAAAATCTTCACTTTTTGCATTGTTATTGAAAACCACCGGAACCTTGGAGTGTAAGAATATCTGGAACAGTACGATTGATGTCAAGTAAGGTAGTGTCCCACAGAACCGTGTATATCAATTGTTTGGACCCTTTCTTGCCTGTATTAAACACACTTCCGGTTAATTGTCCGATAATGTAACTGGGTCACAATAGTCCACCGTAAAGAATATCGGAAAATTTAAACTTCATAAGTAGTCTGTATGTCATGATTGTCGGGCAGAGTGATTTTCATTCAAATCCGTTCAGTGGTTTTAGGCATACACCATCTCGAAAGTCGCCTTTATTATGAGTTATTTTATTATGCCCAGAGTTACACCCCTTTATTATCATTATTCTAATGAGCCATCCATTTGTGATGCCTTTGATAATACACATGTTCAATACATCAATGATACCTTACATACATATCATTAGATCAGTATTTAAACCCCAATTTATACACTCTATCAAATATGCAAATTATGCGTTTCTTTTGCTGTCCAGTATATTTAAAGGTTGTTTTGGTATTTAGCTGTGCTAATATCTAATTCTTAAAATGTCGGTCTCCAAAAGGCTTAAAGTCTGCCAAAATGGCGATTTATCTATTTTAAGCCTATTTTGTCGGCCATTTTTGTTACCATAGCAACCATTAAAATTTTTAAAAATGCCAGGATTTTACACTTGAGTTACTCTTCTAATAAGCCGATCAGAAGAAATAGGTGAAAAGCAACTTTAAAAGGACCTCGGACAGTCTTAATGAAGGATTGCCCATAAAATGACCAGAGAAAGGTTTCAAAGAAAATGCTATTTTTTCTATGAAAAAGATAGCAGGTTCAATCCTCGACTTATCCACAAAAGCCGTTTTCTCATTGGACAAGTACCTATTGAAAAATATGGGTTGAAAACTCTGTTTTTGCTATTCAACATATAGAAAATAGAAAAAGTTTTACTGAAGTGCTTTCCCCCCCGTGACCAAACTAATCCTTTTGCATACAGTTGTAGTTTTACATTTCACATATAATATAAAAACGGCATGATTGGTCACGGGGGGGAACGATGTCAAAATGCTCAAAAACACTTTATTATAAAACCTTATTAGAAACTTATTTTGTAAAAGACCTGTAGGTAAATGGCATGTATCAGGGCTTTAGTTATGAGTGCTTACAAAGTAATTAATTGTCTCATTTCTCAACCAAACCATATGTTGTGGGTACTCAAAAGAACCATCGCAATGAGACGGTTCTTTTAAGCACCAAATTATAGATGAAATCTGATGTGTCAGAAAAACATTAACGATTTTACGCTCAACATCTGTGTTTATCTAGACTATGATTTATACAGTATGCAGATATGATACACCTCAGTACACAAGTCACCTGGATGAACTTTAAACATTACAGGTAATAGTCAAAAGTCATTGACAGCATACTTCTTTAAATGAAACGATGTAATCTTCCAAACCCGAATTTTATGCAAACGCATCACTTTCGTCTCAAGTTTTTTGCCGCAAACATAATATTTACATGTATTTAGGTGAATACTCGACGAATCTTTGACTTTCTGTGAAATAAAATTTGGTCACAAAAAATACCCCCACCCCCTAAACCCTAAATTCCTGGCATAATTATGCAATATTTTCAAAATATTTTAATTTTGCTAGCTGCACTAAATGTAAGGGTTTGATTTAAGCACAAAACTATAGTTGTCAATTATGCATTATTCTAGCCGCAGGCTGTCAAAATTTGGGCAGATTGAATAGGAAACTGTCCGAGGTCCTTTGGCTCCAGAGGGGGCCAAATTAGCCCCTTAATGCGTATCGCTTGGGGATTCTTAGCCTACAGATATACTCTGATTTTTCTAGAACTAAGGTCAAAGGTTAAGGTGGCATTGGCTTGAAAACAAAGGATGACACACCATGACCACAATCTGTATCTACATACCAGATTTAGGATGCCTACCTCACATAATATAGGAGATGCCTCCCTCAAGGAACTTAGTAGCTCAACAGGTAACTTCTTGAATTATTTGCGTTGAACCAATTAGCAGGGCTTCTGAAATCTATAGACTGAAATTCATGCACTGTTTTGATGGTATTTTTTCGCCATTTTTAGCAATGTTTGCTGAAATTATGTTTCGCCGTTTAAAGTCAATACATTTTCTTTACCAAAAGTCTGCCAATTTGTGATAAGGGAAGTGTCAGCCCCAAATCAAAAGACGGTCATTATCTACCATAAAACCCAAGACTGGCTTGATGATCTAACGCACACGTTTTTCTTTCGGATTTTTCAACAAGGCCCAAAGCTTTAAATGAACGGTTTAGTTATTAGCCAACCCCTAAACGGGTATTATGTAAATATCTAAGACCAAAATGTAATACCGCATTATGCGTCATTTCATCAGGGTCTATACTGTTTGCTAAGGCTAAAACTATCTTCAAAGAAACGAAATTCACTTCTTATCAGAAATTATAACCCATATAAACAATGCACCATTCCATGTTTAGTGTATCATATCAGGAAAAGGAGCCCATCATAATACAACTGGTTAACCTCTGTATAAATGTAGAAGTAACATTGAGAACTGCAAATCACTTTTAAATTAGTAAATTACATTTTATTCGTTTCATGTTTAGACACTGCTGTGATATTTATCAGTATTCTATGAAAAGTCGCAAAAAAGAACCGCTTGAAATCAGCACGTCTTTCAAATATAATGATTTTGAGAACACATTTGTATGTATTCAATGAACCTGTTTATGTCAGCTTTAGCCAGTACAGAACTGCTTTAATTGCTTGCACTTCCCCTGCTGAGTGTACTTTATAACTTCCTGATATATGAGACATAATTATCACCTTTTGTGTATACCTTGTATATAATAAGTTTTATTATGCAAGTGACAAATCTGTATACTTTAAATTTAATAGGTTTTAGTATGCAAGTGACGAATCACAAAAGAGTTAAAATTGGCAAGCGGATTTTATGCAACAAAAGCTTCAATGATACCCGCTTATGTCGGATTCTATAGCCAAACCTTCGCTCACTGAAGGTGGTGTTTCTCATGTGAACATATCAGTAATAATCTTCTAGTTCATGGCCGTTTCAACACTGCATTTACACCTTCTTCCTGGTGGGTTCTGAATCAAATTCAAAGAAATACAATCCACAGACAAAATATTTAGATGGAATGCATTCAATTTATAACTGTTTGTCTTTAGGAGTGTTAGGATAAACCACGAATTTAGTCTCATTTTACGCTGCAAAATAATAATTTTAGCCGGGCTATAGTATATCGCCCTTCAAAAACATGTTAACAATTCAAGCTCAGATCAGCCTCCAAGATACGCAGAGGCTGATCAGAGTTTTAGTTGTTCTATCATTGTCAAATATCGATGATTAGAAAATGAATAGCGTCACAACAGAGTATTAAGACATGCTCTACTGATGTATGGATTAAAACACTACGTACAGTCTTATTTCGCGTAAGCTCAGATAATCATTACAGGGTATTTCGGATAGATCATCAAGGTTCAAAGAAGTCAGAGAATAAAACTGATCCGTGCAGACGTACTAGCACATAAGTGCCTGCGGATTGCTTTAGGTGAGTACCTCTCTCTCCCTCTCTCATACGTTTTTTTTACTCCCTCCCTCCTCTCACCCTCTCAAACGTTATCTCATTCTTTTGCTCCCTCCATCTCTCTCTCTCTCTCTCTCTCTCTCTCTCCCTCTCTCTCTCTCTCTCTCTCTCTCTCTGGGATCAATAACACGAACGCATTTGAAATAAGCAATATTATACGCATTTTTAAAAATGAGCAAATGAAGTGATACCTTCACAGATGATGTGTGGAAAACTGAAAACGAACAAAACAAGGATAATAAACAACCGAAGTTGTTTTTTTGGCTTTTTTTTTTTTTGGCTTTTTTTTTTTTTTTTTTTTAACTTTAAAGTTACTTTACACTGATGTGATCGATTAATGTTGTTGTTGGCTTCCCAGACAAAAATGACTTTATTTGTGTGTTTAAAGATATCCTAAATTTGAAAATGTGTTAAATGTCTGTGGAAAGACTTCTGGCAGCTAAGACATTATAATTATCATATTTGAAGAATCTCTGCTATGTTAACAAGCGAACTCACTATGTAAACTTTAAATGCACATTAAGTAGTCCCACTAGCATGTACTAAAGGCCTGGGCCCAAAATTACAATGCCTCCTTAATGTTAAGGAAGACTTAAGTTAAGTATTGATTTTTCAGGATGCGAAACATAACGTTTCAAACTAATTACAATCAAAATAGTTTCATTTTTTCTGTAGATCACAGTGCCATCTTTGACCGTTAGTACTGCATCGATCCAGGCAATTTACTTAGTATCTAATATAGTATGTTAAAATATCAATACTTAGCTTAAGTCTTCTTTAGCTCTAAGGAGGCATTGTAATTCCGGGCCCTGGTTAGGTTTTTTCTGTATAAAAATGGAAATGAAAAATAGGCTAACGGGTTATGTCGCTCGATCCGTCATGCTTGACTAACGCGGACTTCTGGATCTCTGTCAACAGAAATGTTATTATTACAAAGATCTCATCGTTTATGTTTAAAAACTTTGCAAGGAAGAGGAAAATATACAAGAACATACGTTACAGTTAAAGCTGGATAGTCTGTAACTTTTGATCTTCTAATTTTAAAAATAATGTTTTTATTTTTCAAGAACGCAGTAAAAATATTCAAATTCAGGTAAAAAATTTACCATTTCCGTAAATCTTAACAAGTTATCACTATCAAAACAACTGCATTTATGTTAAAATTCAACGGTCTATAATTATTGGAGGGACGCAAATAATTACCAACAAGAGAAAAATACACCTATTTGATAAGATAATTCACTTTTCCATGCAGTTTTTAGCTATACTGAACATTTTTATTGTGAAAACATAGCTTAATTCTACTTTTACAAATGATTTAAAAAGAAATAATTTTTTTCGAAAAATGTTCATAGTTACAGAGTATGCAGCTTTAATCTACTTGGATTTCTCAACTTACAGTGTGAAACCGTCATTGCTTGGTCAGTTATGCATATTAGATCCACATTTTGTCGTCAAACGGTTGTTTCTGCATAGGTTAAGTAACCAGTACTTATTTCACCAATTAAGGACAGGCGTTATTGTGGATGTTTTCCGGATTCTCGATGAGATGATTTGGGCTATGTTTTGTCTGAATATATCACTTCAGGTACCTTTCAGTCAAGACATTCCTGGAAAAAATAATTAGGAAATAAACTATCTGAGGCATGTGTCAGTAACGTTTGGTTAGCAAATACTGACGAAGCTGTCTGTCGTTTTCAAACTGTCCATCTGTTACCTCTTGGAACGCTCTAGAAAACATCCAAATATGTTGACTGCCTGTAGATCTGTGGTACAAATGTTCAGTAAATATCAACCAATAATTACCTGCTCGGCATGTGGTTCTCTTTTAACAAACTGTTTTGATATAGTGTACTCTGATGTCCTGCAAATACAGGTGCTAGACACAGAATGTGGCTTGGCTTCTGGCATAAATTCGGCGTCGGTGCGTACCTTCCATTAATTAGCTAGTTTCGACCACGAGCGCCTTGTTGGCGTTTTCTTCGGACGTTATGAAGTAGTTGCTGACGTAATCGATATTGCCGAAGCATTTTATTAATATATAGCTCGCTTTAATCATATGCGAAAAAGAGATTGCAACCTTCGTTGGTAGTTCCATGAGCAGTGAGTGTCCTTTTTGGGGACATATGCAAACAGTGTAGACCCAAATCAGACGCCACAGAAAGTGGCTTCTGATCAGAGTTTCCATCGTTTGCTTACAAATTCGCTATAAAAATAGCCTAAAATGAAAATTATCATCCAACACCACTTAAATTGGATATGGGCTCGTCCTACTGATAAAGGGTAGGCTAAGATATGTTATGAAATATACTAAACGGGCATACGGCGTCGGATCTCACTGTAAAAAACTGCAAAGTGACGTCTGGGTGTGTAGCACGATGCTTTTCCTAGAGGGAAGTATTAATCCGATTCTGAATTTGACATTTTTTTTTGGCAATGAAGGCGCAGCTGAGCTATGTGGACGCGCGTGCTGATTTGTCCATTTGTTTTAGGTTGTTGTTTTTTTTTGTCAGCTATTGCTCTCTCTCACAAATGGCATAGTTTCTTCAAACATTTTGATAAACGAGATGATTATAATTTAGAAATAGTAACTTTTCCATTTCTTGATGGTGAGGTTCCTCGCCCACTCCCTATGGTGTATATCTTTCCCAGCTTTTTCGTTTTGCAAGAGTGTGTTCTAATGTTGATGACTTGAACAACATAAACTTATTTTTAACTGCTAAGTTATTAAAACAAGGTTATAGATATCATAAGATTCGAAAAGAATTTTCTAAATTCTACCACAGACACTCAGAGTTAATATTAAATACAACATTGGGTTAAAAACTCTTCTGCAATAAGGCATATCAGAACCTATATTTTATGGTGATTTAGCTTTAAATTCAAACGAATTGTTGGAAAACCTTATTTTTGTGATCCATTCAAAAAGATTATCAAACGTTATATAAAGGTTGATATAACTTGGATGTCATGCGACAGTCTGCATGCCTGGTTTTAAACCCAATCACGGTTTATAGCTCTTTAATTGCACGACGGTGGGTCAGGCCTCAGACGCTATGACGGCTCTGACATAAAGCTTTAATCGGTGGGTTGGTGCCTAATGCTTATCTGTAGCTGGACCCACCGTGGCTCAACTTGAGGTTTTCTTTAGCTCTGACTATCTGTGAGTCGTGAGCCCTTTTCTTTGTTTCATCATAGTGTGTTAATTTGATTAGAGTGTTTCTCCATGGTGATACATTGCAATAGTTAGAAGGCTTCCATGCGAGCTGAACATTTCTTGTACCTCAACAACAGCAGTATCTAGGGCGAAGATTTGAAACCAGTAAAATGCATTAAAAACCCCCGATGACTTAGGCTGCTGTCAGTGCTAAGGCGGTGGTTCTTTTGTTGGTGAACTGTTGTTTATTGTTACTCCTATGGTGGGAGTCTGTAATTGTTCTATGTTTTGTTGTACGTTACTTTATGTCCATTCTAGTTTTGCAAGCATCTTGATGGGGAAGAGAGAGCCGGATGCTTTGCTTAGTTTGTCTCCCTGGTGTCTCGTGATTGTTGTGTGGCTCTTCGTCACGGTGCCATGGGTTTGTCTGCAATTTATGATTGTAGTACTTCCTGATCATACTCATTATATTTTTTCTTTATTATTTGTGCATAAGATTGCATTATCATATATGTGGATAATTTTGTTTTAAAATGCTCTCCTATATTTTTGAGGAAAATAAAAAAGCATCATTATCTTTCAGAAAAAAACCTACTCAAGGACGAGAATCTTATAAAGTCATATTGGTTACAGTTAGGACGCAGTCATATTGGATAGTGTACCAATATGAATTAAGTTTTTTTTGCTTTTTTCTCCATAAGACGTAAGTTGTAGGAGCAAACAACCATATCTTGATATTTAATTTTAATATATCAACTTTGGGACCACATGCTACTCGTTGACATTTTTTACTTTGCTATGTACACCCATTTTTAGATATATTTCCTCTCCTGGAATTTGTTCTGCTTTCTGTCTAGACATACTAATTGATTGGTGTATTTATATTTGTACATTGATGTTCATGCTTGCCCATAAGATAGGATTGAAATTACCTCTTGTTAGACGAATCAGTAATTACCTTTTTCATCCAATCAGAAGCCAGGTGTGGCCCAATCATTGATTACCCTTTATATCCACTCATCAGACAGGAGAGTTGATTATCAGCCAATCAGGTATTTGTTTAATAGAATAACCCTTGAAATGAACTTGTCCATATATAAAGCATTGAAAAGTTGGATTTGATCAGTTGGCCTATGACTGCTGAACCGAAAGGTCTGAATAAGATCAATTTGGAGGCTAAAAAGGCTATTGGACTGCTAAGGAGATATAAAACACTGGCAATTTATCTACAAAGTGGGGAGTTTGCTGAAATATGTCTTCCGAACTTTTTAGTATATTTTACTATAGTATATAGTGGCTGAGGCTCAGAGATCTAGTAAGTAAGTTAGTAACGACTTTATTTAGTGAGGGTAAATTTCTGGCTCATTTCAGCTCATTGTCTTAGAAGGCTATTGGACAGATAAGAGCAAATATATTTAGTGGCAATGCCTCTCATGAATCATGTATAAGGCGATTGAAAGACCTGGCTCACTCTAGCTCATTTGTTTAAAAGACAACGTTTTGGTTGCTCACACTGTGGCAGCCTTTTTTGTATATAACCTTGTGGTTGCTGCGACAGAGTTGTCACTCCGGTAATTGTTGTACAACACAGTATAATACGTATTTACCTTTGGTTATTCCAACGGCTAGCTGCTCTTACAGCGTATTATTACTTTTTTATAGTGTTGTAATTTTGTATTCTTTGGGCTCAGATAACAATGTTGTTATGGTTGTTATGAAAAGTTCAGTTTGAGCTGCTCAAATATTGCTCTGAGAGTACTTTTCTGCTGACTGCGGCTCACTATATTTGATTGATCAAGGTTTTATCTATAGATCATTTGGGCTAATTTAAGTTCACAGCTCTTTTGAACTATATTACTTCTTGTTGCACCTAGGCTTGAATTAAGGGTGATGTTGGCGCCGCAAAATCGGTTTTAGCCCTCAAGTGAAATATTTTACTGACCGTTCCAAGGCGGTAACTCTTTTGTGGATCTTTAATGTTTTTTTTCTGTCTTGTGTTTGCTATGCTTTTGTGCGCGCGTCTGTTTATATGTACCTTGTGGTCACCTGCTGTGAAAGGGCTGACCTCCTGGCTCTCGTTTGAGGTGTCTAACTGTGAGTTAGAAGGCTTCCATGCGATCTTAACATTTCTTGTACTTCAACAACAGCAGAATCTAAGGCTAAGATTTGGTACCAGTAAAATGCATTTAAGCCGCCCGGTGGCTAAGGCTGCTGTCCGTTTTAAGGCGGTGGTTCTGCTGTTGTTGAATTTTTGTTTATTGTTTCTCCCATTGCGGGAGTCTGTAATTGTTCTATGTTTTGTTGCACGTTACTTTATGTCCATTCTAGTATTGCGATCATCTTGATGGGGAAGAGAGAGCTGGATGCTTTGCTTAATTTGTCTCCCTGGTGTCTCGTGATGGTTGAGTGGCTTTTCCTTGCGGTGACTTGGGACTGTTTGCAGTTTGTGATTGTGGTATCTCCTGATCATACTCACTTACTATTTTTATCACTTTCCCATTGGTATCCTGGGTCACAAGTCTGGCCCCAATGTTATACCTTTTTAATTCTTTGAACACCTTTTGTTTTTGTATGGACTGTCAATTTATGAAATAGAAAGGATGTCAACATGCTCAATTTTTCATCATCTCAAAGGAAGATTTCCGCATTTTACAAACCTGAAAAACAAGTCCTTAATATTAAGCTAAAATATTTGTACTCGCCATCCAGCTTCTTTATTGTAATTTTGATCTTAGCTCATGACCTCAAGCTTTCTAGAAAATGTGCAAATTTATTTGGTTTCCTAAGCCGTGTCAAGATACTGCATGACATATTTTGGTAATTCCCCCCAAAAAGGATTTCGATTTTAGTAGAGTAAAGTATATATTAAAGAATATGACATTAAAAATCTTATTTTATTTTGTTTTTATTGCATGGACTATCATTTTATATTTTAGACTAAAGAAAAAAATACGGTGGTCACCAGACTAATTATCTTTCAGGAGGGCCAAACTTTAACTCCCTCCAACACATTTCGAGGAATATTCAATATAAAACGTTAAGGAGTGTAATTTTTGTCATTTATATAATTCAATATTACTTGTATGAAGTAATTTTACATTACAATGCGAAAAAAAAAAAAATGTCTGTAATAAGTGCCCACACGGGAGTCGAACCTGGTCCTCTGGTTCCAAAGTCTGACACGCTAACCGCTAGACTGCGATGTCAAGTCATGCGCGGCTCGAAATAACTGTACATATTGGACAGACAATCAGAGAATCAGACATATTCATATTCGCATGCAGGGTGAAAACTTCGAATTTTTTACATTGTTGATGTCGCCTTTTCTATGTATCTGTATTTGGTACTGAGACGATCAGTTCGGATGAAGTGTCGATAGATATTTCGGACACATTTTAGTTACTTTCGTCTGTCAAGAAAATGTGGAAAAATCCATCTGACATTGGAGTATTTGAAAACTATATTGATCCAAAATCGTAAATGGTCCGTAAGATGGGACCCAGATTACTTTTCCTGTTTCTCGACGCAGAAATGATAGGCATGGGAATACCTGAAATTGCCCTTAAATAGACGTGGCGCGGTATATATACAGGTCCATTAAAAAAGTTATTTCACTACGCAATATTTCAAAAGTTTTTTCACATTTTTATAATACATTAATGTTCTATGTTTTACCATTTATGTTATTAAATTATTATGCCATTTTGTTTCTATAAATCATATCAACGTATAATCAGACAGCAGTAACTGTTGTATAAGAAATATCAAATACATTTCAATAAATAACACAACAAGATTACTTTAAATACATTTAAATGAATCCACAACAGCATTGTACGCATATATCATAAAGTCAGTATTTTCGTTGCATCTCCCTTTGCGTTTAGTTAATAAGATCTGCAATTCTCCTTGGTATTGAATTGTAAAGTTCTTCCAGGACGTTCGGTGCTAAACTATACCACCCTTCACATACTCGCTTCCACAATCTCTTCTATTTTACACGGCATTCGGTTACCAATCTCTTTCTTCATTATATTCTAAACGTTTTCTATGGGATTCATGTCCAGCGAATTCCGTGGTCATTCCAGAACGGGTATTCATTTACATGCTAGGAATATTCTAGTACCTTTAGAGTTATGGCATGTCGCGAGATCATGCATAAAATAGATCCCTTCTGTAGGAACACAGCGCATTCGCATGTCATTTCAACATCATGATTAATATCACTCGGGTATTTTGCACTTTACATGTTACCATTCATTTTTCTCTGAATAATAGACCTCTGCTGCTAATGGCTCCCCAGACTTGCACATTTGCTGGCAATTTTACAGTAGTCTGAATACACTTAGCATGATACATTGTATTTATCATTCTGTTTGCGCCAAACACTACTATAACTATGAAATAGAGACTAATGTGAATGCGAAGGGATATATCTTATGCATGATCTTGCGCCATGCCATAACTCTAAAATAACTAGAAAATTCCTAGAATGTAACGAAATATCCGTTCTGAAATGGCCTTGGGATTCGCCAGAAATAAATTCCATAGAGAGCGTTTGGAATATAGTGAAGAAAGATATTGGTAACCAACTGCTGTGTTTAAAAGAAGAGATGTGGAAGCGAGTATTGAAGCGTGGTATAGTGAAGAACCGAATGTCCTGGAAGAACTTAACAATTCAATGCAAAGGAGAATTACAGATATGATTAAGCAAATAGAGATGCAACGAATACTGACTCTGTGATGGAGGCGACAGGTATGTAGTTGTGTTTTCAATGGAATGTATATATTTAAGTGTGTTGTTGTGTTTTCATTGGAATGCATTTAATATTTATATACAATGTTGTCTGATTATGCGTTAATGTGATTTATAGAAATTAAAGGCTTGAGACTTAAAATACATGTATGGTAAAACATAGACCATTAATGTATATTAATATGTGAAAAAACTTTTGAAATATTGCGTAGTGAAATAACTTTTGTAATGGACATGTATATATAAATATATGTTCCACCCCCGGATGATTACTTTGTTTTATATGAAAGATCTTAATAAACCATGAATTTTGATACTACAAGTTTCATCTAAATCGGTTGAAAAACGTAGAAGTTGTGGGCGTTTGAATATTTGCAAATGGACTGTAATGGAAGCGGCCCTATTGTAGGCTTAATGACGTCACACAGCCTAATTAAATATGCGTAATCAAAATAAAATACAAACCAATGGATTACTTGCAATTATCTTTAATAAAACATTTTCCTTATGTTTTAAGCTGCATATCTGCTGAAACACAGATGCTGTGATAACATTGACAACTAAAATTAAGCATATAAAAGTTCGGAAAACTAATTTAAAATGGCGGCTAAATGTTGGCCATATTGAATTCTTTAAACGTCCATAACTTCCCCATTTTTCCACCGATTTTGATGATACTTTGTCAAAATGCATGGTTCATAGTTCTCTTTTGGATAAAACATTCTTATCAATAGGGTTGTCTATCAAATCACAAAATAATTATCTTTGTTTCATACTTTCTAAAGAATATCTTATGTTTTTCTTTGCAGATTCATGACAATATCAGAAGCTTCATCGAATCTAAGACACAATGGCGAGGCATATATGTGTTATTCTGATGCTGATTGTTTGCTCTTTATACATGGTACATGCTTTCTTTAGTGACGGAGTAAGTGAATGTTATTCTCGTGATTCAGTTTATTTTCCTTTGGCATTGTAAAAGATTCCAATTTCCAGATAGCTTAAAGTTTTGGTTACTATCAACCCACCTCACGGACAGGAATCTTCATAAACAAAGCCGCCAGTTCTGTATATAGAGCTGATGCGAGCTGCAAATTTTATACGGTTTTACCTGAATCGTATTGTCGTGAGGTAAACCACTTTCATTTACCTTACGACAAACATGAGAGTGGAGCGCTACATTTTCCTCTGTTCCTACATACTTCTCTGTTTCGCTATTATACACGGTAAAACTATTTTAAGGCGATTGAGCCGAATAAGAAAGCCTTTTAGAGCCAACGGTTCTGCCTATGTAGCTTTCTACGCTTGTTTGTGAGCCGATTCTGGTCGGATTTAAGCTTACTGGGTTATATCTGTTATTTGGTATATTGATTTCATCACCAGTGTCCTAATTATTACTACCTGCTAAATATGTAAGAGACGTTTTGACAGTTAATATTCACATTTTTTTTTCAAATGCATTTATTAGAGAGCTTACAGTATAACAGGAATTAAAGGTTTGTGTATGCTCTTCATTTAGACAGTAATTAATTACTTTTGCATGTCTTTGGGGATCTGACTATTTTCAGGTCAATGAGCTTTACGCAAGAAAACTGGAAGCACTACCACCTGCTTACACACTACCCAAGCAGAGTTATAGATCCTTTTAATGGCAAAACTAACAATGTTTCAGTGAAATATTTTTAGTAGTGAGTGCATCGATGAGTAAATTTGGATAAGTGGATAAATGTATTCAAAATTTTCATTTGGGGAGGTATATCGTCGGATATACGGTCGGAAATGAAGTTTTACAGCGACGGCGACGCGTAAGCGGAGCCATAAAACGTGATTTCCGAACGTATACCTCCCCAAATGAAAATTTTGATAACAATGGTGAGTGTTCCATGGTAACCAGTTTAATAGACATGAACACATATTTTCAGTGGTGTTCCACCGTTGTCTAGCTTTTGAACTGTCAGAAGATTTAATAATTTTGTTGCATTTTTAGCAAAACTATAGTCAATTTTGGCATGGCGCTATATAGCTAATGTTAAAACCTATTGATATATTGAGTAACAAATCACAGGACGAACCGGATTGGCTTTCTTTATCGCCATTATTTATTTATTTATTTATTTATTTATTTATTTATTTATTTATTTATTTATTTATTTATTTATTTCAGGAGCGAGTCCACTCTACAGAAGAAGAAGCTTCCTGTAAGTACTTATTGAGCCAGTGCATGAGATTTACAACAATGTGGGATTATGACAAATGTAGACTCGGACGAGCCACTGCAGCCTCCTTTGAGGCTTAGAAACTCCAAATGGTGTTCAGACAGTGGCTTAACAATCATAGAATACTCAAGCGACTAGCAAAGGCTCTGATCAGACTGCGCGTATGCGCAGGCTGATCTAATGCTTTGTTGGTCGCATATACCACATTGTTGGAAATCCCATGCGCTCGCTCAATTATTTTATGATTTGACCATTATGAAGACACTAGATCGATGGTAGTGCTGTCCAGATAATCTAGAAAGCACGGGCCCGCCAAATGGCCCAGGATTGCTAATCTAAGTTTTGTTTAATACTTCATACAAATGTACAGAGAGGAAACTGGGCACAGCCACCAGCATGGTGGACACGTTTTTCGACATATTTGCAAACCAAGGGTAAAATCCACTTTGTTCCTCACGTGCGTAAGGAACGAAGTGGGCTTAGTACCACTGGCTTGCGAAAATGGTTTTTCGATGGACCGATTTTTTTTTGCTACCTTGCTTGCCAACGCCTTCCACAGCTGCAACATTTTAACCCTTTATAAAAGTCGCCTGCTTTTTTTTGCCTGCTGGAATGTTTAAGAAGCCTCTATGGCAAACAGTGTGGACCAAGATCAGACTGCTCCTACAGGAGCAGTCTGATCTTGGTCCACGCTGTTTGCTTCTATACGTAATTCGTCAGTAATGTTAGGCAATTATTTGCAGAAGACGACTTCAGCAGACGACATTTTCAGATGCATTTTTTCTTGGCGCTTTAAGGGTTAATTGGTTTAGGCTTGTGCTATCTATGACAAGCATTTAGATGCGGATCAAATTCTACCACAGCTTTGGATAAAAAGTGATGTGTTAATTTGCCATCAAAAAGAGGCCTTGGATATTTTGATGAAGAAGCTTATAAAAGATGAAATGACCTTTTCTTGATAAAATGTCATGATACTATATATCTTTTGATTAGGCATATATCTACACGAGTGCTTTGTTGAACCGTAAATTTCACATTTCGCAAATTTCACACCGTGTGAGGAAATGGTACCAAAACGTCACTTGCGTATGGTCAATTTCGATAAATTTAGGGGTCTAACATCTGTGCTCAAATTTAACATCTTTCTCATTATTAACTGTGAAGAATTGGTACGTATTCGTGTCATCCGCGAAGGACTGATTTGATTTTTCTCAGATGTGAATAATTGGTACTCAATTTTCACAAATGTGAAGAATTGGAACCAGTTCTTCACAACTCAAAAATGGTTATGCTAAGGAGTTATGCCTGTCGCGTTCTGAAAGTTTTAATATTTGTATGGAATTTCTTATATATACCTTGAGCTTTTGCTGTCTGCATGCCATCTCAAATAAGTTGCTATTTGCACAGAGGCTTGACATAATGAATTTGAGTTATTTCATAAACAGTAAAGCGAAATATTTGCGTCGAAGCACAGGAGCTTGAAGTTCTATCCTTATATCGCTTCTAAACCCTAAAACCGAAAATCTCATAATGTCATTACGTAGTAATGACCAGGAGTGAAACTAAGCTCTCGACAGCCATTCCGGCTCCAGTTTCCGGTTATCAGCAGTGAATGTTGTGACGGCAACGTAAAATGTTCGACGTTACGCTGACCAAGATGGCGACGTTTGAAAAAAAAGGACAATGTCTATTGCAATGAACAACCTTGATTTGTTTATTTCTGGTCAATGTGATACCGGGTGACATGTTTTGTTAAGGAATAAACCAAAATTGAATGCATTTTTACACCAATTGGTCGCATATTGGAGTTTGTAATCCAATCGATTTCAGCAACCCAAGAGCATCTTGTATTTTATCCGGGTCCTCTTGTCTTACAATCAAAACGATTGATAGTTCTACAATAATCGTAATAAATCTGCCTAACCGCCAGTTACCGGTCTCTGGAAGTTCGTCATAGTGACTTACCAGGTATTTCGGAGTTTCCCACACAATTTGAAAAAAAAAACGGTTGAATTTCTGAAGGGCTACCCCAGACTCCCCTTACGCTTGATGAAAAGGATTTGGTTTTGTTTCCGAGCTAAAACCCAGAACAGAAACTATCTCAAGAAAATATAAACAAAGCCTTCAACAGAAAAGTGCAAGATTCCTACCTTCACGTTTTTATAGCAACAACGCTGTTTGGAGGGCTCTGAACTAGACGTATTTTCCGAGAATAAGCTGAATAAGCTGCTTCCACCAGTCATCAGAACACAATAATATTCCGAACAAGTTATTTTGAAACTGTTTTTGTCATTTCTACCATGTTTACACATGTGATTGTCAAGTCCATTTCCTTGAAAATATGTGACGTCATAATGTGACGTGTACAGGTCGATAAATTTATTGGGGCCTCCAACGGGGGAATATTGTAAAATCGATCAGAACTATCATTCTTCTGCTAAAGGAAAGGGCTACAAATACGTAGGCTCGGACCCAGCATCTAGCGTTCACCCCAAAAAAAATATCAGGAATTTCAAGCACCCCAAAAAATATTTGAAATTTTAGCAACCCCCAAAAATATCCCCTATTCTGTAAATTGACCTTAAGAAAAGACCCTAAAGTGCACAGACCCCTAAATATAGTCACATTTTGTGATGACCCCAAAAAAATATCCACAAAATCTTCATACATTTATTTTTTTGAAAACCTAAAAAAATATTGACATTCAAAATTTTGAACCCCCCAAAAAATGACCCGAGCCTACGTTTGTATGAAAATATCAGAGCCCCCCCCCCCCCCCCCCCCCCCTTGGGGCTACCTGCTATCAGTGAGCTGTAATAAGATGCAAGGCTATGAAAATGTTATACTAATGCACCTATCAGTGTTTTCTCCTAGAGCTGGGGGTGTGGGGGTGATGCAAGGAGATTTGACTACAAACAAATATCCCACCCACGGAATTAGAACACCTAATCCCTAGGGTGGGAAATTACGATACTTCTTCTGGGAATTTCTTTATCAAATTATAACCGATTTGACGACCCGTCCAAGGATTTTAGACATTACATACATGTATTTACCCAAGGGAGGGGAATTAAACCTCAGTTTGTTTTGGTTGTATTTTGCGGTTCCCCTTCTCGGAGAAAACATTGTCAGGTGCATAGTGTACAAAATTCCCCCTGGGGGGGGGGGGAGGGGGGTCTATAGCCAGCTCAAGGCCTAAAATGCTCTGCCCAAAGCACTACGCTTTTCCACGGTGCAAGCTTGAAAAAGCGGTCAGAACTTTGTGCGCATATGACAACAGCCCTTATTGAATGAATCAGCGGAAGGAAGGAGAATGACTGTAAAAAATGAGTTCATGATCAATCTCCACGAAAGTATGGGACCGGCCCGGGATCGAACTCTCCACCCATAATTATTTTATACATGTAACACTACGATTTCAGATTCGGGCCACCCCTGCTTCCTAAACCTCAAATGCGTCTTGACTTACACAAACATCCCCCCCCCCTTAACAAGAGCACCCCACGCCACACACAGACACACACACCTCTACCACCACCACGACATCGGGACACCACATATCGACATCCAGGGCGACGTTGGAATTATCCATGGTAAACCCCGTTGGTCGCCTCATAGCTTGAAATCGATTTACAATCAACCGGTGCGTATGTAAACATAACGTCACACCGCGGATATTTTTGAAAACAACAAACGTTTGTGCTATGATAAAAACGATTTTTTCCTGACAAGCAAAGGTATGGCTATGGGTCCGGGTTGAGTTTATTTAATGTTCTTAAGACTTTTAACTGGTCGTCTTATTTTTTGGCCAACGGTAAATCATTTTATAGTTTTTCTACATTTAATTTCTCGAAGTGTGACAACGGCTCGTTTTCGCTGCGTCACAACCGGATACTGGAGCCGGAATGGCTACCGTAATATTTTTCTTATTTTCAAACGCTCATTATTTTAACTCAGTGATATGTCAGAAAAAGTTATCCATGCCTCGCATGACCTGTTGACATAGTTTTTATGGTTAGATGTTCATTTTTCGCCAAAATCGTCCTGGTAACGGCGATTCAAAGGTGCCTGAAATTTAGTTTCACTCCTGGTCATTACTACGTAATGACATTGTGAGCTTTTGGTTTTGAGGCTATAGGGGTGATTGAAGGATCGAACTTCAAGCTCCTGTGGTCGAAGCCACACACTCTTATGATTTAAGGATTTCGGAAAAATGTGTTTGCTTATTATAGTGGCACCCCAATTACAAAGGCCAGCTATTTCTGGCTTATGACACACTTCAACTTGTCACATATACTTCCCAAACCCCATCCTTTTGCCAGTCACCAGGCAGGCTCGGAATTAGTAACCATATGTTTAACTAGCTGGCGGCTCACCAACCGGTCATATCATAACGAACCTCACTGCCACCGATACTGGGATTCGAACCCTTGAGCGGATGCTTAAGCACTAGATGTTGGGACCGGTATATGATATGCATAACAGTTTATGATTATGATAATGATTCATATGATCGAACCTTTGACTTCAAAATAAGAGTACATCGCTGTGACTTTATTTCATGGTTCATTGCATTTGAATTATATTTATATGGACATTAATATTTTGAGCATTTGCACAAGTGTTACCGAAGATGAACATCGAACTAAATTTAGGCCACTTTGACCTATATTTCATGGTTCAGTCTTTTTATCCTACATCTGGAAGACCATGTGATGAATGAAGGTCATTGATTAGGATAATGTGATCGGGTGGCTAAACCTTTGACCTTAATGACCTATATTTGAGCCGCGATATCAGATTTCCAACAATTTGGTATGCACGCAGTCTGATCAGAGCCTTTGCTTGTCTTGACCAATCTATGACTCATAGGCTACTATGATTATCTCAGCGCAACAAGTTAGCTTTACTGTACAATTTTACGAGTATATATACAAATATTCCCTCTGTCTTGTAGGCAGGACGAGTCGAAGGCGAGTTTCTCTCTACAAGAGGGAATATTTGCATATTCACGAGTATTTGTACAATACAATTCTTGTATCATGACCAATAAAACAACCACATTTTAATTTATTCATCAGATATTCATGTCAATTATAAGCTCCACCCTTGACAGTGTCTTGTACAGCATAGATCAAAGGTAAGACGGCAAAGTCATGATACAAGAGGTTATACAGTCTCAGCTGAACCAATCCTGGTCAGATGCCACATTGGTGGGAATCTCATGTCCTGGCCCATTTCCTTCTCTAGTAAATTCGCATGATATCTGCAAGGTTATTAGATTGCTGAACCTATCTTGATTGGCATAATGTATAGAGTGGGATACAAAGATCAATATTGTAAAATATACTCAGAAAAACAATTGAAGGATATTTAGATTCAGTCCCATCTCTAACATCCAATACAATAAAAACTTTACTTATTATGCATGCATTTCATAGTTCCAGACATCTGCAATCAAAATGGATGCTTTATTTTAGTCACGCTTCAATGGTTTAAGTACAGTGCAAATCCAAATGGTTCAACCCTCTATACTGAAAAGTCGCAAACGTTCAAAAATGATTGAAACCCATTTTTATCGTTCGTATTCCATAATGACTGGCTCCAAAATCATTGCTGGTTCTGCCTCTATAAACATGCACCTAGTTTTGAAGCTGTTGTAAGTGTTTTATTGCAAAATTGTGGTCAAATGTGCCAGGGTATGCCATATTCGTGTATTTTTGTTGAAGAAGTTGTCCCATTATTAGGGGAAATGACTGATAAATTGGTGTTAACTTTTGTCTGTGGTCGGAATTAGAACATAAGCAGTGACCTGAAAAAGGTTTCAGCAAAAATTGAGTGAGCTAGATTTTTTGCTTGTGAAGTTTGAGTAGAGAGGGTCGGTACATTTGGTGTAGTGCCGTATCGTAACCAATGACCCCGTGAGATTCAATTTGCACTTTTGGTGAATTGCATTGTGATGTTTCTATCAATGACAAAAATAATTTGTTTGAAAATTATATTCCCAAATGTTATAAAGTCAAAAGAATTTTAATATCCTTCAATTGTTTTTCTGAGTATAGATGAAGTATGTAGGCCTTCCATGTGAGCTATTTTTGCCCTTTGGACCACTTGTAAAACAAAATCCAACAAGTATATAGGGAAATACTTTTTTAAATTTTAAAAAGTGTTGTCTTTAGTGCACTCCCTGTGCTGGCGCATTAATCTCTGTACTCCGCTATTATAATCTCATGCAGCCCATAGGTGTGTGAATCCTGATCAGCTGACCCTTGTTTTTATTGTTATAAAGGTACTAAATGTTCAGAAAGATAAGGTGAAATTGTCAAACTTTCAAAAGTAGACTATGCTTTATTAAAAATAAAACCATTATGTGTGTATTTATATTTTCTAAGTGATCAGAGTAGAAAGAAGGGCCGGTGGGCGCAGAGGAGGTCCCCCAAGAAGAAGGAGACCACCTCCAAACCGACCTCCACCACCAAGTCATTCTTCTGAGCCAGAAAGCGGTATGTATTCTTCTGTTCCAAAATCACAGGAGATAACAAAAACTGAAGAAAACGCTTAACCATTGGCTATTCATAGAACGCACATCAAAGTCTCTCTGATCAAACTGCGCAGGTGTGCAGGCTGATCTGGGTCTGCGGTGTGCGTGCATGCCATCTGGTATGAGTCGGTATCCTGCATAGTGTACAAATTTGTATATTATAAGATTTAAAACTGTCTGCATCCGCACAATCCAATACAAATCTTAGTTTTATGCCTGGTGAAATGTCCCACCCTTGGCATCCCATAGAGTGTCCATCAAAGGCAGATCAGAGTACACCACTCAGACAGATCCAAGTCGCCGATGGGCGCACATTCCAACTTATACCTTTTGCTTGTTAACGGCTTATGTTAACCCTTAAAGCGCCAATCACGACTGTAGCAGACGACAAATTGTGCGACATCATTCCTAATTTTCAAAAAATAAGTTATGATATATCATGAGAATCGTCTGCCAGCAGACGATTCTCATGAAACATCATGCCCTATTTGTTATTTTTGAAAAAGCGGCAATATTTGAAATTGTCGTCTGCTGTAAATAATATGTGGCGCTTTAAGCGTTAAACGTAATGCAATTATCAAAGTAGAGAGGATGACAGCGATCAGGAATGGATACAATCAAGTACCCGTTCCTGACCCGGACCACCATATGGGAAAGTGATAAATACAAACAAAATACAAGAGAGCTAAGAGATCAGGCCTTTCCAAGCAGGTTGTCTTAATGCTGCAAGGACCAGACAAGACAGCATTACAAAGATATTTACAACCGAAACATATACTATGCACAATAAGTTTAGCAATTTCTTATGTTTCGCATCTTTTTTGTGCTCATCTTTGTGCAGTGCTGATCAATTTCAATAGCAATGACGAGAACAGGATCTAAGGCAAATAAAACCATGAAATTTCAGACGCAATCCTTTAAATAGGTATTTGGGGAGAGCAAGAATTGCAGAAGGGGTCAGTAAGCAAAAATCGCATCCGTTGTAAGTAATGCTAAAATGATAAGCATGTGATTTTTCGTTTGGTGGTCTTTCATCTTCCTCATGCACCATACACCTATAAAACTATTGGTTATGTGACAGATGTGATAGAGATTTCATGCTGAAAACAATCAGCTGCCATCAATGACGTCAAAACGTAGTCATCATTTGATTAAACTTCTAATGTTAATTGGCATTTCCATCCAACAGAGCATCAGTTTACAAAGATATCATAGGCTTACAATGTAACTCATCTTATGGTTGATTAAAACGTAAAGTTACTGAAAAATGGTGCTACGCATTTGCGAGATAACGGTGACGTAAGATTGTATCTTTTGGCTCGTGCACTGTAGTAGTGAAGATGTTTCATTCATCAATATTTGCCTGAATGTGTTGAAAGGCATCAAGCAGTTTTACTTGTTAATATGGTTCAAGAAAACCCGACTAGAGACACCGTTTAAAGGCGATAACGTAAAAGCATTAGTAAAAACGTCAAATTGTGAAAACTTGGTCCTTTATTTCTCTGAGTAAGTTCAGAAAATTGCAGCATTTGCTATGCTTTTTTGTTTTTCAGTGACCAAATAATCGTTTGAAAATGGTTTCGGCTTCCCCCAATGATCAGAAATACACACGTTACCCGCTAGGCTTAAAATTAAACGTCACTTTAGCACGGCCGCTGCGTTTGGTAATTCTGTATTTTTTAAAATGGAAAATCTTGTCAGATGATCGGCGCTTGTATCTTCATGACAGCAAATTGAACTCGAGATCTGATGTGGATGGGCTTACCCATACAAAACAATTGCTAAATTTTTTGTGCATAGTATATAAAAGGATCTACAAATGAAGTACCGCCTTAGAACTGTCAGCAAAAATAAACACTGGATGGCTTAAACCTATTTCTCAACCTCACACTAAGTTCAGATGTGGATTAATATACATGTTGCATGGTTAGCATAAAAAAATCCCTGGCCTATCGATGCATTGTCTCCAAGTACATATAAATCAAGATAGAAAAGGAGACTAAACAAAGATAAGGACAAAGGCATCAAAGTATAGTTCCTTTTGGCATTGTTCGGCTCAATGCTACATTCACATAAAAAAAACTTAATTACTTCTCAACAAAAGAGCACATTTACTCAATTCCTACCTTCTGCTGCTCCCCACAGGGTTCATATCTGACATTATGAAAATAAAGCCCCTTACGTGGATGCCAGCGGAGTATTTATTATTTCCCTATCCACTATTTTTCTATATCAACATACGCTGACCCCACTACAAGTTACCTGGAAACCATGAAGTATCTGCCTGTAGTGGGTCTTGTCACTCAATTTCGGTCTCTAGAACAACACTGCAAAGTATTCAAAATTTATTACAATTCAGATTTTACGCAAAATTTCTGTGAAATGGGTCATTTTAAATAAAGCCCATTCAAACTAGCAGGTAAGGGACATAACCTGGAGTGAAGCTATATAATAGGAAACAATGAAAAATAGTAAGTGAGTAGGATCAGGAAATACCACAATCACAAACCGCAGACAAACCCGTGGCACCGCGAGGAAGAGCCACACTACCATCACGAGACACCAGGTAGACAAACTAAGCAAGGCAACCAGCTCCATCTTCCTCATCAAGATGATTGCAAAACTAGAATGGACATTAAGTAACGTACAACAAAACATAGAACAATTACAGACTCCCACAATAGGAGTTACCTAAACAAAAAGTCACCAACAACAACATAACCACCGCCTTAGAATGGACAGCAGCCTAAGCCATCTTCAATTTATACACCAAGTCACCATAGAATTCAGGTTCCAAAAGTATTTGTCGCAATCTTAGAGATTTTAGTCCAACCTGGAATTTAGATATCAAATCAAAGTATCAATTTATATATCAAATCAAAGTATCGTCTTTAAAATTTAGAAAAGGTTTTGCGAAGTTTATGATACCGATGGCCTTGTTTAAGAAGTTTCTAATTTAACAATTTATTGCAAGTGTTGAAGTCAGCAATATGGCTAGATGCTCTAGCAAAACAAATGAGTCGAGAGATATAGGCTCCATAGGATATAGAACGAGGAACATCACCATCTAAAAATGGGAAATTGACAGTTTCAAAATCAAAACCGTCACGTTTAGCATAAATTTTGGTAGAAACAATCTCATTAGAAATGGACAAATGCCTTGAGAAAAAATAGTATGTATTTGTTTACTGTAGTGTAATTACAGAAGTGACAAAACATTTAAAGAATATGTTACAACAAGCCATGGGTCCTAAGGTCTTGCGCTGATGAATTCTCCCACACACCCTCGAACTATTCCACATTGAAATAGTATGTCTCCTGCCGTGGCCAATACCCAGACAACAGAGGAGTTTAAGGCACTCATCCTTTAGTCAAAAGCACAGCTTAAAGTTTGTTGTTTCTCTTCAAAATTTCAATATTCGCACTCCCTGTCATAATGTTCAAAATGCAGCGAGCCAGAATGTAAAGAGATAAAGAAAGGGTATATATTGTTTTGATCTTGCCTATACTTATATGGTTCAGTTTTAACTTGTTGTTGTGTTAGAAGAGAGTGATGAAGAAAGAGAAAAGGAACAAGACAGATCTGACCACAATGATAAGAGTGAAAACTGTGACAGCAGCAACAGTAAATCATGTGATGACAGTCATGGTAAGTGTATATCAGTCCTCAACATTAGTGGATTTTTCTTTCAATTAAGAAATGAGTTCAATTTTTGGAATGAATACTTCGGGTCTCGTGCAAAGTAAGTGAAGCCCAAAGGGCTTCACGTTAACTTTGCAAGAGACCCGAAGTATTCATGATTCCATGAACATTCAAAAAATTGAATTTATTACTTATATTTACATTTAATATTATCAGTCAAGTATCAATTTTCAATTTTCACCTAACTTGGCTGGCTTTCCAGATATTTTGAATTAAATCAGACTTAACGTAGGGTTTGGAATAGCCAAAACGCCAAATTCCCGCGCTTAACGTCATGGCGATGCGTGTTCAACGTCACGCAAACGTCAGTAAACAAGCAGCGTTATTGGATGGACTTGACGTTAGCCCGCTCAAATGGCGCGTTTGGGGGTGTGGCTTAAATCGATTTGTTCATGAAGGTATGAACCTTATCTCAAATGTAAAGGTTCATTTAAAGACTCGCAGTGGAAATGTAAATATTCAAGTCATAACTGGGCCGTGACATAAGAGTTCCAACAATGTGGCGTTTTGACAAGTGTAGACTCAGACGAGCCTGTGCAGCCTCCTTTTAAGTTTTCATGCGTGTCTGTTTTTGGTGCCTTGTGGTCACCTGCTGGGAAAGTGCTGACCTCTTGGCTCTCGTTTATTATGTCTAATTGAGACGTTGTCACTTTCCCATTGGTATCCTTGGTCAGGTGTGGTGCTTGATTGTATAGATTCCTGATCTTTGCCATCTTTCTTACTTAGAATCTCCAAATGATGTTCAGTCAGTAGCTTAACACTGAGACTTTGCTGGTCGCACAAACCACATGGTTGGAAATCTCAGGTCGTGGCCCAATTATATTTTTGACATTTTTATACTCTCACACAGGGTGGGTAGTCACATGGTTTTTGCTTGGATACACTGTAGGGGAGACCGGGGCTAGTTCGGCCCCATTTTAAAAAATGTACAATTTTCGAAAGACTATAACATCTAGGTTTGCGAAACCTATATATTTAAGTTAGGAAGAATAGGGCGGTACAAGCCCCGGTAACCCCAATCATGTGTCTCTGTACGATAAAGGGTAATCTTCATTCAAGGAGAACAGGTCATGATGGCCGAACTTGCCCCGTCATGGGGTAAGTTCGGCAACCCCTCCGGACAAGTTCGCCAGGCCTATTATTAAACAGGCAAAACTTCTGCAGTTGGGATTGCAAAGGGCCAAGAAAATGTAACGGCATTACCCTAGCATATGTTTTTTTTTTTTTTTTACTTTTGACGTCAATGTAAAAATGGCGATCTGAAACGTTCGATGTAATAAACGCCATGTAAGTTAGTCCTTGTGCTAATTATGAACACGAATATGAATTTAGGATCCATGATATGAATACCCTTTACAAAATAGGTGACCTAAAATACAACGGCAAATATTTTATGTAAGTGTGGGGCAAGTTTGGCTAAGGGCCGAACTTGCCCCGCCTTAAGTGGCCGAACTTGCCCCAGACAGACTATTTCGAAATATCCCATGACAGCTCCTTTTAAGATGCAGGAGAAGAAATTACCAATGTTTTATTTCGAAGCATATAATCCTTTCGTAATAAAAATATAGAATTTAAATCAGAATCTTAACACATCTTTAGAAAAATAAAAACTGAAATTACTATGAAAAAAATACTTTTCATGCAAGAAAACGAATTTTCTGGTACAACATCAATGTACCCTTCAACAATGCAGCAATTGTGTACTCAAGTAAACAAACTCGTCACAAGTAATTTCCAAATATGTTTCCCAGCTCCATATCTTAGTCTACACACTAAATATAGCCATATGCCGAACATGCCCCGAGGCCGAACTAGCCCCGGTCTCCCCTACGGATGTTCGAATACGCTGTACGGACATTCTGATCGAATGTAGGAAGATTTCTCTATGTTTTCTCATCTATACCCTGAAAGTTATACACCATTTTCCAGCCAACCTTTTCCCCTATCAAACGCTTCCAGGATAGCATCTTTAAGCTTCTTACTTTGAGTACTAACTCTGTCACAAATGTTGTCCGTACAGCTTATTTCGAAATTCAGGCCCGATCTTCGCCGCTAAAAAATTTGTGACAGAGTCTGTACTCAAAGTAAGAAGCTTTATGAGGATATCCTGGCATCGTTCGATCGGGAAAAATGGGGGCTGGAAAATGGTGTATAACTTTCTGTGTAAAGATGAAAAAACACGCGGAAATATCTACTTACTTTTGCTTAAAACATCGGTGTTGAAAGAAGTCCGCCATTTTTCCGTACAGTGTATCCTAACAGAAACCACGTGACTACCCACCCTGTCACAGGAAAGGTATTAATCATTTTCATTCTTATGGATTTTTCAAACAAATAAAATATTGGATTTACGACAATCCCTTATGATTGTTTATCAGAGCAATTAAAAAGTGCAGATCCTGATAAAACGCTGCCTCATGTGGCATTTAAATTGGGTCTTTACGGTTTGCCAAAGTTCTCGTTACTGGAATTCAGAATTCAAAGGCTCTGTTGACCGTAAAATAATCATTTTGTATATTTCACACCCATATGAATTGGCACCAATATGTTACATGTCAAATATGAAATTTAAGAAGGTTAATTTTTATACCATTTTTGGTCTAAAATTTGTGCTCAAATTTCTTATGCTGATAATTTCTGACGTGTGAAGAATTAATACCGATTCCTCACACATGTGATTAATTCGTTGGTAACTTCTGGCGTATTGGTAGGATGTCGTCACAACTGTGACCTTTTATTGGAATTATGAAGCATTGGTTCCAATTCTTCTTCTTACATGTATGAAGAATTAATATCAATTTCTCTTACATGTAAAGAATTGGTATCAATTCCTCCTGCATGCGAAGAATTGGTGTATATTCCTGTTGTATATGAAAATGGTACCAATTCCTCACACAGGAATAGAATTGGTACTTAATTCTCACACGTGAAAAGAATTGTCACCAATACTTCACACATTTGAGGAGCCAGTACCGATTCTTCATAGCGTGAATTGACGAATTGCATAAATGAGCTTCAATGTGAAGTGATTGTATATGTTAACACAGAATTTATGTTCTTATTCTAGTATATTTCTTTTCTGCTTTCTTACCATAACCATTTTGTAAGAAAAATAATTTTGTATATATACTATACTACCCAAAACATATATTAAAATGATGAATAAGACAATTTTTACAATTTTGAGCTGGTATTTTTCGCTTATCTTATCCTGTATTCTTTTGAGCACGACTATTGATCTTAAACCATTTTCTGACCAACTGTTTGTTTGTTTGTTTGATTTGATTATTTACGTCCCAACAACAATCTTTCAGTTATAAAGGGACGGGTCTTCCTGGGTTTACCCAGTACTCAGCAATGATTCATGTGTCTTGCTCAATGATACAACGCAGTGACGCCTGTGAGGCTCGAGGTCTTGAGTCAAACACTCTACCACTGAGCCACTACGCTCACTTCTGACCAATTGAAATTTCCATAGAGCTACATACAAAGCACTGGTTGGATTTTGAGCTTTTACCTATTTTTGTTAAATGATGGTAATACTCACATGCAAAATAGAACACAAACAAAGCCAGCCAGTTGTTATAACAATAAGCAAGTTGGAAAGAAAATCACCTGCCGATATAAAAAAAATTTTAAATCATAGTTTTTAAGTTTAAACTTACCTGTACATTAAAAGGAAATGGTGGTGGCAGGGGGCATGGAAGAGGAGGCAGAGGAAGAAGTCGTGGCAGAGGTGGTAGAAGAGGAGAAGGTAGAGACAGAGGTAGATCTGAACACCATCAATCCAGTGACACTGAAGACAGCAGTCATAGTGAATCATCTGATCACAGTCATGGTGAGTGGCTAGCAGGCATCGTGTACTCTGACACATTCGATAGTGTTGCCAGATTGTAAAGGGTAACTGTTGGAAAGGTCAGACATTAAAATTGAGCAGATAAAGATATCTAGATTGAACTTAATGAATTGAAAGGCTTTGGCTTTGATCAGAGTCATACCCAAGATAGACTTAGGAATTAGAGTAATTTATGTTTCGTGGTAAACCTGCTATCAAGGTGTAGTTTAGTTTAAACATATTTATTGTCAAAATATTTACAGCAATGGGGTTGGGTCACAAGTTCTCACAACATTAGTTTCGACCCTTCCCCTACTTTCTATATATACACAATAGCTTATAAACATGGCTATATATACAAACGCATATGTTAACTTAACAAGTTGTAATCAAAGCAAAACAGATAGTAACATAAACAAGACTATATCAGAAAAAATAAATAAGTAAATAAATAAATAAGCAAATAAATATAAAAGAAATAATCAATAAATAATAGATAAATAAATAAGTAAATAAATAAAAAAATAAATAAATAAAATAAATAAATAGATAAGGAAATAAATAAATAAATGAAGATTAATATATATGAAAGAAGAAAAAATCAAACATCAGAATAGTAGATTAATAAATAAGTCAGTAATTAAAATTGGATAATTTAAAGAAAAACAAACAAAACAAAAACAAAACAAAAAAAATAATAATAATAGTACGACTGCCAGGAACCCCTTCAACTTGGGATTAGAACAAATTGGTCATAAGAATACTTATTAATATACAAAGTATGTTTCAAGAAAACTTCAAGCAAAGAGTCAACTGGTTTTGAAACGCTTAGTAGCATGTATATATCTGTGGACATCTCTGAACAAGACTATATTGTTTTCCATATTCAAATTAAAATTACCACATAGAATCATATCAATACTTAATGGTTGGAAAACTCTAACTGTTTCATTAAAAACCTGCCGTTCCAGTGTAAACTTTCTACAATGAAAGAAGTAGTGGATGGCGTCCTCTATCATGCCACACAAATCACATAAAGGATTTTCACGGAGATGATTTCTAAAAAGGTCATTATTAAGGTTACTGCAATTATTTCGAAGTAAGTAAGGTTGCAAAGATCAGGAATCGATACAATCAAGTACCACACCTGACCCAGGATACCAATGGGAAAGTGACAAACTCACAGAAGACACCACAAACGAGAGCCAAGAGGTCAGCCCTTTCCCAGCAGGTGACCACGAAGCACATATAAACAGACGCGCACAAAACATAGCAAACACAAGACAGAACAAAAACATAAAAGATCCACAAAAGAAGTACCGCCTTGGAACGGTCAGTAAAATATTTTACTGGAGGGCTTAAACCGGTGTAACGGCGCCAACCTCACCCTTAATTCAGATGTGGATCAAGACACATAGATATTTGGCTTGCATGAAAGACCCCTAACTTATCAATGTATCATCTCCTAAAACATATAAATCAAGAAGTCGTGCATGCAATATAGAAATATATCTATTTCCTATAGTAAAGTGAGAAGGAACACATGAGTTATTGAAACTTGAAGTAATATGTTTTTTAAAGGTTTGTAATGTTGATAGATTTTTTAAGTCATCTTCAAGGGAGTTCCAAAGTCTAATGGAAGAAGGAATACATGATTTTTGTGAGATACTAGTTCTATTAAAGGGCACCGATATATTTCTATTATTTCTCAGAGGGTAATTTGAAATTTCACTAACTAAAGGAGGAATTAAATCTTGTATATATGAAGGTACAATGCCATTATTTACCTTATACATGAAAGAGAGTTTATGTTGTTGCCTTCTTTTTGACAAAGTTGTCCATCCACATTCTTTGAACAAGTTTTCTAATGACACAGATCTAGTTAAACCTGTAACAAGGCGGGCGGCTTCATTTTGGATTTTTTGTAAAGTTTGTGAGTCCTGTTCAGAGCATCCATCCCATACAACTGAGGCATATTCTACAACTGGTAAAAGAAAGGACATATACATTTGGTTGAGAGCATTTCTACTAATGGAGTATTTTAGCTTACGCATTATTCCCAAAATTTTAGTCGCCGATAGGACAATATTTTCAATATGAGAATGCCACTGCCCTGTACTACTGAAGGTAACACCAAGATGTTTGTGGCTATCTACGAAATTAATTGGAATATTATCAAAAACAAGTTGTGGTAAGATATTAATCTTTTTAAGAGTAAATAAAACAGCTTCAGTTTTCAGGGGATTAAATGTTACTAGCCACTGTCTAGCCCAGTTTGACAACAACTGCATATCATGGTTAATTATACCAGCTATGTCATCAATGTGTGCTGCAGAATAGAAAAGTGAGCTATCATCTGCAAACAGCCTTGTCAAACTAAAAAGATGTTCAGCTATATCATTTATATATACCAAAAATAAAAGAGGTCCAAGAACAGACCCCTGCGGCACCCCGCATAGATAGACTTTAAACATGAAAAGCAAGACTTTAGACCAACTTTCTGCTTTCTTTGACTTAAATAACTGTTTAACCATTCTCAAAGTTTCCCTTCAATGCCATTTTGCCATAGCTTAAATAAAAGACCCTTATGCTAGACTCTATCAAACGCCTTTGACACATCACAGAACACAATGCAAGAAAACATATTATTATCAAAGGCCTGGCATATATTATGAAAGATATCAATTAACTGAAAAACTGTTGAGTGGTGAGGTAAGAAGCCAGATTGATACTTGTATAGAAGATTATTGTCAAGTAGAAAGTTATACATATTTTTAAAAACAATCCTTTCTTGCAGTTTACCAATACAGCTCAATAATGCAACTGGACGGTAGTTAGATGGCTGAGATTTGTCTTCCTTTTTAAATATGGGAATAACATTGGCAATCTTCCAAATATCAGGGAATATTCCCTCTTCAAAAGATCTATTCATTAAAATACATAAGGGTTTTGAAACGGATTTGGAGACACCCCTGAGCATTTTATGGCTTATACCATCATCACCACTTGCTTTGTTAGGGTTGAGAACTTCAATTGTTTTTTCTATTTCTTGTTCAGTGCAAATTATTTGAGATAGAGAGTTATCAGTAAGTTTAGTAAAAGGAGGTAACTGGGTATTTTCGTCATTGACAGTTGAGATAGAGGCAAAATAGTCATTCAAACAATTAGCTTTGTCCTGATCATTAAAATGCCATTGATTGTCACCAGATGGAAGTGCTGAACATAAAGGAGGAATTGAAGAAGTGGAATTATTATTTTTGACAAAGTGACGAATTACTTTCCAAAATTTGCGTTTATCATTATTCTGAAAATCTGAAACAATTATATCAAAATTATTATAAAAATATTCCTTAGCATGTTTTTTTTTTGATTGTTTACCTTCTTTCTGTAATATTTGTATTTTTTCCAATCATTTTGATTACCTGATTTTAATGCAGTTTTCTTTAGTCTGTCTCTTTTCCTTGAATTCCTCCTTATTTCAGAATCATGCCATGGTTTGTTGTCTTCTCGAACTACAATAGTTTTACTAGGTATGCACAATTTAGCAAATTCAATAAAAATATTTGTAAATAATGAACTTGCTTCATTGGCAGTACCATGATGAAGACACGACCAATCAAAATCAGATATTTTATTATTGAACAATTCATAATTTGCATCTTTATATATCCATACATTTCTGGTAAAAGTATCATGTAGTGGGTATTCAAATGGTATATGTACTTAAGTAGCACAGTGGTCACTTATTTCATTTGGCACTTGAATAATCCCTTGACTCAGAGTTGACATGTCTTCATGAACTATTATAGGGTCTAACAAAGCAAGTTGGCGTGTTGGTTCCAAAATAATATTGTGGAGAGAGTTTAAAAGCAAAACATCTTTCAAATTGTGCATATTGGGATTAAGTAAATCTTCATTCATATCTCCCAGAATTATTATATTATTAGTAATATCTAAAGCCTTTTCTATATTTTTGTTAAGAGAATCAAAGAAAATTGCATCTGCTGTCCGTGGACTATAAAACAAATCGATAAGATATATATCTCTATTTACCTTAATTTCTACCCATAGTGACTCATTCCAGAATGTCTCCAAACCTATAATTCGTGTATGTGCAAGCTCACAGGACAAATACATTAATAAACCGCCACCATGATTTGTTCTATCTTTTCTGTAGGGAATATCATATTTGCTAGACATAATCAGAGATTCTGTAGTTATGTTAGCATCAAGATGAGATTCACTGAAACACAAAATGTCAAAATCTAAAAAGTTTTCAGTTAAATAGTCAAATTTATTACGTATACTTCTAATGTTACTGTGTAAAATGGAAAGAGAGTTATTAATGTTATTAGGTCCTGGGTTCATCTCTATGTCTCCAGATTTCAGAAGTAGAAAAAATAAGCACTATCTTAAAATATAAGTTACACACCATTTCGTTAAAAACAAAAGATAACAATTTGAAAGTACTACTGACAGCCCATTTTAGGAAAAACATCATGTAAGTAAAATGAAAGCCATAGAAACATTTACCCTGACTCTTTGTTTGATAATACATTTACTGTTGAAAAGACCAATGCTTGCACGCCACTGCTCTAGACCATTACCCATGCTGATATAAGACAATCTCAATAGCAAACATGCATGCAAGCATCAGGCCTTTTCCACAGCAATTTATTTCATACATTGCACATGACCAAATTATGCATAGTGTAGGGTTCTTATGAAGGGGTATATAGCAGTCAAATGAAAATATAAACATATAAGAATAAATAATCAAAATATAAAGCATTTCCAAGAACACAAAAACAGATTTACATAAATCTAGCATTGTCATATGGTTATGTACACATAGGGCTCAGAATCGTTGTGACCAATCTCGGATGGTAGTATCCAATATATGTCATATAGTGATTATATAGCTATGATTTTTTTTTTATTCATGGAGTGATAAATACTTTTACATTATTATATTACCTGTCAGACCAGGATGAGATTCGAGAATAAGAGAAAAAAGAACTGAAATAAAACAGTCTGATAATTTGACTTAGATCCAATCGCCTTTTTCACTATTTTGTACTAATATCTGATCAAAAGCATATGATGAGGGTACCATAGGTTTAGATAAAAAAAAATGAGCTTAAAGTTGTAAATATTTGCCAATCAATTTGTTTGAATATGTGTTTTGGGTGCTCAAAAGAACCGTCTCATTGAGATGGTTCTATTGAGCACCCATAACATACATTGTATGCTTGGTCTGAGAAATGAGAAAATTATTTTGGGTACGCACTCTTTGCTAAAGGCCTGGGGTACCCAAAAGAACCCTCTCAAAGAGACAGTTCCTTTGAGCATCCAGAAAGTATGAGGCCTACTAAATAGATTGTTTTTCAAATCAAATAAACTTCATTTCACTCGATCCATTTACATGACAACATGAGGTAAAATACATGGTGCATTATCGATTGAGGCATGAATGTTTGACAGTCAATAGCATCCGTTCATTGGGCGGAGTCGAGGTGTGTGATAAAGCCCTATTGTAATCTTGGTTGGTACGGGCTATAAGAGATAGAATTCTTTCACATGGGTAAAACAGCTGAAACCTCAATCTGGTGTGTAAGAAAGAAGTATCCAATATATATGCATGTTTTCGGTGAAAATGCGTACTTACCTGCATTTCTGCGCATATGCAATGTGCGGAAGTATCCAACAATTCTAAAGGTAGCTTTGCATGAGTAATTAGTGACATAGATTGTATATCAAATCGGACAAGACTGAAAGAAATACCAGAACCCAATGAAAATGTATTAAGACAGAGGTCAAATTCTTGGACATTTATGATAGTTCATTTGATCAAATAAGCATTTGTTACAATCATCAGTAGATGTTACAAGCACCCAATGTATGCTTTACGTCCCAGTCACAATTTTTCAGTTATGTCAAGGTTTTGCCGGGTTGAACCAGTACAAAACAAAAGGGGAAATTGACTTGCTGAAGGGCACAAGGCACTGTTTCTCGAAAAAGACTTGAAACAGTGACTCTTCGGTCTCTAGTTAATAACTCTTCGTCTGGGCCAACTTGGCCATTGACAAAGCCCTCTACCTGCCCACCCCTCCCCCCACCCCCCCCCCCCCAAAAAAATTGAAAGCATGCCATCATCAGCCCGCCAGCGAAACGCCATTAAAATGGCGTTCCGCTGGCTGGCCAATGCTGCCACGATTTTGAATGCTGGCTGGGTCATTCTAAATGTGCATGCGATCACTGATAACTTTCATTAATGTTCATGAATGTTAGGACGAAGAGGGAGGCCTGGTAGAGGTAATAGAAGAAATGGATCTAGAAGGGACCATTCCAGTGACAGCTCCCACGAGGAACCAAGTGATAATATTCATGGTAAGTGAGTAGCAGGCCTTGACATACATGTAGTTATAATTCAATGCGGACCTTAACGAAACCCTATCTTTGGAATTTCCCAAAAGGTACGATTTGGGCCTCGTCGCGAATAAACCTGTCTTCGGGGTGTCCGGCAGAGTGAGATTCAAACTAGTCTCCTCAGCTACAGAGACTAGCTAGAAAATTGAAATTTCGCTTGTAGCAAGTTAAGATATCATACATTCAAATTAGCGAATAACAAAGGCACTGATCAGTCTGCGCGGATGCACAGGCTGGTCAGCGCCTTTGTTGATCGCAAACCCCCGAAGACAGGTTTTCTCACGTCGAGGTCCATTTAAAACCAGCCTACTCAGCTACAGAAACTAGCTAGAATATTGAATTTTCACATGAAGAAGGTTTATAGCTTATACTCTACACGAAGCGAACAGACAACGCGGATGTGCAGGATGATCTGCATCTTTGTTGTTCACATGCAACAGTCAGGTTTACTCTTGACGTCACGAGGCCCAAGTTACTTTAAGGCCCTGTCACACTACGACGTATATCACCAACGTATGCCGACGTATGAGAAATTAAGCAAGTACGTTGGTGTACGCTGAATACGTTATACATAAGTTTTAAACACGTTACGAACACGCTATAATACGTTCGTATACGTTGACATACGAAAAAGAGAACCAAAAGTTTTTGCTTGGATAAAAGTCTCCACCGTATTGCTTCTATACGTTCGACATAAGTCAGATGTACGCAACAGGTAAGTTATGCATACGTTAAGGTACGTTAGCATCAACGTATGCGGACGTATGAAACACTCAGCAAGTACGTTGATGTACGCTGAATACGTTAGACATAAGTTTTAAACACGTTACGAACACGCTACAGTACGCTGGTATACGTCGTCATAAGGCGAAAAGATCCAAAAATTTTGTGCTTGCATAAAAAATCGCCAGCGTATGCCGACGTATTGCTTATACGAGAGGCATATGTTAGATGTACGCAACAGGTAAGTTATGCATACGTTAAGGTACGTTAGCACCAACGTATGCGAACGTATGCGAAATTCAGCAAGTACGTTGGTGTACGCTGAATAAGTAAGAGATAAGTTTTCAATACGTTACGAACACGCTACAGTACGGTGGTATACGTTGTCATACGGCGAAGAGGTCCCACAATTTTGTACATTCTTATACGTTAGACATAAGTTAGACATACGTTGGATATACGCTACATGTAAGTTATGCATACGTTAAAGAACGTTATATGCACAATTCAGTATAAGTTATTCGATCGTTATGCATAAGTTTCTCATAAGTCAAGAGCGCTAGTGATGCGCTGGGCATACGCTGATACACACTAGTACAAGTATAAGTTATGTTGCGCCGGGGATAAGTTATTAATAAGTTACTCATACGTTAGACACACGTTCTATGTTCGTTTAGAATACGCTTTGTATAAGTTCAGAGAGAGGCTTTCTCTGATTTTTTAATTCGATTTCAGCGTATACCAACGTACTGGGTATATTTTTCATACGTCGGCATACGTTGGCTAAAACGTTATAGTGTGACAGGGCCTTTACACAAAGGTGGATGCTTAACTACCAATGATATTGGAGAAACCTTTCATATTACACTATATGATTTAAAAACTGAGCCAGGACATGATATTTCCAACAATGTGGATTTTTTAGCTGAATAGACTCAGACGAGCCTGTGCAGCCTCTTTGTAAGCTTAGAAACTCCAAATGATGCTCGGCCAATAGCTTAACCAGTCCTATACTATTCAACCGACTACCAAAGGCTCTGATCAGACTGTGCGTATAAATTATTAAAGGTGCTAAATAGACTGTGCATATGCACCGTTGAGCTGCATGTTTGTTGTTCACAAGCATCACAATCATGTGTTTGGCAATGATATCCATATGTAGTCGGTATTAAAACTTATAAGTCTATATGGGTCAGATATTTTGACCCTAAAGAAAGTGCGACATACGATCTGACTATTTCTTTTGGTGGTGCAATGACATAGACATCAATAACACATGTGATGGTGGCTATATGATTTGCTTCTGTGTTTTAAAAAATGTGTCACGTTCCAGTCAACTAATGTTCAGCAGTATATTAGAACGTTTTCCTGGTTGGAATCAGTACTAGGCTGAGTCTTGCACAAGGACAAACGCACCACTGTGCCGCTGGATGGATTTGAACACATGACCTCTCAGTCACAAATCAGGCCCACTGCCCATTGTGTTTCCAATTTATTCTTTTACCATTTAAACCATTTACCATAGAAAATCTTAGCGTATTCAGGGACTTCTGGAAGCTTATTCTAAAATAAATGAATAAGTAAATAAATAAAAGCAGTAGTGGGCAAGAAAAAGAATCCACTATTCGTGTGAAGGTAGGATAGAAAAATCCGTCCCTCGGGATCACCTTTTGTCATCTCTCGGCAAGCCTCGTGATGCCAAATGTCGATCCTCGGGGCGGATTTTTCTATTCTACTCTCACGGTCATGACAGATTCTTATATGGTGTTGCTTTAAGGTATTTCTTATGGAATTTATCGAAACGTCATGCAAATTAACCCTTAACATCCATACGCACATGCATTTACATGATCTGAACGCCACTGAGGTGGACTTATAAAAGACGGAAAAAAAACAATAGTGCCAAATGGCCCATGAGCACTAACATGGGGTTTATTTATAATTTATGATAAATGCATATATGAAAAATTGGTCAGATAATGTCTAAAGCTGTTTATGTAGTAGATTGCCAGATTACCATTTCGTTCAAATCACTTTCATGACCATTGGTTTAAGAGAAGGCGTGAGATGGTTGTAGAATTTAACTGATGCAATTAGATGAGAACAAATTTAATTACATACCACGAACCGTCACATGTCTTTTCCAATCTTGAGAGTGAATGGGAAGCCTTTGCACAACGAAGGAAAACTAAAATATCTACAGTACAACCTGTCTTAAGCGGCCACTGAAAACTAAGACCAAAAATTGGTTTTCAAGACTGATTATCGCTTAATGCAGGTCAAAAGCATTGCAAAATGCTCCAAGAGCATTCTGCAATACTTTCGACCTTCATTAAGCTACTATTCGTCTTAAAGACCTTTGTTTTGTCTAGTTTTGAGTGGCCACTTAAGACAGGTTTTACTGTATCGTAAATGTACAAATTAATAAATGAAGAAACTCCTACTTATGTAACAAACAGTGACTCAAGCCTCTAGATAGGAATGTGTAATTAAAAATTCTTATTTATCAACCATAACATATGTTGTGGATACCCAAAAGAACCGTCTCAATGAAGCGGTTCTTTTGAGCACTCAAAATAAATGTTAAAACTGCTGGATAAGAAAACATTTTCAACTTTAAACTCTATTTTTTGTCAAACTCGACCTATGTACAGAAGAAGCTTCTGACACCAACGCTGACACAACAACAACAACTTCCTCGACAACGTCTTCTACTACCACTACAACTACTACTACGACGACAACCACTACTCCTGTGCCAACAACAACTAAGGACCCACTTGCTGCAGAACCTGTCGATGACACTAGTGCAGACCCCATTGTTTGTAGCAACTCCTTCCCTAGGCCTGATGGTGAAGGGTGTATCATCAGTGCGCGGGTCGTGAAAGGTGTGTACAAACAAAGCTAACTTGTTATATTAACCCATATCCTGTTGAATCCAAATTTACCCTTTTTGAAGCCATCTGACCAGGATCCCTGCTGTTTTCCATTCTGTTGAATCCAAATTTTTCCTCTTGAAAACAGTGTTCATCCAGATCAGCTGGCTTCTGACAAAGCTATCTGATCAGAATCCACACTGTTTCCACTCTGATTGAAATTACATGCTTAAAACTGGAATGCTAATGGTTGGTAAACAGGATAAAATTTGAGGGAAGTGTAGTACAGCATGTTAAAGGCTTGGAATAAGGATGTGATTTGGTGTTGCTTTAAGGTATTTCTTAGGGCAGTGAATGAAACGTCATACATATTTACCTTTAATATTCACATTTACAGGCATGTCCAAGATCAGAAAGCTATTGAGATGGAAGGATTAAAAGATGGATAAAAAAGATTGCCAAATGGCCAATGAGCCTTAACATGAGATTTATTTATAATACCTGATAAATGTATATTTGAGAAAATGGTCAGTCCTGCTTGTGATATAACCTAAATCATTAAGCTATTTATGTATGGTTGTACACTAAAAACTGATGCACATAGATTAGAACAAATTAAATCACATGCTATATAAATCGTCACAGGTCTTTTGGAAACCCGAAGACAGGTTTTCTCCTGTTGCAGGCCAAATTGCAATGTATATTATTTTTTCTTAATTAAAAGATTCAATTAATTAAAATAAGATGATTGTTGTTTGTGGTGTCAAATATTTGTTGATGGGAATGTACAATACCATTGACAAAATTGTCCAGGAAATGGTTAAACTTATACTTGAAGCAGGAAAGTGTACACCATTGTATCCTTACATGTATGCCATTAACTGAGAAGTGTATTGTAAGGGCCCCGCCAACGAATTTTGGTTGAGTTCTATTGTTTTCCGCCTGTCCGTCCGTCTGTCTGTCCGTCCATCCGTCCACTGTTGTGATCACTCTAACTTAGTCAAATTTAATCGGATTGTGTCCAATTTTCATATATGGATTGCTTTCATCAAGCTCTCGCTCAACTACGAGTATGGGTTTTGGCCGCTGCCTATCAGTGTGCGTGTTGTGGTCACTCTAGCTTAGACATTTTTTGTCGTTTTTTCTTTCAAACTTCATATGTTCAATGCTTCCATCAAATTCTCGCCCACGTTTGAATATGGGTTTTGTCCAACGAATGATAAACAAGATGGCTGACAAAATAGCCATGGCCTATCAGTTTGCACTTTTGCACTTGTGGACACTCGATCTACCTTCACAGTTTATTACCCGATTGCTTCCAAATTTCATATATGGATTACTTTTATCAAATTCTTGCCCAGGTTTGAATATGGGTTTTGTCCGATCACTAAGATGGCTGCCAAAATGGCCACCACCTGCTGGTTTGCACCTGTGGACACACTAACTTAGTCATTAATCACCCGATTCCTTCCAAATTGCACATACTATTTTCTTCTATCAACTCACACCTAAGTTTAGATATGTTCTTATTTCGATGAACGATAACCAAGATGGCCACCAAAATGACCGCCTATGGTTAATTTATGGTCAGTTTGCACTTGTGGACGCTCTGACTTATCAACCGATTTCTTCCAGATTTTATGCATGCATTACTTTTATCAAACTCTCGCCCAAGTTTGAATAGAAGTTTTGTCCGATTAATGATAACAAGATGGTTGCCAAAATGGCCACTGCCTGTCGGTTTGCACTTGTGGACACTTTAATTTAGTTATTTATCACCTGATTTCTTCAAAATAAGTTTTATATTGTGTACAATATTTGTAGAAGGTCATTTCTGCTGAATTATGTACGTCTCAGAAAAGTAGATGTTTCCATATTCATATAAAGGTACATGTATGTTAGAGAAACAGATTGCATCCCTTATGCAAGGCTGTGGAAATGTTTTTTCAATAGTCCAAATTATCTATTTTATAGAAGGTTCGCCAATGAACATTACCGCCATACTATACTTAAGGAATAAAGAAACGCAACAAAAACTTCAAGTCATTGTAAGCATACAATATGATGCAAATTTTTAGTGCAAATGATATGTATCCATAGGAACAGTATGTGTCCGTCAAATAACAGCAGGTTCAACGTAATTATCGATTACGTAATCATTTTGGTATGCGCGTAACCAGCCTGACCCCCCCCCCCCCCCCCCCCCCCCCGTAGTAAACTGCAGAAACAGGGTCAATGAAAGCAAAGTTTGAATCAACCGTCGGTTTATTGTTTTAAAAAGTCTTGGCATAGATTTTGGATCAAGGAAATGATCAAATGGCGACGTTTTTGTAGGATTCTGAAACGGCTTAACGTCATTAACGTCAACTCTGAAGTCTGCGTAAATCGCGTAATCTTTCGTTTCTGCTTGAGATTTATTCATTAAAAGGACGTTTTGTTCAAAAATTATGACGTGAGATCTTCAGACGTCAAAAAACATCAATTCTGACGTCAAAATTCGATATCCTACGTTTTTTATGGTTTCCATGATGTTTATGTGTTTTTCTAATGATAAAATGGTCCAGTGACAAAGTTTAGGTTACAGTTAACAAGTTTGGTGTTCACCCTCGGCATGTAATCAGATGTTTTCTCTTGCATTATGCCGCGTTTTGTTTGGCTAACGTCAATATAAACACCTTACCAGCGTATGTCTACGGTATCTGAAAAGTCAGTGTTTCCCAAGAAAGCATGTCCTGATGTCTCTAGGTTTATCTTATCCCGTATAGTCACCAGCGACCCAAACCCGACGGCTCTAGGTGACGTTTACCGCTTATTCACTACCATTGTGTATATTGCCATTCAAGTAGCGTGTTTTGACGCAATGTTTGACTGCATTACGAATATGATTGGACGTTTGCTTAGTTTGCACATTGTCAAGTCGACGCCAAATAACCGAACATGGGAAAGACGGGGTTTCTTGGTCTTTATTCTTACGTAAACGTCACATTTTACGTTTTCATATGTTTTCAACTTGTAGCGTGAGATGTAGCGTTAAAATGACGTATTTGTATTTCATCACATGCTATAAATACTCAATAAGAAATTTTTAAAAGAGATTTCACTAAACCGTCATTTAAACACGCAAAAATTATATTTTTGTCTGTTGCGTTTCTTTATTCTTTAAGTATATAATCAATTCTGATCATAAACTGCTTCACCGACCTCTTACAACTAGGACTGTTTTGAACCAATTTTACCACGTTCTCTAGTACTCCAGATTGGTTGAGCGTTTTTGAATTCTTGCGTCTGTCTCAATAGTGAATTTGCTATTACATGGGTGGACGCCCATTTTTTTGTAATTGAAAAAATTGTCTTTTCTTATGAAACCAGAAAAGAGACTAACATGTCTCAAACATTTGGGGTATTAAATTGTCAAAATTTTCATTTCAATCAGTTTCAACATTTGTTTTGGGTGCTTAAACGAACCATCTCTTATGATTACCCAAACCATATTTTGGGGTTGTAGTGTATTGACAAAAGGAAAACAAAATGATATTGCACACTTATCTGGAGACGTGGCAATAGATCAGTTTCTACAGTTTTATTTAATCATTACGAATAAGGATTCATTGATTGGATGAAAATTGCAGATTCTATAAAGCCAGAATCTGATGAAGTGGCTGAGCCTCAATTGAAAGTAACGCAAAATATGAAATAATTACGTTGTCTATAGGTAACATGATTGCAAATAAACAAAAAGGCTGAGCCTTATTGCACAATGTTTTTATGCAGCGTCTAATGTTAAACGGCTATTCTTTAAATACAAGAGGGGTCTCTCACCTGCGAATCAATCGGAAATGCCCCGGCCAATTCCGCGAAATTCCGTGGAATCAGACCACGGATGTAAATCGAGTATCATCTTTGTTAACGCGGGTGATAACGTGACGCAGACATTATATAACGTGACACTGGCGTTATATAACGTGACGCTGATGTCACAGAAACAATGTTAAGACAATAACAAGTGTGATTGCAGCAAAACAAATGCCTTCAATGAAGTTTATGTTTATTCAATAAAATATCGCTATAGCGATATTTCATTGAAAAAACAAAAACTTCATTTATTCTGCTGATGAAACTTTTCAAAATAATCGATTTAAATAGAGCTTAAACCTACATGCTACAGAACTTTTCCAGGCTAACAAAATCGAGCTTTTTGATACGTATGTATTCTCGAATTGTTGCTGACTTTGTTTGATTTGATTCTTTACGTCGCATCAACAATCTTTCCGGACTAGTGATTTCTCACAAGGTTTTTTATGTTTTGCATATATAAGCTTAAGTAAAACATGTGACCTACAGGACGGGCTACTTTTGGCACCAGGGCATAATTTGATTGAACTTGTCTGATAATGGGAAATTAACCCTTTGTTTACTGGAAACCCCTAAACGGGTAGTTTGGCAAACAGCGAAGACCCAGATGAAATGCAGCATAATGATGTTTTCTATGATAAATGCAATATTCAAAGATTGAAGTACATAATTATCTAAGAAATGAATTCAATTTTTTAAATGTATATGGAATCATGAATACTTCGGGTCTCTTGCAAAGTAAGTGAATGGTTTCACATTAACTTTGCAAGAAGGGCTTCACGTCAACTTTGCAAGAGACACGAAGTATTCATGATTCCATGAACTGACCAAAAATTGAATTTATCGCTTATATTTACATTTATTATATCTAAAATATAAAAAGAATATTTTTTATTTAGGAAACAACCTGCAGCGTAACTGAAATGCTAAATACTCTTAACAGGCAAACACTGGAAAACAGAAGAATCAAAAGTTCTCTCATCCTTCTGTTTAAAACCAAATGCCAACTTGTTGCCATAGATCATTTTTGTCTCACTGAAACTAGAAACCTAAATTTCTTTGTATCATATTCCAGGACTAAGTACCACATGAACTCATTTTCCCTAATCAAACACTGGAACAGTCTCCCGTACAGCCCCAAGGCCAGCCCCAGCCTAAGTGAATTCACTACTGGGCTGGCAACTGTCAAGTCAGTTTACGTTTTTAACTGTAGAAAATGTAGGGTTGTTAACTTCATCATCATCTATGATCATCCATGCCTTAACAAACACCCATTTTCATCATTTTCTAGCTTTTCCCCGACAGCGCCTCCTAGTAATAATCAGTAATTGATTGTTGTGTACGAAGTTGATGTAGAAATAGAATTAATTAAACAACTGAAGAAAGGACTACCCAAGCATAATTCCTGTGAAGTTTAGTGACGATTCACCTAGTAACTTAGGTGGAGATGTTGCTTAAAGCAAATTGTTGCCGGACAAGGGATAACAAACGAGCGATAGACTTTGGACATCATAGGTTTACAATAGCTCGCGATCAGCTTGAACCTTTAGCTCCAGTGAGCGAAAAAGGGGGAGAATCCATTACTTGGTGTGTAGTTCTCGGTCCAAGTAATTGGTGGACCTGTCATTTACCACAGTTTTCAATATTTATGACAAATGAATCAAGCTCTTGTAAAAGTCACATTGTGACCGATTCTGCCATTGTATTTTTATGTTCTGAGGCGAATATGTTTTAGGGTTTTATTTTATATAGGTCTTTAAGGAAAACTGTCTACGCCCCTGGTGGTAATGTGTTTAAGTGGAACAAATTTGTTGCAGTTTTTTTTTCTTTTGATGCTTTAGCTCCTAGTGATATCAACTGTGATGTTCTACTACAAGGTGGAGTATGGTACAGCCCACACAGTAACTGTAAGAAATATTGTCAGTGTGGCAGTAACTTAGCCAATCCAAATGTGATGGATTGTCCAGATGGAACATCCTGGAACAATGTTGTGAAGACATGTGCACCATAGGCAAAGAATAAATATTGCTAAGGTTGGTTTACATTCTATTAATGTTTCAGTCACATAAATGGCCCTTGAAAGTTCCCGGCCCGGGCAGGACTTTAGTTAAGAGTGCGTAACAGAAAAATAACTTTCTTATTTTTCAACCAAAACATATGTTGTGGGTACTCAAAAGAACAGTCTCAATGAGACGGTTCTTTTAAGCACCCAAAAAATATACTAAAAGTTATGGGTCAGAAAATATTTACAATTTTACGCAGAAAATTTTTGCTTATCTAAACCTATTGTAGCAAAATCATGTTCTGAGAAAACCATGTGGCACCCAAAAGTTTGGGCAATCGTGCAGTGTCATCATTATCAAACCCATTATCAAATGGGGACGCCTTATAAAATGAGAGTGTACCCAGTTTGGAATGCTAACTGATTGGGCACGCCTCACAACAGAAACGTGTAATTGTCCATAATCATAGAATGATTTTATACTTGATTGAGCATGGCCCGCAAGAGAAAATGATGTTATTATCATCAACCATGTTGATTTTTGCTCGATGATAAGGAATGCATCCAATGGAAACATGTAATCATTCATATTACACAATGTACCTGAAGGAGCAAGCTTTACTACAGAAACATTAAATCACCAACAACATAATAAATGGTAAATGAAGTCTCAGTGCAGAAACAAAATTGCTGTTCAGAGGGGGGACAGGCAGTCCGGACCACCTTGAAAAAAACCCACAAAATATAGGGTTTCTTAGCAATGTTGGTATGGATCCCCTGGAAAATCGCAAAGCTACCATCCCAGTATTCAATGTTGGGCTATCATCGCCACGCCAGCGAAACGGTATTTAAATGGCTTTACCCTGGCCTACCCATAATGGCCCGCTCTTGGTGGTATCTCTCCCAAAAAAAACGTTGTCAGAGTTGGACCGCTCTGACAAAACTTCCTGGATCGGCGCATAGTCTACCACCATAGTTTTGTTTTCCAACTGCCTGAGAAAAAATTCAGCAGAAACTTTAAACCATCAACAATCACATACTATGCTTTATAATTGATAGAGCAAACATACACGTAACCATCCATATTTTTTTTCCTAAATGATGGAGCAATGGTCAACCCAGAATCATATGGCTATCCACACCAACAGTTTCGCATCTGAAGTTATGATGCATGCATTTAGCAATTCAGCATCAGAGTTTCGCTTCTTGGCTTATTGAGCAAGTGTTACACCGCAGACCAATTAAAAACAGAACGATGTAACCTGTGTTCTGAAACAATGGTTTATGAGTTGCATGCTCTTCAAGGAACGGAAGATGAAATAGATTGATTATCAAGAAACTTTATTCACAAAATTCACATCAGAAAACTTCAATCGTAAAAAATATAAAATGGTCGGTGAAAATGGCAGCCCACATAGGCCTACCCAGTGCACATAGACATTTTATCTATACTGAAGGACTTTAGAAACGCACCAATTATATTTTAACTGTCTCTTCCACATGGTTGATTTGAGGATGGGGTTTTTATCGCTTTTTATCCGCTTACACAATGGACCATGATTTTCCATAGTTTCGATTTGCTCATGCAGTTCATTCTGACGTAACACTGACGTCAGTGTTTTCTCAACTGTGAGAGTTCAATTTAAAAGCAAACACTTTGAGCTGATAGCCAGCTGTCTAAACCAATGGAAAACAAAAAAAGTGTCGGAAATGATCGTTTAATTTCACTCCCAGTCGCACGGTTATTTGCTAACGACAATCCTAATTTTTCAAAGAGAAATAAGAAGCAGGTGAAATTTGCACATGTCAGGATACGTTTGTCTTCTAAGCAAGGGGTTGCGGAGTATCTTGTGGCACTAAATAAATTATTATTCCTGTTCCTATTACGTCAAAAAAAGTAATGAAGTCACCTAGACGAAATGACCTTTACCAGGCCTTAAACTTCAAAATTTGATTTTGTCTTTCCTTGTGCTTTCGAGAACAAAAATCGGTTCGAAAACTCCTTTGCGCTCATTATAGAGGGAATTGATACTCAGTGACTTTTTTAATTTGGGATGTCTCAGAATAATCGCGACGACACGGCAACCATAAGCCACAGTGTTTCGATTTTCTTATTGAATGTAAACTAAATGAAGGGACTTGTCAATTTCATGTTTTCACATTATTAACAAAATTACAAATTGACAATAAATTAGCATTTTAGCAGATGGTGCGTTTCTTAAGTCCTTCAGTATAGTTCGATGTTCAGTTTTAAAGATGACTTACAAGACTTTTTAAATACACCGATATTTTAAACTCCTGCTTACCTCGGACCCAGTACCCGAGTGCTAACGCAAGAGGTGCTTCTGTATAGAAGGTAAATACATCCGAGGAGGAACGAATGAACTGAAATTACTGAAATGAGAGCAACAGTCGAAAATCAGTTGAGAAAAAAACATAATTCTTTTTAAAATTTTGCACACTTTAAACAAAAGAAGCCTTGCAAACAGTGAAGACCAAGAGTAGTTCGTTCAGAATGAGTAGTCTTGAACAGGGTCTTCTATGTGTGCTATTTCATAAACATTTTAGGTGAAACCATACCATATTTTTTATGTTTTAGAGGGGCAGTATTATATAATGGAATAAGGGTTACCCAAGTTTTAGAAGAAATACCCTTAATGAAACGCATTCGGATTTTTTTTAAAAAAAGTAAACGCCTTGTATGTTTTGGAGGAAATGCCTTCTTCATATTCTTTTTTTTCAAAATAAATGTCTAAGAATCTAATAAATTTTTTTGCCTTAATTTTTTTTTTTTTCATTTCAGAATACATATAACTCGAGAGCCAAATGACTACAGAAGACGATACATGTGTGGTATATTCCAGCATTTTCAGGACAAAAAATTAGTGCTATTTCTTGTAAATCTTCTGCTGGCAGATGATCCTCAAGAAATATCGAGCCTTGTTAAGTCTTATTTTGTATGGTTAGGAACTGTAGAACCATGATCAATTCTACTGAAGAAAACCAAGTTTTTGAATTAATGAAAAAAAAGTTGTTTTTTTAAGTCGAGCCAATGACTGTGAATTTCTTAGTGAAGTGGATCCATGCTGCAGACATTTCACTAAACAACCATTTGCTTTGATTGACTTTAAAAAGCACATAGATGCTTCCGTAGGTTTAGTAAGTGAGCGCTTGCTCCCTTTGGAATATACACTACTAAAAATATTTAAATGAACACTACACGTTTTGCCATTGAACACAATACAAATGCACTCATAGTCCGACTCATAGCTAGAGTTGGATTAATAAGGTAAAAACATGCTTGTCCTATGATCAATTTGGTTTCCCATCATGGATGATGTTTGTTTATAAAAATGAAGTAATCCCTTTCCAGAAATCTCCATGGAACGCTTTATGTAAAAATGGAATTTTGTTAAAAATACCCCTTTTTCAAAACCAAATTTTAACACGATAGTTTCAGTCCAACACTACAACAGCCTCATTTCTGTATATTCAATAGCCTTTTAATGTGTAGAAATCATTAGGTTACGCTATTAACAAATTTCCAAGATTCTACAGAGTTCCAGAAAAAATAGTCATTTTCAAGAAAATCAAAAATTACAAAATTTGAGCCATGAATTTGAGCAGCGATTGTTTGTCAAAAACTTTTTTGATCCAATACTTTGACTATCTTTGAAAAGAATTTTCAGGTGTTCCTTTAAATATCTTGAGCAGTGTAGTACAAGTATTCTATTTCTTTATTTTCGCATTGTTTTCTTTATTGTTCTTTCTATTGTTATTGTTTTATTACTTTCTTGTATTTACGATATATTTATGCATTTTCTATTAAAAACAAAGCTTGTATAACCAGTCAATTTTAAACACTGTTAACTCAAATCTTAAGTGAGTGTGTGGTGGCATGTTTGAGGCAAATTCATCAGATGCCATAATACAATAGACAATTCTCCCAAGCCAGGTACAAATGAGCCGTGGCATGGGATTTCCAACTATGTGGTATGTGCGACCAGCAAAGCCTCAGATCAGCCTGCGCATATGCGCAGTCTGATCAGAGACTTTGCTGGTTGCTTGAATATTCTATAATTGTTAAACTACTGACTGAGAATCATTTGGAGTTTCTAAGCTTAAAAGGAGGCTGCACAGGCTCGTCTGAGTCTACACTTGTCAAAATTCCACATTGTTGGAAATCACGTGTCACGGCTCAAATAGATTTTTGTTTACTATTGTCTATACGTCACCTGCATTATCTCGTTTACCTGTTAAGTTAATCACTTAGATCAGTATTTGACCAAGAGGCCTACATGGAGCTGGATCGTTCACCCGGGCCCAATCTCATGAGGAGATATGTTTATCACAAAATATAAATCCCATTTTTCCAACATCTAAGTCCATCTTAGGTACCACCCAAATCAAAACTAAAGCCTGATGATTATGTAGTACAATTAAATGTCGAATGGCGAAGTTCAGTTGAATAATTGTAACACTCCCAATCGGTTCTTCATAAAGACTGAAGTCGTAGTATATTTTTTAACATTTAATTTCGTAGTTTTTATGTGCGACAATTCTACCCAAAGTCTAAGCCAAAGTCTCCTATCACTGAGAAAACAGTACTTATATACCAGAATATTAATTGATTGCTAAAGCAGATACCGTGCTGTAAAAGTATTAAATCTGATCAGGTGATTGAAGTTCTCAGCTTCAAAGATAATATATGACTTTTCATCCTATTTACAATAACATAGAACAGTTGTACAAATATAATCAAAATCATATTAGAATCTAATCGTAAAGTCAAAATGCATTAAACATTCTTGTTAGCATCACGAAGTAACGGTACACCATCTGATTAAATAAGGATACATTATAATGTGAATTTGATTGTCTTTGCAGAATGATGATGGCTTTTGAACTTTACATTTCAGAAGAATCTTAAAGTAAATATGCACATGTCCAGGGAACATAATGATCTGATTTTATCATTATGGCCATTGGACAGAGATGGATATTCGTGATACTAGACATGTAAAGAATCTTGAAGTTAATTACAATTGCAGATCTGCCCAGCGGCAGAATAATAGAGAACAAGAATTCATTGGAAAAAATAAAGATAAAATAATCATTCAGACATGATTGTTTTACATAATACTTTTTCTGCACAATTTTACTTATCTGCACAATTCCGATGTCGAAACTTTTAACCCATCCCAAATTGTCAGGGATGTGTATATGGTCAAACAATTTGCTTTCATTTTGTTCTGCACTTCTTTTGCTTTAATGTGATATGCAACTTATCAATAACAGTAAAAAATATGTTTTGACCCCACCCAAGGGGATCAATGGTGTGCATAAAGTCAAACAATTTGCTTTCACTTTGTTCTACACTTCTTTCTCAATTTTATAAATAACATGATCACTTACAGGAAAAAAATATATGGTTTGGTCGGTAATGGTGAGTAAAACTTAAAGGACTGAATATTTGCTTGCTTCATTCACATTAATTTGGTATGCAACATGAATTCTTTCAGAAAAGAAAGAACGAGGGTTAGTCAAAAATAGCTGAGCCCTACCTCACAACATTTTAGTTTGGTATTGTTGACAACAGATATGATTAAATTCTATAAGCATAACATGTCATAGATATTTTAACTTTAAAGAATTACCCCAGTGAAGCTACTATTATGGTTGCTAGGCAACTGAAGATCGTCAGTCAGATCAATGCGTTCACGATCTCAGCCACCAGGAATATACAGTTTGTCTTTAAAAAGCTTGCGTGCTTGATAGTTTTTGTGGAAGACATATTTTACATTTATTTGAATAACATATATGATATTGTCTTTTCATTCCACTTAGTTCGTAAAATGTTTAGGTGAACATTTATAATATGCGTTGCCTAGCAACAAGCAAGAGGACCTGAAGCGCTCACCTGATCTCCTTAATAATGTTAAAATAGGTCAAGGTCTACTTAGGCTTATCATTTAAACGTATTTTGTTTTACCATATATGGGGGTTGCAGCCATTTTGGTCAAATGACCTAAAACAATCTAAAGAATACTCCATATGAAATTTGAAGTTAAACAGCCAAGTTAGTTCTGAGAAAAGATATTTAGATACTTATGTGGCAGTTCAAATGAGTGGCCTTTGATGAAAGTTCATGTCAGCTTGATATTTGGTACTTATAAAAAACCATTGTCTCATTATGTTAAACATTTCTCTCAAGCATTATGATTTTAAGAAAAATGAACATTTCAAGATTTTTCCCATATAAATGCATTAGGAATCAAATTTGACTGCCGTAAATTAAATCAGGTCAACCCAGAATAATCATTTGTGCAAACTTGGTAGAACCCACATCCCCAATGCTAAATACCAAGTCCCAAGGTCATAAGCCTTCTGGTTCTAGAGAAAAAATTAAAGGGTTTTTATCATATATGTGTGTGGTGGCCAGCTTGGTCATGTGACCAAAACAATTTGCATCAATTTTTGCTAACCTATCAAAAGGAGTCTCCATATGAAATTTGAGTTCAATTGGCCATGTGGTTTCTGAGAAAAGTATGTTTTAATATATTGATGGAAGTCCAAAATGAGCGACCTTGGCTGAAATGTCAAAGGTAAGTCTTGACCTTTGGAACTTATTTATAGCCACTGTTTCATTAGGTTTTAACATATCAAGTAAGAATAATGCCTTAGGCTTCAACAGTATTCAAAAAATCAACTTTCCAAAAAATTCCCATTGAATTGCATTAGGATACAAATTTGACCTTGATATTAAGTAGGTCAAGGCCAAGCTAGGATCATCATTCGAACAAACTTGGTAGGCCTTACATCCCTTATGCTACATACCAAGTCCAAAGGGCATTGGCCTTCTGGTTCTGGAGAAGATTTTTTGCAGGGTTTTTACCATATATGGGCGTGGCGGCCATCTTGGTCATGTGACCACGACTATTTGAATGAACTTCCGTTCCTGCATCCTATGGAGTCTACATATGAAATTTGAGTTCAATTGGCCTAGTAGTTTCATGGAAAACTATGTTTTAATATATGGGTAAGACTCCAATATGAGCGACCTTGGCTGAAAGGTCAAAGGTCAACCCTGACCTTTGGTACTTTCCTATAGCCATTGTCTCATTATGTCAAACATATTGGGTAAGAATAATGACCTTGGTTTAACATTTTTCAAAATATAAACTTTTCAAGAAATTTCCCATTTAAATGCATTAGGATGCAAATTTGACCTTGACGTTAAGTAGGTCAAGGTCAACCGAGGATCATCAATCTGAACAAACTTGGTAGGCCCCACATCCCCAATGCTACATACCAAGTCACAAGGTCATCAGCCTTTTGGTTCTGGAGAAGATTTTAAGGGGTTTTTACCATATATGGGCGTGGCGGCCATGTTGGTCATGTGACCAAGACCATTTGACTTAACTTTCGTTCCCACAGCCTAAGGAGTCTACATATGAAATATGAGTTCAATTGGCCTGGTAGTTTCAGAGGAGAGGATGTTTGAAAATGTTGACAGACGACGGACGTCCAAGTCACTGGTATACTTCTAAAAACGCCAAAATTCCACAAATTTTCAAAAACACATGAATTGTGTTGCCATGTAAACAAAATTGTGCATTTAAATCAAGGAACTTAATACATATAAGGGTTGGTTTGTGTATGCAGAACTGTTAAAGCATTATTAAGCTAATATTTTATGTTTTCTATTAAACTTGTGTAAATAGGAATGTAGGTGGGGTAAATTATAGGACCACAGGCATGTTAAAATTTGATTTATTCTGAAATAAAACTACCACAGCATCTAAAATTAAGAGTCAGCTGGTTTCTGTTTGGTGACGCTGAATAGGTACATGTTAAAGATATCAGACAGCAGTAAATAAATCCTTGCTTTAACATTACTGTTTCCATAGCAACCCTTAGATTTAGATGTATCAAAGCGTGAACGCACCCCTTTGACAGGTCATATTATGTTGCCTAGCAACCATTACAAAAAGCCTACCAACTGAAATAAATTAGGTGATTGAATAGATGACATATAACTACAATCAAATATCATCTAAATATATGTCCATTTTACTTGATTCAAATGTCATCAGGTAGGGCTCATTTATTTTTGACTGACCCTCGTATATTTGATATTTTGATCCACCCAAGGGGTCAATTGTATATTATGTGCGGGCAACATATTTGCTAGCGTGCTGTTGTATGCTTCGTTCCTTTTAATTTGTTATGCAACATCACCATATTCTAAAAAAGCTGATTTTTGGCATTGTCGCAACTGGTGAACCCTCTAGCTGAACTCGAGAAATCAAACCCTGACCATCAAACTAAAATCCCATTTTATACATTTCATATTGTTCCCCTGTTTGCAAGCACAATTTCAGCTGAAAATATTTGTCCACTTGGTGCAGATTTAACTAGTTGACCTTTGACCCTGCCTAAGAGGTCAGTGGATGGATAAAATATTTGACACTACTGTATTTGTCCACAGGTATTGGGCAATCATGACTCATAGTGAGAAGTTGTTAGATAGAGTAGCTTTTGGGAATGTGAAGTTCCTTACACAAAAAGCCAAAATAGCTTTAGCACTGTAATCATACTATATAAAACATGAGACTCCTGGAAAGTGGACAATTTCGGAACAAGGGTCAAAGTTTATAATAGGGCATTTAAGTAGCATGTAGTGGAGTTAATTTGCTCTTGGATTTTTATGCAATTAAAGATGTACTAGTGTTGATAAAATTCATTTTTGTGGATATACTTGAAAAGTAACAAGATAAGAACATTCTGGTGAAATTTTGAGAAAATTCGTTTAGAAATATAAAAAGTTATTGGTTAGAAGAAAAATTGAAGTTTCAATATCATAACAGTGAGCAAGAAGCCATTTTATACCTGTACACCTGTTTACCTGTAAAAAAGGATTAAGATTACTCACCCAAAGGAGCTTTAATTCATTCTTAAATGCAAACTGGTTTTGATTTTGACCTGAGTCAGCAATGAGTTCACAAAAGGAACAAAAGAAACAAAAGGCTAGTGCACTGGCCAGTAAACACAATACTGAAGGGGTTTTCTCAAAAGAGAAAGAAAAACTGTCTAAGGGAGAAAAGGAGCCTGCTGGTAAAATGCAAAAAGGGACATTTTCTGAAGTTTCTGAAGCCAGCATGGAGGAACTCTCCTTCATCCATCAACAGTTAACTAACCTCCAAGAAGAGATGAAAGAAACAAAGGATGGAATAAAAAACCTTATGACTAAGGATGATATACAATCTTTCATTTCTAAGATAGTAAAGAGTGTAATACAGGATATGGAAACTAAACTGATCTTACTAGTTGAAAAGCAAGTAGAAGAACAATTAAAAGAGAAGACAGCAGAACTTAATAATAGACTAGATTACATGGTGTATGAAAACAGTGAAATCAAAGATAAATTGGATAAGATGGAAAAAGAATTACAAAAATAAAGAGAAAACACCCAATATGCGATAGAAAAAAGCAATTACAATGAACAGTATTCGCGAAAAAATAATACAACGATTTTGGGAGTAAAAAATATGGCCGACGAGACAGAGGATAAATTAAAAGAAGTAGTCATCAACATGGTCAAAGAGAAGGCAAATGTAAACCTGGACCCAGCAGATATAGTGGCTATACATAGAATTCCATCGAAACATGAACCTAAACCTGTTTTGATCAAACTCAGAAACACCACTGTGAAGACACGCTTGATGAGACAAAGAAGGGTAATGAAACAACAGGGAAATAAACTTGTAGATGATGTGACCAGAAGAAATACTGAGCTAATTAACAGACACCTTAGCCATGAAAAAATAGAGTCAGCTTGGTTTTTCAATGGTGTAATCTATGGGAAAACGAGTGATGGCAGAAAGCATAAATTTGACTTGTTTTCGAACATAAATGAAGTTCTAAAAGCAAAAAAATAACTTGATAATGTTTAGTACAGACAGAATTATCACTCCAATGAAGACTACAGAAAATAACAAGTAATTAAAAGACAGTTTGTCTTAACAAATGTGTGATAGTGCTGGAATGAAAGGAAATAATAGGAGATTGTTGTTGTTTTTTGTTCTATATCTGTTTATATCTCATTGGAAAATGAAATAAGGAAGGTAAGATTTTCTCATAACTCTCAAGATTTACATTCATTAAATGGATCTTACAGCATTATAAGGGAGTTTCTCATCAGATAAAAAAAATGTTGCGAACTATGACCAAGCAGTCCAGACCCTGATCAGGCTCTCAAGTAGGAGTAATCAGGTTAGGGTCTGTACTTCACTGGCAAGTAGAGCCCCAATGAGTTAATCAGAGATGTTCACATTAAACTGTTCTTGCCATAATCTTATTAATGCCAACCATGGCCAAACAGCCCAGATCCCGATCAGGCTCCCCCAATAGGAGTGGCCTGGTCTGGATTTGTATTTCAATGGCAAAAACCTGAGCCCTTGAGTCTAGGCCCAGATCAGGCTCCTAGATCAGGAGTAGCCTGGTCTGGACCTGTATTTCACCGAAGCTCTTATGAGTTAATCAGAGATGTTCACATTAAACTGTTCTTGCCATAATCATAATTTATTGTTGCCAACCATGGCCAAACAGCCAAGACCCAGATCAGGCTCCCTCCCCCAAAAGGAGTGGCCTATTCGGGATTCGTATCTCACTGGTAATAACGTGAGCCCTTGAGTCTAGGCCCAGATCAGGCTCCCCCATCAGGAGTAGCCTGGACTGGACCTGTATTTCACCGAAGCTCTTATGAGTTAATCAGAGATGTTCACATAAAACTGTTCTTGCCATAATTATAATTTATTATTGCCAACCGTGGCCAAACAGTCCAGGCCCGGAACAGGCTCCCCTATTGGGTGTAGCCTGGTCGGGATTAGTATTTCACTGGCATTAAATAGAACCATTTTGAGTAGATAAGAGACGTTCACTTAAGATTATTCTTGCCAAAATCATAATTTATTGTGCCAAATTTGACCAGACAGTACAGGCCCAGATCAGGCCCCCCCCTATTAAAGAGTAGCCTGGTCCGGATCTGTATTTCACAGGCATTAACTAGATCCCTTATGAATGAATCAGACATGTTCAGCTAAAACTTTTCGGGCCATAATCATAATTTATTGTTGCTAACCATGACCCAACAGTCCAGGCCCAGATCAGGCTCCCCAATTAGGGGTAGCCGGTCGGGATTTGTACTTCTATGGTATTAACTAAAGCCCTAATGAGAAAATCAGAGACGTTCACTTTATTTTATTATTGCCATAATTATAATTTAATGTAGCCAACCATGACCAGACAGTACAGACCCAGATCAGGCTCCCCCGTTTGGAGTAGCCTGGTCCTGACCTGTATTTCACTGGCTTTAACTAGAGCGCTGATGAGTAAATCAGAGATGTTTACTTTAATTTGTTCTTGCCATAATTATAATTTGATGTTGCCAACCTTGACCAGACAGTACAGACCCAGAGCAGGCTCCCCCATTTGGAATAGCCTGGTCCTGACCTGTATTTCACTGGCTTTAACTAGAGCCCCGATGAGTAAATCAGAGATGTTTACTTTAATTTGTTCTTGCCATAATTATAATTTAATGTAGCCAACCATCACCAGACAGTACAGACCCAGATCAGGCTCCCCCATTAGGAGTAGCCGGTCTGGATTTGTACTTCTATGGTATTAGCCAGAGCCCTAATGAGAAAATCAGTAAATCAGAGATGTTCACATAAAATTATTCTTGCCATAATTAAATTTGATCTTTGCCAAGCATGACCAGACAGTACAGGCCCTGATCAGGCTATCCCATTAGGAGAGGCCTGGTCCTGACCTATATTTCACTGGCTTTAACTAGAGCCCTTAAGAGTTAATCAGAGATCTTTACTTTAATTTGTTCTTGCCATAATCATAATTTAATATAGCTAACCTTGACCAGACAGTACAGACCCAGATCAGGCTCCCCCATTAGGAGTAGCCGGTCTGGATTTGTACTTCTATGGTATTAACTAGAGCCCAAATGAGAAAATTAGTAAATCAGAGATGTTTACTTTAATTTGTTCTTGCCATAACTAAAATTCAATGGAGCCAACCATGACCAGACAGAACAGACCCAGATCAGGCTCCCCCATTAGGAGTAGCCGGTCTGGATTTGTACTTCTATGGTTTTAACTAGAGCCCTAATGAGAAAATCAGTAAATTAGAGATTATTACTTTAATTCGTTATTGCCATAACTATGATTTAATGGAGCCAACCATGACCAGACAGTATGGACTCAGATCAGGCTCCCCCATTAGGAGTAGCCGGTCTGGATTTGTACTTCTATGGTATTAACTAGAGCCCTAATGAGAAAATCAGTAAATGATTAATCAGAGATGTTTACTTTTATTTGTTCTTGCCATAATCATAATTTTATGTAACCAACCATGACCAGACAGTACAGACCCAGATCAGGCTCCCCCATTAGGAGTAGCTGGTCTGGATTTGTACTTCTATGGTATGAACTAGAGCCCTAATGAGAAAATTAGAGATGTTCACTTTATTTGTTCTTGCCATAACTATAATTTAATGTAGCCAACAATGACCAGACAGTACAGATCCAGATCAGGCTCCCCCATTAGGAGTAGCCTGGTCCTGACCTGTATTTCACTGGCTTTAGAACCCTTATGAGTAAATCAGGGATGTTGACTTTAATTTGTTCTTGCCGTAAATATTATTTAATGTAGCCAACCATGACCAGACAGTACAGACCCAGATCAGGCTCCCCTATTTGGAGTAGCCTGGTCCTGACCTGTAGTTCACTGGCTTTAGAACCCTTATGAGTAAGTCAGAGATGTTTACTTTAATTTGTTCTTGCCATAATTATTATTTAATGTAGCCAACCATGACCAGACAGTACAGATCAGATCAGGCTCCCCCATTAGGAGTAGCCTGGTCCTGACCTGTATTTCACTGGCTTTAACTAGAGCCCTTATGAGTAAATCAGAGAGGTTTACTTTAATTTGTTCTTGCCTTAATTATAATTTAATGTAGCCAACCATGAACAGACAGTACAGACCCAGATCAGGCTCCCCCATTAGGAGTAGCCGGTCTGGGAAACTTCTATGGTATTAACTAGAGCCCTAATGAGAAAATCAGTAAATCAGAGATGTTTACTTTAATTTGTTTCTTGCCATAATTATAATTTAATGTAGCCAACCATGAACAGACAGTACAGACCCAGATCAGGCTCCCCCGTTTGGAGTAGCCTGGTCCTGACCTGTATTTCACTGGCTTTACTAGAGCCCTAATGAGTAAATCAGAGATGTAAACTTTAATTTGTTCTTGCCATAATTATAATTTAATGTAGCCAACCATGAGTCCTTTTGAGTTAATCAGAATAAATATAATTTAGTATTGTAAACCATGAACAAACAGTCCAGGCCCAGATCAGGCTCCCCCATCAGGAGTAGCCTGGTCAGGACTTGTACTTAATGAGTCCTTATGAGTAAATCAGAGATGTTCACTTTAAATGGTCCTTGCCTTAATCATAAATTATTGTTGCCAGCCATGACCAAACAGTCCAAGCCCAGATCAGGCTCCCCCATAAGGAGTAGCCTGGTCCAGATCTGTATTTCACTGGCATTAACTTGCCATTAACTAGATACCTTATGAGTATATCAGAGATGTTCACTTTAGATTATTCTTTCGAAAATTATAATTTATTGTTGCCAAATATGACAAGACAGTACAGGCTCAGATCAGGCCCCCCTATTAAAGAGTAGCCTGGTCTGGATCTGTATTTCACTGGCATTATCTTAATCCCTTATAAATGAATCGGAGATGTTCATCTCAAATTTTTCTGGACATAATCATAATTTATTGTTGCCAACCATAACTAAACAGTCCAGGCCCAGATCAGGCTCCCCCATTTGGAGTAGCCGGTCTGGATTTGTACTTCTACGGTATTAGCTAGAGCCCTAATGAAAAAATCAGAGATGTTGACTTTAATTTGTTCTTGCCACAATTATAATTTAATGTAGCCAACCATGATCAGACAGTACAGACCCAGATCAGGCTCTCCCATTTGGAGTAGCCGGTCGGGATTTGTACGTCTATGGTATGAACTTGAACCCAAATGAGAAAATCAGAGATGTTCACTTTAATCTGTTCTTGCCATAATTATAATTCATTGTTGCCAACCACGACCAGACAGTACAGGCCCAGATCAGGCTCCCCCATTTGGAGTAGACTGGTCCTGACCTGTATTTCACTGGCTTTAACTAGAGCCCTTATGAGTAAATCAGAGATGTACACATTAAATTAATCTTGCCATAATTATAATTTATTGTTGCCGACCATGACCAGACAGTACAGGCCCTGATCAGGCTACCCCATTAGGAGTAGCCTGGTCCTGACCTGTATTTCACTGGCTTTAACTAGAGCCCTTATGAGTAAATCAGAGATGTTCACACTAAATTATTCTTGCCATAATCATTATTAGGAGATGTTCACTTGAAACTATTCTTGCCATAATCATAATTTATTGGTGCCAACCATGACCAGACAGTACAGGCCCAGAACAGGCTCCCCTATTATGAGTAGCCTGATCCGGATCTGTATTCACTGGCAGTAATTCAGAGTCTTTTTGAGTCCTTATGAGTAAATCTGAGATGTTTACTTTAAACTGTTATTGCCTAAATTATAATTTATTGTTGCCAACCATGAGTCCTTATGAGTTAATCAGAGATGATAACCAAAAACTGTTCTTGCCATTATTATAATTTATTGTTGCCAGCCATCGCCGAACAGTCCAGGCCCAGATCAGGCTCCCCCATTAGGAGTAGCTTGGTCTGGATTTGTACTTAACAGGCATTAACTAGAGCCCTTATGATGTTCACTTTAAAGTGTTCTTGCCATAATTATAATTTGTTTATGCCAACCTGACCAAACAGCATTTACTGGAGCCCCTGTGAGGAAATCAGAGAAGTTTTTGATTTTTAAATTGTTCTTGCCATATATAATTTATGGGCACCAACTAGAGTAAATCAGGGATGTTTACCTTAAATTGTTCATGTCATAATTTTAACTTAGACGGTCAAAAGCTCATCAGAGCTTATGTTTCTCTGTTTTACTGTCATGCCGTCTTAAAATAAATTTTCTTATCTTATCTTATCTAACTTGTTCTTGCAAACTATGGCCTAACAGTGCAGGCCCAGATCAGGCTCTCTCCATTAGGAGTAGTCTGATCAGGCTCCAATAATGTCATGCTGCTACATGTAAAAGATGACTATAACAAACATCTTCTGGCAATTTAGGCTAATATTTTGTTCAGAGATTTTTAATCCATAAATTGTTGTTTCCAACCTTTCAACAAAAGGTGCAGGCCCAGACCAAGCAATTCATACAAGGAGTAGCTTGATTAGGAGCTGTGCTTTTGGTAATTACTATCCCAGACCCAGACAAGCAGTAGATATTGGTAATAAGCAAAACAATGCACTCTCCTCACATAGTGGCATAAATCCATAAAATATACATTTAACCCATCAGAAGACACTCTGCACCCAGAATGGTCATAATGTCCCTTCTGAGTACAAGAGCTTGCTTCTTGACTATTTGCAAAATATACATAAAATAGAAGTTTAGACTCCTGAGATCCCCCCTTGTGTTTCGTTTCGACAAGATGGGATCTAGGGGGCATTAGAGAAGCAAATATTTCATTGAAAACCGGTGCTGGTTTACCTCTTGTTTGCAAAAATAGCTTGCACCTGTTGATGATACAAAGATATACTGAAAAGCAAAAGAAGCGCTTCATGCAAAATTTTCTATAAATTACTCAGAAGGTAAACTCATGTAGCTCGTGTATGTGAACCATATTTATAACCAGACTAAATTCTATTGCAGCGTTGCTTTTGCCCGTCAGTATATATGTCTAGATTTAGTGAAAGCTCTATTGTATTGTTTGATTGCATTGGTTTGCTTAGAAGTAAACTTATCTTGGGTAAAAAGATTTAGATACATCTAACAAGAAGTACCATAACTGCTGGAATTTCAAATTTTAATCTTCTTAACTAAATATTTACAGTACAGATTAATTGTAGCATCATGGACTACTGTACATATTATATCAAAGAACCATAGTGTATATAGGGTTCATAACAGTCATTGTGACCAATAAACCATATCCAACACTATAAAGCTCTGCACAAGTAATTTTATACAGAAGTATATACCCGGACTTAAACACAGTGTGGATCCAGATCAGCTGGCTTCAGACGAAAACAGTAGATCAGGATCCTCATTGTCTTTCAACAACACAATAAACTCGATCTTTCTTAATAAAGGACGATAACAACAGCAGATTGGCAATTATAAGAGCATGTGAGATTTGAGAGATGAATATGGTAAATTAAAAATGAATTTACTTTATATAAAAGGAATAATTGTGTAAAATCCAAGAATATGTAGTTGTAGACTTTTAATGTGTCTACGCATTTTTTTGTTTCATTTTTTCCTTTATTTTTCTCTATTTTGTATCAGTCATGCAGGGTGTGCCATTCAATCTTTTTAGTTAACTTGTGTGAATTTACAACTTCCGCAGATTTTTTAAAATATGACAGAGTTAAAAATACTTTCATATAATACCCAAGGACTGGGTGGAATTAAAAAACAAATTGATGTTTTCCAGTATATTAAAAATAAAAATTTTGATATCTGTTGTCTACAAGATACACATTTCACAGAGAGTCAAGAAATATACATAAGGAATAGATGGGATGGAAATTGCTATTTTAGCCCAGCCGCCCAAGCAAACGCAAGAGGTGTAGCAATATTTTTTGCAAAAAATGTGGATTATAAAATACACACTGTTAAGCAAGATACTGAAGGAAATTACCTAATCCTGGACTTAAGTATATTCAGTAAAAGATTAACTTTAGCAACAGTCTATGGGCCAAATAAAGATAACCCTATTCTTTAGGGATCTATTTAGCAATATACAAAGCTTAGAAAACGACTCCTACATAATTTGCGGAGATTTTAATCTTGTATTAGACCCAGACTTAGATTATTTTAACTACAAACATGTAAACAATATTAAAGCCAGGGATAGCATACTCAAAATCATAGATGAAAATAATCTCTTTGATGCTTACAGAGAGTTACACCCCTCTACCAAGCGGTATACATGGAGAAGAAAAAATCCTCTAAAACAAGCAAGACTAGATTTCTTTTTATTAACAGAGAATTTAATTAGTACAGTAAAACAAACACAGATCGAAACAGGCTATAGGTCGGATCATTCTTTTATTACACTAGTGCTTGCAATGGATAATTTTAAACATGGTAAATCCTTATGGAAACACAATAATTCATTACTAAGAGATCCGGCGTATCTTCAAACAATACGGTCAAAAATTTTGGATATCAAAACGCAATATTCCTTGCCAATTTATAATCTTGAAAATCTTGAGTACATACCAGATGATGAAATACAATTTTTGATAAATGATCAATTGTTTTTAGAAACTCTTTTGATGGAAATTAGAGGAAAATCAATATCATATTCAAGTTATAAGAAAAAAAACAATGAATAGTGCAGAACAAGAGTTGATTAAGAAAATTCAAGAAGAAGAAGATAATTTGGAAGAAGAATCAGTCCCAAAACTAGAACAAATGAAACAGCAATTAAAGGAAATACGTGAAAATAAGTTGCAAGGAATTCTAATAAGGTCAAGAGCAAACACTATCGAAAATGGTGAAAACCCAACAAAGTTTTTTTGTAATTTGGAAACAAACAATTATACAAGTAAGACAATTAATGTTCTAGAACAAGAAAATGGGGTTCTCATAACTAATCAAGAAGACATTTTAAAGGAAACGGCAAAATATTATGAAAACTTGTATACAAGTAAAGACCATAATCTTTGGGATATTGATTTGGATACGCATATGCTTAATACTACTATTCCAAAATTAGAACAACAGGAAGCCAATAATTTAGAGGGAATGTTAACAATAGAAGAAGCAGGTCAAACATTAAAACATATGAAAAATAATAAGAGCCCAGGTACAAGTGGATTTTCAGCTGATTTTTTTAAAGTATTTTGGAAAGATTTGGGACATTTTGTTGTACGGGCAATAAATTATGGGTATAGACAAGAGGAACTGTCTATTACACAAAAGCAGGGTTTAATTATATGCACACCAAAAGAGAACAAAAACAGACATTTTCTTAAAAACTGGCGCCCTATTACCCTTTTAAATACTGTTTATAAAATAGCATCGGGTTCCATCGCAAACTGAGTAAAAAAGGTTATGAATAAATTAATAAGTACTGATCAAACTGGATTTATGGAGGGTCGATATATAGGGGAAAATACAAGACTTCTGTATGATATTATGCAATACACAGAAGAGCAACATATCCCTGGTTTATTGCTACTAATTGATTTCGAAAAAGCTTTTGATTCCTTATCATGGAGGTTTATAGATAAAGTCCTGGGTTAGTTTAACTTTGGCCCATCTATCAGAAAATGGGTTTCAACTTTTTATAAAAACTCATGTTCTGCAGTCACACAGTGTGTATTTTTATCAGCATTTTTCATGCTTGGCCGTGGATGTCGCCAGGGTGATCCAATATCAACATATTTATTTGTACTATGTGCAGAAATTTTAGCTGCAAAAATAAGAAGTAATAAAAATATAAAAGGTATCAAAATCAACAATACAGAAATAAAACTTTCACAATATGCTGATGATACATCAGCCTATCTAGATGGTTCACAAACATCACTAGATGAAACATTAAATGAGCTTGACATTTTTGCCAATATCTCCGGCCTTAAGACAAACTTTGATAAAACACAAGTAGTTTGGATAGGGTCTAAAAAATATAGCACACCCTCAATTAAAACCAGATGGAAACTTTCATGGGTACAAGTCAGTTTAAACTATTAGGGATTACTTTTGATGTGGATTTAACAAAAATAATCGGGATAAATTATGGTAATAAGATACAAACCTTAAAAAATTCTATTAAACTACGGCAAAGAAGAGCACTTAGTCCATTAGGGAAAATAACAGTCATAAAATCACTTCTTCTGCCAAAAATTACTCATCTTTTGATAGCTTTACCCAATCCTGGAATCACACTATTAGAAGAAATTAATACACTATTTTATGATTTCCTGTGGAAAGGCAGAGCAAAAATAAAACAGTCTGTGGTGGTTAAACAATATTTTGAAGGAGGATTAAAGATGGTGAATTTATTTGCATTTGAGCAGGCACTTAAAATAACTTGGATAAGAAGAATGTTACAGGATGATAGCAAATGGCAACTATTTATAAAAAACAAGATTTCTATGAACACACTATTTTCCTGCGGCTCAGATTATATAAAAAATATCATAACTAATCTTAAAAATGAATTTTGGAAGGACGTGTTAAAAGCCCTATTAAAACTACAAACTGTGTTGGAGGTAGATAATGGAAAAGGAAAAGCTGACCATATACCTATCTTTCATAATAAATTCCTTCATATTGCAAATGATGGATTCTTTTACAAATCCTGGTTTAATAATGGTGTGAAATATATCACTGACTTAATGGATAGTAATGGTAACTTTATCAAATATGAGGACTTTGTGGAAGAGACAGGGGTACAATCAAATTTCATACAATTTACAGGCGTTATTGCATGCATAACAAAATACATGAAAGAAAATAGGGTAAAAAATGAAAAGAAACAAGGACCCTTCACTAATTGAGGTAATACAAAAACAGAAAAAAGGATCACAGAATATCTACTTAATTTTGAATAAAAACGATGATATCCCTACAGGTAAAGTTAAATGGAATCAAATATACGAAATACCAGATCATTCATGGGGATATATCTATAAATCACCATATCAGCTAACAAAGTGCACAAAACTTCCAAACATCAATTAATCATAGGATACTGCCGACCAACCACTTATTAAATAAGATGAATATTTCAGATGATCCCAAATGTACTTTTTGCAGAGAGGGAAATGAAACCATTTCACATCTGCTCTGGAACTGTTCACATACAAATGCATTCATTACAGAGTTAACAAAGCAGTTCCAATATAGATCAATTATATTAGACCTAAATGAAAAAAGTTTTATCTTAAGTCTTTATCCAAACATTATGCCGAAAATAATACAGCTCTTAATGTTAATAGTCAAATACTATATATACATGTGCAGAAATAATAAATGTGCAATGAATTTTAAAGTTTATAAATCATATGTTAAGACATTCTATCAGACTCAAAGAGAGATTGCTTTAAGTAATAATGATATTGAAAACTTTCAAAAAAAATGGTACCGATACCAATGGTTAATAGTGTAATCCTGTTGAGCAAGAATTTTATACATAATTATCCGTATCAAATAATAAAAAATTGAGAATAACAGTCCACCCCACATAATGATTATTTATAGCACAAGCCAATCAAAAACGTAACTAAGAAGGCAACCCTGCAAGACTGATCACAATAAATATATATAATTTTTTTTTTTCCGTTACTGTAAGTATACCATAATTACCATTGTATGATTATCATCAGTATATATATATATTGCATGTCATTGTGTCATTGTATGAAAGGAAGAAAGAATGAGCTAGTTGCATGATCAAAAATCTTGGTATGCTACCCTGGGCTACCAAGGTTTAATTGTTACAGGGCAATACTGAATAAATTAACAGACGGGGGATAAAAAAAAAAAGTTTATAATAGACGTCATTACGTTACGAAATACTAGAGGTTTATCGATTTTATTGCATGGCGGTATATCACGTCATGTGATAATATGTTTAAATGTAAAGGTACATGCGTTACACGGATAAAGCAGGTATGACCGGGAATCAACACATATCCAAGCTGATAGCTGTGACTAACCATTGCATATCTTCATACCTCCTGTTCTAAGTATATAGGGGGTATATAGTTTTGCCTTTTCTGTAACTATGTTTGTCTGTATGTCTGTCTGTGTGTCTGTAAACTTTTTTTCTGTCAATGATTTCTCAGCAACTACTTGACTTAGGATTCTGAAATTTGGTACAAAGCTTGATAGTGATGAGCTATATTGTGTAACAAAAACAGCCACATATTGCTTATCAGTCCTTTTATTTGTTCATTTTTCTGTCTCTCCAATGAAAATTTCTGTCACAGATTTCTCAGCTCCTATTGGAGCGAGTGTTTTCAATTTTTGTGTACACCTTCAAGTAGGCAAAGTGTGCTGTGTAAATGAAAATTAAGATGCTTATCCTCCTTTTGTCTTCTTTTTTCAAATTTTCAATTTTTCCTTTTGTCACTCCTATATAATATATATGGATATTTTTTTCTGTCTAAGATTTCTCAGCAACTACTTGACTTGGAATTCTGAAATGAAGTGATGAGTTGTATTGTGTAACAAAAACAGTCACATATTGCTTATCAGACCCTTTATCTGTTCATTTTTCTTTTTCTCCAATGAAAATTTCTGTCACAGATTTCTCAGCTCCCATTGGAGCGACCGTTTTCATATTTTGTGTACACCTTCAGGTAGGCAAAGTGTATTGTGTAAATGGATATTAAGATGCTTATCCACATTTTGCCTTCTTTTTATCCCCCGACGAAGTCGGAGGGATATAGTTTTGGCGTCGTCCGTCCGTCCGTCCATTCCGTCCGTCCGTCCGCACTTTTTGTCTGTCCGGAACCATATCTCAGTACCTATTGGTCAGATTTAATTCATTCTTGGTACAAATAATTAGTACCATGGACTCTTGATATCCTATAAGTTTGGTCAAAATCGACCCCTTAACACTTGAGTTATTGCCCTTGTTTAAGTATAGGCAATTATAAGGCAAAACCTATATTACCTTTTTTGTGTGATGATCTTCACATTTCATGAAAGCTATTATATTTAACAAATTCTCGCTATAGACCATGATTGCCAAGTGCCTGTAGATAAGAATGGCAGTGTCAAAGTTTTACCCCACCCCCTTTGACCCCACCCATGGGGTCAAAGGTCAAATATTTAAATTTCGCAATAACTAAGGCAATTATTAATATTTTTTGCTGAAATTTTGCATGCAGGCAGAGCAGCAATAGATATGAAATATATCAAACGGGATTTCAGTTTGAAGACCTGATTCCGAGCCCCTTTGGTGGACTAAGGGGGTGGGGCAGAGGCCAAAATTAAACTTTTTCAGAATATGGTCATGTTGCATATCAAATCAAAGCTGACGACGCTGGCAGCAACATGGTAGCAAATATTTTGCCCACAGACACACCCTTGATTCAGGGGGTGGGGTCAAAAGGCCAAACTATATATTTCTGAAAGTAGTCATGTTGCATATCAAATTAAAGCTGATGACGCTGGCAGCAACATGGTAGCAAATATTTTGCCCACAGACACACCCTTGACCCAAGGGGTGGGGTCAAAAGGTCAAACTATATCTTTTACTGAAAGTAGTCATGTTGCATATCAAATTAAAGGGAATTGAGCACAGAGCACCATGAAAGCAAGTGTGCTGTCATTACACACACCAAAGACCCCTGGGCTGGTGTCAAAGGGTCATTTTTGTTCTTTTCTGAAAGTGGTCATGTTGCATATCAAAGTAAAGTGGAAGAAGTGTAGACCTACATGCAAGGTAACACTTTGAATTTACACACAATCTTGACCTCTGAGGTTGGGTTTAAAGGTCAGATATTGAAATTGTGCAGATGTAAGTATATTTTTTATTGAACTAAGCACTAAAACATACTTGACAGGCGTTTGTTATGATCTGAATGATACTGTAGGTGAACTAAGGGTTAAATAAATGGGATTTATATTTTGTGATTTACATGTTTCACTCAAATAACCCTTCGTCAGGGGATATAAATTCGTCGAATTTGCCTTGTTTCAAATTTTCAATCTCCTGTAAAATACATATGGACATTTTTTCTGTCTAAAATTCCGCAGTAGCTACTTGCCTTAGGATTCTGAAATTTGGTACAAAGCTTGATAGTGATGAGTTGTATTGTGTAAGATAAATAAAAGCCACATATTGCATATCAGTCCCTTTATTTGTTCGTTTTTCTGTCACCCCAATGAAAATTTCTGTCACAGATTCTCAGCTCCTATTGGAGCCAGTGTTTTCAAATTTTGTGTACACCTTCAGGTTGGCTTAGTTTATTGTGTAAATGAAAATGAAGATGTTAAAGCTTATTTTGCCTTCTTTTTCAAATTTTTCCTTCTGTCACTCCTATAAAACACATATAGACATTTTTCGCCAGTTTTCTCAGCAGCTACTTGATTTAGGATTATGAAATTTTGTGTATCACTTCAGGTAGGCAAAGTGTATAGTGTAAATGAAAATTGAGATGCTAATCCTCATTTTGCTTTTTTTCAAATTTTCAAATTTTTCTTCTGTCACTTCTATTTAACACATATGGACATTTTCATCAAAGTTTTTCTCAGCAACTACTTGATTTAGGATTATGAAATCTTTAACAATTTTGCCTTTTCTCTAAAAAAGTTACAAACTCTGATGGCTACCGCCAGGGGTATGAGAGCTTTGCTCACAACTTGCTATATTTTGAAAAGCTAACATTTGTTGAGCAATGAGTGCAACATAGGTCCAGATAAGCTTATGTTTTAAAAGTTAAATTGGGATTACCTCCACTCAAACACTTTTGGGTACTAAAAGAACCATAAAAGTGAGGTTATTTTGTGTACCCATTACATTTTTGGAAGATAGATAAGAAAATAACTTTAGAAATAGATCAGTTCTAGCAGTGAATTGATGAGTAATAATTCACTGTTTTGAGGTCAGTTGTAAAGATCAAATTACGAGCGCACAGCGCGAGTGGTTTTTCTTTGTAGAACTGACAGACAAGCAGTGAATTATTTCTCAAAAATTCATGAACTTGAGCAGATCCATTTCGATTGAACACATAATAAACCACAAACACAATTGAAGCCTTCATCTTCTTCCGACTTTCCGCAACTGCTCTGTAGAAATACCGCCAATAGTTGGACTATTTAGCATACGTTTACATGTATTTGTAGAGTCTTTCAAATGTAAAAACTGCATTACACCATCTAAACCAATGACTGAAGTCATTTTGCAGTGACTACTGATGTCAGCTAGCGATGCTTTTAAACTATGACTTTATTGTTTCAATTTTCAACATTGGCTATATAGGAGAGGTGTGTTCAAAAATAAATTTATCCCATTTATCTAGAGGCCTGGTGAAAGATAACAAATTTCTTAAAATAAATAGTTCATATTTTACTCTTTTCATGGTCACATAACCTCAACTGCAAATTGACACTATCAAAAGTACCTTTTTAGTACTGCATGGGTGAAAGTTCAAAATTTCTAAAATCCTGAACTTTTGAAACTCCTATCTGAAAACTTACAGTATGCCCACTTAATATTCACAATTTAAATTTTAATGGTCAGTCGTCTTTAGACAGACTGTATATACGAGGGCTGTTCAAATATGAATGCAAGTAGCTTCATAGCTTTCGTCACATATATGCTATGACAAAATGGTATACGTTTCTATAAAGGATTATATGTCACCTTTAAACTGACACCAGACCTAAAGAAAACTACACTATACTTATCAAGTAATAGCCCTTTGAATGAGGGTCACTTTAGTATACTAACAAACTCAATGCTTCGAACATACCAGTGATATAGATGAGCCTATAAATCTTCGATAAATCGGTGAAATTTCTTGAAATTTTACGTAAGTATCTCCATATACTTATATAATGATTCTGTTAAGTTGCGAAAATTTGAAATGTTTTTGTTAAATCAAATCGAATCGTTTTCACTAAAGTCTCCTTATGTTTGCAAATAAATGGTAAACAAAGCACCACCTTTCAGTTTTCAGTCATACTTTTCTCTAACAAAATACACGAAGCAACTTTAAAACTAGTTTTAACTCAAAGATAATATGTTGACGCTCATGCTGAGTTGTTGCTACAAATCAGTGAATGATAGTGGGTAATTTTTAAACGCTGAAAAACATTTTTATTAAGACAAAACTGCCTTAAGTGAAGGGGTTATAGAACTTATACTTGATTTTGTTGCCATAACATTGCGGTTTTAATCTAAATTTGAACGTTAACTTTAAGTTTTACCAAAATAGGCATTATTCACAATAAAATTACTCACCTGGTCTTCAGGACTAGACAGATTAGACATATTTCAGTTTATGTAAACACGTCATTAAGAAGCAGAAAAATGCTTGAAAAATGATATAAAGTTTGATAACTCTGTAAATAGAGGACGGAGCGTTTTGAAAACTTCCTTATGGCATAATAAGCATGTTTTAAGCAAAACGCAAAGAAAAAAACACAGCGATGTTCATTATTGCATCACCAGTAGATAACTCAAAATGACGTTTATCATAAAATTAATGACGTCACAAACGTGCCTGTTTACTTGAGATTGAAACAGGACTATATAAACTTTTTCCTGCAAGCAACTTTGTCAAGGTACCTTAAACTTGCATCTAAAATTTGGTGCTATTTTGTCTCAAACTTACAAAGATATGACACTATATCCGCACATGTACCAAAACGTGTTTGGCAACTTGCTTCAAAAAACTTCAGTATACAGGAATGTCATTTATATAAGCGTCTGTAACTTGAGAAATACAGTGAGTGTTTCTTTATGTTTTGTGCCATCTTAATGGCGACAAACAGTTCTTTCCAGAAAGGTATGACATTTTGTCGTAGCATATATGTAAAGAAAGTTATGAAGCGACTTGCATTCATATTTGAACAGCCCTCGTAAATAGAAAATTTATCATAATCTCCCTAATTCAGCATTTTGAGGCTGACTTTTTATGGAAAGTCAGCCTCAAAATCCTGAATTCAGGAATAATCCTGAAAACTTTCACACATGGTACTGTAAAACACTTATATTTGTTGGTAGTATTAATTTTGTGCTATGATATAAATGGAAAGTGCCGTTATAAAATACATTCAAACAATTTTACATTAAGCAATAAATATGATCATGCCCGAACGATCATTTAATACGAAATTTATTAAACAAGATTGATTCCAGATCTTCGCCCTCTTTCTTACTTTGGATAGTTTAATAAATGCAATATGAAACAATCATGAGTGTAAAATTCTGTTCATCATTTGACCTTTAAATATGATTATATTCACCTTCAAAGTTTGTTTATTTCCATGAAAGGTTATATTGGTGTAAGGGCCGTCATCATCAGAGCTCCAGATAATTTTTCAAGCATTTGGGTATTTCACTCATCATTTTTTATTAATTAAATAAAACTTGATTTTCTGATTTTTTCTTGAGTAATGTTACTCCAGCACTATATTGGCAAATTGCAATTAATTGGGTAAAGATAGTTATTTAATCGGGTGACAATGAAATGTAATTGGGTGAACATTGTTAAAAGACTAAAAATGTTGGATAGCGACACATATGACTGAAAATCACAGGAAGTCCAACTTAAACTTCAAATTAGTAATGCCATATTGCTTTCTGTATATTAAAGCATGTAAGACAACTATTAAATTGGCAGATATTAAGAGTGACATAATTTTTAAATCCTAAATGTTTTATGTTTCACCCCTTTGATTAAGAATAAATTCGGGTTCTCTTGTCAACCAATAGGGTACTGATACCCTATCTATTGAAAAATATTAAGTATTGCTAAAAATAATTGAGTACTTACCGGTGCACGACTTCTCGTCGAAAACCCTTTCGTCGAACATGACAACTCATCGAATACGACCGCTGGTCGAAAAAAACGGCCAAGTCCGACACTTGGTCGATTTTATTTTAATCTGAAGGAGGACACCTAGTCGAAAAAAATCGACCAAGTGTCGGACTTTGCTTTTTTCGAAACAAGTATCAAAATATTTTACCTGGCATCGGCCATTATAAAAAATCCGAATGGCTTACTCAATTGTAAGTAGTCTGAGTAGTCTGGTAAGGGTTTTGGCCCACGTTTTACCGTTATGTATGATTGAGCGATTGGTTTGATTGTTTGCTCAAAGAGGATTAACAATAGGATAAATAGGTAGGTATATATTTTGAATTGGGGTGAGATCAGCTCGACTTTTAACTATTGGTATTATTTAGATCTACTTTTGGATCGCAGATTTATTCACATTCTCAACAGTGTTGTACTGAAAATAGCAGAAAGTTTGCAAGATCGACCGGAATTTTATAATAGTACTTGGGGTGCCATTTTCGCATTATCTCATTTTTCGACCATATTTCGACGAATTTTCGACGAAATTTCGACAGATGTCCATTCGGCGAGTTGTCTTTCGACGAAAATTCGACGAATGGTCGCGTTCGACGTGATGTCAGATTCGACGGAAAGTTGCATTCGACGAAAGGGCTTTCGACGAAATGTCATGGACGCAGTATTTACCCCCCTCCCCCCCCAAAAAAAAGCAGCTTATCTCTTCCCTTGCTTCATGACTTACTTGTTCCCACTAAAAGTGTAATGTAATGTTTGCCAATAACATTATTTACCATGAAGTTATCCATTGAATAACAGTAACATCACATTTGTTGTTGGTTGGTTTTGTTGCTTTACGTCCCAAGTCAACAGCTATGGTCATTGCAGGATGGTCAGTTCACCTAACCACACTTTTTCCTGGGCAGGCTTGAACAAGCGGATAACCAGTAATTCGTGCACATACTTTTGCTTGTAACTGACAACAACCCTTCTTGAATGAATCAGCGGAAGGGGGTAACATCATATGATAAATGGAAAGTAATACATGACATGCTGCTATCTGTATCAATAACAATAATAAAAGGGTTGTGTCTGTTTCCCTGTTGAATAAAATCCTGCTTTAAAGGGGCTATCCTTAACCCTTTACCTCATTGACACCTTTTAACACTTTTGCAAATGGAACAGACCCAGATCAGGCAGCAAGAGCTGCCTTTATAAGAGCTGCCTGATCTGGGTCTACTCTGTTTGCTTATGGACATGTGATTAGATGTGCTCCTACACTTGTGAACCTAACAAGTATTTTTTGTTCTATATACATGTACATGAATATCAAGTTGCAACCAGCATTAAATATTTTACAATATCAAATTGCAACCAGTATCAAGTGTTTTACAATCTGAAATTCCAACCAGCATTTTGGAGTTCACTTGAAAAGTTTTTGTCATCATCCTTACTTATTACATATTATGTTAAAATCACACGCCTCCAATCCCACACCACAAAATAACATATATTATTAAGCCATTCAGTCAATGTATAGGTGGCAACTCTAATATTCATATCTGGATGTGGTTTGACTATTTCACCTGCTCAAGAAACGAGATCAAGTAATGTTAGAGCTAACTTTAATAATTTGTTTGAGCCGTGCAGGTATGCCTGCATTACCGTATATAAACTGAATAACACATTTGTTAACCCTTAGACACAATACAACAAAGATTGTCGACTTTTATCGTCTGCTGAAATGTTTTTGGAGCCTCTTAGACAGTGTAGATCCAGATCAGACTGCTCCTCTGGGAGCAGTCTGATATTGGTCCTATACTTACATTAACCATTAATCAGACATTTTTGAATGCAGTCATCTTGCTGGCGTTTTAAGGGTTATATAATATGTTTTGTGTCTGTACTGAGGTGTTATGGTGCAAGATGATACAATTACTTTTGAATAAAACCATGCCTCTTTTTCTGCTTTTACCTGTGTCTAAGACAGATCAGTTCTAATCATTCATGAGGTGATGCACATTACATTGACCCAATAGCTTAAATAAACATGTATGAATTTAAATTAAAGCAAACTTTTACAACTCAAACTCAATGCATAGTACTAATTAAGGTTGAATTATATTTGAGACACATTGGATTCAGTTTAAAGGGGCTTTATCCCAGCCAAATCAAGGATGGGAGTGGATATTGACAAAATCAACTAAAATGTTTTTAAAAATGTGATTTGAATCCTTATTTTTTAAAAATTAGCGGCCAAATTAAGAAAATTACTGAAAACAGCTAAAGATTATCACCCCTTCAACATATCATACTTTGTGGGTGCAAAAAAGAATCATGGTCAGTCAGTTGGTTCTTTAAAGAACCCACAATTACTTCTTTTGTAGGAAATAAGGAAAATAATCAATTTTGGGGATTAGATATTTCTTATTAACCCCTAGCCTGCTGAATTTGGATTTATCAGTTTTTGAAACCACTGTAGATCCAGATCAGTTGGCTTCTGACAATGCCATCTGATCAGGACCTAGTTTTCTACCCTTGTCCTGCTGAACCAAGATTCATCCTTGTTTTAAAACATGATGTCATACAGTAATAACAAGAGGGTATTCCGGACCTGGGTCCCTCCCCTGAGAATGACTAGTTAAAGGGTCAGGGGAATGCACTCTCCTTCAATATTCAGCTATGACTCTTTGATGGATCAGTACTTTCAGTATAATGTTAAAGTAATACTGACAAAAGTAACAGGATGTATTATTAAGCTATTGGGTCACTGTATATGCCGCAACTTTAATATTCATATCTGGGCATGGTTCAGCTATTTCATCTGCACAAGAAGGGAAATCAGGTAATATTGATAATTTGGTAAAGAAGTTGTTTGTTCGGCCCAGACATGCATGCATTTCATGAAAATTGTGATCGTATATAGACTGAAAATCTCATTTATTAACCCTTAGAGTGCCAATTACAACAAAAGTTGTCTGCTTTTGTCGTATGCTGAAATGTTTTTCAGAAAAACAGTGTAGATCAAGATCAGACTGCTGATCCAGATCAGACTGCTCCTCTAGGATCTGGTTCCACACTGTTTGCCATTTGACTTATGTTTAGGATGTTAATTCTCATTGTGTTTACTGCTAGGCTCAAAAACTGAATAAACCATACCCAATTTTCAGCTTTTACTCACGTCTATCCAAGAAGGCACGTCCTAATTATGTAACAGTATTCATGAGGAGCCGCCTATACAGTGACCCAGTAGCTTAATAATAGAACCTTGGTAGAAATTCTCATTTAAACCAACAAGATAATACAAAATTGCAAGACCCCTGAGGCATCCAGGGTAAATTCGAACAAACTTGGTTTAGAATCACTAGGTCTTGGCTTTGAGAATTCAGACAAGACAATTTTTTAATGTTTTCTCTATATAAGCCTAAGTGAAACATGTGATCATCGGATGATAGGCATTTTTGGCACCAGGGCCATAATTTTTATAAACTTGATAGAGTTCTACTAGGCTAAACTACATACCAAATATCAAGACTAGGCTTTTTCCTGCTTTCCTCAAGTAAATCTATGTAAAACATGTGGCCCCCAGGGCAAGGCCGTATATGGCACCAAGACCATAATTTGAACCAACTTGGTAGAGGTCCACTAGATGGTGCTACATACTAAAGTTCAAGGCTCTAGGGTTTGTGGTTTCAGACAAGAAGATATTTAAATTATAATAATTTTAGCTTTCATTTTGAGTCTTTTTTTAGCTTATTTGGTCTAGTTAAGCTTTGGACTGGAAACATTTGATAGTTTATAGAAGAAAGCCATATAAGGATCATTCATGCCTAATTTGGTCAAAATCCAGCCAGTAGTTTAGGAAGAGGTGTTCTTTGAAGCAATTGTTGAAACCAGATAACACATGGTGCACGACACATGACGGACAACCAGTGGTCAGAACAGATAACTGTCAGCATATAACCCAGGTGAGCTAAAATGGGACAATGATGCATATTGAAGGAATTGATTGAGATTATGATGGAAATAAGAGCCGTGACATGTGATTTCCAACAATGTGGTATTTTGACAAGTGTAGACTCAGATGAGCCTGTATAGCCTCCTTCTAAGCTTAGAAACACCAAATGATGTTCAGTCAGTAGCTTAACACTCATAGAACATTCAAGCGACAAGCAAAGGCTCTGATCAGACTGCGCATATGTGCAGGCTGATCTGAGTCTTTGCTGGTCACACATACCACATTGTTGGAAATCTCATGCTGCTGCTCATAAACATGTGTGAAAATAAGAAGAAATCTGTTTAGAAATAAGAAAGTGTCCAAACAATGTAAAAATGTAGTATTGCAACCCAGGTTTGTAAATGTGCCATTTATGTGGCCATTTTTGGTGGCCTTCTTGGAAAGCATGTATCAGAATTAATTCATATTTCAATGTGTCTATCACACTGATGCAATTAAATCATGTATGAAATTTTGAACAAATAAGTTGACAAATAAGTGAGTTATTCATTAACAATGGAATTAGTGTAATCATAGCAGACGTTTTGGTGGGCATCTTGCAAACTGTACATTGGGCAAAACCCGTAGTTAAACTCGCCAAAGAAATATTTTGCTTGTTTGTTTCGTTGCTTTACGTCCCAAGTCAACAGTTATGGTCATGGCGGGACAGTCAGTTCACCTAACCACACTTTTTCCTGGGCAAACTTGAGCTAAGCAGTTAACCAGTACTCCTTGCACATACTTTCGCTTGTAACTGACAACAACCCTTCTTGAATTCAGCGGAAGGGAGGAGAATGACCATAGAAATTATTTCATGATCAATCTCCACGAAAGTATGGGACCGGGCCGGGATCGAACTCGCCAAAGCAATATATATATATATATATATATATATATATATATATATATATATATATATATATATATATATATATATATAAAACTTGGAAGAAAGCAGGTAACAAACAACTTACAGTAAAACCTGTGTAAACAAAGATCTTGATGACAAATGGTAGCTAAACGAAGGTCGAAAGCATTGCAGAATGCTCCCCTTGGAGCATGTGTCGATGAGCAAGACACTTTATCCTTGGTTTAGTTCTGGTTCAACTCAAACAAATAACTAAATTTCTTTAGAGTTTTGTTCTAAAAACAATATAACCATTGTAAGGGATTTCATTAAATCCTTTGTATATCTTATTTCATATTGGGGTAGCTTCTATTAAATAGGACTTCAGCAGTGAAGACTCAGATGAGATGGCATAGAGCACTGATATAAACAGTTTTGGGCCAGTGCACAGTGGATTCTGGTACTTATCGCATAGGCAAGCAGCAAGCATATAGCCTGACTCATCAGAGCCTTCACTACTTTTAAACACAAAGTATGGATGTAGATGATGGCTCAGACCAAAACCTAGACCTCTGCCCTCTGGATACACATGGGTGTTTATTAGAAGCATTTGTGCATGTGCAATATAAAAGCACCAAAATCTCACGCACTAGCCCATTTACAACTGATGTCAGAGAAGTGGGCAATTGTCCAGATGAGATACCATAGATGAAGCATCTCAACAGGATCTCCAGTGCTTGCTATGCTCCATAAAAGCCATATTCTTGCTTAGATGTCTATTCTTATAGCTGTTTACACCATTGTCAAATGAACGAAAATCCATGTTCAAATCAGGAGATTCACATGCTGTTTGAACATGGGTCTGAACTTGAAAATATTTAAAAAGAGCCCTACATTATTTGCAGGATGTTACATAGGGAGAGCGTTGCAGATCAGACAGATCATTTTGCCGATATTTTTGTTAGCGAAAACGTTGAGTACTGTTATGACTTTGTGACGATGTTATGACGTTCAAAAGTACACAGCCCATGCCAATTTGTTAAGAGAAATCTTGTGTAAGGAAATAGACAATTTAATGTTTCAGCAGCGTTTTCAGTGCGAATTTGGTTGGAATAAGGTAAAATATGCAAGAATAACGATCACACATGTTTGTTTCATTGCATTAACACTTGCCAGGTCCCTCAGAAGATGTTTGAACACTCGGCCTATCGGCCTTGTGTTCAAACAGCATCCTTGGGACCCAGCAAATGTTAATGCATGAAAAACATGTGTGATCCCTATATTCAACAACAATAAATAATAGACTATTTCACCAAGATATATCAATCATGGATTTGACATTTACTCCTCTTGTCTACTTATGTTTTAGGTAGCCTATATTGCAAACAATATGGACCCAGATCAGACTGCTCCTTGGGAGCAGTCTGATCAGGGTCCATTTTGTTTGCATCCAAATCTCAGACTGAAGTGCACTTGAATGTATGCAGCTGACCCAAAAAGCAGATGACATTTTCAGGACAAAAAATTTTGGCCTGATAATAAGTTAAATTACATCACATCCAATCATTTGTCGTCAACTATCTCTTTAGAATGGTTTCCAGCACTTTGTTCAGTCTTACTGTTCTAGTGTCTACAGAACTGTCCTGAATACAATCACGGGTTGTTAATCTCATCAGAATGGTTTCCAGCACTTTGTTCAGTCCTAGTGTCTAGGGTACTGTCATGATTACAAACAGGGGTTCCAGCCTCTGCCTGACTATTAGACACTAACTGCTGTTGCTGACTAGATATATCAAGTCTTTCAGTCTCACTATCACATTGCTCTACATCAACCAGTCTATTCACGACTTGTTCCTTCCAGTCAGTTTCTGATATTGATCTCGCCCAGTCTGGAATGTGTGATGAAGGAAGCTTGAAACCAGACATTGCTGAACGAATTTTATCAGCATGGTCTAAAAAACAAAATATAAATGAACATCATCAGATCACAATGATCAGATTTACAGGCTGATCAGTACATGTTTGGTTTAATAAAGCTTTATCATATGACGTCGCGTCTTGGAGTGAAACTCCATGCCATAAAATCTGTAAACCACTAGTGGTTTATTGATTTTCTGGAAACGTTATGACGTCAATAACAATGTTGCATTCATAATGACAAAATTATGACGGGTTTTTTTACGCGAGAAATGAGATTTCAAAGTAATCTTAATGCCATATGATAAATAGAATCTTTCATTCCTGCTCCTATATTATTGAAGTAATTTACCTCGTTGGGAAAAGGAGATAAAATGCTTGGCAAGCCTCACATTTTAACCCTATTTCCCAACTCATTTAATAAATTCAATAAAACATGAGCACTCATGTAAGATCCTCTATATAAAACATGCCCCCAGGTCATAAACTTTGTTCATGCTCAACTAAACTGAGTAGGAAATTTCAACTGCTCATAAAACTAAAATGCTGAAAATACTTTTCTTGCTTTCAAACTCTCTGATGTATGTATTTATTATGCTAATAAATGTTAAAATGCCAACATTTATGAGCATGATAAATTTCATGCTCATTTGAGATGAGCATGAAAAAAGTTTTTATAACCTTGGGGCCTGTTCACTCTTGATGGCTCAATTTCCACTGCTGATTATTAAAGCACATTAGTGATTAATACACTATTAATTCTTTGCATCCTGGGTAATTTTTCATTTTTTTCATCAATTATTGATTTTTTTTCAAAATTGAAAGTTTTTAAAATAAATTACAGTATTACCATCTGAGCGTCAAACAGTTTGGATCCAAATCAGGCTCAACATTTTGTTGGGTCTGATCTGGGTCCAAACTGTTAACAGACACCTGGTGGGGAAATGTTAACTAACCCTTCTTAAAATCCTCAAGGTCATTTATGTAATGTCAAAATGGTACTCTTTCATATTAGGTTATGTGCTCCCCATTACTACTTGGGCATGTGTGTAAAAGCATCACTATAATTTACAGCAATGGTACCTCCACAAATGTCCTTAGATGCATAAACCCTTTTTAACACTTCAACTGCCTGCCGAAAAAGGCAACTGAAAATTTTATCTGCTAATGTTGTATGTTGCATGCAAACATTATGGATCCAGGTCAGACTGCTGATTGATTTTTTCTTCTATCTTATGTGCTCCCTTAAGGCCCTGTCACACTATAACGTTTAAGTCAACGTATGCCGACGTATCAAATATATATCTAGTACGCTGGCATACGCTGAAATCTAATTAAAAATCAGAGGAAGCCTCTCTCTCTGAACTTATGCAAAGCGTACGCAAAACAAACATAGAACGTATGTCTAACTTATGAGTAACTTATTCCCGACGTTACATAGCTTATACTTGTATCAGCGTATAGAAGTGTATGCCCAGCGTATCACTAGCGTTCTTGACTTGTGCAATACTTATGCACAACGAATGTCAAACGTATGCTGAATTGTAGATAAAGCGTACATCTAACTTATGTCAAACGTATAAAACAGTAGATAATTTGGGGACCACTTTGTCATATGACAACGTATACCAATGTACTGTAGCATATTCGTAACGTATTGAAAACGTATCTCTAACTTATTCAGCGTACACCAACGTACTTGGTGAATTTTCATACGTTGGTGCTAACGTACCTTAGCGTATGCATAACTTACCCGTTGCAAACACCTAACTTATGCCTAACGTAAAAGCAATACGTCTGCATGCGCTGTATATTTTTTATGCAAGTACAAAATTTTGAGATCTTTTTGCCATATGACAGCGTATACCAAGGTACAGTAGCGTGTTCATAACGTGTTTAAAACTTATCTGTAACGTATTCAACGTATACAAACGTACTTGCTTAATTTCTCATACGTTGGTGATAATGTACCTTAACGCATGCATAACTTACCTGCCGCGTACATCTAGCGTATGCCTAACGTATAGAAGCAGTACGTTCGCATACGCTGTAATTTTTTATGGAGGCACAAAATGTTGGACCTCTTGGCTGTATGTAAACGTATACCACCGTACTATAGCGTATTCGTAATATGTCTAAAACTTATTTCTAACGTACTCAGCGTATACCAACGTACTTGCTGAATTTTTCATACGTCGGCATACGTTGGTGCTATACGTCGTAGTGTGACAGGGCCTTAATGAGAATATAGATTAATCTGGATTTCATTAAAAGAAACATTTCAAGATTGTGTTTCAGCATTTACATTGTCTTATAGAAATCTTTTTTTGTCCCCTGCTTTTTCTAAGAAAAGTAAGGGGATATTATTTGGCTTTCTATGCTGCATGGTCCTTTGTGCATGGTTCTGTCCTCCTTAAATAGAGGATACCATAGGTTTAGATAAGCAAAAATTTTGAGCATAAAATTGTAAATATTTTCTTACTCATCAGTTTTAACATACAAAATATGTTATGGTTGTGAAATAAGAAAATTAATTTTTTGGTTCGTACTCTTAACTAAAGTCCTGGGATACCTTTTGTGTGCAACTCCTCCTGCAGTTTTGTACTATCTTTTTTAAAAACTTTGCAGCTGCTTTCGTCATGGTCTGAAGAAGTGCATGTGGTTAAATTATAATCCTGAGACATTTTGTCACTTTTTCCAGGTTATGAACTTTTTGGGGCTTGAATGCTATGAATATTTATATACTTGTACAGTGCACAACTCTTCTGACAGGTTTATACCTGGTCTGATATAATTCTCAAATTGATTTTCCATGAGCGTCCATATACTTAAAGATAAAATTTGAGCATTCAGGGTACACAAATACTCTAAATTTGCTTGAATATTATACTTTAACCCTCCCCAATGAACAGGGTACATAACAAAGAAAACAAAAGTAAAGTTGATAGTTTCATATTCTGGTCCTTCAGGAATATCTGGTTCTGTCAGACAACAGAAATCCACTTAAGCCAGGCCTCCAGATAAGAGTGAGTAACTAAAAATTAGTTTTCTTATTTCTCAACCAAAACATATGTTGTGGGTGCTCAAAAGATCTGTCTCCATGAGACAGTTCTTTTGAGCACCCAAAACACATGTTTAAACTTATAGACAAGAAAATAATCACAGTTAAATGCAATTTATTTTTGCTTAACTGGCCCCATGTTAAGCTGGTGCTAGGACCAGGAGGTGTGAGAAATGTAGCAATTTCCATTAATACTCATGAACAAACTCATGGAACAGTCTGCTGTTTGCAAATTTTGTAGGTTCTCTCAATTTCTAGTTTTCCAGATTATTGATAATCCACAACCATTTATTGCTTCTTATAACTGATTATATATACCTGGGTCCATGTAAAGTTTTTGATGCCCGGGCTGGTTCCATAGAAGATCTCCCTTTTCAGGGTGTGGCATTTCTGGTACCTGAAACATTTAGGCATTAATAAGAAAAAGGCATTAAGTTTATTTATTATCAATGGTGAATTAATGGTAATTATTGCATAAAATCTGTGCCTCATCAGGCCTCTAGATTTATGGTGGCCCAGGTCATTGTCCCATGATTTCAAAATATGGCCCATCACTTTCCAAAGCAGTGGGCCCAGTGGATCCATCCTTTTTAGTTGTGAAAAAATCTCACTTTAATAACAATATTCATCTAACAGCAAGTCTACGAACTCCACAAAACAGAAGTCAATACAGTATAACATGTCTTTAACAGCCACTCAAAAAAGACAAAACAAAGATCTTAATAACAAATGGTAGCTTAATGAAGGTAGAAAGTATTGCAGAATGCTCCCCTTAGTTATAACTGATGAATAAGATAATACTCTAAGTCTCACCCTCCAAAATTTTGGTCATCTCAGAAGCTTGACGTTTGGTCCTTATATCACTTCTATAGCCTCAAAATTTAAAGCTGGCAATGTCATTACTATGATATCGCAGGGCTCACCCTGCCATAAGCCATTGTAGCCATTTGCTACTAAAAATGTAAAGTGGCTACAATAATAAGCCATTCGCTAAAAGTACACTCTATGTTGTTCAAAAATTACATATATCTGCGAAAAAGTGTATTTTATCAGGTTTTGGATTTTTCAAATATTGCTTTTATTATTCCTTCTCACTTTATTATTGAGCCATATTTAACTATTCGAATGCTGGATTTTTTTCAATACCATTAGGGTGTCCAACAGTTTGGATCCAGATCAGGCCCGACATTTTGTCAGGCCTGATCTGGGTCCAAACTGTTTGCAAAGGTTATCAGCAGATGACAAAAGTCGCTGCTAGCTCGCAAAGAGTTAAATACAGATCAACTTCTGCCTAAAACCTTGGCTAAAGTTAATTTCATTTGGCTCCAACTTATCCATTTGGCTTAAAGCTGCATAATCTGTAACTTTTGATATTTTCATTTTAAAAATAATGTTTCTATTTTTCAAGAACACAGTAAAAATACTAAAATTCAGGTATACATTTTACCTTTTTCGTAATAATTAACAAATTATTAGTGCCAAAACAACAGCATTTATGTTTAAAATTAACTGTCTAGAATTATTGGAGGGACGCAAATAATTACAAACAAGAGAAAATACACCTGTTTTTATAAGATAATTCACTTTTTCATGCAGTTTTCAACTGTCGAAATTAGATTATTGTGACAACATAACTTTATTCTACTTTTGCAAATGATTTAAAAAGAAATATTTTTTTTTCGAAAAATGTTCATAGTTACAGAGTATGCAGCTTTAAGTGTTGGCTACAACAAATTCTGAGCCAGGGTAAGCCCAGTATCCCTATAGTGTTCTTCATTCTAGAAGCATAGATTTAGATAAACAAAAAAGTCAGTGTAAAATTGTAAATATTTTCTTACCCATAATTTTTAGCATATGTTTTTGGTGCTCAAAAGAACCGTCTCATAGAGACGGTTCTTTTGAGTACCCACAACATATGTTTTGGTTGAGAAATAAGAAAGTTCTTTTTCTGTTACACACTCTTAATTAAAGCTGCATACTCTGTAACTATGAACATTTTTCACAAAAAATCTAATTTCTACTGCTGAAAACTGCATGGAAAAGACAGTTCTAGACAGTTAATTTTTAACATAAATGCTGTTGTTTTGGCACTAATAATTTGTTAATTATTACGAAAAAGGTAAAATGTATACCTGAATTTTAGTATTTTTACTGTGTTCTTGAAAAATACAAACATTATTTCTAAAATGAAAAGATCAAAAGTTACAGATTATGCAGCTTTAAAGGCCTGTAAAAGCATTTTACTGGGTTCAAAGACCAAATTTCAGGCACCTGTACATTAATTACTTACTTTCATATATCCGGGTAAGTTTGGAGTGTTCGGGAAGTCTGGGTGTGTCACATGGTGTGTCACATGATGAGGAGGTCCTATATTTTCATCCAGTTGAGGAATATTGTCTGACTGAGCCTGTCCAGGTTCCTGCTCTTCTCTTTCTTCATCCTGTCAATAACAGCATACGTTTATATAAACAAAATTGTTCAGCATAAAATTGTAAATATTTTCTTACCCATAATTTTTAGCATATGTTTTGGGTTATCAAAAGAACTGTCTCATTGAGACAGTTCTTTTGAGTACCCACAACATATGTTTTGGATGAGAAATAACGAAAATAATTTTCCAAAACAAACTCTTACCTGGAGGCCTGAATATTTTCTTACCCATAATTTTTAGCATATGTTTTGGGTTATCAAGAGAACCGTCCCATTGAGACTGTTCTTTTGAGTACCCACAACATATGTTTGAGGGTCTGGATGGGGTATAATGATTAGTGAATAAGGCCCTTTTTTATAATGAATAGTAAATATTGAGCCAAAAAAATAATGAATAGTGAATAATGAGGGCCTTAAAAATAATGAATAATCCTATTTTTTTAATGAATTGAAGAAAAAATTAGTGAATAGTGAATAATCAATTTCTTTGCCACCTTTCTTACTTTTAATGAATAACTGGTCTTATTTTAATGAATAATCCAAAATTTTAATGAGATGAATAATGGGCTAAATTTTTAATGAATAGTGAATATCAGACCCCCCCCCCATCCAGACCCTCATGTTTTGGAGGAGAAATAAAGAAAATTTCCAATACGTACTCTTATCTGGAGGCCTGAATATTTTCTTACCCATAATTTTTAGCATATGTTTTGGATGCTCAAAAGAACCGTCTCATTGAGACGGTTCTTTTAAGTACCCACCACATATGTTTTGGTTGAGAAATACGAAAATTATCTTTCTGTTACACACTCTTAAAGGCTGGATAACAGTCAGCATATATAAACTCTTTGCATGCTGGGTGTTTCGTCATGCTTTTGTCCTCTGCTGTTTTTTTCCAAAATTAACTTTTTCAAAAATTCTTTCAGGAGTGCTTTCAGAGTGTTGAATGGTTCGGATCCAGATCAGGACCAACATTATCTCGTTCCAGCTCTGGGTTCAAACTGTTTGCAAAGGTTATCAGCAGACGACAAAATTCTCCCCTAGCCCCAATGAATTAGTTTAGTACCAGTGGTTCATGTTGATTTGTTGTTTAAATAATATTTTTCCTATTGCTAGCCCTGGTGGCCATTTTGTTCAGTGATTACTTTCGTTCGCAGAAAAATTTATTCAATGTAAATTGTGTTTTTTTTATCTTCAAAAAAATATTTTTATTGAAAAATGTGAGTAGCTTTTGCTCAGTTTTTCGGACATTTTATGAAGCAAGCTTTTTTTTTCAGATATTACAAAAATTTGGCTTAAGCTCAAATCACTAAATTCAAAATTAGACCCACAGAAAGGCTGTTGGCATTTTAACATTTATAAGCAGGATAAATACATCATCAGAGTTATAAAGCAAGAAATATCTTCTATTTTAGTTATTAAGAGCAATAGAAATTTCGAGCTCTGGTGAGTTGAGCATGGAAAAAGTTTTATAACCTCAGAGCCTGATCCAACTACAGTAAACCTGTCTTAAGCGGCCACTCAAAAAGAAGACCAAAATTGGTTTTGAAGACAGATTATCACTTAATGCAGGTCAAAAGCATTGCAGAATGCTCCAAGGGGAGCATTCTGCAATACTTTTGACCTTCATTAAGCTACCATTTGTCATTAATATCTTTGTTTTGTCTTTTTTTGAGTGGCCGCTTAAGGCAGGTTTTACTGTATTAATACTCACACTTTTTTCATTATCAGACTCAACATTATCTGGAACATCTTGAGCTAACATCTGATATCCCATATAGCCACCGAAAGCCTCATCCTCCTCGCTATCTGAACTGTCTGCATTGATCACAACATCTGGAGGATCCAGGCGATTAAAGTGGTCATCATCTGGGTGCTCTACAGGCTTGTCTTTGTCTTCACCTTGGGGAGCAGGTGCCATTCTAGCATGCTTTGAAATCCAGTCTAAATATACAATACAAAATGAGATAGAAGAAAGGTGTCTCTTCTACAGTAAATGTTCTTAAATTTTGACTGCTTTTCTCTTTCTGTCTTAAATAAAATGTTGGTTATCAGGGCTAGAATTCACAAAATGCTTGTCAGAATAGCAAACAGGGAAGACCCTGATCAGATTGCTTCTTCAGAAGCAATCTGATCTGAGTCTGCTCTGTTTGTCTAGGCCTTTTAACAGGCAACTAGTGTTTGAAAATATAGAACATCTACCAAACCTAAAAAAACTCTAATAAAATCTTTCTACATGATTGTAAGTGTATATCATCCCAAATATTATTTATAATATTACACCAATTGTTTCTATATAGGGATGTAACCAGATTTTTGGCCAAGACTGAATTATTGTTTTCCCAAGAAATGTGGAAACATCTCTATATAGAAATGATTCCACATTTCTTAAGAAAACATTTATTCTGTCTGGACCAAACATCTGGTTGCATCTCTAAATAGAAATGATTCCACATTTCTTAAGAAAACAATGTTTTCAAATATCAAAATGCATTTTATTCTGTGAATGTAACTTATACGGAATAAACAGCATTTCTGTTATAGATGCCTCTCTATGGATACATCTTTTAGAAAGCGAGTTTTCAGCATACATCAAAATGTAGATACATCCATATATAGGAATGTATTGCCTCACCGATACAGTTACATGATATTTTATTGCTTCAACTGTATTGGACAGACTGAATAATTGTTGGGTAGTTTTAAAGCCGAACTCCCAAAAACATGATCCATGTTTGAGGGAGGCTTGCATTTTCTTTCACACTTTGATAGGGTATCTGCCTATTTTTCAGATACTTCTGAAAATTTCTCTATGCATAAGATATCACTGGTATCTATTTGAAAAGGACGCTGGATGTATAAGGAACAAATTAAGGTTATAATTAGACAGGCAGATCCCTACGACAAAACAGGAGACGCTACCAACGGGGGTAGGGGTTGCTAAATTTGACATCACCAAAACATTTAGAAATCAAGTATTTTCACGTGTAAGGGTATTATATCATCAATACTCGATTACAAATCACAGAGAAAGTACTTAAAGTCCAAAACCATGAGCATTTTAATGATTATTTTAATTGTTGTTTTTTCTATCTGATTTGTTAAGAAATATTTTGAAGTGCAACTGTAGTCCATAGTCAACCTTGATGACAATGTGTTTACCTGGTGCAATATTATGCAGCAATGTACTAAAACCAGTCATCCATGTGTAAAGTATACCTAGTCAAGGGACATGTAGTTTATGTGTATTGGATAGATACAGTATATGTGCAAAATAATCTACCAACTGAATTTAGTAAAAGGACAATTTTCATAATCTAAAGAAAAATATGCTAAAAAAGTTGTAATATTTTAATTTTCATGACTAATGGGTTACAAAAAGGAAGCTTACTTGTACCAATTATTTCATCATACTTAAAAAAAGATTTTCAAGAGAGCACACCAAAATCCAAATGCTATTGTTCGGGCTCGACCAGATATCACATTTTGGGCTGTGAGATATCATTCCCCCGAGTCCCAACTAGCTTTTCACATATATTATGTATAAATTAAGAACACACTTAAGAGCAAAAGAATTTGTTGGGACTGGGTGGGGGTGGGGGGGACGATGTTTTAAAAATATCTTTTTATTTCCTATATGTATAATACAAAAAGTGACCATTTTAGCCCCAAAATAAAGCTGTACATTCATGGAAATCGGAAATAAAATGCAAAATCATAAAATAGAGATCAACAGCAGGCTTATATATGAAGATTGAACATTTGATCGACTTAAATTTTTATCAAAATTGTAGGCAGCGATACACTGTGATTCCCATTACCACCGTCAGAGGTCCTTGAAATGGGCAAATGGCCTATGAGAAAAAAACACTGAAAGCAAATGATATTTGGGCCTGGGCGTATAGATTGTATTATAAAAATGGAGATGAGATACAGTAGTATATTATTCAACCACATAAGAATGGAAACATCCTCTTATATGGCAGGATTCTACATAGGTCCACTTTATTAAACTGGTAAAGTATTTCCGTTCCAACTACTCTGTACATCTACATCTATGCTTTAAGACACTCTGTCAGCCTCGACCATTATGAGTCGGGTTACCAAGAACAAAAAGAAAGATTGAATATAGGCAGGAAGAAGTTATGTACAGATGTACAGTATAAAGAAGGAGTACAGAAAATGATAAATAAGCTTAAATTAGGACAAATGAAATAAATAAATAATAAAAATATGATACAAAAGGGAGAAGGAATAAAGTTTTTCCAGCTGCATTTTCACCACTCTGAATAGACCAATCTGTCTATCTTCCGTTACTTCTTAACCTCATAAGAGGACGGCAGGAGGGTATTCCGTACACCAAGTGCTAAAGGGGGTTAGTTGAGATAAAAGATAAGCAAAGTGTGTGGGATGAGTTTGTACAGTGAGAAAGAGTGTTAACACTCCTACAACTAGAATAAATAAAGGTCAGATCTGATCAGGTTTTCATAGAAGCCAAATGGAGTTCTATTAATAGCACAGATCCTAGTCGAAGAAATCTGGCTGCCCTGAGGGCTAAGGGCACCAGGCCCACCGGCACAGTTCCATCCTTCCTCATAGCTACTTAGCAACTGGGGCCCTACTAATGTTTAGAATGTGAGGTAAGAGAGCCCCTGCTTGAAGAGTACCAAGTCAGAGGCCTCAGCAGTTGATGCCGGGAGCTAGTTCCAGAGGGGGATAGAGCTTGGAAAAAAGCTGTATTTGAAGCAGTCGTGGGTGGTGGAGATCTGCCTGTACTTCTTTGAGTGGCTTGCCCTTGTCTTTGTTGTTGTCGGTGTAAGGTACAAGTCCTAATCAGTGTCTACAATGTTATTTACTATCTAGTAGAACATAGCAAGCTGTAGCTTAATTGCACCTTCTGGCCTCAAGAGTTTCCCGGTGGTAGCAGTATTCCAAGAGATAGAGAGGTTGCTGGTTTGGGCCTCAAGTGAGATACTGTGAGCAGGTCATTTTATCATCTGCTTTGTAACTGTTCAGCATATGCAATATCAATGTGGCTGGGCATAAACTAAAAGTTTCAGTTTCTTTCAACGCCGTTACAGGCTGTACTCTGCACAATGGTAATCTTCTCAAATGGTAAAATTTTAAATAAGCTCTTCGGTAATTATTCTCTCTGGTATGTTTCTGATTATATTATTAGTAAAAGTTTGAGAAATCTATTGGGATGCAAAGTTCTGGGCTTGTGCCACTTTGAACCTTTCTGTCATTTCAATGTACTGTCCTACTTCCTGCATGATCTGTTCTCTTCAGGTGGATATCTCTCTATGTCCATCATACCCAAGTAGGATGTAAACACTTGGAGATTGAATGCCTAGCTGTTCTCTAAGTCTGTTAAACAGTATACCTCTCTCTTCTTCATACAGCTGGCACTGAAGTAGGTTATGCTGCACTGTCTCCATTTGACCACATTCACACAGTCCTGACTCACTCTGTCCTAGCTTATGTCTGTAGTCATTGAGGATGCTGTATCCTGTTCTCAGCTGAAGAATCTGCTTGAATATCCTGGTATTTGGAAAATCCAATCTGGGGCTACTATATATACTGGGATAATCAGTTTTCGCCAACGTAAGCAGATATGGCTCTGAGGATAGCAAAACAAAATACAACCTGGCCAGAAAAAGATTTTATCATAAAATTTCAACCTATTATTATAATGTGTGATACCTTAGACCATCAAAATATGTTATTTAATTTTCAAAAACTTTGATTTGTTTGTGCACCCATTTTTCGGCCATCTTGAAAATAGTAATCTAAGTTCGACAACTCTTGCTGACCTGGAAAAAGAGGCCTCATAAAGGGTTTGACAGATAAAAAAATCAATAGGTGTTATGAGACAGACCATTTATTTCTTTCAATGAACATTAATAATTGTAAATCTTCTATGAATTAATTTATTGTAATCAAAAATATTTCAGTCATGTTTTTCTTCAGTATTCAATTCAAATTCAGATTGATTTGGACCCCTAGGTTCATTGGGGTGCTACCACACAGACAGTAAATGAAAAAGTAGACATAAAAGTTTTCTTTTATGTACTTTAGGGATACATCAAGCCATCGCAGGTGAAAAATTGATATAATTTATCAAAAAATCATTTTTAGATATATGGTCAATACAGCTGCTTATTACCCAGACCATTGTTTCTGAGTCTTAACATTAATAAGAACCCCCTTATGATAAAATCAATGATTTCCCCACTTGGGACCCCGATACATCACTGAGTTTCCTTACCTCCATCGTGAGGATTTCAACAGAAATGAAGATGGAGGAAGCGATGTATTCACCGAATAAAATATATCAGGATCATAATTTAAAGATTGGGGTTAAAAAGAATTAGTGAAAATGACGGGAAAACATTGATGCAGGCAAGTGACCATTATTTTACCACTCAGATTAGCATTTTCTTTACTGCTTAACAACTTAACAGACATCTTTTCTTCTGCCCTTGGAAATCCCCTTTTCAGATTGAGCCTATGACTTCACACAAGTGAAAAAACGTTGGGAATGTTCAATTGGCGAAATTACAATCTTGGCGAAATTAGCTTACTCCACTATAGTACTAATATCTGAATCGGAATCTGCCAGGTACTCCAAACACCTCTAGTGAGTATTACATGGAGTGCGCAGCGTGCGCAAATGACGGTTTCGAAAAAAAGAAATGAAATCAAAAACAATTTTTATTCACAAGTTTTTAGAATTTTGTTATTTTCTGGTTTTTGCGCTGAGAAATCAACATGACTGTGTAGAAGGACAAGAGGAAGGCATCATGAATGGTGTTTATATAATGGGTAATGAAAATGTTTAATGAGGTTGAAATTGATGAATATGAGGATGATGAGTTTTTATCAGTTTTTTTTAAAGAGTTTTGAGGAGCCCTGCTCGGAATGATCCGAGGTCAGGACTATTACAAAGGTCAGGTGGGAGATTGTTCCAAAGTTTAGCAGTTCTGGGAAAAAATGAGTATCTATGAATGTTTATCCTAGATCGAGGAAATGTATATCTGGATCTCATGGATGGCTGAATATTGCCTGGAAATGGAATATTAACTAAGTGATGCTTGATTTTATCAGTGACCTATATAAGAGTGACTGGACGCTTCATTTTTCAGCCATCTAGGTATGTCCAGCATGCCCACATATATTTCTGTTCGGGGGTACACGTACCCCCTGGTGTTTCCATTTGGGGGTACATGATCATTTTTGAGGGTACACATATTTTAGAGCTGTTTTTTTCATAGTTAACGTATAGGGGACATGAAATCAGATCATTTAGATGTGTGTAACAGTGATATTATACTGTGAATAATGCTAATAAATGAGTCCTGCAAGTAACCACCCTACCCCTTGCAAAAAAAACTAAGTCCGAGCCTGAGAAAAATTTGGGCATGATAGATGATTTTTGAAAAATAGAATACAGTAAAATGTCACATACCTCTTAGATTGTGTTACTCCTATATTTAATTTAAAGCTCTGAAACGTGTCAAGCAATTTATCAAGTTTTCTTCTTCCACACAACTGTACTTTCGATTTTGACTGTCCACTTAACATCGCATATGTAAGCGTAACACTGATTGGTTCAGTAATAATAGACAACCAATCAATATTGACTTTAATAGAAGCGTGGTTGACTGTGGCCCGAGATTCGCTATATCATACTGAACAGTTTACTATCAATGCAAGATACCAGTCAGCGGTAAAACTGAGCCGATAATTCTAAAAAAACTGGACTTGTTTTCTTGAAAATTTCATGAGATTCATGCACAACGATCACTGGTTATGCATGCACAAAATTACTTTACGTTTTTGCACGTATGTACCAAATGATAAGTGCGTGCATGGCCCTTTCTGTGCGTGAATTACGTACTGCAGTACGTGAATGGGCATGCTGTTATGTCGTGGCATGTGTCACGTGACTTACACCTGGTGCGCCTTTTATCGTACACACTCAAAATGGCGATGCAGCTTGTGAGTCTGCTGCATTTATAGGTACATTAAAGAGCGTACTACGCCGTAAATATCGCTTATTGGTACATATTGTTAATAACAATCAACATAACATATATGGAATACTGTTAAATGCTATGTTTCTGCAATGTAAAAAACAATCCTATTGAGTTATGACCGTGTAAATATCGGCCGATTTTATGAAAGTTGCGGAAATCGGCAAAAATGGCTTCAAAAATACCTCTTTCACTCCGACGAATAAAGCTTCAAACATGGAGATGTCTGTGTCTCGATTTATCAATATTCATAAACTAAGATGTCCAATGATTCATAATTATTGTTTTTTATAGAATTTTGGTGTTTATAAAGGTGTTAAAAGTTTGGTTAAATAATAGAGAAATTACTCTGTGTATTCCAAAACGGTGGTTAAAGCAAATCGTGTAGATAAATGATATCGAGTTTCCCTCATTTTACCTGTGTAAGATATCCGACAGAGTTATTTGAGTTGAGTATTGGTATTTCATTGGAGTTTCTAGTCACTCTTATATAGGTCACTGATTTTATAAAACATAGTGAGAGATGAAATTTGTCGGGTGCGTTTACTAACAGGAATGGACCGGAACGCACCGGAACGGACCGGAATGGACAGGAATGGACCTCCATAACCGGAACGGACCTCCAAATTCACCATAAAATACATGTTTTAAGCGTATTTGGCAAGAAATTTTGGTTAAGTAATATAAAATATAAAAAATCTGCCGTGTCCAGACAGTTTCAATGCAAAATATGTTTTCTAAAAATGTTCTGTCTTACCCTGATATTCTAGTACCTTACTTAGGCTTACTTACACCAGTCACCTGTAAAGTATGAATGTATGCAATAGAGATCACTGCATTTCGTTTTCATAGTATGTCCATATTTCTACTGTAGAAAAATCATTTTGGATGCGATAATAGACCCTTTCCCATTATCTGATTTTACCTGTATCACGTGATATCGGCTGACCAGTCCAAGAATTGGACTACATCTGGTATATGAAGCTGTCATAACTTACTACTAATTTTGCATGCATTTCACTTATATTCATAACGGTTAAAACACCAAACAAATTGAAAATGGCAATTATATGTACCAAAATTACATATGATGACAAAAATAGTTAATTTTATTTTAAATTTATCTGATTTACGCTGAACGAAACCTTTAAGACTTTTATTCACTGTCGGTGCTCATATGCACTTCAAAAGGTGAAATATCAATAGAAACTGAAATTTCAAGATAAATTATGGTAAAATAATAAATTAAGTTGCATCAAACAAATTAATTTTGATGACCATTCCGGTTATGGAGGCCCATTCCGGTGCGTTCCGGTCCATTATTATACGCACCGAAATTTGTCTGCGTTTCTCAAGTGTTGGAAGGTTAAGCTTAGATAACATATTACTTACACTACTAGTGAAGCAATAATCATTGAATATGTATCTTATGGCCCTGTGTTGGATCATTTCAATTTTGTTTATGTATTTTTTCTGCCAGGGGTCCCATACATAATATCCCATCTCTGTTGCCACTTTCTCTGTACTGTAGTGGAGGGCTCCGTTCTATTCTATTCCAGTTGGCTTGCACCGGTTATGTCCGGCTCGGTATTCGAGGTGTTCCGAATGGGATGGAGCTATAAAAAGGACAACATCTCGTGGTAGAAGACGAGACTAGAGAGAGCCGTGCGAGGAGATAGACGTCAAGACGATAAAACTACAAAGAAGCGCAGAATTACCATAGCCTAGCGGCCGTATACCTATAGGATAGGTAAGATTACTATATTGGTGGCAGCGGTAATCTGGAGAAACGTCGCCTATCGTCAGAACACGTGTGGTATTCTTGAAATTTTGAAATTTGCAAGTGGCCTTTCCCGCCATTTCGCGCTTCCATCGTCAATTTGCACTCGTCTGTCTCCTAAAGAAATTGCACTGGCCATCCATTCAAACCTAATACACTAGTCCAAAGCCCACAACAGCGTCGTCCCTGAAAAAAGCCTGAAAAAAAAAAAAAAAAAAAAAAAAAAAACTGGTTATTTTGTGTTGCTACTTCCTGTCTCAAAATGGACCCTGAGCACAGAATTGCTGTGAATTTTGCCACCCCCAGAGAGCTGCGAATCATACCTGGTATTGGTGACAAATTAGCTAAGGCCATTGTTGAAGTGAGACTGCGGCAAGGCAATGTGACAGCCCCTTTGCTCTCAAGCATCTTGAGAAAAAGGATTCCAGAGGACATCCTGGCGTGTTTAGACTTCAGGCAAAATCCCGACTATGACACAGCGGATGAGCAACAGGACGACGGCTATGGTGCAGACAGTTTGGACTACGATGATGGTTCCAAGGCACAGTGGACAGAAGAAGACGTGTACAGGTCACAGATAAAAGATGAAATAAAGAACAGACTATGGCCAGACGATTCAACGTTCCCAATGGATCGAGGCGCATTCGGTGGGCCAGGAGCACCTTCTGTCCCATGGACTATGCCCTCATACAAGACGGCAACAGGCATGCAAGGAGATCTTATTCATCCAGGTTCAATCTTTCCAAAACAAAGAACAAAGAGTCACACAGATGACAGACCACAAAGTCCACAAGTCAGACGAAAATTAAATCTTGAATATTCTGAGGAGTCTGAAGGTGCAGAGAAAAAGCAAAAATCATCAGAAATGGATAAAGACCAAAAAGCATCAAAACAGAAGACCTCTGCAGATGACAGTGCTATGGACAAACAAGCGCAGCTTTCAGATAATAAAAGTAGTAAAAACAAGCACTCACTTTCAGAAAAAAAGTCATCCAAAAAACACAAGTCTCATTCAAGTTCTGAAAACAAAAAACACAAAAACAAGCACCAGCTTTCAGAAAATAGTGAGAGTTCAGAAGATACTAGTTCAGCTGAGAGTAGCTCCGATGAAATTCAAAAGAAACATAAACATAAGAAATCACACAAAAAAGATCAATATAAGTCTTCTAAATCCAGGCATAGGAGTTCAAGAAAAAAGAAGCAAAAGAAACATTTATCATCATCTTCGTCTTCATCGTCAACGGAAGATTCAGACTCAGATTCAGATTTAAAGAAGAAAAAACATAAGAAGTCAAAGAAACATCGGCATGAAACTTCATCTTCGTCGTCATCTTCGTCATCATCTGAAGATTCCGACTCAGATTCTGACTCAAAACGTGTGTCCAAAAAGAAGAAGAGCCAAAAGAAATCAGCCATTCGTACTTTGCCAAAACAGCTGCAATATGATGGCAAGAGCAACTGGCTACCCTTCAAGCATAGATTTACAAAGTATGCAGAATCGTCAGATTGGACGGCTGAAGAATGCTTAGACTGTTTAATTTGGTGTTTAACTGGAAAAGCAGCGGACTTTTGTGCCACCTTAATGGAAAGAACAAAACATCTATCATACAGAAAATTGTTAAAAAAATTAGATGAACGATTTGGTGATAGAGAGCTGCCAGCTTCAGCGCAAGTACGGTTCCAACAAGCAACCCAAAAGAAAGATGAATCTCTAGAAGACTGGGCGGACCGGGTGTTGACCCTGTCTGGTAAAGCATTTAAAGATTTGCCAGAAAAGTATAGCAATCAACAGGCCGTAGCTAGATTCTGCCAGGGATTAAGAGATGCTGAGGCGGGCCACCATGTTTGCATGAAAAAGTCATTGAGTATTGAGGATGCGTTGAATGAGATCAGATTATACCAGCACACAAAAGATGCTATATATGGCCATAAGACAGACCGTAATGTTTCTTCAAGAGTCACGGCTGAAGATTATGACACAGATATACCTCAAGTCTGTGCCATGGCTGATCGGAAACCCAAGGCTAGCCAGAATTCTTTGGAAGACAAAATAGAGAAACTCCAAGAAAATATGGCACAGTTATTGCGACAGCAAGCTAGTTTGAGACGGAGGCCTAAGATTAGACTTCGCCCAGAAGACAGTATCTGTTACTTGTGTAATGAAAAGGGTCATTTTAGAAGGGATTGCCCAAAACAGCATCAGCTAGATTTAAACAAACCCGGGACGAGCCAGGGGGCCAAGGCTCGGACCCAAAGCAAAGAAGGCCCACAGAAGAACTAACAAGCAACAGTTCCAGAAGTCAGACATCAGAAGTGAAGCAGAAAGATCAAGCCACTATGTTTCCATCGCATGATGGCCACATAGACAACTCTACTGTTGGCCCGCAGCATTGTGGTCCAACAACACAAGAAGAAGATAACAAGCAGAAGTTGAAGTCCGAAACCAGTCATGTGAAGGTATGCATGTTAAAGTCCATATCAAAGTTAACGATTCCAGTTCGGATAGATAATTCTTTGGTGGAAGCAGTTATAGATTCTGCGGCAGAAGTTACGATCATCTCTGATAAAGTTTACCAGTCACTTCGTATACCGCCCAAAAAGCTTTATGATGTACGCCTTGACACAGCAGGTCGACAGTTATCCATGAAAGGTTTTGTGGCTGGACCGGTCAAATTAAAAATAGGTAACAACTATTATAGGGGACCCGTCTATGTAGCTCCAATAGAACAGGATATGCTGTTTGGTGTAGATATAATGAGAGAAGGTGATGCAATAATTGACATGGGTAAACAGAAGTTTGTGTTTAAAGGCCATGAGATCATGATGAACACAGGAGAAGAGAATGCTAATCCAAAGGTAGCCAGAGTAACTATAGCCAAGCGAATAGTGATTCCTCCAAATTCTGCTGCTCAGGTGAAGTGTGCTATGGATCAACAGATGTCAGACTACGTAGTGGAACCAATTCAATCAGAAAAGATTTTCGGACCAAGATTAGTGCGCTCAGCTGGCACAGACCCAGTTGTTTGCATTGTCAATTGCACAGACAGGTATAAGCTACTTCGAAAAGGTAAAGAAGTTGCCACAGCTTCTACAGTTGCGGAATTCTTGCCAGAAGAAGAAGAAGAATGCACAACCAGTAATGTTTGTCAAGTTTCAGAGAAAAAAGACCAAGCTGATCCAGTACCAGATCATTTGTCTGAGACTTACAAGGCATCTACAGAGCATCTGTCTGCAAGTGAACAATCTCGTTTAGCAGCATTGTTGAACGAGCATGAAGACGTCTTCGCCAAAAGTGAATTCGACTTAGGTACCTTTACAGATATAGAGCATGGTATCGACACAGGAGATGCAAGACCAATCAAGCAACGCATGCGCCGGACCCCAGCCTGCTTCGTGGGTGAAGAAGAAGCTCATCTAAAGAAAATGCTGGAGGCTGGTGTAATTAAAGAATCCGCTTCAGATTGGGCATCATCACCAGTCCTCATCAGGAAACGTGATGGTAGTGTACGTTGGTGTATTGACTATAGGGGTCTAAATAAGGTAACAGTAAAAGATGTGTTTCCCCTGCCCCTGGTTGATGACTGTCTCGATACGTTGGCTGGAAATGTGTGGTTTTCTAGGTTAGACGCTAATTCTGCCTACTGGCAGATTAACATCAAACCTGAGGATCGACACAAAACTGCATTTCACACAAGATACGGCTTATTTGAGCACGTAAAAATGGGGTTTGGATTGTGCAATGCGCCAGCGAGTTATGCTCGGGTCATGAACCTGGTACTCAGGGGTCTGAATTGGAAGACTTTGCTTGCTTTCTTAGATGATGTCTTAATCATGGGGAAAAGCTTTGATGATCATCTAGAAAATCTAGATGCAGCATTGAAGCGTTTCCGGAAATTTGGTCTAAAATTGAAACCCAAAAAATGCATTTTCTTCCAAAAAGAAGTCGAATTCCTAGGCAGGCTGATCAGCAACGACAAACTGTCAGTGACAGACGCAGATATACAGTCCGTAGCATTATGGCCTGTACCTGCATGTTCGAAGGATGTGGAACGGTTTATGGGACTGGCAAACTATCACAGAAGTTTCATCAAGAACTTTTCACAGTTGGCAGATCCATTATACAGAGTGGTGGGGAAGAAGAAATTCCAGTGGACAGACGAACAACAGCAAGCTTTTGACAACTTGAAAAAGGCGTTGACTAGTCCACCAGTACTTGCCCTTCCAAACACACAGGATTCCTTTATCCTAGACTGTGATGCATCCAACGAAGCCATTGGAGCTGAACTACTGCAAGTTCAGGGAGGTGAAGAGAAAGCTATCGCATACGGTAGTTATGCTCTCACAAAAGAACAACGACGCTACTGTACTACAAGAAAAGAATTATTGGCAATGGTGAGGTTTTGTAGACATTTTAGACACCATTTATTAGGTAAACAATTTATTATACGGACTGACCATTCAAGTTTAACTTGGTTATTGCGATTTAAAGAGCCGCAGGGACAGTTGGCGAGATGGATGGAAGAGTTATCCCAATATGACATGGTTTTGGAACATCGATCGGGAGTTAAACATACAAATGCCGATGCACTATCAAGGATTCCATGCCAAGAGATACAGTGTGATAATTTTATTCCAGGAGTAAAGCCAAGTGACCTACCCTGTGGAGGTTGCAGTTACTGCGTAAAGGCTGATAGCCAATGGGGACACTTTGCAAGGGAAGTTGACGACGCAGTTCCATTGACGTCACAAGGTACTTCTAGAGCCATGAGACAATTGGGAGTCTCTAGGGAGCCGGAGGTGATGGTTGACGGTCATGGGGGATTGGCGCACCCATTGGTTGGTGGTGATACATCTTTGAGTGTGAAACAGAACTCCAAGAAGCAGCAGTCGTGTCACAAGATATCAGCAGAGACCGTAGGTGTCGGGGCGAATGACCAGGTAATCAAGAATGGCAAGCCAGCCTGTTATGATGGTTTATCTTATACGGTGGAAAATCAGTCTACACAGAAGACAACAAAAGCTGACTGGGGAGTAACCAGATCATTGTCTAGTGAAGAGCCATTTATAGAAATTCTATCCAAAGAGGGTACAGTTAGTGTCAATTTGATCGGTAGAAATAACCGTGTATTAGTCTGTGGTGTAAATGAACAAAAGAAACCTATTCAGTGTTGTTGGGGTTTAGATGTTGCAGAATTACAGAAACAACAAAGGAGGGATGATACACTCACATTTCTTTTGGATTGGTTAGATTCCAAACAGGTTCCTTCTGAAGCAGACCTTTTTATTGCAAGCCCTGCTGGGAAGTACTACTGGTTGGCCAAAGAAGAATTTCTCATCATTGGTGGACTTCTATATCATCAGAGAGCTGACAAAGGGGATAAAGACTTGGTAGTACCGGAAAACTTGAAGCAAGAAGCTATCCGCCTTAACCATGATCTTCCCTCTTCAGGACATCAAGGTATAGAAAGGACAAAAGCCAGGATCAAAGAAAAATTCTTCTGGTATGGCATGGGAAAGGATATTACTGAGTATGTGGTCTCTTGTGACGTGTGCAACAAGAACAAGAAAAGCAGCATCAAGGGACGACTACCCATGCATGAGTATCAAGCAGGAGCACCAATGGAAAGGGTACATATTGACTTCTTAGGACCTCTTCCCAAAACTCCAAGAGGAAATGAGCACATCTTGATGATGGTGGATCAGTTCACCAAGTGGGTGGAGTGTGTACCATTACCTTCACAGACAGCAGAGGTGACGGCAAAAGCAGCGATTGACGGTTTCTTCTCTAGGTTCGGATATCCATTCCAGATATTCTCTGACCAGGGCCGGAACTTCGAATCAAAACTATTTACAGCCCTCTGCGAAGCATTAGAGATCCACAAAGCAAGGACAACTCCGTATAGAGCGTCCTCGAATGGTCAAGTAGAACGATACAACAGAACTTTGATGGATGCGGTCAGATGTTTCATCAGGGACTCGCAAGATCAGTGGGATCTTCACCTGCAACAGATTGCAGGAGCACTTCGAAGTTCAGTGAATCGTAGAACAGGTTATACGGCGAACAAAATGATGTTGGGACGTGAGGTGAACACACCAGCCTATTTGATGTTCCCATTACCTGCTGAAGAACACGAAGATATTGACCAGTTTGTGGCAAAGTTAACACGCAACATCCAAACAGCTCATAATGCTGCAAGAACCCAGCTGAAAACAACATTGAAACGTATGAAGAGGGACTACGATTTAAGAGGAGTCGTCAAGAGAAATTACCAGGCGAAAGACATCGTCTATCTCTTAGATACGGCCGTATTGAAGGGAAATTGTAGAAAATTAAGTTCACCGTGGAAGGGTCCAGCCATAGTGATAGAAAGGCTATCAGCAGCATTGTTCCGGGTCCAGCTGAGAAAGAGCATGTTCGTGGCAAATCATGACAGATTGAAGCCATGCAAAGACAGAAAACTACCAGATTGGATCAAGAAATGGCAGGACAACCCCAATGGCACTCAGATCAGTGATGTCGATGATTCTACGGTCTATTGCCTATGCAGAGAACCATGGCAGGGTAGATTCATGATACAGTGCGACGGATGTGATGAATGGTTCCATGGAGCATGCGTGGATATCACTCCAACAGAGGCGCTGTCTATTGACGAGTACCAGTGCGGGAAATGTAAAAGAAATTTGTAAACTACTATTTTTCCCTGTTGACAATTGTAATTATCTGACAATTGTAATAATCAGTCTCTTCTTTATACCTTCAGATTCTGCAACATGGCAGCTCAACAAGAAAATACCACTCAACTCCTACCTAAGTTCATCAGGACCCTGAGAGAGATGACGGACAGAAAAGAGCTCTACAGCAGCAGGTCCATCATCAACGAACTGATGTTGTGTGTAACAGCTACTCAGGGGATGAGGTTGGAGGCCCTCGAAGGACAGGCTGATCTGGCACGTCAGCAGAACAACAAGCAATGGTTGAAGAACGTCGCCAAAGATGCGGATACTCTTCAGTTCCACAGTTGTGACTGGATCAACCAACATTTGTATGCTCTTCCGCAGACAAGTAAGAAGCCATCGAAGATGCCTGCCACCGGTCCATCCAGGGATATCCGCCTTGGACAGGACCCCACCATTCAGAGGCGTGTAGAGGATGCTCTTGCGGATGAGCCAATGGACTACTCCATCACAGCCGAGGAAGAGGAGAAGTTGTTTGCAGTATCCACCGAGGGCCAAGACTCGCCAACAATCGAGGAGTTTGATGTGGACGTCTTGATGTCAGATGTCAGCGGTTGCCCATCACCACAGAAGGAGGCTCTCGTCAGCAGCATTGTTGCCCAGAGTCCTCAGCCATCAGCGGAGACCAGTTGCCTCGTCAGCAGCATTGTTGCCGAGGAAACTGTTGCTCGAAAGAAGTCAAGATCTCCAGTGAGATTCCCAAAGGAAGATTCAATGAAGAAGACTACAAAGGACAAGACGGCATCGGAGAGAAAATCATCGCCCAAGCGCGACCAAGCCAGGCCACCCCGTAGGACTTCGCCCAGAAAGAGGCCTTTGTCTCCAAGTCGATCAAGAAGAGACCATAAACAGAGAAGGAGGTCTCCAAGCAGGTCACCGCAAAGGAGGAGGGAAAGTCCAAGACGTCGACCAAGGTCACCATACCGCCAGAGACGTCGGGTGAGCCCAAAGCGACATGTGTCCCGGAGGGTAGAGTACGCTTCAAAGCGAGATCAGACAGGCTCCGGAAATCCGATGTCACTGATAGTCAAAGCTTCATCATCGCCCAGAAGAGGTCCAAAGAAAGACGCAAGACCAGCCCAAGTGAACAGGCAAGTTGAGATTTGTCCTGTAGTCAAGTGCAGCAGCGAAGTTTCAAGGATGCATGCAGCTACGCATCTTCCCGGGATCTTCGATGATCAACTTGAACCTACAGAGGAGCTCATGAGAAGGAGGATCAGCGTCCTGAAGATCTGTGAGAGTCGCCTACTAGGCTCCGTCTCCAATTTAAGCGGACTAGTGGATTATGTTAATGACTTGAAGCAAGTTCGTCGTGGAAAGTGTCAAGTCTCGATGCGCCAGACGAAAGCCATGGAAGCCATGTGCCATCTTCAGGGTTGTTCCGTTCCAGAGGAGTTCACTTTGGTCCCAGCAAATTCACCGGCATCTCTTCTACACTGGAGGATTTTGCTAGTCATAGTTGCCTGCTTGTCTGAGCGTGACAGGCAAGATCTCATCACCAGGCACCCGCCTAGCTCTACATGGAAGGAGGAAGAAGAGGACCTACCGGAGGGGATTGACAGTCATTTCCACCTGGATAGGTCAAGGGCCGCTCTAGGAAAACCGAGAGCTTCTGTTGAAGACCTATGTAAGCATGTCCGTCCTGATAGACAATTCCGATTCAAGTTGACCGGAGGAGTCATCATATTTTGTGATCCTGAGACCTATCCGTCAAGCGAGGAGGTACAACACCTCACCCAAGCAGGATACAAGATAGCGATCGGACTGCATCCAAAGTACCTGGATTCAAGTACAGAGGCAGCTTTCCCAGCTTTCCAGCGTTGTTTGTCCATGCCAGAGGTTGGAGCGTTGGGAGAGGTCGGGTTGGACTATACAGCGGATCCATCCATGTGGCCCAAGCAGCATGAGGTATTGGACAGAGTTCTGGAGCATCTCCAGCCCTCGCATGTCCTTGTTCTTCACGCGAGAGGAATGATGTCTGGTCAACCAGAAGGCACATATATACAGCTCCTATATCAGTTGAAAGGAGTGGTCCCACGGGAGCAAAAGATCCACCTTCACTGCTTCGGAGGAAATCGTGATACCATGGACCAGTGGCAACGAGTGTTCCCTAACACGCACTTCGGTTTCACAGGAATGGTACAACATTTCAGCCATGACAGTAAGGAGGCCCTGAGACAGCTTCAGGAAGACAAACTGCTGTTGGAGACAGATGCTCCCTACTTCAGGATTGGTGGAAGAGCCCACTCATCACCTGCCTTGATTGGGATGGTTGCAGATATGGTTGCCAAGATCAGAGGCCAGACCTGGAAGCAAGTCTTAGAGTATGCCTCGCTCAATGCGAGTCGACTCTACCAGATGTCAGCGTAGAGGTGACAGTTGTCAGTTACTGTAGACAGCTTTGCACTTTAGTACTGGTTATCTGCTGGTAGCTTGCCCAGGAATAGTGCATGAGGATTAACTGACCGGCTAACATGACCATAGCATTGTGGATGTGGCCGTAAATCGAATATCTTCCCCAGCATTGGGGCCGATAATGCAGAATGGTGATCCTCCCCAGCATTGGGGCGGATAATGAAGAATGCTAGCACGAAGATGTGTCCCAGAGCCTTCAAATAAAGAGGGGAGGAGTGTAGTGGAGGGCTCCGTTCTATTCTATTCCAGTTGGCTTGCACCGGTTATGTCCGGCTCGGTATTCGAGGTGTTCCGAATGGGATGGAGCTATAAAAAGGACAACATCTCGTGGTAGAAGACGAGACTAGAGAGAGCCGTGCGAGGAGATAGACGTCAAGACGATAAAACTACAAAGAAGCGCAGAATTACCATAGCCTAGCGGCCGTATACCTATAGGATAGGTAAGATTACTATAGTACACTAGCTCTGGCATGCCTTTTGATGTCCTGGACAGTAACCGCACTTGTTTCTCCCTCCAAATCCTTAGCCTCCACTGCCGCCTCCTTTGCCAGTCTGTCTGCAACCTCATTCCCTTCTACCTCACTATGTCAAAAAAAAACTTCCGTTGTCGCGAAAACACATGACAATGCTTTCACTACGTTTTACTCGACCGATTTTCGTGCGAATTGTGCTTATTATTACAGCTGCAATTTACCTTATTGTGTCAATAGGTTCAAGATTGTCTTTATGTGGAAGGAAGGGTCTTTTTTTAACTTTTATTTTGCAATTTTTTTGTTATTGTTTTTTTTGCGAGAATCCGCAATGTTGCTTTAAGGAAACGCAATGGGACAGTTGGATTGAAACATCCAGGGGTAAAACAATTCAGAAATCAACCGTTTCACGAAATATTATCTATTTGTCTGTCAAAACAAATATATCCTGAAGTCCTCTGAGGGGTAGGGTAGGGTGGGGTGGGGTGGGGTGGGGTGGGGTGGGGTGGGGTGGGGTGGGGTGGGGTGGGGTGGGGTGGGGTGGGGTGGGGTGGGGTGGGATGGGGTGGGGTGTGGTGTGGTGGGGTGGGGTGGGGTGGGGTGGGGTGGGTGGGTGGGTGGGTGGTTCGGTGGGTGGGTGGGTGGGTGGGTGGGTGGGTGGGTGGGTGGGTGGGTGGGTGGGTGGGTGGGTGGGTGGGTGGGTGGGTGGGTGGGTGGGTGGGTGGGTGGTTGTGGTGTGTGGGTTGGGGAGGGGTGGGATACGGTACTGTTCCGTATGGTAGGGTAGGGTAGTGTATGGTATTGTATGGTATGGTAGGGTAGGGTACGGTACGGTACGGTAGGGTACGGTATGGTAGGGTAGGGTATGGTAGGGTAGGGTATGGTACGGTTTGGTGTGGTACGGTACGGTATGGTGTGATAGGGTACGGTAGGGTAGGGTAGGGTAGGGTAGAAATTATCCCAGAGTCTTTTGATGCAGTTTGGAAAGACAGAGAAAGTGATGCCCATGGTGGTGTCTTTATTGCATTCAAACGTGACTTGCTCTCTACTGAAACTCCGGAACTGCACACCAACTATGAATAGTTTGGTGTAGGATGAACATTATTGGATGCAGGACTTTGTACCTTGGTTCTTTTTATAGGTCCCCTGACAAGATTGATAATGATTACCTTGAAGAGTTTAATTCATCCTTATCTCGGATTATGTCTAACAGAAATGCACATGTTCTGGTTGGAGGAGATTTTAATTGCGGTGATATAGAGTGGAGTCACATGCTAGTACCTCAGGGGGTACAAAAAAGGCAGTCTCAGCAACAACTTTTGGATATTATAGGGGAGCATTGTCTTACTCAAGTCGTAGATATACCAACGCACAATGATAAAACTCTTGACCTGCTCTTCACTAATTTCCCATCTCCTCTGAATAGAGTCAAGGGGATGCCCCCCATGGGCAAAGCTGATCACGACATTGTGTACGTAGAGTATGACATTAAAGCTAAAAGGATAAAACAGGCATCAAGAAAGATCTATCTCTATACACTTGCAGATATGGTCGGACTTAGAGTCAGACACTCAGAGTTAATTGTTAAACACAACATTGGGTTAAAAGCTCTTCTGCAACAAGGCATATCAGAACCTATATTTTATGGTGATTTAGTTTATAAATTCAAACTGATTGTTGGTAAACCTAATTTTAGTGATCAATTCAAAAAGATAGTAAAACGTTATGTAAGGGTTGGGTATAACTTGGAAATCATGCGACAGTCTGCATGCCTAATTTTAAACCCAATCAGGGTTTATAGCTATGGTTTCCTCTTTAATTGCATGACAGTGGTTCAGGCCTCAGACTCTATGATGGCTGTGACGTAAAGCTTTAATCGGTGGGTTGGTGCCTGATGCTTATCATCTGTAGCTTGACCCAACATGGCTCAACTTGAGGTTTTCTTTAGCTCTGACTATCTGTGAGTCATGAGCCCTTTACTTTTTTCATCATGGTGTGTTAATTTGATTAGAGTGTTTCTCCATGATGATACATTGCATTAGTTAGATGTCCTCCATGCGAGCTGAACATATCTTGAACTTCAACAACAGCAGAATCTAGGGCGAAGATTTGGTGCCAGTGGAATGCATTTAAACCCCCCGGTGGCTTAGGCTGCTGTCCGTTCTAAGGGGGTGGTTCTGTTGTTGTTGACTTTTTGTTTATTGTTACTCCCATTGTGGGAGTCTGTAATTGTTCTATGTTTTGTTGTACGTTACTTTATGTCCATTCTAGTATTGCAATCATCTTGATGGGGAAGAGAAAGCTGGTTACTTTGCTTAATTTGTCTTCCTGGTGTCTTGTGATGGTTGAGCGGCTCTTACTCGCGGTGCCACGGGTTTGTCTGTGGTTGTGATTGTGGTATTTCCTGATCATACAAACTTACTATTTACCTGTCTGAAGCTAGTCACCAGTAGAAATAAATGCATTAACTTTCCTTTCAACAGTCAATCAATTAAAGTTTATTTTTAGCTATTAGTTCAAACAGCCCTGTCATCTTAGAGCACACATCAAAAGGTTACATTAGTACAACGCTACCTGGATGAATGACAACTCCCTGAAATATCTAATGACCAAATACTCTTGTTACCATAGCTATTCAGTTAAAAGTTTCAATGAAATGTAATAGATTTTATCAAATGTATGGCTCATGAAAAAATGCTGAATGATAAAATCATCATCATCAATCATCATCATCCAAGCAAACATGCATATATGGGTCCCATATGGCCTACCCATGTGGGACCCATATGGGGAGTGCAACCTGGTTCTGCATAGGTCCCATATGGGTAAGCCCATATGCAGGTTGCCCAGATGGGTCCCATATGGATCCCACATAACAGCCCCACAAACAAAAAAGAAATGAAATAAACATTTTTATATAAACTTATTTCCTTGTTTATAACGCATGGCTAGCTTCTTCAGTGGCGGATGCAGAGGGATTGTTGCGGTTTGTGATTGTGGTATTTCCTGATCATACTCACTTACTATCTTTTATGTGGTTTGCTTGAACCACCTTTTGAGACAAAATTATTCCATTTTTATGAGGAATTTCTAGCAAAATCACATCAACTATCAAATTATCAGGAACGATTTTCAAATTGAAACCCCCTTTGTTAAGTTGAACCCCCTAGCAGGAGATCTTGGATCCGCCCCGCTTCTACCATTTATTTTATTTGCATGGGCCAGCCCATATGGGACCCATATGGAACCCAGTTGCACTACCCATATGGGTCCCATATGGGTGCCCACATGGGACCCATATGGGTCCCATATAGATTGCTAGCTGGGATCATCATCATCATCATCATCATCATCATCATCTTCATCATCATCATCATCATCATCAATATCATCATTAAATGCTTAATGATAAAATCATCATCATCAATCGTCATCATCAATCACCATCATCGTCAAACATCATCATCAATCATCATCATCATCAATCATCATCAACATCATCATTCATCATCATATTAATCAAATGCTGAATAATAAAATCATTATCATCAATCATCATCGTCAATCATCATCAATAATCACCATAAATCATCATTATCATCAATCGTCATCAATAATAATCATCATAATCATCAATCATCATCATCAATCATCATCATCAATCATCATCATCAATTACCATCATCAATCATAATCATCAATCATCATAATCAATCACCATCATCAATCATCATTATCACATCATCATCAATCATTATCATCATCATCATCAACATCAATAATCATCATCAATCATCATCATCACCATCATCAATAATCATCATCATTCCTCATCATCAACATCAATAATCATCTTCATCATCATCTTCATCATCATCATCATCATCATCATCATCATCATCATCATCATCATCATCATCATCATCATCGTCGTCGTCGTCGTCGTCATCATCATCATCATCATCATCATCATCATCATCATCATCATCATCAACAATCATCATCAATCATCATCATCATCATCATCATCATCATCATCATCATCATCATCATCACCGTCAAGTGCAAAAATGCACAGTCTGACTTAAGCCTCAGTGTCGACTGAGGTGCTTTTCATTAAAACATTTATTTGTTTTCTTGTTCTTTCATTTCTTCTAGCGAAGTATACATGAACAACAGTTAAAATTTAATGAGTTCTAAAAATAGGCAAGTGAAAATATACAACGCCTGCAAAGGATGTCAATGTTGCTGCATATAAATAAATCCTTTTGTCTGGAGATCAAAAGACATGAGAGTACCGATAATGTATTTTAAAAGTTCTGCTTTGATCTTAAACTCAATGACACCTTTTGCACTCTTCTTCGATGAAAGCCTTGATATTTCATATGAAACACAGTGTAAGTTTTATTTTGGACATGTTCTAAGTACGTGATATTTGACACCTAATCTAAATTTTACACATACAGGTAGGTGTTGCTTTCATTTCTAAATCCAATCAGCATCGGCCATGTGACTTTGCTGAGAGCTGACTGACAACTAGGATTGTGAACAATGGTCCATCACAGTAAAATACTGATTATTGAATAGCTTTACATTGAAACTGCCTTTCATATAGTTTGAACGCACTGCTGTCCGCAGCTTTATAAAGGAAAAAGCCAATATATGTAATAGGCAGTTCCAATCAGCCTTCACACGCGAAGGAGACTCTGACCCGCCCTCTTAACATACATAAAGTACCTGGCCCAGATGGACTGAATGCCAGAGTGCTAAAAGAGTGTAGCAATGAGATCTCTTCAATACTGGCACTTATCTTTAATGAGTCTTTAGCTTTGGGCGAAGTGCCAGATGAGTGGCGACAAGCTAATGTTTCTTCTGTCTTTAAAAAAGTTGAAAATATGATGCTGCTAATTATATACCGGTGTCGCTCACATACATCTGCTGCAAAACCCTAGAGCATACTTTTAGTCAGTAACATCAACTAGCACTTAGCCTTAGATAGCATACTTGTTGACTGTCAGTATGGTTTCCGAAGTCAGAGGTTCTGCGAGACCCAGTTGGTCCAGTTTGTGCACAATATCATCAGCAACCTGGATGGGGCTGTGAATCATAGACACAAGCAGACAGATTTGATCATAATGGATTCCTCAAAGGCCTTTGACAAAGTACCACAAAGGAGGCTATTACACAAATTGGACTATTATGGGATAAGAGGGTCCACCCACAAGTGCTCTCTGAGCGCACTCAACAGGTAGTATTAGATAGTCAAGCCTCAGATCCAGTCCCAGTGTTATCCGGTCTACCCCAAGGATCAGTTTTAGGACCTATCCTGTTCCTTACTTTTATAAATGACCAGCCAGATAAAATCAGGTCTTCTGTTCACCTGTTCCAGGACGACTATGTCCTGTATAGAAACATATATTCGATTCAAGACTGTTTTATCCTGCAGGAAGACCTCACTAGCTTGGGACAATGGGAAGCAAATTGGCATAAGAAGTTCAATGTGGCCAAATGTCACTCTTTGAGAGTGACTCGGCATCACTCGGGTGGGGTGGGGTGGGGTGGGTGGGGTGTACATGGAGTGGGGTGGGGTGGGGTGTGCATGGGGTGGGTGGGGTGGGGTGGGGTGGATGGGGTGGGGTGGGGTAGCTAGGTAGGTAGGTAGCTAGGTCCGTCCGTTTGTTGCACTAATGCTGAAATGCCCTGCAATGTACTTATCCAGATCCAGTCCTTTCGCCCGTCCGTTGGTAGGTACGTAGCGTCGTAGGTAGATGGGTATGTACGTAGGGACGTAGGTAAGTCGACAAGTTTACCCCTGGATGTTTCGTTCCAACTGGTCCATTGCGTTTCCTTAAAGTAACATTGTAGCGGATTCTCGCAAAAAAAAATAAAAGATAGAAACAAAAAAGACATATTCCCTCCCACTAAAAGAACATATTGATACAGTAAGGTAATTTACAAATTTAATATGAAAATATGAACCACAATAAGCACGAAATCATTTCAGTAGGAAGTAGTGACAGCATTGTCATATGTTTTCGCGACAATGATATTTTTGATTCTAGGGACCGGTCCGTGTATTCACCGGATCGGACCTAATCACCGGATCGGACAGGATCGGACCCGAAATTGGCTATTCAGTTCATTTTTAAAACATTTTTTTATTATTATTATGTTTATAAAGTATGTATATGATCATAGTAATGATGTCTGGATCATCAAGGTCGGAGACGATAGCTACTATCTGACCGGATCGGGCCCAAAAAATGGTCAAATAACGCTATGATATAATTATGTTATGTTGTGAAGTATTTATAGGATCAAATTAATGACGTCTGTACCAAAAATGGCTTGTTTTAATTTATTGAAAATTGGTTTATTTATACTGAACAAAGGATAGACCTGCGCATGACATTTTATGTAAAACACAACACTGACCATTGCAAAAAGGGTCCGTTGAGTATGTTTGGTTTTTTGCCGTTTATATCAATATTAATATATTTAAGTGCATACAAATTGCACTAAATACATAATCTTTTATGCACATCATTCTTGTAAAGAAAAAACAATCAGTTAAGCAAAGGAATATGCCAATTTCGGTCCCGATCCGGTCAGATCCGGTGATTAGGCCCGATCCGGTGAATACACGGACCCCTAGGGACTGTCTCCGGTACCGGACACCTAGACTGCGTGGCTAGGGGTCCGGCACCGGACGCCGAGCCACGCCTATGAGGAATGTCTCGGGGTCCGGTAGTTTGTGAAACAACAACTGACAATCTAAGTATACGGGATGCGGGTCCGTACCTGCACGTATATGTAGTTAAGTTGTTTTACCAACAAAAACTCGTGTTGAAGTTTCACTTTGTTTCGTCCGCCATCTTTGATCATCTGTATTTGCTGTCACACTATTCAAACAAGTATAACCCTATGCAAAAGGTATAAGATTTTTAAAGGACAAGAGTGGAAAAACATAGCTAGATATGATACTTCCGGTTCCGGTGGCGGCAAGATGGAAAAAATCGAGGGGCTAAATTTATTTTAATTATCCATCAAAATCCTGGTTATAAAGAATTAAATCTTTGAGTAAAATAGGTGCTGGTGACTGATTAAGTGTTAGTCTATCCTAAGACATTGATAAAATTCACCCAAATCAAGATGTCTACCCAAACTTTGAACAACAAAATCTGTGCACAGTGCGAGACTGCGTTCAAAGGGAAAAACGCAAAGAGCATGAATTGTAGTATATGTAGCCACTGGTTTTGCTTAGAATGTAGTCACATATCGCAAAGGATATATGATGTTCTTAAGGGGGAGCCAAATGTGAAAAATTTGCCTTTCAATAAATTGTGATGGCTGCTCTAGGCTACTGCCGAAATTGACGGAGCTAGCTAAATCCTTGGATTCGCAGCAGCAGAGAATTGAATCTTGTGAAAAGAAGGTTGAAGGTCTTAAAGAATCTTTACAAAGTGCAGTAGAAAAACAAGTAGAAAAGGCAATAAATGACTATAGAGAAAGGGAAGACCGGAAGTGCAATTTAATCATTCACAATGTACCGGAGCCTAGGCCAGATAGTGTCGATAAGAAGAAGGAGGATGAAAACTCAATAATGCATGTTTTTGATATCACTAAGAGTGGAGAGGTAAAGGTTGTGGAGTTCACGAGGTTGGGGAGGCCAGTGGCTGGCAAAGATAGGTTATTAAAAGTACAGATGCAGACGGTCGCCGACAAGCACAAAGTTCTTGGTGGAACAAAACATCTCAGAACCAAGGTAGGGGATGAATATGCCCATAAATGGAGCAAGGTATTTATTACCCCAGACCAAACAAAAGATGAAAGAATTAAGAGTATGAACCTCAAAAAGGAATTAGAAAGGCGTAGAACAGAGGAGAAAATGATAAACTGATAATTTTCAGAGGAGAAATCATTGAAAAGAGGTCGTTCGCCAGTGTAGTAAATGACACGGTGGGCACACCAGGCACCCCAGTGCCTGGTGGTGCATTTCATTTATAAACAGTATGATCCACATACACAAACTGTAAATACCGTTAATGTTCCAGTTCTTGATGTTCAACAGAGTTCGTTAGTTGATATTTCGTTCAATAATGTTACTGTTAAAAACATTGTTAAAAATATTTGTGAGGATAAAGCACAGACAAAATTGACCAAGGCACCTTCAAATGCATCATTTATATGGAATGAGGACTTATCAGTTATCCATGAATCTAGTCAGTCTATTAATTACTGTTGTACAGATGGAGATAAAGATTTTTCAGAAGCTAGTCATATTGTAATTCTAGTCAGAGCAAGGAGTCAGAACAAAGTTTTGAATCGAGTGAATCTAGTCAGACTATTAATTACTGTAGTGCAAATGGAGATAAAGATTTTACAGAAGCTAGTCATAGTTTTAATTCTAGTCAGAATGAGGAGTCAGAACAAAGTTTTGAATCAAATGATACTATAAACTATAGTCAAAATAACAGTTATATTGACAGTCAGGAGCAAATTTCTTCAGAAAGTACTGTAAATGATAGTATTGTGAGTACCTCGGTCAATAAATGTAAATGTATTTATACAAATGCTGATCAATTGCAAAATAAACTTGATGAGCTACATGCTCAATGTGTAACCTTAGATGCTGACTTTATATTTGTGACAGAAGTTTTGCCGAAGTATAATCCGGACAACATATCTTGTGCCTCAATGATATATCATATAGATGGCTACAAAGCATTTCATAGTTCAGACAATGGAAGAGGAGTCATTATTTATGCCAAAGACACATATAACATTTCTCCCAACCAGTATTTAAATTCTTTGTATCATGATGCTACATGGTGCGACTGGACGGTTGACCACAATAGTGTTTCCCCCAGCCCCCAAAAAGGGCATGGTAAAGTTTTCAAAAAAAGGCACTTTAAGCGCGTGACAACATGCTAAGAAGGCACTTTTGAACGTGCGGCGACAGGCTAAGAGGGCATTTTTAATGCGCAGCGACAGGCTAAGAGGGCACTTTTAAGCCCAAGTTGGAAATTGAATTATGATATTGCAAATAAAAATTTATGTCCCTTAGCATGATGCAGCTGTTATCTGTCCTTTTTAAATGGAAACTACACTTCTTCTTATTTAGTCTAATTTTAGTATTTTCAAACTGACTGTTGAATGGCAGTTTCTGGACACCTATTTATGAGCACACACTAACTATTTTTTTTTAATTCATAAAATTTATCAGAATCACATTATTATGGGAATCATTTTTTTTTTTAAAATAGCCAAGATCACTCCCTAAGTTTTTAACCAGGCTGCCTTTCTATACAGTATTTGTTTTGACAATTTTACTTGTACCTTAAAATTGTTCAGTGGTTCAAATTCACACTTCATTTTTAATAATTGCTTATTGGGGTATTGTCATCAAAGTGATGTGTCAAAATTGCCTCAGATAATTAGTGACCATTGTAAAAGGATTAACACTGGGTAAAATATTGTAACAGCAGGTGTCTTCCTTGCTACTTTAGGCTTCAAACTGAAAAAAAACTGTAACTTCCTTACTTTTTGTCAGATTCTCATGATTTTTTTACCAAAATGTAGACAATTTTATGTAGTTTTATAAAAGGGACATGGCGTTGGGAAAAAGGGCATGGCGCTAGAGAAAAGGGGCATGGCGCGGCGCCATGCTAAAACTGGCTAGGGGAAACACTACCACAAAACTATAATTCTTGGATGCATATACAGAAGTCCTTCTGATATTCAGTCTTGTGAATCTATAAATCATTTGTTAAATGAAGTATCTGAATTAAGTGACAATGTATTGATAACTGGTGACTTTAATTACAAAGATATAAACTGGGAAGATCTACCACAATTCATAGTGAAATACATCCAGAGTACAAGTTCATTGAATGTTTAAGAGACAATTACCTCTTTCAGCATGTAAGACATTTTACTAGATGTAGAACTGATCAAACAAGAAATACATTAGATCTTATCATTACAAAGTCAGAACATAACATTGATAGTATAGAAGTTGGGCCATCCTTAGGATGTAGTGACCATGTGACATTGATATTTGACTTCATATGTGAATGTAAAGTAACTTACGATGGAAATGAGAGATATTTGTATAGAAAATGTGATCTAGCTGAATTTGCTTCTGAGTGGGAAAAAGTTGATTGGACTAGTACCCTTGAAAACTGTAGCACAGAACAAATGTGGACTTTGTTTGCGCAAAAATATGATGATTGTGTCAAGCAATATGTACCCAAGAGTAAACCATAAAAGGGCTGCAAGCCAAAACCTCTATGGATGACTAGTGAAACATTATTGCATATTAAAAGAAAACGTCATGCTTGGAATAAGTATTTAGCTACGAGACGAATGGAAGACTTTGAGGAGTATAGACGGGTGAGAAATGAAACAAATGACTATGTTAAAAATACAAAGAGAGATTATGAAAGATGTATTTCCCAGAAAGTTAATAAAGAACCCGAACAGTTTTGGAGATATATTAAGAGTAAGACTAAATCTGTAGGTGGAGTATTCAACTTAAAGAATGAAAATGGTGTATTTACAAAGTCAGAAGCTGAGAAGGTGGAATTGTTGAATGACTTTTTCTCATCTGTTTTTACAAAAGAGAACTTAGACACATTACCTGAAGTGACAGACAAGGAAGTACTTAGTGAACTTGACAATATTGTTATATCTGAATCAGAATTTTTGAAGCATTTAAAAGAACTTGATGCTAGTAAAGCAATGGGTCCAGATTCTATCAATCCTTTCTTGATAAAAAGTATGGCTGAAGTATTTGTGAAACCATTAACATTAATTTTTCAAAAATCTGTATCATCTGGTATAGTCCCATCTGCATGGAAGGAGGCGAGGATCACCCCAATATTCAAAAAAGGAAATAAAACCGAACCAAGTAATTATCGGCCAGTGAGCCTTACTTCTATTGTTTGCAAGACTCTTGAAAAGTTAGTCAGAAAATCAATACTAAGTCATTTGACTGAAAATCATTTATTATCAGATAAACAATATGGGTTTAGGAGTGGCAGATCATGTTCACTTCAGCTTCTCAATGTAATGGAGAGATGGACAGAGTATGTTGAACAACATCAGAGTTGGGACACAATATATCTGGATCTGGCTAAAGCATTCGATAAGGTGGCACATCAAAGACTGCTAAAGAAGATATCCTCATATTGAATTAAAGGTGCCCTGTTGTCATGGATATCTAGTTTTTTGTTGGACCGTCGACAATGTGTGTCAATAAAAGGTAGCTCTTCTACATGGAAACCCGTAGATAGTGGGGTGCCCCAGGGCAGTGTCTTTAGTGTTTCCCCCAGCCCCCAAAAAGGGCATGGTAAAGTTTTCAAAAAAAGGCACTTTAAGCGCGTGACAACATGCTAAGAAGGCACTTTTGAACGTGCGGCGACAGGCTAAGAGGGCATTTTTAATGCGCAGCGACAGGCTAAGAGGGCACTTTTAAGCCCAAGTTGGAAATTGAATTATGATATTGCAAATAAAAATTTATGTCCCTTAGCATGATGCAGCTGTTATCTGTCCTTTTTAAATGGAAACTACACTTCTTCTTATTTAGTCTAATTTTAGTATTTTCAAACTGACTGTTGAATGGCAGTTTCTGGACACCTATTTATGAGCACACACTAACTATTTTTTTTTAATTCATAAAATTTATCAGAATCACATTATTATGGGAATCATTTTTTTTTTTAAAATAGCCAAGATCACTCCCTAAGTTTTTAACCAGGCTGCCTTTCTATACAGTATTTGTTTTGACAATTTTACTTGTACCTTAAAATTGTTCAGTGGTTCAAATTCACACTTCATTTTTAATAATTGCTTATTGGGGTATTGTCATCAAAGTGATGTGTCAAAATTGCCTCAGATAATTAGTGACCATTGTAAAAGGATTAACACTGGGTAAAATATTGTAACAGCAGGTGTCTTCCTTGCTACTTTAGGCTTCAAACTGAAAAAAAACTGTAACTTCCTTACTTTTTGTCAGATTCTCATGATTTTTTTACCAAAATGTAGACAATTTTATGTAGTTTTATAAAAGGGACATGGCGTTGGGAAAAAGGGCATGGCGCTAGAGAAAAGGGGCATGGCGCGGCGCCATGCTAAAACTGGCTAGGGGAAACACTAGTCTTGGGGCCCATATTTTTTATCATGTATGTAAATGACATTCCTGACATTGTTAAAAGTAACGTGTGGATATTCGCAGACGACACAAAGCGTTTCACGACAACAGATCAAACCATCACGTTGCAAGAAGATTTGGACAATCTCATGAAATGGTCGGAGTTATGGGAACTGACTTTCAATGTGATCAAGTGTAAAGTAATACATTATGGCCAAAATAACCCCGAAAGTGACTATATTATGAATGATAAAAAACTAGAATCGTTTGATGAAGAATGTGATCTGGGCGTGAATTTTACAAGGGACTTGAAATTTAGTCAACACATAGCCAAGAAGGTTAATAAGGCTAATAGCATGCTAGCACTTATAAAAGGAACATTTAAATATCTGGATAATCATTCTTTCTTCAGACTCTACACCGCTCTTGTGAGGACTCACCTTGAATTTGCAAATGTTGTTTGGCACCCATATCTACGGAAAGACATTGATAGCTTAGAGAGAGTACAAATGAGGGCAACAAAACTTGTGTCAAATCTGAAGGATCTGCCATATGAGCTCAGACTGAAAGAACTTAAACTACCAACGTTAGCACATAGGAGGCTTCGAGGAGATATGATACAAACATTTAAACTAGTTAAGAGACTTGATGATTACCCATTAGAAAATTTCTTCACTATTGCACATTACAACAAGAGAGGACATTCTTATAAACTAGAAAAACCGAGATGTTCATTGTCATTCACACTAAATCAGTTTTCCTATCGAGTAATTAACGTCTGGAACAGTTTACCTCAACATGTCGTGGATGCAGAAACACTTAACAGCTTCAAAGCAAGGTTGGATCAACACTGGCAAGGAAACATGCTGTATGAGTATTAATTATATGAATTACTACTAAAATTTTCTAGTAGTTGTTGTTACCACATTAAAGTAAATCAGTAACCACACCACACTACAAGATACAAGGGAACCAAATAAAGCAGTACCAAAATAAGACCATAAGACGGAGGGCTAAAAAAGGACTTTGTCCTTACATCTGAGCCCGAAAACCATCCTACAGGTATCCTACAGGTATATAATTTCTCTTACTTTCTCTTACTTTATTCCTTTTATTTTTCTTATCCTTATTTTTTCAATAAGGCTGTGAATAAAGGTAAATAATGTCAGGGAGAACTTACTATCGCATCAGAGAATTGCTGCAGGGTTTGAGGTTCTTTAATTGGTGTTTGTCTCAATGTTCTTATTAATTTATTGTTATCTGTCTATTTGATTGTTAACCGTAAGGTAAATACCAATTTGCACTTTCATTGAAGTAAGCAAACAGTGATTGCAGGTGCATTGTTTAATTGCTTTCATACCGGCTAATTGGTCACCTGTCCGTCCATCCGTCGCTCCATCCATCCATCCAGTGAAACGCATGGGCCGATGGTGGTCCGAAGTTATTCAAAATAAAACCGCTAAAACGTCGGCCGATTTTGGCCCGATATAGCATGCTAGCACGGGAAGTTATTCACAGCACCGTCCGCAAATGAGACGGTTCTTTTGAGCGCACAAACGCTTAAGACCAAATAAGCACACATAATCAGACCACTGTCGAACACCAGCCAAACGCATGGGCAGATGGTGGCCCGATAATAGCATGCTGGCACAGGACGTTATTCACAACAAAACAGCTATATATGACTTTTTAGCTCTACGAAATGTGGTGCTCAGAAATTTATGATAGGGATCTAACATCAGTTGGGCTTATTCCTGCGCAGATCCAGCTGGGAGACAGGGGGCTCCGGACCCCCCCCCCCCCCCTGAAAAAATCATAAGAAATATAGGGTTTCTTAGCAATACTGATCAGGACCCCCTGAAAAATTACAAAGCTACTTAGCCAGCAATGTTGAGCCATCATTGGCACGCCAGCGAAACACCATTTATGTTCTGCTAGTTTATTCAATAACAGTCTTTGTAGCAAACTGTGTGGACCCAGGTTAAACTGCTCTTCTAAGAGCAGTCTGATCCAGGTCCACAATGTTTGTCTGTACGGAGAAATTAACCATTGACGTAGACATAAGTTGCATTTTCCTTACATAACGACCCACATGTCGTCTACTAGTTCGTTATTGAAAGGCGTTTTTGTAGCAATCATTTCGGACCCAGAGCTCCTAGGAGCAGTCAGATCCAGGTCCCAAATGTTTGGAGATATTAGCCATAGACGTAAGCATAAGTTGCATTTTCCTGACATAACGACCCATAAGCCGTCTTTGTAGCAAACAGTGTGTACCCGTATCAAACTACTCTCCTAGGAGCAGCCTGAACCAGGTTCACAATGTTTGTCTGTCTGTATAATAAGACGTCTTTGTTGCAAACAGTTTCATTACCCAAATCTGACTGCTCTCCTTCGAACAGACTGATCAGGGTCCACGGCGAAATTAGCCATTGGCGTAAGCATTTACATGTAGCAGATAACTCCAGAGGACGTTAATTTTAGATGCATTTCCATGACCGAGTCGTTCAACCATTTGTAACATCTCTGTAGCAAATAGAGTGGGCTGAGATCAGACTGTTATCATAGGAGCAGTCTGATCTTGTTCAATACTGTTTGTCTTTATTTTAGATGCATTTCCGCGATCGAGTCTTTTAACCTAAGGAAATCAATTTGTAACGTCTCTCTAGCAAAAAGTGTGGATCCAGATCAGACTGTTATCATAGCAGCAGTCTGATCTTGTTCAACACTGTTTGTCTTTATGCTATAAAGTCATTTCTTTTTTGGACCATATGAGTTTTTTAAAAAAGACTCAGAGTCTTCTTATAAAGCTATGTCCGGATGTCAAAAGATACCAGTAAGGTCCACTGCCGTTGTCCCAGTTAGTTTAGTTAGTCTCTTTGAAAGCCATAGTTGAATAATGAATCAACACTACAGACTATGTGAGCTTATTTGACACTACTCACTCCTCTCACCCATCAGCTACCAACGAGTAGTTGAATTGGTTCCTTTAATTGAAGATGAGAAGATAATTGATTGTTACAGGTGAGTTATGTTCTCTTTTTTTACTTTACCGTTATTTTTTTATACCTTTTGTATTTATAAGCTTATACTTAATTGTTTGAATAGTGTGATGCATGATTGGTTTCCCTTTGAGGATCAAAGATGGCAGACGAAGCAAAGTGAAACTTCAACATGAGTTTTTGTTGGCAAATAACTGTTACTGCATATACATGCAGGTACGGACTTAGACTTGTCAGTAGTTGCTTCACAAACTACCGGACCCCGTGACATTCCTCAAAGGCGAGGCTCGGGGTCCGGTACCGGACCCCTAGAATCAATGTCTAGGGGTCCGGTACCGGCCCATAGCCACGCAGTCTAGGGGTCCGGTACCGCCTCGGAGACAGTGCCTTGATTCTAATGTGATCAAAAGGATTATGATAACAATACCTTCCTTGCATAATGAAAGTGATCAGAATACAGTGATAGAACTATGCCAGAGAACTCAACTTGTCCGGCGAGCAACCTGAAGTCAAATGCAACTTGTCCCCCACAATTTTAACTTCATCTAAATGAGTGCCCTGAACTCCTCTGTGGTCTCAGCTGCGACCACAGATGGAGCCAGACTATTCCAATGAGGAATAGTCCTTGGGAAAAAAGAATACTTCAGGGCATCACTATAAGTCTGGGGCCTGCAATACTGTGAGTTGTGTCACTACCAACCAAGCTATCAGATGTGAAAAATTGCTGAAAATCAAAAAAGTGTAGTTTTATAAACATGTACTCAAAATATGGCTCAAATGGCAAACAGTAAAGGCCTAATTTGACTGCTTCTCTAGAAGGTCTAATCTGGGTCTGCACTGTTTGCCGGTGAAATCTGATATGGGTCTGTTTGCATAGACCTGAACATACAAGACTTAAAGAAAGACATCAAACAAAAGTATTTTCTGGAATTTCAGATTTCCAGGGGGCATCCTTCAGAGACTTTCAGCTTGCCCCCAGCAAATTCAACTTGTGACAGGCAAGTGGGCAATTGCTTATATCTAACACTGGAATTTGGTCAAGGTAGCTTCAATGCAACTTGGTTGTCATTGCAGTATCTATGTTGTTCACTCATAGATTTGTGCCCCTTAATCTTGAGTACATCTTTGCAAGCCAAGGGTACTAAGTCCACTTCATACCTTACGCATAAGTAACGAAGTGGACTTAGTACCCTTGGCTTGCGAAGATGTCTTTCATGCGCGGATCCAGGAATTACTCGTCAGGGGGGGTTCAGGTCAGTCTGACAAAAAAAGGTCTGACTTTTTTTTTTCTTTTTTTTTTTTTTTTAGTCCTCTGCTTATTTCACAGAAGTCAAATGGTCGATTTCAAAGAAATCTATCATTTTCAAGGTTCCAGAGGGGGTCCAACATTTTCCAGAGGGGGTCCAACTTTTTCCAGGGGGGGTCCAATTGCTTATTCCCTATAGAAACCCATATAACTTGTGATTTTCCAGGGGGTTCTGGACCCCCTGTCCCCCCCTCTGGATCCGCACTTGTCTTTAGTACTACCAAGCGCTATATTCTAAAAAAATATTTTGTATCAAATTAATCTGTAAGAAGAATTAAGCTAAAACATGTTATTCAAATTCAAACAACATAATTGACAAATATTTACTTGTTGCTGAATTTAGCTTAGCATATAATGTTGGAAAACACCAAAAAAAAAGCAAAAATGCATGCCAAACAGGGCTGTATGTGATGGAGAGGTGTAGATAGGATTGGTTTATGGAGATTGAACAGTGGTTAGGTTATAGATAAGCTAAAATATCCCGGAAAATATCAACAAAACACACAGTATCAGCTCTAGAGTCTCAGTATTCAGCACACCATCACCAGACACTAATACCCCTGTTGATCATGCAACCCTACCCCCTCATAATTCCTGCATTCACACAACCCCATTAGGCATGCAGTTTGGTGTTTTTCCCAACCAAGAATGTAGGTTTCTCGCAGGATAATCTTGATAATAGGTGTTTTTGGACAGCCTAAATGTGTGTTTTTTGGCGGCCATAGACTACCTCTACACCACCCCATACCCCTGCTGATCATACTAGCCTACCACCTCTACAACTATCCACCACTATGACTCCTTACGACATGCATTTTTGTAATATTTTTTGGTGTTTTCCAAATCAAAAAGTAGATTCTGTCTTTCTAGTAACAGGTTTACTAATATGTGACTTATTGACACTGGGAGATTGTGATTGCAATACAACTGAAATAAATGGGAACCCCTTGTGCTTTATGTTATTTGTTTATTGTCATAATATATATACATATGCGCATATTTTGGCAAAAAGTGAAGACCCAGATGAAATACAGCATAATGCTGCATTTCATCAGGGTCTGCACTCTTTGCTAAGATTAAAACAATCTTCAGGGACAGGAATACATCACTTCAGGCAAGTTCAGGGTCAGGGATATATCATAATTTAGAAAATCCTACCTGTGACCTTTAAAGTACACAATGGACAATCCCATACTTTTTGAATCAATATGTATGGGAAAGTCCATCAAAATACAAAGAGTCAAGCCAACGTATGAGAATTGAATATTTCTATTCAGGCCTCCAAATAAGAGTGTGTATTTGAAAACTTTTTTCTTTATTTATCATCCAAAACATATGTTGTGGGTACTCAAAAGAACCGTCTCAGTGAGACGGTTCTTTGAGCACCCAAAACACATGTTTAAATTGATGGGTAAGAAAATAATAACAATTTTACGCACATAAAAATTCCCTATCTGGATTTATGCCTATTACAGATTGTTGTATCAATGGAAAGAGTTGTGAGAGCTGTTTCAAGATGTGCTACAACATATTCAAGAATGAGACATAATAAAGAGCTTCTGAGGTAATAATGGGGGAATCTTGTAGAAAAGTACTCAAATAGCATATACACTTAATCATCATTATCATCATCATCAGATTTAATAAACATGCAGGTGTAGGAGCATCTTCCACATCAGTGGACCCCTCTCCAGGTAACTGGCTAGCTGCACACAGAGCAGATTTTACTGTAGGTAAGACTGCCATTTGTATATTTGTAGCAAAGTTTTATGGCAGGATGCCCTTCCTTTCACCAACTCAGACACTTTCGGCAGTCCAACACCTAGCAAGGGGTTATAAAAAAATTGTTATGCTAAACTCTAATCAGCACAAAATTTATAATATTCCTAAATAATAAAATGCCAACATTTGTAGGCATTTTAACATTTATTAGCATTATACATGTAAATAGATCATCTGAGAGTTTGAAAGCAAGAAAAGTTTGTTTGTTTTTTCAGCATTTTCTTTTTTTAGCAGCTATTATTTCATACTCTGGAAAGAATTATAAATTGATAAAGTCCAACCTTCAAAATATGTGCACAGATATTTAGTGGGGCTCAAAGTCTAGTTTTTGGCCTAAGCCATCATCTACCTCCATACTTTATGTAATCATCAAGCAGCAAATGCTCTGATGAGACTGCATGGATGTGCAGGCTTTTCTGAGTTTTGGCTGTCGCTGGTGCGAGAATACCAAAACCTCATGTACTGGCTTACATATTGTGGACTGTGATTACTCAGTGTAAGCCAAGCACCACAACAAACATCTTTATTGAGAAATAAGAAATATAGCGGATCTAATACGAGTGTTCATGTTTTATTGGATTTATTATGCGAGTTGGGGAAAAGTGGTTAAATGCGAGGCTTGCCAAGCATTATATCACTTTTTTTGCAACAAGTTTAATAAATTCAATAATACAAGAGCATGAATGTTAGACTCTATTTATCATATGACATAAAGACTACATTGAAATATCATTTCTTTAGTAAAAACGTGATTATTTTGTCATTATGTACGCAACATTGTTATTTCCTGACAATCTGTAAACCACTAGTGGTTTATGGATTTTAATGCATGGCGTTATTTCACTCCCAGACTCAATGTCATATGATAAATGGCATTATTGATTAGATAACCAGGTCGAGATGAACAAAGTTTTTGACAGCGTAAAATATTGTGAATATTTCCTTACCCTTCAGTTTAAACATAAGTTTTGGATGCTCAAAAGAACCGTCTCATTGAGACAGTTCTTTTGAGTACCCACAACATATGTTTTGGTTGAGAAATAAATAAAAAATGAGTTAAGAGTATGCACACTTATCTATGGGTCTGGGTAAATGAAAAGTGTGTAGTCCCTAAAGCTACAGTAAACCCTGTCTTAAGCAACAACTCAAAAAGAAGACCAAAGTTGGTTTTCAAGACCGAATATCGCTTAATGCAGGTCAAAAGTATTGCAGAATGCTCCAAGAGAGCATTCTGCAATACTTTTGACCTCCATTAAGCTACCATTTGTCTTTAAGATCTTTGCGTTGTCTATTTTTTAAGTGGCCGCTTAAGACAGGTTTTACTGTATATCATTTTTGTTTACATAGGTCCTCCTTCAGCACAAGCACCAAATGGTATGGAAGATTTGAACCAGATGAAGAGGTACAGAGTCCATGGCCCTTCGTAAACTAAGAATTAGATATTTCATGCCCCTCATTGTTTTTGGTCTGTTTGCATGAGTCCCCATATGTGAAACAAGCTCAATGTTTGCCATAACTTAAATGACTACAGTATCTAGAGCTACCCTGTAGGGTATAATTTCACATATGAGCCGTGACATGTGATTTCCAACAGTGTGGCATTTTGACAAGTGTAGACTCAGACGAGCCTCTGCGGCCTCATTTTAAATTTAGAATCTCCAAATGATGTTCAGCCAGTAGCTTACTACTCATAGAATATTCAAGCGACTAGCAAAGGCTCTGGTCAGACTGCGCATATGCTCAGGCTGATCTGAGGCTTTGCTGGTCGCACATACCACATTGTTGGAAATCTCATGACATGGCTCATATATATACATATACCTTTTTGGAAGAGATTTTGAAAAAAACAAGCATAAATGACATTGACCTTTGGCCTACTTTTGAATATCAATAAAAAATAGTTCAATAGAGCTTTAAAGTCGATTGATATGTTGTAGGAGTGTAGTGCTTCACAGAAACATAACATTTCCAACAGAGAAACAAGCCCTCAGATAAGTGAGTGTGTAATTGAATATTCAATTTCTTATTTTTAACCTAAACATATGTTGTGGGTACTCAAAAGAAACGTCTCCATGAGATGGTTCTTCTGAGCACCCAAAACACGTATTAACTGAAAGATTATCATCATATCATAATCAGATTTTTTATTAACGTGCAGGTGCAGGGGCATCATCCACATCAGTGGGCCCCTTTCCAGGTAACTGGCTAGCTGCATGCATAGCGAACTCACACCTGATCTCCAGGTGCTCCTTTCTTGAGGGTCAGCTGTGACGAGCTTCCACTCACGGCAGTCTTTCTCTGTCAGTTTCTTCCATGTTTGCTTGGGCCTTCCTGCCCCCCGCTTGCCGTCAATCTGCATATTATATGCTGTTCTGATTGCACCACTCGAACGCTCCACATGCCCAAACCAGCGAAGCCTTCTCTCTCTCAAAATGAGGTCGAGGTCCTCAATCTGAAGGTTTGCCAGTAGCTTGCTTGACCTTACCCTGGCCACATCCTCTGGCTTTATACTGCAGATCTGTCTGATCATGGCCCTATCATTGCGTTGCAAGCGCTGTAGGTTCGTCTTGGTAAGTGGCCAAGTTTCACTGGCATGGAGCATGACGCTCCGCACGCAAGAGCTGTACACATGGCCACGGGTCTTGTAAGAGAGGTGGTGGGATGTGAGAACTGGTAGTAGCTCCCTGAACTTCTTCCAGGCAGTTTTCACACGAGTAGTGACCACCATTTCACAGCCTCCACCAGCAGAAAGCATGTCACCTAGGTAGCAGAAGGAAGCTACCACCTCAAGCTTATCAGGTCCGACCTGGACTTCACTCTGTGGTCTGCCGTCAATAGGGCGAGCATTTCCCATGCACCGTGCACACCTATAATCAGGATTTGGTGTCAGTCGTTGTAGCCAACTGCATTTCTTATGCACCCAAAGTTTGCAGCCATTGCAGTAGATGCTGTTGTTGCCTACTCCTGTACGACAGACAGCACATGGGTATTAGCCTGAACTCTGCAAGAGGTCCAGGCCTGTACCACAGATCATGACCTTTGTCTTTCCTGCATTTACCCTCAATCCCTTCTTCTCCATGGCTTCTTTCCATATCAAGAGCCTCCTGACACATTCCTCTAGGGAGTCAGCAATGATGACAAGATCATCTGCATATAGGTCCTCCCAGGGAACACCAGCCCGAAACTCACGTGACAAGGCCTCCAGCACAATGATGAAGAGCAAGGGACTGAGTACGGATCCCTGATGGACTCCGACCTTCACCTCAAACTCTTTGCTGAAACCCTCGCCAACACGAACCCGGCTTCGTGCATTAGCGTACATTCCCTGGACTAACGGCACAATCCATTCCTCAAGGCCTAGCTTTCTCAGGGCCCACCAGATAACCTTCCGAGGGACACGGTCAAATGCTTTCTCTAGGTCCACGAAGGCCATATAAAGCCTCTAGTTCACTGCTAGGTATTTCTCCTGCAGCTGCCGGACCACAAAGATTGCATCTGCAGTGCCTCTTCCTGGGACAAAGCCAAACTGGGAGTCGTCAATAGACACCACCTGTCTTATGAGACCATCGACAATCCTCTCTAGGATCTTCATGGCCTGCTCAGTCAGCTTGAGGCTTGATAGTTGCCTCTATCCAAAGCATCACCCTTGCCCTTGTAAAGGCAGACAATGAACTTTCCTCCCAGTCAGTTCGGACCTTGCCATCACGGATAATCGCAGTAGCAAGATCTCGGATCATGGTGGCACCTGTATCACCTGCTGCCTTGATCATCTCCACCACTATGCCTGATGGACCTGCAGCTATGCCCGACTTCATCTTTGAGATGGCCTTCTTCACCATGTCAATAGTGATTGGGATAGGCGGGCCTTCTAACGGAGGTTCATTGGACAGGTGATCAGGGTCCCAGTCAAATTCAACGTTGAGAAGCCTTTCATAATGTTCAGCCCACGCATTCTGCTTTGCCTCCTCGCTCATTGACATTTCCCCAGTGTCATTTTTCACTGGCTTGTCGCCTACAACATCAACATTCTCTTTCCTCATCTGGTTGGCGAGGCGGAAGATATCAGACGACTTGTGGTCAATGCCCTCATAGACCACCTTGTCTGCTTCGTAGTGTGCATGGTGCACCACACGTCTGGAGATGCGCTTGGCAATGTTATATGATGCTTGTGTGCATTTGCCAGCCTTCCATGCTTTGAAAGCTTGGCGCTTGGCTGTGATGGCATCATCTACTTCCTTATTCCACCACCAAGTTTCACGTCGCCATCGGTAGGGCTTTGTTGTGCCGCACACCTCCTCTGTTGTCTTAACCAAACCTGTCTTGAGTTTCGCCCAGATTTCCTCAGTAGTAGTAGCAGCTTCAGTTTCCACAGCGGGCACATGTGCCTTGAAGACTTCCTGGAATCGGCTACATGTTTGAGGATCTCTGAGCTTCCACACTTTTGGACGTGGGGTGAATTTGCGCTTGATTTGGGGCGGCATATCAATCATGTCGCACACAAGGAGCTGATGCTGCAGAGCAACCTCCTCTCCAGGAATCACCTTCACATCCATAACAAGTTTGCGCAGGCTTTTTCGAAATAACACGAAGTCTATCTGGGCTGCTGTATTACCGGGCCTGTATGTTATGAGGTGACTGTCACGTTTCTTGAAACATGTGTTACCGAGGAACAGGTCATATGCTAGTGCATATTCCAGGATCCTCTCACCCTCACTATCAGGGTCTGGCTTGCCATACCCATAGCCTCCATGAACTTCTTTGTAACCGAAGCCTGTACTGCCTACATGGCAATTCCAATCACCACATGGGATGAGGAATTCTGATGCTGGGATCATTGCAGTCACGGCCCTAAGTTGGTCGTAGAATAGATAAGAAAATAATCACGATTTTAAGCTAAGTCTTACCAATCAGTTTAAACATTTGTTTTGCGTACTCAAAAGAACCGTCTCATTGAGACGGTACTTTTGAGCACCACAACATATGTTTTGGTTAAGAATTAAGAAAAATAATATTAGATACACTCTTTTCTAGAGGCCTGCTTTCTATGAATACCCACAATGTCTGTTCTCATTGAGAAGAAACTTTCTTTCTCAATACTGTTACCACTCTTGTCTAGAGCCATGACTGGTCAGAGGGTGTCCAGTAAATGTTCTGCAAGTTGCCACCCACACACACTACAAAAATATCTACTCCACTTATTGTTCACATTGACAAATATCATTTTAACCCTCATCCGGCCAACTTGTTTTTGTCCTGAATATGTTGTCTGCTTTTTGTGTGCTGCATTTACTCAAGTTATCTTCAGACTAGATTTTTTCATCATGGAAGCAAACACTATGAACCCTGATCAGACTGCATCCCAAGATGTTGGCCAGGACCAGTATTCAAATTGTTTGACACTTGGATTGTGTTCCTGAAATAATTTTTTGAAAAGCTTAATTTTGAAAAAAGGTCAGCATGCGGCAAAAAACATGAAAAATTACCCAGCTTACAAAGAGATAAGCTGTAATTATTGCATATCAGTGGTGGATCCAGAGGGAGTTCAAGGGGTTTGCTTGAAACCCCATTTGCGAACAAATTATTTCATTTTCATGGGGATATTTCAGAAAAATGAGGTAATATCAGCAAATCTAACCCCTACTTAAAACCTCTGAACCCCCTTTCAAGGAATCCTGGATATGGAGGGCAGTGGCTCAGTGGTAGAGTGCTTGACTCGAGACCGAGGGGCCGCAGGTTGGAGCCTCATCGGCTTCACTGCGTTGTGTCCTTGAGCAAGACGCAATAATCCTAACTTAGTACTAGTTAAACCCAGGAAGACCAGTCCCTACATAACTGAAAGATTGTTGATGGGTCGTAAAGAATCAAATCAAACAAAAAACAAAGGAATCCTGGCTCTGCCCCTGCATTTATCTAAAATATGCTTCAAAGGCAAGGCTATAATTTGAAACCAGTTCAAAGCAAAAGCATATGAAGCTGTTCACCCATTTATGGTAAATGTTGTAAAATTTTTAACACTTTTCTCTTTCTGTTCTGGAATAAACTGTTGATTATCAGGGCTGTAATTCACAAAATGCTTGGCAGAATAACAAACAGGGAAGACCCTGATCATTTGTTGGTTTGTTTGATTCTTTACATCCCTGTTAACAATCTTTCAGTTACCTCGGGACGGGTCTTCCTGGGTTGAACCAGTACTAAGCTAGGATTAATGTGTCTTGCTCAAGGACACAATACAGTGACATCTGTGAGGCTCGACCCCACAGCCCTTCCATCTCAAGTCAAGCACTCTAGCGCTGAGCCACTGAGCTCCCAAGACCCTGATCAGACTGCTTCTTCCAAAGCAGTCTGATCTTGGTCTGCCCTGTTTGTCTCAACCTTTTTGGCAGGTGACTAGTGTTAGAATTGTTAGAACATCTTCTATACAATGTACCTATGTTTTGTGTTTTCTTTTACCAGGTTTCACCTACATATATCCCTGAGCATAACACTATCAATGTGAGGCTACACAGTTTTGACTATGTACTCCTGGAGGGGTTTAGTAAACATGTCCAGAAGATGGCATCCTACTTTGATCTTGATGCAGATTAGTGAGTTATTCTTATAAATGGGCCAGTACATGTGATTTCGGTACTTGTTGCAACAGTTGGTAGCATACGTGTGCAAACTTGCCTTAGCTTTTGATGCTTGCATGCATGGATTATAGATATAGATTAAGTTTTATACTTCTAGCTATGCTGGATACTTGAGCAAGGGCACTTATTAAAAGATTTTGGGCATATTCGATAAGTACCAAAATCTCCTTGGCTGGTCCAAATAGTTATACCCCTGCAATCTGTGTTTGAGGAGGGTATACTGTTTTCATGTATGTGTGTGCATGCGTCCATTCGTAATGTTTTGTTTCCTTAATATATTGAGTCATTGATGGAGTTTCATCAACTTTTGCAAAGATATTCATATCTACAAGACAAAGGGCTAGGGGCCAGTTCTATTAAAGTTATTACACTTTGTAATTCTAAAATGGCTTTTTATAGGATTTATGCTTATGTTATGATAGTGCATGCATGGGCGGATCAACTGCTACCAAAACTTTTGATGGAGCAATTTGATACTTTGCCTTCACAATATAGATTATTGAACATATGCATGAAGGAGTTGGGTTAAAAAAATGCAACAGTTTTTGACAAAATAACAGCTATGAGAACTTAGACAATTTTTCCCGATTGGCACTATCTATGCATATCCAAAAGCCCTATCTAATAGGGCTTTTGGATATGTATAGATAGTGGCTTCATGGGCTGATCAACTTCTACCTCAGCTTTGATGATTTAATCCAATATTTTACATACACAATCGCTGACATACATGTATTGAACATATGCATGAAGGAGTTTGGTGATTTTTTTTTGACAAAATGACAGCTATGAGTACTTAGAAAAAAATTCTGATATAGGCTTTGATATATTCAAATAACTTTCATGTGTGTGTGATATTTTCTGTATCGTTTATCTTACCAAATGTTACACTGTACAGTTGATCTGACCATATGTTACAGATTGCCAATTAAAGATCATTTGCACAGATTCTACTGAAACTTTTCCAAAACTAAGGTCTGCTTGTTTGAACCGTCACTTGCAGAAACTAGGGTTTTTTTATACTGTCCCTTATTCTGAGTGTGTGTGTGGGGGGGAGGTGCATTGCTCATTGAGACTTAAGAATTCTTTTTATTTTTATAAACTTTGAAAGCCAGAATCGACTTCAGCAGATGGCAAATTTTGTGACATATTTCTTTGTAGTTCACATAACCCTTGATACTTCATGTGAATCATCTGCCAACATAGGATTCACATCATGTGACATGAAGTAGCCATAGGTCCAGATAAGGAAACTTTTTGAGTATAATATTGTTAAAATTGATATATCTTCTTATTTATCAGTTTTAACATATGTTTTGGGTGCTCAAAAGAACTGTCTCATTGAGACGGTTCTTTTGAGTACCCACAACATATGTTTCAGTTAAGAAATAAGAAAATCAATTTTTAATTACCCACTATTATAGGGAGACCTGAAATAACTGTATATGAATCACTGTGACCTCATAGTCATATATGATAAATGAGCCAGTGCATGAGATTTCCAACAATGTGGTGTGTGCAACCAGCAAAGCATCAGATCAGCCTGCGCATAGGCGCAGTCTGATCAGAGCCTTTGCTAGTCGCTTGAATATTCTATGAGTGTTAAGCTACTACTGACTGAACATCATTTGAAGTTTCTAAGCTTAAAAAGAGGCTGCACAGGCTCGTTTGTGTCTGCTCTTGTCAAAATGCCGCATTGTTGGAAATCACATGTCACAGCTCAAATTTGTTAATTTCTGATATTCTTCGATTGTTTTCTTCTCTATTCTCTATTTTTAGTTTACGAGTACCGGCATTCAAACAAGAAATTGTTACATTGAAACCAAGATCAAAGTTTAAAGAAGACTCGTACAAATTAAACAGATACGAGAGAGTAGTACAGGTGAGAATCTGTCATAAGTTGGTGTGCCAGTTAATTGGAAATCTGTGACTAGTTTGGCTACCATTTCATTGAAAATCTGTGACTAATTCTGTTGCGAGTTCTGAAATGTTGGGCTGCCAGTTCATTTAGAATCTGACATGTTTGGCTGCCAGTTCATTCAGAATCCCTCACTTGTTAGGCTGTCAGTCCATTGAGAATCTATCATTAATTGGGCTGCCAGTTCATTGAGAGTCTATCATTAGTTGGGAGAATCTATTTTTAGTTTGGCAGCCAGTTCTTGGAGAATCTATCATTAGTTGGCCTGCCAGTTCATTCTGAATGTACCAGTAGTTAGGCTGCCAATTAGGGCTGTGGATCGTCAGGCAAGTGGCGATCCGATCTGATCCACGATTCATGAGTTACAATTCACAGATCAAACTACGAGTCACTGGTTAATAAAAAATAAGACTTCTGTTATGAAACGGACAGCTTTTTGGGTCTATTTACTAAGTAAATCAGCTCTTTCCGATAAACAAGAAGTACCAGATGTATACAGTATAGTTATCAAAGAAGATGAACTGCATTTCCACTCATGTCTGTCCAGGCATGCAATAGAACTGATAAGATTTTATACTTTCCTGAACTTGGATAACCAGATATTTTGACAGAAGTGTGCTGATTTCCGTATTAAGCCCTTTTCCTTTGTCTCGAATTTCACCCACTGACAACTTGTCCTGGGTCACGTAATCAGTTGTCACGTTGTCGGCAAATCAAACTTCAAAGCATCAAAAGAAGCACTTTGAAATATATTTGACAATGGACAGCTGATGATACTTTTGGCCCTGTTTATTATAGTAGATGTACCGATGAAGGGTTAACAAATTAGATTGGGTTATAATTATCACCAGAATTCAGAATACTTTACTCTAGTAAACAAGGATCTTTATTACCGATAATGGAGAGTGCAAATACATGTCACTAACCTGCGAAAAACAAAGGTATTTAAATGAGAGACATTATTTATTAGAACCGTAGGCATAGGGAATATTTCAATTGACCTTTTGTGAAAAACTTCTTCTTGTTTCAGTTGAAAATATCTTGTTTCAATTGTTAAAAAAACAAAAAAAAGATTGCGATCCAACGATTTCGGCCGTGACGAATATTCATACTCGATTTTATATTAAGATCCACGAATATCCGAGTACTCAGATACTCGCAGCATCCCTACAGTGCCAATTGTTCATTGAGAATCTATCATTAGTTGGACTGTCAGTTTTTGTTAGTTGGAATGCCAGTCCATTGAAAATCTGAGACTAATTCTGTTGGCAGTTCATTGAGAATCTGAAATACTGGGCTTCTAGTTCATTTGGATCTCTCACTTGTTAGGCTGCCAGTTCATGAATCATTAGTTGGACTGCCAGTTCGTTGAGATTCTATCATTTGGGCTTCCAGTTCTTTGAGAATCTTTTATTAGTTGGGCTGCCAGTTAATTTTGAATCTACAAGTATTTAGGCTGTCATTGTTAACTGAATCTGACATGTTGGGCTGCCAGTTCATTGAGAATCCGACATGATGGACTGCCAGTTTATTGAGAATCTAACGCGTTGTGCTGCCAGTTCATTAAGACTCTTACATGTTGGGCTGCAAGTTCATTGATACTCTAACATGTTGTGCTGCTTGAAGTTTTAGTAAGCTTTTTGGTGATCTTGCCCTTATCGTCAAGGTCAGGTTTGAGATAGATAGGTCCAATTTGAGGGTTTGTTGTAGGGGTGGGGGGCTTCTGTCATCTGCGGATGCTGGGGGGTCTGATCACATAGTATTCAATGTATAGTGAAAACCTCAATGACTCAAACACTGATGGATCCATCATCATGGTTCATTCAATTTCCCTCCTGAGTCGCTAGAACTTTATTAAATATTTCCATAGCTCCAGATATCCATTTTGTCCGGTTAGTATTGGCAGGGTTGTCTTATTTTATCTGCAAACAGTATGTTGTGTGCACTCAGAATCACCTCATTGAGGTGATTCTAATGACTACACACTACAAATCGTCATTCTATGATAGACCCATTTATTATCCCCATTATTCCTCCAGATCTGGTCCAAGCCATTAAAATTTGGCTGTATTTTTTTTCGTCTGTGCTTGTAGATAGTGATTGGTTTCTGCATTTGAGGGAGCACAGTGACTCAGTGGTTGAGTGCTTGACTCGAGACAGAGGGGTCGCGGGTTCGAGCCTCACGGGCATCACTGTTGAGCAGGACACATTTATCTTTGCTTAGTACTGGTTCAATCCATGAAGACCCGTCCCGACATAACTGAAAAATTGTTGACTGGGAAATAAGAACCAAATCAAATAAACAAAACCAAGTTTCTGCCTTTGACTGCACTGCAAAGTAGTTTGCTACTCCTAAGGAATTGGGATTAATATAAAAACAGTTTTTTACATTATATGTTTAGATGCTATTGACAATATTTTAAATAAAGAACTACTCAATTTTGTTATCTTGTGTCCTGATACTTTGAATTTGTTATTTAAATGAGTTTTTTTTTCATAAGAAAATGAATATTAAATTTGCTAACAGTTTGTAAGGTGATTCATACAGCTAGATGTATTAAAATGTTTTGGAGTTGCTTCCCTTAAACCACTCCAGTATTACCATGGTCAGGGAAAAAAAGTCTGAAAAATCAAAAACAAAAAAAAATCTATATCAGGGAACATTTCTAAGATGAAAGCAACATGAGCATTTCTCTAAATTATAATTGAGCCATGCAATGAGATTTCCAACAATGTGGTATGTGCCACCAGCAAAGCCTAAGACCAGCCTGCGCATACGCGCAGTCTGATCAGAGCCTTTGTTGGTCGCTTGAATATTCTATGACAATTGAGCTACTGACTGAACAGGATATAGAGTTTCTAAGCTTAACATGAGGCTGCACAGGCTGGTCTTAGTCTACACTTGTCAAAATGCCATATTGTTGGAAATCACATGTCACGGCTCAATTATTCTGTAAATCCAAGTTATGTTTCATTGCAGTTAAACTCTGTGCCATCAACTATATTACCAGTGTTCTTGGAATTTGTGAGGAATAATTGTCCACAGAGTGTTACAGTCACTGTGAAAGAGGTAAAATAGCAGCTTCACCAGGGACTAATTAGCAGGCCTCCAGATAAGAGTGCTTATTGGAAAATTGTTTTCTTTATTTCTCATCCAAAACATATGTTGTGGGTACTCAAAATAACCGTCTCAATGAGATGGTTCTTTTGAGCTCCCAAAACACATGTTTAAATTCATGGATAAGAAAATAATTAAAATTTTACGCAAATAAATTTTCCTTATCTGGACCTATGATTCGTCTTCCAATAAATGGTCAGGAGTCTTCAGACTGTAATGTTGACCAATTTAGAGAGGAAACAACCATCTGCTTCCAGAGCTAAAACATCCGTATATACAGTTAAAAATATTTACATGGCACTGTTCAAATTATGCCTCGAAGACGAAGGAGCCACCTCTGAGTAGATCATCTAAGGCAGCTTTGAATCCTTCTGTATCATCAATGTCTGTGATGCGGGTCGGGAGTTGGTTCCAATTCCTGATGGTTCTGGGATAGAATGACTGGTGGTACACTGTAGATAGGACACTTTGCTGTCGTATTCGCGCCCGACCTCTTGTTCGCGAGTCACCAGGCTGGATGATATTGCCTGGGTCGATGTCAACTTCTTGGTTTTTGATCTTGCGCAGATAGCTCAGTCTATGTGCTCGCCTCTGTTCTTTAAGCGGGAGCCACTGCAGGTCTGTTAACATATTGGTAACACATCCAGGTGATCTATCGTGATAGTTGTTTTTCACGTATCTGGCTCCGCGTCTCTGGACTTTTTCGAGTTGATCAACATCTCTAGATAGGTAGGGGTCCCACGCAGCAGAGGCATAATTCAGCCTTGGCAGTATGAACATTTAGGTTCTTTCACGGACATCTTGTGTGCAGCTGTGGAGGTTACGTCTGAGAAATCCCAGTGTACTACTAGCTTTGGCGGCTGTTCTATTTACATATGTTTGCTAGGTCATGTCTTGGCTAAGATGAACACCAAGATATTTTTGCACTGTCCACAGATTCAAGAATATGTCCGTGTAGGGTGTACTGGCGGCGCTGTCTATACCGTGGGTTAGAGCAAATATGAATAACTTGACACTTTTCTGGGTGAAAGCTCATTTGCCAATCTTCTTCCCACTTCTCCAGACTGTTAAGATCTCTTTGGAGGGACTGTGCATCTTTATCAGACTTGATGAGTTTGTACAGGAGCCCATCGTCCGCAAATAGTCTTGTTTCATATGAGGTACATTCCGGTAAGTCATTTATGAATGCCAGGAAGTATAATGGTCTGTTCATGGTGCCCTGGGGAACTCCAGAAAAGACATCTGCCTGGTCTGATATTTTTCCATCCAGTAGGACTCTTTGTTTCCTTGAGCTGAGGAATGATTTCACCCACTGCAGGTTCTCGCCTCTTACTCCATAGAAATCCAACTTGTATAGGAGCCGTTGGTGTGGCACTTTATCAAATGCTTTGGAAAAATCAAGCAGAATGACATCTACTTGATCTTTCCCAGGGCACAGCTGGCTGGCGATGCCTTGGATGGTGGTGATCGGCTGAGATTCGCAAGACCGTCTCTTTCGGAATCCATGTTGTTGGTCACAGAGAATGTTGTGCCTCTCAAAGTGGTCCATGATGCAACTGTGGACTATATGCTCTATTATTATATACCTACAAAAATACCCATTGATACTACCTATTTTCCTACATAAAAATACAAAATCCTGTATCACCCTACTAGCATTTTCTGATTCCGTATCACCATCCTCCATATTTTACCCACGTCGAACTACTTTTACACTGGTACTGTATTTGGGTAAAACCCGGCAACGGGCCGGAACCTGAATCAAATATCATTACGATGTCATTTTTCTTTTTTAACGTATTCGAAAGAAAGACTCAACGGTTGTCTGCACCTCTGACGTCACAAATGACGTCATATATATGCGATGACGTTGCATAACGTTTCTGTCTTCCACCACGGGAACATGAGGAGCTAGAGGTACAAAAATGGCAAATTATAGAAAAACACAATAAATTTGGTACCAAAATGTTCCTTACGGTCTAATTAAGAAAACGAGTACCCACACTTTATGTTTTTGTTCATTTATAAGAAAGTTACAGACGTTTGAAATTCCGAGGTGGACTCGAGGAAGAGGATTTTCAAAATGGCGGCCTTCCAATTTTTTCAGCAGTGAACAGCTGATGTATTACTACTTGGGTAAAAAATATCATGCCACATCACATAGGTCTGCCGTAGTATTTTACCTTACATTTGTGCAAATGCATGTATTATTGAATCGTTCTAGCCTTGTTGTTATTTTTGTAGGTATATAATAAATACATCATTACTTTAGTAACTTGATCCGATGGGTCGGATCACGTCTCGTGGGTGCGCCAGGAACGACCGGATCACACTCGACTTCGTCTCGTGTGATCCGGTCGTTCCTGGCGCACCCACTCGACGTGATCCGACCCATCGGATCAAGTTACTAAAGTAATAATGTGTATTTATCTTACAAGAAATAGAGGTAAGGGAAACTTGTCTATAATTTTAAGTTTGTTGTTTGTCACCCTTCTTGTAGGTGGGAGCTATGTTAGCATCCCTCCAATCAGATGGTACAGTTCCAGAATCGTATGACTTCTGAAAAATCTTTGTGAGCACAGGAGCAATTTCATTGGCGGCTACTTTTAGGATAAATGTAGGTATGGAATCTGGACCTGCTGCCTTATACGGATTAAGATTCTGGAGTAATTTGGCTATTCCTTTTGTTTTGAACGTGATGTTTGACATTGAAGAGTGCGGGCTTGGGTCCTTGTCTGGCATTTTATTGGTGTCTTCTTTCGTATAAACTGATTGAAATTGTTCATTCAGGATGTTGGCTCTCTTTGTACTATCACTAAGGAGGTAGCCTTCTTTATCAAAAAAGGAGGACACACCCACATAGTCTTGCTTTCTACTTTTGACATAGGAGAAAAAACGTTTCGGATCCTGCTTCAAATTACCACTGATGACATTTTGTAAAAAGTCTTTTTCAGCACTTCTGGTCGATGATTGGACTTCCTTCTGTAACTTCTTGTAACGCTTCCAGTCCTTATCCTTGAGTGACTTTTTGGCTTTCTGATGAGCGCGTTGTTTCCTGTGCATATGTCTTCTCAGTTTGGTGTCTACCCAGGGATGAGTCTGTCTGGTACTAGACATCTTTGATGGTACATGCTGTGAAACGGCTGATGATATAGCCGACTTAAATGTCGTCCACATATCCTAAACAGACTGTGCAGAAGAAGTACAAAACTGGCCTGCAAAGGTTCAGAAGTGGCTTCTAATACCATCTACGTTAGCTTTCTTCCATATGTAAATTTTCCGCCGTGGTAATCTGGTCCTAACTGGCTGAATAGAAGTGTCCAGGAGTACCATATCATGATCACTCTTGAGCCCGATTGGTGGCAAGGGTTTACATCTTATCTTGAAACTGGGGTGAGACATAAACACTAAGTCTAGTGTGTTCTCATATCTGGTCGGAAAATTTACAACCTGCTCCAGATTCAGGTCCATTGCAATGTCGAGAAATGTCTTGCTTACTCGATGGGGATAGTTAGAATCTGTAACAGTATGCTTGTTCCAATCAATATCCGTTAGATTAAAGTCACCTCCAAACACATATATGGCTGTCTTAAATTTGTTCCTAATTCCGTAAAACGCACTTCTCTTTGATTCTAAATATGAGGGCTCAGTCATGTTTGGTGGGCTGTAAAAAGCAGCTAAAACCATTTTCTTTTTGTCAACCTTGATGGTACCCGTTATCAGCTCCAATTCACTGTGTCATTCAATGTCCGTTACTTCAATATCATTCTTTACTGCAATCAGTACCCATTGAATAGAATTTTCCATAGATATCAATTGGATCAGTTTATTTCCGTTTTAAGGATTGTTGAGAATATTTTTCATTTTTATTTAAATTTAGATAGAACATTCTTTTAGAAAACAGTGGCGACCTTGATCGGAGGTCGCATTCTGCAGCGTCCGATATGGGCCTGCACTGTTTGCCTATGTCCCACAAAAAAGACCCTAGGCTTATATGGGTTAATAGGGAGTTTTTGAAATTGACATTTGGGGAGGCATGTCTCTTGAAGGTTGCAAATTCAGTTATACAGCGACATATACAGCGCTGGTAAAAAACAACATAGAGTAAACTCTGTCTTAAGCAGCCGCTCAAAAAGAAGGCCAAAAATTGGTTCTCAAGACTGATAATTGCTTAATGCAGGTCAAAAGTATTGCAGAATGGTCCGCTCCAAGAGAGCTCCAATAGAGCCTTCTGCAGTACTTTTGACCTTCATTAAGCCACCATTTGTATTTAAGATCTTTGTTTTGTCTATTTTTGAGTAGCCGCTGAACCCTTAAAGCGCCAAGAAAAAATGCATCTGAAAATGTTGTCTGCTGAAGTTGTCTGCTGCAAATAATTGCCTAACATTACCGACAAATTAAGTATAGAAGCAAACAGCATGGACTCCTATAGGAGCAGTCTGATCTGGGTCCACTCTGTTTGCCATACAGGCTTCTTAAACATTTCAGCAGACGAGAAAAGCAGACAACTTAAGGGTTAAGACAGGTTTTACTGAATTTGTCGCCTCTGCGAGAAAAAGGCAAGGGGTTGATTTTCTATTTACCAGAGAAACATCGTGAAAAAGACAGAACAGCAAGAAATTTCGCAGCAAAATTTCTCGGCGTTTCTCTGCTAAAGAGATCATAGTAGCTTGACGATGAAACACACAGAACTGTTAAAATGAAACTAACCCTTTCCGTAAAAAGATGATTTTCTTGGTGAATCAACAGTATTGAAATGTGTAATTCATATCCTTTCGCCGCGAAAAATGGCTGCCTATGGAGAAAAGTGGAGGAAACATTGTAGGTGTTATATGTTATCGTGATTGTAAAACCAATCATCTATCTTGCAACTGAAAATTTTGAAAACAGTTACACGGGGCCGAGCAGCATAATCAGTTACTTGTCTGACTACAGATGCGTGTCTGACTGCAGAGTGCAGATCCAGGGATGGCAAGTTTGATCCTGGCCTGGTCCCATGCTTTCGTGGAGATTGATCATGAAAAAATTTCTACCATCATTCTCCTCCCTTCCACTGATTCAATCAAGAAGGGTTGTTGTCAGTAACAAGCACAAGTATGTGCATGAAATAGTGGTTAACTCCTTGTAACGGGCCAGGCACTCTCACCTATATATCTACATAAGGTAGATTTCGCATAGCTTTTAGTATATAATCAATCTCTGACAACTGCGTCAGAGAGTCAACTCTTTGGCTCAGTGGTAAGCACATTAGCCTTGTACGGCAGCATCCCGGGATTCCCAGTGAAGGCACAGGAAATTTTTCAGCTATGCTTTACTTTGTTATGGCTATCATGTTGTAAGATGGGGGTCCACATCCCGGTGTAACGGTCCCATTCTTTCCCCGGGGAAAAAACTGACTGGGGGGAAATTCCGGCCTGTTACACCGGATTGGACATTTGTTTGCCTAAAAAGGCTTTCCGTCATCATAAATGATGTCTTCTTTGAAGAGGGGGAGTGTTATGGGCCGGACACTCTCACCTTTATATCTACATAAGGTCGATTTCGCATAGCTTAGTGTATATAATAAATCTCTGACAACTGCGTCAGACATTCGACTCTTTGGCTCAGTGGTTAGAGCATTGGTCTTGTACAGGGGCGACCCATTCCCAGCGAAGGCACAGGAAATTTTCAGCGATGCTTTACTTTGTTACGTCTATCATGTTGTAAGATGCTTGTTCAAGCTTGCCCAGGAAAAAAGTATGATTAGGTGAACTGACGGGACATTAAGCAACAAACCAAAAAAAGTACAGCTATCCCTATTCTATAGTTTTCATCTTTTGTTTTTCTTACCCTTTACCTGATAGAGAGGCCTTTTAACACTTTTGCAAACAGAGCAGATCAGATCAGGCAGCTCTTACAAAAGCTGCCTCATCACAGTCTACTCTGTTTGCTTATGGAAATATGATTAGCTTTAATCCTGCGCTAGTGGACCTGATATATAATTTCTTTGTTCTATCTAAAAATGTGAAAGTTTATTAATATAATTATCCATATTGGGTGGAGCTTAGCATGAATATTGATAATTCATGAAGGAAAGAGTTAAAACCTTGTTTGGTCTCAGACTGATATATTGCAAGCTGAATAAAAGCTCATATCATCTAGTGAAAAGGAACATACATTTAACCCATATAAGTAGAATGGTATTTCAAATGGGCCAGTCCATTTCCGTTTTAAGGGAAGATGGCTTGTATTTTTCATTTTTATTCCAATTTTAACAGAACATTCTGTAAGCAAACAATGAAAACCCTGATCAGATGCCACATTCTGTGACGTCTGATCTCGATCTGCACTGTTTGCCATGTCCCACAAAAAGGGCGCTTAGGCTTATATGGGTTAACATTCTAAAATTTTGAACACTAGTTGCCTGACAAATAGGCCTAGACAAACAGCACAGACTGCATCAGATCATACTTCTTCTCAAGCAGCAGTCTGATCAGGGTCTTCCCTGTTTGCTATTCTGACAACCATTTTGTTAATTCCAGCCCTGATAAACAACATTTTGTTTTAGAGCAGATAAAGTAAAGTGTTCAAATTTTTAGAACACTTAGCGTAGCTAATGAAGTTAAATTTCCAGCTGTAGATAATTTTTTGGCTTACCGAGGCATATCCCTTGAAGGTTGCAAATTCAGTTATACTACAACATATACAGTGCTGGTAAAAAAACAACATACAGCAAAGCTTGTCCTGAGCGGCCACTCAAAAAGAAGACCAAAAATTGGTTCTCAAGACTGATAATTCCTTAATGCAGGTCAAAAGTATTGCAGAATGATCCGCTCCGTTCACGGAGAGCTGGCGTCGGTCTTGGCTTTAAGGTCAGCTTCCACAAATGTTAAAAGTTTCGCATTAAAGTTTTTAAGACCTCATTATTTGCAAACCCCATACCCATTTAGTTCATCTATGTAATGATGCTACATACTGGCACAGGTTTAGATTAACAAAAAATTTTCAGCGTAAAATTGTTAATATTTTTTTACCCATCAATTTTAACATATGTTTTGGGTGCTTAAAAGAACTGTCTCATTGAGATGCTTCTTTTGAGTACCCACAAAATATGTTTTGGTTGAAAAATAAGCAAATTAAATTTTCACTACGTACTCTTAACTAAAGTGCTGATACTGGTCTAAAATTTCCACAGTACCATCCCCGTCCCCATGGTCATCTCAAGGTTATGGTCTCAGACTGGTTGAAGTTTTGGGTTCTTTTTTTCCAAGTAAATGGAAAGAAGCAAAAGTAGCCCCTTCTATAAAAAAGGCCACCCCCCCCCCCCCATGAAAAAGTCCAATTTCTATTTTGCCTGTATTGTCTAACCCTTTGTATTTTGATAGATTTTCCTGTGCATATTGACACAATAAGTATGGGACTGCCCATTGTGTACTTTGGTATTTTTTTCTAAATTATGACATACTTCTGACCATTAAGGTTGTTTTAACTTTAGCAAACAGTGCAGACCCTAATGAAATGCAGCATGATGCTGCATTTCATCTGAGCCTTCACTGTTTGCCAAAGTACCCATTTAGGTGTTTCCAGTATACATAGAGGATCTTATGTTTTATTGATTTTTTGAAAGAGTTGAGGAAAAGAGATAGAATGCGAGGCTTGTCACACATTTTATCTCTTTTTCGCTACAAGTTTAATAAATTCAATAATACAAGAGCATGAATGTTAGATTCTATTTATCATATGACATAAAGATTACTTTGAAATCTCATTTCTGGCTTAAAAAAAGTGAATATTTTGTCATGATGAATGCAACATTGTTATGGACGGCATAAGGTTTCCAGAAAATCTGTATTCCACTAGCAGTCAGGCACTGGAAGGAAAACCTTTCGTGCCAAAAGTATGCCTTTTTGGAAGGAATAGCCTTCCAACTTAACAATTTCACTATGGATGGATTTTTCTTCCAATTAGTTTTTTCACTGAAACTTGGAAGGCTTTACCATCCATCTTAATGACAAGTTTTGGATGGAAAACCCTTCCAAAACATCCATTTCATTGCAAATTTGGCATCCGATCGGACAGCCCATCGCAGGGTTAATGATGTAATTAGTATGTTTTCATTGCTTAACCAAGCAGAAAAATCATGTTTCTACTTGGTTAATTTTATTGCAATACAGGTAACAGTAAATTAATATCATTTATCAATCTTTTCTTGTCATTGGTGTTAAAGAAAGTTTGCAAACTTGTGATGACTTTTCTTGAAGATATCTTTTCAAGGCATGCAATATTACATAAGTTTGTTACTATAAATAAATCTGGATGGAAATCCAGGTAATCACAAACAGATGCTTTGGCTTATTTATGAGAAGAAATGTTTCTATTTCTAGAAATAAAACTACAATTGAGAGACCGTAAGGTTGGAAGGAATTTCCGTCCAAATCTTTTCCTCCCAGTGCCTGACTGAATAGTGGTTTATTGATTTTATTGCATGGCATTTTATAACTCCTAGACGCGACGTCATGTGATAAAAAGGGTTAAAGTACAATGTGTTTTTGTATGTGCATAATGTTGTAATAACCCTCTATAAATAAAGTCTTTACAGTAAATTATGTCTTCAGCGACCACTCAAAAATAGACAAAGAAAAGGTGTTAATGACAAATGGTAGCCTAATGAAGGTCGAAACAATTGCAGAATGCTCCCCTTGGAGCATTCTGCAATACTTTTGACCTGCATTAAGCAATAATACGGCTTGAAACCAATTTTGGTCTTCTTCTTCAGTGGCCGCTTAAGACAGGTTTTACTGTACTTACTTACTTACTTATAAGCATGTACATGTTGTGTTTTGGTGTTTTTCAGGCAACAGCTGAAGATGATGATTTTCGCTATATACCAGACATACAGAAAGAGAAATTAGAAAAAGATTTAGCTGAATTGATAGGGGATAGGAAAAAATAGATTCACTTTGTAAAGCTTTAACTCTTGTCTACTGATAACCTTTGCAAACAGTTTGGACCCAGATCAGGCCCAACAAAACGTTGGGCCTGATCTGGATCCAAACTGTTTGGCACTTCGATGGTATTCCATAAAGAATTTTGTTAAAAAGTTGATTATGAAAAAAATCAGTAGGCAACAAAAAAGCAGGGAAATTTCCCAGGGGGAAAAAACTTAACTGGTGCACTTCCAAACAGAAGTTTGATGAAGATTTAGCTGAATTGTTAGGGGATAGGAAAAGATAGATTTACTTTGTTCAACTTAACTGGTGCACTTCCATATATAAGTTAGATGAAGACCAAGCCAAGTCGATATGGGTTAAGAGAAAAATAGACTCATTAGGCCAATTGTTTCCCAGGTACCCCTACCATTTAAAACATCCATCATTGCCTATTTTTATTGCTTTCTAAAAAATGAAATAAAAAACGCATTTCCAGTTCAAAACATTGTTATCTGTAAAAGTCATGCGGTTCATTTCGGACGTTGTGGTCCATTGCGGGTACTGTTGGGTTGTTTAATTATTCTCAAATCCATTTCCAGTTGAAAGAGTCGATGATTTCTACTGTTTATGTTAGTTTTTGAGCCCTAACATTGTAAGTTTCATACATCTGTGATGAAATCAAATCTATTTGATGTGTAGATGCTTTCCCTATCAAGTTTGTGGCCTAACGTGAATTATATCAGATGAAATAACCGTCTAAGCAAAACTTTTAAAAAAAATATTGTTACGCTGTATAACTGAATTTGCAAGTTCCCGCATCTGTTTTTTGCCTGAATAAAAATGAAAACCAGCCCTGCCACATCTGTTTTTCAAAATGGCCCTAGAAACAATTAAAAAAATATTTGCCTTCTACACTTCTTAGCAAATATGCAGACTTGCCTGAGCCTTAGCTGCTCACCTTGTGATAAGTACCAAAATCTCCATCTTGTCATACCAAGGGTTGTGATTCGCCATTTTAACCCTTAGCCTCACAATGATACTTTCTTCCGAATCAGTACGTTATAAGACAAAAATAGTAACAAGTAATTTGACCAATCACAAAGCGGTGCAAAAAATCGATAAACACCAGGCCTCCAGATAAGAGTGTGTAATTAATTTTCGTTCAGTTTTCTTATTAAACAACTAAAATATACGTTTAAGGTACTCAAAGAACCGTCACATTAAGATGGTTCTTTTGAGAACCCATAACATAACTCTGAACTGAAGGATATAAGAATAAATAATTTTACGACCTAAATTTTTTTCTTATCTGGAGTTCTGGTGGCTGACCAGGCGGTGTATATTAGATGCCGATAAACTGCTACATTTAATCTGATTGGCAGGAAGGGATTATCGAAAAATCTTTCCTGGCGTTTTCATTTCTGGATTAGTCTGTGCTAATAATAAATTTTGAGGGTCGTTAGGCGAAGGGTTTGTAGAAAGGTAGATACGACGAAACCTTCGCTAGTGAAGATGCAAAATCTCTTGCACTGGACCATATACACTCACACAAACTTCTAAGCAGTCACCTAGCAATTCCAAAATTTTGACAAAATTTCTAATCATTTTTAACTAGTTTTAATTTCATGTTTTGACATATTGTATTGAGAGATGTCATACAAAAATCATTCCATGATGCTTCCCTTGAAATTAATGAAGAACCAAATGCCCGTTTTAATAGGACAAATACATGGTGATTTTAAGGTGACCGCTTAGAACTTTGGGCAAGTGTATACTGTAAATTGGGAAATTTTCTCGATGGCTATATTTTCGCAAAAATATGCGAAGTTTCGTTAAATAAAACTGTTGTGATATGTCAAAACCACTCTGGTGTTTACTGACAGAGTTAAATTATGCCCTAGTTGTGAATTTTAATCATCCCAAGTATTTCTTTTAACGCTATTCACAAAAATAAAATTATCGCGAAAATTTTCGAATTTACAGTACAATGAATTGGACCATATACATGTGGTTACCACAAATTTTCAGACATCTTTAACTTCTAACCTAAGCATCCTCAAACTTGAACAAGAATATTTATGTCTCCCCCCTTTAGGGTCGGGAGACATATTGTTTTTCCCCGGACGTCCGTCTGTCTGTCTGTCTGTCTGTCTGTCTGTCTGTCACAAATCGTGTCCGCTCTATAACTTGAAAACCGCTTAACCTATATTCACGAAACTTTATACAAATATCAATCAGCATGAGATGACGTGCAGAGTGCAAGAATGATAACTATGCCGTTTATACTTTTTGAGTTATTGCCCTTTGAACTTTGTGCATCACAAAAATCGTGTCCGCTCTATAACTTGAAAACCACTTAAGCTATACTCACGAAACTTTATACAAATATCAATCAGCATGAGATGACGTGCAGAGTGCAAGAATGGTAACTCAGTCATTTATACTTTTTGAGTTATTTCCCTTTGAACTTTGTGCAACACAAAAATTGTGTCTGCTCTATAACTTGAAAACCACTTAATCTATATTCAGAAAACTTTATACAAATATCAATCAGCATGAGATAACGTGCAGAGTGCAAGAATGGTAACTCTGCCTTTTATACTTTTTGAGTCATTTCCCTTGGAACTTGGGCATATAAAAATAGTGTTCGCTCTATAACTTGAAAACCGCTTAAGCTATATTCATAAAACTTTATACAAATATCAATCAGCATGAGATGACCTGCAGAGTGCAAGAATGGTAACTCTGCTGTTTATACTTTTTGAGTTATTTCCCTTGGAACTTTGTCCAACACAAAAACAATTATCTATGACTATTTTATACCAGGTTATGATTGTGCAATAGTTAACTACATTGACAGATATCTTTACTAGATACCAGCTGAATGTCTGCATGAAATAGCTAGAATTTCCGTTAGAACTCGTATTTAATGTTTCTGTTTGAAATTGTATTTAATGACTCATGCTTTTGACATCAAAAGCGGGGAGACGTCTGTATTTTTTGTAGAAAAACAATTCTAGTTAACTACCTGATGTAGTGAAGGAAGAAAACAGTGAAAATCCTGATCAGCCTGATTAGGATACTCATTGTATGATTATGATTTTGCTGTTTGATCAGAATTCTTTTCCTTTTTGATCAGGTCTATCTTTCTGAGATTTTAGCGTCACCATGGTTCTTCTTGAATTAAGAGTTATCAATATGCCTGATGTTATTTTGACAGATAGCATCTATACTGCAGTACTTTCCTAAGCAGTTTTGCCTAAATACAGCTTAATGGTAGCTCCACTTTACAGGACCTACAGAAAGTAGTTTATCAGTTACCTCTCATATTATCTGCACTGTTACATGTTGCCTGATAAATGTTTATCTCACAGCATTTGCCTTTATCAGGTCATGATGATGTTGCTCTTTTTTAAATGACATCACTAATGACGCTGAATCAACACAAAAATGGAAAATTAAGTCATAATTGCTAGTTTGAAGAGCAAAACAATGGGTAAACTGATAAAAAGAATACCAGTTTAGCATCTTTTGATATAAAGTTTACCAGGCTCGGCTTTGAGAACGTATGTTGAATAGCTCAGCAAGCCTCACAATGTCAACAAGCGTTCTCAAAGCCTTGGCTGGTAAACTTTATATTAAAAGACACTCACCTAGTATTCTCTTTATCTATATGCATCATCACAGCTTGCAGTGATGTAAGATTGGCAGATAGCATCTAAACTGCAGTACCTTACCAAGCAGTTTTGCTAAATACAGCTTCATACTAGCTCCACTTAATAGGACCTACAGGAAGTATTTTACGTACAATGAACACACTGGGTAGGTGGCAATCGAAAACGCCAATACTATCAAGGAAAGTAGATCAAAAATCAAAAGAAACAGTGTTTCCATCGATTTTTTATCGGCGTTTGTCGAATGTTGATAACGTTTTCGATTGGGGCCTACTCGGTGTGATGAATGGCCATTGATAAAAAAACAACTTGTGATACTGGCTACCTCTTATGATTTGATAATGCAGCTAACTTTGAATGAAAAAGTTAACCCATATACATGTAAGCCTAGTGTCCCTTTTAAAGGACATGAGCAAACAGTGCAGAACCAGATCAGATGCCACAGAATGTGGCGTCTGATCTGGTTCTACATTGTTTGCTTACAGAATGCACTTTTAAAATTGAATAAAATTAGATATTTTCTACCCAACAAACCTTAAATTTGAAATGGATTCGTCCAATTGATATTGTCGTATTTTTTTGACCCTGAAATTCAAAGGTAGTGACCTATGCTAATTTTATCTCAGACCTGTCATCGATAGCTTTCGCCAAATATACGGGAATAAATAAGGTTTTCTGAAATGCAATATATCACAAAGGTAGTAATATGACTATATCGTCCGCTGTGGTTTAGTGGCCTAAGCCTAGGCCTCTTATTATAGAGAAGGCAAGTTCGAATCTCACAAGAATTTTTTTTTTCAGTAAATTAGTTTCTATGTACTGACATGACAGAGAACACTAGAAAAGCGTGAAACTGCTAATTTTTTGTGCAATTGTGTATATGTACACGTGGTTACACGTGTAGTCGCTAGTAAATCGAGACTATTTCGCCTAAGAGCCAAGATTGGTTGTCAGACATTCTTGATTTACTAGCAACTGCAGTGTTATCCTGTGTACATTAAAAACAAAACAAAAAACAACATCATTATCTCGCTTTCCTGTTTTTAGCCCATACAAACCTTCCTTACTGGAAAAAAAACGCTCCCTGTGAGATTAGAACTTACCTGCTAAAAATTACGCTACGAGTCCTACGCCTAGCCCACTACACCACAGAAGACAAAATTGTCTAACTGCTACTCATATCAGACATGACATTTCAAATAACCTAATTAGCTCCATATATTCGGCGAAAACTACCGCAGAGATAAAATTAGCATATGCCACGCCCCTTGAACTTCAGGGTCAAAAAAATATGTCAATAAAGGTGGGAAATTCCATAAGGCATATATGGGTTATGGTGGTATATTGCTTTATGTTTGTCTGTTTTTCCATCTGTCCGGTGTTAGACTTGAAATCAAATGGTCGCTGGTTTGACTCACCCTCAGGCACTACATTGTGTCCTTGAGCAAGACACCTATTCTCTGCTCAGTAGTCATTCAACCCAGGAAGACAAGAAATTGCCCAAACATGACTGAAAAATTGTAGACTGGGACGTAGAACATCTGGACAAACAAAAGCTGCCAGGCATATCATAATAGCAGGAAGTCGCATAAACTATAAAAGCTACAATCTTAAAACCTGGCCCGGAGCTTATAAACATTTTTTCATGCTAAGCTCAACTGAGCACGAAATTTATCATGCTTATAAATGCTACAATGCCACCAATTCAATGCCAACAATTGTTGTCATTTTAACATTTATTAGCTCACCTGAGCCGAAGGCTCGAGGTGAGCTATTGTGATCGGTTTGTCCAGCGTCAGTGGGTCCGTAAACTTTTCTTCAAAATAGATCTGAACAACTGGTCCAAATTTCAGTTAACTTCACATGAATGTTCCCCATGCTGCCCTCTTTCAAAATTGCATATATGGTTTGGCTCCACGGAAAAGGAGGGCTGCCAGAGCTCCAGATAAAAAATTGACAGACTGCCATTTGTATATTTGTAGCAATGTTTTATGGCAAGTCAAAATTCAAAATAATTTCACAAAATTGTTCCTCATGATGCCTTCTACCAAAATTGCACAAATGGTTTAAGTCTGCTGAAAGAAGGGGCCTCCAGAGCTCTAGATTAGTAATATCTTTAAACGGCAGCTCCTGAACCACTGTTCCAAATTCAGCGGGTCCAGTCAAGAAAACCCCTCATTTAGCCACGGCGGGTCCAGCCAAACATATACGCATCTGTCAACAACCCACCAATGAAATTTATTGGTCAGGGTTGTCATTCAGTCTTGAGACGTGGCCCACGGCCATGCAATTAAAGAGGAAACTACAGCTGTAAAACGTGAATGGGTTAAGAACCAGTAATTATTCAGTCTGTCGCATCATAGCCATGTTGTATCCCTCTCTTTTATTAGCTCAGCTGAGCCAAACGCTCAGGGTGACCTAATGTGATCTGTCTTCATCCGTTCGTCGTCCGTAAACCTTTTCTTTAAGCTACATCTGAACCACTGCACCAAATTTTAAATAATTTCACATCAATGTTCCCCATAATGCCCTCTTTCAAAATTGCATAAATGGTTTTGCTCTGCTAAACGAAGGGCTGCCAGAGCTCTAGATAAGTCTTAACGTCCAAATTTAAAATAATTTCACAGAATTATTCCTCCTGAAGCCAACTACCAAAATTGCACAAATGGTTCTGCTTCGCTGAGCTAAAGGACCACCAGAGCTCTAGATAAGAAATATTTTTAAAAGACATCTGATCCTCTGGTCCAAATTCAAAATAAATTCACAGAATTGTTCCTCTTAATACCCTCTACCAAATTTGTACAAATGGTTCCCCTCTGCTGAACAAAAGGGCCACCAGAGCTTTAGATAATAAATGTTTTTAAACAACATTTCCTGAACCAATGGTCCAAATTCAAAATAATGTAGCAGAATTGCTCCTCATGATGCCTTTTACCAAAACTACACATATGGTAACCTCTGCAAAACAAAGGGGCCACCAGAGCTCTAGATATGAAATGTCTTTAAACAGGATCTCATCCTACTGGTCCAAATTCAAAATGATAATACAGAATTATTCCCGATTATACCCTCTACTGAAATTGCACAATCAGCACAATCAGCCAAACAAAAGAGCCGCCAGAGCTCCTGAACACTAGTTTTAATTGGAAATAATTTCACAGAAATGTTCCTCATAATGCCCTGGTATAAAACTGCACAAATGGTTCCGTTCTGCTGAAAAATGGGCCACCAAAATGTCTTTAAACGGCATCTCCTCCTAAACCACTGGTCCAAATTTAATATTATTTCACAGAAATGCTTCTGATGATGCTCTCTACCATAATTGATCAGAACGTTCAGCCTGGCTGAACAACATGGCCACTAGAGCTAAAAACAGAAATATCTTTAAAATGATATCCCATTACATCACCTTTTTATGTGCCAGGATTCAGGTGGGCGATCCAGAGCCCTAGGGCCATCTTGTATAACGTTTGATTATATGTTTGAATTGAACAGGAAAAGGTGTTCCAACGATTTATTTCAATTTATAAACTAAATCACCATAAAATACTGTAGCGCCCCAGAGTAGCGCTTAAATGGCCTGTTGCAGATGAGTTTTTATACCAACATTGTATTTAACAGTCAACTCTGGGGATTACGAAGTTTATGATATGGATAGCCTTGTTTTAGTAACTAAGCTGGCAAAATCGTGCTTGACATTAGAACATACTCTCGCAAAAACAAATTAGATGTTAAGAAATGAATTTGATTTTTGAAATGTTCATTGAATCATGATTTTGTTTGTTTGATTTGATTCTTTACGTCCCATCAACAATCTTTCAGTTAAACAGGGACGGGTATTCCTGGGTTGAACCAGTACTAACCTAGGATAAATGTGTCTTGCTCAAGGACCACAACGCAGTGACGCCGGTGAGACGCGAACCCGCGGCATTGAATCATGAATACTTCGGGTCTCTTGCAAAGTAAGTGAAGCCCGATTTGCTTATACATTGTATTTACATTTTATTATAAAGATCTAAAAAAATAGAAAATATTTTTAATTTAGGAATTCAAACAATTTTGCATTTTAAATAAAATCGTATTAACGATTTAGTCGGAGTGTGAAATGGAAAAGTGAAACAGCCAGCTTGAGCATGGGCAGCTAATGGAGCAAACATGTACGACTCGGGTGTGGCTCGCTGTCAATCACAACACCAGTATCACTTCTGGCGAATGAATTCGATGAACGAAGCGTATTGCACGGGCAAGTAAGCTTGGCAGCTTCCAATCAAATTTGTATAATTCATGAGGCTATGAACGATTGCAAAAATCTGAAGATTCAATAAAGGATTGCTTCGAAAATGTTAGTATTGAAATATATACACGATAAGAATGGGAGTGAGGAAAACCATCCAGTGATGTAGTGGATAAACCACTCGCCTTGTACCCAGTGGTCCCCAGGTCGATATTCGGCTCCTCCAGTCTGTCGGATGAGACTAAGCAGTGGCCCCGACCCCATATGACCTTAGCTGATGGTGGGACTGATGGTGGAACACAAACTCACATCATCCAGACTATTTCAAAATTGAAATCATCTCGGTTATCTATTGTCAATTTTAGATGAAACTTGTGTTTATGGTTAATGTCTTGTCAAAATTTTAATAGGGGGCTTCATTATCAAAAGATTTTGCTTTACTGAAGTTCTACGAAATAAGGATTATCAGTACTGATTACGTCATCTTGATATCAATAGAGTTGAATCTTGAACAACATCAGCTTGATTATTGTCAGAAAGATCTCATAACGACCTTTTGTCGTTGTCGGGCCTTAGTGTGCGGTGACGCAAAGGAGCTCGCAGGCGTCGACAGGGGTCCCGGGAAGAATGCTCTGGCAAGACTGTTCGGTTTGAGCATTCACTGCTCGCGTATATGTATGATGTGTATCAGACTCGAATACCTTTTGAGATTCTGAATCTTGCATTTTGATCGCATGCTTAGTTTACGATGAAGCTCGAGGTTAGGTCACCCACTATATAAAGTTCACCCACTATAAAAAGGTGGCTAGTCGACAAAATGGGTTTTATCTTCAGAGGCTGTCTGGTATGGGGTGTGTTTCATTGTTTAAAATCAGGGATATGATTCAAATGTACATGTCTAGAAAGGGGCCCATGATAGTCCGGAAAAAGGGTAATAAACTACCCGATATCCTTTTATAAGTGGAATTTAGTTATAATTTGAAACCCAAAGCTGAACAGTTAAATGGAGTCTCTCCCGTTTGCATAAATGGCTTCAGTCGATGTATTTTATAATTTGATTTTATAGCACCATTACGGACACTCCGAGTACGGACACCCTTTATTGTTATCAAAGAATGCTTGTTATCAAAGAACGCTCGATAGTTCCGAATTTTACTACCTATGATATGTAGTATGTAAAAAATAGCCCAATAAACTTAAATTGTGCATCATTATACACTATTTTCAAGTTGTTTCACTTCTTTAAAGACATATGCTGATAATTCCCACGCGCACAATTCCTGCGTCAGATGCGTTCAAATGCTCTTATGTCAGATCGACGTTTCCACGCCTACCAAACGATCTAATGCTCAACCTCGGGTGATTTAAAAAACAAACACTTCCCTTGGAAGAGAATCGAAAATCGGGGAATACCATGCAATAGCCTTTAAATTTCTACGTTGTGTAATAAAGGTGTACCAGAATCCGACAGAAACTAGTCTGTCGCGCGAAAAGTAAATATGACTTAATGAAAATACTTTCTGAGTTCGTATTTATACTACAGACGTAGGAATCCTTAGGCTATTGCATGGCATTCCTCGATTTTCGATTCTCTTCCAACGGCAGTAGTTCTTTTTATTTCCCCAGCGGTTGAGCATTAGATCGTTTGTTGGTAGACGTGGTTTCGACATTTTCTAAAGTAAATTAAATGTGTCCGAAATATGTGTCTCAGTCCTGAGACAGATAGATGGTCCAAGCGTAAGTAAGCGATGTTCACAATTTCCAAGTTCTAAATCTGGTCATAAATATGAAAGTGGAAGAAACACGGATTATCTATTCTATACATACCGGTATTGTGAGCCGCAGACGACCAGGCACCGAGGTTTTAAAAATATTTCATACTCAACTCAGCTGAGCACGAAATTTATCCTGCTCATAAATGTTGAAATGCCAACAATTGTTGGCATTTTAACATTTATTAGCATGATGAATACAACATCTGAGAGACTTAAAGCAAGAAACTTCTTTATTTGTCTGTGTTTTAGTGTTTATGAGCAGTTGAAATTTCATGCTCAGCTGAGTTGAGCATGATTTTTTTTATAACTTCGGGGCCTGGACTAGTGGTTAGCGTGTCGGACTATGGAGCCAGAGGACCAAATATTAGTTTGCTTTGGCAAATGATCTGGTTGTCGGAAACACCTGTTTTATAACCAAATAATATTTTTAAGAGGTTTCTTTCTAAAAGGATGAAAAAGAATAAGATTTTCAACGTCAGAATTTTAATAAATAATTTATTCTAAAACAAATCCTATTTTCAAAGGATTGCCAAAAATACCATGCTAAATCTTGGCACGGGTTTGGATAACAAATACATTTTCACATTTCTAGAAGCCTTGATGTCAGGAGCAATTATTCAAATTAAAAGAAAATTTGCAACTATTTTGGCTTGATATTAAGGACTTATGTTATTCTTCAAATGCGGAAGACTCTCATACGATTATGCAAACCTGAGCACGGTGACATATCCTTTTTTATTTCAAAAATTGACAGTCCATGCATAAAACAAACCGTATACAAACTATTGAACACATTTCAACGTTGAAAGTACTTAGCATATGTCATTTCATAGCAAACGATTCATATGAAATGTTTGAAAATCAAGAAAGAATTCACAAAACTTGTCGTCTGCTACGTTCGTGATAGGCGGTTCAAGGGTTCAGACAACTATGTGTTTTTAACCTGGAGTGTCCTGTCATGATCCGGTCAACTTATGGTCAAGCACTAGTATATCTACATGCTTAACTCGATTAATAACACAAAATGACCCTATAAATACTAATTGGCTCACGAGAAAACCTGTCTTCAGGAATGACATTCGGGTAATGTGCGGATCCAGAAATGTGTCAGAAGAGAGGGGGTCAGGGACCCGAGGTTAGAAAGCTTTTTGATGCCTAAGTCATCTGCGTATGAAATATCAACTGCTAACAAGAGCTAATTAAGACCAATCCTGCTTTTGAGTTCTCTGATATTGTGTATATCATGCTAATAAATGTTAAAATGCCAACCATTGTTGGCATTTTAACATTGATGATCATGATAAATGTCCTGCTCAGTTGGGTTCAACCTGAACAGTTTTATAATTGTGTATTATTTGTTTTTCTCAGCTTATTTAAAAGAGGGAGTCCATTTGCTTCTTAAGGGGCCGTATATCAGCATCGCCAAGGAAACATATAGCCACGTGAATTTTCAGACAGGTCCGGACCCCCCCCCCCCCCCACACACACACACACACCCGACAAACACACAGACCTCTGGATCCGTACATGGGTAAGACACAAACAAGCTAACCACCATGTTCTGCACATTTTCCAAGAATATTAATTTTGGTTGTAACCCCATCGTAAAGACTAAACAGGGAACAGCGATTGCAGTTACCAGATTATGCAGATGCACTGGGCGGTTGATCTGAGACTTTAATGTTACTGTATATGAAACGCATGTGGAACAACACATTTATTTTGGTACCTGTATGGTGATGTAATGTTATGATCTTGGTTGGTTACATCTTGATTGAATCTTAGTTCTCCCTGGTCTGTCTTTGTGGATTACATCATTTAAGAGTCTGAGATCTAGCACTGGGCGGTTGATCTGAGACTTTAATGTTACTGTATATGAAACACATGTGGAACAACACATTTATTTTGGTACCTGTATGGTGATGTAATGTTATGATCTTGGTTGGTTACATCTTGATTGAATCTTAGTTCTCCCTGGTCTGTCTTTGTGGATTACATCATTTAAGAGTCTGAGATCTGTCTAGTCTACCTTTGTGGATTACACCATGAATCAATCTTAGTTCTCACTGGTCTAACTTTGTGGATTACATCATTTAAGAGTCTGAGATCTGCGTAGTATACCTTGATTGATTACACCATGAATCGATCTTAGTTCTCCGTGGCCTACCTTTGTGGATTACATCATAAATAAATCTTATTTCTCCGCGGCATACCTTTGTGGATAACATCATAAATGAATTTTAGTTCTTCCTGGTCTACCTTTGTGAATTACTTCATTTAAGAGTCTTAGATCTTCCTAGCCGATCTTTGTTCATTACATCATGAATGAATCTTAGTTATCCCTGGTCTACTTTGTGGATTACATCATATAAGAGTCTGAGATCTGCCTAGTCGATCTTTGTGGATTACACCATGAATGAATCTAAGTTCTCCCTTGTCTACTTTGTGGATTACATCATTTAAGAGTCTGAGATCTGCCTAGTCGATCTCTGTGGATTACACCATGAATGTATCTTAGTTATCCCTGCTCTCCTTTGTGGATTACATCATATGAGGGTCTGAGATCTGCCTAGTCGATCTTTGTGGATTACACCATGAATGAATCTTAGTTATCCCTAGTCTGGTGATTACATCATATAAGAGTCTGCGATCTCCCCAGTCGATCTTTGTGGATTACACCATGAATGAATCTAAGTTCTCTCTTGTCTACTTTGTGGATTACATCATTTAAGAGTCTGAGATCTGCCTAGTCGATCTTTGTGGATTACACCATGAATGAATCTTAGTTCTCCCTGGTCTACTTTGTGGATTACATCATTTAAGAGTCTAAGATCTGCCTAGTCAATCTATGTGGATTACACCATGAATGAATCTTAGTTATCCCTGGTCTACTTTGTTGATTACATCATTTAAGAGTCTAAGATCTGCCTAGTCGATCTTTGTGGATTACACCATGAATGAATCTTAGTTCTCCCTGGTCTACTTTGTGGATTACATCATATAAGAGTCTGAGATCTGCCTAGTCGATCTTTGTTGATTACACCATGAATGAATCTTAGTTATCCCTGGTCTACTTTGTGGACCACATCATATAGGAGTCTGAGATCTGCCTAGGCGATCTTTGTTGATTACACCATGAATGAATCTTAGTTCTCCGTGGTTTTGTTTGTTTGATTGATTTGATTTTGTACGTCCAATCATCAATCTTTCAGTTATAAAGGGACGGGTCTTCTTGGGCTGAACCAGTACTAAGCTAGGATTAATGTTCTTCCTCAAGGACACAACTCAGTGACGCTGGTGAGGCTCGAACCTGCGGCCCTCGGTCTCAAGTCAAGCTGTCTACCACTGAGCCACTGCGCTCCCAGTTCTCCGTGTCCTGCCTTTGTTGATTTCATCATTGAATGATCTTAGATCTGCCTAGTCGATCTTTGTTGGTTACACCATGAATGAATCTTAGCTCTCCCTGATTGCATCATTGAATGGTCTTAGATCTGCCTAGTCTACCTCTGTTGATTACACCATGAATGAATCTTAGTTCTCCCTGGTCTACCTTTGTGGGTTACAGCATCAATGAGAATTGGATCTGTCTGAGTGCTGTTTCGATATACATCATCAACGAAACTTAATTCTGCCTAGTATTTACTTGTGTGTTACATCAATAATGAATCATAGATCTGCCTGGTTTTGATAGCTGAGAAATGAATTGAAAACTTTTGTAACGTCCAGCGCATTTCTGTCAGGATTATCTGTATCAGGCTCATCATATGAAAGGGAGTCTACATCTCTGTTTACGTACCTCAGTCCGGTCCCACTGAGGCAGACACACGGTCCTTTGATGACATGTGCCAGAGTGTGGTTGCAAAGATTCCTTCTTCTTAGATAGTAATCCCACGTGGGGATTGGAATGGACACGTAGGCTCAGGAGGCAATGGTTTTGAAGATGTCCACGGGGGTCATGGATTCGGCATACGTAAGGTGGAAGACTAAAGAGTTTTAGAGTTTGCTTTGGCAAATGATCTGGTTGTTAGAAACGCCTGTTTTATAACAAGAGGGTACTAGGACCCTCGATCGCTCACCTGAATCCTGGCATATGAGTAGATGATGTATTTGCCTGTGGCTAAACCGCTAAAGAGATATGATTTAAACATTTGTGCAAATTAGGAAGCACCCATCATGAGGAACGATTCTGTGAAATCATATTGAGTTTTGAACAGGGGTTCAGGAGGAGATGTTGTTTAAACATAGTTCTTATCTAGAGCCTAGAAGGCCCGTTTGTTCAACGGAGCAGAACCATTAGTGCAATTTTGGTTAAGGGTATTAATGGGGAACAATCTGTGAAATTATTTTGAATTTGGACCAGTGGTTCAGAAGATGTCGTTTAAAGGTATTTCTTATTTAGAGCTCTGGTAGCCCTTTTGTTCATTAGAGCGGAAGCATTTGTACAGGTTTGTTAGTGTGCATCCTGGGGATCAATTCTGTAGAACCGTGTTGAATTTGGACCAGTGGTTAAGGAGATATCGTTTAAAGACATTTCTTATTTAGAGCTCTGGCGGCCCCATTTTGGCAACAGGCATCAAGATGAACAGTTCTGTTAAGCCTATTTTGAGTTTGGACTAGTGGTTCAGGAGGAGATGTCGTTTAAAGACATTTCTTATCAACATCTCTAGCAGCCCTTTTGTTCAGCGGAGTGAAACCATTTTAGCAATGTTGGTAAAGGGTATTATGGGGAACAATTCTGTGTTATTGGTTTGAATTCGGAACAGTGGTTCAGGAGGAAATGTCATTGAAAGGTATTTCTTATCTAGAGCTCTGACAGCCCATTTGTTGGACGGAGTTGACCCATGTGTACAGTTTTGGTAGAGGGCAACATGAGGAATAATTCTGTGGAATTGCTTTTAATTTGGACCAGTGGTTAAAAGGGAAATGTTGTTTAACGACATATCTTGTCTAGAGCTCTGGCGGCCTCTTTGTTTGGTAGAGCGAAACCATTTGTGCAGTTTAAGTAGAAGGCATCATGAGGAACAATTCAGTGAAGTTATTTTGAATTGCAATTGGTGGTTCAGGAGGAAATGTCATTTAAAAGTATTTCTAATCTAGAGCTCTTGTAGCCCTTTTGTTGAACGGAGCAGAAACATTTGCTCAATTTTTGTAGAGGGCAACATGAGGACCAGTGTTTAAGGGGAAAATGTCGTTTAAAAACATTCCTTATCTATAGTTCTGGTGGCCCCTTTATTTGGTAGAGCGAAACCATTTTGTGCAATTTTGGTTGAGGGCATCATGAGGAACAATTATGTGAAATTACTTTGAATTTGGACCAGTGGTTCAGGAGGAGCTGTCATTTAAAGATATTTCTATCTAGAGCTCTGGTGGCCTTTATGTTCAGCGCAGGGAAGACATTTATGCAATTTTGTTAGAGGGTATCATTAGGAACATTTCTTTGAAATAAATTTCAATTTGGACCAGTGGTTCAGAAGGAGATGACGTTGAAAAGATTTCTTATCTAGAGCTCTGGAAGCCCTCTTGTTCAGAGGAGCAAAACCATTTGTGCAATTTTGGTGGAGGACATCATGGGACAGAATTTCAATTTGGACCAATCGAAGACTGATTACAATAGCTCACATTGAGCCTTCACAATAGCTTACCTTCGGCTCAGGTGAGCTTAAAAGAGAGAGTCACCTAGTTACCTATAACTCTGGTACAAACAGGACACAAAAAGACCATACTCTACCGAAAGATTTTTACCAAAGCTGTGAAGGCTGTTCCTGATGAGGAATGTGTCCAGCAACACAACCTTGTGGTTTTTGACTTCCAAGAACTAAGAAACGCAAATTCATTCCACATATCGGCTCCTGAAAACTTAGGGATCTTGCAGTTGCGAATGAGTTCAAAGCTGTTTTTATTGTGAAAGTAGCTGCTATTCAACCCAACAATCCCACTGAAACTGTTTAGGATGTCTGGGCATGTTTAAAGAAGTCGCTCATGGAGGTAGCTACTGAAGTCTGTGTTCTCTCAAAGAGTCATCAGTGGAAAAAGGAAACTTGTTGGTGGGTTGTCAGAGTGGAAGATGCTGTAAAGTTAAAGCAAGCAAGACTCAAACCTGTGAAAAAAACTTGTTAGAGCAGGACAGGCTGGAGAGGCTAAATTTGCAAAAGAGGTCTACAGCGACGCAAAGAGTGTAGCCAAGAGAGCTGTTTGGCAGGCCATGGCTAAGGCTGAAGAGGGTACTTTTGTCAATATCTTCCCTAATGACAACTGCATTTTCAAGGTTGCAAAACAGATGGACAGAAGAAACCAGGGCGTTGTGGGCAAGAAGTGTGTCAGGAATGATGCTGGTGAATTCTCATTCAGTGATGAAGACGAGATGAAAGTAAGAAAGGCAGCAAGGATCAGGAATCGATATGATCAAGTACTACACCTGTCCCAGGATACCAAATGGGAAAATAACAAAACCACACTAAACATTACAAACAAGAGCCCCAAGTGGTCGGCCCTTTGCCTTCAGGTGACCACAAGATGAAGGCCTGGATTGAGCACTACGCCGGACTGTTCAATGTGGAACTTGAGTGGCCCATTGACCTCCTTTCAGAGGTTGCTCCAGTTGAAGGTCCTCCCCCGCCAGTTACAATGGCTATTATCTAGAGCACTTGGCATAATGAAGCAGGGCAAAGCCACAGGTCCTTTAGGTGTCATCTCAGAGATGTTGAAAACAGCTAGTGAAGGAGGCTTGCAGAAGTTGAGACTGTTGGCAGAATTAGTATTTAGCAGCGGTGAGATACCAAAGGATTTGGAGGAAAGTTTTATACTTAACCTCTACAAAGGTAAAGGAGAGGCGCTAGATAGAGGCAACTACCGTGGTCTTAAGCTCACAGACCAGGTGATGAACTTACTTGGGCGAGTACTAGACATTTTCATCCGCAAGATGGTAAACATAGACAACATGCAGTTCTTATTTGTTCCTGGTAGGGGCACTACTGACTCTATTTTATCATCTGTCAGCCTCAGGGGTAATACTAGTACAGTAGTATTTTCGGTTTTAATGTCAGCGTTCGGCGGTAGTACTTGGCCACAAACAAACCACTTTATATTGCCTTTGTCGACCTAGAAAGGCTTTCGACAGAGTCCCAAGAAAAATACTATGGTGAGCTCTGAGGAGTGAAGGTGCTGAGGAGTGGGCAGTATGGACCATACAGGGCATGTACACGAATGCCAGAAGGCGTGTTAGAGTAAATGGGCAGTACAGCGAGGAGTCTGGAGTTGGGGTTTGCGTGCACCAGGTTTTGGTTCTGAGTCCACTGCTTTTTGTACTAGTACTTGAGACGCTTTCTTGGGAGTTTCGCACTGGTGTACCCTTGGAGCTACTGTATGCTGATGACCTAGCAGTGTTTGCAGATACACGGGAGGAATGCATCACTAGCTGAATACATGGACGTCTGGTATGGAGAACAGAGGGCTGAGAGTCAACATGATGAAAATAAAATTCATGATCTCAGGTACTGGACTTGATAAGTTATGTGACTGCGGTGCTTTCCACTGCGCTGTCTATGGAAGTGGAGTTGGAGCAAACTCTATTAGCTGTTCCCAGAGCAAATTGTGGTTCCATAAGAAGTGCAGTGGTGTCCAGGGCAGACTAAATGTAAATCTTGACTATGTGTGCTCAAGAAATCTTAATTTTATCAATTCCTGACCTTTGCCCTTTTTCTTACTTTGACCAGGCCCGTCCTATTGATGGTACACCTGCCACCTAAGTAGACGCTGCTTGACCTGCTATCTTGGTGACATGTTATGTGCTGGTGGAGGATGTGCCCTTGCTTACACTACAAGATCTTCTACTGCATGGGGAAAGATGAGGAAACTACTTCCAATACTGACTTTCAAGCTTGTGTCACCTTTGACTCGAGGAAAAGTGTTTAGCGCTTGTGTTCGCTCAGCCCTGTTACATGGAAGTGAAACTTGGACTACAACAGCCTCAGATTTACAGAGCTTCGTAGAAATGATAGAGCCACCCTCCGCTAGATCGGTGGTGTCAAACCATATGGCGAAGTCCCCATGGAATCCCTGTATTCAAAGTTAGAGTTTTCAGGAGGTTGATGTTGCACTAAGAACTAAACGTCTAAGATGGTATGATCATGTTGAGCGTGCGTCTTCCTTGACAAATTCTATTACTGGTATAGCCATCCTTAGTCCTAGAGGACGTGGGAGACTAGTGAAGTCTTGGAGCGAGTGTGTTAAAATGGACGTCGATGTTTGCAACCTAGAAGACATCAGAAATGTGTAGATCTGGTGTGAGGACAAGCCAAATGCAGCTTACCCCAGGCCCGGGGAAACAACCTGCAGTCTAAATATTAAACCCAGGGTTTGAAGTAATTACCTATGTATATTACATCAGTAATGAATCTTAGTTCTGTTGAGTCTATGAATTTGAAATCTGCATTTTCTACCTTTGGGAATTGCACCATTAATCAATCCATGAGCTGCCTGGTCATCTTTGTGGATTTCTTCATTACTTACCGCTCTACCTTTGTGGATTACATCATTAATGAGACTTGGATCTGTCTGGGTACTTTTTCGAATTACATACTTACCTAAATATAGTTCTGCCTAATCTGTCTTTGTGTATTACGTCATTAGAAATCTTTGTCTGCCTGTTCTACCTTTATTAATTAAACTATTTAATGAGTCTTAGTTCCGCATTGTCTACCTTTATGGGTTACGCCATTAACTAATCTTAGATCTGCGTGATCTACATTTGTGGATTACATTACTGTCGTGCCAACCAAGAGTGACAGTGACGTAATAGTTTGTTTACAATTGTTAAGTAAAACATTAACTTGCACACTTCATTTAAGCTAATACGAATCGATAGATCACTTGTGTATTAATCCTATCCTAATTCACAAGTGATCTATCGATTATAAGTCACTGATAACTTTGTAAACAAACATGACGTCACTGCCACTCTTGGCTGGCAGGACAGTAGTAATGAATCTTAATTCACCCTGGTCTACCTTTGTTGATTGACCCAAAGTCCTTGGCCAATTGACTTTGAAGAAGATTACCATACTTGGGCGTGGCTGCAATCTTGGTCGCGTGACTATGACCATGTGAACAGGTTTTCTCGCCTCCATATGAATTTGGAGTCGAATTGGACCAGTGATTTCAGAGAAGATTTTTGAAAACGTTGACTGGCGAACGATGAGGACTAAAATATGTTTAACTGACCAAATCCTCGCCCTATAGACATAATGCCAAAATTGCTTTGTTTAAGGCTAAGATTTTCCGAACAAAGAAAATATACGCCAAGCATAGTTATATAGGAGAAATAGTGCTGGTGTTAAACTGAGTATCGAACCTTTGACAAAATAGATAAAGTAGGATACTGACCTTTTTGGAAGGATAAGCAGGCGATGATAACTTTATAATATCTTATATGAGCTGCACGATGATTTCAACTCTACGTGGATCACTTATGTTCATAATTCGTTAGATAACTAAGACTTTTCAACAAATTGGTTATCTCGATTAGTTGATAATTTAATTTCCCTCAAATGTTAAGTGGGGATCATTTATGCATGATACTTTAAAGAGACTAAGTCTGCAACTATGAACATTTTTCGAAATTTTTTATTTTCTTTTTAAATCATTTGTAAAAGCAGAATTAAGTTAGGCTTTCACAATAAATATGTTCACTGGAGCTAAAAACTGCACGGAAAAGTGAATTATCTTATAAAGCAGGTGTGTTTTTCTCGTGTTGGTAATTATTTGCGTCCCTCCAATAATTATAGACAGTTAATTTTAACATAAATGCTGTTGTTTTGATACGGATAATTTGTTTAGATTTGCGAAATTGGTAAACTGTATACCTGAATTTTAGTTTTTTACTGTGTTCTTGAATAAAAAAGAAACATTAGTTCTAAAATTAAAAGATCAAAAGTTACAGACTATGCAGCTTTAAGTAAAATTGTGGAAAAAAGCACAACTACAACAAAATTCTTTATTCCTTTTTTCATTTTAATAATCGACTAAGACATCATCCACTGTAAAAGAAATATAGTGTCATTCTCCTGACTGCTGTCTGTTCTAAGGTGGTGGTTCTGTTGTTGTTGATTCGATGCTGATTGGGATTCTGTAATTGTTCTATGTTTTGTTGTAGGTTACTTTATGTCCATTCTAGTTTTACAATCATCTTGATGGCTAAGAGAGAGGTGGTTGCTTTACTTTGTTTGTCTTCTTGGTGTCTCGTGATTGTTGTGTGGTTCCTCCTCAAGATGCCATGGGTTTGTCTGCAGTTCTTGATTGTGGTATTTTCTGATCAGACTCACTTACTATTTTTGTCTGGTAATGAAGTTTAAATAAATGAATCGTTCATATAAAACCTTACGTTTTAAACTAGACGTTGAAGCAGTATTCGAAACCTGGCTGTTTTGAACGTTTTGGTTTCATTATAAATTTGTGCAGAAATACATGCTTTCAATATTTTGGTTATTGAAAAGAGCATGACTTTTATCACGAATAAAGATTTTAAGTAGGTGCTGGTATTGTTAGCTTTTACATATTTTATTGTCAAATATGATACAGCATTGGAATTGGGTGGCAAGTTCTAACAAAATTACTTACGAATCTTTCCTACATTCTAGACATTAATAATGTTTAGCTTATAAACATGGCTAGAATAATATACAAAATGCATATGCATACTGAACAAGTTATATAGAAAACACAATAATAGTACTATTAACTAGAAACATATCAGGAATAGACAAATAAATAAATAATAAATATAAATACTGAAACAGGTAAGTAAATATATAATTAAGAAAATATGAATACATGGAAAGAAAAACAAAGTATTATACTACTAAAAGGAACCCATGGAACTTAAGCTGAAATATTAAGTCATGCCATCAAGTACTGGTATTTATATATTTACTTATGTGTTTCAAAATCAGTTTCAAATAAAGAGTCAAAAGAGGTTATCAAAATCGTTTTGATACGTGAAATTATCTATGGATAGCCCTGAGCAAGAGTACATGTATATTAGTTACAATATTCCAGTTTCAATTGCCAAAAAGAATCAAAATTATTTAATATTATGGGCTGAACAGCTCTGACTGTATCATTAAAAACCTGTCTTTCACTTGAATATTTTCTACAATGAAAAGGTAATGGGTAGCATCCTCTATCATACCACACAAATCAAATAGAGTGTTATCATGTAAGATCATTATTAAGACTGCTGCCACTATTTCTAAGTCGTGCTTATAATACATTCATATATCTATTTCCTATGGTAAAGTAGGAAGAATTCATGATATGCAAAGCTTTGAGACTAAGTGTTCGTGTAAGGCAGATATATATCTTTTCCTATGGTAAAGTAGGGAGGAACACATGATATGTTAAACTTTGAGAGAATGTGTACATGTAAGACAGTCATATATCGATTTCCTATGGTAAAGTAGGGAGAAACACATTATACGTCAAACTTTGAGATTATATGTTTTAAAGGTTGGTAATGTTGATCAATTTCATCTTCAATGGTGATCCATAACCTGTAATTGATGATGGAATACAAGATTTGTGTGAAATGCTAAAAGCTACAGATATATTCCTATTATTTCTCAAGGGGTAATCAGAAATTTCAATAAAATGGAGGAATAAAATCTTGTATGTATGAAGGCATCATGCCTGTATTAACGTTATACATGAAAGAAAGTTTATGTTGCTGCTTCTTTTGTGACAGAGTTGTCCCTCCGCATTCTTTGTATAGGTTTTCTAATGATATAGATCTAGTAAATTTGGTAACAAATCAGACTGCGTTATTTTGGATCTTTTGTAATGTTTGCGAGTCTTGTTCAGAGCATCCATCCCATTTAACTGACGCATACTCGACAACAGGTAACAGATAAGACGTACAAATCTGGTTGAGAGCAAATTTTACTAATGGAATAAGTATTTAAATTAAAACGCTATTCCCCAAAAAATATAGTTGCTGAAATGTGAGTGCCACTGTCCAGTACTACGTAAGGTAACACCCTGGTGTTAATGGTTATCTACGAGACCTGCTTCATGTTTATTTGAACAGATACGAATTTCAATTTTTGCAGTTGCGTATATTTAAAACAAACAAATTTTGCCTTCTTATAAATAACGGACGTGTCCCTGGTATGGCCAAATAGACAACATGACAATAATTTAAAAGCATAACCATAACACGGCGGCCCCAAAAACACGCCCTCCCCTCCCCCCCCCACATTAATTTATTTTAAGAACTAAGGCGAGTGTATCTTTCTTGAATATGCGTATTTAAGTGTGCAATTTTCTTTTAATTTTAGAGGAACATTCAGTATACTATTGAAATGAAAAACAGCTTCTGTGGGCCCGTATTTGTTTGAAAACTGGGCATAATAAGTTCTACCATACAAGCGCCCAAATGGGCATTCCATGTATAAAATGTGCCCTGGAAGAATTATGAAAAACAAATTCTCAAAACTCACACTCGACTCAAGTTCTTAAATATTTTAAGTATGTATCGCCAACTATTGCATTTGGGTATTTTGCATACAGTTAAGTGTTGCCATGGAAACTGTAAACCCTGAAATTTGATGTTCAAGTTGCTCCCAAAAAGTAAGTGTCCACTGAAGGGCTTGATTTTCTAACAGAACTCACTTTACTTTTTTATGGGTTCCAAGAGAAATTCATCTTTAAGAGAAATCGCTCGAGAACGATTCAGAACATTTCATTTCACACAGCATTTTAAACACTTAAAAGTTGACTGCTAAAGCCCCAGTTACACATTCCCGATTCTGGCTACGACTCATCACGATTCGTCCCGATGAGACCTATATTGACAAATCGGGATGGTTAAAACAGAAAATTCAGAAATCCCTACGATGTCTCACGACGTTCCTACGGTATCTCTACGACTCCTCTACGATTCATGACGGTGCTACTACGATGCTACTACGGCAGAGTCACGACATAACCGTAGGACAGTCGTACTGCATTCTTGGTGAATCGGGGTGAATCTGGATGAGTCGGGGGTGAATCGTGTTGTCAGATGATACCCCGATTAACCCCGAACGCCCAAGAATGACGACGAATACTACCACGATGCCACTAGGAATGACCCCGATCCCGCTACGGTAGAGCTACGACTTAGGCCACGCCCACAATCCAACACGATTCACCCCGACGAGTTTAAACGGTTTAAACTCGTCGTAGCGTTGTCCTCGAGGTTCCCGAATCACCAAGATTCTTCAAGAATCACCACGGTACTACTACGATTCACGCCGGTGCATCACGATGGCGCAACAGCGCTACAAGAATCACCACGGTACTACTACGATTCACGCCGGTGCATCACGATGGCGCAACAGCGCTACTAAGAATCATGCCGATGCATCCCGATTTGACAAATCGGATCGGGTGAGTCGTAGCTCTGCCGTGGCCCAAAATCGTGACAGTGTAACTGGGGCTTAATCTTAAGATACTGTTTCAAACCTTCAAAAATAGTTAAGAACTGTTTTCTTATTGACTGCGTATTTCTGGAGATCAGACTTACCTATGTTAGTCAATTATTACAAAATATAATTAGAAATAAAAACTACCTATCTTGCGCTCCTATCGCGATTAAATTCATGTCAAATTGTTTAGTGGGACCCCCTGAATGCGAAAAAAAAATTGTCATCAACAATTTACATGTTTGGGCTATGTGAAAATGGCAACCCATAATGCCATTCTAAAAAAATGGGGTGTATCTGCAAAATCAATCATATCTCAGCTGCTCTTAGACTACTAAACATGGCACCAAAGTAAAGCCTATCCATGGTAATTTATGCAAATTATCTCTTTTGTATCATTTGTATATTCGTGAATATTAATGAATATAACAGAAAAAAGAGAAAAAAATAAGGGAATGAAACTACTAAATAACCAATACATCAGCTGCATATTGTTCTATACAACCAAACAGCACGTCTCCCTGCCCTTAACTATAGTGTAGATTTTATTTTCTTGTCCTTTGGGATCATGTGTTTCATTGTGGAACTTTGAAACTATTAGAGGGTCACTGACAAAGCCTTAATGGCAGAAACTAGGTAGTCTGGCCCAGGAAATATTATATTCTGGTGCAGTCTTTGCTTCCAAAGGATACCCTTTTAAGAACATATTCGGTACCACATTGATGCGATGATAGGGCACTTTTAACTTATTAACCTATATGCTAGTAATCAAGTTTGCATATTCATGAATATCAATGAAGACATTAGATAAAATGTAAAATAAAATATAGAAAAATAAAGGGGTTCAACAAAATTAGCTTTTTTTCTGCTTTAAACTACCAAATCTGGTATCGGACAGATTAATGCTAAGATATACCAGCCATTATTTAATCTACAGTTAGTAGTAAAAGGTAACAACAGAGATATATAAGTTATCCCATTAATTTGAATCAGATTTGAATCCAATCCTACAGAATGGGAGTATGCCTACAGAATGCATATCTCACCAACAACTCATTCTAAAATACAAAAGCATGATACCAAATTAATGCTTTGGCATAGAAAGTTTTTCTAATGGTTCAATGGTTCAATATGCATTTTTTCTTTCTTACATATTCATGAATATTTATTAAATATTAGGAATGAGAGAAAAAATCACAGAAAAATTTAGGGATGTACCTACAAACCAACGTATATGTCTGCTGTTTACTATACTAGACGACTAAAATTTGTATTATATTAATGCTAAGCCAAAGCACTCTTACCCATATGGTCCAATGTGCAAACATCCTAATTTGGGTATTTATGAATACGTATGAATGAAAAAAATTGAAAAAGAAATTGAATTGCAGAAAAATAAGGGGGACATTTACAAAGTAACATAGCACATTTGCTAATTGACCTAGAGTATTAAACATAGAACTGAATTAATGCTAAGTTATAGCACAATTACCCAGAGGCCTGGTAGGCAAATGATCTAAATCTAATATGTATATGTATTAATGAAACGGAAAGAAATTAGAGGAAAACTGTTGGAAAATTATGGGGTTTGTCCCTACAAAATTTCTTATATTGCTGTTGTTTGTTTCCCTACAATACCACACTTACTACCAAATAAGGGTTAGGATATAACATTTTACCTAATGATAAGATATGCAAATTTTCTAATTATCATATTCATGAATATTAATGAAACCATTAGAAATTAGAGAATAAATAGAAAAAATATTAGGAATGTATCCACAAAATTACTCATATCTCAGCTGCCATTTATCATAAACTACAAAACTTTGTACCTGATCAATACCTAGATAATTTTCTTTCTATCTTTTATTAGTTCCAATGGCGTCATATTAGCTTATTTAGATGTTCATTCATATTAATGAAAACATCAGAAATGAGAAATAAATTGTAGCGAAAAATAAGGGGGCGTGCCTACAAAATTACTATTATCTCAGCTGCTAATTGCCCTATAGATTACTAAACTTGGCATCAAATTAATGCTAAGAAACAGTTTTTGTTTACCCAAAATTGTATAATATAATTGAATAATTTTGAATATTCATTAATATTAATGAAACATGATAAATTGGAGGGACAATCACAAATAATAATGGGGGGTGACTACACAATTTCTTAAAGTACCAAACATGGTACCAAATAAATGCTTAGATACAACCTGAGTACATAATGATAAGATATTTAAATTATCTAATTATCATATTCATGAATATTAGGGAAAACATTAGAGATGATAGTAAATCGAAGAAAACATAATGGGGGTGTACTTACAAAAGAACTTCTATATCAACTGCCAATTATCATAAACTTCAAAACGTCGTATCTAATCCAATCCCAGATAATGTTCTTTAATTCTAAGGTTTGATATGCAAATTATCTAATTTAAATAGTCAAACACGATACTAAAAACTTAAGACAAAAAGAAAATTGAATTCAAATTAATGGGAGTGTACCTATAAGATAACTTCTATCTCGGTTGCTAATTAACTCATAAGACTAAATGTGAATTAAATAAAATAAAATGTTATACCTTAGCAAGTATAGTAATATAAACACTTAACAGCTGAGATATAGCTAATTTTGTTTATCATTTCTAATAATTTTTTCATCTTATTTCTAATGTTTTCATTTATATTCATGAATATGCAAATTATATTGCTTGCTTTTTGGTTTATATCTTAAAAGTGCCATGTCATAGCATCTATTTGGTACGAAGTTTGCTTGGATAGGACAATATGCAGCTTAGATAAAGGTAATTTTATATATTCATCCCCTTATTTTTTTTCTCTTAATTCATTGTATTCATGAATATGCAAATCATACAAAACCTATAATTTGTATAAATGACCATGGATAAAAGGCATGTATCTAAACTTCATTTTGGTGCCAACTTTAGTAGTCTAGGATATATAGCAACTGAGATATGATTGGTTTTGTAGGTACACCCCTTATTTTGAGAAGCACATTATGGGTTGCCATGGAAACCATGCACTATCACCTTGCCCAAATATTTTTATTTTTTAATGATAACTTTTTACTCCATTTAGGAGGTCCCACTTAACGTTTTGGCATGAATTAAAAACGCCATTTAAGCGCTAGGTAGATCATATTACCAACCACCTCCCTCTCTCCGCTGGGTTTATAGTTATAACGTGATGTCCCCTATTTTTTATTAAGTTTCCGTGCATTTTCATGCTTAAATAACAATATTGGGATGAAATCAGCTTATTTATATTTTTATGATTTTCCCTTATTTTTAACGGTGTCCTTAATATTCATGAATAAGCACATTGTGCAAATACAATAACTTACATAGTCGACTATGGAATATATGTCTATGTCTATACTTTAATTTAGTACCAATTTTAGTAGTCTATGGCATACAGCAGCTGAGATAGGATTGGTTTTGTAAGTATACCCCCTTTAGTAAATCCCATTTCTAATATTTTCATAAATATTTATGAATATACAAATTAGATAATTTGCATATGCCACATAAGGAGAAAAGGCCTATATCTAAGCTTTATTTTGGTACTAAGTTTAGTAGTCTAGGATAAGCAAAAGGTGAGATATGAGTAATTTCGTATATGGGTTGCCAGTGAAACCATGCATTTTGAGGATGGCCTTAGTAGTAATGGGCGCCACTCTGGGTTCATTTTTTTAAGCCTGAAAAGAACTTTTCAGGCTAAAAAATGAACCCAGAGATGACTACCCTGGTAAGCTTGAGTGACTAGCTGTGAATAACTTAGTTTATTTTTGGGATTATTCTGGCTGGGCCTATAATTGTGATAGTTTCTTGGGCTATTGAGAATAACTAAGTTAATTTTTTGGTTGGTCTGTAATAGTTTCCTGGACTATTGAGAATAACTTAGTGTATTTTGAGGTCTATTCTGACTGGGCCTATAATTGTGGTAGTTTCCTGGGTTATTGGGAAATAACTTAGTCATTTTTGAGGGGAATAAAGGTCCAGCTGTGGTGATATATAAAATAACGTAGTTAATTTCAGTTTTGAAAATAACTTAGTCATTTTAGTTTATTTGAGGTCTATTCTGGTTGGGGCTATGATTGTGATTATGATAAGCTCCTGGTCATATCCACTGGTTGGGTTGTGATTATGATAGTTTCCTGGGCTATTGGGAAATAACTTAGTCATTTTTGAGGGGAATAAAGGTCCTGCTGTGATGATATATAAAATAAAGTAGTTAATTTCAGCTTTGAAAATAACTTAGTCATTTTAGGGATTATAGTATGTGGTGATATATGGTGTGTGTCAAGGCTACTAAGTACCATGCGTCTTTAGAGTCTCTTGGCCAATCAAAACCTCAACTCCTATAGGCATCTCTCTGTAGCGTTAACTTATACTTGTGTATATTGTTTAGCAAGTTTAGTGGTATTCTTTCTAGGGAAGTGGTAGCCCTGAAAAGGGCTGTTTGTTGATTGTCTAGCTATTTCTAGCACTTCTTCTTGGTCATTTTAATTTTCTTAGTTGCTTTTCCAACTCCTACGTTTTGACTAGTCTCTTGGTCATTGGTCATAATGTCAAGTCTTATTGGTATCTGGATGGGTTGTATCTCAAACGTTTGCTGCTGCGATCGCTGTTGAGATAATTCTTCTAACTTCTTCACTCTAGACCTTAACTCATTTAATTCCTTGAGAAAGACTTCTATGACTTGAGTCTTTGACTGTTGTTTCTGTGGCATCTGCTGAACAGGTTGAGGTATATACGTTGAGGGTGTTTGCGGCGTATAATACTGTTGTGTCATATCGTTAGCAAACGTCTCATTCACTGCTGATAGTAGAATATCAGGATTGTTGATCATATCGTCCAGTGTTAGTGATGGCTCCATGATTATGAATGTTGAAAAATGTAGTGTGTTTGAGCCTTTTATACTTGTCAAGCGGATTGACCTAGTTTAAAGTTCCCGCGCTTTAAGAAATCAAGTCAACTCTGATTGGGTGAAAATAAATGAACTGACCAATCAGTGTATTGTTGCTCTCTCTAGCGGAGGAAATCAATGTAGGTCAATCCCTTTGAAAACTATAAAAGCTCGATTCAAATCTCAAATTCTTCATTCTGTTCTTGTGATACACAACAACAACAATATGGCAAGCAATTTGGATTCGCGTTTGGAGCAATTGGAAGAGCAGGGCAAGACTATGGCTGATGCTACTAGGAGGTTACTGGAGACGGTGAATGCTGTGAAGGATACGGGTGAACTTCTATTACAGATGATTGAGAATAATCAGAAGATGTTGGAGATCAGTTGGAGGGTAGAAAATTTGATAAATGATGTAAAGACAGAAGTGAAGGTGGAGACTATCAGTGACGAGGAGGAAGATTGGGGGGATAATTCTCCCCCCACATCTCATGTGTCTGAGGATTGGGATGCGGAAGCAGATGATATGCCCTTCTACATACCAGTGAGAAGGACAATTACGGTTGAACAGTGGGGCGTGCGCTGCCCTGCCTGTGGTGGCCGCCCCAGTAGATGTCCCTGCTCCTAAAAATAATGTCTCTGTGGTAATATAACCACCAAACCGGCCCTTTTCAGGGCCACCTATTTCTTCAAGAAAGAATAACTTAATATGTTGCAATTTTTTAGACCATAGATACAATAAGTTGAGTGTGATTGTAGTATTTCCTAATCATGGTTACAGTAATGGGGTGATTATGGCGTGATCTTTTAATGGACCAATCAGATTTTAGTTGCTCTCTCTAGCGTAGGAGTAGAATGTAGGTCAATCCACCTATCCTACTATATAACCCAATGTACTTTGTGTTTCTCTCAAAAAATGAAGTTCTTTGAAAAATTCAGTTTGACTAAGTTGTGTGCTGCTTTGCAGCGAAAAGATTGGAAAGAGGTGGAGAAACAACAAAATAAGTTGGGATTAGAGCAATTTCTTGCTCGCAGAGGGATTGGATCCAGAAAACCTGTAGCCATTGTGCGACCTATTTTAAAATCTTCTAAGTAAGAAATATTTTTGTTACTTAGGAGACTTTAAAACAAACAGTCCTTTTCAGGGCTACTCAATTAGTTTCGTTAAAGAATAACCTCGAAATAAAAACAAACACAATTTCAACAACATAATTTTAATTGAATCCAAAACCACTAGAATTACTATAAGTCCCTAGAGTCTATTAAAGTCTTTAATGAATATGCACTATAGAGTCACTGTCTGGTTCATCACAAGAAATCTGTTTATCCCAGTTCTCCGTCACCATCTCTGTACAGGATCGAGGCGAGTGAGAGGCTGATTTACAAATGAAACAATAAGGCTTCTTCCCTGTCTTCCCACGACTTACGGTCTTCTTTGAACGAGTATCTAAACGTCTTCTCTTAGGACTGATATCAGAGACGTCTGAAGCCTTTCGTTTTCTTGAAGGCTTTTCTGTAGATACTGAAGACTGTTGCTTCTCTGTAGATACTGAAGACTGTTGCTCTTCATCATCTTCATCGTCTGAATAAACCACCAGATCGAGGTGAGAGGAGTCTGGTGTGCAAATGAAACAATAAGGCTTCTTCCCACGGGTTAGATGTCTTCATTTTACGAGTGTCTAAGCGTCTTCTCTTAGGAGTGATATCAGAGATGTCGGAAGCCTTTCGTTTTCTTGAAGGCTTCTCTGTAGATACTGAAGACTGTTGCTTCTCTGTAGATTCTGAAGACTGTTGCTCTTCCTCATCTTCATCGTCTGAATAAATCACCATAGCTCTTTGTTTCCTTTGTGGTGGCCTAATATTATCTTCATCATCTGAGCTCTCTGAATCTGAATAATCCACCAACTTAGGTTGAGATTCTTTATCATTCATCAAATGTTCTTCTCTCATATGACAATTTGGAGCCCAATGATCTTCAAGTCCGCAGATATAGCATTGTCCATATGTAGGCTTCTTATCAGTAAACATCTGTTGTTCTCTTAATTTTGAGCCTCAGTACAATCTCCAATCCAATGTCCCCTATCATGACAATGGTGACATTCTCCATAAGGAGGCCTCAACTTGTCTTGTTGTCTCAAACTATCTTCTAATGGCTGCATCAAAGCTTGTTCTTCTTGAGATAAAAGTTTCTTCAACGATACACAATGATAGTAGATGCTCTTCTTATCATAGACTTTAGCCATCCTTGGATCTCTACTGTTTGCCATCTTTACTCTTCAAAAGTCAGAAGTGAAATGATTCTCTCTCACTGGTGTCCAACTATTTATAGTCCTGGAAAAGTTCTGTCTCTTCTATGATTGTAGAGAAATTCAACCACACTAGAATTGTCAGCGACACATCTTTTCCAATTCTCAAATGTAATCAGTGTCTCTTTTTCCATCAAATATCTGATACTGATCCACCAAAGTCTCTTGAAATCTTCAAAAGTTTCAGGACTATTGAGTTTCTGTTGAATCTCTTCTACTGTAATCTCATCATGAGAAAATAAGATGTAAATGCAGAACAATAATCTTCTATACGGTCTGAGCTTCAAAATCTTGGAAAGTGGAATTTCCAAATATTTCTTCTCTCTTGCTTCTTCCATGATATTACACTTGCAGATAAAATAAATATAATGTATGTGATAAGATAGCTATTGTTCTCAGCTTTTATAGGGTGAAAAAAATTTGAAAATCGGTCGAGGCAAACTCAAGTTATTGCAAAAAAAATGATTTTTTACTTTTTAGAAATCCGGTTCTTGCTTTTTCATTAAATTATCTCCCTTGAATAAAAAATTTCACGGTAAAAAATATGCGAAATTTGTAATATCTCCGGTACTTTTTATCCGATTTACTTCAAATTTTTACCATAAGATAGCTCTTATATTCAAGTTATCAATTTTACATACTATAAGGCTTGAAAACTATTATGGGATAGAGTAACATTGAGACACCATTTCAAACTTATTCTGTGATAGGATAACTATATATATGAATCGCAAATATTTGCTTATTAAGTCAGTAGAGATATAGTTTGAACAAAAATAACTGACCACTGGTACTCTATACATCCGCCGAGGCCCATAGAGAAGCTTTGTGCTTCAGAAACTGTTGAATATGCATTTAAAAAGGTAGAGCAGCTTCGGCTGTTTAAGGGCGCCAGCCTTCGGGTTGGAGTGGCTCCGCCTCAAATTCTCTGGTCCATAGAGACATGCAGGAATTTGACTTGTATTTGAGACAGTTTCAATCGCCAGGGATTCCGAGGTTAGGATAGTACTGGGGGAGTAATGGTGCTGTTTATACAGTACCTGATACTTCTTGCTAATTTTTCAAAAAATGTAGTCTCGCCTGCACTTTAGGCCTAGCAAAAATTGTAGTCTCGCCTGACACTTAGTGAAAAAATTGATATAGATTTGCTTGTCAAATTTTTTTGGCTAGTGATTTCTATTGCCGCATTGTGAAACTTTCAGTAGTTTGGCTTATAGAAAATATTTGATCTGATGAAAAATTCAAATTTGCATATCAAAATAATTTGAGAACTAGTGATTTTGACTGAGGATTTTTTCTGAACTTATGGAAAATATTCAATCGGATGAAAAAATCACATAGTGATTAGGCTTGATGAAACAATTTTGAGAATTTTCAACTGTTGATTTCAGAAAATCTGAGTTTTTCCAAATCTGGGTTTTTCCAGTATAAAAGGAGCTCAGATTTCTATTGCAGCATCAATTCAGTAGAGAACTTCGAAGAGTCAACATGTTTAAGCGACAGAGAGATATTACCCCACCCACTTCTGATGATTAAGAGCCTCGACGTAGATTGGTAGATTATTCAGACACAGAGAGCTCAGATGATGAAGATAATATTAGACCACCACCAAGAAAAAGAAGACCTATGGTGATTTATTCAGACACAGAGAGTTCAGATGATGAAGATGATGAAGATTTGACTTCTTATTATTCTATCAAGACAGTCAACGAGAAGAAGTCTAGATTATTTCGAGCTCAAGGGAAAGAGTTTCAACTCAACATCAAGATTTTCCCTGACAATGTTTCGCACCTACAGTTCATATCAAGATTATTTGATCGGCTGGTAGAAGACATTAAAGAACGATGCCAGATGGAATCCAGTGATAAGATGAGGATGACTATTTACATCCTGGATTGAAACTTGGAGTGTTTGTGCCTTGGAGAGATGTCTCAGCCATGACTGGGGAAGCTATACTTCAAGAAATAGAAAAAGTACAACAGTCCAATGAGAATTTCAGGATTCATGATGGACAGATGACCTTTCAAATTACAGTGGTGAGACTTCCAGTAGGCAGCGGACGAAAACCATTACATGCTGGTCTCTATTTTGAGTCAGAAAATATGAGAAAGAATAAACAGAGTATTATACAGATCAACAATACCAAAGATGTAATGTGTATGGCAACAGCTGTGGTGGTGGCGAAATGCAATGCTGATAAAGAAGAATCAGAGTCTTGGAAGAAGAATTGGGGATACATGAGACAATCAGCTCGACCTATGCAGACCAGAGAAGCCATGAAGTTATTGGATCGAGCGAAGATTCCTCATACTAAATCTTGTGGTATTGAGGAATACAAGAAGATCCAATCTGTACTTGCTCCCAAGTACTTGATCAAAGTCCATTCACAGTATCCTAAAGATGGACTGATATTTCCACTACAATTCAAGAAGAAACCTGAGACGAGGGTGATCCATATTTACTTTAATGGAGTAGATCACTATGATGCGATTACGAAGGTGACAGGATTTCTCGGTACCCATTACTACTGTGAGTATTGTGATGTTGGATATTCGCACAGGGGAGACCATAGATGTGCTGATGGATGTGATGGTTGCTATAGTGACATTCCTTGTATTCCTGGACAAAAAACGCGTTGTATGGACTGTAAAAGAACATTTCATAGTAGGGACTGTTTTGCAAAGCATAAGGCAATAAAATCTAAGCAGCATAAATCTATTTGTCAACTTGTGTATAATTGTGGTAAATGTAATTTAAGGATTGTGGGCAATAAGAAAAATCATGTGTGTCCAGGACAGAGAAAATGTAGGAATTGTAAAGAGATTGTTGGACCTAATCATCAATGCTATATTCAAAGTTATGAATGCAAATCTGAGATGACTGAAAATGAAGGAGAAGAAGAGATTTCTCAACCTAAGAAATCTCGTTTCATCTTCTTTGATTTTGAGTCAAATCAAGAAACTGGTACACATCAAGTGAATTTCTGTGTTGCTCATAAAGCGTGTGATGATTGCATGGATTTGTCCATAGATACATTTTGTCCGACTTGTTCGGCACAAACAGGTCTGAGAGAATTTATCTTTGAAGGCATTGATACTTTACCACAATTTTGCAATTGGATTTTAGGAGATGAGAATAAAGGAGTGACATGTATTGCACATAATTTTGGAGGATACGATGGTCAGTTCATCTTACACTATATCTTAGAATATGGTACAGTGAAACCTGAAGTGATCATGAATGGAAATACTATACTTAGAATGAAAGTAGGATGTGTCACATTCCTTGATTCTTATCAGTTTTTGCATATGAGACTGGCTAATTTCCCAGATACTTTTGGCTTGACAGAGTTGAAGAAAGGTTACTTTCCTCATCTTGCAAATACACTGGCAAACCAAAAGTATGTGGGACCTTACTTTCCAGTGGACATGTACAATCCTGGTCATATGTCTGTCAAGGATCGTGAGACATTTTTAGCTTGGCATAAAGGGAAAATTGAGAGTGGTGCTATATTTAACTTCAAATGGGAGATGGAAGAATACTGTCGTAGTGATGTAGATATTCTAAGACGAGGATGTGCTTGTTTCAGACGAGAATTGATCAACATTAGTGGACTCGATCCTTTGTCTGAAGCTTGCACTATCGCTCAAGCTTGTTCAAAAGTATGGAGAAAGAATCATATGCCTGAAAATAGCATTGCCATCATCCCACCTGAAGGGTATCCTAATCAAAAGAACTACTCTATCAAAGCTGTAAGATGGATTCAAAGTGAAGCTAAGGAACGTGGTATTGAAATCAAACATGCATTGAATGGTGGTGAACAAAGAATCAGTGGACATTATGTGGATGGCTACCATGAAGAATCTCAAACAGTATTTGAATTCTATGGATGTTACTGGCATGGATGTCCTACTCATTTTCCAGACAGAAACAGAGTTCAACATCATCAGTGTTTGACAATGCATCAGTTGTATATTTTGACCATTGACAAGACAGAAGAGTTACGAAAAGCAGGATATCAGGTGGTGGAACTTTGGGAGTGTGACTATGACAAGAGATACAAGGAAGATTCAGACTTTAGATCTTTGGTGGACTCAGAATTTACAAACTTAGACCCTTTGGGACCAAGAGATGCTTTATTTGGTGGAAGGACTAACTCGACCAAACTCTATCAGGAAATCGATGAATCCTCCAATGAAGAAATCAAGTACATAGATGTGTGTTCACTCTATCCAACTATTTGCAAGTACGGACAGTTTCCACTTGGTCATCCTACCATCTATTCTCAAGAGAACATAGATAAAGACAACATCAGACAGTACTGTGGATTGATCAAGTGTAAAGTGCTACCACCCACCAATTTGTACCATCCTGTACTTCCACAGAAATGCAGTCAGAAATTGATGTTTCCATTGTGTAGAAGTTGTGCTGAAAAGACAGATCCTTATATGAGATGTACTCATTTACGAGAAGAAGATAGAAGTTTTACAGGGACCTGGGTTACTATCGAATTGTTTGCTGCATTGGACAGAGGATACAAGTTATTGGACGTGTTTGAAGTCTGGCATTTCTCAGAGACGACTTAGTATGACAGAGAATCTGGAGAAGAAGGGATTTTTGCTGGCTATATCAATACTTTTCTGAGAATCAAACAAGAATCAAGTGGTTATCCCGATTGGTGCAAGACAGAGCAAGATAAGATCAAGTTCAAGCAAGATTACTTTGAAGCTGAAGGAATCAGATTGGAGAATGTGGAGAAGAATAAAGGAATGAGAGCTATTGCCAAGATCATGTTAAACAGTCTCTGGGGAAAATTGGCACAGCGAGATAATATGACCAAGACAGAATATTTTTCAGAACCTGCCAATTTTTTTGATCTGGTGACGAATCCAAACAAGATTGTCAAGAATGTGGACATTTGCAGAGAATTATCTTCTACTGGTCAACTGGGAGGATACAGAACCCAGTGTGGAGCCGCATGCTTGCAGTAATGTGATTGTCGCAGCCTTCGTCACTGGTCAAGCCAGATTGAAGCTCTATGGAATCTTGGAAAAGCTGAATGAACGTGTACTCTACTTTGATACAGACTCTATCATTTATCATCACAAACCCCATTTATGGAACCCTACTATTGTCAACAACAGACTTGGAGAATGGACAGATGAAGTGCCCAATGCTAGAATTGTGAAATTTGTAGGCATGGGACCGAAGAACTATGGCTATGAATTTGTGGACAAGGATGGAAATCGAGGATCTACTTGCAAAGTGAAAGGACTCACTCTAGATTACAATACATCTCAAGTCATTCACTTTGATCGGATGCTGAACTTGGTGAAGGGAGATAGGAAAGACTTCAGAGAAACTGTCAACTACCATAGGATCAGAAAACATAAAGACAAGACTGTGACCACTGAATTGCAATCCAAGACGTATCGGTTCACTTATACTAAACGTGTCATTATTGGAGATGGATATACTGTTCCTTATGGATATTTGGCATAGATAGAGTAGTTCTGATGATCATGTATTATTTCTGATAGTCATGAATTGAACTGTGTCTGATAAACATGTACAGGTGTTTTGATGTGTTAAACTGTTTCAATTATGTATTAAATTGTTTTTTTAATAATGTATTAAACTGTTTTTTAATTATGTATTAAACTGTTGGTTCATGTTCATTAAAATTTGAGTATAAATAAAGTTGTCTTTGTTATTTTTTCACAGTTAGACATGGCACTTTCTACACACCAGTTGGACTCAAATCAAGATATTGGAAGTTTGTTTTTTAAACACCCTTCTAATATTTTTATTTCTGGTCCAAGTGGATCGGGTAAAACTGAATTTGTTAAAAAGATGATTGATTTTAAAGAAGATTTATTTGATATTTTACCCCAACGTATTGTTTGGTGTTACAAGGAATGGCAAAAATCTTATAATATCTTACAAGAACGTGAGGGGTCAAACATCAAATTTATTCAAGGTATTCCTGATGATGAAGATGAGATTGTCACTGATCCCAGTGCAACGCACTTGGTGATTTTTGATGACATGTTAGGAGATAAAGATGAAGAAAAAATTAAGTTATGGTTTACAAGAAAAGGACATCATAGAAATGCAAGTGTGGTGTACATCACACAAAATTTATTTCAACAAAGTAAATCTTCTCGCACCATCAGTTTGAATGCTCATTATTTAGTTTTATTTCAAAGTCCAAGAGATAAGATGCAAATTAAAGTATTGGCCAATCAACTTCAAGCTCCCCATATGATTCATGCGTTTAACGATGCCACATCTATACCTCATGGATACTTATTGGTCAAATACACCTGATTATCTCAGATTCAGAACACAAATTTTTCAAAACTGGTTTACAAAATCAGATCAACAAGGACCTGTTGTCTATTTTCCAGGAGTATAAAAAGGTGTGTTTGAGTTTAAATCCATCATTTGTGTCAAAATGGCTCAACGAACATCAGCTAATCTGATACGTGCTCTGTATAATTTAAGCAGAGAACATTATAGTCATAAAAGAAAATCACTCTTAAATGCTGGTTTAATTGAAATGATCAAATGGTTTTCTTTGGCAGCTCGAAAAATTGTTCAGGGTAAGATGAAATTACCTAAGCAAACTCAAAAATTTATGGATAGACATCAGGATGATGTTCGAAAATTAGCAAGTGCAATTGTTGACCCTGAAGTCAAACGCAGTATCATTTTAAAACCTGGAGGTGGTGGATTCTTTGGTGGTGTGATCATTCGAAGTCTGATTCGATGGGATGGAAATAAGTTGATGAGAAAATTTAACAAGAAAACTTAACCTAAACATCCTAAGAAAAAATCAGTGAAAAAACCTAGAAAACAGAAAAAAGAAAGGTTGATGATCGTTTTGTAACAAAACGTAAAAGTAAAAGTCCTGCTTCATGGCAAAATTTAGGTCTTGATTCTCCAAACACAAATGCAAGACGATCGTCCATAAATTTAGCAAGATTTACTCCTTTGAGAGCACAAGATTTGTTAAAAAGACATGGATTTGGTGCTACCATGCACATGTTAAATCCAAACAAATATCCATCGCCACCTCATTCTGAACGTCGACGACTTCATTTTTAAGAAAACTATAAAAGGACTGTACATCAAATTTTTTATACACACTCATAAACATGGCTGTAACAACAACACGTCGTAGAAAATTGCAAAATAAAATAAGAAAAAAATCTCTGATTAAAACTTATGGTACATTTTTGGAAGGATTGACTCATTTATCCAATAAATGTCGTAAGAAAATGATTCAAGAGTCTCCTAAAGAAGTCATTGATTGTGTAGGGGAATGTTGCATCAATCTTATAAAAAGCAATGTACGTCTGACAAATGGTCAAAAGAATCAGTTACGAGCTAGAAAGCAACATATACGTTTACTGAGTTCTAAGCAAGTTCCACTTGACACAAAAAAGAAAATTATTAACCAAAAAGGTGGAGCTTTGTTAGGATTATTGTTAAAACCTTTAATTGCTCCTATCATAGGTTCTGTCTTGGGTGAAATTATCAAAAAATAAAAAAATATGGATGGTCATAAAATGGCTATTGTGCCATTTAAACTTTGGGAAGACATGAAACGCTGGAAAGACGAACAAATTCAAAAACCCAGACTGCCTCCTGATCCTAATGTATCTGCCACAGCCAGTCTTCAAAGAGACTTATCTTCTGTCATGGCCAATGAAGATTTGTCTGAAGCTGAAAAATCTCAATTGTATGGCCAGACCTTGCACAAATTTAAAACGGCTCATCAAAAAGCTTTAAAAGAAACATCTCTTTTTTCACCATCTGACCCTAGTTCTTCCAAAATGAATCAATTGGTCATAGATAGTGTACCCTCCACTATGAAACGTAAAGCTCAGCTTTTAGTTTCACTTCTAAAAAATAACCCAAATGTGTCCTGGGAAGATGATGGTACAGTCAAACTTTATGGCAAATCTATTCCAGGGTCTAATATTATTGATTTGGTCAATGATGTCATTAGACATCGAAAAGGCAGTGAACCTACAGGTTGGCAAGCTTTTGCAGAAGGTTTAAGAGACATGAATATTCCCCAAGATGTGATTGGAAATAGGGAAAGGTGGGACTGGATGCATCGTGCTCCAGAAACTCCTGAAACGGATTATATTACTCCCAAACAAAAACGCACTATCAGAAAAACAGCAAGTCGTATTCCCGTTTCTGTCAGGTCTGCAAAGAGTTTGGGTGTTAGGAAACGTATCAAAGACCATTTTTCATCCCCTGCGCTTTTATCTGCCACCAAAAAACGTATAAAAGAAGAGTTTTCTTCTCCATGGGTCAGTTACAATGAAGCTTGATCAGTTGTATTACAATCCTAAAAGTCCTGCTGCGTATGCAGGTGAACAAGCTTTGTACAAACTTGCTAAACAATCATCCAAAAAAGTTAAACTTCAAGATGTTAGAGACTGGTTAAGAAAACAACAAACTTATACTTTACATAAACCTATTCGTAAAAAGTTTTTGCGACGCAAAACGGTAGTGGCTGGAATTGATACTCAGTGGCAAGCAGATTTGGCAGACTTATCAAAATTATCAAAGTCCAATGACAAGCATAGATATTTACTTTGCATCATAGATGTCTTTTCAAAATATGCATGGGTGGTACCTATTAAAGATAAAACTGGAAAAACTTAAGTAATTGCTTTCAAATCTGTGTTAAAAAGTGGACGATGTCCAAAAAGTTTGCAAACAGATAAAGGAACTGAATTCAAAAATGAAGAATTTCAAAATTTCTTGAAAACTAAGAAGATTCATTTCTTCACTACTGAAAATCCTGAAACCAAAGCCAGTATTGTCGAACACTTTCAAAGAACTTTGAAAACTCGCATGTGCAAATATTTTACTCATCATAGCACTTTGAGATATGTAGACATTCTTCCCAAATTAGTACATGGTTACAATCACGCTTATCATCGAAGTATTAAATGTGCACCTGTGTCTGTGACTCTTAAAAATGAACCACAGGTGTCAGAAAACTTATATGGCAAATCCAATTCTAAAAAAGTCAAACCAACATTCAAAGAGGGTGATTTTGTGCGTATCAATAAAACAAAACGCACATTTGATAAAGGTTATTTACCAAACTGGACACAAGAATTATTTCAAATTTTAGCAGTTGTCAAAACTCAGATTCCTATCACCTATAAAATAAAAGATCTTGAGGGTGAAGTGGTCAAAGGTACTTTTTATTCACACGAGTTACAACGTGTAGAGAAAGAGCAAATTTACGAAATTTATTCTGTTTTAGATCACAGAAAACGTAAAGTAGGAAAAAAGTGGGTGAAAGAAATTAAAGTTCACTGGAAAGGGTATCCTTCAAAATTTGACAGTTGGATTTTAGAATCTGATCTTGTATAAAAGCATGAAAATGGATCTCAGAGGATCATTTGTACGTGGTGACACTGCTTCAGTACAATCTGCAGAAGGTCGTGATCGAATTGTTAAAAATCGGTTCACTTTTTTTGCTCAGATCATTGTTGTTTACATGATCATTATCACATCATTAGTTCAAATCAGTCTGAGAAGTCCAGATAAAGAATTGTGGTTAATTTTACTCAGTAGTTCTATCGGTTACATACTACCATCCCCAGGTTTAAAATTTAGAAAACAAACTAATCCAATTTCTACTGACGAAACAGATTCACCCAAACTCAAACCATGAACAACTTTTATTTGACACTCTTGAGTGATAGTTCACTCAGTATATTTTCAAAAAATACGCAATGTGACTTTAAAGTGAAATTAGATCATTCCATACAAATTGAAAAAGATAATTGGGAAGTAGGTTTGGTAGAAGTCATAACTCCAACTGAAGTAAATAATATCACTAAGGAAAACAATTATGTGATTTTAAGATTTACTGATAGAAAAATGTGTGAAGACATTGATAACTGTACAAAGTATGATTCATATGTAGACCAAAAAATCTATATCCAAAATGGTTATTATGCTTCTCCACGCCATTTGGTTGAAGAAATTCAAAAAAGTATCAATTTTCGGTATGGACTGACACTGAAAAATAGCAATGCTACCATTTCAATCACTTATGGTGAAAACAGTGCTCGAGTCAAACTTGATGTTCAAGATCCTACAAAAGTCCAAATTATTTTTCCAAAGGCAATTGCAGAAATATTAGGTGTAGATAGAAATTATTTTGATAAACCATTAGGAAATGAAAAATACATTTTCAGATATGGTGTGGATTTAAATGCAAAAATTCAACAACTTTACATTTACTCTGATCTAGCAAGCTATACATTTATTGGTGATGTTACTGCACCTATTTTGAGAGTATTGCCATTTGAAAGTAAAAGAGAAAACAATCATTTACCTCAAGAATTTGTCAATGTACACTATGTACCAGTGGCAAAATCTTTCATAGATCAGGTGCACATTAGTATAAAAGGTGATACAGGTGAAAATGTGCCATTTATCTCTGGGAAAACGTTAGTGAAACTACATTTTCGACAGAAAGAATAATGTTGAAACAATCGAGAAGCATTATGTCTCTTCAAACTGGGAAAGGAGACTTTCCCGTGTACAGAGGCGTTTCAAGACAATATGGCAATGGTTTAGGATCCATTTTTAAAGCTGCATTGAGAACAGTGATTCCAATTTTAAAACCTGTCGCAAAAGCAAGTTTAAAAAGCGTGAAAAAAGTAGCTAAAGATCAAGGGGTTCAAGCTCTAAAAGACATTGTGGGTAGTGAAAATGTAAAAAAAGTTTTAAAACAAAGAGGAAAAACAGCTTTGAAATCTTTTGGTCAGTCTACTATAAATCAGTTGGCTATAAATTCAACTCAAAAACGCAAAAAGCCTCAGTCTCAATCTAGACACCGAACTGTTAAGAGGGGTTTTAAAAGCAGAGCAAAAAAGTTTAATCCAATTAAACGTCTGGTATTTGAAAAAGATATATTTGACGAAAAATGATTCAACAAGGTTCTTGCCATTGCACTAAAACGGAATTGGATATGGAATCCATTCCACCCACCATGACTACCATGCAAGGCACTCAGTGGAATGATTATCATCCCATCGCTTCTCTCGATAGTCATCATGCACCCATTGAATTTCTGATTCCACCTCACACCGAGTTTTACACTGATTTGTCTCAAGCCTATCTGTATATCAAATTCAGAATCTTACAGCAAACGGGTGAAGATCTTGAAACTGGTGCAAAAGTATTTCCAATTAACAACTTTTTTCACAGTATGTTCAGTGGCATCGATTTGTATATCAACAATAAATTGATCACGAATAATTCAGACACGTATCCATACAGAGCATACCTTGAAAATGTGTTTTCTTATGGTTCTGATGTCAAAGATAATCAACTTAAAGCAGCAGAATTTTGGTCTGAGGATGAAGCAGGAGCTTTTGAAGATATGTCAAATGCATCTATCACTGATCGTGGCAAACGCGTAGCAAAAAGCAAATCAGTGGAGCTTCAGGGTAAATTACATTTGGATCTTGCTATGCAGGAAAAATATTTGCCTAATGGCTTAGAATTCAAACTTAGACTCAATCGATCATCTCCTCAGTTTTGTTTGATGAGTGACAATTCTCCTGCAAAAATCAAAATTGATACTGCTATCTTGAGAGTACGAAATGTTCAGCTTCTACCAGCCATTAGCAATGAACTGAATCAAACTATTGCTCATCATAATGCTAAATTTCCAATCAGAAGAGTTGAAGTCAAAACTTTTACAATCAGTAGTGGCACAAGATCTAAAATTGAAGATCATCTTCTCACAGGTCAACTTCCAAAACGAGTTTTTATTGGTTTAGTAACAAATGAGGCATTTAATGGGAATCTGGAAACTAATCCTTTCTTTTTCCAACATTTCAATCTAAGTAAAATGGATGTCACTTGTGATGGACATAGTGTCTATGGAAAACCATTTGAACCTAGATTTGAAAATGATCAGTATCTCAGATCTTTCCTATCAGTTTACCAAGCATTAGCAAGTCAGAATCAGGTCCAAAATTGCAACATTGATTATGAAGATTACAAAGGAGGTTACTGCTTTTGGGGATATGATTTGACACCAGATCAAGCAGCCGATCAGTCTCATTTGCACCCTATAAAAACTGGGAACCTCAGATTGGAGCTTCAGTTTGCAACATCACTTGCCAAGACGATCAACGTGCTTGTGTATGCAGAGTTTGACAACCTGATAGAAATCAACGGACTTAGAGAAGTTACCACAGATTATTAAAGATGAATGCAGGATACTTCATTGAACAGGACTTGATGTACCAAAAAGATGCATACAGTGCAACAGTCCAGCCATCAGATGAGAAGAGTACCTTACAGAAAGAAGTAGAAGACAGTGAGGATATCGATTGTCTTATGAAGACTCTTCTAAAACAAGCTATATTGACTTGTCTAAAGATGGCAGTTGGAGACTGTGCAAAGCATGAATGTCATGGATGCAAAATGAACCATCCAAGTCAGAAATACCACGATATCTGTCTATGGACTTCTCCAAGAGAATGGATTGAAGATTATGGATGTCATGATCCAGCCTTAGAGGGCCTAAACATCTATGATGTGATGGAAGACTTTGACAATAGAATCTGGAACTATCTGTATGGCGATAATTGGCGACACCCTATGGACTTTACAACAGGGATCAATCACCTGACGCCAGAAGAAAATCAAGAAGCCTATAAAAACTGGCAGTACTTCAAGAAAAATCAAAGTGACTTAACAGAACAGTGGAAGACGTACTGGGCCAAGAAACTCATAGAATCCTATGAAGAAAAGGAACCTAAAGAAAACGAGAACCCAGAAACAGAATAAAAATGAACACTGTTGAACTTATCAAAGTCATAAACAATATACCTGTGAAAGGAGAAGTATGTGCCAAGGATTTACTACCAGAGAAGAAACCACTGGATATGAAGGCTTACATTGTAAATACAGATATATCCACAGATCCAGGAGAACATTGGGTGGCAATCTACTTCAGAAGAGATCAAGTTATCTACTTCGATTCATATGGAAGACCACCAGAAGAGCAATATGTTCTACCATTTATTGAAAGAAACTCTTCAAGATGGATCCATAACAAAGAATGTTTACAGAGTCCATGGAGCAAAGTATGTGGAATTTGGTGTATCTACATCATTCACCAGCTCAACAAAGGACTAGATCTAAACACAGCCATTCATCAAGAACTATATGGAACTGGAGATGATTTATACCAGAATGACAGAGATATCGAGATGTGGTTCATCTATAACTATGCCAGAGTCATCCTATCCAGGAATGGAATGAGACGCATGGCTCCTCCTGACTTTTTATTCAAACACAGAATACAGACTTGTAAATGTCATAATTATTCACATCACCTTTCAAAGAAGTATCCTAAGTATAATATGTTGTAAATATGTTAAGGGAAATTATTGTAAACAATGAACAGAGGGACGGCCCTAATCCTCTGTCATTGTAATCAGTTATAGTTAGCGGGGCAATAAAGTTATAGAAATGTTCACCAGTCTTTGTTGTTCTTTTCATTAAAAAATAAGTAGTAGTAAGCTTGAGACGGCTAGCTAAACACTAGTTAACGCTACAGAGTGATGCCTCTAGGAGATGAGGTCTTGATTGACCAAGAGACTCTAAAGACGCATAGAACTTAGTAGCCTTGACTATTACACACACCATATATCACCACATACTATAATCCCTAAAATGACTAAGTTATTTTCAAAGCTGAAATTAACTACGTTATTTTATATATCACCACAGCAGGACCTTTATTCCCCTCCAAAATGACTAAGTTAATTCCCAATAGCCCAGGAAACTATTATAATCACAAGCCAACCAGTGGATATGACCAGAAAACTATCATAATCACAATCATAGACCAGAATAGAACTCAAATAAACTAAGTTATTTCCCAATAGCCCAGGAAACTATCACAACTATAGATCCAACCAGAGTAATCCCAAAAATAAACTAAGTTATTTCCCAATAGCCCAAGAAACTATCACAATCATAGATCCAGCCAGAATAATCCCAAAAATAAACTAAGTTATTCCCAGATAGCCCAGGAAACTATCACAATTATAGGCCCAGCCAGAATTCCCCTAAAATAAACTAAGTTATTCACAGCTAGTCACTCAAGCTTACCAGGGTAGTCATCTCTGGGTTCATTTTTTTAGCCTGAAAAATTCTAAGTTCTTTTCATTCTTAAAAAAAATGAACCCAGAGTGGCGCCCATTACTACTGGCCTTGTTTCACATCTAGTGGGTCCTAATGAAGAATTTGGCGCCCATGCAGAAGAACTACGAATAAAGCTGCATATGCAAGCCAAGGCAACATCGTCCAATAGAATAGCTCAGCGGCTATGAGGCGGTCGGTCCATATATGCGTCCCGGGATATGCGTCATAACCCCCAACTACCGGAAAGTGATGGTGGGTTAAGGTTATACCGTGTATCAATAATCCATGATAGCTATATTCGGCGAAAAAACATGACATGCTTCGAATATAGCTACTGTCCGATAGGGTAGCTATATTCGTAGGCTTCGGAGTAGCTCTATTCGAGGGTAGCCCTATAAAGTACACTGTTTGGACGCTTCAGTTTTAGTTTTCAGAAGAACATTAGGTGAGAGAAAATGTTTATCTGTATAATGTTAGTGTGATCATGATATTAAAAACTTAACTGAAAAGACTGCGCAAGTTTATTATTTGAGCCAGCACATTGACACTGTCGATCAACGGCGGCTCAAGCGAACCTGTGCCACGGACACCCCCCCCCCCCCCCCCCCAAATGGATTATATGATACGTGCCTTCGATGTTCGCATACTTTGTGCATGTAGGTGAAGATTCAGACAACAAATAATAGACATCTAGCCCCGCCGGATGATGGGCTTTTAAACCAGGGGGTGAATGTGCATATATAATATATGCGGTAAGTACTAAAATTCCATGACCTCGATTTTTTGTATGAAGGAAATGTAGAAGTGCACCATAGGACCTGTTTTACGAAACGCTTTTGCGGTTGTATTTTTGCATGTTTACGGTGTGTTTTTGTTAAAAACCCCTTCAATCTGGATACTGATAAACAGGTAGTTTATCAAAGTGATGCCGCATAACCCTAACCCATAGGGTTATGATTAGGGTTAGGAACCCTAGCCCTAACCCTTAGGGTTATGGTTAGGGTTAGGGGCGGCATTTCAACAGGGGAGATAAAAATTCTTCAGCGACAATAATGCAACATAATTTGGAAATTTCAACATGTGGCCCCTTAAATCACAAAATGAACTGTCCCATACATGTATCAATATGTTCGTAAAATCCATCAGAATTCAACGGGTAAATTATTAAAAGAGCACTTTGTCCGTCTCAAATTGGCTGTTGTTTCGTCACAATGCTCAACATAACAATTGGTAAAGATTTGGTAGGTACATAAATTCAGAACTCCTATAAGCGCCGAAAAGAACGGACTTTTGATCGTTTTCTGGTTAAACTGTGACACGAACGTTGTTTACCAGCTTACGTAACCTTACTTTTTACTGTTATAGAGTTGTTTGCGTAAAACTGATAACACCTTGACTTTACTATTGTCATATGCTTACGCAAGCAAATAGTTCCTCGTCGAAGGCTCAATACCGGTGAACAACTTGACCGTAGCATGACATACCTGTGGGTAAATCAGAGGTCATATTGCGTTTGTAGGTATTAAGGCGATAGGCTGTCCTCAGATGACCGGCTAGCGCTGACCGCTGCATGAACCTAGACTAAAAATCGCTCTAGTGACCCTGCACTTTCAAGGAAGATCACTATGACCTGCCAATATATGTAGATTTTGTTTATCTATATTGTTTGTTTACATCAATAAATTCGATTCTTTAAACTACATTTCGCATCTTCAAAGCACCAGAAACACATGTACGGGTCTTAATCGACTCTTTCCATTGATTTTCCAGTCTCCAGACTGCTAAACACGCTGCTAATCGCGGTAAGTAACAGCAGGTCATGGTGACACAGTGATAGTCCGCCTGACCTTAAATAACTTCAGGACCGCAAATCAACTGTCATAGCTTCTGTAAAACATTACTTTTGTCTTAGCTTATATAATGTTGTTTACAAGAATAAGAATGGATGTTCATTTGGATGTCAATAAATAGGAGTTTTTAAATTGGAAATTAAAAAGAACATGTAAGTTTATAGTATATATTTTTGACTTAATTAATTCGTTTTATCTATATCAGTATAGATCGGTCTTAATTGTCTATTAAACTGGTCTATACATATATAAGCGGACCACTGTGGGCCCACCAGCGAAACGCAATTCTTATCGCGTTTCGCTGGTGGGCCGATGGTGGCCCTATACTGTACAATGGCTGGGTACCTCTTGTTGGGAGAATTTAACACACTAAGCACCATAACAGGTTCATTATGCACAATTTTCAGTGAACATATTAACTTATGGCATATATAATAGATATGCATGCTCAGGATAATATTCTCTGTAGCTGAGCAAGTTAGATTAGAGTGATATTCAGTCTCCTAACCCAATTTCATTTTACTTCCTATAGTGCAGCCAATCACATGGAACTTGATTATATGAAGTAAAATATATTTTTAAATAAAATGAGACACAATGAGCCTATACCGCTCACCTGAGTAGTTAGCCTCATGATTTCAGACACGATTTTTTATATAGAGGATCTTACATGATTGTTCATGTTTTATTGAATCTATTAAACGAGTTGGGGACAAGAGATAAAATTCGAGGCTTGCCGAGCATTTTATCATTTTAATAAATGCAATAATACAAGAGAACGAATGTTAGGTTCAATTCAAGTTATCATTTACTTTGAAATCCCATTTCTTGCGTAAAAAGGTAACTATTTTGTCATTATGTAAGCAACGTTGTAATGGACGTCCCGAAAATCTGTTAACCACCAGTCACTGTGGTTATCGATTTTATTGCATGGCGTTATTTCACTCCCAGACGCGACGTCATAATGATGAATAGTAGACAGGCTCCAGTCCTTCAAACAATTTTTCATCATGTAGTCATATCATATACTTGTAGCCAGTCTAACTCTGATGGCTCTTCCTCGTATGTTATAATGCCAGTTGTACCAGTCCTTACAAGTAAATGATATGACACATTGGTGAAAATTTGTTTTAAGGACTGGAGCCCGTCTAGATTAATAGATGATTTATTTTTTTTAGACGAACACCAAATGTATTTCATCGAGTGTGTCAGAATTTTCACGAGTGCGAAGCACGAGTGAAAATTCTGATGTTTTCAACTCACGAGATGAAATATATTTGGTATTTTCCGAAAAAATAGTAAAAAAAAAAAATTGTATTGCTTGCGGCGCTCTCGCCGCAAGCATTTGTGTCGGAAAAGTGATACCCTCTACCTGGTTGTCTATTTATATAACATACTGTTAGCATAACGGTCGTGTGTAAGCAAAACAATTCACCGACAAGGCAACTCACCGACAGCAAGCAAAACATAGTGTTAAGAGCATGTCTCATATTATATGAAATATTTACCCCAAAGTTCAATTTGTGGATATATGTTGGGTCATGGAATGTCGCTCACTGTTTTCTGCCCAGGAGTCAGGTCTTGAAAAAATCCACCCACAGCAGATCGCCTATATTATTTATGGTAGCAGTTCCATATTTGGTATGTAGATACATCTTGGGCCCTGGCGAGTTACCAACTGGTTCCAGGTCAATGTTACCTTGACCTCTGGTTTCAGTTCTAGCAAGGTCGAGCCCAGAGCATATCTGTATATACAATGTAATTTGAGGTAGTAATCCCAAATTTGGTGTGAGGTTATATTTTGGGATCAAGGCATGTCGCATACACTTTGGGGTCTCTTTGACATGTAGCTTGTACATAAGCATGCTTAAAATACTGAAGCTTTAATTTTATAACTTTAGTAAGCATGTCACGATTGTCCGAACATGAACGATCTGGCGCAATTGGAATGATATTGGCCCACTTCGAATCGAACTAAAGTTGCTACTAAAGTTCTTATGTAATAGAAGCGTGCTCACGTTTACACCCAAACGGCTACAGTTGCAACCTTTTAATTAGTTGTCAAGTAAACAAAGTGAGTAGCCCTGTATCCCCCCCCCTCAATTATTCATCGTAGACAAAAAGGGTGTGCATAAACTGAAGAGCCTACTCTAATAAACAATTACGAATATGAGGGACCGCAAATAAAACACATCAAGTATTTATTTTGTAAAAATAAAAACATTTTGAGGCTATTGATAGATTTTGAACCCATCTTGCTAGATAGGTCTAGAGGAGGGAACCAGACAAGCTACTAGAGTAACGGTGCTCTAACCCACCGTTGATCTATAGTAGGGTCGTGACGTCACTATAGTAGTGACTATCGATGTTTGAATAGAACTTTAGTTCGATTCGAAGTTGGCCATTATAATTGCCATCAGTCAACTATATAGAATAGCTACCAGTCTGATAATAAAAGTGGTCATTAATACATGTAAAATATTGTAATAGTATTTTTTTTTCTTTTCCAAATGGCTATGCTCATGGCTAGTCTATATATGTAATTGCTTCAGTGGAGTTGTATGATTATCAGAACTAAGCACCAGCCTACAGAGACTCACTCACAGACTAGCAACAAAGTAGGAATATGTTTATATGAAAAAAATGAAATGACTATTTGAAAAGTTCTAGGCCTTTGGGATAGGCTTTCAACTATACAACGCCTACGAGATCGCTTTCAGGCTACAGGGACAGTTAAATATTGATGCAGGTCTGGTTAACCAAAAATGGCGACCTGACGTTAAGACGGCAACTTACGTCGAGTGTATCAACGATATTTTCATTCTGGTTGCCTATCGTCAACTCCAGACAAATAATAGGGCTTCGAGGGAAATTTGTATCCAGATTTTTAATCAAAATATTTTAATACAATTACTTTAAATCACGTCTGATTTTTAGATAAATTTCAAATTGCAACTTTAGAATCTAAGGGTATTTTTATTCGATAAACTGTTGTCCTAACATTATTTATTATTTTGGCATGAAATTAAAAACATGTTTGCTGACATGTTGATATTCATTGTTGCGAAATTCAAATAATTGATACATTAAAAATAAGTAAATTTTATTTATTTCATTTTTGCGTTTTTAAAGTCCTTCAGTGTATGGCGCTAGGTGGTGCTTTAGATAACTGTGTTTTTCTTTTGCCAGAAGAGTATCTTACCGACCGACTCAATAACTATTGTTGATATTCGTCTATGACGTGGCTTTAGTGCAGTGTAAAAAATAACCAAATTTGGAGGTGTTCCCAACATACAAGGTGCACATGCTGTTTTAGACTAGGCAAGCACTCCTTTAAAAAGGAAAATTTATTATAGGCTACATGCAATGTCTCACCGAATGGAATAGGAGGTGCTGAAAATACAAAAAATAACGAAAAGTTTAGCAACCCAAATAATTTTGGTACCAAAATATTCGCCACCTCCTAACTAAGAAAATGCATTACACGTTGACGTTTTCGTTCACAAATAAGAAAGTTATGGGCGTTTGCATTTCTGAAGTGAAATGCATTAGGTGAATGGAAAAATCAGAGGTAATCCAAAAATATAGGCTGATATCAATCACTATCATATCATTTCACTAGTGATCACTTTTATTTGTTTTGATATGCATTGATTTCAATGCTAAGCATAAAATAAGAAAAAACGTTTTATTCTGAGTCCATGGGAGCAAAAACACACACACAAAAACACATTTTGACTGCTGAGTTACTACCTATATCATAAACGTGGTAATGTACTTCTATATAATTTTATATCGTAGACACACGGAGTTGACTGTCAAATGCAATGTTGGTTTGACAGCTCTTATACAACAATTCATATCTGAGCATTTTTTTAGGGGGTGGTTTAGTCTATAAATTCAAACGAATCGTCGGAAAGCCACCCCTTCCTTGTCAAATCAAAACGATAATCAAACCGTCTAAATGCATTGTTGTAAACCCCTTCACGGTTTACATTTCATTACACGACTGTGATGGGTCAGGCCCCGAGGGTATAAAACTTTTTTCATACTCAGCTGAGCACGAAATTCATCCTGCTCATTAATGTTTAAATGCCAACAATTGTTGGCATTTTAACATTTATAAGCATGATAAATATCAGAGATACTTAAAACAAGAAACTTCTTTATTTATAGGTATTTTAGTTTTAATGAGCAGTTAAAATTTCGTGCTCAGTTGAGTTGAGCATGAAAAAAGTTTTATAACCTCGGGGTCAGGCCTCAGACCAAATGACGATCTTGAGTGACCTAAATGTTTTAACAATGTCTTATTGGCTGATACTTGTCTGTGAGCTAAGAGCCATTATCAGCAACGTAAGTTGAATTGATTTAATCGTTTCCTTAATTATAATGAAAATTTGAAAACCTGTCTTAAGCGGCCACTCAAAAATCGACAAAACAAATAGGGTCTTTTGGTAGCTTAGTGAGGGTGGAAAGCATTTAACATTCAGCAATTCTTTTGGCCTGAAATTAAGCGATAATTGGTCTTTAACCCAATTTATGGTCTCCTTTTTGAGTGGCCGCTTGAAACAGGTTTTACTGTTTATTGCAAAATCATGAAAGCCTTCATGCGAGCTAAACAAGTTTTGTTTTAATAACAGCATTTAGGTCTAAGATTTGGCTAGTAAAAGAAGCGTCTTCGCTAGGCCTCGCGCGTTTCGTTTTGTGTTCACTCAATATTCAAAGTTGTCCATCGAGAGACATGAAAGGCTGAAACTGTTTAATTGGCGTCTCTATTGAAACAGCCATCAAAACGTCAGTTGATCGTTTGATTGTAGTGTTCAAGGCTCAATTTAATGTAATATCATTCAATATGTCGTGTCAGTACCCCGTACATTTGTATTGCTCTTTGATTTCAAACAATCACCCAGGCCTCTTTACCTTAAATGACTTTGAATAAAATCCTAGGGGTTGACCCGGTCAGTTAGGGTCACTGGCTAGGGTCATGGCTGTTGTTGAAGTCGCGAATACTTGGCGTTCGTATCTGGGCGATCGTGAGAATCTGCAACTACCATAGGGCGGAGTATGTTGTATCACAGTAGCTTGGAGTTCAGTCCTTCTTACACTTCCATAGCCGAAAAAGCTAACACTGTCATTACGAAGTCTTCGATATCGCTATGTATAGTGATCTTCTATATAGACAAAACTATAGGTGCTCGTGGTTGCAAATGTTATCTAAACACGCTGCAGTATTACATGCTAATGTGCATTGAGTTATGCTCTCAATAGTCGCGAAACCTGTTCAAGTTCGCGGTTTGTCAACTGGTAGCCTAAGTCTCAAGCCAGCCGGTTTAGCTACTGAGACTAGCTAAAGTCTTAACGTTTTAATGTTGCATGTATGCCATGATTATTTACATATGTATTGATCAGACTGTGCTTTTATTATCACTGGTGCCCAACTCCGTCACGATTTTTGGATTTTCACTGATCCATCCCGAACTTTCACTTACAACTGTGACGAAACGTTTGAGACAACATCACAGAATTTAATGGAAAAATGTGAGGACACTCATAAGGTCAAAATAATCATGGTAACGCATTTGTTTGTATCCCTTAATGATAGCGGACAGTTAGCCATTACTTTCCTAACTATTTACTCAGCAATTACCATAGTATTGTGCTTTATTGGCAACAACTGTGTCAAGGCGTATTAATAAGTTGGGTTCAGAAAATAAGAATTATTCAACCTGGAAGCGAGTTTCTATTAAGTCATAAAAGAAATATATTAAATATCTCGTGCATATCTGTTGTAAATTCTGATAAACTAACAAAACAAAAAAATGATGTCACTGTCAGGTTGTGAGAATGTCACGGTTTTGAAAACGATTTTGATGGAACTGTCACGGTTTATTTAAGACATTTTTAAAACTGCCTGAAATTGGTCTTTGTAACCTTATCAAAGCAACTTTAAAATGGACACTGCTTGGTCCACCTTTAAGCTGACAGAATGACTAGTACTTTGTAGAAGAAAAATAAAACTTTCTAGATCAATACACAGCAACTGTGTATAACTTGGAAACACCATAATCACTGACTTCAGACCAACTCATGGCACCATGAGGTAGAGACACAGACAATCACAATAACAATTAAAGTAAAGCAACAAGCTATCCCCTTTTTCAGCTATATAATTGCTAAAATAGATCCACACCCGGAACCACTAGCCTTGTTAACCAGGGGTTGTGGGTTCGATCCCTAACTGCTCTAGGATATCAAATGAGACTTTAAGTCATGGACTCATCTTTAATATGACCTCATTAAAAACCCAAACACACATGCATAAAAACTATGCAAATCTTAAAGTGTAATTAATCATTTCAGACCATAGCCGCAGCTTTAATCTGGAAATATTCAAGTTAACCAGATAGGCTCCAGAGAAGACAAGCCGGATAACTCCATAACAAATGTTATATACTGTAAATTCGGTAATTTTCGCGAGAGTTTAATTTTCGCGAAACTTCGCATATGCGAAGTTTCGTGAAAATCAAACCCTCGCGAATTGGCGATATCACTCTGTCGTTTACGGATATAGGTAAATCATGCCCTGTTCGCGATTTTTTACGTCGCAAATGTGTCTTTAACGCTATTCGTGAAAATTAAATTCTCGCGAAAATTTCTGAATTTACAGTACGGTCATAAATATTGAGCCGTGTACTCCATGTGCTGGGGTTGGGTTAGGGGACTCAATATAAAAACGGACAGGAATATTCCACTTCGCACAAATTCCAAGACAATCAATAGTGATTTGAGAAAAAAATGTTTGAACCACCAACTTTCCATTGTATTAGCAAAGAATCTCATAAAGTTTCATGAAATTCTAAGCAACAGTTTAAAGAGATGCAGCCACAGATGGACAAACGGGGCAGAAGGACGAATGACACAAAATCATTTTTGGCAGGGGATCAAAAATAGGAAATAACTACATACACTGTGAAAATTTGTGTAACTTTACATTCAATGTGGTGACAGCTGAACTGCCACTACTGCTGGTGTAACTTTTCCACTGCTTTAAAATCTATGTTCTGTTTGATTGTTCTTATCCAGAGTCCACTCTGAGATAACTACAACAATGACAGATAGAAATGTTTAACATGATGCGGTCATTGCTTTGCTTTATTATTAGGTTATATTTAGAATATTGTTTGTACAAACATTGTTTCATGGGAAACTTATACATTTCCATAAATTTCATTGTTCGGTTGTTTGTTACTGTGCGTACAGAAATTCAGTGAACGTCGTTTTTCTTTTTTTAAATGTCTTTAATGATACAATTTTGGGCTAAAATTTTACACACCTGTAATAAAACACCGCCTAATATACAATAGCATATTGTAAAATTTATGATAGGAAAATAAGTCTGAAATCTCTTGTAAAATAAAATAACTTAGTCGTTTTCGATTCCTCATTTTCCCTCATTGTATATCATATGGGTAACACGTGGTTTATACAGTTCAATGATTCTTATATCAGGCTATATGATAAAGAAAACAGTCACCAGCCATGTCTACATACACACTGCAAATGCTTTGAAGAGACTGCGCATAACATCTGTCTGATAAATCATATTTCGCGAGAATCAATTTTCGAACTTTGTTTTCTAAGCATTATGGTAAAACGACACATTGTATATTTCCGTTGTCTGCTCGACTGCTCTAGAACAAAAATTACAAGTGCATCAGATAATACTATTTAAAATGTCCATTTGAGGAGACTGCTCATCGGATACGTTAATTTGGGCGCACTCTATCTAGATACATTGTATGATCCGAGCGAAGAGTAAGACCATGGCCAAACACCAGTAAAGTATCGAAAGAATCTGCATAAAACTTTAGGGTGAGTTGCGCACACAAGGTATCTACTACTTTACTGTCGTGCCAACCAAGAGTGACAGTGACGTGTGTTTTGTTTACAATTATAAAGTAAAAATAACTTGTTTCCATAACTTGAGCTAACGCGAATCGATATATCACTTGTGTATTAATCCTATCCTGTGGATAGGATTAATACACAAGTGAGCTATCGGTTATAAGTCGCTGCAAGCTTTGTCAACAAAACATGACCTCACTGTCACTCTTGGCTGTCAGGACAGTAGGAGTACAAAAAGACGAAATGACAAATACGATATTTTCGAAAGGGGTAAACCAATTTGAAAAACGTACTGTAATATAAGGCCGAAGTTTCCAAGATTTGATTAGATTTAAGGTCTCCCATTCTTCTATAGCAGAACCATGAGAAAGGAAGACAACTCTTCAATCTCAAAAGTTATCACCCAGAAATCACATTCCTTCGCCTTGCATTCATTGACAACCTCATCAAGTATGAGTAAGCAGTTCTCTTTTATTTTGACAGTTATAACTATACATCCAGGTTTACATAAAACTTTCACCGGCTTTATTAGGTTCACATGGGGACAAAGTCTTAAAATGACTTGGTCAAGCAGTCAGGGCGTTGCCCGAGCATAAACCTTTCAAGAGCGTAGGCTGTATACACAGAACTGATAAACTGGTCAGCCTGAGATAAGCAAGTGCACAAGTGCATTCTGGTCGGTCTTTGCGAACTATCAACGCGAACTGCGAAGATCACCTATACTGCACCGACTCGCACGGTGATCTGGCCATTCACCATCAATTTGCCTCTTTGCTGTGGGGCAGTCAATCGATACAACTTAGGGAAAGAATAACAAAATGCACAGCATGGTTTTGTTAATAAAAGCTGTGCTTAAAACAGTGCACAGAAAGAAATGGTGAATATAAGTACTCACATATTTTGGGGGCTTCAGAGAAGGGGCGGGGGAACGTACTTGGATCTTCTTTAACCGCCCCGATAGCTCAGTTGGTAGAGCGTCCGCTTTCGGAGCGGGAGGTCGTGGGCCCGAATCCCGGCCGCACCATACCAAAGGTGTAAATAATGGTACTAGCAGGTCCCTTGCTAACGCTCGCATAAACGGGGTTGTGCTAGGAAGATAGAGCAAGGCAGGTAAGTATCTGTTAAAAAGATATTGTTATGTCTACAGAGCTTATGTTATTTGTATCAAATAAGCGACGTTAAATAAAGCTTCTTCATCGCCAGGCCAATATATGGTAAAAATCCCTTTAAAAATCTTTTCTCAAGAACCAGAAGGCCGATTACCTTGGGACTTGGTATGTAGCAATTGGAATGTGGGGCCTACCAAGTTTGTTCAAATGATGATCCTAGGTTTGCCTTGACCTACTTAACATCGAGGTCAAATTGTACAAACACCTTGAATGGTGTCTCTTGTCAGAAGTTAGAATAGAATCGTATAAAATAGTTATACTATGTTTGTTCACTTGTACGTAAGATAATCGATTATCTCCACGTACAGGCGGACAACCCATGGTATAACTATAACTTAAGATACCCACAAAAGGCAAAGTGTCCAAAAGGCTTTCTTCTGTATCCGTCCTTTCTTTTTATGCTTCTTCTATATATGTACAAAGTATACAGATAAATTGTTGGCCCTCAAGAATCCCAACCCTCTTATACAACGACACAGTGTTGAAGAACTTGACCTGCACATGTACATAAAGGAGATGGCACCACATATAAGAACGTACTATACACATGAAGAGATCAGTATGACACTGTCACGTTGCTTTAGGAGCAAAAGCTATATTTTCAGTCATTTCAACACAAAGCTGACCTCACTTTCACGAAGTGTTTATGCTAGCATCCCAAACGACAGAATTCAGATTTTGGTGTGTATAGATGTCATTATGTGCTACAGTATGGGGACATGGAAAAAGTTCAAGATAGACGCATACATACGACCCCTTGCACATCACGAGATATCTCGTGTTGAAGTTGGTAAGGTAGGTATAAACACGTGTATGCGATATGATATTTTTAATGGTGGACACCTTTAAAATAGTCCCCGACCTGAACCTATCTATCTCAAATGAGTTTTCATTTTGAAAGGAAAGTGTGCCCAGTGTTCCTCATGATTCACTGTATCTATAACCCATGGTGCATTTGAGCAAGATTTCAATTAAACCCTCGAAGGACCCAGAAAAAAAGCCCATGATAAGCGAAAGGGTGGGCAGCTTTGATTATAGTACATTGTATATAATTACGAGGGTTGTCCTAGAAAGTCGTAGATTTTTTTTATAAAAAGAAACGTTAGGTTCTATTGCAATCAAATTTTACTTGTGAACTATTCCATTATTTCTGCATTACCATGCAAATTTTTAAGGAGAAATATCTAATAATGAAGTTTGTGCACTCAATTTTCCTGCTATAGGTCTGCTTCCTAATGCATTTATATGGGGAATTTTTTTGAAAACTTGATTTTTGAATATTGTTGAGGCCAAAGTCATTATTCTCACTTGATATGTTAAACCTAATGAGACAATTGCTAAAAAAAGTTTCAAAGGTCAAGGTTGGCCTTTGACCTATCAGTCAAAGTCGCTCATATTGGATTCCCATCAACATATTAAAGCATAGCTTTCTCAGAAACCACAAGGCCAATTGAAATTAAAATTTATATGTAGACTCCTTATGATAGGTTAACCAAAATTTGTACAAATTGTTCTGGTCACGTGACCAAGGTGGCCACTACGAAATCCTTCTCTTTCAAGAACCCACGGTCGATCCTCTGGCGGATAGGAGGGAAACCTGGTCCCAGCAAAATGCACATGCGTGCCGGCGCGAATACCGTAGACGTTGTTTGACAGGGTCTTGCTATGGCTTTGCTGAAGTACTAAACTAAAGTAGTTTTGTCTTATATACCATGTATAAATATAATTGTAAAGGCTATGTCGTGAATATATATGTAGCCAGGTCGCGGCTTTTATATTTATATATTAAAAAAATAATAATATAAGTAAACAAAATCAAGCAGAATAATGCTATTATTAGCACAGTTAGAATCAGAAGAATCTTCAAAATATAGCCTCCCCTTTAACTCTTGCAGAAGAGTTAACACATCCAAATAATCCGTTTTAAAAATTACTGATACGTAGCAATGTTATTCTCCTGTTGTCGCCACAATGCTATGTTTGACTCGTTTCATATGTGCTCATATGTAACAATTGTTATCTGAGCCTAGAAATAAAGAGATTGTTTTGTTTGTTTAAAGATCTTCTCTGGAACCAAAAGACCAATGGCCTTGGGAATCGTTATGCAGCATTCGGGATGTGGGCCCTAATTGATGACAAGGTCAAATTTGATTCCTGATGCATTTAAATGTATATGGAGAAATCTTGAAAATTTCATTTTTCTATAAATGTTTAAATCAAAATCATAATACTTGTGAGAAATGATCAACCTAATGAGACAATGTTTTATAAGTACCAAATGTCAAGCTGACCTGTGACCTTTAATCCAAGGCCACTCATTTGGACCGCTACATACCTATCTAAACATCTTTTGCTCAGAAATCACTGGGCTGTTTGATGTAGTATTCATTAGATTGTTTAGGTAACTTGACCAAAATGGCCGCAGTCCCCATATATGATAAAACAAAATATGTTTCATTATAAGCCGTAGTGTTGACCTTGACTTATTTTAAAATTATTAAGGAGATCAGGTGAGAGCTTCAGGACATTCAGGTCCTCTAGTTCTTAAAAAAGATGTGTCGCGAACTTCGATTATATACCGATGACGTCAAACTGACGTCAATGAATTCACACATATTCAATTCTGCAATTGGACCTGCACGCGCATACGCTTTTGGTACATCAAATCAAATGCGACCAGCGGTGGATTGAGCCAAATACAATTAACGGTATAATCATACGGCCAAAGTGATCATACGCATGCGCGCATTTTACCAGTGCCTTCGCTGATAGCGCTTATGAAAATGGAAGTAAGTAGAAGACGTAGTCCAAATTTTAAAGCTCTAGTCCCACTAGATAGCTGTGCTTGAATGTTTAGATATTGACAATACGCATATATATAAGTATCATTATTTATTGTTTTACATCTGTCTGCTTACAAAATGCCCATTGCAGCACCAAATAAGCATTGGTTTCTGTTGAAAAAAAAGATGTACAATTCATAATTTTGCGAATTTTGATTTGAGAGATAATTTGGGCGTTTATTAAAATACATAAAACGCGTTTTCATCTTCTATATTAAGAACTATTAATGGACAGCGTTGAAAAATAAGAGACTTACAAAAATGCGTTTGTGAAGTTCAGCAATGCCATACATACCAACACCACGCCATCTGTGACGTTTTGGTGTTACGTTCCGTAAAGTGAACGAGGTACAGATAGCTGAGGGGCTTGGAAATACCATATTAGTACATTGGCCAAGGCTTGACCGTTAATTGCCGGAACCATGGCAATTAAACGCCATGACCATACGTAAACCAATATCCAAACACAAATATGAGCCGCAACATGAGATTTCCACAATGTGGTATGTGTGACCAGCAAAGGCTCAGACCAGCCTGCGCATACGCGCAGTCATATCAGAGCATTTGTTTGTCGCTTGAATATTCTATGACTCCTAGGCCACTGACCGAACATCATTTGGAGTTTCTAAGCTTAAAAAGGAGACTGCACAGGCTCGTATGAGTGTACACTTGTCAAAATGCCACATTGTTGGAAATCACATGTTGCGGCTCAATATTGACAGGTCAATAACATTCCTTATTTAGGAATTATGACGCAGCGGCCATCCCTTCTATTGTAAACATACAGTAAAGCCTGTCTTAAGAGGCCACTCAAAAAAAAGACCAAAATTGGTTTTCAAGACTGATTATCTCTTAATGCAGGTCAAAAGTATTGCATAATGCTCCAAGGGGAGCATTCTGCAATACTTTCGACCTTCATTAAGCTGCCGTTTGTCAGTAAAATCTTTGTTTTGTCTATTTTATGTGGCTGCTTAAGACAGGTTTTACTGTACACGTATTTTACAGGGTATATGATATCAATGGAGATATCCTTATTCGCGACAATTTTCCTCGAAACATTTAATACGAATCTGAATTATGAATAAAATATGACCTCATACTTTTTCTTCCTGCAAAATGTTCAACTTCTTTGAGCCGGAGCACAGCGGAAGGTACAACTTGCCATGCCCGCCCGACGAAGGCTCGGATCAGGCTGCGTATTCACGCAGTCCCTGTCCGTATCAAGAATCATTGGGATCTTGACTACCTATAGAGCGCCTAGCGAAGGCTCTTATCAGACTGCGTGGATGCACAGGCTGATCTGAGACTGTACCTTCTGCTGTGCCCCCGGTACACGTACCTGTATATATATGGGCTGCTGAGGGTGTCATTCATTCGGTGGCAAGTATCTCTTACAACCTCTTTTATTTTTTTTAATAAACATGTACTATTTTTTTTCTTACCCATTGATTTTAACATTTGCTTTGGGTACTCCAAAGAACCGTCTCAATGAGTACCCACAACATATGTTTGGGTAGTTTTCAATGCCTGAAACTTAATTATTGCAACTTAAGGCAGAGATGAAAGCACATGGTAGATCAGATCCTCTTGCTAGTGCGCATTAGCTCACGAGTTTCAAGGTACGCGTAGTCATCATTTAAACATGGATTCACAGCTATCCAGTGGGGCTAGAAGCCTAAAATATGGCCTGAGCATTCACGTACGTCCTTTATAAGTGTGCTCGTGCGGCGGGCACTCTGGCGAGGCTGTGCGTTTGAAGCTTCTAGATGTGATAATTTTGAATGTACCAAAATATCACGAGCTATATATAGGCTGTGTACATATTTGGTTGTCGAATGGCGTGGTTCGTATATGCATGATATTGAATGGTTTATTTTTATTTTCGAACAGCCAGACTGTTCCAAAAAGGGAATGACTTAGCGTGACCTTTAGTTCAGGTCATCCTGAGGCTTGGAGACCCCAGCTGTACTTTAAGCTGGTTACCAGCTCTCACAGCGGAATATGATATAGACTCTTATAGTCAAACAATCCACAATAAACGTATGCTTTAACGGTAGGCCCAAAAGAAACGTCAGTATGGAGAAACCATTTTGTAGAGTTTCCATCAATCACACCAACATTTGAACAATTCCACTCATCTGATCTCCTAGTGTACATGTATTATATTAACCTTTGCTTGCTAGGTAATTTTGCATTCTTTTGTTGTCGTCTGCTGACTTTTTCAAAAAAAAAAATAAAAAAAAAAAAGTAATAAGGAACACTATCAGAGTCTTAAACGGTTCAGATCAAGACCGACGTTCTGTCGATCTTGACCTGGATCCAAACTGTTTGCAAAGGTTATCCGCAGACGACAAAAGCCGCTGCTAACTTTTTTTTCAAAATCAACTTTTTCAAACATTTCTTTCAACCGCATTATCAGAGTGTCAAACGGTTTGGATCCAGATCAGGACCGACGTTTTGTCGGTCCTGATCTGGACTCAAACTGTTTGCAAATGCCATCAGCAGGCAAAGAGTTCAGCAGCTGGGAACCAGTATAAAACTGTTTTTATCTGATCGGTTATTGTGTACTCTTGTATAACCCGAGAGGTCATTGATCGAAGAAACGGTCAATAGAGAATATGCTCTGTTATTTCCATTAGCTAGGGTCAAAAAGTCAGAGATAAGAAATAAAAAAGATGTGGTAGTTATGTTTTTCATGTATACAACATTGTCATGGGGTTTGCACCAAAGTAGTGAGGGTCTGGATGGGGTGGGGGGAGGGGGGGGGGTCTGGTATTCACTATTCATTAAAAATTTAGCCCATTAATCATCTCGTTAAAATTTTGGGTTATTCATTAAATTAAGACCAATTAATCATTAACAGTAAAAAAGATGGCAAAGAAATTTGATTATTCTCTATTCATTAGTTTTTTCTTCAATTCGTTAAAAAAATAGGATTATTCATTATTTTTTTGGCCCTCAATATTCACTATTCATTATTTTTTGGCTCATTATTCACTATTCATTATGAAAAAGGGCCATTATTCACTAATCATTATACCCCATCTAGACCCTCAGTAGTATGTAACACGTTACCCAAATTGCAAAAAAAAAGTTTTGGTCGAGAAAGAACGACGCTTATGAAAATAGGAATACAGATATCTAATTAACGATGATTTTGTTTGTTTTAATTGCAATTTATTTTATACTAAAATTAACACTTTTTAGACTTCAAATCCCAAAACGGGTACAGTGAAGACCAATATTAAATGCCACATGGCTTTATGCCAAGCTTGAAACGTGTTAAAAACAAAGTTGCCGTCAGAATGAGTATTAAAAAATAACTAAATGGCATCACTTGTTGTTAATGCTATGCTTAACCTAGAGAATAAAGAATGAATGAATGAACTTTCCCAGTATCAAACCTTATTTCACAAAACTGTTCCTCTCGTTGCTGGCCCAACCCCTTTCTACACCACGGAGACTAAGCTTTTATTTGTTGTTGATTTTTCATTTGTTTGCTTGTTTGAATTATTTTTTGGTTGTTTGTTGTTTTTGTTTTTAGGGGCTGGGGTGTACGTATATTCACACGTATTCTCTAAAGGGATACAATCGGGTGAAAGGCACAAAAAATGAAAATATTGCAATTTGCACAGGTTCTATATGTTGTATATTTCACGCATGTCTAACAGCAAATTTAAAAAAAGATGTTCATTTATGGCGGTAAACGCGGCTCGCGATTTGAAACATTTCAACTCTACTAAAGTGGACAGATTCCCATATTGTCACTAATCCTTTCTTAAATTAATTCATTTGATAGAGAAACCCCTTTGTAAAACGGTCACTCTCAAATAGACCGCAAATTGGTTTTCAGAAGGGGAGCATTCTGCAATACTTTCGACCTTCATTAATATCATTTTATTTTGTCTAGTTTGGAGTGCCCGTTTTACACAGGTTTAACTGTATTTTATTCAGGTTATATTACTTCTAACCATATAATAAGAATAAAAACCGCAAGCCACCAACCACTTGAGTCATGTGACTTTGCGTAAAAGTACATGTGGTTACGGTTGGGGTAATTTCCTGGTCAATGGCTCCATAAGTTGTTTACGTTGTTGTGCCATGTAGCGTTGCCATTGATACAGATCGCATAAGGAACCCAAGCCACCGGAAAATTGCTCTTCTATCATGGCGCGCGTTAGCATGCGCAATCGGGACAGGTTGATCATGCTGTTTCTTGTCAGAAGTTAGCCATAGGCGCATAAATTCCTATCTTGAACTTTTTCCAGGTCCCCATGCTGTAGCACATAATAAAATGTATACACACCAAAATCTGAATATTGTCGACTGGGATGCTAGCATAAGCACTTCGTGAAAGTGAGGTCAGCTTTGTGTTGAAATGACTGAAACTATAACTTTTGCTCCTAAAGCAACGTGACAGTGTCAGACTGATCTCTTCTTGTGTATAGGACGTTCTTATATGTGGTGCCATCTCTTTTATGTGCATGTGCAGGTATGTAATGAAACAATGACAAGTTCTTCAATATCTGTCATTGTATAAAGGGGCTGGGATTCTTGAGGGACAACAATTTATTTGAGCCGCGACATGAGATTACCAAAATGTGGAATGTGCGACCAGCAAAGCCTCAGATCAGCCTGCGCATACGCGCAGTCTGATCAGAGCCTTTGCTAGCCACTTGAATATTCTATTAATCTACTGATAAAACAGCATTTGGACTTACTAAGCTTAACAGGAGGCTGCACAGGCTCGTCTGAGTGAGTCTATTCATGTAAAAAAAAAAAACATTGTTGGAAATCACATGTCGCGGCTCTTTTGTATACTTCGTACATATATAGAAGAAGCATAGAAAGAAAGGATACAGAAGAAAGCCTTTTGGACACTTTGCCTTTTGTGGGTATCTTAAGTTATAGTTATACCATGGGTTGTCCGCCTGTACGTGGAGATAATCGATTATCTTACGTAAAGGTGGAAAACATGGTATAACTATTTTATACGACACATTGCACATCACGTGTTGAAGTTGGTAAGGGTGGCATAAACACGTGTATGCGATATGATATTGTTTAATGGTGGACACCTTTAAAATAGTTTCCCACCTGAACCTATCTATCTCGTAAAATGAGTTTTTATTTTGAAAGGAAAGTGTGCCCGGTGTTCCTCATGATTCACTGTATCTATAATCCATGGTGCATTTGAACAAGATTTCAAGTAAACCCTCGAAGAACCAAGAAAAAAGCCCGTGATAAGCGAGAGGGTGGACAGCTTTGATTATAGTACATTGTATATAATTACATTGAATAGGAGATGTAGCTACAAAAATGTAAATGTAAGCTCAAATGCTTCAGAAAGTCAAGATGTTATACATGTTCAACTCTAGCGGGAACTCAAGGAAATCAAATAAAACGTATAAGAAACGTGTATGCACTGGGTAACCATATTATATTCGACGTTTCTTAGGTAATGGTTGCAACACACGAGAACAAGATAAGAACTGTTTTAAACACACACAAAAACAAATCCTTGTTATGGGTACTACAGATAATGCTGTAAGTTTTCAACATATTGTACCTGTCTTTAGCTGTAATAACATATTAATCGTTAAGTGCCCGTTTCTATGAAAAATGACATTTTTTCAAGTCTTCCAAGTTTATTTCAACTAGTTTCACGTTTACAACATAGGTAAACAACAAGAGAATACAAGATCGTAAATATTTCATCATGTTATATTTACATTTTTGAATGAATTCTTTAAAGAATCCTCAGATTTTTGCAACCGTTCATAGCCTCATGAATTACACAAAATTTGATTGACAGCTGCAAAGCTCACTTGCCCGTGCAATCCGCTTCGAACATCGAATTCATTCGCCAGATGTAACACACTGGTGTTGTGATTGACAGCGAGCCACACCTGAGTCGCACGTGCAAAACAAGCTTCTTGTTTGCTCCATTGGTTGCCGTGTTCAAGCTGGCTGTTCCGCTTTTCCATTTTACACTCCGACGATTAAACCGTCAATTTTAAATACCAAACTTTTTTGATTCATAAATTTTAAATAATTTCTATATTTTAGATATTTACAATTAAACATAAATATAAGCAATTAATTCACTTTTTGGAATGTTCATGGAATCATGAATACTTCGGGTCTCTTGCAAAGTTAACGTAAAGCACTTCGGGCTTCACTTACTTTGCAAGAGACCCGAAGTATTCACGATAAAAATCGAATTCATTTCTAAAATGAATCTTTAAAAATACATTACTGATATATAATGTACTTTTGACCAAAGGATAAATGCACAGCTACTTTTATCATCCCTCGTAAAAATGACTTCATTGATAACCAAGAAGCTTGAAGCATGAAGCTTTGAATTCTTTCGCGGTATGTACCTTCAATTCGCACTAGTGTGAGGATCAGTGCATGAACTTTAGGTAAGTACTTATGCACTGGAGAGCAACTACAAGCTCTGGCGAGCCTTCGAATATGTGCAGACTTGCCAGAAGCCTTCGTTGCTCGCATTAGATCATGAATCATGACCTCTAGCGAATATAGGCGTTTTAGAGGCATTTGCGCATATGCGATAAGAATCGAAAGCTCGTGTGCATTTATGTACGAAAAACATATCTTTGGTTGTAGATACATGACTAGTTAACAAAATACATCAAAGAATTGAAACAAGACATATAGCAAACAGTGTAGACTCTGGTCGGACCAATCTTTGAGAAGTACTCTTGTCTGAGTCTACACTCTTTGCGAGGACCATCTATGCAGATACATAGTAGAATAACAGTAAATCTGTTGTTGTTGCTTTTTAGCTCACCTGAGCCAAAGGCTAAATGTGAGCTATTGTGGTCATTGTATGTCCGTCGTCCGTCGTCCGTCGTGCGTCGTCAACAATTACTTCAAAGGACGCCTCCTCCTAATCTAATAGTTGCATTTTGACCAAACTTGGCAGAATTGGTCCTTATATGGCCCTCTTTAATAATTGTTCACATAATTCCGGTCCGTTGCATATCTAGGTCACACAGGCTAAAAAATGTTTTCGAGATAAAAACATGAAAAAGCTCCTTGTCTGAAACAAAAGGCCTAGAGCCTTGATATTTGGTATGAAGCATCATCTAGTGGACCTTTACCAATTTTTTAAAATTATGCTCCTGGAGCGAAAACTGACTCCTCCCTGGGGGTCACATGTTTTACATAGGCTTATGTATAGGGAACACATGAAAAAAACTTCTTGTATGAAACCACAATGCCTAGAGCCATGATATTTGGTACTTAGCATCATCTAGTGGAACTTTACCAAATTTGTTCAAATTAGACCCTCGGAGTCAAAAATGGCCCCGCCCTGGGGTCACATGTTTTACATAGGCTTATGTATAGGGAAAGCATGAAAAATCTTCTTGGATGAAAACCAGAAGGCCTAAAGCCTTGATATTTGATATATAACATCATGTAGTGAGCCTTTACCAAATCTGTCCAAATTATGCCCCTGGGCCAAAATTGGCACCGCCCTGGGGTCACATGTTTTACATAGGCTTATGTATAGGGAAAGCATGAAAAATCTTCTTGGATGAAAACCAGAAGGCCTAAAGCCTTGATATTTGATATATAACATCATGTAGTGAGCCTTTACCAAATCTGTCCAAATTATGCCCCTGGGCCAAAATTGGCACCGCCCTGGGGTCACATGTTTTACATAGGCTTATGTTTAGGGAAAACATGAAAAATCTTCTGGTCTGAAACCACAATGCCTAGAGCCTTGATATTTGGTACGTAGCATCACCTAAGAGACCTCTACCAAGTTTTCTGACACATGGCCCTGATGGGATAACGCCGTCTATCGCACCCCATCTTGTTCTTGCCGATTTGTCTATGTATCCAGTCATTGATTGACATTGCCTTGCTGAGTCTATAAGATAAAAGTACACTGTAAATGAAAATAAGTGTAACTTTATATCAAATTTGATGGTAGCTGTTCTGCCACTGATTTGGTGTAAACGCTCTACTGCCTTGAAGACTATGTTCTGTTCAATTGTATCGATTCCGAGATTAACTCAGCAATAACAGGTAGAAATGTTTTAACATTTATCACCGGAGAAATGTCGGCATAAAGCTGTTTTAGCAGAAACATAAAAGTGAGTTAACACCAAAAGAGATGGCAGCAGAGCTCATATGTTCGAAGTGTAAATGCATTATTCAAAGATGCATAATCAGCTATCTAGTGGGATATCAAACCATTATCTACTACCACACTTTGGTGGTGTTAGCTGTGAAGATTCTGACGAGATTACGCAGATATTGGCTACAATTCGAAATCTCATACTAAGTAAGGCGTTGTCTTCTACTTTACGCAACGGTCTCTTGGGCGGTCTAGGCAGAGAAAATACTGTCAAATCCTTGTTTGACACCCCCGTGGAAGCGATTGAAACTGGACAATACGAGTAATTCGGCTGGACTGCCGCAGGTCGACATCATCGCGGGCTCAATGTATCTATCAAAGTTATATAAAATGAGGGCGCCTATCTCTGTGTTTAGCAAGCTCTTGTGCAGCCTGCTTTTCAACTGATAACCTTGGAAGTCAATGAGGGCGTTGATATTTCATTGAACTAGGGCTACATCCATATGAGGTCAGCAGTCTTTCATTAACGCTTTGCCTACTAGTATCGTCTGCTGATATGCTTGCAAACAGTTTGGACTCAGATCAGGCCCGACAGAGAGTCGGGCCTGATCTGGATCCAAACTGTTTGACACTGATGGTATTCCTGAAATAAGTTTTTGAAAATGTTGATGTTGAAAAAATCAGCAAACGGCCAAAAATATGCAAAATTACCCAGTAGGCAAAGAGTTAAATGGCCCTTGCATTCGTTTTTTAAGTTTAGTCGAACTGTGATTGATGGGCTGCTTACGTGCAGCCTTGTTCAGTGCTAAACTTATATGCGGGGATGACCATTCATTTGTTTGATTGAAAATAAAAACAGCCCAGTTTTTTTAGATATTTTTCTCTCCGCGTTATATTAGATTTCATGGTGCAGCCCTTTTATACGCGTTCGGGCGCGTAGTTTGGTCCACGCTCATCAAAGAATGTCCAATGCCCCGTGAAAACAAACAAACACAGGTCGTTACTGGTCATAACTCGCTCACCTTTGTGATTAATCTAGGTCGAGTCATATAAGGACAACGAACGGTGGCTTATACTGCAGCCAGTACAATTTCATAGGAACGGAAGCGTCAAGAAATCTAATTGAAATTTGAATATGAAGTCGAACTATCACAGTCGGACGTAATGGCATCTCTCTGGTTGGACTTCTTAACAAGAGATATTGAAGCAAACTTTCGAGTTGACATCGCGCCGTAATTTTGAATTGTCATGTCGACATTTTGAATTCACCAGTAGGTGTTAGGCCGACTAGGCTACAGGTGCTTGAATTTATGAATATTTGTTGCTTTATCTGATGCTTAGGGACTTTCTCTCCAATTCCATCCCAATGTTTCGAGAAAACAACAGACCAGAAAAAAATGAAATTTTGACCATTGGCAAACCGAATCATTGAAAAGCCATTTTTCCTACTTTGAACATTTTTTCATATCCTTTCGTAGTCTGTAATCACTCCAGAAATCACTGATCACTTCAAGGCACCGTGGATTAGGCTAGACATGTTAAATATGCGCGCAACGAAATTTCAAGAGCGTGATACAGTTGGTATAAAAGCTCTGAACAAACAAAAATAAAACACATACAAAAGAAACTATATATACATATATTCACAAATAGCGATTACGAACATTGTAATCTTTGGACACGTAGCTGTTTAAGTTTATCGCTATCAGCTTAAATATAAATCTTACAGCCCATGCTGTATGAAAAAAGGCCACTCTCAAAAAGAACAAAAATTGGTTTTCAAGACTAATTATCGCTTAATGCAGGTCAGAAGTATTGCAGAATACTCCAATGGGAGTATTCTGCAATGCTTTCGACCTTCATCAAACTATCATTTGAAAAGAAGCTCTTTGATTTGTCTATTTTGAGTGGCTGTTTGACACATGTTGAAATACTGTATAAGGAACAGGGCAAGTGACGGAAAGACAATGCCCATGCGTCACATCCCTATTCTCTCATATACCATCATACATATGCTTAGTAAGCATAGATTATAAGTGAATGCATTTCTTTTCGAAGCCCTCATGCTATAACATGCGGCCAGAATTCAACAGAATAGGGCGAGGATCAAATACAGTTCATATTTGAAATAAAAAATATACACAGATGAAAAAAACATTTTCACAAACGGATAGGTGAGATCGTTCTCACAAACTAATAGGTGGTAGCAGTTTCACAAACGGATAGGCGACCACATTTTCACAAACTGGTATGTTGCAACAGTTTCACAAACGGATAGGGGACAGCACTTTTGAAAACAGATATGTGACAATATTTTCATTAACTGATAGGTGACAGCATTTGTACAAACGGATAGATGACAGCAGTTTCACACAATGAAAGGTGGCATCCGTTTCACAAACTGATAGGCTACAACAAGCTGTGTAATTTGCTTGGTTGTTTGGTTTGGTTTAAACCTTTATAGTGACTCTTTTATTTTTATACTTTGTACATGGAATAGCATATAAAGACATGTATAAAATAACATACAGTATACAAATGGGATTCAGAAGAAAGTTGGAAACTATTGTCCTATGTGTATTTTAACCATAATTTCCAAGATTTTTGATTGGGTTGTATAATTATGATCAAGTTTAATCATAACTTGATCAAAAAGCTTCTATACCAATTTCAGTCAGGATTTAACTGACACGTGTTTAATCCATTTAACTGATTTTAACTAATTTCAGATGGATACAGGTCATTTTGTCGGAATAGTTTTGTTAGATCTGTAGACAATATTTGACACAGTTGACCATAGTACTAAATTGATGAAACTTGAAGCTCTAGGTCTCAGTCAAGACATTACAAGATGGTTTCAATCATATCTACCAGATTGATAGATCTTGTACTCTGTCTTCATATTCTAAAATAACTTGTGGGGTTCCTCAGGGGTCAATACTTAGGCCCCTGCTGTTTTTAATATTATTTTAATGATATGGCTGGTGCTTTAAATGAAAAACTACTTAAGTACGCTGACGATTCAGCAATTTTGGTTTCAGATAAAGATTTTACTAACATTGGGTTATTCTTGCAAAAAGAGATTCAGTTGTAAGTGAATGGTTGATTGACAACAAACTCTCCCTGCATCTGGGAAAAACAGAGAATATTCTATTTTGATTCTGGCCTAGGTTTAGGTCTAAATCTGTCTTAAATATTTCATGCAAAGGTACTGCAATTGAAGGCAAAAATTCTGTTAAGTACTTGAGCGCAACTTTGGAGCAAAGCCATTCTGGTGAAACGATGGTAAATTCTATTAATCAAAGGCAAATGCAAGGTTAAAGTTTTTATATTGGTAGCAAATACTTTTAAACTTTCAAACTAAGAAGCTTTTAGTTCAATGTCATTTTGACTATGCGTGTTCCTTTTGGTACCCTGGTTAGACTCAGTTCTTATGTAAAAAAAACTTCAGATCACTCAAAATAAGGTCATCAGGTTTGTTTTGAATCTAGACCCAAGGTCCCATTTAGGTCCAGATGAGTTTGGATCTCTTGGATGGCTACCCATTTCAAAAACAGTTGACCAAATTGGCTTGAACCATTTTTAAGATTAATTCAAGAACATCACCAGACTATATGACAGAACATTTTGTTCCTACGAGTGCTTGGATGGCTACCCATTTCAAAAACAGTTGGCCAAATTGTCTTGAACCATTTTTTAAGATTAATTCAAGAACATCCCCAGACTATATGACAGAACATTTTGTTCCTACGAGTGCTGTTCATTCGTGTGGAACCAGAATTAGAGAGAATGGAAATTTCTCCCTTCCTCAAGTTAAAGGGTTTGGTAAAAAGACGTTTGCATTACGGGGTTGTGAACTTTGGAAAGATTTACCTACCAGTATAAAGAGTATAGCTCATAATCACAGTTTTAAAGTTGCTGTAAAAGCTCATTTTCTAAACTTGCTTTAAACCATATGTTCTTAATTGTGGCTATTCACAGATCTCATATTTTATATTAATTTTAAATATACGTACTGTTGGATATTCTAAAACAAGTTCATATTTAAGGTTCAGTTTCTCCAATGTGTCTCACTATGACTTGCAAATCATCATCACAGGACCACAATGCAAATAAGAGAAATCACTTTCCTTTTTTTGTGTCATCCTGGGTAGTGATTGGCAAGTTATGGAACTTTGCAAATTTTAAAATATTGTTAATGTATTTTAAATGTGCATTTAATATCTTACTGTATTGTATTTATGCTTCTGAACTGTGATACCAAAATAAATATCAATAATAATAAAATAAAAAGTATTTAGGCTTATGCGAATCTATATTCCACAAATTTTGAAAACTGAATATATTGACATTGTACATATCTGTTTACATGTAGATAATCTGAATAAAATATAGTTTAAACTAATTTCATAAAGTGATAGGCAACAACATTTTCACTAACTGATATGTTACAACAGTTTCACAAACTGATATGCAATAACAATTTCACAAACTGATAGCAGATAACAATTTCATAAACTTATAGACGACAACAATTTCACAAACTGATATGTTTCAATATTTTCACATACTGATAGGCAACACTATTTAATCAATCAAACTGATCGATGAAAACAATTCCACAAGCATTTCACAAACTCATTGACGACACTATTTTCATAAACCCAAAGACGACTGCGCTTAAGCGGCAATATTTTCTTATACTAACTATAGGTGCCAATAGTTTCACAAATTGATAGACGACAGCATTTTTCAAACTGCTAATTGACAACTTTTTCACGAACTGATAGGTTGCATTTTTTTCACAGACTGGTATATGCCAACATTTTCAAACACTGATAGGTTACCATATTTTCACAATTACCAAATTTCTTTTTATATAATAAAAAAATTAAAAAAAAACACCATGTTGAAGAGAATTGAATGTAGATATAATATCCATCGGGAATAATTTATTTATCTAAAGATTTAATGAATGTAACAGTTCCTATACCGGGCCATTGTCTTCTGACCGCCTTCCTTATCAATATTTCCATAAGTTGCCAGGTAAGTATGTCCTCATTTTCTGGGGGCGATAAACTGTGGAGCGCAGTGACTCAGTTGGTGGGGCATTAGATTAGGGAGCGAAGGGTTGCTGGTTCAAGCCTCACTGCCGGTGGAGTCACTGTGCTGTGTCCTTGAGCAATACAATACACTTTATCTGCTGCTTAGCACTAGCTCAGCCCAAGAAGACCCGTCCTGACATAACTGGAAAAAATGTTGACTGGAATGTAAGGTATCAAACCAAACGAACAAATTTCACAAACTGATAGGCGACAACATTTTTACAAACTGATATCTTACAAAAGTTTCAGAAACTGATATGCGATAACAATTTCATAAACTGATGGGCGACAACAATGATATGTTACAACAGTTTCACAAACTGATAGGCAACATTATTTTATCAAACTGGTCGATGAAAACAATTCCACAAACTGATAAGCGATAGCATTTCACAAACTCATTGACGACACTATTTTCATAAACCCAAAGGCGACAGCGCTTAAGCGGAAATTTTAATTAAACTTATAGGTGCCAATAGTTACACAAATTAATAAATGACGGCATTTTCAAACTGCTGATTGACAGCTTTTGCACAAACTGATAGGTTGCATTCATTAACAGACTAGCATTTGACAACATTTTCAAACACTGATTTCACAATAACCTAATTTCTTTTTATATAATTTAAAAACAAAAAGAACACCATGTTGAAGAGAATTGGGTGCAGATAAAGGATCAATCGGGAATAATGTATTTTATCTAAAGATTTAATGACTGTCACAGTTCCTATCCTAGCCCATTGTCTTCTGACCGCCTTGCTTATCAATATATCGATAAGTATGTCCTCCATTTCTGGGGATGATAAACTGTGGCACGCAGTGACTCAGTTGGTGGAGCATTAGACTGGGGGCGAATGGTTGCTGTTTCAAGCCTCGCTGCTGATGGAGTCACTGTGTTGGGCCCTTGAGCAATATACTTTATCTGCTGCTTAGTACTGGTTCAGCCCAAGAAGACCCGTCTTGACATGACTGAAAAAATGTTGACTGGGACGTAAAGAATCAACCCAAACAAACAAATTACATAAACTTGTAGGCGACAATATTTTCACAAACTGATATGTTACAACAGATTCACAAACTGATATGCGACAACAATTTCACAAACAGATACGCGATAACAAATTCATAAATTGATAGGCGACAAAAATTTGTTGCAACAATTTCACAAGCTGATAGGCAATATTATTTTAATCAAACTGATCGATGAAAACAGCAATTTCATAAACGCTTAAGCTGCAACATTTTCTTAACTTATAGGTGCCAATAGTTTCACAAATTGATAGATGGCAGCATTTTCAAACTGCTTATTGACAACTTTTGCACAAACTGATAGGTTGCATTCTTTCACAGACTAGCATTTGACAACATTTTCAGACACTGATAGGTTGCAACTTTTCATAGACTGGTATGTTACAACATTTTCAAACACTGATAGGTGACAATATTTTCACAGACTTATATGTGATAAAATCTCCACAAACTGATAGGCGACAACATTTTCACAAACTGATAGGCGACAACATTTTCACAAACTTCTAGGTAACAGCATTTTCACAAACTGACAGATGACAACATTTTCACTAACTGGTATGTAACATAGGTGACAACGTTTTCACCGCTGATAAACGAAAGCATTTTCACAAACTGATAATCGACATCATTATTACATGTTAGTTGATAGGTGACAACAATTTCACATACTGAAAGGCGACAGCATTTTTACTAACTGATAGGCAACATTATTTTCGGATAATCATAGGGGACAACATTTTACGAAAATATAGGCGAAAACATCTACACAAACTGATGAATGAAAAGATAGTCGACAGATTCTTACAAAACGGATAGGTGATAACGTACAGTTTCAAAAGCTGACAGGCGACAACATTTTCACACACTGATTCACTAGGCGTAAACATTTTCACAAAATGATAAGCGACAGCATTTTCACAAACTCATAGTTGACACAATTTGCACCAACTGATAGATTACAACAGCTTAGCAAACTGATGGGTTACAACGTTTTTACACACTGATAGGTGATAACATTTTCACAAAACTGATATATGACAACCGTTTACACAAACGGATTACTGACAACATTTTCACAAACGGATAGGTGACAAAATTCTCTCTTTTTTATCCCTGGCGTATATCGTGCGGTTTGCTCGACCTTGATGATGGTGATGTTGTCATGAGCATCTGCTGGAATTGTTTGCATTTTAATAAGGCTAACGTCATCACCACTTCGAATTAAACCAAGCTGATACGTACACAGCTGTAAAACAACACTGTAATTTGAGCCAGTGCATGAGATTTCCAACAATGTGGTATGTGCGGCCAGCAAAGCCTCAGATCAGCCTGCGCATCAGAACCTTTGCTAGTCGCTTGAGTATCAATCTATGATTGTTAAGCTACTGACTGAACACCATTTGGAGTTTCTAAGCTTAAAAGGAGGCTGCAGAGGCTCGTCTGAGTCTACACATGTCAAAATGCCACATTGTTGGAAATCACATGCAAACGTCGATGCGACGTGTTGCATTTTTATATGTGTTTTCTGGTAAGTCAATATATAATTTACTATTCAAAGCATCAGACCACCATCAGGATATTTGTATTGTATCAATAGTCTTCAGAGGCTGTGATATCAAAGACCGCCCGATGGTGTCGTTTCAATATCGAACCGATATCCTTCAAGATGTGGCGTATCGATGGTAAAGAAACGTTGTATCGGTGACTGCCTAGTGGTGGTTTCGTTTGGTTCGATACTTGTCTGTTATATCGATGACTGTCCGATGGTAGCATTTATTTATCCGACTGATGACTGTCTAGTATCGATGTCCTCCGGGTAGTGGTAGAAAGCGTCTGATGCACGGTGGCAGTGAGGTGTCGACGTTCACCCGGTACGCGGTGGTATTTTCCTTGACGACCCGATGGTGGAATTTGAATGCCGTATACACAATCCTGTGGTGGTGGCATTTCCATATTTTAAGCTTGTATGCGCCTTAACTTTAAGCCAGATTTAAGCACCCCCATTTGGTACTGAAACAGCTGACCACAATCTCTCGTTTTTTCTAAAAGAAGCCAAAATTGACATTTTTATTGGCGTACAACAATGGAGACTTAATGCAGCTGACCACAACAAAAAACCAAATCAATAAATCTTTTATTTCACGGTCAAACAAATTATCCCATTAACGACTTGACCCCTTTCGATGCGCTTGACATGGGGTCATGGTCGCTTCGCAGATTTTTGTGAAAACGCGCATAGTGTCGATTTTCTGACAACTTGACAGCTGAGGGGCAGTGCAATACCTACAGTTATGTCAGCAAATTACATGTCAATTAGTGCGTTCTAATTTGCACTTTCGTAAGTCATAAATAATACACCGCGAATAGTACAGTACAGAAAACCCTCGTATGCTCGTTGTTTCCAGCGCGATATTTTCAAGGCAGTGTCCTCGTATAACCCCAGAGCATATCACCGATATCCAGATAAACAAGCAATTGAACGTACAGTTGGAGTTATATCTTTATCGCTCAACAAACGTATTATATAATTTGAGCATTTCTGAGAATCAATTTGATTGGTATTTCTAGTGCCCATTTGGGCACTAGAAATACCAATCAGATTGATTACAAAAAATAATTCTGAAATCACACTCTGATCTGGAGCCCTGGGCACATGGAGATATCCTCACAGTAGGTCAGTAACTCTGTGACCCTACACTGACCTCCATTTACTTGCATATTGGCCAGGACTGCTTGTGATCTACTGTTGTGCTCGTTTGAAGTCTATGGTGTACGCATGGTTAAAAAATAGCTTATACCAGCCAATCATAATTCAATTAGTGAACTTTAATAACATGGAATAGATCGTATTATAAGCGTACATGGAACCTATATCAGTGGTTAAAGTAAAAGTGTGGATGTACATTTTTAAGGATCAAGGTAAAAGCATATTGGAACAAAAATGAAGTTTTTGCAAAGTGTATTTTTGTTGTTATTTTTCGGTGTTGATGTATTTTTTAATATTTCGTCTTCTCGTCATCAACATGTGATTGATTTGATTTTTTACGTCCCATCAACAATTTTTCAGTTATAAAGGGACACGTCTTCCTGTGTTGAACAAGTACTAACCGGCTAGGATTAATGTGCCTTGCTCAAGGACACAACGCAGTGACGCCGGTGAGGCTCAAACCCGCGACCCACGGTCTCGAGTCAAGCACTCTACCACTGAGCCACTGCGCTCCCAACATGTAATGTATTAAATACCGTATTTTCCATTCTTGAATAAGCGATAAAGAGAGAAAAGCTACAAACTAGCTCAACGATGTCGAGGTTCGAACTTGCGACTACAAGTAATGAATATACTCTATCACGTTCGTCGATGAGCTATGCATGCAAGGCGATTTGTGTCAGTACATGATATTTTGTTACGTATCGCATGTGCGCAAAGCTTCAAACCAAACGCACATGCTGATGTATGCAGTGAGGTAAGTGGTCTAAGTTTAGGGTTGAGGCTTTATCTACATCCATATTTTGCGAATACGAGCAGCGGAGGCTCTGGTAAGTCTGTACATATGCGAAGACTCGCCTGAGCATTCATTGTTTGCTGATGGGATAAGTACCAACAATCTTATGTGCTGGTTTTCTATAATAGTATGTCGATACGCATGGGTGAAAGTTTTTCAGGATTATTCCTGAATTCAGGATCTTGAGGCTGACTTTCCATAGCTTTTCTGATTTAGTTTACTTTAAGTTTATCTAAATGTATTTGACCATTAAAATTGGACTTTAGATAATTTGGAGGCATACAGCAAATTTTAAATTATGATTTTCTAAAGTTCAGGATTTTGGAAATTTTGAACTTTCACCCATTGATACGGTCGACGAAAACAAAAAGAACATAACTTTGAGAAGTTTTATTAATACGAGATATATACTATGGACTTGTTTTATTTATATAATATATGCTATGGACCTTTTTTATTTATATTTTGTTTGTTTTGTTTGTTTGTTTGTTTGTTTGTTTCCCATCAACAATCTTTCAGTTAAACAGGGACGGGTCTTCCTGGGTTGAACCAGTACTAATCTAGGATACATGTGTCTTGCTCAAGGACCACAACGCAGTGACGCCGGTGAGGCTCGAACCCGCGGCCTCTTGGTCTCGAGTCAAGCACTCTACCACTGAGCCACTGCGCTCCCTATTTTATTTATATAATGTATGCTACGTACTTATTGTATTTATATAATACATGCTATGGACTTATTGTATTTATATAACATATGCTGTGGACTAATTGAATTCATATAACATATGCTGTTGACTAATTGAATTCATATAGCATATGCTGTGGACTAATTGAATTCATATAACATATGCTGTGGACTAATTGAATTTATATAATATATGACATGGACTTATTGTATTTATATAATACATGTTATGGACTTATTGTATTTATATAACATATGCTGTGGACTAATTGAATTCATATAACATATGCTGTGGACTAATTGAATTCATATAGCATATGCTGTGGACTAATTGAATTCATATAACATATGCTGTGGACTAATTGAATTTATATAATATATGACATGGACTTATTGTAGTTATATAATACATGCTATGGACTTATTGTTTTTTTATATTATATATCATATAGACTTATATAATTTATATAACATATGCTATGGGCTAATTGTGTTTATATAATATATGAGATGGACGTATTGTATTTATATAATATATGGGATGGACTTATTGTATTTATATAATATATGAGTTGGGCTTATTGTATTTATATTGCAAATGCTATGGACTTATTGTATTTATATTCTACTCAAAAAGTTTTGCATCACCAAAATATATAGCACATTTTAAGCATCATTTTTGCTACGTATAGCAAACTTGACCTTTAAATTTGATACTGTCTTTGAGGTTTCGATTTAGTGTCTGATACATCAACAATTTGTTTGGAAACATAATGTGGAAATCTATAACTTCATTTCTCTGCAAATACCAAAATTTTGGAATTTTTAAAAGTCCACCATTCGTTTCATGGGCTTCAGAATTCATTTTTTTAACCCTTACTCTATAGATTTGTAAAGACCTGTTTTAGCCAAAAAGAAAGTGAAAATTAAATTTTGGGAAGGAAAAGGTGATTTTTGACCAAAAACTGCTAATTTTGAGATTTTTAGAAATTCTTTGTCAAAGCTTGGTAACTCATCTTTCTTATCATTCCTACATCAAAAACCGATTGTTTTGGCACCAAAATCTGCTGCCAATTCCCTAACTGTTAACATTGAAGTCTTGCTGAAGTTCCTGTACCTGCTTTCTTAAAAAGGTATTCCAACTTTAGAAATTTAAAAGAGTGTTAAACAGTATGTTTATTTAATCAGTAAGGAATTTCGCAGGCTTTATTTGGAGCCCGAAATCACATTTTATCAGACAGTTGAGGTTCTCAGCTTCACTTGAGAAATTTGAAAAATTCTCAAAAATCCTAATTTTTCGTCAAAAATGACATTTTTCTCCTAGAAAATCAATTTTCACTTCTTTGCTCAAATTGGTATTTCTCAATTTCTTAAGTAAGGATTTAAAAAGACTTAAAAAATTCTGAAGCCCATAAAGATAATTGTAGAATTTTAATAATTCAAAATGTTGGTCTTAACAGAAAAATGCAATTTTACAGATTTTATTAAGTTTCCAAACAAATTTATTGTTGTGTCAGATTCTGATTCGAACCCTTTAGGGCAGTATCAAAAATAAAAATCAAGTTTGGTATATGTAGAAAAAAATGATACTTTAAAATGCGGCATATATTTGGTGATGCAAAACTTTTTTTGAGTAGTTAATAATATATGCTACTAGCTTATTTCTTCAGCTGAAGTACCGCCTTTTTGTGTAAATTTACACTTACTTCCCTACTTAAGTCTCCCCAATGATAAATGTTAAACATTCCAACCTTTTAATGTTGTTGTTATTCTCTAATCATTATAATCGAACAGAACCTAGCTTTTAAAGCAGTTAAAAATTTACACCAAGATCGGTGGCAGCTGTCACCTAAGTTGGAGTAAAGGTACACTTGTTTTTACAGTACATTGTGTCAATTGAGTGCCTAATTAATGTGTTTTGATCATAATTTGGTCAATAAATAAATAAAATGAATAAATAAACTGCCCCTACATACACAAACGTTATTTTTGTCTTTATATTTAGTTTATGTTAGATATAAAAACGCTCATTATTTCCTCCAAGCGAGAGGCTTCTTTCCCGCACTCTATCTGCTGAACCGGTTGGTGGGTTTAGGATACTTTGTTGAGAGAGGGTGGGAGCTTGATTAGATTTTGGTGAACTTCACCTTATTTTCAGGGTCACAACAGCACTTTGAATGTAAAATTATTTCCAATATAGCGTTCCCGCACGTTAATTATCTCTTGAATTGAACGATGAACATTCTGACCAAACTGTGACAAGATAAAAAGTTGATTAGTTATCGGTGACCTTGACCTAATTATTAAGGTCACGATCCCATAAAGGCTGCAAAATCCGCCTTCCCCGCACCACTCTATCTTCTAAACTAGCAGATGGATTTTCACCAAACTTCCATAGATACATTGTTGAGAAGAGCTGATAAGATTGTGGTGACCGCGATCTTATTTTAAGGTCGTCCCAGCACTTTGAAATGTCAAAGTTTGGCCACAATAGCGTCTCCGCATGCTATCTCTTGAATAGAATGATGGATTCTGGCCAAACTTTTTTTTTATATTGAATCATTGTATTACAATAAAAAAAACATTGATTAGATTTCCTAATTTTAATTTTCAAGGTCAGCATCCTATAAATAAGCTCTCGCACTCTAACTCCTGAACCAGTGGGTGGATTTAGAACAAACCTGCATAGATACATTGTTGGGAGGGGAATGTTGTGACTATTATCTTATTTTTAAGGTCCCACCAGCACTTTGAAATATCAGTTTTTTATCAAACTTGTTTTCCGCATGCTATCTCATGAACTAAATGGTGGATTTTAACCATAATCTACATACAGACTGTAATTGTATCATTAAATAAACGGTCCTCTTAAAACATTGTTTTAATTAACTCTCTGCACCCAGCATATTTCATAATTTTGTCCGGAGCTAATTGATTTTTTTTTCAAAAATATTCTTTCAGTGATACCATCAAAGTGTCAAAGAGCTTGGATCCAGATCAGGTCCGACGTTTTGTCGGGCCTGATCTGTGTCCAAACTGTTTGCAAGTACTATCAGCAGACGACACTGGCATTTAAAGAGCTAATGACAAGTCAACAACTCAGGAATAATTTTGGGATGGGCCCAGACCATTTTGTGAGAAAACTATAAATGTAAAGCCAAATGGACTTTACTTTTGGCTAGGCCCATATATAAGCTATTCAAATATATCATTAGTTTTACTCTAAGATGCATATGAAGCATTCTTATACCCATAGAATTTTGCGCTGCTAGTCGCTTGAGTATTCTATGAGTGTTAACCTACTGTCTGAGCATCATTTGTAGTTTCTAAGCTTAAAAGGAGGCTGCACAGGCTCGTCTGAGGCTACACTTGTCAGAATGTCACATTGTTGGAAATCACATTTGTAAAACAGATATAGTACTATTCACTGTAAAAATGCGTGTAATTTTTCACCACATTTTGTGGCTTCTGGACTGCCACTCGCCTTGGTGTAACCTTTAAAGCGCTTTAAATCTATGTCTCGTTCGATTGTATTGAGATAGGCAATGGCGTAGCCAGAGCGATGAAAAAGTTACGTATATCAAAGGGAGACTACTGGATCAAGCAGTGATTCTCTTCAATTGCGTCCCTTTTCAAAATGAGCGAATTCTTTTCCTTTAAGAGCAGTTCCTTATGGTATGATAAATCAATTTTACCACATTGTGTGACTTCCCTTGAATGTTACTATTTTTATTACGCACGTGCGTAATGGAAGCTACGCCAATAATAGAAATGTTAAGCATTGATCACTGGAGAAATGTTGACCCCATTAGCAGAACAGTAAGTGAATTTTATACCAAAACATTAATTACGCGTATTTTACAGTGCTGGTTGTACAAGAACTGTTTCTAATTACATTTTAAACAAAATGAACTTTACTAATGGTCAAAAATCTGACAAATAAGTAAAAATTGGACAGATATTTTCCATACAAAGTACGCGAATAAGACCCTCTACTCTGGTATACATCCATTGCTATGACCATTTGTAATAATTAAGACAGTGGTTTTATAATTAAATGTTGTAATCTTAAGCCTTTTTTTAAAATTTTGCTGACAAAAAATGTTTGACTAATTGAATCAAAGTACGAACAAATGGAAGGCTCGTTGGGCATGTCTCTTTGCTGATTCGGCTACCCATCAACCAAAGAGCTAGAAGTCAAACCAGTTACCAAATTCTGAATAAAATACATGCATGCTTCATGACGTAATGAGACTGCGAAGTTAACGACAAAACCAATGTCTCACTTTTAAGAATACTACCAGAGTGTCAAAGAGTTTGGATCAAGACCAGGCCCGACAAAACGCCGGACCTGATCTGGATCCAAACTCTTTGACACTCTAATGATATTTTCGACGTTTTGTCGGGCCTGATCTGGGTCCAATCTGTCTGCACAGAGTGCCAGGAATCGCTGCCATATCATTGTGTCAAACGTTCCTGGTTCGGTAATAAACTGGAGACTTTTTTCTGAATTTTCTTGCTGCGGAGACGATTCTTTTGAGCATAATAATGCTGAATTTCCTTTTTCTTACATGTAGACCGCACTTAAAGCAGTGAGAACAGCAATGGCTGTGAAAATCAATAGCTTTATTCATTTTCTCTTAATTGTGTTGAACAGTATAGCGAGCTTTCGCATTTGAATATATCTTTGACATATTCCTGCGCTAGGCATGCGCAGTGTGGCCTATTGTCGGGTCATCTGAGGATAAACGCAGTAAAGTTCATTCAAGGTAAAACTCCGAGTTCATACAGCGGTTAAGTTGCTATTTATAGAGAGCTAGTACAGTCAAAGAGCCCTCGATCAGAATCTACATTTTGTGTCCCCATGACCTGTCACTGACACTGGGGATTGTTCTGGGCAGGGATAAGTGCCAAAATGGACCATGATGTCACATTATGAAAACAAAATGTGACAGTTTGGATTTTAACTGCAGAGACGGAGTTGTGTTTATTAAAGTGTGCTACGTCAGAGGTGATAGAAAAGTGGGGTGAAATTAAATATTTTACTCATAAACAGAAAATGGATTGATTTTTTTTATAAAAATGTAAGTAAATATTAGACTACAATATAATTAATATTTATTTTCGATTTTCGATTGTACTTAAGTATAATAGGCTAATACCAGGGACTTGATAGGGCCTTTAAGAGTCCTTAAGTTAAACTCTCAGGGTATACGGAAGGCAATTAAGTATCATATTTTAAAAGCACCTTGATATTAGATTATTAAATAAATGAACAATGATAGCCTGCGTAGACACTGAAGATCCGAAACAGCCTGGCTCACTGCATGTACTGCATCGTGGTACTATAACGAAGCGGCATGATGTCCAGTCCCAATCTGTTCATTGTTGCTAATAAATAAATAAGGTAAATAAATAAATAAATAAATAAATAAATAAATAAATAAATAAATAAATAAATAAATAAATGTCGGTTAATTATCAATAGCAAACTTTATACAATAAATTTTAATACCATTTTATGGGCCTCATCGCGAGAAAACCTGATTATGTACCACGTGAACAAGAAATGTAAACCAGCCCGTGCTTCCGCGGCTGTTTTATTCGTTACCTGGACTTAAATTGTTTCCAACTTCATAAAAAAAATATACAATAAAGTATGAGATTGAACCTGTCAAAAAATTCTGAGCGCAGAGCTGCATTCGTAGCAATATAAGCATGCATAGATTCAGCCACGTCGCCATCCGGACAACCATCGGCCCGCTAGCGAAACACCATTTTAATAGCTTTTTACTGGTGGGCCGATTGTATGCTGGCAGGGTTCTTCCTTCCACTATACCGTATTTATGCTAGAATAGTTGGACACAATATTTCCTTTAAAATCGACAAAGTCCATCTGAGAAATTATAGCCTGAAAATCTTAAATAGACCGTGTGTTCGGTTTCGAACCGTTTGCTAAATATACCAGTACGAATATGAGGATGGAGTCTCTTATTACAGTTCTCGATCTTGCGGAGAACGCTTAATTGAGGCTTGTATATGGGGTATCAAGTATCCCAAATGCCTTGAAGTAAACGGGTATGTATCCCTTATAAACTGGCAAATATCCGCATAGTAACAATTAAAAAATCTAAATATTCAACATCTCTGAGAGTAACGAAAATATTAAACACAGTATCCCATAGGCCTGGAAGTAAAATGGATATTATAGTAAGCCCATTACTATTATAGAAAAAAGTAAACCCTCTTGAACATGGAGCATATCATAACTTGTTAAGTTTTTCTTCACCAAAACGCGTTCCTACTACATGTAAAAAAACTCTCCAGTCATTAATGTTAAAACATTTCTACTTGTTATTGTTGTAGTTATTCTCCAATCCAATGCAATCAAACAAATCATAGCTTTCAAAGCAGTTGAAAGATAACTCCATAATCAGTGGCAGTTTGGCTGCCCCTTTGGTGTAACATTAAATTCAATTTTAGAGTGGATTAAGAACTTGCTATACATTTTATACCACCCTTACCAACTTAAGCAAGAAACGTCTCGTGATGTGCAAGATCTACACTGATAAAGGTGGTATAAAATAGTAATACCATGTTTGTCCACCTGTACGTAAGATAATCCACTCGCTAAAGCTCGTGGATTATCTCCACGTAGAGGCGGCCAAGCCATGGTAGCATTACAGTGTACACTGTAAAAATAAATGAGCCGCGACATGAGATTTCCAACAATGTTGTATGTGCGACCAACAAGGCCTCAGATCAGCCTGCGCATACGCGCAGTCTGATCACAGCCTTTGCTACTATGAGTGATAATATCATTTTGAGCTTCTAAGCTTAAAATGAGGCTGCACAGGCTCGTCTGAGTCTACACTTGTCAAAATGCCACATTGTTGGAAATCTCATGTCATGGCTCAAATGTAACTTGACATCAAATTTGGTGTCAGTTGAACTGTCACTGGTCTCGATGTAACGTTTCTACTACTTTAAAAGCAATGTTCTAATCGATTTTATTGATCCGAAGAATAGCTACACTAGAAACAGGTAGAAATGTTTAACATCATTTTTTCACTGGAGAAACGTTGGCCTCAAATTGTTTAATAGGACAGTAAATGTAAGTTCACACCAAAATGGGTGGTAGCTCATCTGTCACCTCTTTTGGTTTTAACTTTGACACAATATTTCCTTTCTTTACCATATTTATCTTTAAAATCGACAAAGTCCATCTGAGAAAAACAGTGTATGATTTTATTCTGTATTTTCGATTTTCCTGTATATTTTCCTATGCTGTTGAATTGGCTATACATATAATATATATGTAGCAGAGGCACATCTAGTGAATAAGTTTTTAGCAAGCGAGAAAAAAATAATAGGGGGCTAGTCAGGTTCAGATAAACAAATTCTTACCCATTGAGACAGTTCTTTTGTGTACCCACAGCCTATGTTTCGGTTGAAAAATAAGAAAATATTTTTTGGCACACACTCTTAACTAAAGGCCTGTAGTTATCTTACATTTGATACCTAGTCCCAGAATTACAATCAACTGTATTATATATACATTTGGTAAGAATATATCTAGTCATTTTCGGTTTATATAACATTTGGTGACTAACTACCTGATCTATTTCAAACTACTGGTTATTCGAAGCCAAACTCCGGTTCAAAAGACTTCAAATCATCGGCGTAGCGCCCATTACGCAGTTACGCACGTGCGTAATAAAAATAGTAACATTCAAGGGAGGTCGCCTTATGTGGTAAAAGTGGTTTTCCATACCACAAGGAACTGCTCTTAAAGGAAAGAATTCGCTCCCAGTACTACACACTGTACAGAAAAACTTCCACGGGATGGATGTAAACAAACCATCTTATCAGCTCCATGAGTTCCACCAGTTTAAAGTGGGGTGAGATTAGTTCTGCTTGTTTATTCAAAAGGGAGTATATTAGTAGAGAGTCTATCAATTAACATTTACAGCAGCAGTTGAATTTATTGAAAAGAAAAGAGTCTTTGTTTATGTGTGAGTTAAAGAGTCAGATTAGCCTGCCTAGCCATTCAGTAGTATACATTCGGCTTTTTTAAGACAATAAAATTATTAACAAAATTATGATAGAAGCAAAAGTTTGGCGAGTGAGCAGGTTGCAAATCCATCAGACTTGTATTAGTTCAAGAAGCATTTTTCATCAAACCATTTTTCTAATGAAACTAAGCCTACTTGTACTTGTCCTCTGAAAACATTGAAACATAACTCACATTGCAAAGGGTAAACACTGATCAAACCAAAGGAGTCATAGTCCAACTGCTAGTTAGTCCACTGTTAAACTGTAGTACTTATGATTAGCTCAGTTCAAATTAACTTCAATCGAATGTTCTATCTATTAACACTTTCTTTACAGATAGAATCTTCCACCCAACTAAATACTACTAGTGTTTGGTGGTCAAATGCATATATTTAGAGGCCATCGGTCGCAAACAATTTATAAATTACATATTATATCTGTCGCAGGTGGCCATTATTATTCAGCTAAAAGTGTAGTCCCTGATGATTTGTTTTCATCCCGGGTCAGTACTATTTGCCAAGTCAACGCCTTACAAGGCGTTAAACTTTACTTCACCGCACCGGGGCCCATATTCGTTTATTGAACAATAGTACAAGCAAGCAAAAAAATTTTCGGGGGGGGAGGGGGAGGGGAAGGGAGGGGATGCAATTAGTTCTAAGAAGGTTCCCCCAACCCCAACTCAACTTCACCCCGCTAGATTTTGTAGCTATATCCATATTGACACAGGGCAGTTCCACTCATATAATATTATAAAACCAATTGTGGTGATACATTTAGCTATAATTATCATATGACGTCGCGTTTGGGAGTGAAATAACGCCATGCAATAAAATCTGTAAACCACTAGTGGTTTATTGATTTTCGGGAAGTGAGTATGATCAGGAAATACCACAATCACAAACTGCAGACAACCCCGTGGCACCGCGAGGAAGAGCCGCTCAACCATCATGAGACACCAGGAAAACAAATTAAGCAAAGCAATCAGCTCTCTCTTCCCCATCAAGATGATTGCAATACTAGAATGGACATAAAGTAACGAACAACAAAACATAGAACAATTACAGACTCCCACAATGGGAGTAACAATAAACAAAAAGTCAACAACAACAGAACCACCGCCTTAGAACGGACAGCAGCCTAAGCCACCGGGGGGCTTAAATGCATTTTACTGGTACCAAATCTTCGCCCTAGATTCTGCTGTTGTTGAAGTACAAGAAATGTTCAGCTCGCAAGGAGGCCATCTAACTTCAAAGTAATCTCAATGTCATAAGATAAATAGAATCTAACATTCGTGCTCTTGTATTATTGAATATACAATGATGCCCATATCAGCATGTGATATAAAAAGTGCACACTTTCTTCAATCAGGAATTCCTGAACAATTCTCAAACTTTTTTATCATTGTAAAATGTGCTGTGTTATCTACATGTACTTACTGGAATTAAAGACATATGCGATTAATTTCCATGCACGCCTTTCCTGCGTCTGTAAAGGGGGGAAGTTGGTCTGGTCCTGTCTTTCGACCATTTATGTATTCGGATCTATATAGATTACAGATACACTTATTTCAGATCGATGTTGCGACGTTATCTTGACAAAATAAAGTAACTAAAATGTGTCGGCCTTGATCATCTCAGCACCAAATATAGATAAATAGATCAGGCAAAAACAAACGATGTACACAATTTTCATGTCTTAGCCCTGGTTACAATTTCGATATTGGCTGAGACTCGGATTGTCTGTCTCGTCTATATGTACGGGTATTTTGAGCTGCGCACGACCTGATCTCGTGGCCTAGTGGTTAGCGTGTCGGCCTACGAAACCAGAGGCCCTGTGTCAATTCCCCGGGTGGGCACGTATTTTCAGTGTGTGTTTTTTCTTCTTCCCTTTTTGGCATTTTAATGCTGAATTGCTTCATAGAAAATGGGCATCGTCGAATGGTCAACCTTTGACTTTTTAGCTCACCTGAGCCGAAGGCTCATGGTTGAGCTAATAGTTTACCAGTCACTCCGGCGTCCGTCCCTCGTCCGTCGTCCCGCCACAATTTCAAACATCTTCTCCTCTGAAACCACTGGACAAATTAAATTCAAATTTCATACGGAGACTCCTTATGACGCAGGAACAAAAGTTTTTTCAAATGGTCCTGGTCACATGATCGAGTTGGCCGCCACCCCATACATGGTAAAAACCCTTTAAAAATCTTCTTCTCCCAAAGCAGAAGACCGATGACCTTGGAACTTGGTATGTAGCATTTACCAAGTTTGTTCAAATGATAATCCTAGTTTGACCTTGAAGCCCAAGTCGTTATTCTCAGTTGATATGCTTAACCTAATGAGACACTGGCTATAAATAAGTTCCAAAGGTCAAGGTTGACCTTTTACCTTTCAGCTTAGGTCGCTCATATTGGAGCCCCATCAATTTATTAAAACATAGTTTTCTCACAAACCATCGGTCCAATTGAACTCGAATTTCATGTGAAGACTACTTAAGATAAGTTAGCCAAAATGTATGCAAAATATCTTGGTCACATGGCCAAGATGGCCCATATATGATAAAAAAACATTTAAAAAACTTCTTCTCCGGAACGAGAAGGCCGATAACCTATGGACTTGGTATGTAGCATTGGGGATGCGGGGCCTAGTAAGTCTGTTAGGGCCCTGTCAAGCGAGCAGTGAGTGAGCAGTTAGACTGGCATCAGTCCTCTAAATGTATATAATCACATTTATAATTATATTTAACTATGAAAAAAAATAATCTTATAAAACTTCTATCCTCTCTGATAGTCAAATTTAGTCTGATGTCCAAGACGAGAACTACTCCAAGTGAAGTTTTAAAATTGCCAGTGAGCTGTGAGCAATGACAATGCATATTCACTTAACCAATACTTGCAAACAAATGAAATTAAAAAAAAAGAATCTTACAAAATTGTTTAAACATTAACTTTGCTGAACATTATATAACTTTCCTGGGAATGTTTATAATTATGCACCTTTAAATTTTTGCATACTGGCGTTTAGTTGTCTGCTTATTTTCTGAAATCTTCTTTCTGGAATACCACCAGAGTGTAAAACAGTTTTGATCCAGATTAGACCCAGCTTTTTGTAGGGCCTGATCTGGATCCAAACTACTTGCAAATGTTTTCAACAGAAGCAACAAACAGGTAAATACCAGAAAATCTTTCAGTGGTTTGGTCAGTGTACACTCGCAATGAATTGAAAGTGGCTATCCATTCACTGGTAATATAAACATCAAGAGATATTTATCAGAGTTGTAAAAATAATTTGATGTGAAACACAGATTTATTGCCTTCCACAGGTCCAGAATCCTTTAGTTTGGCCAATATTTACAGTGCGCAATGTGAAGTACTGCTCCGTCTGGGAGCAAATTCTTTCCTCTAAGCGAAGTTCCCATTTTGAAAGGGACGCAAATGAAGAGAATCACTGCTTGATCCAGTAGTCTCCCTTTGATGGGCGTAACTTTTTCAGCGTACTGGCTATCCCATTGCAAATGAAAGAGATTACACTGTTCCTAACTTTAAGGAGGCATTGTAATTCTGGGCGTTGGTCGTTAAAATTGTTTTCTTGTTGATAAACGTGCTTGTTTGTTTCTTGTAGGTATGATCAGCCTGTTTAAAGTGGCCTCATAACGACTCTACAATGCCGCCACCCAAAAAGCCGAAGAGCGGACGAACTTCCTTGGAACAATTTCTCACAGCCGAAGAAAGGGGTCAGGTTATTAACCCTCGTGACCTCCGTGATTCCGAGGGACACAGTCCTGCTGGATCCTTAGATTTGGACGGCTCAGACGGAGAAGTTTTCTCGGGGTACGAAGAAGTAGTACAGCGATCGAAATCTGTTCCGAGTGAGGGTGAAACAGGTCACAATCCGGCCATTTTATTAAAAACGTTTCTCAGAAAATCTCGTTCCGTTGACGAGCAGAAGGTACCGGGAAGCCCCGATGAACGTCTCAGTACGGCGAACTCCACACCTACAGAGTTAGGTGGGGGTGATTGTTATCCTGGTTTTGGCAAGTATTTGGATGAGACAGAGGAGACTGCTAAGACTGGCTCAGATGAAACTCCCCACTCAGACCCCAGATCTAGCCCTCCTACTGATCCATTGAGGGGCTCAGGTGAGAGTAAGCCTAACAGTGGACGAGCTGCTCTCACAAAGGAACAAGACAGACTTCTAGATACACTAGTGGCCTCCGCCTTGGCCAGCAGTGTAGCACAGTCAATCATACACTCGCGTAGTGCGCCCAACACTTATACGGGGGCCATGCCAAATTTCATGTATGGACAGCGCGGGTTTACAAACTCTGTGAATGGTTTTGATTCGGAACCACATGATTTATCTAAAAGAACAGAAACGAATCATCATACTAAACTCTTAGATCATAGGTTATATGACAATTTACACAATACGGGTGATAGAAAAAAGTTCCATCAACCATATAGAGACTGGGGTACGCACGATGTCCGTGCGGTCACGGTGGATCGTAGTAAACATTATTTAGAGTCGCACAAACGGATAGCCGGACTCTTGGGTGAAATGGACACTGATTCTGAGAGGGGTAGAGATACTACCCCCATGCAGATATTAGAAAAAGAGAACATAATAAATCCTGTGGCAGTACAACACATGAATGGATATTTCCATCCCCTTGGTCTACATGCCAGAATGTCGGGAGATCTAGCAAGATTTGAACATCGACAAAGGTAAGCTTCAATTAACTGAGTTAAGCCGAATGGTCTCTTCCATCCTTATCACTTGGGCGAATTCATTTCAAATTTTAGGGTTGCCTGGTAGAATGTTAATGGTTAGTCCAAACGTAATAGAACCATTGCATAACCAGAAAGCGAACGCGGCGTCTGATCAAGGTCTGCACTGTTTACCTATGCCATACAAAAGAACACTATAGGCTCTTGCGGATTAACCCTTTACAGGAATATTGCTGGCACAAAATGATGATGGGCCGTATAGATGGGCCAATGGCCCATTTTCCATTCAAATACACGCAAATTTCACGTTTTAACGGGCCATTTGAAATTTTGATGGGCCTATTTTGACAATTTGATGGCTCGAAGAATCCTTTATATCCCTCTAGTGCCTGGTGTATCAAATATGCTACATTCTTCTTTTTTTTTGTGCCGTGACCAGGATATTGGCTTGAAAGTTAAGTTAAACTGCTAGAAAGACTAGAATAAATCATTTCAGTTGAGACCATTTGTCTGAAATGGGTTTTATCAGCCACCAAATTCGCCAAAGTTCAAAAATGAAAATGTATCATATATGATACATTAAAAAATCAAAAAATTAGAATTGAGATATTGACTTCATCTTTTCGGATAAACATGATATATATAATCTAATTTTTTTTTCTTACACCAAATTGTCATCCAAAAAGGTTTCCTGAAATTATAATTGGAACTTGAGTTATTCACTTTTAAAAAATCATGTAATGAAAACTTAATGCCCAATTTAGCATATATGCTACATGCTTATCTCGGCAACCTTTGACCTCAACACAAATTCAGACCCTGTTTTCTATTTGACTTCCCAAGCTATTATATGGGTGGAATATAAATGTTTTCTGATAGTGCCGCTATGTTTGGGCACTAGAGGGATATGTGCCTTAGACCAAAACTAATGATATATCTGAATACGTGTCGCTTATGGGGCACAGCCAAAAACAAGCCCATTTTGATAGTTTTATCACAAAATGGGTCCGGCCCATCCCAACAATATCGCTGCCTTTGTTTATTGGAATTTGGCAAATAGTGAAGACCAAGGCAAATCGCTATAGCTATATCACATTGGATAGGCGGCAATCGAAAACATTAATACTAACGACAAACGTAGATCAAAAATCGTTGGAAACATAGTTTTCGATAGCCATTTGTCTCCAGTTTGGCGACAACTGACAATCGAAAACACTGTTTCTAGCGATTTTTGATCCCCGTCCGTCGATTGTTAAGAGCGTTTTCAATTGCCACCTACCCGATGTGGGCTTGCTAAAATAAAATAAAAACTCCAGAGACTGAAATACATCTGCATCATAATCCATCATTATTTAAAATCCATTCCCTTAGAACAGTAACATATTTTATGTCCAGAATCTGGCAGACTTTTAACAAAATACGACAATATGTATTTCCTTTGCAGCTATAAATGGATTTTTGTACTATCAATATTACAATTAATGACCATGTATATATATTTTATATCATGTTTATTTGATTGTTTGTCTCCGTTAAAATGGTCCTTTGTAAAGGATATAGTTCTTAAAATGAGTCTCGTCCCGAGCCTGAAGAAAATCTGAGTTCGGAGTTGTCGACATTGCTTTACTTTACTTTGCTCGTCAACAAATACTTTAAACTAATGTTAGCTAGAATCTTGAAGCGTTGGGTTGCACATGGACTTGTTTCCAGAGAGCGAATATCAAAGCTTACAAAATAACTTGCACAAGTTACCATATGTGTTGGGTGCTGAAAAGAACCGTCTCATTGAGATGGTTCTTTTGAGTACCCACAACAAATGTTTTGGTTGAGAAATAAAAAAAAAGTGTTTAAAATGGCGTTTCGCTGGCGGGCCAACGATGGCCCAAAATTAAATGCTGGCTTGGTAGCTTTGTGATTTTTCAGCAGATATGGACCAGTATTGCTAAGAAACCCTATATTATTGTGATTTTTTTCAGGGGGGCAGACCCCCCACCCCCTCTGGATCCGCGCATGTGATACAGCACACTAGTGACTTTCTTGAATTCATTCAAGAACACTATTATGGGCCAGTGTACGAGATTTTGATACTTATCGCATATGCGCCAAATCTGGCGAAAATGTATCAAATAAATGCCCATGCTGACGTATCCAGGGTACCTAGAGGTATTACATTTGGGGGGACAGGGGGTCCGGACCCCTGAAAAATCACAAAAATAGAGGGTTTCTTAGCAATACTGGTACGGATGCCCTGAAAAATCCCAAACTGCTACCAAGCCAGCATTCACATCATCGGCACGCCAGCGAAAGGCCATTTAATTTAAATGGCGTTTCGCTGGCGTGCCGATGATCGCCCGCTTATAGTGGCATATGGCTCATCTATCCCCTCTTCAATTAAAAAAACGAAAAAAAACGTCAAATTGTTGCCCCCTCTTACAAAACTTTCTGGATCCGCGCATGAAGATAGACGCACATCAATGCATATGTTCAGATCCGCCAGAGCCTTCGCTGCTCGCTGATGCGATAAGTACCGAAATCTCATGCACTGGCCGACGTCAAAACAACGATTCACATCGACGTTGAAACGACTCGAGACGCTTTCAATCAGTGACCTATGACCAATATAGGTCACTCTAAATTCATGTGTGAAATAAGCATTTTTGCTATGTTTAAATCAGTTCTCTTCTAAACTTGATCAAACTTGACCATGTCACTTGACGGATCATGATTCCATGAACCTTCCAAAAATTGAAGTTATTGCTTTTATTCAATTTTTGGAAGGTTCATGGAATCATGATCCGTTATTATAAATAATGAACTATTATATAGAAATTATTTATAGAGAAGCCGCCGTGGTGTAGAGGATAAACCTATGTCTTGTAAACCAGGGGTCGCAGGTTCGATTCCCGGCTTCTCAACCAGAATTAACTATTATATAGAAATTATTTATAGAGAAGCCGCCGTGGTGTAGGGGATAAACCTATGTCTTGTAAACCAGGGGTCGCAGGTTCGATTCCCGGCTTCTCCCAGTCTGTCGGATGAGACTTTAAGCCGTTGCCCCGTCTTCTGAGACGCTTTAAAACCAGAACCACTGCCGGTTGAGCCTTCGGGAGTTCCTGGACATAGAACCACACAAAGCATAAACCCACCCGGCCAGTACTGGTACAGCCAAGGAACACGGCCACAAAAACATAATTTAGGAGATAAAACAATTTTGTATTTAATATTCAATCGTGTTAACGGTTTTGTTGGAGTGCAAAACGGAAAAGCGGAACAGCCAGTGTGAACACGGACAGCCAATGGAGCAAACAAGAAGCTTGTTTCGCACGTGCAACTCAGGTGTGGCTCGCTGTCAATCACAACACCAGTGTCACATCTGGCGAATGAATTCGATGTTCGAAGCGAATTGCACGGGCAAGTGAATTTGACAGCTGTCAATCAAATTTTTGTCGTTCATGAGGCTATGAACGGTTGCAAAATTCTAAAGATTCATCAAAGGCTTGCTTTAAAAATGTAAATATATTATTATGAGCCAGCGCACGGGATTATGGCACGGTACAAATCGCATTGACGAGCAACGAATGCCCAGGCATAGTCCATTTTCAAACCTGCACTCCTCTTTATCTCGCGCGATGCGCTGGTCCTTTTTTATAGGGTCCGGCGCTATATGGTGACGCAAGTGGTCAAAGGGATATAACTCTACTTGGTACACAATTCTCCAAGATGGTGGCTTACGGGTGACTTGAGATTTTGGTCGCTCAGAAATGGCAGATATGCCTGAATTTGGCCCAGAAACGTATGACTGTAGTTGTATTTAACTAAACCGATGCTGAATGTGTCTGTATTCGTCTGTAAGATGTGTGAATGCGATGTCGGTATTCCAGTTTATTCACAAAATAGTTGCTAATTGGTTGCAATAGCCTCCCTTGCAGAATCTTGACCACAGCCTAGGTTTATTTGACCTACTGGCCAATGATTGATCTGAAGTAATTCCAAAGGGAAAATATTCTGGGTCCGCCAGGATTCGAACCCAGAACTCCTGCGTGACAGTCAACCACTCTAACCATGTCGCTAAAGAATTAACCCAACAGCGAGGCTGTTAGGAATGGCACTGTCACTACACTCTTCCCCCTTTTATTTCCTGAGAGCCGGGCATCAACCACACCCTAGGGGATCCCGCTACCGCTCCCAGGGGCCAACTCAGGCGCTCCCGAACTACCGCTGCCACCAGTGAAGTAATTCCAAAGGGAAAATATTCTGGGTCCGCCAGGATTCGAACCCAGAACTCCTGCGTGACAGTCAACCACTCTAACCATGTCGCTAAAGAATTAACCCAACAGCGAGGCTGTTAGGAATGGCACTGTCACTACAGATCTGACCGCGCTATGCTTGGTGACTGGAGCATTTCGGCCAATGGCTATTGGCTGACAGTGTCCGGAGTATTAACAGCATGTGTGTATTTTGAGCGGTCAGTGAGAAATTCATGTACATTTTCTTTGTGTATTGAAGTAGTGTGCTAAAAATAACTTTGTTGGTCTTGCAAGATGGATGAATAAGTGAATGACCACTGGGAAATATTGTTTATAAATGTATTTATATGATTGTGTAATTAATTGGATATGAATACACAAGTGTTTGGATGAGATTATATGGACACAACAGACAGTATATGACAGTTTAGGCTGATCATATGGCTAACTGGTCAACTAACTGTGTGATGTCCATTTCAAGAGAATGGCTGATGTTTATCAAGTTACAAGTGATGATATTGAGGAGGCTTTAAATGTGCTGAGAAGTTTGTCAGATTATAACCCCAATAATGGCAATGGATCAGTTGTAAAATTGCTTACTGAGAACATTCCTCCACCCACAATGTTTAAAAGGTTAATAGAACAATGTGTAACTTTAATCAAGTTAATGAGCCAGTAGTCCATATATCCAGATAAGCAAAATTTTTGAGCTGAATATTGTATTTATTCTCTTCCCCATCATCTTAAACATATGTTTTGGGTGCTCAAACGAACTGTCTCTGAGACGGTTCTTTTGAGTACCCAAAACATATTTTTTGCTTGAAAAATAAGAAACATAATTTTCATCTGGAGGCTGAGAGACAGCACAATTAATTTGTTACATGTGCAAGTTGTGGCATATGCACAAAAACCTACTTTAAAACCCTACATGGAAGCTGACATATTCAGCGGAGTTAGAGGTCTAAATTTTGCTCCGAGACTTCATCTACATCCATTCTTTGAGTATGCTCTGGCAAGACTGTTTGTTTGAGCCAGAGCTGTCTGAGCCATAGCTGTTTGAGCCATAGCTGTCTGAGCCATAGCTACTCCCATATATGTGATTAGTACCGAAATCTCATGTGCTAGCCCATGTCTGATATTTTTTTTGACTTTGACCTTAGCTTTAGATAAGCAAATTTTTTGAGCGTAAAATTTAAAATGTTTTCTTACCCGTCAGCTTTAACATGTGTTTTGGGTGCTCAAAAGAACCGTCTCATTGAGACGGTTCTTTTGAGTACCCACATCATATGTGTGGGTTGAGAAATAAGAAAATTATTTTTCGTTACTGATAGTGTTTCCCCCAGCCCCCAAAAAGGGCACGGTAAAATTTCCAGGAAAAGGGCACTTTAAGCGCGCGACAACAGGCTAAAAGGGCACTTTTGAACGCGCAGCGACAGGCTAAGAGGGCACTTTTAAGTCCAAGTTCGAAATTGAATTTGGTAATGTCATATATAAATTTATGTCCCTTAGCATAATGCAGCTGTTATCTGTCCTTTTTAACTGCAAAATATACTACTTATTTAAATATTATTTTAGAATTTTCAAACCAGTTTTGGGACTCTGATTTGAGCACACACTCATTATATTATTATTATTTTTTAATTCTTAAAATTTATCAGAAGCGCATTATTATGGGAATCATTTTTTTTTCAATTGCCAAGATCACTTCCTAAGTTTTTAACCAAACTGCCTTTCTTTGACAATCTTACTTGTACCTGGTTCAGATTTACACTTCATTTTAAATAATTGCTAATTGGGGTATTGTCATCAAAGTGATGTGTCAAAATTGCCTCAGGTAATTAGTGACCATTGTAAAAGTATTAACACTGAGTAAAATATTGTAACAGCAGGTGACTTCCCTGCTACTTCAGGCTTCAAACTGAAAAATCTGTAACTTCCTTAGTTTTTGTCAGATTTTCATGATTTTTTTACCAAAATATAGGGCATTTTATGTAGTTTTAAAAAAAGGGGCATGGTGCTGGGAAAAAGGGCATGGCGCTAGAGAAAAAGGGCATGGCACAACGCCATGCTAAAACTGGCTAGGGGAAACACTAGTAACTGCACGAAGGCCTGCTTTGACTCTGTTTTCCATTTGTAACTCCTTGCAGGCTGGATTATTTGCATGCTTCTTAATTTGTTGTCTTATTTACAAAATTATATTTTTTGAAAACATTTCTTTTAGGATTAGTATTATATCATCAGCATTACAAGGTATTGTTGGGCCTGATCTTAGTCCAAACTGTTTGCAAATAATTTGATAATGATAATCAGCAGACTGCTCTGGCAGATAAAGGTTATTTAAATGATATTGCAACTGTCATGCACCTGACTGCAGCATTTATATTATAATGCAATACAAAAATAGCATTGAAGACTGACAATGTTAATCCTTAAACTTAAGCCTTGTCCTGATAAAGTTGGTTTATCCTTTTTTAAAAGCGCGGTGGATCCGGATCAGCTGCCCAAAGTCATCTGATCCACGGCCCACACTGTTTTCCACTCTGGTTGAAAATACCAGCTTATAACTGGAATGCTGCACTGTAACTGGGGCAGAGTAAGGAGTGTTGTGCATGACATGGTTTTCCGTAGAATTACAGAATACCAATATTTATATGAACACATCACTCAGTCTCTTCTGCATTGGCCCACAAAACAGGCTCATTTCTGAACATGAACTCCATTTAAAATCATTTACTCTGTGTGCATAACTTTTTCAACCTTTGAAAGCAATGTAGATCCAGGTCAACTGCATGTAGCTTCTCATCAAACAGCTGATCAGGATCCACACTTTGTGATGCACATGATTACATTGCTGGATTGACTTTTGAAATCAGAAGTTCATATCATGTTTACAAGGAAGTTGCCAACACTTATTTCATTGTGTGCTTATGCACCAGTCATTTATAACCATGCTGCCCCCCCCCCCCCCAGCCCCTGAGCAGGGTGGGTGATAGCTGGGCAAATGTGCTGTGTTTTTACTTTTGCATTGTCCCCTTAGTGCTTGGGAAATGTCAGGCAAACATGGCAGTGCAATGTAAAACATAACAGACTATTGGGGAGAACTGCCATAGTTTTACTGGCTGGCTGTTGTCACAGCGGGTAGGTTATAGCAGGGAACTGCAGACAAAAAGTTTTTAAGTCCCCACTGTTCCCCGGGGCTGGAGGCCAGTGGTTGCAAATGGCTAGTGCATTATTAGGTTGAATATTTGGAATATGCTGTAATTGCTTAACCGCGGGTTCGAGACTCATTGGCGTCACTGCGTTGTGGTCCTTGAGCAAGACACATTTATCCTAGCTTAGTACTGGTTCAACTCAGGAAGACCCGTCTCTGTTTAACTGAAAGATTATTGATGGGACATTAAGAATCAAACAAACAAACTCTTTGCATGCTGGGTAATTTTTCATGCTTTTGTTGTCAGTCAATGGCGTAGCCAGAACGCTGAAAAAGTTACACACATCAAAGGGAGACTACTGGATCAAGCAGTGGTTCTCTTCAATTGCGTCCCGTTTCAAAATGGGAACTTCTCTCTCTCTCTATATATATATATATATATATATATATATATATATATATATATATATATATATATATACTGCCAGACCCTCTTGCGAGTATTATCGGCTCTTAAAGGAAACAATTTGCTCCCAGAGGGAGCGAATTATTTCCTTTAAGTGCAGTTCCTTATGGTATGGAAACTCACTTTTACCACATTACATGTAGGTGACCTCCCTTGAACTATTTTTATTACGCATGTGGGTAACTGCGCAATGGGAGCTACGCCAATCTCTGTTGACTTTTTTAAAAATCAACCTATAAAAGAAATCTTTCAGGAACACTACTAGGGTGTAAAACGATTTGGATCCAGATCAGAACCGACATTGTGCCGGTCCTGATCTGGGTTCAAACTGTTTGCAAAGGTTATCAGCAGAAGGCAATGTGCCACTTGCAAAGAAAAAGAGTTAAAAGTGACACTGTACAGTACATGTATTTAACCCTTGACCTCATAGAGACCCATTTAGCGCTTTTGCAAACAGAGTAGACCCAGATCAGGCAGCTCTTGTAAGAGCTGCCTGATCAGGGTCTTCTCTGTTTGCTTATGGAAATATGATTAGATATGATCCTACACTAGTGGACCTGACAAGTAATTTCTCTGTTCTATGTAAAAACATTAAGGTTTATATATAATTATTCATAGTGGGTGGAGCTTAGCATGAAAATTCACAAAGGTACAGAGGATACAGATTGTAGTAACTTATGTTACCTATTGTTTTGTATTTCCAGAGAGCCAGTTGAGCATCCTACATGTATGGGCAAGATCGAAGATCCCGGACCAATGATGTCACCAAATGGTTATCTTCCGATGCACTCAATGATGCCACCACACTCAGCGGGCATTGGCCAGTCACCCACATCAACGACATTAGATCTAAGTGACCACAGGGACATGTACCATCCAGCATTGATGAATCCACACCTCATAGCTAGTGATGGGAGAAGAATCAAACAGGAACATAATGGTTGGTCATTTTAGCTACCGCGTTTACCCTAAATATCTTTTTGTTTGATTTGATTCTTTATGGCCCAGTCAACTGTTTTTCAGTCATGGCGGGACGGGTCTTTCTGGGTTGAACCAGTACTAAGCCGTGGATAAAGTACTGTCTTGCTCAAGGATAAAACACAGCGACTCCGCCAGCAGTGAGACTTGAACAAGCAGCATTGAGGCTTCAATCACCAGTCTTAATGCTCTACCAACTGAGCCACTGTGCTCAGCTCCCTAAATATCTACAAGGCCTCTTGAAAGGAGTGTGCAGTTGAAAATTATTTTTCTTATTTTTCAAATGAAGCATATACTATGATTGAGTACTCAAAAGAACTGGTTCAACAAATCCTTTCAGGCCTGATTTGGATCCAAACTGTTTGATGCTCTGATGGTATATTCCCAAAAGAATTTTTTGAAAAGTTTAAAAATATATTGATCAGCTGATGATGATAAAAGCATGCAAAACTTAAAGTACTAAGCCCAGGAAGAGTAATATCAGAACCTGTCTAAAATAGATAAAACAAAGATCTTTATGACAAATGGTAGCTTAATGAAGGTCGAAAGTATTGCAGAATGCTCCAAAGGGAGCATTCTGTAATACTTTCAACCTGCATTAAGCGATAATTTGTCTTTAAAACCAATTTTCTGTCTTTTTGAGAGTGGCCGCTTTACACAGGTTTTACTGTCTTTCTGAAATATATGTTGTGGGCTGCAACTCTGGTATACATCATTACTGTCCCTATTTCAGGTTCCAACGTGAACAAGCTGTGTCAGGTCTGCTCTGATAATGCCAGTGGTTTCCACTATGGGGTCTGGTCCTGTGAGGGATGTAAGGCATTCTTCAAGAGAAGTATTCAAGGTTGGTATCCTACTGCTTTGGTAGTAACTGCTAAGGCTGAAATGAAATGTATGTGTGGTTCCTGTTGCCTACCTACCCTAATTTTTTTAACCCTACCCTAAACATTAAAATGGACTTTGAAGAAAAAATACCTAAACGGGCACTTTTTCAGATTTTGTCACTTTGTTAAATGTGATAACAAAATTTAATAATTTCCCTACCTACCTACCCTAAATTTTGTTGGTATGCAGCAGGAACCACACATATATTTCATTTAGGCCTAAGGTCAAAATTATAATTAAAAAAAATTAAAATGTTTGTCCGCTTTTTCATATGCTATTTTTTGTATCATAATGTATGGTATTAGGCTGAGGCCTGATTTTTTTATTGGACCGAGGAGTGTAAGGGCTCTCCCTGTCATTAGCCATTGTAGCCATTTGCTACTAAAAATGTAGAGTGGCTACAAATTTAAGTCATTGGCTAAAATTACACTCAAGAATTTCAAAAATTACATATCTGTGAAAAAGTGTATTTTGATCAGCTTTTCGATTTTCCAAAATTCCAATATTGCTTTTATTATTCCTTCACTCTTTATTAGTGTACCATATTTTACTCTTTGAATGCTGGATCTTTTTCAATACCATCAGGGTGTCAAACAGTTTGGATCCAGATCAGGCCCGACATTTGTCGGGCCTGATCTGGGTCCAAACTGTTTGCAAGTGATATCAGCAGATGACAGAAGTTGCCACTAGCTGGCAAAGAGTTAAATGCAGAACAAATTCTTGATACTACTTTCTGGCAAAACCATGGCTAAAATCAATTTCATTTCACGCCCAACTTTTTCCATTTGGCTATGTTGGCTACAACAAATTCTGAGCCAGGGTAAGCCCTGAGTGTTGAATATGTCATATCTGATGTAAGATGACAAATGTGGATTGATTGAAAAAATTTAATATATTGCAGATCTTGGAATAACAAAATATTACAAACATAGATGATCTTATATGAGTGCTCGTTTTATTGAATTTATTAAACGAGTTGAGGTAAAGAGATAAAATGCAAGGCTTGCATTATCACATGACATTAAAATTACTTAAAAATCGCATTTTTGGTGTGAACACATCAATATTTTGCCGTCTTTTACGCAACGTTATAATGGACTTTATTACTGAATGTTACTCAATCTGTTAACCACTAGTGGTTTATCAATTTAATTGCATGTCTTTATTTCATTCCCAGACACGACATCATATGATAAATTGTATTTTAAACATCTCACCCAAAAAAGTAAATTTCACTCTTAATCAAAGGCTATGCTCACTGTTGTAGGACCAGTAGATTATGTGTGTCCAGCTACTAACACCTGTACCATAGACAAGCATCGCAGAAAAAGTTGCCAGGCGTGTCGATTACGGAAATGTTATGAAGTTGGTATGAACAAAGGTAAGCACTCTTAGGTATTTTATTTACAATAGGACATAAAAACTCAACTTTTCATGACTCCATAAACTCCAAAGGCCAGTGTCAAACAAGCAGTTCTTGGTTTAATAGATCATTTGATACATTTGTAGAGTGCCAGACTTGTGGCCAAGAGGTAGCGAGTTTGTATCCCACTCACATGGTGATGTTGTGCCCTTGAGCAAGGCACCTTTTTCATTCTGATGGATTTTCTCATACATATTGAAACAATAAGCATGAATTTGTCCATTTTGTATTCTAAGGGATAACAGATCAAAATTTCTAAATTGTGATTCGTATTTCTGTCCCTGAAGATCGTTTTTATCTTAGCATACAGTGCAGACCCCGATGAAATGCCACCTTATGTGACATTTCATCTGGGTCTTCACTGTTTGCCAAAGTACCCCTTTATCGGTATCCAGATTTAAAAGGGTCAATACTGGTATCTAATCCTTGTCACTCGTGATCAGGGGTGTAAATTCCACTCGCCCGCTCGCTTTTGCGAGTAAAATGTTATGCAGGGCGAGTGAAAGTTTTGACAATTTGTGTAGTACTTTTCTAATTTACAGCATCTTGGAGAAAAATTGGAACATGAAGGGCGAGTAACTTATTCGGAAATTTTACACCCCTGGTGATGTAAATCTACCTTTCAATTGCTTTAATTGTTATGCTAAAATTTGATGTGATTTCACATCTATACATGTAGGTCTAGATAGATTAAGCTAAAACTTAAAAATAGTTTGACCGTATGAGTTGCCTCATGACATTATCCAACAAACTTGCATGTACACCCAGTAAAGACTCAAATCAGCCTTGATGTCTGATGAGTCACATAACTCTCAGTTGTGTGTATGGTACTAAGGGTGTGGAATATTTGAACTAAATGCTGAGTATTTATTCCTGCAGGAAGTCAAAGAAAAGAGAGGAAATCATCTGGTACCCCTGCTAACAAAGGTCAGAAGAGACCAAGAGTGGAATCATCAGAAGACCTCATCAACTCTACCAGCGGTAGCCCCATTCCTGCCAAAGTAAGCAGTTGTTAACTTTTTATTCTTCTAATACTCAAAACAATATTTTATGATCGTGAAAACATATGATCAAAGAATTAATGATTTGTGCTGTCAACGAAGTTTGTGCAAAAAAATGTGTTTGGCTTCATATTGAATTAAGACTTTGCAATGTGTCTCCAACACAATCTCTTAACATTTTACAGCTAGAGATGAATTTTTTCATCTGCTGATAAACCTTGCAAATAGATTGGAGCAAGATCAGGTGTGACAAAATGTCAAGCCTGATCTGGATCCAAACTGTTTGACAATATGATAGTACATTGTATTCCTGAAATAATTTTTTTGAAAAGCCAGGTTCGTTTAAAAAAATCTGCAAACCACAATGTCGCGCAAAATTACAGAGTATGCAAGATTTAATGGGAGATTTAATGGGCCAGCATGAGATAATGGTGTTTTTTGTATATGTAAAATAGTGAGTATGATCAGGAAATACCACAATCACAAACTGCAGACAAACCCGTGGCATCGTGAGGTTAAGACCCACACAACAATCAGGAGACACCAGGAAGACAAAAAAAAGCAAAGCAACCAACTGTCTCGTCAACATCGAGATGATTGCAAAACTAGAATGGATGCAAAGTAATGCACAACAAAACATAGAACAATTACAGAATAGACGGCTTTTTTTGCAACCAGTTTAATAAATTGAATAGTACAGGTCTGGAGCACAAATGGTAGATTCTATTTATCACATGACATAAAAGTTTTATATTTTGAAATCATGTTTTTTGTGTGTGAAACGTCAAGATTTTGACATATAAACACAATGCTGTAATCATGATAATTGGCGTCATTTTTGATAACGATACCAAAATATATAACTCGCTTGTGGTTTATTCAATTTTAATACATGGCATATATCTTTTTTAGACGCAACATCATTTGATAAAACATGTTAAAGCCTATTTTAATGGCATGGTTAACCCTTTACGTCATGGAGACGCCTTTCGACACTTTAGCAAACAGAGCAGACCCAGATCAGGCAGCTCTTTTAAGAGCTGCCTGATCAGGTCTACTCTGTTTGCTCGTGGAAATATGATTAGATATGATCCTACCCTAGTGGACCTTACAAGTAATTTCTTTTGTTCTATATACAAACGTGAAAGTTTATTTACCGTACAGTATATAATTATTCATAGTGGCTGGAGCTTGGCATGATTATTCATGAAGAAAAGTGTTAATGGCGGTTATTTCATTTTTTCATTACAGAATCCTCGTAAATCACGGACCTCATTTTTGATTGAAGCATTGAGTAAGGCAGAGTTGCCTAACTTGGTTAGCTACCATAATCATAATATACCTCCAACGAGGACTCACCTTCTTAACTCCCTTGTGAAGATAGCAGAGAAAGAGTTAGTGTTCCTGATCAACTGGGCAAAGAATCTCCCTGGTACGTACATTAAATTACAATACCCAGATCTGTAGATAAGGACTAGTTTTGAAGTTTTTAACAATTTTGTTTGTGATTGCCCAGAGCTTTTGATGTTGGAATTCTCTCTTTTGAGTACAACAAACTGGCCAGCACTCGAGATTTCAGTAATACCGCATATGGGCAAATAAATAACTCTAATTTGTCAAAAAACAAAAAGAGCGACACAGTTGCTCTGTGATAGAGTGTTTGACTTCAGATTGAAGGATTGCCCATTCAAGCCTTACTTGAGACTGTTTTGGGTCCTTGAGCAAGACACTTTATACACTTTATTTGCTGCATAGTACTGGTTCTACCCTGGAGAAGTCCGGACATAGCTGAAAAATTGTATACTCAACATAAGCACCAATACAAACTAACAATTTGTTTTTAAAAAAATGCAGCATTCAAAACTAAATAATACATCTATTTTCATTACATGTAGTTTAACACAGCTACAGAAAGAATATTTTTCCAACTGAGCATTTCCCCATGAAAACATTTTTTGTGGGCTCAATGGATATTGGATGCTTCTTTACAAGATGCTTCCAATGAGGACCCATTTCAGGCATACAGATAAGAGTCCTTAATTGAAAATATTTTTTTATTGCTTGACTTAAACATATGTTGTGGGTACTCAAAAGAACTGTCTCAATGAGACAGTTCTTTTGAGCATCCAAAACATCTGTTAAAACTGAAAGATAAGAAAATCACAATATTTGGCTAATTGGCTTAACTAGGCCTGTGATGTATCTTGAGAAACATGAAATTAAGAAATTGGCATAATTCATACCTTTAATAGGCAAATATCTAACACTGGTTTGATGTTTATTTATGTACAGGTTACACAGAGCTCAGCCTTGGTGACCAGGTTCATTTAATAGAATGTTGTTGGATGGAGCTTCTACTCCTAAACTGTGCTTTCCGTTCAATGGAACATGGTGGACGAGGACTAGCTTTTGCGCATGATCTCATCTTGGAAAGGTAGGTCCGCTGTGAGTGAGCGAATGTGTACATAAGCATTTGTCATACACATATACAGGCCTCAAGCGATATAAAAGTGCTGACGTAAAAAATTCCATATTTTTCAATCAAAAAAAAATGTTGAGACATTTGAGCACCTAAAACATATGTTTTAACTGATGGATAAGAAAATAATAACAATCTCATGCTAAAATAATATGAGTTTCTGGATCAATCTCCTACTTAGGTCTTGAAGGTATTGGTTTGTGTGTGTGCAACAAACTTTAAAGTTTGCCATGTTTTGAACTACTGGATTTAGACTTGTACAAAAAATATGTGACCTTGTGTTCTTGACCTTGATATCTACTATTTAAAAGTAAATAATATCCATAATTTCAAGTTAAATATTGCTATTCAGAGAAATGCTTCTGTTCTGGGCACAGTACCAGGCCATGTAGCGCAGTCCGTAACATGTCTGGTGACAGATGTGTGTCTGACTGCAGATCCAGGGTCGCCAGTTCGATCCCTGCCTTCGTGGAGATTGATCATGAAATAATTTCTACGGTCGTTCTCCTCCCTTCCGCTGATTCATTCAAGAAGGGTTGTTGTCAGTTACAAGCGAAAGTATGTGCACAAATTACTGATTAACCTCTTGTTCAAGCCTGCCCAGGAAAAAGTGTGGTTATGTGAACTGACCATAGCTGTTGACTTGGGATGTAAAGCAACAAAACGAACAAATATTCTGGGCACATTTACTCTTTACCAACTAGTGTCGTCTGCTGATAACTTTTGCAAACAGTTGAGGACCCAGATCAGGCCAGACAAAATGTCGGGCCTGATCTGGATCCAAACTATTTGACACTGATGGTATTCCTGCAAGAAATTTTCAAAAAAAAATGGATTTTGAAAAAAAAATCAGCAGACGACAAAAACATGCAAAATTACCTAGCATGCAAAGGGTTTTAAGTGTTTCACAAGCACATCTTGTTTATTTTCAGGCCTTACTGGAGTATGTTGGGTATGTGTGAAGCTTTGGAGCAGGTGGCTGCTGTATCGGATCAAATGGTGCAATATAACCTCCACAGAGAAGAGCTACTGTTGCTACAGGCAACAGTTCTAGTCAATGCAGGTATGTACTCTCACAAACTTACCACTGAGATCATGAGGATTTTCATATATTGTTCTAAAGTTAATCACATCACATCAGGGAGTGATATAAGCCATGTAATAAAATCATTAAACCACTAGTGGTGTAATGATACTTTTAATTACACATGTAATGTAAGGTAATGACTGTCACAACAATATCCCATACATATGGCAAAATCTTGAGTTTGCAAGCCAAGACACAATTTCAAAGTAGTGGCTCAGTGGTAGAGTGCTTGACTCAAGATTAATGGGTTGCGGGTTCGAACCTCACCAGCGGCACTGCATTGTGTCCTTGAGTAAGACATTAAACCCTGTTTAGTACTGGTTAAACCTAGGAAGTCCCGTCCCAACATAACTGAAAAATTGTTGACTGGGACTTAAATCAAGCAAAGTAGTTTTATTGTCATATATGATGAATAGAGTCTTACATTCATGCCTTTGTATTTAATTTATCACAGGTTTAGATAAGCAAAAATTTTCAGCGTAAGATTGTAAATATTTTCTTACCCATAATTTTTAGCAAATGTTTTGGGTGCTCATTGAAACAGGTCTTTTGAGTACCCACAACATATGTTTAGGTTGAGAAATAAGAAATTATTTTTCTGTTATGCACTCTTAACTAAACGCCTGATTTATTAAACTTGTTGTGAAAAAAAGATAATGTGCTCGGCAAGCCTTCCATGTTCAATAATACATGAGCACTCATGTAAGATCCTCTATTTCCTATATTTGTAGAACAATACATTGACTATCCTCAAAAGCTGATACTATTGCGGATATAGATGTATATCCTTGAAGTATTAACCCTTTGTATACTAAAGGATTCTTCTTACTAGTTTGATACAATAAACTTGGGATAGTACATTGTAAATATCTTGGGATGTCAGGTTATAATTAAAAGAAAAATATTGTATTTTTTTGTCTGAAGATCTTTCAAACAGTGTAGACCCTGATGAAATGCTGCATCATGGGGCATTTTATCTGGGTCTTCGCTGTTTTGGAAAAGTACAGTAAAACCTGTCTTAAGCGGCCACTCAAAAATAGACAAAACAAAGATCTTAATGCCAAATGGTAGCTAATGAAGGTTGAAAGTATTGCAGAATGCTCCCCTTGGAGCATTCTGCAATACTTTTGAACTGCATCATGCTATAATTGGTCTTCGAAACCAATTTTTGGTCTTTTTGAGAGTGGCCATTTAAACAGGTTTTACTGTACCTGTTTAGGGGTTTCCTGTGTACAAAGGGTAAATAATTGTGTATAAATATAACAAAAATAGCTGCCTTCTGGTCTTGATCATAAAGCTTAATATCATATCAGCTGTTGCTTGAGGAATGTTTATTGCGTGTTCTATGAATGTTGGGAGCACAGTGGCTCGTGGTAGAGTGCTTGACTTGAGACCAAAGGGCCGCGGGTTTGAGCCTCACCGGCGTCACTGCGTTGTGGTACTTGAGCAAGACACATTTATCCTAGCTTAGTACTGGTTCAACCCAAGAAGACTCGTCCCTATATAACTGAAAGATGGTTGATGGGATGTAAAGAATCAAATCAAACAAACAAATCTATGAATGTTCTTTTTTCTATTGCAGAAGTTAGAAAACTTGCAAGCTACAGCAAACTGTTCGAGATAAGACATTCTGTGTTGGATGGTTTGGTAGACATTGCTCAAAAATATCATCCTGACAATTTACGACATGTGCCCTCAATCATGTTACTATTGACACATATCAGACAAGCCGCGGAGCGCGCCACATCTTACTTTCTCAGCCTGAAGAAAGAGGGTTCAGTGACGTTTTGTGACTTGCTTTCAGAGATGTTGGAGGCTCAAAGTACAGAAAACAAGAAACATGGAAGTCCAACTTCCAATGTGTAAACATTTGTGGAAAGCTATTACTTGATGCTGAGGAGACCGGGGGAATTTTCTTGGAATATTCAGATACAGTTTACTCTATCTTTAACCCAATTGCCTTCAGAAAGGCCATTACTCCATGGTTTTGGCCTTTCTGAATGCACTTGGATAAAATGAAAAAGAATCTGCTCGAGAGAAAATTACATTTGGAGAGGACCATTTTCAGAAGGGGTTTTCCATTACTTATTACTTGGAGCCTTGAAAATTGTCTCCCTTGTTAAAACCTTAAATATTGTGGTCCTTTTTTTATTGTTTAAATATTCAACTTTATTTGCAATCATAGTCCTAGATGCATTGGGTATTTCTGTTTATGCTATTCGAAGATATTCAAGAAATTCTATGTCATGTGGGAACATTTTCAGGACTATTCCTTAACTCAAGATTCTGAGGCTGGCTTTCCATAGAAAGTCAGCCTCAGAATTCTGAATTCAGGTTTTTATAGTTATCTGATTTGTTTACACATTTGACTATTTAAACTTGAAATTGTTAATATTTGGTAGTCATACTACCATGATGTTCCAAAGAGAAATACAAGTTCTGTGAATGAAATATGATAATTATGATTCTAAGCGTAAACTCCCCAGTCTCCTCAGGATGAAGTCGTCTCCAGGGTGTTGGTAGTGCTACTCTGTGTGTTTGTGTCTCGTGGCAGATCTGTATATACTGCTCTAAAGAACAGTTAGAGCTGGGGATACCGGGACATAGATTGGTCTAAGTTAATAATATTTTTGTGTGTATAATGGCTTTTTTTTCTTATCCTTTAGTTTAAACATTAGCTTTGGGTGCTCAAAAGAACCGATTCATAGAGATGTTTCTTTTAAGCACCCTCAACATATGTTTTGGTCCAGAAATAAGAAAATAAAATTTTTGATTATACACTCTTTATTTTGAGGCCTGTAATTTCCTGTAAAGGATATTTATGGGTGTGATCAGTATAGTCCTGGGGATGCCCAGCTCAGAGCCACTCTAAATAAAGTACAGAAAATGTTTTTATATGACTGTGTTCAGATAGAGGCTGACTTGTTCAGATAGAGGCTGATTTGTTCAGATAGAGGCTGACTTGTTCAGAGAGAGGCTGACTTGTTCAGAGAGAGGCTGACTTGTTCAGATATAGGCTGACTTGTTCAGCAGTGTTCTATCATAACTAGAGATTTATAAGGTAGGGAACCAGTGGGTCATTAAACCCTTAACCTTTTTTCTGGATATATGTTTTTGTCCAGAAAATATCTGCTAACTGTGTCTTGAGTGCTTCAGATCAATGGGATGCTGGTTGGAGTCTCACCTGAGGCACTGCATTGTGTTCATAAACAAGACACTTAAACCTCTGCTTAATACTGGTTCAAGGTCAACCCAAGAAAAGTCCTGACATGACTAAAAAATGTTGACTTTGGCATTAAGCTTTAACACAAATTTTGTCTCCTGCGTATATTCAGATGTACTCCAAACTAGCAAACATCAAGCACCCTGATCCAACTGCTCCATTTGGAGCAATCTGGTCTTGGTCCATGTTGTTTGCCATATAAGCTACTAATTTTAAAAGTATATAAGCAGAAGTAAGAGCAGACGACAATTGGCAGGGATAGCCAGAAAAGGGTTAAGTTGCCATCTTTGCAGTGTTAAACTATTGCATCAACTCTTTGCCTACAAGTGCCATCTGCTGATAACTTTTGCAAACAGTTTGGACCAATATCAGGCTCGACATAACACCACGCCTGATCTGGATCCAAACTGTTTGGCACTCTGATGGTATTCCTGAAAGAATTCTTAGAAAAAGTTGATTTTGAAAAAAAAATCAGCAGATGACGGTAAGTTACACAATAATTGTGCTGTTTTATGGATGACACATTAGGGGTTCGGATTATTTTACAAGTTCATATAGAGGGTTTGATATCAATTTTTGATAACTGTTTTAAATTTGTTAGACCGAAGAATATTTTTTTCAAAACTTTGGTGTTCAATGGAATAGCGTTATTTATTGGTTGTGTATTTAAATTTAACCCTTTGAATACTCATATAGAAGTACTTTGGCAAATTGTATTACCCCATTGTATGGCATTTTATCTGGGTCATCACTGCATGCTCAGGTAAAAACAATCATCAGGGATTTAATTACATTAAGGCTTGGAAAATTTCAACATGTTGACCCTTAAAATATATAACGGAAAAGGAATTCATAAGTATGCAAAGGATTAACCTTTTGATGACTGGAAACCTCTAAACGGATACTTTTGCAAACAGTGTAGACAGAGGTGAGATGCAGCAGAATGCAGCATTTCCTCAGGGTCTGCACTGTTTGCTAAGACTTTTGTGGATCTTTTATGTTTTTGTTCTGTCTTGTGTTTGCTGTGTTTTGTGCGCGTCTGTTTATATGTGCTTTGTGGTCACCTGCTGGGAAAGGGCTGACCTCTTGGCTCTCGTTTGTGGTGTCTACTGTGAGTTTGTCACTTTCCCATTGGTATCCTGGATCAGGTGTGGTACTTAATTGTATCGATTCCTGATCTTTGCACCCTTACTTACTTTACTTTAATCAATCTTCAAAGAAGGAAATGCAACATTTTTTTTGAAACTATGATCTGACCCCTCAATGTATACAACAGACCATCCTGACTGAACTGTATCAAAGTTTATGGACAAGTCCATTAGTATACAAAGGGTTAAAGACTGTATATATTGTAGATAGACAAGGTTATACGTTAGTGAACATATTAGAGATATTTTGTACAGTGACATTCTGTTAATTTATGTTTGTTTCTTCTTGTTTGACTGTTGTACAAGTGCTCTTCTTACTACTTTACACTCTTTTGATGTTATTGAAACAAGTGTGCTGAAATGTTAGTCAAACATATGTGCTGGTCTTAAGTCCCCCCACCCCCTCCCCTTTAGTCTTAATAGATGTCCCAGGCCCCCAGATAAGAGTGTGTACTGGAAAATTATTTTTCTTATTTCTCAACCAAAACATATGTAGTTGGTACTCAAAAGAACCGTCTTAATGAGATGGTTCTTTTGAGCACCCAAAACACATGTTTAAATAGATGGGTAAGGAAATAAATGCAATTTTAGGTGGATAATCGATCCTTATCTGGGCCTATGATGTCCCTCCATCTGTTTGTCTGTCTGTCTGCGCATATACCTCCTGTCTTATATGAGCCAAAAATATGTTCATAGAATTTGGAAAAAAAAATTCATTTACAACATATCTTTGTATGGGCTGGCTCCAAATTGTTTGTGAAGCAGACAACAATAGATACAACTAGGGGCGAAGGAGTTCACTAAATTTCCTATCAGTGACAGTGAGTATACCTTGAAAATTTGTTCCATTAACATAGGTTTAGATAAACAAAATTTTTGTGTAAAATTGTAAATATTTTTTTTACCAATCAGTTTTGACATATGTTTTGGGTGCGCAAAAGAACCATCTCATTGAGAGGGTTCTTTAAATACTCACAACATATGTTTTGGTTGAGAAATAAGAAAATTAAATTTTCGGTACTTACTCTTAACTAAAGGCCTGACTAAGCTGAAATTTCGAGGCATACCCATTGTGGTTAAAATAAAATTTCTTTTAGAACCTTGGAGTTATTAAGACAAAGCCTGTTATTTTTACTACTTGATTGTTTTTACTCTATGAGTTTTGTCAGATATGTTCAGTGACTGGATTTAACTCTATCACATAGCACCTGGGAGTGATATAACGCCATGTACTAAAATCCAATTTTAGTGTCAGATGTTATGTAATGAGTCATAAAAAGGTCGCTGATATACGTCATAATCTTAGCTATTTCACGCTAGAAACAGTATTTTAAAGTAGTTTTAGTGTCATATGATAAAAAGAATCTCTCATTGGTGCTCCTTTATTATTGAATTTATTAAACTCTGTGAAAATGTGTAAACTGCTTGGCAAAGCCTCACATTTTATCTCTTTTCCCAACTCATTTAATGAATTCAATAATACATGCACACTCATGTATGATCCTTTATTTTTATGATGTGTGTATGATTAGAAATCATTAATATGATAACTAATGTTGGTTCAACTTGGTTGTTAGACTGAGTAAAATGGCAAATCTGTGTAGATAAGGCTGTGAAATTATGTGTGCAATGAAAGAATACCTGGCCCGAGGTTATAAATTTTTTTCATGCTCAGCAATTGTTGGCGTTTTAACATTTATCAGCAGAAAACATACCGCATGTAAGGTTTGTAAAGCAAAGCAGTTTTAATTTTTTAAAATTTTAATGTTTATGAGCAGTTGCAATTCCATGCTGAGTTGAGTTGAGCATAAAAAAAGTTTTATTATCTTGGGGCCTGATTTCATAGGCTTCTAGTTAGTCGTTCAAGTTCTCAATCCTCACAGTTCCAGACAATAGCTCCAACAATTCTACGTATTCACATAGGACCAGTTAAGCAAAAAATTTTAGTGTAAAATTGCTGTTATTTTCTTATCCATCAGTTTAAACATGTGTCTCATTGAGACAGTTCTTTTGAGTACTCACAACATATGTTTGGTTGATAAATAGAAAATAACTTTCAGTTAAGCACCTTTATCTGGGGGCCTGTATTCAGAGCAACTTGATTTTAAAGGATTTCTTTTTTTTATTTCACTGCCAAAAGCATTTTCTAGTCTACAGGCTAGTACACTCATATGAACAGGGTAAATAAATTGATCAGATCTGATCAGCTTTCAATAGCAGCCTAAAGGAGTGCTATAAATAGCACAAATCTTATTTCTATTTTTGTTTGTTTGTTTTGTTGCTTTACGTCCCAAGTCAACAGCTATGGTCATGGCAGGAGAGTCAGTTCACTTAACCACACTTTTTCCTGGGCAAGCTTGAATAAGCAGTTAACCAGTACTTCGTGCACATACTTTCGCTTGTTTGTAACAACAACTCTTCTTGACCTTATTCCTATGACTGAGTTGTTTTTATAGGCATTTTTGGATAAGTGCAAACAATCTTGCGTCCAGTTTGAATTATAGAGTGGTGTAAATATCCCAAAAACTGAAAAAAATGAGTAAATCTCAAAAACAAAAAAATCAAGTAACTGATTTTCAAGCCTGTCATGACTTTTCATTTGTGTAAAGGTAGACTATATTGCAATCTATATAGACCAGATCAGACTGCTTCCATAGTGTTTGCTTCCTTGATAAAATCTACTGTAGTCTGAAGTGCATTTGAACATATCCGGCAGATGTTTTCAGGACAAAAAAATATGTGGTGAGAAAATGGTTAAGGTGGCTAAAGATACAGCAATTTACCTGTTGCACTTTAACCCATTGTAGCCAAATTGAATTTCCCACACTCGTATCAATTGGACCGGATCATTTTGGTTTTAAGGGCTGTTGGGTGGGGTATTTTTTATTTTTATTCAAATTTTAATAGAACATTATGTAAGCAAACAGTGGAGAACCAGGCCCCGAGGTTATAAACCTTATCATGCTCATTTCAACTGAGCATGAATTTTCAACTGCTCAAAAAATCTAAAATAATGAAAAATTAAGATTTTTCTTGCTTTCAGACACTCAGGCTATGTTGTATTTATCATGCTTATAAATGTTTAAATGCCAACAGTTGTTGGCATTTTAACATTTATGAGCATGATAAATTTTATGCTCAGCTGAGTTGAGCACAAAAAAGTTTTATATCCTCTGGGCCTGATCAGATGCCTCGTTCTGTGGCATCTGATCTGGGTCTGTACTGTTTGACTATGTCCCACAAAAAGGATTCTAGGCTTATATGGGTAAATTTTGGTTCAGTATATAGTATATTGGTATTATTGTCTGGTGCTTTGAGGTTGTTCCAATGTTTAGAAGTAGAACACCCAATTAGCTATGTGTTTAGAATCAGAACACACCATTAGCTTTGATCAGACTGTATTATATCAGGGTCACCAAGACCTGAAATTATCCTGCACATGATATTTTGGTACTTATCTCGAAATGGTGGGTTTAGTGAAGGCTAAAATGAGCATGGTCATCGACATGGTCTCATCAGAGCTATCGCTGCTTACAAACACAGGGTACTAATGTGGACGGAAGGCTCAGTCTAAACATTAGACCTGCAGTCCCTGTAGATATCACAAGATACACTTTTAATCCGTTTCATTCTGGATACCGATAAACAGGTACTTTGGCAAAAAGTGAAGACCCTGCTGAAATGCCGCATGATGCGGCATTTCATCAGGGTCTGCACTGTTTGCTAAGATAATAACAATTTTCATGGACAGAAATACATTCAAATTAAGAAATTATTGCTTGTGACCCCTTAAAATACAAAATGGACAAATCCATGCTTATTGTATCAATATGTATGGGAAAACCATCAGAATGAAAAGGGTTAAAAGGTGACTATGTATATGTGATAAGTAACATTATATCATGAATTGGTCCCAATCTACGCTTTCTTATGGCCCTGTTCACATATGTTAACTGAATTTCTTGTTAATGAGATATAAATGATATAAAATTGTGAAAAATAAACTATAAAAAAACACATCTTCTTGTCTGTTTGTATTGAGTTTTGATGAGGCAACTAACCATTCCAACCTGGCCTTGAGTTTAAAAATTTGAGTTTATTCTCAGACTCAAAATAAAGCGCACTGATGGCTGCTTGCGGACACGTGTCCGCATGCAGCCAATTGTTGCTTTTAATTTTGAGTCTGAGACTGTACTCAAGTTTTATAACCTTGAGGCCTTGTGGACCAAGATGATTCTCCAAACATCATCATTTTGCTCAGATAGTTCTTTTAACGTCGTCAAAGTGTCAATTCTTTTTGTTTGTGCTTGTGTTTAACATCCCACCAACAGCCAAGGTCATATGGAGACAAGGCCACAGCATAGAGATTCATCCAACAGACTGGAAAAGTCTTGAAGTGAACCTCTAAAATGTTAAATGTTCCTTGTTCCATAATATTGCTTTTTGTCCCCATGTTCCCCTCAACATCTGGCCATTGTTCACCTGAAATAAATGCCATTTCCCATATTCCTTTACTCTATACCTATAAGTGCCTTTGCAAACAGTTTGGCCACAGATCAGGCCTGACAAAAGGTCAGATCTCATCTGGATCCAAAATTTTTGCCACTGATGGTTTTTCTAAAAGTAGTTTTCAAACAAAAAGTTGATTTTGGAAAAATGGGCAGACGACAATAAAGCACGGAAAACTTCCTTGTAGGCAAATAGTTTAAAACCCAATTGAAGGGCTTCAGTACAATTTACCATTTGCCTTTGGGCTGATGTATTTGCTCAGTTTTGTCGATTGACTTCCTATGAACACATGCTTGTATCAACTTATTTTGCTCACCAAAGCAAAATCAAGAAGGCCAAATGGCCCTGGATAGCTCACCTGAGTTTTGTTTACAGTCTCTGATATATGTATATATGGGACACTGCAACATTTTTTTTTAAAAAGCTACTTATGTACAAATTCGATAATTTCACCTTTCATTAATATTCCAATATTTAACGTCAAATATCTCGCAGTGCACATAGTGCATATGCATGCTGGTGCAATAAGCAATTATTATATGGTTTGCGTCTGTACGGGCGATAATTCCCATGCAGACGCACAAATAATACAATAACTTCTACCAAGTTACCATTTCTGTCATACTACGAGGGTCATTTGGAAAGTTCTTAGCACGGCATCATAACTCCACAATGCGTTGATAAAATGTTATCAATAATACATTTTGGAAACTAGAATTCAACGGCTACTTAATGGTTTGATTTTTGTCGAAAAAGGACTTAGCGTGCACGTGCAGCGCATGCTCAAAATGAGTAGGGGCTTGGATACTGGCGGAAATTTTAAGCAAAATACTTGTAAAAAAACGAAGAAAAATTGGGGACCTTATTTGCGATCATGATTTGACATATTAACGAGTCGGTGCCAACTTATTTTTTATTAGAATATATCATGCGATCACTGCTTGCACGACTACCACCTTTACATTCAGAAAATGTTGACTAATAGAGAAATGGTAAACTTCAAAAATGGGACTTTTTTTTCGAATTTTCTTTATACTTTTACTCTAAATTGTGTCACTACAGGAGCACGAAAAATGCCTATTGAGTATATGTTTTGCTTTATTTGTAGCGAATAATGCATAAAAATCATTTCGTCGCGCAAAAGTTGTGGCTTGTTTAGTTCTGTATTCAAGAACATTATTCCTATTAACACTATCCCTACTTTTACAAAAGTGGAGGGGGGGGGTAACTTAACCCCTCACAATTTGTCTATGGCATAAGAACTTCTCATGGTATCGCGTTAATTATCACAAAATTGATTGATTTCTACTCTCAAGGTATTTTTACTTTTTGTGTGCCACGGTTTTTAATTGAAATAAGCCAGAACGTCAACTTAGAGCTAAACTTACTCTGCCCCTTGGAAAGATTATACGAGTTATCTTCCCTTTGTTCTGGTTTACAAAATTTATTTTGGTTTCAATACTAAGAACATAAACTGGCTTGACAAAAATACCAACGCAGGGCATTTTTAAACAACTGTCAGTTATATATTTTCAAAATATGTGCATTGTGACATGCGATTTTTAGTCGAAAAAAATAGCGCACTGCTTTGCTTTCTAGACGGTTTATGTATTGCTATTCCGGTATTTAGTTATTAGAAACATCCAACTCGGTCAACAATTGTATAATAACTGTACCAGATTGTGGCCTACAAAATGATATAAAATTATCTAATTTCATGATCTTATGTTCTGCACACTTTTAAAAGGTAAAATGATATATTTTCCACTGGAATTTTGATTTTTCCAGTATACAAACAGTACATGTATTCACAATAATATTTTGTCGTGTCTGCATTATAATATCCTCATGAAATTTGTGCCCTAACATCGAGGAAAGATAGTTCTTTAAAATGATACCAAACATGATAGGGTTTGTAAATCGGTTGCTGAGATAAAAGACCATGCTAAGAACTTTCCAAATGCCCCTCGTATTTTGAATTATGACCATTGGTTTCATAGGTGGTTAAAATTTCATTTAAAGGTACAGAAGGGAAACTGACTAAGCCCTCTGGAGGCTATGTTCTCGTTTTTGCTATTTCTGCAGAAGGTTCCTGGCTGTTTGTTATTGCCGGGAACAGTTTTTACGTCATCCATCTGTCTTTCCATACGTGGACCCAGAAAGGGGTGGGGGGACAGTTGGGTCCGGACCCCCCTGGAAAATCACAAAAATGGCTATTTGTTTCCTTAGAAATACTGGTACGGAGCAATTGGAACCCCTCGGGTCCAATTGCTTCTCGAGGGAGGTCCGTACAGCCTTCTGTGAAATACGTTGATGACTTTAAAAAAGGACCCCCCTGACGGAATTTTCTGGATCCACGCATGGTCTCTGCCAGTCCCTCAGTCTGGAACCATATCTCAGTACCTGTTGATCAAATACTCCATTCTTGGTACACTGTATAAGTGATTAGTACCAGGCCCTGAGGTTATAAAAAATATGCTCAACTCAGCTGAGCACGAAATTTATCCTGCTCATAAATTTAAAAATGCCAACAATTGTTGGCATTTTAACATTTATTAGCATGATAAATACAACATCTGAGAGACAAAAACAAGAAATATCTTCATCTGTCAGTTTTTCAGTTTTTATGAGCAGTTGAAATTTCGTGCTCAGTTGAGTTGAGCATGATTTTTTTTTATAACCTCAGCTCGTAAAAATCAACTCATTAACACTTTAGTTACTGCCCTTGACTATAGTTAGAATAGGCAGTTAAATTACAAAATCTATATTGGCATTTTGTTACCACAGAGCTATAATCTAACAATTCGCTATGGGCAATGCTTGAAGGGTGCCTGAAGATAATCACAACACTGTCAACAATTAGGTGGGGTCAAATGTCAAAAGTTTAGATTTCGCAATTACTTATTCGTTTGTCAATATTTTCACTGAAAATATATAAGATAACAAACCGGAATTTAGTTTCAAAACCTGGGTCCGATTCCCTGGGGGGTGCGGTTAGGAAGAGGCGAAATTAACTTTTTTTCAGAATATGATTGTGCTGCATATCAAATTAAAGGGAATAGAGTGTACAACGGCATGCAAGCTAATACTTTGCACCCTGCCATTGTATAACCGACTCTGGAATTGTTTTTTTTTCTGAAAGTACATAAATATAATCATGTTGAATATAAAATTGAAGGGAATGAAGTGTAGTACACCATGTAAGCAGATATTCTGCATTTACACACCGTAGACAGCAACAAAGGGCAAGTCTGAATGATACCCAAGGTGGACTTAGGGTTGGAGAAATTGTATTTATATCATGTGATCTACTCTTTTCTCTAAAAATACCTTTATCAGGGGAATTTCAACGCCCCCCTGACGGCCATGTTTGTTGAATTTTGTAGAGGCTTTTTGTCAAACTGTTTCAGTGTTTTCTTAAATTTCGCAAATACGTACATAAGAGAAACAGGCCATACATGCCCTTGGTGCTATGTTTTACGACCTATCAAATTCGTTATAGCTATTTTATAGAAGGTCACACCATGAATTTTTCTGCCAAATCATTTAGAATTCTGATCAGACGTTTCAGGAGATTTTCAACGTCTCCCAGGGTTCTTATATATGCTTTCTTGTTAAATGGTTTTATCATTAAATCACCAGATTTCAGTGGTGATGATGCTGTAAAGACAGCAGTACTGTCTGTTTTCTGCCTTTGCCGTTTCTCGCTGTCGTCTATCAACATCATCAACGACAAAAGATAGGCAGGTAATGTGCAAAAACCACTGGACCAACTAAAAGTAAACGGATATGACCAGCAATTGCCACAATAACATACTACAGATCGCGAGAAAGAGTTAGAGAACGATGGCAGCACCATGACATTCAGAACGCAACAAAAGTAAAGCAACCAGCTCTTCCTTCCCCAGCGTAGAAACAACACAAAGTACTGCAAAATAAAACAAGTACCTAACACCAAACCCCCACAAACAATGGGAGCAACAACAGACAATGAATACACAACCACAGAACAACCGCCTTAGAACGGACAGTAGCCAAAGCCACTGGGGGGGGGGGCTTATTACTTTTCTTTGCCCTAGATTTTGCTGTTGTAAAAGATAAATTTAGTTCAGCCCGCATGAAAACTTCCTAACTTTTGCAATATATCATCACAGGAAAACAACCAAATCAATTTACAAACTTTGATGAAACAAAATATGGCTCTCAACACACAGGTTGTCTGAGCTAAAGAAAGCACCATTGGTTCTTCGCTCTTTTTTCTTGTCTGTATGCTCGTTTAGCCAGCTTATCTAGTAGCTCAGGTGGTTTGAATGCATGACCAAAGTGCCATTGGCTGTGAGCAGCAAAATCTAGTTGTGTGCCTGCTTGCATGTCTGCTTGTTTTTTTTCTGTCTGTCTGCCTGCCTGCATGTCTGCATTGGCTCTTCACCCTTTTCACTTGTATGCTCGTTTAGCTAGCTTATCTTGTAGCACAGGTGGATACAGCACCTGATCAGTGCTCTGAGGGTTGTGAGCAGCAAACTTTAGTTGCCTGCCTGACTGCTTTTCTGCCTGCCTGCATACTTGCATGCCGGTCTGCTTGTCTGTCTTTATGTCTACATAAGTTATTTGTTTTTTACTTGTTTTGCTAGCTTAACTAGAAGCTTGTGCTGCTCAATTTAGCTTTCCAAATTTTCAATTTAATTTAGAATTTTATTTCACAAAATGAGCTTCACCTATAACAAGCATATAATTATCAAACACATAACACAAGAGATATCAAGGAATTTGGCGCCTTGCGTTCCTATAACATCATAGTCGACAGTGTCCAAGCCAAACAAGAGGTTAATATAGCTGCATTCAAAATAAATCACGCGAAGTTCAGTCAATTTTTTTCAAATACATATGTACCAATTTTCTGTTACAGTACTAGATTTCAACTCTAGAAGACACGCATTCAAGATAAGCATTTTTTGTTGTAAATTTATATGCTCCTCGGTAAGACTGGCAAAATCTAGGTGTGCACCGCGGGCAGGTACATCAACGTTCACGGATCAGATCAACATTTACGGTCATAGGTACCTTGTTTAAATGACTTTATCCACTAAATACTAACATCAATTACTGTAAATTTTCAGACAAAATCGTTGCCAATAATCTTGCTTTCAAGTTACAAAGATTGAAAACAATTTAGTTTTAAGGTTGACTGAAAGCAATTTTTACCTTTCTAATTAGTGTTCACCGTTTTAAGCCATATTTTGTGGACCAACAGTGGCGTTTGCTAGGCCAGTTTGCGAGCTTCTTAGCGCAATGATGGTTGTTTGATAGTTTTCAATATTAGTTATAAATTAGCATAATGTTTTCGACCCAGCCTTCCACTCCAACGTAAAACAAACGACCGCCGAGACAAGACTACCGAACATAAAACGGTATTATACGTGTGTAAATGGGTTAAGCACTTCTTGCTCAGGTGAGCAATGCAGGCAGAGAATGTTTCTCTGAGACAAAGGCAGAACCGAGAACTCCTTGTCACAGGTGTTAATGATCTACATTGTGTTTGAACCTTACGTTGCCGGATAATGACACAAGTAGAGTGCGCTGACCAGTGACCCCTACATGACCCTTATACAATGTATATAGACTAATGGCCCGACAATACATGTGCTAAAATTAATGTTGTTGTGTTGAACCCGGACATGTCCTTTTAGAAAACAGTGAGTTTTATAACGCCAGCTGATCAGAACCCACGCTGTTTTCAATTCCACGTCATTAGAATTCCTGGTATTAAATGAAAACTTACACAGAACTGAATGAAAACAAGAAATGCATACAACCTGATGATATACCGTTATTTTCAGGACAAATGTTAAAAGTACAAAGTAGGTTGGAACTCTTAAATATGTCTTTCTGTGTATGCGCGCGAGCATTTATTTTTAAACTCCCTTCATCTTCAGTCTGGTCTTGAAAATGCCTCTAATTTACGTATCCGAATTAATAGGTGTTTCCATTTCTTAGAAAGCGATCAGCGGCTGTACAATTTCAGTCGAACCTAGTATATGCGAATTTTCGAAAAAAAAAATTGTCTATTTTCACCGGCATATGCTAAAACCTGGAGTGGAGTGGAACCATGGAGTGGAGTAATGGAGTGGTGTGGTTTTTTGGAGTGTTATTTTGGAGTCATCTCTGAGGTCCTTTAAGGTCAGAAGATGACCTTTCTGTGTCTGGGGATACCAGATGTAAACATGCTCGGAGTTAATGCCATTAAACCTCATTAAATTATAGATACTGCCAATCAAACTTGATTTCCTTGGCTTAATTACTTCACCCCTAGTCATGCTGAACCTGCAACAACTGTTTTGATTTTCAGCCTAGTTGCGGTTTTGAGTACTGCATAGTCATGCACTCATATGCTAAATGAACTGCAGTGTTGTTTCTGCACAGTTGACTCATTCAATTGATATGGGAACTCTCTGTCTTCAAACCAGGATGTATTTAGAAAACTGCATGCATCTAATATTTATGACATGCCAACTGTGTTACAGACAGGGTCAAGTTCAGACTGCTGTTGATTTTTCACCTTAAATGACTTTTAGCATGAATTAAGACAACACTAAATGACCAGATTAATTGTTTTCTATTAACCTTGCAAACAGCTTATCCCAACGTTTTGTACCTGACCAGGATCAAAACCGCTTTACACTCTGGTGATGTTCATGTAAATGGATTTGAAAAATATCAGGAATGAAGATGAATCAAACAAAATTACACAGCATGCAAAAAGTGAAGCATTACCAATGTAAACATACACCCATTGCATGTCAGAACAAACCCCAAGGGACCAATTTTGAAGATGCCAGAATAATATGCTTAATCATGGTTTCATCAAAAAGGCTAAACAGTTTGGGCCCAGATTAGGTTCAACTAGGGGAACTAAATGGCCTCCAATCACTCACCTGAACATCCGAATATTATTGGGTGAATTGTTTTGTTTGAGTCAACAAGCCACCTGGGTTGAACCTTAGCAGAGGATAAAATGTTCTGCTCAAGTACACAATACAGCGCCTAACTTGAGCCTGAATCCAGCGACCCCTCGTTCTCAAGTTGACCACTCTACCAAGAGCCTCTGTACTCCTCATACTTTTAGTAATAGATTCTAAGCAGTTCACGAAGTGCATTTGATTACGAGACAGATCTATGGACTGCATACCTAACGCTGTCAATAAGGCAATTGTCAGTTGTATGCATTTTCACTAAAGTACACAATATCTGGAAACTGTGATGCAAAAACTTTAAGGACAGTTCTAGAAATGCTCTTTTACTGTTCAAAAACTGGTCATATTCAAGAACAGTTCAAGAACATTTTCATAAAAGTTTAAATTTTGGGGAAAAAATAATTTAACTGACCTACAATCCGCCTTTTCCCATTAACATAACCCTTTTCTAATACGGATAATGCCAATGTCAATAAGCATGATAATAATCCCGAGGATGGGGATGGGGGTAGGGGTAACTCAATATCATGATATAGCACAGACACTGGAATAGTCCACTTTATCAGGCTATCTATACAACCAAAGGTAATGAAATTCAATATTTCTATATGTTTGTACATTGATCACTTAGGTATATAAATTTAGCCTAAATTTTGCAAAGAATTCTTTCAGAAAACACCAGCAGAGTGTCAAACGATTTGGATCTAGATCAGGACCAACGTTCTGTTACTGTTTGCAAAGGTTATCAGCAGATGACAAAACTCGCTGCGAGCATGCAAAGTCTTAATGCCAGTATTATATAAGTTATTCCATCCTGAAGACAAATCAGGGTCAGTACCCCATTATTCAATGTTAAATGACCATTAATTTATGACACTCCTCCCATGGTACAGCTGGTATCAACATTTTTCACAGGCAGGTGCAGCACCATTAGTCTAGTGATAGTAGAGCAAATAGAATTACCAGGTCACTGCTGGCTAAACAGTCACCTTAACAGACCTTTCACCTTACATGTCCCCCACCCCATTTCCATTTGATTATGATTCTATCTATCAAAAGATTTTTCCATTTTGAAGTTAGATGTCTTATGTATGCAATTCTCAAAAGCGCATTTACTCGCATCTCACAACTACTCCAAAGTCCGGCCAATGGATAACAGAATAGATAACATTAGACCAATAACATTGAACCATATTGTACTGATCTACCAAAAGCTTTGAAGCGTGACTCTATTTACTATATCGATATGTTGTTCTAGAAAAAAGGGTTTCAGGCATTTATTTACATTTATTATAAAAGCTTTGACATACACATATGTTCCATCCAGACTGGCTCATTTTACGCATTCTGCATCAATCGTTTGAAATAGAAAGACCCAAAGGTCATTGGTCAGAGGTCGTGATACATCTATAGTTTCTTAAACTCGTGTTGTTACATGCTGTATGTGCATTAAAATAACATTAATATTTTTGATCACACTATTTATTATCTTATTAAAATTATATGAATTCAGCATAGTGTCTTCAGCGACACTTTTACTTGGTATTATATGGAATTGGGCAAAGACTGTTAAGGGGTTGCTGGTCAAATTTGTAGGGCCCACCAACAAACAGGACAGTCGTCACTTAGTCAAAAGTGGTCCGGCGGAGGAATCCATCGAGTGCCAAATGCAGGGGGGATTATTTCCGCCGCTTGTTACTGGGGCTAGGCGGTCTCCCCTGAGATTTTTAAAATTTTGAGCCCTTCTATATGCGTTTTAATGGAGGGGGGGGGGGACTAGATTTCAGTCGTTTTGGTCACTAAACTCCAGCTGTTAAGTTTTTAGAACTATTTTTTCGCAATAACTTTTTTGCCTTCAATTTTACCAAAATGTGTTGTGCCAACTCCAAAAGGTCTTGTGCTTGTGGCGCAAACAGATTTTTGTGTATATAGATGAAGATTTTGCAACAAATTGAATTCGTCCTAAATTATTTAGTCTTTTAATGACAGGTATAATCCTTATAGGCGTGACAGAAAGGGGTAGTTTCAAAAAATATTCGGAAGGGGTGCATATCCCGTTCTTCAAAGGCTGTGCATACCAAAAAAGTGCCGTTAACATACTCAGAATTTACCGTGCATATGCAGAATCAACTTAAAGTAGGCTCATTAATTTTTGTAGGAACAAAGGCTGGGTTATCGTATGACGTGCAATTTTTCTCTTATGCACGTGTTATGGAATGAATGGTTTTGAGATGACCCTACTATTGTCGTGCCAACCAAGAGTGACAGTGACGTAATACTTTGTTTACAATTGCTAAGTAAAATACTTATGTGTATACTTCATTTGAGCATGCGCGAATCGACAGATCACTTGTGTATTAATCCTATCCTGTGGATAGGATTAATACACAAGTGATCTATCTATTCTAAGTCCCTGATAACTTTGTAAACAAAACATGACGTCACTGTCATTCTTGGCTGGCGGTACAGTAGCTTAACGCACAGGCGAATCAGGCGCTATTTCTAATATATTTGAACCAGCCATCCATCGCTTTAATAATTGAATTAGGGTGGTTCAATGTAACTTTTTGACTGACATCTTGGACTTGGTTTATTTGCGCTTTGCTTAAAATGTTCAAAGAGTGCATCTAAGCACAGAGGAACCTGCAGCATCTAGGATGTTGAAACCATTTGGAGAAGTTGGCGGAGATCGTCCTGAATACTTTTCATCGCGAACACATTTTGCTAAAATTGAAGATAAAAAAGTTATTGCGAAAAATTAGTTCTAAAAACTTAACAGCTGGAGTTTTTTGTTTATTTTGGTTTTTTATTTTTTTACTAGACTGGTATCAGACCAGTAAATGGAAAAATAGTAAAATATGTGCACATACATATACAAGCATATACATCTCTGAAAAAAAAATCACAGACTGTCTTATTTCCTGTATTCTGAGCAATGGGGAAGTAATAAAGTGTCATAAATTTATCTCTGTAGTAGTTATAGAACTTTCAGTTGGATGTCTTAACACAGGGCCTGAAGACAGGCTAATTTTTTGCTAGAAAAGATATTCCTTGTCGAGTGAGAGACCGAAGGCTGGACAATATCGCTGATAGATAGCTATGATTTTCACTTTTTTTTTCTTCAGTATGTTTTTTTTTACATTTTTGGCAAAGTACTCTTAGCACTGATCCTTGCGTCAGGTTTTCGTAAAGATATACCAGCCTGTGCATCCACGCAGTCTGGTCAGTGCCTCTTTTCTCCGCTCTCTGGAAAGAGTAATCAATAAACTCGCAAAAAGGAAACTTTCATCTCTGTAACTTGCCTGGATCATGGTGTTACTCATGAAGCATATTTGAATAGATTTGATAGAATATCAGCAATAACAGATAATTCACACAAAATAACGCAGCATGCAGAAGAGACAAGGTAAAGTGCGAGTTACGAGTTGCAAGTTGCGAGTTGCAAATCAAAACATATTCTTACAATCATTTTTAAGGTTTTCAGATGCTGGCATATTATTACTCTATTAGGTTATGCATCTGCTTTAACTCTTTGCTGGATAACCCTTTTCATGCTTTTGATGCCGTCTGCTGGTGTTTTTTTTCATTATTAACTTTTTCAAATATCACTTATAAGAGTGTCAAACGATTAGGTTCCAGAGCAGGACCGACGTTCTGTCGGTGCTAAACTGGGCCCAGAATGTTTGCAAAGGTTATCAGCAGACAGTAAAAGTCGCCATTAGCAGGCAAAACGTTAATGTCAGTGTTATGTAAGACAAATCAGGTTCAGTGTTTAACACTAACCCCCATTTTAGAAAGCTTAATGACCATTAACTTCTGAGCTTCTTCCCATGGGACATCTGGTGAGTAGTATTTCATTTTAGCACAATTGCTGGGCATTTAACTTAATTTACCCTTCACCTTAAATGCTCCTATTTACATAAGATCCCAAGTTATTTAACATTGAAGATTGTTTTCCATCTTTTTTGAAGTTATATTAGAATTTAAGTGTATATATTTGCAACTTGCAAGGTGTCATTTGCAACTCGCAACTTCACGGTATATAGACGCAAAGGAGCCTATCGGATCAAAACTGCTTTTCCTGAGCCCTATCCACTCCAGAAAAGAAGCCTATCAGCTAAAAACAAGCTTAGCGACAGACAGTGACATGAAAAGCTAAGAAAAATATTAAGTTCCATTTACTACATGAAGAAAATGGCAATGCAACGGAACAACAGAGAAGCTATGAGACAAAAATCAAACAGCCACACGTTCGTTGATGATGCAGATTTTTTATAACGTGACACACTCTTCTTTGCGGCGACGTCCACAGACGATTAAACAACAAAGAAACAGACTTTTTCGAACAGTTTGGGCTGTTCTCGCAATTGTTTTTTGGTATTTTGTAAAGAATTTATGTGGAAAATGACTTATATGCATTTCACAGACCGAATTATACGTTATTCTCTCTATAAATAGCATGGAAAGGAAAATAATCTGGCTAGGGATCCTATTTGTCTTTGGCTTATGAGCCTATAAGGTTACTGGCTACGGATCCTATATGCTATTTCTTACTTTTATAACGTAGAGGCTCCCATGGCACTTAGTTGAAAACATATAGGCTCCTGTGCCACGGGTACGGCTCATTATCATGTGCCACAAAATGGTCATTTTTCTCTTAACGTATAGTCTCCTCAGCCGTCTTGTTTTCAAACATCATCCTTCTTTTCAATGGAAAACTAATTTTAAACGTATTCCAGACGCTTTAAGTAAGAGGTGGAGCGTAAAATGTTTTCTGCTGTGGTGTAGGCTGGCAAAATTGACCGAATTGTTTAGTTTTGCCTCATTTTCCAACGCAAACTAAATCGCCGAAATCAGAGCAGTCATTTTCTGTTCAACTTTGTAGACGTGACTTGATATCAGCCTTATCATATGTTTCAAAATCCATCCAGTCAGAGACTTAAAAGTCCCGTGGCGTTTGATTTTATGGTACTTACATCGTAAATAATCTAATATTGGCCCAGATTTAAAGTATCTCCTCTCTCCATGTCTTGTTTTTGGCGGATAGGCTCCTTTTCTGGAGCGGATAGGGCTCGGGAAAAGCAGTTTTGCACGGATAGGCTCCTTTACGTCTATATACCGTGAACTTGCAACTCGCAGATTACTCAGGAACATTACCAATGTAAACATACACCCCATTGAACCCCAAGGGATCTATTTGGAAGATGCCAGAATCATATGCGTGACACCTTTGCAAACAGTTTGAACCCAGATCAGGCCTGAATAGGTCTGGTCTGGATCCAAACTTTTTGACATTCTGATGGTTTTCCGTGTTTTATATCTTTTTTAACAAAGGGAACTAAATAGCCTTCAATCACTCACCTGAGCTTAAGGATGTTATCTGTCGAATTTTTAGTTTAAGTCAACAACATTTCAGTCAAGTCGGCACGTTCCCTGTGTTGAGCCAGTACTTTAGTACATGACCAAGATGACTTCCAGCCCATATATGGTAAAAACCCTTTAAAATCTTCTTCTCCAGAAGGCCAGTGACCTTGAGACTTGATGTGTAGCATTGGGGATGTGGGACCTACCAAGTTTGTTCAAAGGATGACCCCAAGATTACCTTTACCTACTTAACGTCAAGGTCAAATTAACTTCCTAATGCATGTAAATGGGAAATTTGAAAAGTGAATTTTTTTAATACTGTGGAAGCCAAAGTCATTATTCTCACTTGATATGTTCAATCTAGTGTCTATAAATAAGTTTCAGCCAAGGTCGCCTTCAACACATTAAAACATAGTTTTCTCAGAAACCACTTGGCCAATTGAAAACATATTTCATATGATTAAGTGGGCCACCACTCCCAAATATGGTAAAAACAAACTCTTAAATATTTTCTTCTCTGAATCCAAAAGGCCATTGAGACTTGGTATGTAGCAATGGGGATGTGGGCCCTACCAGGTTTGCACAAATGGTGAATCTAGGTTGACCTTGACCTACTTTATGGCAATATCAAATTTGATTCCTAATGCATTTATATGGGTAAAAACTTCATTTTTCTATAACTGTATAAGCCGAAATCATAACAGTTAAACCAAATGAGACAATGGTTTTATATTAAGTACCAAATGTCATAAGCTGACCTGTGACCTTTTATCCAAGGCCGCTCATTGGACCGCCACACACCTATCTAAACCACTTTTTCTCAGAAATTTCCGAGCTATTTGATGGATTATTCATTAGATTGTTTAGGTCACTTGACCAAAATGGCTGCAACCCCCATATGGTAAAACAAAATTTGTTTCATTATAAGCTGTAGTTCACCTTGACCTATTTTAACATTATAAGGGAGATCAGGTGAGCGCCTCGGGACATTCAGGTCCTCTAGTTCTGCTTTGCTGAGGATGCAGCTCAAAAAATAGAGGTGCCCTGGGTTTTGAACCTGATGTCACACATTGTTTAACCCTTTGCATACCAATCGATTCTTCCTTCTGGATTGATACAATAAGCTTGGAATAACCCATTGTACAATCTACCCCGACCCTCCCAATTTAGATTGACTGAAGACAGAATACAAAAATACTTCATTTGAACATGTATTTGACAGTATGTGCAAATTTGTGAAGACTCATCAGAGCCTTCGCTGCTAGCACTGTCAATCGAGCGCGTACATGGGATTCACCATGGCAAATCTGTACATTTACAAATGCTCGTCAGTCTGTACATTGGCATAGGCTAGTCTGAGTCATCGTCACAGTACCAAAATTCTGTGTGCTTGATCAAACGGCGATTTGTGTGCCGTTAATACGAGCATCAACTGTTATGATGAGTTTGCACGTTTGCCTGAGCCTCAGCCACTCAACAATGCGACTGGAAAGGCACTAGCAAGTATGCATATTTGCGCAGGCTCGCCTGAGCCTTTGCACTGGACAAAGCGTGAAGTACCAATGTGTTGTGCCAACTCAAACGGACCCAGATCAGGGCCAACATTCTGTAACTGTTTGCAAAGGCAATCGAAAGTTGCTGCTCGAAAGCAAAATAACTAATGCCAGTATTATATAAGTTTATCAATCAAGGCCAGTACCCCATAATATAGAATGTTAAATGACCATTATCACCTCCCATGGGACAGCTGGTGCACAGTGCAACACCATTAGACAGCAGGGCAACATTAATAGGTAAGTCACCTTAATTGACCCTCCACCTAACATGCTCCCAGTTCTACTTGATTATGATTCCAACTATACAAGTATTTTTTTTAATTTTGAAGCTAGATATCGTATAAAATTATACTTGTACTAGCCTATTATAGTAGCATATGTCTAGCATGTTACTAGTGTTCTTGACTTATAAGTACCTTATGCCCAATGATCGTCAAACTTATGCTGAATTGTACATGTAAGTATGTTAACGTATGTAACATATATGTAGTGTTTAACTAACTTATGTTTAACGTATATTGTGTGACCTCTTCGCCATATAACGTATACCATACTGTAGCTTGTTCGTAACTTATTTAAAACATATTTCTAACTTATTCAGCGTACATGGATGTACTTGCTTACTTAGGATCACAACCCAGCAAAAGTGCCTAGGTGGCAGGGAACCGGAACTAATTGCTATAATGGCACCATGGACCTGGCTCCATAATAATACTGATATACAATTTCACAGGACATTTAGCAAATAAACTTCAGCTTTGAGATTCCCTTTAAAATTTACAACCTCTCTCATTGCAGAGCCAAGTGTCCATAATGTATTTAAACTCTTTGCATACTGGGACATTTTGTATTTTTTGTCGCCTACCGATTTTTTTCTCAAAATCAACTTCTTTGAAAATTCTGTCAGGAAAACCACCAGAGTGCCAAACAGTTTGGATCCAGATCAGGTCCAAACTTTTGTCGGGCCTGCTATCCAGACTATTTTAAACAGTTATCAACAGACGACACTAGTAGGCAAACGAAAGTTTGAAAATGTGTGGAAAAATACTGGGTGGTCTGTCAAGTCAAAATTTGGCTTCAGAAGCGGTGGTGTGCATGTAAGGGTCGACCAGGGTTGTCCGCTAAGTAGAATCTTGAACGTTTGCCTCTAAACCAGATAACAGTGAGTAATTGAAAGTTGTCACCTTTATATCTCAACCAACGCATATGTTGTGGGTGCTCAAAAGAACCGTCTCAATTTGAGAGAGAGAGAGAGAGAGAGAGAGAGGAATATAATCGCTGGGCAAGTGGTGACCATAAGCGCAAAGGTTTTAAACAAGACTGTACTTCAAATCACCATAAATAAAGTGTTCGATCCCACAAATAGATCTGCACATCTTTCCTATCAATAACGCTATTACTTGCGATCGAAATTGCTGGGGGTTTTTTTGCGATCGAAAACACAGATTTGAATCAGTGTGTTACCCAGAATGGAAATCACTGACTCCTTGGACGCATTGTACACTATCAAAGTCGATTTTTTTTTATGTTTTTCACATTGATTTTCGGCGATAATTTTTAATTTTAGCAAATGAAAGTTGAAAAAACTAATAGCACCCATTTCCAAGCCCCTGCGAAATAGAGTTCTTAATTCAAGAGCAGGTCAAGAATAGATCTTGAATTTAGCAAGAATTCTTGAACTGTTCAAGAACAACTGTACTTGAACCTTTCAAGTAAATTAGGAACAGTAAGAACTTTTTAAGAATTTGTGATGTTCTTGAATTTTTCATAAACTGTTCTTGAACATTTTAACAACTTTTCTTGAACGATGTGTTGACTCTGGTGTTCTTGAACTGTTCTTAAGTGTGTTCTTGATTATTTTATAGACTTTTCATGAACATAATGTGTTCTTGACCTGTTCTTAAATTTGTTCTTGACTATATCAAAGACTTTCCTGATTCGCTCATGCGTTAAAATAGTGGGGTTATCTCGAAACCGTCCATTTTAGAGCATGTGCATAGAGGAAATTGGCACGCCAGGCGAAAATTTAATCCCTGCTTCTGTACCTACAAATGATGATGCTCAAAGTTGATTCTACATATGTAGTGTAAATTATCGCTATACAAACAACAGTTTTTATACTCTACACAACCGTTGAAGACGCCTTCGAGACGAACTCTTTATGTCACACTTCTGCGAAAAAAGACAGAAAATATAGCCGAATTCCAGTAATTGCAAATTTTTCATCTGTGTACACAAAAATCTGTTTGTGCCACAAACTTCGGACCCGTTGGAAGAATCGGCACTACTTTCATCGCAAACACAGTTTGCTAAAATTAAAAAAGTAAGAAAATGTTGCTGAAAATCAATGTGAAAAACTCGCAAAAATTTGAATCGCTGCAGAATTTGCAGGTAAAATCACATCTTATACTACATGTATAGCATACAAATAACACAGTCTCTTTAGTTTCTCTCTCTATAGATACTTGAAAGTTTTATTTATTAGTTTGTGCAGTTGAGCCTACCGTCACAAGAAACCTCAAAGACAGCTTTTCTACTTTCAATATCCCTTAAACAAATAACTTATGGACCTTGCCAGCTGATAACCTTTGCTTACTGTTTGGACCCAGATTACGAAGGTCGGTCCTGATCTGGATCCAAGTTGTTTGGTACTTTGATAGTGTTCCTGAATGAATGCTTTAGAGCCATTAAATAAAACAGAGGATGCAGCTTCAAGGTGATGATCGCTTGCTGATACCTATGCATAGACCATTCCTCTAAGAGCAGGCTTGTCTAAGTCTATTTTGTTTTCTTATGCTTTTTTCCAAAATATATGTCTGTCTGGACCACAGTCTGACCTCAAACCAAATGGTCAGCTGATTTGCTGCAGCTCATTAAACCTAGGTTACCAAAGTTTAATAGACTTCTTAGCAGATTTATGATGCTGCTTTTCTGACCACATTGATGTAAGTACTAATCTGTGTAAATAAATATGCAATATATGTAAATATGCAAAATGTATATTAAACAACATTTTGTACAATGTGGTTATTACCGTTAACGTGTGGCCTTTCATCAGTGTAATTATACTTTTATAAGATAGAGACTGGGTTCAGTTAAGGTGACCACCTTACTCATTGACCTGCTGTGTTGGTCATTTAGAAGTCTGAGGAGAGGCAGTGTCAGAATGCTTAATTACCAATTGATTCCCCAACAGAATCATAAATTAATAGATTCACTTTTTGCATGCCTGGTAATGTTGTACCATTCGTTATATCATCCACTGAATTTCCTTAAAAAACTTTAAGGAATATCTTCAGAGTGTCAAATGGTTCAGATCCATATCAGTCCTGAAAGTTCTTGGGCTTGGACTAGATCCAAGCTGTTTGAAAGACTAGCGCTAGACTATGAGACTTGACACTAGCAGGCAAACAGTTAATTTCTACAACTAAAAGGCTTTGGTAATTTGTTAGCTTTTACGCCATCTTATCAATGCAAATTTAATGGGCTTTTCAATAGTGGTAAATTGTGCACACCAAAATAGGCTTATTTGGAAAAATGCTGTCATTAGTACTCATAATACACTCACTCACCAGGGATACATTTAGCTTTTCAACAAAACTCAGGTGAGCGATTTAATGCCTATGGACCCTCTTGTTTTTATCCTAACAACCAATGCAGACCCTGGTGTGACGCCATCTTTTGTGGCATGTCATCTAGGTATTCACTTTTTTCCAAAGTAATTGTTTCTCAGATGTCTAGATTGAAAGTAGAAACGCTACAATAAACACATACAACATCAGTAATATTAATATGTGGCCTTTCATTAGTGTAATACTTGATTATATAAGATACAGACTGGGTTCAGTTAACCATTGACCTGCAGTGTTTGACATTTAGAATCTCTAGAGAGGTAGTGTCAGAATGCTTAGTTTTACAATTCATTTGCCAACAGAAACATAATTTTTTTTCTTGTTATTCCAGGTGGGCCTTTATGGAATCACTTTTTGCATGCTTGGTAATTTTGACAAATCATTATATCATCTGCTGATTCTCCTTTAAAATAACTTTGATGACTATCTTCAGAGTGTCAAACGGTTTGGATCCATATTAGATCTGACATGATCTCAGGCTTGGTCTAGATCCAAGCTGTTTGCAAGGTTAACAGCAGACAATGAAACTCAATACTAGCAGGCAAACAGTCGTGTTTTACAACTGAAGGGTTGTTTTTGCATCATCTTAATGTGCTTTGATAATGGTTAATTGTACATGCCAAAATTTGTGTTTATTTGAAAAAATATTGTCATTGTTACTCATAACTCACTCATGTGTGTGTCTGTCCATATGTCTGACTGTTCATGTGTTTCTGTTTGTTTGTCTGTCTGTCTGTCTGTCTGTCTGTCTGTCTGTCTGTATATCTTTTGCATGTCTGGGTGCGTATATTTGTCTGTCTGTAAGAACTAACGTGCATCTTGGTGTGTTAGTGTGCCTGGCTGTCTGCCTGTTTGAGATCTAAGTCTGATTATTTGAGCAGAAATTCACTCCAAATTTTGACTCCAAATAACCACTCCAAATTTTGACTCCAAAAAACCACTCCAAAAACCAACTCCAAAATTCCACTCCAAAAAACCACTCCAAAAAACCACTCCACTCCTCGACTCCACTCCATAGCTTCACTCCACTCCAGGTTTTAGCATATGCCATTTTCACCCGGGGTTACCCAATACAGCAAACTCTGAGTTTTGGAGGAAAATGAGGTAAAGTGTAGAAGACTAGGGTCAGTATTCATCCCGTTTTATTATTATCGGACAGAAACTTTTGCATCGGTTAAACCATCCGATTTATTATATAATCTATATATTAATAAGCATCATCTGATTGGAATCCACTTGGGCTGATATAACTGTAGGGTTTTCCCCATATAATACGAGGGGCATTTGGAAAGTTCTTAGCATGGTCTTATAGCTCAGTAACCGACTTACAAACCTTAACATGTTTGGTATCATTTTAAAGAGCTATCTTTCCTTTATGTTGTGGCAAAAATTTCATGAGGATATTATAATGCAGACACGAAAAATATTATTGTGAATACATGTACTGTTTGTATACTGGAAAACGCAAAAATTCAGTGAAAAATGTAACATTTTACCTTTTGAATAGTGTGCAGAACATTAACAATAGCTCATGAAATTAGCTACTTTTGTACCATTTGGAAGGCCACAATTTGGTACAGTTATTATACTATTGATAACCGAGTTGGATGTTTTTAATAACTAAATACTGTAACAGCAATACCAAAACCGTCTAGAAAGCAAAGCAATGCGCTAATTTTTTCGACTAAAAATCGCATGTCACAATGCACATATTTTGATAATATATAACCGACAGTAGTTTAAAAATGCCTTGCGTTGGCATTTTTGTCAAGTAATCTTTATGCGCTTTGTATTAAAACCAAAATGAATTTTGTAATCCAGTACAAAGGGAAGATAACTCTTATAATCTTACCATGAGGAAGAGCAAGTTTAGCTATGCGTCGACGTTCTGTCTCATTTTTAATTAAAAACAGTGGCAAACAAAAAAGTAAAAATACCTTGAGAGTAGAAATCAATCAATTTTGTGATAGTCAACGCGATACCATGAGAAGTTCTTATGCCATCGACAAAATGTAAGGGGTTAAGTTACCCCACCCACTTCTTGAAAAGTAGGGGTAGTGTTATTAGGAATAAGTTTCTTGAATTCAGAACTAAACAAGCCACACTTTTTGCGCGACGAAATGATTTTTATGCATTTTTCGCTACAAATAAAGCAAAACATATACTCAATAGGCATTTTTCGTGCTCCTAAAAGTAAAAGTATAAAGAAAAATCGAAAAAAGTCCCATTTTTGAAAGTTTACAATTTTTCTATTAGTCAACATTTCCTGAATGTAAAGGTGGTAGTCGTGCAAGCAGTGATCGCATAAAGTAATTAAATAAAACATAAGTTGGCACAAAAACGTTAATTTGTCAAATCAAGATCGCAAATAAGGTCCCCAATTTCCCTTCGCTTTTTTCCAAGTATTTTGCTTAAAATTTACGCCAGTATATAGAGTAAAACCGGGGTTCATCGGACGGCAGGGTTCATCGGACAGGTCGTTTTTCGTCAGCTTTACAGCTCTTACGACAGACACTTGTTCTGAAAGAAGTTATTCATTTGCTTTTGCTACCAATCTTCTGTCTGATACTGCACTAAAAATTTGCATAGCGCGTGTCATATCGTCGTGATCTCATTGGATAAAAGCCAGCTCCGAAAAAACACGCCTTTTTTTAAAGGGATTTTTACAAAATGGCGCCAAGATAAAACATCGAGATTCGTCACCGGTCTACTTTGACATCCTGTCCAAGGGTTTTTTACACTAAATTTGAAGCTGGAATTGATTTTTTACATGAAATAAATATTCAATGAAGATAAATGTTTTTGTTTTAGTCATTTATATCCTTCAATTGTTCAGATAAATAGAGCGAAAAAGATGTCCGATGAACCCCCCCAAGTTATCACCGTCGATTTTTTACGGAGGGGTTCATCGGACAGTACAGTTCAACTCAACCTCTAGGTTACAAGCCCCCCTATCTGTCTCTTTCTTCCAAACTACAGGATATACATGTCTTACTACTGTCCTTTAATATACAAGTATGAATATTTGTTGTATTTAAATAATTACAAAGGCATCTTGCGACAAAATATGATAGTAACAGCTAGTGTCACTAACCGACTTGTCTTGATATAAAAAAAGTGCTTTCTATCTGTCTTAAAAAATGCTATCATCTATCTATCTAATTATCCATCTCTCTCTCTCTCTCTCTCTAGAAGCGCAACAGTGGCTCAGTGGCAGTTGGGTACTGGTTCAACTCAGGAAGGCAGAAAAACGTCCCGATAAGAGTGAAAAATTATTGACTGGGACGTACTGAAGCATCAGCTCAAAAAAGAACACCCATCTACATGTTTGTATTTCAAGAATAAAGCAACAGCATCATACATGATTGCTATTAATTTATGTGCGTAGAAAGACAAAGATACACATCTTTGAACATAATTATTTTTGCCATGCCAGTATCCTCACAATATACCCTAGCGAGGTAGGCCTGTATCCCTCTGAACTGGTTAACCGTCAGTTCTTTAAAATTTCTACATACACAAGCATTTGTTTTAGCAAGAATATGGTTTTACCATTAAACTGCATTAACCCCCTCCCCCGGTGGCTTTGGCTGCTGTCTGTTCTAAGAAAGTGGTTCTGTTGTTGATTCATTGTTTATTGTTGCCCCGTTGTTTGTGGGGGGGGGGGTCTGTGTTTGATGCTTGTTTTTATATCCATTACTTTGTGTCACCCTAGTTTTGTAATCAGCTTGATGGGGAGAGAAAGCTGGTTGCTTTACTTTAATTGTCTTCCCGGTGCTTTGTGACTGTTAGTGTTCTGTTACTCATCCTCGCGGCGCCGTGGGTTAGTCTGCAGTGTGTGATTGTGGTATTTCCTGGTCATATTCACTTGCTTTATAGAGTAAACTTTCACTTCAACGATTTCAACCATTTTCGAATTCAGACGTGCTGCAAACTTCTAATTACGGTACAAAACGTCCCAAATAAGAGTGAAGAATTATAATTAAGTTATTAAATGATAATTAAGTTATGCGGTCTTCAAAGGACACTTATCACTCTAAATTAATGAGTGTTAATCAGCTACTTTTACAAGGTTTGATTAGTTCTAATGCCACAGCATTAAATGAGCTTAAAACAAATATATTTGAGTTGACCCAACATTGTGTGAAACTGTCATTTCAGCCGATTAGGAGTGGTTACGTTGGGTCCAAACTGTGATGTAATCTAGCCTTCGCATATGGAGAAAATGATTGTTTGGAATACCTGACGGTTTAAATTGTTGTTTTGAGTATTTACTACAACAGTATGATGTTTTGTCTCATCTGTATTGTGGTGTTTCCCCCCTAAATATGACCTGTCCGATGAACCCCAAGGCCTGTCCGATGAACCCCGATGGCTGTCCGATCCACCCCTTTAATACCCTGCGCTCTTAGAAGGCTAATTACTCTATCTACATGGGCTTAAACACGCTAGATTTGCCTCCCTTTGACCACATATTGAATACTCTTGAATGCGTTGTCCATTGCGGTCATCCAATGCGACGACAACCGGTGATATCCGAATTTGAAGTAGCGATCTCGAAAAAGTGTCCGATGAACCCCGGTTTTACTCTAAACCCCTACTCATTTTGAGCATGCGCTGCACGTGCACGCCAAGTCCTTTTTTCGACAAAAATTAAACCATCAAGTAGCCGTTGAATTCTAGTTTCCAAAAATGTATTATTTGATAGCATTTTATCAACGCATTGTGGAGATATGATGCCATGCTAAGAACTTTCCAAATGACCCTCGTATAAGTTACTAAAATAGACTTCATAGACATTTTCCATAACATGTGTGATATCAGCATGGAACTTGCATGATTTACTGTAAATTCAATTAGTGGGTGACATCAGCATGGTATCGGTGTTGCGCAATAAGAGTAGAGTTACGCAGTTGGTCAAGTTCTGGTATTTTATTCATTCGATTGGACAAATGCCACAAATACAGTTTTTTTCTTTTCATACATCGAACTGTAAATCTGTTTCGTCACCCTACTCTAATCGTGCACGGACTCTATTTACAATATTTGCTGTTTCATCACAAACGGGTAATTTAAGACTTTGCTGTTGATATAGTAATAAGCATAACATTTTATGCACTTATGGATTCTTCCTTTTGGATTGTTGCAATAAACTTGGAATGGTGCATTGTATATTTTGAGGGGTCACAGGTTAATACAATTTCTAAAAAAAATTGTCTTTTTTCTCTGAAGATCGTTTTTGTCTAAGCAAACAGTGAGGACCCTGATGAAATGTCGCATAAAGTGCACATTAAGTATGCATTCATTCCTCATTTGACTGAATGAAATCAGTTATTCATCAGGTAAAAAAAAGAAATTCAAAACGGTCTAAGACATAGTCTATGACCAAGATTTCAATGTTGTTGTTGTTGTTGTTGTTGTTGTTGTTGTTGTTGTTGTTGTTGTTGTTGTTGTTGTTGTTGTTGTTGTTGTTGTTGTTGTTGTTGTTGTTGTTGTTGTTGTTGTTGTTGTTGTTGTTGTTGTTGTTGTTGTTGTTTAGAGAAATTATATAATACAACACTTGTTGACTATTGAGGCTAGCTCCTCATGTTGTTATATTTATGTATAACCTGAGTGTATCAAATAAGCTAAACTTAAAACTACCATAGAAATTCTCAGCCTTTTATTTTGTATGACAGAAATAATGTCTTTTCAACCAGATAAAAGTGGAAGATATATAGGCCACTGGCTTGATATGGTTTACCTCCCCCCAGGGGGAATTTTGTAGACCATAATTTTCTTGACGCCCAATGTCTTGCAAGGATTTTGCAACATGTTAGCCCTCTGACAATGGCAGCGTTAAGCTGTAACAGCCTGTTACATATGTTACCATACAAAATATTTGATAATTAAAATTCTTTTTGAGACTTCAGAAAAGTGCAAAAGATTAGGTAAGATTTCCAAATTGGTTATATTTTCTAAATAAGCTATTACTGGGCCACAGATAATGACATTTGAAAACAATATAGCCACCCCTGATGTAGTGTATGTTACATTTTTTCATTGAACCCCCTTTTAAATGATAAATGCATCTAATATAATTTGTCTTAAATTTTATTGAAACCAGTTCATGTTCATTAATTTGGTATTACATTATAGAACTTTTATTAACCTTTTCAAAACTGCAAGAATTACGTTTCTATCTTATATACTTTTGAGTTATTAGATGGTGAACATGGTACCCCCATATCACGGAAAAATGTATAATGGAATTCTCCAGGCCTCCCGCTGGCTATAGACCCCACTTCCCCCCAGGTGGGAATTTAGTACACTATGATTTCCAGATACTACATTATATAAGCCACAAAATGAAATATGTTAGCCCTCTGAGAGTGGCAGCGTTAGCGGGTAACATCATGTTACGTACGTTACCCATAAAATAACATTTAATTTTCCTGATAATGTCTCAGACCTGACATATTCACACTTTTTTAAGTCTGGCACAGGTTTAAGAACTTCTTATAGCACAGTTACATATTTTTAGCATTTAATTTATAAATGTCTTGAGTTTTTGCCGTTGTATATGTTACTTAGTGTTTCAGATGTTATTTCCAAGTATCAGTATGGCAGTTATTGACTATACATGTATTACATCCATCAGTGAATATGGTAAATTTATAAGGCTACTATTCAAATGAATTAAAGTTCCTAATTATGGTGTCTTACACTATTTTACAGCCCAGGTTACATACGTTACTCTCTGAATACCATTTAACATTCAAGATATGGTCTCCAACACGACCTGCTTGTACTTTTTTGCATGCTGGCACAGGTCCATGTACTTCTTTTTACTCTGGCTCATTTGCTGAGGAAGTAAGTCAGAACATAAACTACATAAACCCTCTTTTCTTTTATAGAGACTTCAAATATAGTTGACATAATACTCATGGAAAATTTGTAACATTCAGTGCAATGTGCGAGTAACAACTTAAAAGATCAAAGAAAACCCATCAGGTAGAAGTTCTAGAGCAAATCTTCATATTTTATCCAAGGGTTTTAAAGAATTTTCCTAACAACTTATTACTCCTCTATCAGATTTATCTTGCAAGGATTTTGCAATATGCTAGCACTCTGGCAATGGCACCATTACCCTGTAACAGCCAATTACATATATTACCCATCAACATCTTTGATAATTTTAGTAAATGACTTCTGAAAAGTGCAAACCATAAGGTAAGATTTCCAAATTGGCTATATCATCCAAGTAAGCTATTTTTGCATCACAGATATGGACCTTTGAAAACAAATATGCACCCCAAAGTGTTACGTATGTTACTTTTTTCATTATTCCTATATAAATGATTTATGAAACTAATATAGTTTGATATTTTTAATGTGAATGTGCTTTCTAACTCATTTTGTATTAAAGAATGTTTATGTACCTTTTGGAAACTGCAAATATTATGTTTCTATCTTTTATAAGGTTTGAGTTGTTGAGTTTTGAACATGGTTAACCCCATATCACACAAAATGTGAAATATGATTCTGTGGCTCTTTTGTTAGGGTACAATCAAGATTTCTTTCACCCAGAGGTACTCAATTTCCTTCCCATTTATTTTCAACACATTTTGTCCATATCTGGATAGCCTCACTTGTTTTCATGGGAAAACTTGATAGTTCAATCTTTGTATGTACATCTTAAGGACAGAAAAGCAGGATGGAGGTAAGCTCATGTTCATGCCATTTGAAATAGTCAGTATATGAGTATGACTTAGGTATTTTTTCATGTTGTACTGCAGCTTATTCACAATTACATAAATAGCACATGTTAGGGCTTCATATCACTGATGAGTGCCTAGAGTAATTCTTTATTTGTTTTCCTACCCTTCTTAGAATGTTGATGAACTAGTGGGGGAGGGGTTATCTATCAGTTTGATAGGAATAACCTTTCTGTGGTACTAACACATCGGCACATTGGTAGTGTCACAATCTGTTAAACAGTGTATTACTGTAGATCTCTTCCCCCATATTCTGGCCAATGCTGTTGACATTCAGAAGGTGCACCTTTTGTTGCATACACCATTGTTGAGCAAAACACCCAGGTTATCCTCTGCGAGAATGTTTGTAAGACTTTATAGACTACCGCTTATACATTGTATATATGTATCAGTGACAAAACCAGCATGCCCTGCCTTTAGTGCCTGGTTGAATACTGGTGCCATCAGATCCATGAATGTTACGGGAAAAGCTATTATGCTCTGTAGTTACGGCATTATCATCAACGATATGAGCAGCACTACATTGCCAATCTAATGTTGGTTCAATGTGTGATTGCAAGCCATGCTGAAGTTTGGACTTGTCAGTTTTGGTGGAAATTCTATCAGAAGTTTACAATGACCATGGTACAGGTCCCAGAAGGAATGGCAGTGTCAACTCAAGCTCAACATTATGCCCAGTAGAAAGAAGGTCATGCTTACCAAAGACACTCCTTTAAGCTCTCATCTGGCTGTTTACGTTTTGTAGATTGGGCAATTTCTTCTTGCTTGACCTCGCAAGCATCAAAACTATTAGCTTGTAGCATTTTATGGGGGATGTGAAAGACAGATTTTTTTAAACTAAAAGTGAGTCAATGGAGTCTGCAACAGCCTCCCTGCCAATGTCATCAGCCTCAATAAGATCCTTAGCTATGCCCGGCTTAGCAGGCACACAGAGAGACAAAAAGTACAGTTCATTGTCTTCAAAACTAGAACTAAAAGGATTGGTGAAGCCTGAAACTGCCTCCAGTACTCATTCTACTTTGCATCTGAGCAGATTGAAAATTTTATTTCAGTGCATTGAAGAGTTGTTTCAATAAATTGAGCTCTGATGTGATGAGTAATACACCATTCAATCTGCAGTACGAAGCGTAGTTCTAGTTGCTGAAGCCTATAATACCTCTTTATTGTTTGCCTGATAGTTATGTCAAAAGCATTTCTCAAGCAAAGAACCAATGGTTGTGACACACTAAACTCATTTTGTTCGAAAAGTTCTTTGCATCTGCGATGTGTATCAAATTTATGAGTGTAATCAGTTACACAGGTACATATTGTGCGTAGTTGTTGTGATCGTTTGCAATGAACATTGGGAACAAGGCATACAAATAGAGATGACTGCATTTCAAAGGTGTTTTCCTTGTAGCCCTAATCAGTGTCAACACCATCTGAATCATATCCATATACCTTGCCCAGAACTGAGCTGTTTCACAGTGACTGTCTTTCAGAACTTCCGATTTGAATGCATGGTATCTATACTGTTTATATGAGCAAACAGCTAAGGTTTATAGATCACATCATATTATTAGTTTAAGTCACCAGAAATTAATAAGAGACTTCAATTTATTTCAGCCTTATAAATTTTCTAAATACTTTGACAGACTTTATACATGTATCGTCAATAACTTCTATACAGATACTCAGAATAACTTATGTATCATTTGGTAACACACATAACAGTTAAAGCTCAAGGCATTTATTAAAGGACTACTTAAAATAGGTAAACCTTGTTAAAAGAAGTACATAAACCTGTGCAAGCATGCAAATAAGTATAAACAGGGCTTGTTAAGGACATTAACTTAAATGTTTAATGCTATTTTGAAGGTAACATACATAACATGGACCTGAAAAATAGTGTAAGCGACCATAATAAAGAACTTTAAATCATTTAAGTTGCAGCCTTATCGAGTTACTATATTCTGTGACAGATGTAATACACGTATAGTCAATAAATACCATACTGATACTTGGAAATAACACAGGAAACACTAAGTAACGTATACAACGGTAATTACTGGAGACATTTATAAAATTAATACTAAAAATATGTAACTGTGTTATAAGAAGTTCATAAACCTGTGTCAGCATGCAAGTATGTACGAACATGTCATGGTTGAGACATTATCAGGGACGTTTAATGCTATTTAGGGGGGTAACGTATATAAAGTGTTGTTACACGTTAACGCTGCCACTCTCAGCGGGCTAACATCTTTTATTTTGTGTCTTATATAATGTAGTTTCAGAAAATCATAGTGTAGAAAATTCCCCCTGGGGGGGAGAGGGGGGTCTATAGCCAGCTCAAGGCCTAATAGGCCCACAACGTTATTCTGGCTTTTTTGAAGTAATTTTTAACTCACTATTTTTAGAACCATACATGTATTTTGTTGCATTTAAAAAGTAATCTGTACGTCCCAATTGCAAGGTCGTGGATGGATCACTTTTATACTGTCAGGGAGGATGTGAGCATACTTTTTTTCGTTTATATTTATAAATTAATTTATTATTGATACAATTAACTGTTTGAATAATATTCATAATAATTTTCCAAATCATTTTGGCTGCTGAATTCTATGACAGCAAACAGTCCATACCCTGTTGAGATGACGCATTCCATGGCATCTCGTATGGGCCTTCGTGTTCGCTATTGTCCCAGTTAATTATCTTATAAAACAGGCGTTTCTTCTCTTGTTGGTCATTATGAACATCCCTCCAGAAATTCTAGACAGTTAATTTTTGACATATATGCTGTTGTTTCGATTGTGATAATTTGTTAAGGTTTATGAAGCTGGTAAAATGTAGACCCGAATTTTAGCTATATTACTGTGTTCTTGAAAATTAGTAATATTATGTCTAAAAATAGAAGATCAAAAGTTACAGACTTTGCAAGATTGTTAGAAATATCGTCCAAACATGATTAAAGAATATGTATGAATGATTATACAAATGATAAATAAGATTCCTTACATAAGCTGAGTATGACTGAAGTTATCAATCATCATCATGCTAAAACGCCCATGGCAAGGGGAAGTTGGAGGAGAATGTATCAGTTTTCCGTAGAAATCCTATACCCATTATACAACGAAACAGTGGAGGGGGTCCAGACCAAAATTCCCGACCCTTCTGGATCTATGCATGTAATTCATACCACCTTGTGTGGCTCTTCCTCGCTGTGCCATGGGTTTGTCTGCGGTTTGTGATTGTGGTATTTCCTGATCATACTCACTTTTTTTTGAATCCCACGTTATAATTATTTATTAAAACAGGGGTTTACAGGTGAATTCAAATTTTCTTATTTATCCTCAAAACATAGATTATGGATACTCATCAGAGGCAGTTCTAGCGTCGTTTAAAGCAAAACTAAGAAAATTTCCACCGCTTTGTCAACTGAACAGAGCGTTGTTTTTTTGTTGTTGCTTTGTTTTTAGCCGTAAAAAATCTCAGTATAAAAGTGACTGATGACAGATTTCGAAATTTTGGCAAGTCCTATTACCACAAATTGAGAAAATATTTTACCTGCTCTCCAACAATAAAAAATAAATTTGCTCCAAAACTTCATTATCAGACATCATATTTTACTCATAGTACAAACTCATCTGGGAATGAAATGCCTTTTTCGTAGCAGAAATTACTCATGTATATTTCTCTTTTTTTAGTAAATGGGATCTATCTATCACAATCTATCTATCGATTGATCAATCGATCACAATCTATCTATCTAAACACCTAACACAACAATCCATCACCCACTCATCTATCTATCTATCTTGTCAAACCCCACACACAACCATCCATCCACCCACCCATCCATCTATCTCATCCATCCCATCCACATACCCAACTTCATTAATTCGCTTGAAAAGTTAACAATTTAAGACTTTAAAAACTAACACTTTTATAGCAACTCTGATTTATGTATTGGAAAAAAGGCAAAACGCTCACTTTGATTGTACAGTGAGCCACTTTAGTTACGCACCACTTATAAAATGTAAAATTACTCGGGAAAGACATATGCTACATTTTTTTTCTGAGACTACCAGCATAAAGCGCATCTATATTTGCATTAGCCATATAAAATGTATCGTGATCAGATGAGTAACAAGTGAGAAAATGGATCTTGAAGGGCACTACCCTCAAAACACCATTTCACATTGCATTATTTCGAATGAAACTCAGATCACATTGCACTTTTCAGGGTCGAATTTCTGCAATGCCAGAGATAAGAGCCGATTTATTCTTGGCAATATCTAAGACTGGAATGTGTTTGTTAACTTTGTCTATTTTTTTTGAAACGTTTTACTATTTTGGTTCCCAGCTGACCAAGGTTTGAAAAAGGTTAATTTAATTACTTTTTTTAAAGTTAGTTAAAATTTTGTATGATTCTGAGTAAACTAGTTATCAAAACACTTCTTTTATAATTTCATTTTAAACAACCATGTATCCACCGTTTATTTTCGTAAGAAAATAATTGATTTATTGGCGTCAATGTGTTGACGTTAGTGATGAGGTCACTACAACCAAGGCTATAAGACGTGTCAATGATAAGATGTTTTAGTGTTTTGATACTTCTATGTCAACAAGTGACTCATAACAAAACAATTTGCGAAGGAAAACATGTTCGATTATTGTAACTGACGTTAATATGACGTCAAAACGGGCATTTCTTCAAAAGGTAACAGCGTTACTAACTTCAACGACTGAAAAAGGGGATTTTACTTGAATAAAACAATTGTTTTGGATGTTTTTCTGTCACAACGATCACCATGGATAATTCCTAGCGCAAAACGCAAATAGAAAATATAGACGTACAGGTTGCACGAGCATTTTTGTCAAAATTGCTTTTGACGTTGCAGAAAGAATCACATGAGTGATTTTGATATTTTTTCTATGTCATCAAACAGATAAAATGCCAATAAGTTAATGAGCATAGAGAATGTTTGATTCCAGCATTTTTGTCAAAAAATGTGGGCCCTGAAGAGGTGATGCGTATCCAAATTGGCTCAATGTATGTTAAAGAATGTTCAGTTGTAAATAACTCATGAAACACATGTCCAATTTAATTACATTTAAAGCATTAAAATGTCACTTTTTGAGAGAAAAGGTCAACTGTTTCATATGACAAAATGTAGTCAGTGAAAGACTCCCTATTTTTGTAAGTCAAGGAACATGAGAATCATCAAATGTGTGCCATTGACTTCGTTAGTCATCGAGGAATCACTCTCATATTGATTGGCAGGTCTGCAATACAGCTTGTTTGCTTATTTGACGCTATATATACCCTTTCATTCGACGATTAAAATCTACGTTTTATTAGTCGTAGATATTTGAGCCTGTATGTTGACTGGGTTTCACTTTGATTTCAATGAAACTTAATTCGCGGCCAAGTAAAACCATTTATGTCTACGCCCAAGTCATGAAAGTCTAGACCAATGTGGGCAAAAATAATACATGGCATGCCTTCACATCAACATTGCAAGTTGTACCAAGGTTTTTTTGATCCATTGTAAATTGTAAGAGAAATTCTAATCACAAGCAACCTCATTGGGCCTTGTCGCGAGAAAACAGGACAATGCTGCATGCAGACAAAGGCGCGGACCTGCCAGAGCATCCGTGCCTTAGTTATTCGTTTATTCGAAAGAATATCTAAACTTGCTTCATCACTGTAGTCATACCACTACGGCAATTTGGGTCTCGTCACTTATTCCGGTGTTAAAGTAACTTTCTCATCATGTTCAATTTCTTCATTTAATCACACATAAACGCCCGAATTTGCTTGGGTTCCGATTATTTTTGAATATCAAAGTCACATTGTATCTTTTAGCTTTAAAATTATAGGAAAACTTTAACGTTTGAAGTCTAGGTATGAGATAACTAATTACGGTTTTGTCATCGTGGACAATTAATCAAAGACGAAACCGTATAATTATGACTAAACCGTAATTGACAATTTTTAATACATCTGTAAAAAAAACACATTTAAAATCTGATTTTATCTCCGTTTTGGCAAAACAACACAGAAGTTGTTAACTAGACGATACAATCTCGAAGCAAACATATTCGAAAGTTCTCATTTTTGTCAGCCTTTATTTGAAGGTAATTTTACTATAACACCGGAGTGGGTGACGAGACCCAAATTGCCGTAGTGGAATGACTACAGTGTTCATGCAGAATTTCAATATTCTATCTAATTTCAGCAGCAGAGCAGGCTGGTTTGAGTCATAGTCTTACTCGGGACGATGTACATCTATATGATTATTTTGACTGGTGATTACCCAGGTAAACCTGATAATGTTAACACCCAGGTGAATATGTTCCAATGATAGAGGCAGATGGATAGCGGAGGTACAAACAGTGCAGATCCTGATGAGATGCCAGACTTTGTGGTTTCTTTTGTGGTTCATCACTGTTTGCTAATATTCCATTTTAAGCTTTATCATGATGTCTGTTTTGATGTACCTCATTTTTTACCAGACAAACTTGCAGGATATCAGTTATAGTGTGTATTAACATGTAGAATGGAAAACAGTGGTGAATCTGACCAGTTTGCTTCTGACAAGCCATCTAATCTAGATCTACACTTTTTTTCCAAAACAGGATATCCATATATCAGGTTCTGGCATGGTAAATGTTTGGTGGCAATAAAATGCATTTTGCCCCCCAGTGGCTTAGACTGCTGTCCGTTTTAAAGTGGTGGTTGGTTATGTTGTTGTTGATTGTAACTCCCATTGTGGTATTCTGTAATTGTTCTATGTTTTGTTGTGCGTTACTTTATGTCCATTCTAGTTTCACAATCATCTTGATAGGGATAAGAGCTGGTTGCTTTTTCTTATTTTTTCTTCCTGGTGTCTCGTAATTGTTGTGTGGCTCTTCCTCGTGGTGCCATGAGTTTGTCTGCAGTTTGTGATATTTACTGATCATACTCACTGTTTTTGGGTCATTTCATGGCAGATACAGGTTTGTCTTATCAAACCAGTTAATGAATGAATTTCGCAAAAAGAGAAGACAGAAGATTATGTCCCTCAACATTTCAAACCTCTTCTCCTCTAAAACCACTGGGCAAATTGAACTCAAATTTCACATGGAGACTTCTTCACTGTAGTCATACCACTACGGCAATTTGGGTCTCGTCACTTATTCCGGTGTTAAGGTAACTTTCTCATCATGTTCAATTTCTTCATTTAATCACAGATAAACGGCCCAAATTGCTTGGGTTCCGATTAATTTTTGTTCATCAAATTCACATTGTATCTTTTAGCTTTAAAATTATAGGAAAACTTTAACGTTTGATGTCTAGGCATGAAATAACTAATTACGGTTTCGTCATCGTGGACAATTAATCAATGACGAAACCGTATAATTATGACTAAACCGTAATTGACATTTTTTAATATAACTGTAAAAAACACATTTAAAATCTGATTTTATCTCCGTTTTGGCAAAACAACACAGAGGTTGTTAAGTAGACAATGCAATCTCGAATCAAACATATTCCAAAGTTCTTATTTTTGTCAGCCTTTATTTGAAGGTAATTTTACTATAGCACCGGAGTGGGTGACGAGACCCAAATTGCCGTAGTGGAATGACTACAGTGTTCTTAGGACAAGAGAACTAAAGTTTGTTCAAATCGTCCAGGTAACATGACCAAGATGGCCGCCATGCCCATGAACTCAGATTTCATAAGGAGACTCCTCATGACAAGAGAAATAGTTTGTTCAAATGGTCCAGGCCACATGACCAAGATGGCTGCCGTGCCCATATATGTTAAACCCCTTTAAAAATCTTCTCCAGAATCAGAAGGCTGATAATCCTTGGGACTTGATATGTAGCATTGTGGATGCGAGGCCTACCAAGTTTGTTCAAATGATGATCCTACATGCGCGGATCCAGGAATTTTCGTCAGGGGGGTCCAGGTCAGGCTGACAAAAAAAATTTTAAGTCCTCAGCTTATTCTACGGAAGTCAAATGGTCAATTTCAAAGAAATCTATCATTTTTCAAGTTCCAGAGGGGGTCCAACATTTTCCAGGGGGGTCCAACTTTTCCGTGGGGGGTCCAATTGCTTATTCCCTATAGAAACCCATATAACTTGTGATTTTCCAGGGGGGGGGGTCCGGACCCCCTGTCCCCCCCCCCCCCCTCTGGATCCGCACTTGTCCTAGGATTACCCTGATGTACTTATTTCCTTCCTAATGCATTTAATTGTGAAACATTTTGAAAAATAGATTTTTTTGAAAACTGTTGAAGCCAAAGTCATTATTCTCAGTGTAACCGAAACTTTGCCACTTGGCCATTCTCTCTCATCAGAAAAATGCCTAAACATTATGGTGCCCTTAAAGTGCAGGTTAATGAATTTTGACGTCATAATACACATTTTATTGACGTCTAACATTCTAAAGTCATAATTATTGCAGTAAATGTGCTTTTATTGATTTTCAAATAAATCTCAAGAGGAATAGAATTTTACCGCATTTAACGCTACATTTGGTCTTAACGTTAATGATGTTAAGTGTTTGAAATCATAACCTAAGGTTGCAAGCTGATCATTTCCTGGATCCCAAAATTTATTCCAAAGGTTTTGTAAGCAACAAATCGGATTTTGATAGAATGTTGACTTTTATTGTCTGTGTTTTACTGTTTTCTACTGGGGGTCAGGATTACGCGCATACTGTCCGGTATAGGTAATCCACGTTATGGCTGAACCTACTGTAATGTGACGGATACATGCTGTTTTTATGAAATAACATCATCTACGCAACCGACTTGCATTACATTTTATGTTTACAATGAATTGAAGTGATTGTTGCGTTTATTTATTTCTTAAGTATAAATGCAATGTCACCATGGCTAAATCATTTTCTCTTAGGCCAATTGCATTCAGAATGGCCAAAACTCATTTTAACCATCCTCTTAATATAGGGCTCGAAGTGTGCTTATTAGGACATGTGGAGTAATGTCACTCGAAGTGTGCTTATTAGGACATGTGGAGTAATTAAAACAAATACAATACTGATTTCTCATTCTTTATTTCATATACACTTTCAGCTACACATACGAGGGCTGTTCAAATATGAATGCAAGTAGCTTCATTACTTTCTTCACATATGTGCTACGACAAAATTCCATACCTTTCTGAAAAGAACTATTTGTCGCTGTTAAAATGGCACCAAACATAAAGAAACACTCACTATATTTCTCAAGTTACAGACCCTTATATAAAGGCCATTCCTGTATACTGAAGTTTTTCTGAAGCAAATTGCAATGCACGTTTTGTTACATGTGCGGATATAGCGTCATATCTTTGTAAGTTTTAGACAAAATGGCACCAAATTTTAGATGCAAGTTTAAGTAACAATCCAAAAGTTGCCGGCAGGAAAAAGTTTATATAGCCCTGTTTCAATCTGGAGTATACATGCATATTTCTGACGTCATTAATTTTATGATAAACGTCATTTTGAGTCATCTATTGGTGATGTAATAACGAACATCGCTGTGTCGTTTTCTTTGCGTCTTGCTGAAAACATGCTAAATATGTCATTAGGGAGTTTTCAAAATGCCCCATCCTCTATTTGCAGAGTAATCACATTTTGTATAATTTTTCAAGCATTTTCCTGCTGCTTAATGACGTGTTTACATTAATTAAAATATGTTCAATATGTCTAGTCTTGAAGACTAGGTGAGTAATTTTATTGTGAATAATGCCTATAGTGGTCAAACTTAAAGTTAACATTCAAATTTAGAATAAAGCCGCAATGTTATGAGAAAAAAAATAAGTATAAATTCTATAACCCCTTCACTAAGGCATATTTGACTTAATAAAAATGCGCTTCAGCGTTTAAAAATTACCCACTATCCATCAAAAATTTGTAGCAACAACTCAGTATGAGCGATAAGCATATTGTCTTTGAGTTAAAACTTATTTAAATGTTTTTTACGTGCATTTTGTTAGAGATAAGTTTAACTGAAAACTGAAAGGTGGTGTTTTGTTTACCATTTATTTGCAAACATAAGGAGACCTTAGTGAAAACGATTCGTTGTAATTTAACAAAAGCATGTCAGATTTTCGCAACTTTCACAGAATTGTTATATAAGAATATGGGGATGCTTCCTTAAAAATTTCAAGAAATTTCACTTGTTTATCGACGAATTATATGCTCGTCTATATCAATGGTATATATTCGAAGCTGAGGGTTTGTTAGTATACTAACGTGAACCTTGTTCAAAAGGCTATACCTCGATAAGTATACTGAATATTTCTTTAGGTCTGGTGCCAGTTTAAAGGTGACATATAGTCCTTTATAGAAATGTTTACCATTTTGTTGTAGCATATATGTGAAGAAAGTTATGAAGCCACTTGCATTCATATTTGAACAGCCCTCGTATTCAAATGAACACATTATAAATTTAAATATACAATCTATTGGCACTTTATATTTTATATATATTGCACTAGTACTTCCTACATGTTCATTAGCTATACAATTAACCCTTAAAGCGCCAAGAAAAAAATGCATCTAAAAATGTTGTCTGTTGAAGTTGTCTGCTGCAAATAATTGCCTAACATTACTGACAAATTAAAAGTATAGAAGCAAACAGTGTGGACCCAGAACAGACTGCTCCTATAGGAGCAGTCTGTTCTGAGTTCACACTGTATGCCACAGAGGCTTCTTAAACATTTCAGCAGACGAGAAAAGCAGACTACTTTTGTTGCGATTAGCACTTCAAGGGTTAAGCAAGCACATGAGACTTTGGTACCTGTCACACCAGTTCAAATGCACAGATCATTGCTTGCATACATAAAGTATGCATGTAAATGAAGTCACAGACCAAAATTTAGACATCTAGCCCAAATGAACATGTCAGCATGGATGTTAAACAAGGCTTTAGTGCTTGATAAGCACTAAAATCTCATGTACTGGGCCATTTATACATTAAAAAGCTCAAATTAATAAACTGGAAGACATAAGATCCTTTATCGTATACATATCACTGAAACAGCCCTCAGAGTGTCCATTTCCTGGGGTATCATATAAAAATGGCAGTTCTTCTGTGGTTTTTAAATATGATAGTTAGCTCAGTATGAGAGTAGAGGGCAGTCCCTTAATAACACACCTCGTCATAATACAGATTTGGATAAATCAGTGTCAATTTGTGGCTCCCATTTTTTATCATGTAATTTTACAAAGGTTTTACACAAAAATAAAATGGTCATTTTTCTACGATTCTTTTGTAAAATTGACCTTTGAAACATGATTCTCTTATAAAAAGGTCATTTCCAATGAATCCTAAACATAGCACTCTAAAGGGACTGCATTCATAACACTACATTTGGGGTCCATAGGAATTAACGGTGTTACAAGTGAATTGTGTTATAAAGACTTAAGTGGCAATTTTACAAAGGAATTATAGGAAAATGGCCATTTTATGACCATTTTCCTTTATTTCCTTTGTAAAATAACATAAAAAAACTTGGGAGACACAACTTGACCCTGTTATAACAATACCAATGTTATAACGAAGTGTGTTATAAATGAACTGCACTGTACTAGAAGCTCACCATCTGAGCTAACAATGGTTTGAATAAAAAGCAATGGATGCATGATACAAAAAGACATATACACATAGGTGAAAGTCTCAAATTTCAAAAAATCCTGAACATAAGAAATTCGAACTTTAAAACTTGATGTATGCCTACAAAATATTAATAAGGACCTTGGATAGTCTCCTATTCAAACTGCCCAATTTTTGAGAGCCTGGGGCTTGGATAATGTATAAGTGACAACTGTATTTTTGTGCTTAAAACAAAACCTGACATTTAGGGCACCTGGCAAAATAAAAATATTTGGAAAACATTGCATATTAATTAATGCCAGGACCTTTAGGGTTTAGTGGGTGGGGGTATTTCTGTGACCAAATTTGTTTCCCCAAAAAGTCAAAAGTTTTGTCAGGTATTCATCTAAATACATGGAAATAACATGTTTGTGACATAAGTGATACGTTTACATAGAATACAGGTCTAGAAGTTTGTAAATAAGTATGCTCTCCATGACTATTACCTGTAAATGTCTTACACACAGAGTTTATCTGCTCTGTTTCATTTCTATCAGTATGACTTGCTCACTGAGGTGTATCATAACTACATACTGTATACATGCCATTGTCAATTGATAATAAGCTACAAGTTTATACAAAATTAGTGACTTATGAGCTTTTATAATAAATTGTTTTTGAGCTTTTTGACAGCCTTCTCCCCTTTGACCAAGTATGCCATTTTTATATGATGGGTGTGATGTAAAACTACAATTGTATGCAAAGTTTGGTCATGAGGGTGGGTGAGGTGGATCACCTAAAAAAAAAAGTTTTTCTATTTCCTATATATGATGAACAGCAAAAACAGAGTTTTCAACCCATATTTTTAATCAGTACTTATCAAATTTTGCAGATAATTCGAGGGCTGAAACTACTATCTTTTCCATCAAAAAAATCATTTTCTATGAAACTTTTATCTGGCAATTTTTAAGGGCAATCCTTCATTTAAAGGCTGTTGGTCCTTTCAAGTTAAATTGCCTTTGGAAATAAAAATAAATATGAGAATCTATTTTATCTACCTAAGTCAGTATATCCTTGATTCAGGAATAATTCTGAGAACTTTCACCTATGTATACAGTGTGTGCAAATTTTCAAAATCCTAGCTGTTTTAGTTTCTTAGAAAACAAAATTATACACATTAGCACATAATATTCAACAAATCAGTGGGCAAAAAATTAAGTAACTTATATTGTAACCCACTTGGAAAATTATGAGTAGGGTGACAGCTAACAATTTTTTTAAGGATGGAAGTAAAGTTTTTGAATTCAAAAATGTCAAAAGTAAAATGGGGCAAATTCAAGGTCAGGCAGTGTCAATTATCATATTCAGATGGAGAAACTACAAACACATAGAATTTATTATGCTGTATAAAATTAATTGTAAGCTGCACAACCAAAAGTCTTAATATATCTTAAGTAATGACTAGAATACTTGGACAGAATATAATGTAAAATTCAATAAGCAATGCTTATTAGATACACCCCGCTCAGTAAGGGTCAGTGAAAAAGACATAGTTTTGGCAAGTGATAGTTCAAACCAGCAGACCCTAGTTTTGAAAAAAAGATTTCAGTAAAATCTGTGAAAACAAGGTTTTAGTAGAATCTGTGCAAATGATCTTAAAGCTTGCAATCTGTATCATTTGTTAAGATCAAATACACAAAATTATTCACACCTGAAAGCTTATATCGGAAAAAAAGTCTAAGTTCTCATAGATGTCATTTTATCAAAAATTATTTTTTTCGAACCAAACTCCTGCCTGCATATGTTCAATGTGTCTATATTGTATAGGCAACATATCCAATTGCTCCATCAAAAGCTGCCGTAGGATTTGATCGGCCCATGAAGGCACCATCTATGCATATACAAAAGCCTTGTTAGGGGAAAATTGTCTAAGTTCTCACAGCTGTCATTTTGTCAAAATTATTTTTTCCGAACCAAATTCCTTCCTGCATATGTTCAATATGTCTACATTGTAGCGGCAAAGTATCAAATCGCTCCATCAAAAGCTGTGGTAGGATTTGATCGCCCCATAAAGGCACTATCCATGCATATACAAAAGCCATATAAGTGAAAAATTGTCTAAGTTCTCATAGCTTCCATTTTGTCAAAAAAAAAAAAATTTCAACCAGACTCCTTCATGCATATGTTGAATGTGTCTATATTGTATAGGCAATGTACCAAATTGCTCCATTAAAAGCTGTGTTAGGAGTTGATCGGCCCATGAAGACACCATCTATGCATATACAAAAGCCTTATAAGGGAAAAATTGTCTAAGTTCTCACAGCTGTCATTCTGTCATAAATTATTTTTTCTGAATCAAACTCCTTCATGCATATGTTCAATGTGTCTATATTGTATAGGCAACATATCCAATTGCTCCATCAAAAGCTGCCGTAGGATTTGATCGGCCCATGAAGGCACCATCTATGCATATACAAAAGCCTTGTTAGGGGAAAATTGTCTAAGTTCTCACAGCTGTCATTTTGTCAAAATTATTTTTTCCGAACCAAACTCTTCCATGCATATGTTCAATATGTCTACATTGTAGCGGCAAAGTATCAAGTTGCTCCATCAAAAGCTGTGGTAGGAGTTGATCGGCCCATAAAGGCACTATCCATGCATACACAAAGCCATATAAAGGAAAAATTGTCTAAGTTCTCATAGCTTCCATTTTGTCAAAAAAAAAAAATTCAACCAGACTCCTTCATGCATATGTTGAATGTGTCTATATTGTATAGGCAATGTACCAAATTGCTCCATCAAAAGCTGCCGTAGGATTTGATCGGCCCATGAAGGCACCATCTATGCATATACAAAAGCCTTATAAGGGAAAAATTGTCTAAGTTTTCACAGCTGTCATTTTGTCAAAATTATTTTTTCCGAACCAAACTCCTCCATGCATATGTTCATTATGTCTACATTTTAGCGGCAAGTATCAAATCGCTCCATCAAAAGCTGTGGTAGGAGTTGATCGGCCCATAAAGGCACTATCCATGCATATACAAAAGCCATATAAGTGAAAAATTGTCTAAGTTCTCATAGCTTCCATTTTGTCAAAAAAATAATAATTTTCAACCAGACTCCTTCATGCATATGTTGAATGTGTCTATATTGTATAAGCCTTTATAAGGGAAAAATTGTCTAAGTTCTCATAGCTGTCATTCTATCAAAAATTATTTTTTCTGAACCAAACTCCTTCCTGCATATGTTCAATGTATCTACATTGTATAGGCAAAGGATCAAATTGTTCCATCAAAAGCTGTGGTAGGAGTTGATCGGCCCATGAAGGCAGAATCAATGCATATACAAAAGCCCTATTAGTGCAAAAAAATTGTCTAAGTTCTCAAAGCTGTCATTCTGTCAAAAACAATTTTTAGTGAACCAAACTCCTTCATGCATATGTTCAATATGTCTAGATTGTATAGGGAAAAGTATCAAATTGTTCCATCAAAAGCTGTGGTAGGAGGTGATCGACCCATGTATGGACTATAATATCATAAGCATAAAACCCTATACAAAAAGCCATTTAGAACTACAAAGGGAAATAACTCTAATAGAATTGGCCCCTAGTCCTTACTTTTTTGTTTAAAGTCTTTGTATTGCATATATGAACATGTTTGCAAGGTTTGATGAAAATCCAGCGATGACTCTTCAAGATATTATGGAAACAAAACATTACGGATGGATCTACGGACGAACGGACAATGTGAAAACAGTATACCCACCACAAAGTTTGCGGGGGTATAATAACACATATAACATTACTCTCCAACATGCCTACAAATAACTCTTCACAAAAACATAGGAAGACTAGTATTGTTTTCAGTATGTCCCTGAGATTCTAGACTTCATCCTTATTCTTGTTATTCTGTTCCCTGGTAACAATGGCCCATTTCTGACTGGGATACAACTCATCACATTCTGCGATCACCAGTCCAACCTCAGCTTTATGACTGTCAATACACTGGTTAGTGCCTTCACGGAAGATCTGACCTTCTGAATATTTCCATTTCTGAAATATTTAATTTTAGATAAATTCCACCCTGACCTCTTTTTGTCTTGCACACATTACAGAAGAAAAATATTCTTGCCTGAAAACATCTAATTGGTTAGATTACATTTGGTCATACTGTAAATTGGGAGATTTTCACAAGGGTCTTATTTTTGCGAAACTAAGCATATGCAAAAATAAAACCCTTACGAAATGGCAAAATCACTGTCGTTTACTGATATAAGTAAATAATGCCACAGTCGCAAATTTTAATGTCGCAAATATGTCTTTTAAGGCTATTAGAGAAAATAAAATTCTCGTGAAAATTTCCAAATTTACAGTAGTATTGTTAGAATGGTTCATTTTATACACATTGATTTCTTCTTTTTTTTTAGACCAATGGAGTTTTCCATGAAGTTTGATGCAAATGAAGTTAAGATGATCAGTGGAATTCGCAGAAAAGGTGACACTGATTCAATTTTGTCTAGAGTTTGCATGATCTGAAAACGACTGACCATACTTTAAAAATTATGAAAGTTGCTAAGGTAAAGTTGTTGCCATGGAAACAGATGGCATGATGACTAAGCAGTATAATCAGAAATAATTGCCAGTCTATTTCTACTATCCACCGGAATAGGTTTTAAGACAATGTCAAATTTCTTAATTTTTGGTGTTTTTTCAAAAGTTTTTTACATCAAAAGGCCTAAATGTCATTAAGGCAGGTTTTCACAGATCACGGCTCATTAAGCTGTGGGCCTCATGGTTTCAGAGAAGATTTTAAAGTTTTTCCCATTATAAGTCTATGGAAACTCTTGACCCCCAGGGTGGGACCAGTTTGGAACCCAGGGACATGGTTGGCAGGATTTATGTAAGGGACCATTAGACATTGCTACAGACTAAATATATGAGCTGTGGGCTCATGGTTTCAGAGAAGAAAATTTTTAAAGGTTTTCCCATCATTAGTCTATGGAAACTCTTGATCCCCGGGGCGGGGCCAGTTTGGACCCCAGGGGCTTATTTGGCAGGATTTATGTAGGGGACTACTAGACATTGCTACATAATAAATATATAAGCTGTGGGCCTCATGATTTCAGAAGGAGGTGTTTAAAGTTTTCCCAGTATAAGTCTATGTAAACTCTTGATCCCCGGGGAGGGGTCAGTTTGGACCGAGGGGCTTGATTGGCAGGATTTATGTAGGGGAGCACTAGACATTGCAATATACCAAATACATAAGCTGTGGGCCCAATGGTTTCAGAAAAGAAGATTTTTAAAAATTTTCCCATTATAAGTCTATGGGAGCTATATATTGCCATGGCAAGCAGGTTCCAGCCCAATCAGCCTTTCCCCCTGCCTGATGATGCTTTGCATGAAATTTGATCAAAATTGGTCAACTGACTTTAGAGATATACTACTTTGAAAGTGTGGATGGAGGACTACAGACGGACGCCAAACCAGTGCCATACTAATACCTCACTTGAGCCTTCTGCTCAGGTTAGCTAAAAAATGAAGTCAAGTAATTACTTATATTTGAAGATCCAGTGCAGTGAATCAGCATTAACATTTTTATAAGGTACACACATGCATTTTGTGACAATGTATAAACACTATTGTAATCAGTACATTTTAATAGGCCAAAACTCAAGTTTATGGGGCCTTTCCATGGCAATAGGACGCCTACCAAACGCTCTGATGCTCAATCTCTGGTGAATTTGAAAAACAACTACTGTAGGAAGAGAATGGAAAATCTGGGAAGGTTATGCAAAAGCCTATGGACTTCTACATTTGTGGTATAAATATGAGGTCACACAGTGCTCTTACTTTCCGCATTATAAAGGTGTACCAGAATCCAACAGGAACTAGTTTAGTACATGAAAAGTAAATACCACATAATGAGAATACTTTCTCAGCTCGTATTTATGCCACAAACTTAGGAATCCATAGACTATTGCATGACATTCCCGGATTTTCGATTCTCTTCCTGGGGCAGTTGTTTTCCAAATTCATTCATGAATATGGTTTAAGCTGTGATATTGCTGACTGATATGATGGAGATCATGTGCTAGCACCTACCTGTGTATGCTCATTTGTACAAAAGTGTACCATGACATAACCATGTGTTTCTATAGGATCAGATGTCAAACACATCCCACCATTAGTTATCTCCCCTTTCCGCTTCCATGACCATTCCTGCAAAACAGAAACTCTTAAAAGCCTCTGCCAAGTGGTATGCCTGAATCCTGAGGCAATTTTATCCATATTTGGGAGTGATCCAACCATTTCATTACTATTTATATGAAAGTGTGTGTTTTTTATAATGTAAAGGACAAGGTAAAACATGTTTTAGAGGCAGGCAAAAATTGCTTGCTTTAGAAAGGTTTGATAAAACATCTCATATAATTTGCTCTTTTGGAATATGAAAGTTTGGTCTAATAAGACATATGACCCCTTGGTAGATGTGGCATTTAAAGTCACTATATATGTCCGAAATGACTAATTTTCCTCCATCTCATATAATAAAATTAAGAAACAAAACATTTGTAGCTTAGGTCAAAATGCCTTGATAAAGCATAACTGAGCCTCAGTTGTACCCAATGACATTCGAGCACAAGACAGCATCTGTTTACATAACAAAGTACCAGCTTTGCAATAACAGGTACATGTCCAATCTCAAGATCAATGCATATACTATTCTAGTTAACCTGAGTATCTCTGTCTACACTACAAGGTACCAACTTTGCAATAGAAGGTACATGACCAATCTCAAGATTAATGCATAGGTTATATTCAAGTTTACCTGTGTATCTCTGTCAACACTACAAGGTACCAACTTTGCAATAACAGGTACATGTCCAATCTAAAAATCAATGTATATACTATTCTAGCTAACCTGTGTATCTCTGTCTACATAACAAGGTACCAGCTTTGCAATAACAGGTACATGTCCAAATCTTAAAATCAATGCATACGAGGGTCATCCAATAAAGAATGAGACTTTTTCTATAGTGCAGTGAATTTATATGCTACACTTTTGAACTCTTGTTCAAAGCTAGTACGTCTTTTTGGCTGTTCACATGTGCCATATTCGACGGGTTACATAGTTCCAACTTTTGTTGCTAGGCAACATTAGAAGACTAGGCAAACACGCGTGGACAGCTCACCATAGCTGATCACCATGGCAACAGATTGAGATGTATAGTTTATTTTTCTACTAATACTTGTATATGCTCATGAAATCTGTCTATGACCAATAGAGAAAAGTAATATTCAAGAGTCTTCAGCTGTTACCATGGAAACAAAGCTTAAAAAATCAAGTTTCCAAGAAATTTCTGGTATTTTTCGCTGACCTCTTGACTTTAAAAGTTAATATCAAATAGTCGAAGGCAATTAAAGTGAACAGGGTTTTGTTCATGTAACTAAATTACATCCAGCTGCACATAACCATACCTTTTGTAGGATATACATTGCTAACATAGTTACCATAGCAACGCAAAGTAGAGTGTTTATACAAAAAATGAGTAAATCGGTTGCTAGGCAACCAAAATAAAGGATATGCATATTTGGTTCTTCTTTTATAGCATTTTATATAACACTAAAATTGTTCAGTTTAAGAAATGATATCAAGAGGTTTAATTCTATCTGTGATCAAAAATAAAAGACTTTGAATGACCATGTGTATGCAAATAATAATGAAAACGTGGCCATGCGTCTTCAAGTCCTTCCACAAAACATCCCGTTACTATGGTAACTGATCAATTACAAACATATTGTTTCTAATCCTGAATTGCTAAGATGTCATACTATTATTGTGCTGAATTTTAACTAAATGCACACAGAGGTTTTCAGACTATGAAGAAAGTCTCATTCTTTATTGGATGACCCTCGTAGTTGATAAACTTGAATATAGCATTCAAGTTTACCTGTGTATCTCTGTCTACATTACAAGGTACCAAATTTGCATTGGCAAGTACATGACCAATCTACAGATTAATGCATAGGCTATATTCAAGTTTACCTGTGTCTCTGTCTACATTACAAGGTACCAAATTTGCATTGGCAAGTACATGACCAATCTCAAGATTAATGCATAGGCTATATTCAAGTTTACCTGTGTCTCTGTCTACATTACAAGGTACCAAATTTGCATTGGCAAGTACATGACCAATCTCAAGATTAATGCATAGGCTATATTCAAGTTTACCTGTGTCTCTGTCTACATTACAAGGTACCAAATTTGCATTGGCAAGTACATGACCAATCTCAAGATTAATGCATAGGCTATATTCAAGTTTACCTGTGTCTCTGTCTACATTACAAGGTACCAAATTTGCATTGGCAAGTACATGACCAATCTCAAGATTAATGCATAGGCTATATTCAAGTTTACACCTGTGTATCTCTGTCAACACTACAAGGTACCAACTTTGCAATAACAGGTACACGTCCAATCTAAAAATCAATGTATAGGTTATATTCAAGTTTACCTATGTATCAGGAGCGCAGTGGCTCAGTGGTAGAGTGCTTGACTCGAGACGGAAGGGCCGCGGGTTCGAGCCTCACCGGCGTCACTGTGTTGTATCCTTGAGCAAGACACATTAATCCTAGCTTAGTACTGGTTCAACCCAGGAAGACCCGTCCCGACATAACTGAAAGATTGTTGACTGGGACGTAAAGAATCAAATCAAACAAATCAAATTACCTATGTATCTTTGTCTGCATTACTACATATAGGTACCAACTTTGCAATGGCAGGTTCATGTCCACTATGTATAGGTTCTTCTAGCTTACTTGTCTACATTACAAGGAACCAATTTTGCAATGGCAGCCAGGTACATGTCCAATCCTAAGATCAATTCATAGTTTAGTCTAGTTTACCGGGGGGCGGACTTGATTTAGCTGTTCTCTTTACTCCTTTTACTCCGAACAGGAAGAACAGAAATAAAGTGAACTGGAACATCTGTGCTAGTACTCTGATGTACACCATCTTCCGAGGGGGTGTAAATAGATCAGTCACGTGACCTGTTCCAAAACAAAATGTCAGAGCACTGCCTGCATGTTCAATCTCAACATCAATACATAGATTATTCTAATTTACCTGTGTATCTCTGTCTACATTACAAGGCACCAACTTGGCAATGGCAGGTACATGTCCAATCTCAATATCAATACATTGGTTTTCCTGTTGTATATGTCCAAACTTCAGCTCATCAGTAACTGGTGGTCTAAAATGAATATGTTAAATCTATAAGAACTTAGTTTTTCACACAAAATATTCCAAAATATTTTTTAAAAAATTCATATATATGAAAGATGATAAAATATGTAGAAAGGCATACTTTTGGTTTGACTGCGACTACATTTGACACTTTAAAATACAGTAAAACCTGTCTAAACGGCCACTATCAAAATATCAAAAACTGGTTTTCAAGACCAATTATTGCTTAATGCAGGTCAAAAGTATTGCATTCTGCAATACTTTTACCTTCAATTAGCTATCATTTGTCATTTAATAAGATCTTTGTTATGGTTATTTTGAGTGGCCGTTTTAGCCAGGTTTTACTGTATATTGGGTATTTTTTTTACTATTTAGCCCTGATGTGACCTTGGCTTGAATATAAGGACAGGGTCACCAAAACCTTATCAAGTCTTCATCATGTCCCAATATTATATGCATAAAAATTTGGTTCCAATCCATCCAATATTTCATGAGATATCTTGTACAAAAGAAAGTGTCATGCCAATGCCGACCGAGACGACAACGCCGATAAGCTCTGCACCAAAACAAATATCTCCACCTCCCCTTAGATGGAAGGAAATAATGGCATAAAGCATTAAAGCATGTGCATCCATGGCAACATTTTCTCTCACATTCTTTTAAAAAGTTATATATTTCACTTCTGAATATATTTTGGTTTGTCGATTAACATCCCAGTCAAAAGCTATGGCCACGTTGAGATGGTCAGTTAACCTAACCTCACTTTCCTTGGGCAAGCTCAAACGTAGCAGTTTACCAGCACACAGTACTTTGGCTTGTAATAGACAACAACCCTTCTTGAATTAGCTCAAGGGGGTGATGATCATAGAAAATATTTCATGATCAATCCCCATAAAAGTATTGGGCTGGGCTGGGCTTGCCACCCCTGGATCAGCAATTGGACTCGCTCTCTATTGCAATACAAAGCTTGGCCTGTGTTACTAACTTTATTTTACTGTTGAAATATACATAGAATGGTACCCTGCCTAGACAAACAAGGAATAACAGACTAAAACATACAGACTTTAAAGCCATTACTTACTTACTTTCTTTGGGTACTTTCTCCACTGACTTCCTTGAGTCCACTTTAGAATTTCTAAGGTCTGTAACTTTCTTTTCATAAGTGAACAAAACACTAAATGTGGGTATTCCTATCTTCACTTAGATCATGGGGTATATTATGTTACCAATTTTCTTTTAAATTTTTGCTTTAGAGTTCGAGCAGTTTGAGTGTTGAAAGATAAACAAGTTACATATCATCCCGACCCATACCCGGTCACTCAGTGGTAGAGTCCTTGACTCTAAAAGAGTGATTGCAGATTAGAGTCTCACCTTGAGCAAGACCCTTAATCTTCTGCTCTAAGTACTGGTTCAATCCAGGAAAAGTCCTGACATAACTAAAAAAATTGTTGATGTGGACATAAAGCATCACACAAAAACACATTAATATCAAAATCAATAGAATGAACTTACATGAGTTCAGGATAAACATTGTCGAGGAACCATTTAAAACTTCTACACTTTAAGTGACTTCTCAATAATCTTCTTTCCATCACACTACAATATCAACATAACCACATACAAATTAACAAGCTCATGAGACTTTGGCACTTACCACATATGAGCCATGACATGTGATTTCCAACAATGTGGCATTTTGACATGAATAGACTCGGACGAGCCTGTGCATCCTCCTTTTAGGCCTAGAAACTCCAAATATGTTCAGTCAGTAGCTTTACACTCATAGAATATTCAAAAGACTGTGATGTGCACTTAAATTAATGCTCCCAAAAAACGGAGATGTGCACTTGAGTAAATGCTCCCATTAGATGACCTGTTTATGCTCCCAAAAGACTGTGATGTGCACTTGAATTAATGCTCCCATGAATCTGATGTGAACTTGAGTAAATGCTCCCATTAGACTGTGATGTGCATCCGAGTTGATGCTCCCATGAGACTGTGATGTGCATTTGAGTAAATGCTCCCACGAGACTGTGGTGTGCATTTGAGTTAATGCTCCCACAAGTCTGTGATGTGCACTTGAATTATTGCTCCCATGAAACTGATGTGCACTTGAGTAAATGCTCCCATTAGACTGTGATGTGCATCTGAGTTAATGCTCCCATTAGACTGTCATGTGCACTTGAGTAAATGCTCCCACGAGACTGTGATGTGCACTTGAGTAAATGCTCCCACGAGACTGTGATGTGCATTTGAGTTAATGCTCCCACAAGGCTGTGATGTGTACTTGGATGGGGGTTATCAAGAGTACAGGCCTCTAGATTAGAGTGTGTAATTTAAAATTTGTTTTCTTATTTATCAATCAAAGCAAATGTTATGGGTTACCAAAAGAACTGTCTCAGTGAGATAGCTCAACAAATGTTTAAACTGACGGATAAGAAAATATTCTCAATTTTACCTCAGGACTTTAGTTAAGAGTGTGTGACAGAAAATTAATTTTCTTATTTCTTAACCAAAGAATGTTGTGTGTACTCAAAAGAACTGTCTCAATGAAACTGTTCTTTTGAGCACCCAAAACATATGATGGGTAAGATAAATTTTACTATTTTACGATGAAAAATTGTGTTTATTTAAACATCTGCACTATGAAAGTACTTACCTTCCTGTAGCTATCATCCTAGCAGATGGCTTGGTGTGGTAGAAAAACCTCTTGTAGTCATCCATCCACACCTCAGCAATACGCTTCATATTTCTGTTAAAAAATCATAAACCACAGCATAAACCCTTTTTATACTGGAAACCCATTGGCATAAGCTAGGGTCTACAATCCATACAATTTAAATATGGGCTTGGGCATGAGAAAACCTGACATTTTTGCATGAGAAGAACAGTCTAACAGAATGTGTGAAAAGAGATTATTTACATCTCAATTAGATGGCTCTTTTGAGTACTAACAATATGCAATGTTTTGAGAAATTAGAATTTTTTTTTTTTAAATACATGAGTATGAATTATAAAGTGCTGATAGCCAGGCTGTTAATGTTGGGCAAATGGACATCAATGCCTGAACAACAATTCTGACTCCTACCAAGATATCTGCATGGGTAATTTTAGATTTAAGACTACTGAAGAGTAAAAAATTATAAATAATATTTCTTCTGAAGCCAACAGATCTGGATTCACAATGTTTACAAGAATTCATATTTTGGAGTTTAGCAGGAAAGAAGTTAAGAAAATAAGTTTAACCCTTTAATATCACGCCAACATATTGTTGTCTGCTTTTTATGCATGCTGCATATATTCAAATGCACTTCAAACTAGGTTTTATCATGAAAGTAATGCACCTGTCATTGTTTTCTCCCAGAGAGGGAGCCGCGAGATACCTATGGGGAATTCTGGGAGCACAGTGGCTCAGTGGTAGAGTGCTTGACTCGAGACCGAGGGGCCGCTGGTTCGAGCCTCACTGTGTTGTGTCCTTGAGCAAGACACATTATCTTTGCTTAGTTCTGGTTCAACCCAGAAAGACCCATCCTGACAAAACTGAAAAATTGCTGACTGGGATGTAAAGAATCAAATCAAACAAAACCTATGGGGAATTAAACAATTTTTGGGTCTACTTCCCCACCCTTCGGTAAATATGTGGTTTCTAATATACTTTAGACGGGCCATCAAATTTGTTATTTAATTTAGAAATTCCAGATGATGCATTTAATTTCCCTGACCCACCCAAGTGTTGGCGCTGTATCTAATTCCTGTGAGTTAGGATTTCTTTGCAGTCTAATTCCCCTTGTATGGCTGCCGCTCCCCCTCTGGGGGAAAATACTGATAGGTGCATTTATATGCAGATGAGCAGAAGACAAAAATCCTGACTGGCAGGTTAACATACTAGGGTAAAGTCGGGTAACTTCGGACAGTCAGCTAAATTCGGACAGCGACCTTGTTTGTTTCATGCAGTAATTATTGGAATAAAAACAAAAAATAACTAAGCAAACAGTGGAAATCCTGATGAGACGGTTCATTAAGAGCCTTCTCATCCAGATTTCCACTGTTTGCAAATGTATGTCCGAATTTACCTGATGTCCGAAGTTACCTGACTTTATCCTGGTTTGTTAAATATCTGAGAGAGCAGACAACAAAAGTTGTGACCGGCGGAAAAAAGTGTTAACCGACTCACTTGTTATATATCTGTTCATTGCCTGCCGGTATCCCTGATATCTCAGTTTCTAGCTTCAACTGCCCCACTCTGCTACAGGGAACTATCTCCACAGAACCACCACACTGCCAAGACTTGAAAGACAACTCTGGAAAAAACAGACCAAATCACCACTATAATTAAAATGGATTCTTCCTTCTAGCTTGATACAATAAACTTGGGATGGTCCAATGTATATATCGAGGTGTCACAGGTTATTATTTCCAAATAAAATTGTTTTTCTTTCTCTGAAGATCTTTATTGTCTAAGCAAATAGTGCACTTTAATGAAATGCTGCCTTATGCAGCATTTCATCTGAGTCTTCACTGTTTGCCAAAGTACACATTTAGGAGTCACAAGTATACAAACGGTTAAGTCATTTTGTGGCATTTTCCTGTCTTCCTGGGTTTAACCAGTATTAAGCAGAGGATAAAATGATAAACCACTATAATAGGGGTTTACATATTTAGTAAAGTTATATAATGATGTCCATAACAACATTGTGTACATAATGACAAAATCTTACCATTTTCACGCCAAAAATGTGATTTCAAAGTAATTTTAATGTCATATGATAAATCTAACATTCCTGCTCCTGTATTATTGAATTGATTATACTTGTTGCAGAAAAAAAACCCTCAGCAATCCTTGCATTTTATCTCTTTTCCTTTAATCATTTAATACATTCAATAATACAAGGGCATTCATGTAAGATCTTCTATATCCAGTTTGATACAATAGTGTAGGGATGGTCCACTTTGTATTTGAGGATTCATATACATTGTAGGTTTCAAAATTACATTGTATTTCTGTACATCTCCTTTTTTTCTTATTTCAAACAGAGCAAATCCTTGATCTGCTGGTGAAAGTCCTCAAATTCTAGAATCATGAGTATAATTTCTGGTTCAGCTAAAATATTCTATTGCTGTTCATTCTACCCTTCCTAGTAAATATTCTTACCAAAGTTTTCACCTCCATGCTGTTCAAGAAGGGGATCAAACTTTCCAAGGGACATAAATCTTTCTTTTTTCATACTGAATGCATGACCATGATAGACTGGCATTCTGAAAAGAAACGTATTACAGTTTGAAGCAATGAAAAATAAAGAAACAAAAATGAATACACTTCAATGTTTGTTTTACTAGCATGAAACTTTAGAAAAATACCAATCTGGGCTTCCAGTTAAAACCTAGATAAGACTGTATACCTCCAGAGAGTGTGTAATGGAAAATGTTTTTTTTATTTCTCAACCAAAACATACCAGTATGTTGTGGATACTCAACAAGACATTTTTTTGAGCACCCAAAACATATGGGTAAGAAATAATTAACAATTTTATGCTCAAAAATTCCTTATCATACCTTTTTCAATGAAATGATTAAGATATCATAAAATAAGTTGTTGTTTGCAGCAGTCATGATTGGCACTTTAATGGTAAGATGGATGTAGAATAAATGGGTAAGTGCAAGAGATGTGGATTCTTATTGCATCAGCAAGCAGTGAAGGCTCAGGCGAGCCTATGCATATGCACAGACTATGCAGAGCACTTCAAGCTCCCATACACAAATTATGGATGAAGATGAAGGCTCAGACCAAAATTCATACATCAAGCACCTCTGGATACATCAGCATGGGTATTTATTTGAGGCATTTGAGCATATGCGATAAGTACCGAAATCTCATGCACTGACCCATAATTTGATCAGTTTAGAAGCTAGCTAAATTACACAAGACAATGTTGCAAAGGGTGACCTCAAGTCTCATAGAAACTGTTAATCAAAACTGTTCCAGAGATACACTGCACACAAACAAGTTTTGGCTCTAACTTGGCAGTTTATGTCCAACAGTGATCTTGAAAAGTGGATCAAGGTCACAGAAACCAAATCAACTTTTCATCATGCCCCATGTAACATACAAGGGCTGATTGGCAAGTGGTGAGCCTTGTACTGAATGAGTATAGCAGGAATGTCATTTTTCAGCCCTACTAATCCCTGAAAATTTAAGGATGTGTACCCGAAAACTAGTGGCATTTGGTCAGTTAATGTCAAAGAGGTTCATGTATATTTGGTTGAAATCCACCAGGTGGTATTGGAAACATCTCATTTTGTTTACCTTGATGCTTAACATCCCAATCAATACTTTTTCAGTAATGTCAGGATATTTCCTGGGCTGAGTAAGAGATATAACATACAGCTAAGCCTTTCAGCCAACACCAACAGGATCCACATCAAAAACTATAATATCCTTTTGCATTTGGTGAGCTGGGATAATTTTCTATCAGTTGAAGCCTTACCTGACAACACCATTGAGATTACCTCCTCCTGTACTTTTCTCCCATTTAAACATCAAGTTCCAATCAAAACCTGAAGAATATAGAGAAGGTCAATTAAGAAATAGTGGCAAGTGCAAGAGATTTTGGTACTTCTCTCATCAGTGAGGCGAGTCTGGGCATCAGTGCAGACTTACCATAGCCTTCACTGCTCTTATGCACAAAGCACAGGATTGAATGCCTCTTTAAACAACTACACAACACCAGCAGTAAAGATAAGGTACGTATTTGCGTAAATATGCAATTAAAATGTTCCGAATAAATGAATGCATACCGAAAAGCAATTCCGCCGATCAGTATGCAATCACATGCGATTTCATGTCGTACCATGGGATAGTTTTGTTTCCATATGGGTAATTTAACAAATGACAGTCCGGTATTGATTTTTCTTTACTAGCGTCAACAGTCTTTTCCCAGGTTTCTGAATAAATTATCGGCACCCAGTCAAGTATTATGTGGAATAAACATGAAAGTGAAACTTGCAAAGTACTTCCAAGTGACAAATGTCAACAAGGTTTATGAAATTTACTTCAGAGGTGCGACAAAATCCGCTAGTTTGATGCTCTAGAAAGGCAAATGATGAGAGTGATCAAATATATAGGCAAATTTCTGATGGCTTCCTTCAATAAAAAACATTGCAGACATTACGTGTAGTAATAAATGTGTAGTAAAAAAAAATATATATATATACAATTGTTTTAGAAGAAATGCATTTGAGGATAATCAGGCAGCGTAAATACCCAATTAACCTGAAAATTTATCTGGAGCTCTGCAATACATTGTTTTCCATTATCTTTGTTTTAAGACATCATTTACAAGCAATGATTTTTAAGACATGAAATTTTCTGAGGTTTAACCCTTTGTACACTGGTGACTCCTAAGTAAGTATTTTGGCAGACAGTGAAAACCCATATGAAATTTGCATTTCATCAGCCTCTACACTGTTTGCTTAAACAAAAACAATCTTCAGAGATAGAAATACAATTTTATTTGGAAATTATAACCTGTGACCACTTGATACAATAGACCTCATAAAATTACATGATTATATAAAGAGCACTAAATGTTTTTGACAATACATGAACATATTTCTCTATTTGACATTGAAATTTAAATATATTTATCTCACTTTTGCTATACCCAATTTCCTTATATCGGTGGGGCAGGCATGCTCCTTAGAACTGGTGGACCCAACGACTGGATGAACATTGACATGGAGTATTCGATCATTGTAATAAATATTTGTGAGTGTGGGAAAACCAAATATAACAGACGCTTATCAGATAATTAAAGACAAGCAGTATCGATGTCCATCCACTAGGATTGGCAGACAGATTTTTTGCCTTTAAGAATCTGAATGATGCTAACCCGCACTCAAAAACGCACTCATAGACATTTAAATATTTATATATTTGTATAGTTGAAGATATGTTTTGTAGCCATGTTTACATGCTTTGATTGATCTGTATATGTAGGGGGAGGGTGGTAACTAATGTTGCAAGAACTTGTGACACTACCCCATTGCTGTAATGTGTGGCAATAAAATATTTATAGACTAAATAAACACAAAGTTTAATGCATCAAACCATAAGGGAAAACCTATTAGTACACAAAAGGTTAAAGACGTACATGTGCCATTCGCAGCGAGCAAAGCAAGTGAACCACAAGTAAACGTTTATACAATCGAGTTATTGGCAGCTCACTGTACAGTGCAGTCCATTTATAGTGCTTTTTAAGGTGCATAGGAATGATACACATGACCATCTGTTAAGCCTGTCTGACAAAGAACACGGTTCCAATAGGGTATACTCGGTTATACATGGGTTGACTGGTACGAGTATTGAGCTCCAACCGTGCCTGGGGATGAGTTGGTACGATTTAGATTCGAATGTAGCACGAGAATGTACGAACAAAGCTCGGATATACTCGATCAAGCAAGGTTTGTCACAGTTTAAACACGATTTGCATAACGATTTTCATACGATTGCTGTACGTTCCAAGTACGGTCTGTTACGGCCTAGTATGATTAAACATGACTTTTACTCGATTAACTGGACATTTACAGGGTTTGCATACGGTCCCGCTGACTTGTGGTTGAGTTTGATTCCATATAATTTATATACAATATTGACACGGTTGAGCTCACTCGTGTAGTGGACTTCATGTGCGGTTGTATATATGGTCTCATACGGTCTCACACGGTCTCTTACGGTATTGTACGGTCTCTCACGGTCTTGTACGATTGCTAATGCAATTATACACAGACGTTTTTTAAAAGTTTTAAAAATCATACACCGCATTCACGGTTGTATGTACGGTTTACATGGATGGCCAACCTTATAAGCCGTGTGTTCTGTGTCAGACAGGCTTTATAAAGGGACAATTTTTACAAAGGAATTATAGAAAAATGACCATTTCAAGGTAATTATCCTATTATATTCCTTTGTAAGATACCATGATGAAAATTTGGGAGCCACAACAACATGTGTGTAGAGGTGTGTTAAAGTATGAAGGGACTGCACTTGCACTGTATATGTTTGTGAAATGATATTACCTCCCTTCATGGTATTACTAAACTGTGTCTCTTGATATTGCAGTGTCTTAGCATCTATATTATCCAGTATGGGAACAGCCACTGTGTAAGGTAGGTGGGCCACTCTGTTGATAAGAGGTTCTAGCCAGCCAGTGTTCACCTCACAGCTACTAGTGAGAAATGTTAGCACTGGGGCAGTAGCCTGACTGGCACCAATGTTGAAAGATCTGATTAGACCTGAAACACAATATTATACACATGACTCTCTTTGACTTGAAGCATGCTGGGTAATTTTTCATGCTTTTGTTGTCTTTTCAAAGTTCAATCAGTTGCGGTCTTTTCAATTTTTTTCAAAATTAACTTTTTAAATTTTCTATTCGAGGAACACTATCAGAGTGTCAAACTAAACAGTTTGGATCCAGATCAGGACTAACATTCTAGGACTGACAGAATGTCGGTCCTGATCTGGGTCCAAACTGTTTGCTAATAAAAGGTTATCAGCAGATGAAAAAGGTCGCTGTTAGCAAGGAAAGACTTTTTCAGTGTAAAAATGTAATTTTTTCTTATCCTTCAGTTTTAGAATGTTTTAGGAGGTCAAAAGAACCGTTTCATTGAGAAGGCTCTTTTGAGTACCCACAATGTATGTTTCGGTTGAGAAATAAGAAAATCCATTTTTTATCATGCACTCTTTTCTAGGGACCTGTTTGAAGTACAGGGGACACAACTTTTCTCTTTTATATACCCCAGAAATTGTTTGTATAGTTAATAATCAAAATATGTCATCCAATATGGGAACAGCCATTGTGTTAGACCACTCATTAGTGTTGGACCACTCTGTTAATAAGAGGTTCTAGCCAGCCATTGTTCATCTCAAAGCTACTAGTGAGAAATGTTAACACTGGGGCTGTAGCCTGGCTGGCACCAATGTTGAAGGATCTGATTAGACCAGAAGTACATGTACAATATTATAGATATTGAGTTGACACTATTTTGAACATTTAGCCTACTTATGCCTGAAGAAATAAATGAGTGTAATAATGTTGATATTTCTTATCCTTAAGTTTAAGAATATCTTTTGGTGCTCAAAAGAACCATCTCATTGAGATGGTTGCTCAAAAGAACCATCTCATTGAGATGGTTCTTTTGAGTACCCACAACATATGCTTTGGTTGAGAAATAAGAAATTATCTTTTAATCAGGCACTCTTATCTAGAGGGCTGTTAGAAGTGCAGGAGACAAAAGTTTTCTCTTTTAAATACCCAGAACATATGTTAAGATAATAAATAAATAAAAGTCATGAAATAACTATGCCCTTAAATCTGTTAGAATCCTTACATACAATATGCATCACAATGTATGAAGATGTCCAAGAAATGTGCTTCTACAGTGAACCAGCCAGATAAGCATTAAATAGAAGTGGCTGGTGTGGGCTGCCCAGGACCTTTGTTGTCCAATATATATATATACAGCTTATTAGCTTTTAGTTTCTTTATTCAATTTTAATGAAACATACTTTTTAAAACATGGAACTTTGGGCTACCATTTTGATCTTAATTGCTATAAAGAAACAAACCATTTTCACCCAGAATAAAAGAAAACAGTAGAAAACATGGCTTCAAGTGAAATCCTTTGCCAATTAATAGCTGTATGATGTGATGTTATATATAATTTGTTGGTAAATTACAATTCTATAAATAGTTTGGCATGCAGGGATAAAACTCAAGTCAAGTCACAGTTAAATAAAAAGAACATAAAATAAACAAGTGATGAGCAACAATTTAGCATGTATGACTGAGTCAAAGAATTCGAACACAAAATTGATTTTAATTGTTTAGTACAGTTGATCTGCAAAATGTTGATAACTGGGTTTAATATGTATTCTGATGCACATATAGAAAGACAAGCACTGCCAACCTCGTTAAAGTGCTTAAAGACATAGATCACTGTCCAATAGAGATCATTAAATGATTAACTGATAAGGGACAGTTTCAGTATCTCACAAACTTAAAGGGGCCTCAAGAGGGGAATTACCTGTATACAACTCAATATCATTCACTAAGATAAAGATCAATATTTTATCATAAATTACCTAATCCCTTTACGGGACCACTTTATTGCCCTAGTAAGGAAGTCATAATCACCTCATTATGACTGTTCTTTTGATCTGACCAGAATGACCCCTGGAGAGAGTCATAATGAGTGGTACCAGTATTATTGCTCAAATATTTATCCCTTAAAAGGCAGACTTAAATGTCATGGCCAAAAACAAAATTTACCTGTATTTCAAAGTTCAGTGATTTTAAATATAGTAGTTTCAAATGGTGCTTTAATGTTAATTATAACTTGTTTTTTCTGGCTTTCTGTAATTCTAATGATCATTTGATATGATAGCTAGTTCTTCGATAAAGAAAGATTAAAAAGTCATGTTCAATTTTGATGAATACAGGTATGAAAACATGTAAAAAAACTTATGTATCAATGCTGTTGATGACTCACCTTCCTGTTTGTGATTTCTGATGACCTTGACCATGGCAATCTTCCCTAGTAGGAATCCAACACTAACTGTAAACACGCAAAACAGAACTTCTCTTATACTAATAAATGCTGATGTGACCTCACAGCATGCTTGTAAGTCATAATTCAGTAAACCAAAGACCGACAAGCTTGACTTGAGCTCACATATTAAATCCCTTAAAGCCACTAAATAATAACATTTGTTGTCTTTGCTGAAATGTTGAATCTACTGATGCAATTCATATTGATAACTTACTACTTTGACTGGCATCACCAACAAGTATAATCTCTTATATTAATGATATTCATACTGATATTGTTCTATATATCAACTAGCAATATCAACAAGTATGATCTTTACATGTAACTCATATTGATAACACATACAATCTCCACTTACCTCATCAACAAGACTAATTAATATGTGAGCAGGCCTCTAGATTGAAAATCAATTTTCTTTTGTCTCAACCAAAACATGTTGTGGGTTCTCAAAAGAACTGTCTCAGTGAGACGTTTCTTTTTAACACCCAAAACATATGCATGTTAAAACTTTTGAATAATAAAACATTAACATTTTTACACTCAAATATTTTCTTATGGTGATAACTTACCATCTCGACTTGCATCATCAACAAGTATGATCTCTTCAAGGAGCTCTGGTGGACTTCTCAGTAAAACGCTGAAAAGGTAAAATCATTTTTTAACCCTTTACTCCATAATAACGCCTTTTGAGGCCTTTGAAATGTCATGTATTTGTAAATATTATGGAAATTAAGCATTTGCTCTTTTGGTGCAATGCTCCATTTTCCATAATATTTTTTAAAAGTATTCAAAACTTAACTTAAATTTTTCTTGAATTTTTTCAATGTTGTCTAAAAATAGAAAATGATGTCATGATCTAAAAATAACCTATGGAGTAAAGGGTTAACCATTTCATAATGATTGAATGATACAATCAAGCTTGGATTGATGATGCATTATATATTTTGTGGGATCACAGGTTAGAACTTTCAAATGGGCCTCGAAGTGAGAAAACCTGTCTTCGGGGTTTGTGAACAACAAAGGTGCAGACCAGCCTGCATAGCCTGATCAGCACCGTTGTCTTTCCCTTTTTGGAAAGTATCAAATCCAAACTTAATACAGGTGAAATTTCAATTTTCTGGCTAGTCTCTGTAGCTGAGGAGAATGGTTTGAATCTCGCTTTGTCAGAAACCCCCGAGATAGGTTTTGTCACGACGAGGCCCAAATTTCATTGTAAATCAGACCCTGCATGAGCATTGTTTAATGGGTTTTAAGTCAAACAATTAAGGTACAATTTAAATAGGGTATGGTTGTAATATTTTTTGTATGGGTCTAATATACACTACATATATGTCTCTCAGACCTGGTGTGTGACTAATGTTAGGGCTCTCATTTGCCGATATTTGGGGCCAATATGGGCCCCATTCCCAATGGCAAAAAGTATATTTTTCCCAATTTAGTCAAAATTTCCCAAATCAGCAATCCTTGGACAAACTACTAATTCTTTCATTTGATATATTTGTGCTGAAATTAAAAATTGCACGGCTTTAAGCAGCACCATTAGTAAAAACCCATAGCCGATAATCAAGCTTTACACTATGATGATCTTGATGTACACTGTTTTCCAAGCAGGATATATCTGGGTTTAGCATGAGAAGGGTTCAACTGGTCTGCTATTCAATTTAGTGAATAAAGATCACAAAATTATTATTCATGTGTTTTGAAATGATGTCACAATTAATTTTTACCAATCTCAGATAAAACTTCCCCAAGTATTTTCCCAACTGCATTGGCCCCAGTCTAAAATCTGTAGCAAGAACCCTGAAAATGAGGTGCCAGGGCATAGAATTATGAGTCTTTCTTGTGTCAATTTGGATGGAAGAGTCCATCAGGATATTAACTCTTTGCATGCTTGGTAGTGTTTTAAGTTGTTTTTTATGTAGATGATGGCTCAGACCAAAACTCAGACCCGTCATCAGGCCCCGAGGTTATAAACTTTTTTCCATGCTCAACTCAACTGAGCATGGACTTTCAAAATGCTCATAAAAACTGAAATCATTATATAAATGCTGAAAAACATAGACTTTTCTTGCTTTGAAATTGTCAGATGTTGTATTTATCATGCTTATATATGATCAAATGCCAACAATTATTGGCATTTGAACATTTATGAGCATCATCAATTTCATGCTCAGTTGACTAGAGCATGAAAAACATTTTACAACCTAGGGGCCAGGCCCTGTATTTAAGACTTCTAACTGAACGTTCTATTACTCCTACAGAGATAAATATAAGATACTTTATTGCTTCCCAATTGCCCAAAATAAAATAAGACATTCAGTGAAAATTGTTACAGAGGTAGTGTATGCTTGAGGTAGTGCATGCTTGTATATGTATGTGCACATATTTTACTATTGCTCTATTTACTGATCTGATACCAGTCTACCCCGCTAGATAGCATTTGAATCAAAATTTAACTCTTTGCAACCTTGGTAATTTTCCATGCTTTTGTTGTCGTATGCAGAACTTTTTCTAAATTAACGTTTTCAAAAAATTATTTCAGTAACACATACCATCAGAGTGTCAAACAGTTTGGATCCAGACCAGGGCCGACATTCTGTCTGTCTGATCTAGGCCCAAACTGTTTGCAAAGGTTATTAGCAGTCAACAAAAGTGACTGCTAGCAAGAGTGTGTAACGAAAATTTAATTTTCTTATTTCTCAACCAAAACATATGATGTTTTGTTTGTTTGTTTTGATGCTTTACGTCCCAAGTCAACAGCTAAGGTCATGGCGGGACGGTCAGTTGACCTAACCACACTTTTTCCTGGCCAAGCTTGAACAAGCAGTTAACCAGTAATTCGTGCACATACTTTCGCTTGTAACTGACAACAATCCCTTCTTGAATGAATCAGCGGAGGGAGAAAACATATGTTGTGGGTACTCAAAAGAACCATCTCATTGAGACGATTCTTTTGAGCACCCAAAACATATGTTAAAACTGATGCGTAGTAAATTATATACATTTTTACACTGAAATTTTTTGTTTAAATAAACCTGTGTAGCAAGGAAAGAAGCCAAGGATAAAGTGTTACCTGTATAGAGCCCTGAGAAGTACAGATTTCTGCTCATTCTTATACACCATAATAACAGATGTAGTTGGAAGATTTCTAGCCAACAACAGTGACTTACATCTACAAATAAAAATACACTTCCAAAAGGACCTCTGACGGTGGTAATGGGAATCACAGTGTATCGCTGCCTATAATTTTGATAAAAATTAAAGTCGATCAAATGATTCCATCTTCATATATAAGCTCGCTGATGGTCTCTATTTTATGATTTTGCATTTGATTTCCTATTTCCATGAATGTACGGCTTTACTTTGGGGCTAAAATGGTCCATTTTTGTATTATACATATAGGAAATAGAAAAATATTTTTAAAACATCATTCCCCCCCGAGTTCCAACTAATCCTTTTGCACGTAAGTGTGTTCTCATATTTTACGTAATATATGTGAAAACCCTTACAGAAATATTTGGTCTCTGGCTCATACCTGCGGCACTAGAGCAGCAATATTGCGGCTCTAGAGCCGCTACTACTTGCGGCTCTAGAGCTGCATTAAAGTATTTCGTATGCAAATTAGTTTTCCCGCTCTAAATTGTGGCATTGTTGTGGCTAGTAGGCGTGGCTTAATTGGTTGCAGGTAGTAGTTGTGGCTTTATAGCTGCAATAAAGCCGGAAGATGTGTTGTGGCTATAAAGCGGCAATAAAGCCAGAAGCTGTGTTTACACTTATGCATACATATTATTGTATTGATGGAGGAATCAAGCTAATCATTACAATACATCTTTTTAACAGCTTTTTTCCTTTTTTTATTGGCAATCCTATTCTTAAAAGGAATAAGCATACTTTCCTACTGGAAAGGGGAGCCCAACTGCTCCAACAGTTCTGTACATATAGCATATATCTATTTAAGAACTTACAAATTAAATGGTATAAAATTAAGTAAAGTACTATATACACAATTATTGCTAAATATGTTATGGACAGCCAGTCTAACTTCTTCAGGTGGCTCTATATAAATATGTAATTGCATGCTGAATACCCTTGTGAAAAATAGTGGGTGGGGTGCCTGATAAAGTAAACAAAGAGTATTTTAATTTTTTAGCTCTCTCAGATTATATTAGTGACAAATTATTATAATGCAAACTTACTTTAAATCCTAAACTGTGCAGTAGTCATTTGTGATCAATAAAAGCGCATATTAATCCTTTTTATTTAGAATTCCAGACTTCCAAACTGCTTCCATTATATGTTATCATCTCTTTCCCTCCAAAACTTTATGTTACACACAGTGGTCACATGATTTCAAGTTCTGGCTTGCTTCTGGCAAGAAGATCTGCTAGTGACTGTATGTTTTTGTCTTAATATTATAACTTTTGAGTTGTGGCTAGTGTCTGGCAATAAGTCTGTCCTATAATATTAATGTTTGAGTTGTGGCAAGCTTCCGGCTCATAGAGCCGCTAGCCGCTCTATTAGCCAGTAGCGGCTAGTACTTGCGGCTCTAGAGCTGCAATATAGCTGCTAGCCGCTACAATTGGCTTTCTTCTGGCTAATACTTGTGACTCTAAAATTTTATTGCGGCTCTAGAGCCGCAATATTGCAGCTCTAGTGCTGCTACATTTTCATTTCTGTAAGCTAGCTGGAACTCGGGGGGGAAAGATACCCCACAGCCCAAAATGTAACGTCTGGGCGAGCCCGAACATAAGTATTTGGATTTCTGGTGTGCTCTCTTGAAAATCTTTTTTCCAGTATAATGAAATAATTAGTACAAGTAAGCTTCCTTTTCATAACCCCTTAGTCATGAAATATTACAACGCTTTTAGCATATTGTTCTTTAGATTATGAAAATTGTCCTGTTACTTAATTCACTTGGTAGATTATTTTGCACATAAACTGTATCTATCCAATACGCTTAAACTACATGGCTCTTGGCTTGGTGTACTTTAAGCATGGATGAATGGTTAAAGTACATTGCTGCATAATATTGCACCAGGTAAATACATTGTCATCAAGGTTGAATATGGACTACAGTTGCGCTTCAAAATATTTCTTAAGAAATCAGATAGAAAAAAACAACAACAAAAATAAGCATGAAAATGCTTATGGTTTTGGACTTTAAAATACTTTCACTGTGATTTTTAATCGAGTACTGATAATATAATACCCTTACACGTGAAAATAATTGATTTCTAAATGTTTTGGTGAGGTTAAATTTTGCAACCCCTACCCCCTTTGGTAGCGTCTCCTGTTTTGTCGTAGGGGTCACCTGTCTAATTATAACCTTAATTCGGTCCTAATACATCAAGCGTCCTATTCAAAAGGATATCAGTCATATCTTATGCATAGGGAAGTTTGGGAAGCATCTGAAAAATAGGCAGATATCCTACCAAAGTGTCAGAGGTCCTTTTAGACGAACACAACTGATTTTTTCCTTATTTCCATCTCCATAAAAAATCTGTTGGCTCATACTTTGTCCCCTGCTTGGCCATTTAACCCTGTGACTTTTACTTACAGAGACTGAAACTCTGGTGAAATATTGATACTTTTCTCAAATAGCTTTGTCGGTGGTCAGCCTAAAATTTGTGCAATTTCGGTGGAAGTGTGGGCCAGTGGTTCAGGAGGAGATGTCATATAAAGAAAAAGTTTAGGCATGACGCACGATAATGATGAGGCCAAAAGCAAAAATATCTTGTTTCAGGCTAGTTGTCTGGGTCAGTAGGTAGGCAATTTTTTTGGTATGGAAAAAGTATTAAAATCATTTAAAAAATCTGAAAAATAGACTTTCATATCCCATAAAGCTTCAAAAAGTTAATTGCCCTAAAATGGTAAACGGAAACAATGAATGACAAACACTGGATGATTATGTGTTTATCATGTTTATCATGTGACCTTTTAAAACTAAAATTTTCAACTGTTAAAGATGACAATTAATATTTCAATAGAAAATGTAACATTGTCATGGAGGTCACTATGTTGTCACAATAATTATTACGAGTAGATTCTTACTTAACACTTATCTGTCCATTATTTTTTTGTCCTGAAAATGTCTGTTTTTTACGTTTGCTGCATATATTCAAGTGCTTTTCCAACAAGATTTTTTCATGTAACCAAAAAATATTAACCGTGATCACACTGTGATCTCCATCCATATTGTTTGCAATATTGGCTACCTAAGAACATTAGCAGATGAGAGGAGCAGACAATAAAAGTCGTGACTGGCGGGAAAAGGTTTCAAAATGTGGATATATCCTTTTAATGACAGGACATTATATCCACAAAAAAAACAGCAACATCATATGATAAGCTTACATTGTTGATCTGGTGTCTGGAAGTTGACGCCCTAGCAGTAATTCATCACTCCTGACATCAGCATCCAAGGCCAGCTTCTCTTGTGGTACTTGCACATTCTGATTAGGGTTATGTAAAAACTTATCAACATTAAAATCCTCTAGGTACACGACATATTCCTGCAATTAATCACACCAAATAACTTTACACTCACACAGAAACATTAAGGTCACTACTGGCACCAATAACCATAACTCTCGCATACATGTCTAAACATGCACATTTTGTCTCGTAATTGAATAACTGTTACCATGTTTACCTGAAACTTATTGACATAAATGGCTTTGGTTAAACCCAAGCCATTTATCTCAATAAGTTTTAGGTAAGTAAGGTATAGCCAAACAAAATTATAATACTTTAAACTATCAACACATTTTGGCAAGAGTTACTGCCAATGATTATTATATTACCATTGTTTTGTCTGGGAATACTGCAGTAGCACGAAACAAATGCTCAATGACTTGAAAAATTATTTTCTAAATTGGGTGAAAGCTGCTCTGAAGCATTACTATGCCTAACAGAAAATTCAAAAGATGCTTCTGCCCAAATTTTATCTTTCAAGCAAGAGTTATTGCCTCTGAATATTGATATTTGCATTGAAAATGGGTCAAAAATCTTATTTTTTTATCCAAATACATACATGTACCTGCAAACAATGGATCAGATTGCAGTAAAAAATGTTTGATACATCTGCATAACTGTAAACTTAACTGATATTCGGGTTTATCTCCCTTACGACCTTTACAACAAGTAATAATGACGATGTCGCTTCAACATGTTGAACCCCTTTTTGGATATTTCTGCTCCCCCCCAAAACACTTTAGCTTGCTGCTGTACAAACAAAATCACGATAGAGTGCCAAACATGGGTTGTCTGATAAGTCGACCGAGCAACCTATGTGTCCCAGTCTTGCGTGAATACATAGAAAACTTGGTTTAATATATTTATATCCTTATGCTTAAATTTGACCTCCTCTCCCCCACCCTATCTCTTTACCTGTCTAATAGTTAAGTACCGCGTTTCAATATTGTATTGTATTCCTCATATGTCATGTTTGTATGACCTGATTGTAAAAAAGAGTTTTGTATAGCATTGTATTGTATTGTGGTAACAAACAAAACATTTCTAAAATTTCATACATTTGAAATCAAAACTGAATTACCATGCTGCTTAACGCACTACTTTGCCCTGATGCCAATGTGGCGCAAAGCTCCACATTGACGCCATTGCGAAGTAGGAGCCTCTTCATAAGTTGCATGACTAAAACGGAAGTTCATTGTGTTCATGGCTGGGGGTCGTGGCGGGTGGTTCCTTACAGAGAAACCAACTGCCTCTACCCTAACATAATACATGTAATATTTATAACGCTGACAAACTTGCGTAATTTAAATACTGATGTAGGTCGGGTCGGGTTTGGTTTGGCGCCACGGCGCTGAACCATTCCTGGCCTGACATCACATCCAAGGTCTAGTCATAGAAGGTCCAGAGCGATGTGCGCTGGATCAGTCTTGAATCATATATATGTATGGTTATGAAAATTAGCTATGAAAAGTAAAGAGAATCTGTTGTGCTCCACCAGATAACAGGGATTTATGGTTAGACATTATATATATGGAATCTAATAACTGAACAATATGACCGCCATGATGTATTTTCATGCATGCAATTATCTGTATTATACCTCTTGTTGTTGACTATGTTGACCTAGAGTGAATAAAGAATTGAATTTAATTGAATTAAAAAAATTGCATCAAACATGAGTTACTGACCTTGATTTTGTGATTCAAGGTGAAAAAATTCAACAAAATTGGCTGCATAAATACATCTATCACAGGCCCCAAAATATTGAACAAATATTGAAATTCCCTAAAATTTTAAAATATGTCAATGACTTCTGCAATTGTTTTTATAATAGCTCAACTGTTTGAGCTATTTTCAACTATTTTATATTGACAGTAGATATATCATTGAAAAAAGAGGGTAGGGTAACAATACATGTATTTATTTATTTGTCAGAGAAAAGTTTCTTATATTAGTTCAACTGTGCATTACATGGGGTAGGGGTAGTGATCTGAAGTAATATCATTTTTTTCTGGATAGAGAAAATTGTTTAAATTTTACATTGATTCAGCTTACTTAATATTTAATCATTTTCATGATCGTCAAGTTTCTCAAAAATCTTAATTATAAAATTGCCTAAATATTTGATAATGTATTTAAGTATCGAACATGAAAATGGTAATATTTTTTACATTTTTTTTAATTTAAAAGTCTCTCTGTAAATCTATAATCAATTATAGCTAGATTCACATCAATTAACTATTCTTGCATTTTACTTAAAGCTGTTCTGATGCAATAACTCACTATATTCCGTAATCATCAATTACCTTTGACACTGAACATTTTTGGAGAAAGATGGTGCAATAGGCATGATCTTTAAGTACCATAGCAATACTACTAAACAGTTACTTCATTTTTTTGTTATATCACTATTATTAAAATAAAAAAGCAACATACAGTAAATGAAGAAAATCTATTTTTCAGAAATAAAAATTGCCCAGGCAATGAGACAGATCAGTCTGGTCAAATAGTATGAACTCAGGCCTCCAAATATTCTCAAGTACTGTCAGGGTTTTTTCTATCTAATCTTAATTTCTAAAGTTCACCAGGGACTAGAGGCCTGTTCAATTTGGACAAATACAGCATTCAAGCCATCAAAATTGGGAAAAGTTCATTCTGTTTATATGAACAAGATCTCCATTTTAAATTGATTTAAAACATAATGGATCAATTAACAGCTTCTTAATACATGCATTCAAGCCTCATGCATGATTAATTGTGAATGTTTGCATCAATATGTTAATGTAAATATCTGTAACTTTGCTATTTAGGGTCCAATTTTCACCAAAATGTAGATTGGGAATATTGTGGCTAACAAAATGGAAAAGATTGTATCTTGTCAGACTTGTCATTCTTTTCATTTACATATAGACCCTTTGTATTCTCTATATAGTGACTCCTAAATGATTACTTTGACAAACAGTGAAGATCCAGATGAAATGGTTCAAATTCTAACACACAAAAAAAATGAAAATAAGAATGAATCCTTCAGTCCGAAACAACATTGTTAGGGAAGTTTTAGAGTTCTATGATGTGGGAATCATTATAAACTCTGAAGGATTCAGCACACTCTAAGCTTTAGAATGATGTATGATGCTACTTGTTACCCTTCTGCAGGGGTTTCATTAAGAGGAGGGAGGCGGGGATTTTCCCCTACTACTCAGGCATGTTTCCCCTACTACTTTTGATAAATTTGTATAGAGTCAATAGGCAAATACTGTCAAATCACCCGCCTACTTCGCCTTGATACCCAGATGCCAAAAAAGTTAATGAAACCCCTGCTTCTGGTATGGGTGCATGTCACTTTTCGTGACCTCTGCTGCAGCACTATAAGGGCTAGCATGACCAAAGTCCATTGGAATAATCTTAAGATATTATAATTGACAGATAAAATAGCTATTGCACCCACCCCAGGACGTAACTTCATACGCAGCTGAGCATGTCTGTAGTATTTGTGCAGTGATCTGCATCCATAAAAAGTTACACATAAACACAAAATTCCAAAAATCCATAAACCAAGTTTTCTTCGTTTTCGTAAGTGCATCATCCGTACATCTCCACTCTATATTGTGGGCGTTGTTTATGTATTTGCTGCCTTGAAATGCTATACTCCAGTAAATTAATTAGATTGATTAATCTGTAATCTAAAACCATTGCAACGTTGATACTTGCTTTGTTTACAATCTGCAACGTGGACAGAACGCGGGAAAATGGGAGACTACTCTAAAGAATTTGAGGATAAAATCCGGCACCTTCAAACTCCCCAGCACCAAATATTTTTTGGAGAGGTCTGTGGAATCACAAAAGGACCACCAGAAACGCCATCTCAAACGCGGCTCTCCACAAACTCGAACATTTGCTTACCATTACCCCATCACACATCCTCTCCACGAAGACAACCAAAACCTTAAAAGCAACAATCAAAGGATCATTCATGAAGTATTAATTCATTTAATTCACTTTTTTAAGAAACAGTAATGTAGACTTATAGCAAAACATTTAGAAAATGGACTGTGTATCCCTATTTTATACATGGTTTTAATTTGCATCTACAATCATGGCAATTATTTGATCTGAATATGCGAAAAATTATATCAAATCAAAATTAATTGAGACGATTCTCATTTTAATTGAACTTTTGAGAGAGAGAGAGAGAGAGAGAGAGAGAGAGAGAGAGAGAGAGAGAGAGAGAGAGAAAGAAAGAGAGACTTATTTGTTTTCTCACAGTTATACTAATATTTCTATGTCAGCAGTTTACCTGGTCAGTCTTTTAGGGAGTCTGGTCAGCAAATTGGTCTGCACCTGTTTTGGTCAGCGGTCAGTGGTCTTCAAAGGAAAAGTCAGCCTTTTAGGGAGGCCCACTTTTGCGCATATGATCTCAACCACGCATCCCATGCCTTAAATCTCAATCCACGACCTCTTCAGTTCAGGTGGTCTTGATTGTACTGCTGCAATCTTGTGTAGTTGTATTTCTACAAATTGTACTTCATGTATGTATGCATAACATGTGTGTAAATGGATACACATACGTACAGATACTTTCTTACATATATTTTTTTTCCGGCAACCATTTACTAAAGTATATGTGTATCAGTTATGTCATTCTCTGTATGTCAGCGTGTCCAAAGGTCAGCTGTAATACAAGGATGGGATATAAAAAATAATGCCACCAGCTATTTTAACCGCTTCTGCTAACGGGAAGACAGAATCCATGCTTTGTATGTATTCTTCATTCTCACACTGGTAAACGTAAAAGCGCTGGAGGTTACTATACACATTCATTCTACGTTAACTTGGTATATTGTGGTATCAGAAAGTTTACAATCGAATACTGTAGAATCGATATAATGAAGTTTGTATCTGAAACAAACTTCCGCGCACCCAATTTGAAGAAAAAAAATATAGTAGACAGGTGTGCTATTTACACTACGTAAAAACAGTGAGTATGATCAGGAAATGTAGCATCATGCGGAAGAGCCACATAGCAATCGCGATACACCAGGAAGAAAAACAAAGCAAAACAACCAGCTCTCTCTTCCCCATTAAGATGATTGCAAAACTAGAATGGACACAAAGTAACGCACAACAAAACATGGAACAATTACAGAATCCCACAATGGGAGTAACAATCAACAACGAATCAATTTTCAACAACAGAACCACCGCCTTAGAACGGAAAGCAGCCAAAGCCTCAGGGGGTTTAAATGTCTTTTACTGGTACCAAATCTTCGCCCTAGATTCTGCTGTTGTTGAAGCACACAAAAATGTTAAGCTCGCATGGAGGATTCCTAACTATTGCAATGTGTCATCATAGAGAAACAATAATCAAATAAACGCACTATGATGAAACAAATAAAATGGTTCACGACTCACAGATAGTCAGAGCTAAAGAAAACATCAAGTTGAGCCACAGTAGGCCCATCTACAGCCAGCATCAGGTAAGATACGTTACAATATATATAACGATAAATACTCAGTGTAGTTATATATTAGAGAATGGAAACTATGTGTGTTAAATACCCCAAGGCATAGTGTATCGCTACATAATTAGCGTTTAAAAAATAGTGGTCTTCATCTGATAGTACTGCCCAAGAAGATATAAGATCAGCTTGAAAGATTTTTTTTTATTAATATCATCTTTTTTAATTGATAAAAATCAAATACCCCTTTATTAATACACGACACGTTTGTATAATTTGTAAATTGTACAATGTAATATGATTATATAAATTTGGTTTTATACACACTATGAGATCTATAACCACAATAGGCATTCTAAACAACAACAGACCATTTTGTAACGTATCTTACACATATGGAGTGCCATCTATTTATACATCCGCTTTATGGCATACTCTGAGCCATCCTGTTTGATTAAATTGGCTAGTAGTGATCAAATGAGAAATGTATATCATATTTAGAAAATGAATAAGTTCAAAACCAGCGAGCACACAATGCAGCTATGGTGCATAATTGCAAAGTGTAAGTGGTATTTATAGAAAATAATGTCAAATATTATCAGTTGTCCTTGTGAATCAGAACAAAACACAAATTAATTCATAAACAGTCATTAAACTATCCAAAGTCAAACAGTTAAAGCAATCATTTCAACCGTTATTCCTATCTAGTGTCTATAAAGCGGTTGTAACGTATCTTATGATTTCAGCTAAAATGCTGATTTGATTATTTCAATAACATTTTCTGATACTATAATCTGACGCTTTCCAGTTGCAACATGTTCAGCAATGCTAAACAGAACTTCACCAACAATCGCAAATTAATGACATTATCTAATCAGACGCCGAGTTGCATTTGCAAAGGCATTAGAATAGCTTATATTACACTCTTTCAAAACTAACATGAAATACACAAGACTCTTTTCAAATGATTGAAATATTTCCATTCCACAGAAAAAGAAATATTGTGACAAAAGACAACATCGCTTTTAACCAGCCACAGCATCTTTTGCGTTAATATTTTCTTAAATTTGGCTTCAAATGAGAGGAAAAGTTGAAATTCATAATATATTTTACAAGAACGTAAGATACGTTTTGCAAAATAATCTGACCCAAAGAAGAATACTATTTCTTGAATTAAAATGAACACATATGCTATTAATTCAATCTTGTTACAAAATATGACTGATTAATTATAATGACAAAATATTTCATTTTTGTTATCAACAAGATACATACCTTTTCATAAAATACGCTATGCTAAAAGGATCTGTTGTAGGCTCTGTTTTCTTTTTTCAAACTGACCAAAGGTCATCTATTTGGCAAACTATTTTTAGATTTTCATATTTCAAAATGTTTAAAACGTTTCAAATTGTACAATATGATATTATCGACGATAACTTCCTTTTGTTTCTCAAAGATCTTTTGAAGATTCAAAAATTCAAAATTATCCTGCTTCATAACCTTCAGCTATGCCCCGTGCTTCTGCCAACAATATAAATAAAATATACTTAAAGCCAAAAGTAACTCTACACTTTGAACTACTGAATATATCTTTACTGTTTTTGATTTAACCAAATTAAATATTGCAATGAGTTGCTGCTACCCGCCCTTAACCTAATTCACGAAAAACAACTTAGTTAAGTTAATTTTCTTTCGAGTTATCTGTGCTTTAATTGAAAGCACAAAATCAGCATTTCCTAACAAAATCCAAAGTAAACCTAGGATTTGAACACGCCATTTTAAGGGACATCGATTGCCCATTAAAAATACTGCAAGACATTTTTTCTCTGGCGTATAGTTTGTTTTTGTTAGCATCTTAAAGTTGGTTCATTTTGAAATTATCTCCCTTTGAATTAAAACAATAGTAAACTTTAGCTCAGATGACATTTGGATTTTTTTTATCAGCAATTTGTTGGGACTTCTGCCTTGAGTATGTGACAAGATAATCTGATAAAAATTCTCATCGGTTTGAAAGAAAAACGGCAAACAATTTCTTATGGGAAATTCTATTGAAAGCACTGTAAAGTTCACAAAAGAGGGTACGTTCGTAAAAACACAACTCTAGTTTGTGTTACTCGAAGTGTGATCTGGGCTGATTTGAACTTTAAACAACAATTCAACAGCCTGTCTTTCAGACTGGTTATTTAAAATTAAAAAAATGTCCAATCGCAAAGCTACAGTAACACATCCAAAAGTGATGCACTTTGGAAAAGTTTATTTTGCCCCCTTGCTTCTTTCATTGGGGCATTTTGGTTGCATTTATGACAGTAAAAACATGAAATTCAACTGTCATATGAATAATTGATTGAAGTTTAATATGAATTAAACACATTTAAAGTATCACTCACCAATACCCAGAAACGGTATATATGATAACAGTGTAAAGTTACTTTTGGCTTTAAGTATAGCATATGTGCATACAGGGGTACAATTGATTTATCATCATAGAGACGCAACCTTCTAATTGAGCGTCATGTATCTTATTTCAACATATCTTATTCCAATAAAATGTTTAAGTCCATTTAAGCCAGATTTAACTATTTTTCCACGAATACTATATTACTTTCCCGTAAGTAAACATCCCGGCAGCATGTTGCAGCCAGGGGATAGGGTAAAGCTTTACAAAAGACTGAAGTTCGCTTGAAAAACACTGTCACATATCTTACCAAGTATTTTGGTGTTTTTGTATTCTGGATGAAACATTGGTATTTTTTTTAAAAGATAGATCACAGTACGGTTTTGTGGTTTAAATCTTTCATACTGACATAATTGCAACTAAAATATCCAGTTGAATACTAAAACCAAAATACAATATTGAAATGTTGTGACCCAAAAATGGACTGCAACGTATCTTACTTTAAAAATCGGGACACATTATTATTTTTCAACAAAATTTCAATATATCAGATAACAGGTAAAGAGTATAGGCAGTCTATTTAAACATATCCTAGGGCTACACAAAAACAAGATCTTTGATAAATACATCTAAAGGGCCTGTAAAATAACTGCTTTTTGGTGAACGTATACTCGGGACACAGTAATTTGGTAGATTTAGGAGCATACACTATTCAAAAAATACACTTTTCTATTCGTAATTAAAACTTGTTTATGTATGAAACCTCAAACAGGTATTAGATGAGTTATACAAAACCCAATGCCTTAACCTTTTACTATGCAATAAGAATATTTTAAAGGCGTGGGACAGTATATTTTCATATTTTAATCACTTAACGTAGAACGAGGCTAAATTCCTGACTGGAGTTGGCGTAAAATGGCGACAATGGTAAGCAAAATCATACCTGTTGACTTTATGATTTCTTAATAAGCTTGCATTTATCTTCTTTGTGATAACAACGGGTGCACATGCCTTCAACAACATTGCAGCTTAAGGCTCTGTCATGCAACTGGTGATTCAATGTATAATTTTCAGCAGATTGTGGACATGGTTAGATTTTCAAAAGCATCTGCATTGCGCTTTTGGCGAAATATTTTGAAAATGAACAAGGAAAGCAGTAGGTGGGTACCATGAGGAGCCAAAATACATGTAATAACGGCGCACAAACTTTTGAAACCGTTTCCAAGATATGATCAGAAAATATTTGTGAATATAGTTAAAGGTAATGAGTCTTTGATACATTATTTCGAACCGTATCTAAAAATAAGTAATCCAGTATGGCTCAGCAAAAATGCAAGAAGGCTTTGTATTGCTAAAAGGATTACATATGCATGTCATATTTATCACTGCCAAGGGACTAGCAATCCATAACCCTATACCCAAAGGCATGTCAATGAATGCAAGGTTTTAACAAGAAAAAAAATCTTAGAAAGCTTCTCAAATTCTACCAGAAACGTCAACCGAAAACGGGCATCTATGGTGTTATTTTGTTACATGACATCGCCTAAAGTCACAAGGCTGGAAATGTGACATTATTTTTGAAAGAACAGGGTATATATGTTCTAGAACATCCACCCTATTCTCCTGATCTAGCCCCCTTGTTGAAGGAGTTCTAGCGATAAGGCGTATATATTTCCCTAAAACACCAAATTTTCAAATTGCCCTAAAGTTTTTAAAATTGGTGCTGTTCAGCACTAAAATATGCATAGTAAGCATTAAAATACGTTTAACGCGATTCATCATTTACAAAGCCGTGAAAACTTGCGCTTTCTACTCACACCCCTTATTTTGTGTCTTTATACTGGGTGCCGTTTAGACCAGACTTTGAGAAAATACATTACAAGTTTTCTAAAAGTAAAAGTACTAAAATGTTGAGGATAGACCTAAGTGATCTTCATTCTCAAAACTTTACAGTATTCTTTCTACGCATGCGTACAAAATATACTTAAAAATGTGACATTTGTCATTGGAAAGATGAAACTGGAGTTTTTCAGTTTCTTTTTGATGCCCCCCTAGACTCAAGATACCCTTTGGACATTGATATGTCGCTATAAACATACACAACATATGTAAAGGGCGTCCTGGGTCTAGGGGAGTTGTACAAATCACAAAGACGTCAAACATCTGACAAAAATAGACCACTTTGCAAGATGGCTGTTTTTATTGTACATCAACTGTATAAATGCATATACTCTATCATGATACGACGTTTGTTTACCTTAGTTTAACGGTCTATTTCCCGATAGCAAGCGTAGCTGATGATCAAAATGTATTCTCATTCAAACCGAAGTAGGGTTATTAAGAAAAACAAACGATTTTTAAAACACAGACTATGGTGCCTAGAGGGCTGGTCTATGTGTATTTGTTTAATCTGCCTAGTGTCTCTCGTCCTTATTTCAACAAAATAAAAACAAACGCCTTTAACAACAGTTTTACTGGATAAGGAATATAGTTTCCAATGTGTGTTTATAAGAGGCTTTTATTTTTCTGAGATTTGTCAAAATTTGACATCAAAATTATTAAGACATGTGCATATATTTGAGTAAATATGGTACATTTTGAGATATGGGTCAAATCAAATTTGCACTTACAAAGCAACCACAATTTCCCATTTCTTGATAGTGATGTTCCGATGGTGTGTGCACATATATTTCCCAGCTTGTCAATTTACCCCATAATTTGACACGTTTCGTCACTTTTGAAATATACTTAACTTAAATAGAAACTTTTATTTTATCTTCTCTTTATCTCCTTTTTATATCTTGATTTATGATGCATTGATAAGTTAGGGGTCTTTCATGCAAACCAAACATCTATGTCTGAACTAAGGGTGAGGTTGGCGCGCTGTGAAACTGGTTTAAGCCCTCCAGTAAAATATTTTTACTGACTGTTCCAAGGCCGTGCTTCTTTTGTGGATCATTTATCTTATTTCTGTCTTGTTTTTGTTATGCTTTCATGCGGATCTGCTTTTTATGCCTTGTGGTCACCTGCTGGGAAATGGCTGACCTCTTGGCTCTCGTTTGTGATGTCTAATTGTGAAGTTGTCACTTTCCCATTGGTACCCTGTGTCAGGTGTGGTGCTTGATTGTATCGATTCCTGATCTTTTCCCTCTTTCTTACTTTTACATTTTTAAATAGAAAATATCCCATATAACGCAAACTCTTTACTGTAAAAAGTATGTGTATATAAAGGCCACATGTCTGACAAGACAACCATACAAAAAAGTTTCAAACTTGACCAGGCGTTCATTTATAACTTTGATAAACGTCCACCTGCATTTTTTAAGCCTGGAAGATTATCATTATGTAAAGACGCTATTCAGACTAGAATCTTTCCCTAGATATTTCCCCGACAACTCTCTGCTAGTTATGTCCATTTATTATTATTTCATTTCTTCTAATTTTTTTCCCACCCAAATTTCGTCTGGACAATTTCATAGTAACCACTGGACAGATTGTTCTCAAATTTTGGATTGATTGATGCATTTGTTTCTATACATCTCAGTCAACAATTTTTCAGCTATCTAAGGTTTTGTCTTTCTCTGCTGAACCAGTACTAAGCAAGGGTTAATGCATCTTGCTCAAGGACACAATGTAGTGATGCTGGTGAGGCTCCAACCAACAGCCGCTTGGCCAAGTCAATCACTCTACCACTTCGCTCCTCTCTCACAAAATTTGGGATTTTGAAGCTGTGCAAGGGGTTCAAAATTCGAAATGTTGGACTCTAAGGCTGGCCTGCGCACTTGCCTGAAATGGTCCAAATGAATTTTTGTCCAAACTATTTCGCGCTAACCACTCAAGGGATTGTTCTGCATTTTTATCGCACCTGCTCATAGCAGGGTGCGATATAGGAGTTCGAATTTCTGTCTGTCCGTCCGTCATACTCTGTCACAATTAATTTCTCAGTACCCATGATGGCTAGGATTATGAATTATTGCATAGTAATTGTCATCGACTTGCTCTACAAGCACACACATTGACCCGGTACCATTGACCTCTATTTCAAGCTCAATCGACTCAGAATTTTACGTCGCGATGTAAAATACTAAAGTGTGTTTCTCTGTAGCTATGACGGTTAGAATTTGAAACCTTGCATAGTAATTATCTTTGACATGCTCTACAAGCAAGCACATTGATCCGGTGATCTTGACATACATTTCACACTCAATTAACTGTCGAAATTTTACGTCACAACGTAAAATACTAAAGTGTGTTTCTATGTAGCTATGATAGCTAGCACTATGAAACCTTGCATATTAATTGTCCTTTACATGCTCTACAAGCAGGCACCTTGACCCGGTACTTTTGACCTACATCTCACGCTCCATTGACCTTGTCGGAACTTAAGGCCAAGTAAAATTTATAGTGTATTTCTCTGTACTTATGATAGCTAGAATGATGAAACCTTGCATAGTAAATGCCCTTCACATAATCTACAAGCACGCATTGTGACCTGTTACCCATGACCAATATTTCATGCTCCATTGACTGTCACAATTTTACTAATAAAAGTGGGTTTCTCCCTAACTACGATAGCGAGGTCTATGAATCCCTGCATAGTAATTATCCTTGACATTCTCAACAAGCTCGACCTTGATCTGGCACCCTTGACCTTTGTTTGATGCTTCATTGCGGTCACCCTATTTACCGACAAGAGGCATTCTTTTTGCATTTTTGTCCAAAGATCTTTAAGAAACATTGTAAACCCTGACAAAATGTTGCATTACGTTACTGTTTTGGGGTTTTCCGTATACAAAGATGTAACACCCCAACTGTTGTCGGTTCATTGTTGCTCAAATTGTGTGTGTATGGTATGGAATGGGGGGGGGTTCTTCTTGTTTTGTGATGTAGTTCTTGATGTCCTTCTCTAGTTTTTCAATCATCTTGCTGAGGAAGAGAGAGCTGATTGTTCTACGCTAATTGTGTTATTGCCTTCATATGGGTGTCTATTTCACAAGGGTGACTGTGTTCTGCGTCTCATTCCTGCGTTGCTGTGGTATGGTTTATGATTGTGACATTTCCTGGTCATACTCACCTTTTTTCTGACCAACAACGCTAAACGAGGAGCGCAGTGCTCACTGGTAGTGATCAACTTCAGATTGATGTGACTGGTTAAAGCTGCATTTATCTGCCAATATCATGCGTTCACATGATATGCGTAATTTGCAAAAACCTATAGCTGATTTCATAGGCCTTCCGTACTTTTTCCGGATTTCCATCGGGACTCAAGTCACATGTACTTATATCACATGACTTTCTCAGCCAATCAAAATTTGTTCCATTACAACTAGACAGAGCAGCCATGTGCTCGAGGCCAGCATCAAAACACCAAAAGAAATACTGTTTCGTAAGCAAACAGGCGTGTATTTATTGCTTACGAAATGAGGATTAGTTGTAAGGGCCCCCTTAGAGCCGCTTTGTATGTTAATTGTTACCTCGAAAAGCAATTTTATTTTTTTCAAACAGCACCCGTGGTTGTTTACATGCTGATGACGTCAGTATTTAGTACGTCACAGCACCGGTGTTACTGACTGAGTTGGTGTTTATGTAAACATTTCACCATTTGAAGAATGACTCAAAATATCGTCAAAAACATCATTGGTGATGTGGCATCGAGCTATCAAGTCAATCTAGCGATAGAAATTCCTAATATAACTGAAAACTACATAAATTCGCACGTTTTCACTTGTCAACATCGGGTATCTGCAATCCTTATTTAAATGGCAGTGGCTAGAGGTACGGATCCGTACCCCTAGCCTGGGAGGCTAGGGACACGGATCCGTACCCCTAGCCTGGGAGGCTAGAGGTACGGATCCGTACCCCTAGTATATTCTACCATGCCAGGCTACAGGTACAGACATATAACCCTGATGAAAAGTTATCGCTATAAGTGTTCGAAAATACCTTGTTGTAGTGTTATGAAATACAAATCCAACAAGTCGCCATTTGTAATGCGGGATAACTCTGTACAGTAAATATAAAAACGAAACACGAATTTGGAAATGGGACGAGTGGTGCAGGATTTATGTTGTGTTGTTGTTATTATTATTATATTATTATTATTATTACCTATAAAAGGAAGATTAACCTCGAAAGGAAATATTTTTTTGTGAAATGATACATGTCAGGGTCCGTGGAAACACCCCAAACACCTCCAAACCACTTTCTTAACACCCAGAATGCGGTAGTATCAATAATTGTAGAAGAAATTTAAAAGCATTTTGGAAAGTGCTGCAAAACGGATAGATAGATAGATAGATAGATAGATAGACAGACAGATAGACAGATAGATAGATAGATGTGTAAAATTGTATTTTCTAAATTAACGTTGATTTTGGGTGCTCAAAAGAACCGTCTCATCGAGAAGACTCCTTTTATTTTAACTATATGTCTGAAGTGACTAGAGAATAATAGTGCTGCAACAGAGGTCACCAAAAGTGACATGTACCCATACCGGAAGGGTAACAAGTAGCATCATACATCATTTTAAAGCTTAGAGTGTGCTCAGTTCAGAACTGCATGATGCCACTTTCAGAATTTTGTGCGAAAAAAATTACGGCCCTTTAAACATCGGTACCGTCATCATAGCTCAGAATTTTATGATAAGAAGAATACATACTGTATAAAATTCATGTTATTAGGTTGTTTATGATCCAATAGTTAATATTAATTTTGTTTGCATTTGATATGCTACTTACGCACATTGACAACTATAATTAAAAGGTCATTGAGTGCAAAAGTCGCGAAAACCAATGATTTTTACAAATAGTCACATTTATTGAATTTGATCTACATGTACATTTTTAAATCATAAAAAGGAGCTTTTTCTTGCAATATCAAGTAAATATAAATGCATTTAATGTAGCAATTAATCCAATTATAATCCCCCCCCCCCCAAACAGTTTATAGCCGTTATGATACAACTCTGAAGGGAATGCAAACGTGCATAAATGTACTTGTTCAAATTTGTACGTCTGCATATTTTGATATGGGTTTATTTACGAAAGCTTTAGAAATCACTTGGGCTAAACCTATGTACATGAAATATATCTTTCTATGTGAAGGTGGAATGCACCTTCTCATAACAGGGTTTGCTAGCATTGGATACCTTCATGGTAAGGCGAGACTTGGAGAACTGTCATTTGAATTTGAGTTTGTCTGCAGTTTGTGATTATGGTATTTCCTGGTCATAAACACTTACTTTTTTGTTGTCTCTGCTGTTGACAGTGTAAAACAAAAGTTGTCTGGAAAAGAGTGTGACAAGCTTTGTCATGAGTCAGTTATCATGCCTTGGTGATTGTGGCAGTTCCTAGTCGTATTCACTTACTTTTTAAACTAATATTTTCTTTACAGTTCTTGAAAGTGGTGCGACAAGAACAACATAACTTTCTCTGATGATGTCCAGTGTCATTTGCATGAGTTCTAAGAGGAATCTTGACTATGAATCAGACACAGAAATGAACATATGATGTAACTAACCAATACTATCTGGTCATGTTTGTGAAGTTGTACAGAATAACCTGCTATCAGAGTTCAGGTAAAAGGGAATACCTATTTCTCCAACATTATTACTTTTGGAATGACTCGCTGGAGATAGTATTGCTTACTTTTAAACTATTACTCTCCCCAACTAGGCTTTGACTTTGAGATGTGCATCAGTTTGCAGAGGCGAAACTATTCCCGCTGATGTTTACAAGCAACATGTATGTATATCATATCAAATCCTTCAAATGCAGTACATTCCTGGAGAAGTTATTAATGGTTTCCATGAAGGCTAATGTACTATAAAAATGTCAGAGGACAAGTTCTATTCTGCCTTGATTAACTGTGTGGTCTAAGCAACAGAGTACAAAGTTCTAATAGGATCTAGAGGAATCACGGGACTAATCTTAAAAGGCAATTCATTGACTAGGTCACGTGGTTCCTGAGCCAAGCCTGTGACAGCAAAGTACTCAATGATGTTCCACAAATATGTATGTGGAAATGCACGTACATGTACAGGTAAACCAAACCAGAGTGGACCTTCCGATACAAAAGCACTAATATGATTCTGTTGTAAAAATAATTTAGATGTTGACAGTCGATTCATTGATCCCCATTTGACTTCACAGAGGCCACGCCTCACACTTCTCACGGATTTTGCAACATGCGTTATATCATCCAGGCTTGCTTGGTGCCTTCGACACAGGGAGTGAGGAAATAATTCATGAAGGAAGGATTTATAAAGCTTGATGGACAAGACAAACCTCAGAAGATGTTCTATGAACCAAAGCAAAAGGTCAACAATAAGACACTGGCAGACATGCCAAAGATACAGCAGTGTAGTCATGAATGATTAGGTGATGCGTCTGTGTTTGTTAGCAGCTTGCACTTTCAGGGAGGCTTGTCTTTTGAGAATGCACAAGGCGTCTTAAAATATTTTCAAAAACTATGGCTCGAATCAATGACCAGATTTCATCCATTAACTCAAAAGCATATCTGAAGGCAAAGTAGCATTATTGAGAAAACAGAATGCATTATCTTTGATGCTACAGCTTTGATACAGATGCTACCAATGCTGTCTAAAACGGCTAAAGTAACATGAACAGTTCCGTGTCTACATACTTTAGGCCAGTTGCATCTATTAGTCCGTTTCACAGATACACAACTTATTTGACATGTATAGGGAGAATAGTGTGAATACGCTAGTATGCCAAAAAAGAGGCAACACCACAATGGGACATAAAATGCTTCTACAAGCAGACATGAAAGTACTCAAAGAATAGAGGAAATTATTATCCGGTGGCAAAACTAAGGACAACCTTGTAGCTTATTACACCATCACTGATAAAAGCCAGTTGAATAGAAACAGAAAATCTTCATCAGTGGTGGACTGAAGGACAGAGCCATCAAAGCGACCAAAGAAGAGCATATGGACATCTCAGAGCTACGAGAGAAAGCGAAAACAAGGCCGTATACATGCCTCAGTTGCTGCAAAATTTCCCAGTACAGATTTTCTTTTTCTTATTGTAACTTCCGCATCATAGATAAAAAAAGAAGCTACAAATGAGATCTTTCTAACATGTCGAATTGGCATATGATGTTGCTATGAGATGTAATATCCCTGTTAACATCTTATTCACAAGTCTTACATAAGAACAACACACAATACTGATCATAAAATACTGTCAGGCTGGATGGGATGAAGGCAGTGCTTTCTTTGGGGTTGGTAAGAAATCCGTTTTCAAACGCATGATTCAAGGTGCACTGAAATTTAAGGGACTGAAATATCTTGACCATGGGTCTTTATTAAACTGTCAAAAGTTTACTTGCACTCAGTCTGTTGGAGCAATATATGAAAAACTAGACCCTACATCCCTAAACGAGGTAAGCTTAGCAAAGGCAGCAACAAAAGTCCTATCAACAAATAACAGTTTCCACTTGCATATTCTACATTCTACCTGCCCACCCAACAAAATGAATATGGATGTAAGATAGTTGAATACAATAATGGCACACTTACTGTATGCGTCCTACGATGATGAACCATTCAACAGCTGCTCCAACTGCTCCAAAGCTTTTAAATGACCTTACATGCAATTACGAGAACAGTATCTGTGATGATAACTGTACATTATATATGTTTTCACAATGAACAACTATGTGCACTAGCCTAACAACCTAACCTATTAACGCAAAATAGCAGCTCCATGAAAACACATTTTTGTACATTATACATGCAAAACACAAGTGATTCGGAATAGAGAATGTCATGTGTTTCAACATCACTCTTTGACAGATGGAAGGATAAATACACTACACCTTTATTGTGAAGCATTTTAGACCAACTTGACTGTAAATGTCTTTGGTGAAGAACTCATTTTCATGGTCTTTAGGAATTCCACTTTGTCTTAAATAAGTTATGGTGTCTCACATGCATGCTAGTCATTTCAGTGTATGGCAGACACAGCTGAGCAATATAGCTTCATCCTGTTTTGATATTGATAAAACGTTATACTAAACCAACATGACATTAGTTCTGAGAGAACGCTGTGTCACACCTGCTCGAGAAAAGTCATATATATATATGTCTGTCACAGTCAAAATACTAGAACGTAAAAAGTAGGTCAATGTCACAAAGCAAGGTTAAAGAGAATGCAAGGACAATTACTATACAGCAGTGATTTTGTTACCTGCGCATCCTGCGTCTTCTGCGAATCATTTTGTCTCTGGGATGCAAAGTTTTTATTTTTGCAAGTCCGAGGATGCAATAGTATTGCAGACTTGTCATTAAAAAAAGTATTCTGGACTCATAAGTTTGTAGTTGGACTCGTTGATATGGGAAACAGCGAGTCCTAGGATTCATAAGTCAAAAAATGTAAATGAATCACTGTATACAAGGTTTGACACTCTCAACTATCACTGCTGCAGAGAACTCACTTTAATGTAAATTTTTCACGGACGGACGTCAATTTGTATCAAAGTAACTGGAGCGTAAAAAGTAGGTCAAGATCAGCAGGCCCCACTCAAAGAATGTACAGAGAACAGTTACTATGCAATGTTTAATAACAGTTATCATTGCTGCAGAGAAATTCACTTTAATGTAAATTGTTGACCGACGGATGACTGACGCGAATTTGAACTCCTATGTAACACCCTGTTTAAAAAAAGCCACACCCTTGCTACAAGCAAGTGTGACAAAAATAATAAAATAGTATAGATTAATTATTAACAATTTCTAATGTTCAGTAAAAATCCTTACAAAATTGAACAGAATTACATGCAGTTGCACCCAGATTAATGTTATGTCAGTTGGTTGTCAAAGGTTTTCGTGACTTTTGTACTCAATGACCTCATAAAATGTTGAAAACCAGACTGGATATTGTCATTCAATATCTATAATTATATTTATTCATGTTCCACTCCACAATTTACAAGAAATAGATTTTTATGTGCATGTATGAGGATAATACCTGCTTGTGAAGGACACAGAAAACGAATACTAACAATTTAGGGTGTATACTTTTGAAGGGCCGTAAAAAATTTCGCACAAAATTTTGGAAGTGGCATCATGCAGTTTTGAAATGAGAAGACTCTAAGCTTTAATTTGGTATATAGTAGTACTTGTTACCCTGCTGGTATGGGTACCTCTAAAATTAGGCTACTTTTTGTCACATTGCTGCAGCACTATAATTGATCTACGCATTATATATCCCACTAAACATAAAAAAGCGGGTCAGGGTCGGCCCGCCAACGAAATGCCATTTGAATGGCGTTTTTCTAGCAGACCGTTATTGGTCCGACATTGTGTGCTGGCTGGGTTTATTTGTTAGGACCTTTAGACGTATGGACCAACTTAATATTTTTTAGATCCTTGAGGTACTTATGTCACTTCTAAGCTCGAAAAAAAATAATGAATTTATACGGACTGACGAACAACCAGACGGACGGGTGATGTGTAAAATTGTATTTTCTATCACTTTTAACGTAAGTTTTTGGTGCTCAAAAGAACCGTCTCATCGTGAAGACTCTTTGGGGACCAAAAATGTTTATCTGAAAATATAATTGTTGGGTTATTTATTGGGTCCGAGGTTACATCAAATAGTTATTAATATAGGTATAATTATAGGTCTAGATACTGTTTGTACGGATTAGGCTAATTAAGGACGTTCTTAAGTTCTTCTGATGTCTTTGAGGTTGGACATTAAAACAGCTAATCATTGTAAGTTTAAAGATGTCTTTGTGGTGCGTTATGCCGACCAATTAATCACAGAATGTTGTTCGCACCCTCGCTAATGACACAAACCGAAAGTGAAAACAGCAAAAACAAATCATGAATAACAAGTTTTAATTTGATTCAATAATAATAATAATAATAATAATAATAATAATAAGAATAATGATAACAATAATAACAACAACACAACATAAATCCCGCGCCACTTGTCCCAATTCCGAATTCGTGTTTCGTTTTATATTTACTATACAGAGTTATCCCACATTGCAAATGGCGATGGTATTTCATAACGCACAACAACATCTAACACTTATCATCATGATAATTAAGAATTTCTCATCAGGGTTATATGTCTGTACCTGTAGCCTGACATGGTAGAATATGCTAGGGGTACGGATCCGTACCTCTAGCCTCCCAGGCTAGGGGTACGTATCCGTATCCCTAGCCTCCCAGGCTAGGGGTACGGATCCGTACCTCTAGCCACTGCCTATTTAAATACATGTCACGTTATTGGGAAGTGTTTTTGATTGGTCAGATATTTTTCTAATCGGGAGGGCTCGGAGCTAATTGGAACATGTCGGGAAAACTCGGCATGAAATTAGCTATAAGCATCTATGGAATGGGACAGGCTGAGCACAAAACATTGATACTTTAGAATCCTACCAGTTTTGCCCAAGATAGGACAAGGGCTTGCTCTGCTTAAAGAACATTATACAGGCCTCTAGGTAAGAGTGCGTAATCAAAAATGAATTTACTCATTTCTGAACCATAAATATGTTGTGGGTGTTAAAAAGCATCAATGAGACGGTTCTTTTGAGCACCTAAAACATGTTAAAACTAATGGGTAGGAAAATATTCACAATTGTATGCTGAAAACCTTTGCCTATCTGGACCTGTGCATATAAGGTAGAATGGTACCTGCTGTTCTTGCAACAGATACTGAGGCAGTCAGATCAATCTTGTTTTCATAGTTCACATGTATTATCGTTAGACTGGAGATCAAAGGAATAGTTTCAGACTCCCCATCACTGTTTGTTTGTTTGTTTTGTTGCTTAATGTCCCAAGTCAACAGCTATGGTCATGGCGGGACGGTCAGTTCACCTAACCACACTTTTTCCTGGGCAAGCTTGAACAAGCAGTTAACCAGTACTTTGTGCACATACTTTCGCTTGTAACTGACAACAACCCTTCTTGAATGATTCAGCGGAAGGGAGGGGAATGACCGTAGAAATTATTTCATGATAAATCTCCACAAAAGTACGGGACCAGACCGGGATGGAACTCGCGACCCCTGGATCTGCAGTCAGACTTGCATCTGTTGCCAGACACGTTACCGACTGCGTCACCATCACTGAATTGTGTCCTTGAGCAAGACACTTTATCCGCTGCTTAGTACTGGTTCAACCAAGGAAGAGAAGAAATTGCCCCTATATCATTGAAAAATAGTTTACTGGCACATAAAGCATCAAAACGCACAAAAAAACTTTGCTGAAGGTTTTAATTTATGTTCTTTAATAGAGTTCTGTGTCTCTTCTTCATGGTGCCATGGGCTGGTCTGTGGTGTATGATTGTGGCATTTCCTGGCCATACTCACTTCCTTTTTATCACAAAAACATTGACTCTTTGGGACAGAAAAATGACAAACATATGAAGCCAAAAGACGTATACCCCTCGACATCCTTCATATGCCGAGGTTTTAATCAACACCTTTTTTGAGGTCTATGGGTGTCTTATCTTGCTGGAGGGTCTAAGAGGAAATTGGGTGCAATTCCAACTGAGCTTCTTCTATAAAGTTATTATTGTTATGTTAGTTTTGTTTTTTCAGAACTCACCACTTTTACCACCCACTTATCATATGATGATGCATCTTGAAGTGTAATATTGGTACTTGCATGTATTAAAATCTACATAGAGATAATTATATGGAAATTTTCATATCATACCCTGTATCAACCCAAGACAACCATATCTACCGGAGGGCCGAAGGGGTTCTCTGGCAGATATGGGAGTCATGGGGGTATGAAAATAGCCAAATCCTAATCTATCATACATTTATATGTCTCTAGTATCTCAGATCTGGAGGGCATATTGTTTTTGTTCTGTGCGAATGCATGCAACAAACCACTCACATGTTTCTTTTCTGTTAATCTTTTATCCACCGAATTATCAATTGTACATGTAGCTAGTAATCAGGTGAGTAACTTGTCTAAATTTCAACTCTGAAAGTTATTTTATTTAACTGACAGCAGCGGAAAGCAAGCCTAATGTTGAGCAAACTTCCTTCTTGACAGACATGAATGGACACTAAGCACATGTGATGACCAAGTCATATTGATGTGCTTAGAATGTGGTGATAGTCCTTTTCTGCCTTGGCAAAAAAGCTGTCCATTATCACACCTGATGAAAACCAACATAACAATGCAATATTAATTTTTGCTAAATTTTGCACGATATAGCTTATGCCCTCCACAAAAGTGATATGGTACTGTAGATATTGTTAGCATTTAACCATTTGAGCATCAGAAACCCCTAAATGGTTACTTTGGCATTGAAACAGTGAAGACCAAGATGAAATGCCACATGTGGCATTTTATCAGGGTCTGCACTATTTGCCAAGATAAAATCAATCTTCCGAGAGTATACAATATATTTTTTTGGAAATTATTATGTGACCCCTCAATATACACAATGAACCATCTTGACTATATTGGTTGTAGCTTTATGGACAATTCCTTTTAATATTCCTAAAAGGGTTATTAAATTATGAATATTATAAACCAATAATTCTGCAGAAGGCGGTGTCATATCTACAGGGACGGCTACAGAATAATTCACTATACTGTGTAGATATATGTCAAGGTCACTTGAGCCTGAAATGTAGTCAAGGTTACAGTGCAGCTATCACTGCTACAGAGAAACAAACTTTAATGCAAACTGTTAACAGAGACTGACATGCGGACAAACATTTAAACACCTATATCTCACCTTGATACAAGCAGGTATGACAAAATCCACATGAATATCTCCGATCATGTCTACAGCGTTTGCAATGTTTCCAAAAGGATGGTATAAAATAGTAGTATGGCACACAAAGTATATTGGTCGCTTTACTTTGAAAAAGTGGGGGACAAAACGCAGAAAATACATCATTAAGTATTATTTTAATGTGATTGTTCCAAATGAATGCACCTTATTCATAGCTGATACATATATTGCCTTATTCATAATTGTTTCATATGAAGTCTTATGATCTTATAATTGCTTCATATGAGTCATAGCTCCAGATAAGATTGGTAGCAATTGGGTATTTACCCACCTCTTTTTTGCCTAATTGGGTATTTCAAGTTTTTGTATTGGGTATCCATCTGAAAGTTAATAAGCAATGAAAACAGGCCAAGTTCTGATTTTTTTTGTTTACTTATTGTTTCACTTTCAGAAAGCCATTGATAATACTGCTAGGTATATCTGAAACCGCTATTTCCAACTTACGGTCATTGCGGGACGGTCAGTTCACCTAACCACACTTTTTCCTGGGCAAGCTTGAACAAGCAGTTAACCAGTACTTCCTGCACATACTTGCGCTTGTAACTGACAACAACCCTTCTTGAATGATTCAGCGGAAGGGAGGAGAATGACCGTAGAAATTATTTCATGATCAATCTCCACGAAAGTATGGGACCGGGCCGGGATCGAACTCGCGACCCCTGGATCTGCAGTCACTCGCATCTGTTGCCAGACACGAAAAGAATGTTCCTGGACTGGTTAACATTTTAATAAACTAGATTTGGTGGCATACTGTGTATACATATGTACCCAACAATTGCTTGTGTTGTATGCAAAAACGATAATCTCAAGCTAACTAAAAATGTGTCATACTCTACAAGAAAGTTCAGAATTGAGTATCAAGGATTTTTATTGTGTTTTTGTTCGCACAGAAATGAATTTAATTGCATTTTCGGGTCCAAGAAATTGTGTAAATATGCAACACATCCTTATCTGGGGCTACCATGAAGGTCTTATTCATAACTGCTCCTCATTTAATTATGTCTTATACAGTCACTACAAAAAGAAACGCAAACTTTTAAATGAATTTTTGGGAGGTTAAACTTATTGATTTTCAAAATGATTATATATCAGTGGCTTTGTCCTTCAATAAAGACCTTTAAAACAGAGTTCGTCAAAGATATGTCTTGAGTACCGTTTTGGGATTGAAAATCTAAAATCATGATTTTTATCCCAAAATTTCCTAAAAATACATTATTTGTAAAATTTCCTTTTGAATGTGTTTTTCTTGACATAGCAAATAAGAAAAGCAGTAAACTGTTTAAATTTTGCGAAATCGGAGGCTTTACTATGATCTTAAATAAACTCATTTTCTTAAAAATCACCAGTGATTTCAAAAATTTGCTATTTCACCTTTTCTCTCTTAATTAACAAGCTTTTTGTGACAATTTAATAAAAGCCTATATCACATTCTTCCTCTTAATGCTTATCCGTGATTCAAATTTACAACCGATTCAAGGATCTTCCGGTTTATAGATTAGCATTTTCCAAGGCAATATATTTAACATGAAAGCGAATGTTTTCAATTAGATAACATGCAAATTTTCTTCTGTTCATGACATTTATTATGCATGGATATCAATTCTCAATTCTACGAACTATAAATTTTAGAATCCCTTTAAATGCTGTCCATTATCCTAGAATTTATGGTATGTTACTTTTTATGGACAGTATACAATAGTGTTTTTGGACATTAGTATTCTCTTAGAGAAAGTTGTAACCGTAAGTGTATGTGGCTGACAGTGATGTTTTCATTAGGACACTCGTTAACTCGTACTCAATAAAATGTTAGATTGGTCATTCCTTGTCTATCTTCTTTACAATGTTTTGGCGATGACTCCAACAGTAACCATTTGTCTGAAAGATTCGCCAACGTTGTCAGGATATCAGATGGGCATTTGAAAAAATGATAAACAATCGTTCAAAAATGTGAAAGGGCAAATGGCGTCTGTAAATTAAAGGATATGAGGACTGTTCATCACATTTTGTGTTTGTGACTTTTTGATTTATGGGTACCCTTGCATGGGGAAAGAAAACATGTTGTGAGAGTGCCGGAAACATAAAAGAATTCGATTTACCGACAATAGACATAACAATCTAAGTGTCCTGCAAGTTAAAAAAGATTCTCTTTAAAGGGCTCTAGTTATCAAAGAGTATGCATAGTTTGTGTTTCTTCTTGTACTGACTGTACATGACTGCTCCACATAATGTGTCTTATCATTAATGAGTCTTATACATGACTGCTCCACATTAATGTGTCTTATATATGACTGCTCCACATTTATGTGTTTTATACACTTTTGCTCCATATTAATGTGTCTTATCCATGACTGCACCACATAAATGTAACGTATCCATGACTACTTCACATTAGTGTGTCTTATCCATGACTGCTTCACATTATTTCTTATCCATGACTGCTCCACATTAATGCGTCTTATCCTTAAAGTTCTGCTCCACATTATCCATAAAGTTCTGCTCCACATTATCCATAAAGTTCTGCTCCACATTATCCATAAAGTTCTGCTCCACATTATCTATAACTGCTTCACATTAATGTGTCTTATTCATAACTGTTCCACATTTATGTGTCTAATCCATAACTGTTCCACATTAATATGTCTTATCCAGGGCTGCTCGATATTTAAGTGTTTATCCAAGACTGCTTGATATTTATGTGTCTTATCCAAGACTGCTCCACCTTTATGTGTCTGGCTAAAAGCTGTGACTAGATACGAGTGATAATCGCCAACATATATTCAGCAGCTCATCTTTTATGGTGTAGAACCTTATTCAGTCTCAGTAGGGCACCGGCACTCATAAATGGCAACATCATCTGTAGCGCTGGAAGACATGGTGGGCCTAAAGGAATAGAAACAAAACACAGAATAGAGTCAACCAATGGTCCAGATGGAGAAACTTTTTGGGACATAAAATTGTCATTATTTTCTTACCCACTAATTTAAACATGTGTTTGGGTACTCTAAAGAACCATCTCATTGAGATGGTTCTTTTAAGTACCCACAACATATGTATTCATTGAGAAATAGGAAAAATAATTTTGAAGTACACACTCTTATCTGGAGGTCTGGTCAACTCTGGTTAACAAAAGTCCATGGGATCAGAATTTTGAATTTGAGAAGTTTGAGCTAAAAACATTGTGTTGTACAAACAGTGCAGTTCTTTTATAGACTATATTTGGGGTTCACATGAATGAACTGTGTTATAAGTTTGTTTGTTTGATTCTTTACATCCCAGTCAATGATTTTCAGTCACGTCAGGTGGGTCTTCCTGGGTTGAACCAGTAGTAAGCAGAGGATAAATTGTCTTGCTCATGGACACAATGCAGTGCCTCCAGTGAGGCACGATCCCACAACCCCTCGACCCTGAGTCAAGCACTCTTCCACTGCACTTCTCATTGTGTTATAAGTGACTCATGCTATTGAGGGACAATTTTACAAAGTAATTCTAAGCAAAATGAACATTGCATGGTCATTTTCCTATAATTCCTTTGTAAAATTCCATGGTAAAAAATTGGGAGCCACAACATGACCTTGTTATAATGTGGTATGTTATAAAAGGACAGCACCATTACATTTGATAAAAAAAAGTGATTATTTTTTTTATTTCCTGCCAAAATATATATCATGGAAACTTAAAAGAAAGATATCAATGAGACCCACAACATTATAGTGTCTATTTTTTTTACTCATTTTTCTTTATGAGAAAAATGAGTAATAAAATACACCCTATAATCTGAACGCATCAACTTAATTTATTTTAATTTAATTAGCACAACTGATGTCAAACTATTAACTATAGACACGTCCTGCATATGATTTCAGCTACAATTACAAACTTTGCTTGAGCCTTTCTGTCAGGCAACAAGTGCTAACTTTCCCAGTCAATAGTTTTTCGGTCATGTCAGGACGTACCTGGGTTGAACCAGTACTAAGGAGAGGCTAAAGTGTCTTGCTCAAGGACACAACACAGTGCTTCTGGTGAGGCTCCAACCCAAACAGGGCACTCTTCTATATTGAGCTCTTTGAATCTTTCATCATGGCTCAAACATGATCAGGTAGATTCTCAAAATCACCTATAGACCAAGTTCAATTGACAACTCTATAATAAATATTCTTACCATCAGTTGACATCTGTAAGACTGCCATAGGAGTTGGCATATCAAACCAGAGAAGGTAGGGTGATAGACATGTAGAATCAATGTTCTTTAGAGGTTCTCCTTTAAAGTATTTAACCAATAACTTACCAACAGCTGACATCTGTAAGACTGCCATAGGAGTTGGCATATCAAACCAGAGAAGGTATGGTGAAAGACATGTAGAATCAATGTTCTTTAGAGGTTCTCCTTTAAAGTATCTAAACAATAACTAACCATCAGTGGACATCTGTAAGACTGCCATAGGAGTTGGCATATCAAACCAGAGAAGGTAGGGTGATATACATGTAGAATCAATGTTCTTTAGAGGTTCTCCTTTAAAGTATTTAACCAATAACTTACCAACAGCTGACATCTGTAAGACTGCCATAGGAGTTGGCATATCAATCCAGAGAAGGTATGGTGAAAGACATGTAGAATCAATGTTCTTTAGAGGTTCTCCTTTAAAGTATCTAACCAATAACTTACCATCAGTGGACATCTGTAAGACTGCCATAGGAGTTGGCATATCAAACCAGAGAAGGTAGGGTGGAAGACATGTAGAATCAATGTTCTTTAGAGGTTCCCCTTGAAAGTATTTAACCAATAACTTACCAACAGCTGACATCTGTAAGACTGCCATAGGAGTTGGAATATCAAACCAGAGAAGGTATGGTGAAAGACATGTAGAATCAATGTTCTTTAGAGGTTCCCCTTGAAAGTCTTTAACCAATAACTTACCAACAGCTGACATCTGTAAGACTGCCACAGGAGTTGGCATATCAAACCAGAGGAGGTAGGGTGATAGACATGTAGAATCAATGTTATTTAGAGGTTCTCCTTTAAAGTATTTAACCAATAACTTACCAACAGCTGACATCTGTAAGACTGCCATAGGAGTTGGCATATCAATCCAGAGAAGGTAGGGTGATAGACATGTAGAATCAATGTTCTTTAGAGGTTCTCCTTGAAAGTCTTTAACCAATAACTTACCAACAGCTGACATCTGTAAGACTGCCATAGGAGTTGGCATATCAAACCAGAGAAGGTATGGTGAAAGACATGTAGAATCAATGTTCTTTAGAGGTTCTCCTTTAAAGTATTTAACCAATAACTTACCATCTGTAAGACTGCCATAGGAGTTGGCATATCAAACCAGAGAAGGTATGGTGAAAGACACGTAGAATCAATGTTCTTGAGAGGTTCTCCTTTAAAGTATTTAACCAATAACTTACCATCAGCTGACATCTGTAAGACTGCCATAGGAGTTGGCATATCAAACCAGAGAAGGTATGGTGAAAGACATGTAGAATCAATGTTCTTTAGAGGTTCTCCTTTAAAGTATTTAACCAATAACTTACCAACAGCTGACATCTGTAAGACTGCCATAGGAGTTGGCATATCAAACCAGAGAAGGTATGGTGAAAGACATGTAGAATCAATGTTCTTTAGAGGTTCTCCTTTAAAGTATTTAACCAATAACTTACCAACAGCTGACATCTGTAAGACTGCCATAGGAGTTGGAATATCAAACCAGAGAAGGTAGGGTGGAAGACATGTAGAATCAATATTCTTTAGAGGTTCTCCTTTAAAGTATTTAACAAATAACTTACCAACAGCTGACATCTGTAAGACTGCCATAGGAGTTGGAATATCAAACCAGAGAAGGTAGGGTGGAAGACATGTAAAATCAATGTTCTTTAGAGGTTCCCCTTGAAAGTATTTAACCAATAACTTACCAACAGCTGACATCTGTAAGACTGCCATAGGAGTTGGAATATCAAACCAGAGAAGGTAGGGTGGAAGACATGTAGAATCAATGTTCTTTAGAGGTTCCCCTTGAAAGTATTTAACCAATAACTTACCATCAGTGGACATCTGTAAGACTGCCATAGGAGTTGGCATATCAAACCAGAGAAGGTATGGTGAAAGACACGTAGAATCAATGTTCTTTAGAGGTTCTCCTTTAAAGTATTTACCCAATAACTAACCATCAGTTGACATCTGTAAGACTGCCATAGGAGTTGGCATATCAAACCAGAGAAGGTATGGTGATAGACATGTAGAATCAATGTTCTTTAGAGGTTCTACTTTAAAGTATTTAACCAATAACTTACCAACAGCTGACATCTGTAAGACTGCCATAGGAGTTGGCATATCAAACCAGAGAAGGTAGGGTGATAGACATGTAGAATCAATGTTCTTTAGAGGTTCTCCTTGAAAGTCTTTAACCAATAACTTACCAACAGCTGACATCTGTAAGACTGCCATAGGAGTTGGCATATCAAACCAGAGAAGGTATGGTGAAAGACATGTAGAATCAATGTTCTTTAGAGGTTCTCCTTTAAAGTATTTAACCAATAACTTACCATCTGTAAGACTGCCATAGGAGTTGGCATATCAAACCCGAGAAGGTATGGTGAAAGACATGTAGAATCAATGTTCTTTAGAGGTTCTCCTTTAAAGTATTTAACCAATAACTTACCAACAGCTGACATCTGTAAGACTGCCATAGGAGTTGGCATATCAAACCCGAGAAGGTATGGTGAAAGACACGTAGAATCAATGTTCTTTAGAGGTTCTCCTTTAAAGTATTTAACAAATAACTTACCATCAGCTGACATCTGTAAGACTGCCATAGGAGTTGGCATATCAAACCAGAGAAGGTATGGTGAAAGACATGTAGAATCAATGTTCTTTAGAGGTTCTCCTTTAAAGTATTTAACCAATAACTTACCAACAGCTGACATCTGTAAGACTGCCATAGGAGTTGGCATATCAAACCAGAGAAGGTATGGTGAAAGACATGTAGAATCAATGTTCTTTAGAGGTTCTCCTTTAAAGTATTTAACCAATAACTTACCAACAGCTGACATCTGTAAGACTGCCATAGGAGTTGGAATATCAAACCAGAGAAGGTAGGGTGGAAGACATGTAGAATCAATGTTCTTTAAAGGTTCTCCTTTAAAGTATTTAACCAATAACTTACCAACAGCTGACATCTGTAAGACTGCCATAGGAGTTGGAATATCAAACCAGAGAAGGTAGGGTGGAAGACATGTAGAATCAATGTTCTTTATAGGTTCTCCTTTAAAGTATTTAACCAATAACTTACCAACAGCTGACATCTGTAAGACTGCCATAGGAGTTGGAATATCAAACCAGAGAAGGTAGGGTGGAAGACATGTAGAATCAATGTTCTTTAAAGGTTCTCCTTTAAAGTATTTAACCAATAACTTACCAACAGCTGACATCTGTAAGACTGCCATAGGAGTTGGAATATCAAACCAGAGAAGGTAGGGTGGAAGACATGTAGAATCAATGTTCTTTATAGGTTCTCCTTTAAAGTATTTAACCAATAACTTACCAACAGCTGACATCTGTAAGACTGCCATAGGAGTTGGAATATCAAACCAGAGAAGGTAGGGTGGAAGACATGTAGAATCAATGTTCTTTAGAGGTTCCCCTTGAAAGTATTTAACCAATAACTTACCAACAGCTGACATCTGTAAGACTGCCATAGGAGTTGGAATATCAAACCAGAGAAGGTAGGGTGGAAGACATGTAGAATCAATGTTCTTTAGAGGTTCCCCTTGAAAGTATTTAACCAATAACTTACCATCAGTGGACATCTGTAAGACTGCCATAGGAGTTGGCATATCAAACCAGAGAAGGTATGGTGAAAGACACGTAGAATCAATATTCTTTAGAGGTTCTCCTTTAAAGTATTTACCCAATAACTTACCATCAGTTGACATCTGTAAGACTGCCATAGGAGTTGGCATATCAAACCAGAGAAGGTATGGTGAAAGACACGTAGAATCAATGTTCTTTAGAGGTTCTCCTTTAAAGTATTTAACCAATAACTTACTATCTGTAAGACTGCCATAGGAGTTGGCATATCAAACCAGAGAAGGTACGGTGAAAGACATGTAGAATCAATGTTCCTTAGAGGTTGCCGTTTAAAGTATTTAACCAATAACTTACCATCAGCTGACAACTGTAAGACTGCCATAGGAGTTGGCATATCAAACCACAGAAGGTATGGTGAAAGACACGTAGAATCAATGTTCTTTAGAGGTTCACCTTTAAAGTATTTAACCAATACATCCATGTTATCTGAAAATCGCAACATAAAATATTTGTTTGTGTTGATGTGTGGTGTTTCTGCTATTTGTTTTTTCTTTAAAACTCTTAAATATTGTATTAATCTTGCTAATAAATGTTATAATGCCAACAGTGGTTGGCATTTCAACATTTATGAGCATGTTAATTAAGCTTTTCCCTTTTCTATAGTAACAGAAACTGGCAACCCAAATGGGCAGCATATAGTTAAATGGTCATTTTTGACCAAATTTGAGACTTCAGAAGATTATTACAAACTAAAATATCAAAACAGCTGAATACCAAAAACCTTTTAATATGCTGTGTGTTGTGGTAATGTTTAACATCTGTTAAAATATGTTTAGTATTTGCTTGTGCTCTACTGATAATTTCTTTTGTAAAAGTCTAAAATTTGGTCCAAAATACGAGACCTGTTTTACGTTTATTTGAACAGATTTGAATTTCACTTTTTGCTGTTGCATATAATGAAAACAAACAAATTTTGCTTTTTCATGCATAACGGAGGTGTCCCTGGTATTGTCAAATAGACAAGATGGCAAATTAAAGCATAGCCATAACATGGTGGCCTTAAATACATCCCCACCCCCTTTTAATTGACTTTAAGAGCTAAAACGGGTGTATATATAGATTATTACACGGTGTTTTTGATCTCAGCCCTGATCTCAGCCCGAGTAGACTGTATCAGCCTGAGCCCGAAGGGGGAGGGCTGATACGGTCTGAGGGCTGACATCAGGGCTGGGATCAAAAACACCGTGTAATGATGTTTTTATCATAAACTTATGCATGTAAAAGAGTTAATGAAATAATCTATCAATTTCTTTATTTTGACAATCACTTTAAGTGACTTTAATAGCCTCAACTGCTCAAAGGCATTTCGTCGATCCTTTTGTTTGCGAAAACGTTGCACGCAGTTATGACCATTGTGAAATTATGGCGTTCGAAAGTTTGATGCTGACACCATTTTGTATTGGAAAAACTTGGTGTAAGATAATGGATATTTCAATGTTTGAACGGTGTTTTCAGTGCGATTTGGGTTGGAATCAGGTTAAAATATGTAAGAATACGTCCACTTTCTTTATTTTTTACAATTGTTTTGCAGATATTCCCTGTTTTTTCCTCCAGGGCGAGATCAACTGCTGGGGAGGGCAGGACAGAAAAATATCAGCCCTGGTATCAGCCCCCGTATCAGCCCTCCACATGACTTTTGGATCCCAGGGCTGGACAGCTCTATTTGACTTGGCTGATACATTTGGGCCAAAAGTCTAGTATCAAGGGCAATACTTGTATAAGTATATGATAAATTCTAAGAAAATATGTATTTAAGTGTGAAATTTTCTTTTAAGTTTAGAGGCACACTCAGTCTATTATTAAAATGAGAAACAGCCAATGTGTGCCTGTTTTTGCTTGGAAACTGGGCTTAATAAGTTCTTCTATACAAGTGCCCAAATGGGTATCTCATGTATAAAATGTGTCTTGGAAGAAGTTTGAAAAGCAAATTCTCAAAATTCACAGCCCGCTCAATTTCTTAGATATTTTAAGTGTCTATTACCGATAAAACTGATCACAAAATATTGCATTTGAGTATCTTGCATACATTTTAGTGTTGCTATGGAAACTGTAAACCCTAAAATTTGATGTTCAAGTCGCCTCCAAAAAGTAAATACCCAACTGGAATGCTTTATTTTCTAACAGAACATACTTTAATTATCTATGAACAATATATAAAAGGTTCCAAGAGAAAAACTTCATATCTTTTAGAGAAATTGTTCGAGAAAGATTTAGTAAGCTTCGTTTCAGACAGCATTTTTAAACGCTTAAAATTTGACTACTCATCTTCAGAGACTGTTTCAGACGGGAAAATAAAAAATAAGAATTATTTTCTTGATGACTGCGTATTCCTAGAGATCAGACTAACCCATGGAAAGCAATTATTACCCAATATAACAGAAATAAATGAGTAACGGCATTTTCAAATTTGTTCAAATAATCATGAAACACCTCTTGTAACAATTTTCATATTTTTCAACATATTCCCATGGCCATTTTCTGTTTAATACAAAAGCAATGGTGAAAGTCAATATATACCAGACTTCCTAGACTTCTGCTCCCCCACCCCCCCACCCCCCCCCCCCCCCCCCTAGGGAATTTTGCAGACATATCCTATCTTGAAGAAAATTTCAAGCCGCATCTTTTAAGAGATGTTTGCACTCTGTGCACTCTGTGCTCCGGGGCGTTAGTCTCTGACAGCCTGTTACATATGTTACTGTAACAAACTAAGGAAAAAATCAAAATGAAAGTTTGAGCTACAGATAGAAGACATTAAACCATCTAATTATTCAAATTTCTTATGCAGTTTGCAAGCTGGATGCCTAAGCTACATAAAAGCACAATTTTAAACAAAATTACAGCCTTCAGTGGTGTTATATGCGTTACATAGATTAAATTTCCCTTTGAAAGTTGAAATCATGACTAACATCATTCATTTTACAGGCGATTTGTGCATTTTTACAATTGTTTTTAATCTTAGTTTACTAAAATACTCATTTGACTAATAGAAAGAACAAAGTTTGCTTTTCTATCTCAAATACATTGTTTTATATGAGCTATTAAACAACCCTACCCCCAATTTTAAGTATCCAATTTTGGTATCTATTATTGAAGAAAAATATATGAAAATATTTTTTATGCTCGTGGATATCTTACATTTTTGGCACTGTCTTACTAATGCAATAAAATATCATACATTTGCAAGTTTGACATCAGGATCAGAGCACTTATTAAAGTATGTAACATATGTTACATGGCATAATGAATGAGCTAGGAAATTTTCTTGAAAGTAAGAGATGATATTTCAGAAAAATACCGTTTTTCACATGTTTTCCTATTAATCTCTAGCCTCTGGTGCCTTAGTCTTAGTAATTACAGTCATTGCTGATAACAAGCCCATGGAATTGTGTTACCTATGTTATATATAACCTTTTTAATCACATATTTCCTTATGCCTATGATATCAAAATATATAGACATATAGATAGAAAATAATAGTTCTCATTTAAATGACACAATTTAATAAATATTCCTATTAAATAAAATTATTCAAAAACAATCCTTATTCAAGTCACCCTCACAATGTCTATCATTGTGTCTGCTTCTATGGCAAAATAATCACCCATTTCATCACAACCAGTAGAATCATGGCATTGTATTAGGACTGCAAACTGAGTACAATCCTGTTCCTCTCCACCCCTTTGGGAATTGTGCAGACATATCCTACCTTAAAGAACAATTCAAGGTGCATCAAATAAGAGATGTTTGCACTCTATTAACTAGGGGTTTAGCCTATAATGGTATGATTCGTATGTTACCATATCAATTTAAGAATAAATGAATTGAAAGTCTGAGAAACAGAAAGAAGACATAAAACTATCTATTTATTTGAATTATTCATGTAGTTTGCATGCTGAATACCTTTGATACATAAGAAAAGATTTTTTAACAAATATACAGCTTCCTATGGTGTTATATGTGTTACATTTATTAAGATTACTTTTTAAAATTGGTAATTGTGACAAACATCACTTATAAGCATTTCGTGTGATCCTCCTCTTTTGCCATCAAAAGACTTAATTTTCTTTGTATGTGTGGCCAGTGCCAGCGTCAAACAACTGTACTCAGCCAAACTTGAATCCTTTGCATTCTTTAAAAGCAGAAACAGCATGTCAGTGTCATGGGATCAAACACCTGATTAAATATGGGTTTAATGCCATTTCACATATATGCATACAATGGAGTATGACTCTGGTATATATCTTTTCCTGTGAAGTGGCAAGAGCAATCTAACTGCAGCTGCATCTGCATCCGTGCTAGTCAAATGATAACTTTGCTCTGATTTTGCAAAATCTATGTCTCGACAGTGTACCTCTAAGAATACTTTAAGATTTTTGACATTTGTCGTACAGAAATTTGATAGGCTGCTTTTTTTGCATCATTTGCCATGGAAACTATCCAGTCTTTTGGTGCTTAAGTCCTCAGGTCTTAGATCAATAGTATTTTGCTGCGCCCAAAGAACTTTATAAGTTTTCTTCAGTTACAATGTTGACTCTCTATGGTTTTGGCAGACCGTCTGAAACAATTTCTGTTACACCTTGAAAGTTATCTGGTATAAGAAAAAGAATATGAAGTTGGACATTGCCATCAATTATGTTTGCAGTAGGTTGTTTTTTTATGTCAGTACATTGAAGCATGTCTTAAAATAATGTAAAACCTATGATTTCCCAGTTTTTGTACCCATATTATTAGCTGTTGCATTCAAAAGAAGGAAAGTGGACTATAGGTAGAATGGGATAACCAGTAGTTCTATATTATGCTCTATGGAAGATTTATACAGAGTAAACAAGTTGATAAGGTGCCTCATTTCCTGATCCATTGAAAACACTGAAATTGAAAACACTTGCCTCTGACTTTGTAATCAAAAAGGATGTCACGACAATGCCCTTGCTCATTTATTATGACGAGTTATATATGTTACACCCTTTAATAAGTGCTCTTATCTTAGAAACTTAGTGAATCATTGAATTTAAAGGGTCTATTTGCGCTCTGTTCATCCTGCATTTCATTGCTTTAACTGCTGTGATACATCTAGTTCGTTTATCTGAAGGGAAAGAGTTACCTCGGTTTCAGCACTTCAGAAGTACTAAGACTTCAAATAAGTTTTTGAATGCTTGGGGAAAGATAATAAGTGCAGAGACATTATTAGATGAAAATATGTCGGTTGCATGTATGGAAAGGCTACATTTATAAAAGTTAACCAGCTAAGATATGATTCTTTATCACAGAAATATCAAGGTACATCAGTCCAGGTACTCATTGCTCTTAATGGCATTGTTTTCCTCCTTTTTAGTCTTTCTCCTACTTGCAGAGCATCACTTGAAACACATACTCAAAGAGCCAACTATTAGGAATTCATATCAGTTTCCGAATGTTCCAAGCCATAAATGGCAAAATTGGAAAGTCGATAATGGCTCATCAATTTTGAGTGGACTGGTTGTAAAATTGAATAACAGTAAATTATTGAAATATTGTGTGATGACTCTACTAGTTGCAAGGAGACGTGTGATAATAATGATTACCACAGAAGCAGACAACGACAAATGTTTAACATGAGTGTTAAATCGATGAGAAATAGTTTGGACCATTTCATTTATTGTATTTTCTTGTAAAATTGTAAAACTATCTTTTCTATTTGTGGCTCTATATTTAGCATTATATGCACAATATTAGGAAATGTGTCCAAAAGGTCATTGATAACATCTGTAAAAACAGTCCATGGGCTTGATAATCAGAAATGAATATAATTTCTAGTGTTTTGGCACCAAAGACTTATATGTACACATTAAGTGTCCTGATCTTAAACTTAATGACAGCTTACATATATATGAGCAAGACAGACTAAGAAAATGAAAAACATCCACATGCTGTAATCGCTTTCATGTGTTTTACTTAAACGGTAATAACAAAATTTGCTTCTCTGTAAAACTGGGAGTAGGGCTGTGTATTAGCTCCTACAAGACAATTTATTTAAGATAGAAAAGCAAACTTGTTTTTTCCTATTCATCAATTGAGTATATGTTTGTAAAATCTAATAAAACAGTTTGAAACCAAGTCATAGAAGTTGTTTAACTAAATGACAATAGCCACAATTATAGCTTTTAAATTATAATTAGGTTCATGTAACGCACATAACTCCACAGTTAGCCGTATTCATGTTAAACAGCTTCCATATGTAGTAAGACATCCAGTATAAAGACTATAAGAATGTCAATTTATTAGATAATTTTAATGTCTTCTTTTAGTAGCTCAAACATTCAAATTTCTTATTCTCAAATTGATATAGTAACATGTAACAAGCTGTTACAGGCTAACGCCCCGACTTACAGAGTGCAAACATTTCTTATTAAATGCACCTTGAATGGTTAAATAAGATGTAATTTGTCTGCAGAATTCCAAAGGGGATTAGGTTGGAGCAGGCCCTTACTCAGCTTGATGTCAAAATACTGTTTGATGATTTTACTTATCACGCTAACATATGTAACGCTCTCTGATCTTTAAAACTTGATGACAACTAGCAGATCTATAAGTCTTTATCATAGGAGCCTGTTTAAAATCCCTAAACAATGTAAGATATCCAACAGCTGCAAGTTTTTTTCACAATTTTAGCTCAAACTTTCAAACTAAATTTCCTTTATTTGATATAGTAATGCATGTAACACGCTGTTTCAGACTAACGCCCCATTATAGAGAGTGCAATCATCCCTTATTCGATGCAGCTTGAGTTGTACTATAAGAAGGAATATGTCTGCAAAATTCCCTCGAGGAGATTAAAACATTTTTAGGCATATCTTACGTAAAGACAATGAGCTTGCCTATTTATTACATCAGGTAACATATGTTACAGCCTTTGATATTAAAAATTTTGCAACAAACTTGCAGATTTATGAGTCTTTTCATATAAGCAAATAAATTCCAAACAATGAAACACATTCATCAACTGCAAATATTTTTTAACTATTTTTACTTTAGTTTTAATACCGAACATTTCACCTTAAAACTTGGTAGGGGTAGGGTTGTTTAATTGCTTATTCCAGAAAAAATATTCAAGCTAGGGAAACAAACTTTAATTTTTCTGTTAGCCAATTGCATAAGCTAGTCAGACATGGTTAAAAACATTTTGCAACATACACAGAGAGATTGTGAATGTAAATGATGCTACCCACACTTGCAAATTTTAATGGGTTATCTGATTTATGTAACGCATATGACACCTTAGGAAGGCGCAATTTTTATCAAATGGCTGTCATATGTAGTTAAGATATCCGGTATGCAGACTATATGAATGATTTTTAAAAATAAATATTTTAATGTCTTTAATTTGTAGCCCAAACTTTCAATTTACTTTTTCTTAGTTTGATTAAGTAACGTATGTTACAGACTCTTGCAGACTAACGCCTCGGAGCACAGAGTGCAAACATCTCTTAAAAGATTCGGCTTTCAATTCTCTACAAGATAGGATATGTCTGCAAAATTCCCTAGGGGGTGGGGGGAGCAAACCCATTCTCAGCCATCCGTCTATCCTGTAAAGTTTCATGATGATTGGTACAATGCGGTATGAATAGATACACCCACAAGCTCCGCTATGCCTAAATATTGATAGACGGACAGACACACCTATGATGAGGAGCATAGAGGTGTCTAGTATTCTCCAAGCATTAAATATTTAGTCCATTATTCACTCTCATTAAAATTATTACTTATTCTTTCAAACGAAATACATTATTCTTTAAAATTTTGATATCTAATACAGGGTTTGCACAGAATTTGGAAAGTCTTTGAATTAGACCTTGGTCCTGGAAAACTCTTGGAATTTTACAAAATTCAAGGACTCTTCCAAAACTAAGTACTTTTTAAGAGATTCTCCAGTACTTTTCAAGGCAGATTCAATTTTCAAAGACTTCTAAAAAAAGCCCTTCATATTCAAGCACTTTTCAAGGTTTAAAGTCATTCTCTAGCACTTTTCAAGACAAACTCAAATTTCAAGGACTTTTCAAGAAAGTCACATTTCAAGACTGTTTGAGCCCTGCTGAATATACATACCATATTCCCATTTATCAAACACTTTTTCTATTCTGTTTTTCAAAGAGATTAGAAACTCAGGTTTCAAGAGTTGTTTTCTTTTCAAGTTATTTTCAACACTGTGCACTTTGATATTTCTCATATCTGCAGTATCAGTTCTAGAGTTAAAGGCACTGTAGTAGGCATGGATCAGTTTCAGCTGACAAACGCCCAGTGATGCTATCTGGAAATCTCCCCGTCTCACCAACTGAAATCAAGAGATTAATAATTGAAACCAAAATGTTGTATTTAACCTATGGTAGATGTTCTAAAATTTCCAAAAGTACAGTAAAACCTGTGTAAAACAATCTTTAAAAAATCAACAAAACAAAAATCAAAAATAACATTTGGTAGCTTAATGAAGGTCAAAAGTATTGCAGAATGTTGCCCCTTGGAGCATTCTACAATAATTTTGACCTGCATTAAGCTGTAATTGGTCTTGAAAACCAATATTTGGTCTTTTTGAGAGTGGTCATTTTACACAGGTTTAACTGTAGTTGCATTGGTGAAGTCCTTAACTTGAGAAATTCAAATCTAAAAACTTGCAGTTTGCCTACAAATATAAGCAATTCCAAGCTTAAATGGTTTGACAATTCTCTTGAGATAATCTGTAAATATATCAGAGAAACTATTATTTTCTGCCTAATTAAGCATTATAATACTCTCTTCATAAAACTACCTGAAGGCTAATAAGGATAAATCAATACTGACTGTCATGTATTACCAAAGAGGAAAGGAAATGAACCAAATGGTATGCAGTGACATCAAATGTAATTGCATACCAATTCACGGATTTGGGTTTCGATAGGCATGTATTTAAACTTTAATAGCTTTTTTGACGATTTAAATTTTTGGGCACATTATCTGTATTTCTAAGAGATGGTAGCGTTGACCTACCTGGTCTAACGTGATATGAGCTGATATGGCCTCTGATTTCTCCTGTGTAACACATTCATACAGCATTAAGGCTAGGGATTGTAACACCTCATCCAGCTGTAATAGAAAACCTTTCTAAAGTAAAGCTAGTGGTTGTAAGATCTCCTCAATCTGTAACAGATCACATTCATAAAGCATCAGGGTTAGGGATTGTAACACCTCATCCAGCTGTAATAGAAAACATTTATCAAGTAAAACTAGGGATTGTAACACCTCATCCAGCTGTTATAGAAAACATTTATCAAGTAAAGCTAGGGATTGTAACACCTCATCTAGCTTTAATAGAAAACATTTCTAAAGTAAAGCTAATTGTTGTAACACCTTATCCAGCTTTAATAGGAAACATTTCTAAAGTAAAGCTAGTTGTTATAACACCTCATCCAGCTTTAATAGGAAACATTTCTAAAGTAAAGCTAGTTGTTGTAACACCTCATCCAGCTTTAATAGGAAACATTTCTAAAGTAAAGCTAGTGGTTGTAACACCTCATCCAGCTTTAATAGGAAACATTTCTAAAGTAAAGCTAGTTGTTGTAACACCTCATCCAGCTGTAATAGAAAACATTTCTAAAGTAAAGCTAGTGGTTGTAATACCTCATCCAGCTTTAATAGAAAACATTTCTAAAGTAAAGCTAGTGGTTGTAATACCTCATCCAGCTTTAATAGAAAACATTTATTAAGTAAAGCTAGGGATTGTAACACCTCATCCAGCTGTAACACAACACATTCATAAACGCCAGTGCTGTGATACTAAAGCCATTAAAAATAAATAGCTAGAATTTCATCCCTGCCCGGAGCTTTTAAGAGAAATAAAATTTTGGGAGACAGTATAACCTTGATGCCAAAGTTCCGTTGAATGATTTACAGCTCGGCATCTTTCGTTTTCCTTTTACCTCTGCACAAGGATGAGGTACATGCGGCAAGCACTATTGACCAACTGTCGTGCAACTACGAGGTCTGTCCCTGTTACCCGTTTTCGATGCACATCACTAAAACAGACCAAATACCTGATAACCAATCAAAAGTACATTCATTTTAAGTTTTTCCCAGATGATAGCCAAGGTCGTGGTATTTTTTTTTTTTGGCTCTGTAAAGGACTGGTTTGGATTCAATTACGCTGATATGAACAACATGCTTGATATATACAAGAGTTTATGTCTGGGTCAGTGTTCTGGGATAAAATAATCATGGCAAAAGCAGATGATGGGTTTCAATGATCTACCCACCCTGGTAACCTAGTAGGAAAATAAAAAATACAAAAATAAAATCCCCCCCCTCCACCCATTTAAAAAAAAAAGATAAAAATCTAGCAAATAATTTATAATAGCCTTAACATCTTGTTCTTCTGTTAATCCACATTCATTAACCATCAAAGCGAGTGATTGTAACATCTGGTCCAGTTGTAACAGAACCCATTCCTAAATCTAGAGCATCAAAAGTAGTGATTGTAATATCTTGTTTATCTGTAACAGAACACATTCATACAGCTCCAAAGCTAGTGATTGTAACATCTTGTTTATCTGTAACAGAACACATTCATACAGCTCCAAAGCTAGCAATTGTAACATCTTGTTTATCTGTAACAAAACACATTCATACAGCTCCAAAGCTAGTGATTGTAACATCTTGTTTATCTGTAACAGAACACATTCATACAGCTTCAAAGCTAGGGAATGTAACATCTTGTTTATCTGTAGCAGAACACATTCATACAGCTCCAAAGCTAGCAATTGTAACATCTTGTTTATCTGTAACAGAACACATTCATACAGCTCCAAAGCTAGCAAATGTAACATCTTGTTTATCTGTAACAGAACACATTCATACAGCTCCAAAGCTAGTGATTGTAATATATTGTTATCTGTAACAGAACACATTCATACAGCTCCAAAGCTAGCGAATGTAACATCTTGTTTATCTGTAGCAGAACACATTCATACAGCTCCAAAGCTAGTGATTGTAACATCTTGTTTATCTGTAACAAATCACATTCATACAGCTCCAAAGCTAGCGATTGTAACATCTTGTTTATCTGTAGCAGAACACATTCATACAGCTCCAAAGCTAGCAAATGAAACATCTTGTTTATCTGTAACAGAACACATTCATACAGCTCCAAAGCTAGCGATTGTAATATCTTGTTTATCTGTAACAGAACACATTCATACAGCTCCAAAGCTAATGATTGTAACATCTTGTTTATCTGTAACAAAACACATTCATACAGCTCCAAAGCTAGCGATTGTAACATCTTGTTCATCTGTAGCAGAACACATTCATACAGCTCCAAAGCTAGTGATTTTAATATATTGTTTATCTGTAACAGAACACATTCATACAGCTCCAAAGCTAGTGATTGTAATATATTGTTTATCTGTAACAGAACACATTCATACAGCTCCAAAGCTAGCAATTGTAACATCTTGTTTATCTGTAGCAGAACACATTCATACAGCTCCAAAGCTAGTGATTGTAACATCTTGTTTATCTGTAACAGAACACATTCATACAGCTCCAAAGCTAGTGATTGTAACATCTTGTTTATCTGTAACAGAACACATTCATACAGCTCCAAAGCTAGCAATTGTAACATCTTGTTTATCTGTGACAAAACATATTCATACAGCTCCAAAGCTAGCGATTGTAATATCTTGTTTATCTGTAGCAGAACACATTCATACAGTTCCAAAGCTAGCGATTGTAATATCTTGTTTATCTGTAGCAGAACACATTCATACAGTTCCAAAGCTAGCGATTGTAACATCTAGTTTATCTGTAGCAGAACACATTCATACAGCTCCAAAGCTAGCGAATGTAGCTCCATAGCTAGCGATTGTAATATCTTGTTTATCTGTAGCAGAATTTATTCATACAGCTCCAAAGCTAGCGATTGTAATATCTTGTTTATCTGTAACAGAACACATTCATACAGCTCCAAAGCTAGCGATTGTAACATCTTGTTTGTCTGTAACAAAATCTGTTAATTATCTACACTTTATTGATCCCAGGGCATTCAATATTGACTTGAGGTCAACAGTTTTAGTCTGAGATCAGCTGTCTTAAGATACGGTCTAATCGAACGTAAAAGTGCTATTACTAAGAAGTTAATTAACTGGGCCAATATGAAATCACTTGATTAATAACATAAAAGCATTGATAAAGAATCAAAGTTATTGGATGTAAAGTCTCGTTTATCTTTAACAGAACACAGTCATAAAGTGGCTTTCAATCTGTGTGTTCATTGTCAAATGATCAATATTTTACCTGTAAAGCACCACCTATGACTGGCAGCAGAATCGCAACAAAATCGCCAATCGCAACAAAAGTCATCTGCTTTTCTCGTCTGCTAAAATGTTTAAGAAGCCTCTATGGCAAACAGTGTGGACCCAGACCAGACTGCTCCTATAGGAGCAGTCTGTTCTGGGTCCATGCTGTTTGCTTCTATACTTAATTCATCAGTAATGTTAGGTAATTATTTGCAGCAGACGACTATAGCAGACGACATTTTCAGATACATTTTTTTTCTTGGCGCTTTAAGGATAAAGTAAAATATGGCTTGATATCTTATGTGAAAAGAGTATTTGCATGAAATATTATGCCTTGTTTGCTCCCCGAAAATGTAGATAAATTTTGTGAGTGTGTCATCATCTGCAATGGTAATTGGTAAGTAAACTCTTTCCCATCAACAAGCAACTTTTGTTGTCTACTGATATTATTTGTAAACAGTTTGGAACTGGATCAGGCCCAAACTGTTTGACATTCACGCTATTCCTGAAAGATTCACCCACCCCAAAGTTCTCCTTTAAAAAAAATCTGCAGTCAACAAAAAAAAAAACACATTCAAAATTATGCAGCATGCACATGGTTATAAGTAATCTGATGTAATGTAAAATATGAAGAAATTTCCAACAATATATTTACCTGATCCTCCGACTTTCCCAAGAAAAGTTCTGTGAGGGCAAGAATCTGTCCTTCTGATGTAAACGCTTTTATTATATCAGGCTGAAACAGAGAATGGGAAACAGTATGATTACTAGACATGCTCAACTCTCATGAAATGATTTTTTTATAAAATTAAATCTTCATAAATTTCAAAATACAAAGTAGGTAATTTTTTTGCTATGAACAGCAGACAATGTCATTTGTCCAGATCATAAACTTTAAAATGCCAGCATGCACGGATCCAGAAAGTTTGTAAGGGGGGTCCAACTTTGATGTTTTTTGTGTATGCTTTTTTAGTTAATGAGGTGAGGGAGGATTCAAATACCAATATAAGCGGGCCATCATTGGCCAGCCAGCGAAGCGCCATTCAAATGGCCTTTCCCTGGTGTGCCGATGATGGCCCAAAATTGAATGCTGGCTTGTAAGTTTTGTGATTTTCAGGGGATCCGGACCAGTATTACTAAGAAACCCTACATTTTTGTGATTTTTCAGGGTGTGGGGTCAGGACCCCCTGTCCCAACCTCTGGATCATGCATGGCTAACAACTGTTGGCAATTTAAAGTTTATGACCAGCACAAATTGCTAAGTATGAAAAAAGTTTTATAACCTCAGGGGCCAGGATTACCTAGAACAACTATAATCCTGCAATGTATAATCATGTTTTTCAGTCATATCTGGACATGTCTTCCTGGGATGAACCAGTACTTAGAAGGGATTAATGTGTCTTGTTCAAGGACACTATGCAACCCCGCCAGTGAGGCTCGAATGGAACCTGCAACCCCTCAATCTTGAGTCAAGCATTCTACCACTGAGCAACTGCAATCTCGATTTCAAAAAGGGGTACTGTCAAGAAAGTGTTGTGTACAGTCCTGAAAGCGTTGTGTCAAATACTGTGTTTGCGAGGAGACTAACCTTTAAACATCCCTGAGTAGAATGGTCAACAGTAAGAGACTTTGCAAGCATACTTCTGTAGCCATTAGGATCTTCGGCATAGGAGAGATGTCCACCTCTTTGTTTCACATAGAGAGTACCATTGTTTTTGAGCAAAAGTCTGAAAGATAATTACATTGTTCTTAACTCTTTCTTTGCTAGTGACAACTTTTGTGGGCCGCTGATAACCTTTGCAAACAGTTTGGACCCAGATCAGGACTGACAGAATGTCGATCATGATCTGGACCCAAACTGTTTGACACTCTTATAGTGTTCCTCAAAGAATATTTTGAAAAAATCAATTTTGAAAAAAGTCAGCAGACAGAAACAAAAACATGATAAATTACCCAGCATGAAGAGTTAAAGCACCAGAAACAACCAATAGAAACTCTCGAGGGATGTAACTGTTAGGCCTTAAATAAACCACCTCCTTAATTTCTAGCGACCTTTTCTGTTTTTGTTACTGCTTCATATAAGAAACCAAATAAGGCTTGGTATTTTATGTGAATCCTCTGCTGGCAGAAGAGGTTGACAGACTTTATGCAGTAAAGTTATAAAAATATAAAAATAAAAAACTAGTACTAGACGAAACAAAAAGCATTTCCTGCACTGTCATGTATAACCCTACTTAAGCCCAAAAGATAGACATTAAGCTCAAAATCAAGTAAGAAAGAAAAATTATCACATGACGTCGCATCCGGGAGTGATATAAAGCCATGCAATAAAATCGATAAACCACTAGTGGTTTACAGATTTTGTAACATTACGTTATAATGTCTATAAAGGCTGCATAGTGTGTAACTTTTGATCTTTTAATTTTAGAACTAATGTTTCTATTTTTTAAGAACACAGTAAAAAAACTAAAATTCAGGTATACATTATACCAATTTCGTAAATCTTAACAAATTATCAGTAACAAAACAACAGCATTTATGTTAAAATTAACTGTCTATAATTATTGGAGGGACGCAAATAATTACCAAAAAGAGAAAAACACACCTGTTTTTAAAAGATAATTCACTTTTCCGTGCAGTTTTCAGCTAAAGTAAACAAATTTATTGTGAAAACATAACTAATTCTATTTTTACAAATTATTTAAACAAAAACAAAAAATTAAAAAAAAAATGTTCATAGTTGCAGACTTAGTCTCTTTAAAGATGACAAAATCTTGACGTTTTCACGCCAAAAATGTGATTTTTACTTAATTTTAATGTCATGTGATAAATAGAATCTAACATTCGTGCTCCTGTATTATTGAATTTATTAAACTTGTTGCGAAAATGGGATTAAATGCTCGGCTAGCCTCGCGTTTTATCACTTTTCCCCAACTCGTTTAATAAATTCAATAAAACATGAGTACACATGTAAGATCCTCTATGTACATGTAACTTCACCAATTAAAAGGTTTTGTTTGTTTGTGCTGATGCTTTAAATCCCATTCAACAATTTTTCAGTCATGTCAGGACATTTCCTGGGTTGGACCAATACTAAGCAGAAGATAAAGTGCTTTACTCAAGGATAAAATACAGTGCCTCTGGTGAGGCTCAAGCTAGCAACCCTTCGATTTCAAGTCAAGCAATTCAAGCCTTAACTCACTTGAGAGTATTCCAGTTCTTATGTTGATGGAAGAAAATTGGCCAATATCTTGGACCCAAGATTTTCACCTGAAAAAACCAAAACAAAACAAATTCATCAAAATACATAAGATGTCACAGAATATATGGGACAGCACATGAAATTTCCGTACTTCACAAGTAGGGATAAGGAAATCTTTTGAGCGTAAAATTGCAATTATTTTCTTACCTATCAATTTGAACATTGTGTTTTGGGCCCTCAAAAGAACTGTCTCAATAAGATGGTTCTTTTGAGTAACCACAACACATATTTTGGTGGAGAAATAAGAAAAATAATTTTCCATTACACACCCTATCTGGAGATCTGGAAGAATATAATGTAAAAAAGTCTACAATAAATGTCCATTCTGACTTATCAACAGGGTTAGATTTAAATTTTTGCTTAAGTCTTCATCTGCATCCATACTTTGTGTATGGGAGCAGCGAAGGCTTTGGTTAGTTTGCACATTTGGGCAGGCTCACCTGAGATAATGTGATTAGTACCAAAATCTCCTGTGCTGGCTCATGTTTTCTAAACCATGGCTCATTAAAGAGGGAAGAGGGTATACATTTGGGCTTATTTTTTAAAAATTCATTCCAATTACACATACATACATTTACACACAAATCACTCTCTTTTCATGCACTATCTAATAAATTATACATGTTGTATTAATGATTAAAGTTTTTCTCCATCTTTGTTGTGATTACTACAATATAAATAAGCTTCACCATCAAACTCATTTAAATTGAGTAGCTTTTATTTTCTCAGCCTTTAAATGCACTTTAAACCGTCAGGCCTTCAGTTAAGAGTGGGTAACAGAAAATTATTTTCTTATTTCTCAACCAAAACACATGTTGTGTGTACTCAAAAGACACCTCTCAATGGGACGGTTCTTTGAGCACCCGAAACATATGTTTAAACTGGTGGTTAAGAAAATTCATGTATTTACAATTTTACGCTCAAACAATTTGTTTATCTAAACCTGTGCATCACCCAAAGCTTCTTAATCCATATCCTACCAATACATGTTGTTTTGTTTTTTTTTCATGAAAATGACGTCTGCTTACATTATGTCTGCTGCATATATACAAATGCAGACTCCAGCTGACTTTTATCATGGAAGCAAACACCTTGATCAGACTCACTGCTCCTCAGAAAGTAGTCTGATCTGGGTCTATATTGTTTGCAATATAGGAGATTAAAGAACATAAGCAGATAATTGTCATCAGGCCTTTAGTTAAGAGTGGGTACCAAAAAAAATAATTTTCTTATTTCTCAACCAAAACATATACTAGGCCAAAAAAGAAACGCCGCATATAAAGATTAAAAATATTGCGCGTTAAATGAGAGTTACAAAATTTCATTTGCTATCTATGTTTCGCTACTATTCCTGCCACACATTATTCCCATTGTTTCATTGAGCTCAGTCAACCCAAACCAGTGTACTGGCTGTCTTTTTATTTTCAAGTTTTTCACGTGCACATTCTTTTTATTTAGATTTACACATGTAATAACTACTGAAATCACTAGTCTAATATCCAATTTGTTTGAAAACATTTAAAAAATCTAAAATTAAAAGTTACACATTGCTAATTTTAGATGCCACAACGGACACATGTTAAACGTGAAAATGTGATAAGAATGTTACAAGCTAACGTGACGCCATCGGTGATAGCCGTACAATTTCGATGCCATGCAAGGATGATTGAACATCTTAGGAAACGTTTCTGACATATTGGAACAATGTCAGACCGTGCGCATTCATGACGTCATCGCCTAATGACGCGACGTCAAAATCGATATATACGTAGGTTTAAACTGGTGAATCAATTTCGTCCGGTGACAATGATAGCTAGGACAGCCCCACGAACTCATAATCCAAGAATCAGCTCTCAAACTGTGACAAATCGTTTGCGAGAGATTGGTGAAACTTCCCCCATATACAATGTATGTTTTATATGCGGCGTTTCTTTTTTGGCCTAGTATATGTTTTGGGTACTCAAAAGAACCATCTCAATGAGACACATGTTTAAGCTGATGGGTAGGAAAATATTTACAATTTTATGCTAAATTTTTTGTTTATCTAAACCTGTGATTGTCATGAATGGCAGGACATTTTTTCCAGCAATGTCACACTTTTGTGTCATTTTTTTCCCTCTCCAAAATTGTTGTGTCTTTATTTGGTGCAGCATATGCTTCACCAAATAAAGGTCCAACAATTTTATACTGACTTTTATCTCCATTAAGGGTGATTTAAAAAAAAAATGCATCCAAAGTGTGACATTGGGGGTCAAATTTCAAAATTGCTGTATCATTATCTTTTTTACCTCATCCTAACCAGGGAACATCAAAATTTCAAAAACAAATACTGGTTTAAGAATAAAATTTAGGATAATGCTTTAAATTTAATACTTTAATCATTTTTTCATTATTTTTTTTTACAATTCTATAAGCTACTTTTAGCTTGATTATATACAACACAGGTATGCAGAATTGTAAATATTTTCTCATGAACTGATGAAGTACTTATGTATACACATTTTCAAAGTAAAATTTAATCTTTTGCTCAAAATTTGCACTTGTAATAAAATTTTATGTGAAAATACACACCTGGATTTTCAATGTGTAGAGAAAAAGTTTTTCTAATTAAAATAATAAGCATGATTTTTTGTTAAAAATTGTTTTTAGATAACAAGTAGGGTATATGAAAAACATAGAACAAATTTCATTTGAATATATAGGATATAAAACATATTAAACACAATAACATATGTTGGTAATGGAATGTGTTACACTTGTGACAAAATCATAAGCGGGAGTTTCTCCCTTGAGTTTTTGATCTCTTATAGATTTTATATAGGATGAAGTGAATTGACTTCATGGAAATTGATTAAAATGTATCAAAACATAAATCAATTCCCTTTTTTAGCACAAAACTTCAAAAAAATGAACTATTCAGATTTGTTTATTAAGCATAGTAAGTAGTTAGTTATAAAATGTTAATGATCAGAAAACAGTTGACAGCATTCATTGTGGGATAAGTTATCAATTGAATGATTTGACTGATACCATTTCTTGCAATTCTAAAGAATCTGTAACAAATTTAAGGCTTAAATAGAAAGAAATAATTGTGTTACACTTGTGACAAGCAAACAAGGGAACTGATTATGTCACTTGTGTCTTTTCTTATCACTTATACTTTATAAAATCTACTATAGTATGTACAACTGAGCATCTTTTTTGGTTTTCTTCAATAAATTCCTGTAAATATTTTTTGAATTGTGAAAAAATACCTTCCCCTCCTTGTGAGTGCATGATTGTATCCTTTTTGTTTACACCATTTTGTGTTTTCTTTGTATCGAAAGAAAGGATAACTACCCTAAAATACCAAAAAGTATCAAATTAATTGTTGAAAAGATCATCCTTTGACCAAACACGAGAAAAAAAGAGATGAAGTCAATCCATAATATATGTTACACTTGTGACACATATCACATTTTAAAGTCTACCTGTCTAAATCAAGCTATAGTCTGGTTTTAGATATAGTCTGGTTTCAGACTGTCTGATTTCTTCAGTGTTGAATTTAGCATGATTCCTATCCCAGAATGTAGCTCAAGGATGGCCAGCTTCATAATGAAACTAGAATATGGGCTAAAGGAAGTGTCATTCCTGCTGGACCGTAACTAGTATGGACTACACATTGGTGAAGTTGTTGACTTCTTGCTGTGTTTAAATTATATTTATGCACTCAAGAACTATCAAAAAGACCAAAGAAGTAATATTTCATTTAAAATTTGCCATGTATATGCATTTATCACATATTCCTAAAATGTGTTACACTTGTGACATCAGTTAAAATCATGCCACGAAGTCAGCAGCTGAAGGATTTCACCACAATTCCTCATAATGTTTTTAGGGGGCTCCCTTGGCCAGAAAAACAGCAAAAAAGCTATGAAATGCAAAACAAATTGAAATGCTGATGATTGAAACCTAAAATGTTACACTTGTGACATATCTGGGTAGTTTTATTCAGTAATGGCTACATAAAATCATACTTGTTGTTTTATAGGCAAGTTGGTTCCTTTAGATAGCTAAAAGACCGCTAGTCATTAAAACAGCATTCCTTATGAATAAAGCTTTGTATATTTTACGAGGCAATTCACTTAACTCCAATCATATGAAATTCTGTATGAAAAAAAATTGAAAGGGTGTGTTTATAAAAGGTTACACATTTCCGATTTATCTGGTTTAAAAAAGATGAAAAGATTATTTTCCTACAGCTTTTATGCTATATTTCAACTACAGTTCACCATTTGACTATACATGAATAGTTCTTAATACAATTTACAGTTTAATCGAAGGTAAGGGAAAAAATGTCACAAAAAAGTGTTACCCTTGTGACAATTTTGATGACATTTTTCCATGTAATTTTTGAACGGAACATTCTAAAGCGATGAAACTTGGCATGATGCAAGAAAAACATTAATTACATATCTTAAAATTAATTTTAACAATAAATCTGCTTTAGATAGTCTATAAACATTGATTAAAGAAATGGATGCATTATTTTTGAAATCACCCTTAACACGATTCAGTCTTACAGAAAGTAGTAAAATTCAAGTACTTTTCAAGCCCTTGAAAGTTAAGCTTCAGATTAAGTTTCAAGGACTTTTCAAGACAGCCCCTCCATTTCCAAGGACTTTTCCAGCCTGTGTGAACCTGTTATGCTAAGACTGTTGGATGAAAATTAGTCACAATTTTATGCACAAAGTGTTTAGCTTTATCTAGATCAATAGATGCAGAGATACACATGTAATACAATTACCTTGTGTAGAATCTCAAGATCTGGTAAGATACATGGAGCTGATGTCTTGTAAGTTTCATCCCTGTAATGTACTGTATCCTGAAAATTAACAAGAACTTTTAAGGACTTCAAACAAGACTCTCCTCTGGTTTTCAAAGGATAGCAAGAACTTTTTAAGGACTTCTGAAAGACTTTCCTCTGGTTTCCAATGGATGACAATTTAATAAAAAAAATACTGATTTACACTTTTAAATCAAGAACTTTTCAAGGACTTAAAAAGGATTCTCCTCTGGTTTTCAAAAAATAGCAAGAACTTTTCAAGGTCTTCTAAAAGATTCTCCTCTAGTTTTCAAGGAATAGCAAGATTTTTCAAGGACTTCTAAAAGACTCCTCTGGTTTTCAAAAGATAGTAAGAATTTTCAAGGACTTCAAATAGAACTCTCCTCTGGTTTTCCAAGGATAGCAATAATTTTCAAGGAATTCTAAAAGACCCTCTTCTAGTTTTCAAAGGATGACAAGATTATGAAAAATACTGATTTACACTTTTAAATCTACTTTGCAAATGCTAGACTGAGATAATGGAGAAGTTAAGTCTTAGATAATTAGCATAAAACCGCGGTGCCTTTATTTGGTGCAGCATATGCTGCACCAAATAAAGGCACAACAATTTTAATGATTTAAGTATTACAGAAAAATAGTAAAAGTATTTTTCAAGTCATTCTCCAGTACTTTTCAAAGTAGATTTAATTTTCAATGACTTTTCAAGAAAGCTTGTCTGAACCCTTTAACTGCAATCGGTGAGAAATGTTAGCCCCCACCACACTTAACCCAGATATATCCTAATTTGAAAACTGTTGCACCAAGATTTTTGTGGTTAATAAGATATTCAGCATGACAAGTATTAAAGCAGAAAAATTACTCAGTATGCATAGAGTTAATTGTCAGTCCCCTGCTTCAGCAACTACTGCTATTTATGGAAAACTACAGCAAACAGTGTGGACCCAGAGATCAGGGTACCTGGTTTCGTACTGTTTGCATGAAAGAAAAAAATTAAACTGTTCAGAAAAATAACGAGGGCCCGGGATTGCTAACCTGAATCCTGGCACATGAGGAGATGACATTTTGGCTTGTGGTTAAAGAGATATCATTTAATGATATTTCTATTTTTAGCACTGGTGGCCATTTTGTTCAGCCGAGCTGAATGCTAAGAGCAATTTTGGTAGAAGGCATTATGAAGAACATTTCTGTGAAAATATTTTGAATTTGGAATAGTGCTTCAGGAGATGATTAAAAATATTTCTTATCTAGAGCTCTGGGAGCCTTTTTGTCCTGGTGCAGCAGTATCATTTGTTCATTTTTGGTAGAGGGCATTATGAGTCACATTTCTTTGGAACTATTTTAAATTTTGGACCAGTGGTTCAGGAGATGTTGTTTAAAAGATTTCTTATCTAGAGCTCTGGCAGTCCTCATGTTCAGTGGAGCAGAACCATTTGTACAAATTTGGTAGAGAGCATTATGGGGAACATTCAATTTGAAATTATTTTGAATTTGGACCATTGGTTCAGGAGATGTTCTTTAAAGAAAAAGTTTACACTCGGATGACGGATAGATGACAGACAAATACCGATCACAATAGCTCACCAAAGGCTCATGGTGAGCGAAAAATTACAGATGTCATCAGCAGAAATCATTTTCAGCTGACAGTTAACCTCAGCAGTGCCCTTTTACCTTAAATCTGATCTCCATGGGAACATAACAGGGGAAGCCTGTATCAACGTCTCTTGGCAATACAGTTCTCCGTTGTGCTGCTAAAACATACATATGGCGGAATGCTTGAAGATGATATCTGTTATCATTGCTATGAGTAGGAAACTTTGGAAAAAAGGAACATAACATCACTGCTATAGCATCTTCCTTACAGCTCAATGTGTACCTAAAAGAGAATAAAATGAGCCGTGACACAAGATTCCCAACAATTTGACATTTTGCAAGTGTAGACTCAGATTTGCCTGTGCAGCCTCCTTTTAAGCTTAGAAACTCAAAATTTTATTATGACAGTAGCTTAACACTCATAGAATGTTCAAGCGGCCAGCAAAGGCTCTGATCACACTGCGCGTATGCGCAGGCTGATCTGAGGCTTTGCTGGTTGCACATACCACATTGTTGGAACTCTCATGTCATGGTTCAATTATGGTTTTAACTCTTTGCCTCCTGGGTAATTTTTCATGTTTTTTTGTAGTGTGCTGATTCAACTTTTTCGAAAAATTCTTATATGATACCATCAGAGTGTCAAACAGTTTGGATCCAGATCAGTCCTGATGTTTTGATGGGCCTGATCTGGGTCCAAACTGTTTGCAAAGGTTATCAGCAGAGGACACTAGGTAAAGAGTTAAGTGTTCAGTAACCTGTATTCCGCCAATCATGACTTTTGACGTCTGCTCTCCTCTTCTGCTTATGTTCTTAGGTAGCCTATATTGCAAAAAATATAGACCTAGATCAGACTGCTCCCAGAGGAGCAGTCTGATCAGGGCTCATATTGTTTGCTTCCATTAAAAACTCTAGTCTGAAGTGCACTTGAATATATGCAGCAGACGTAAAAAGCAGACAACATTTTCAGGACAAAAAAATAGTGGCAGGATAAGAGTTAATATCCTGTGCCTTGCAGCAATTTTTACAGAGGGTCATTGCTAACTCTTGGCTAATGGATATTGGAAGTTATACTCCAGAATTTTTTTTCTATTTGACCAGTCACCTTGGCCTGTGACCTTGATCTTTGACATAGGGATCTCGGTCATAAACAGGAAACATCATTTTGTCATGGTGGACAATCGTGCCAAACTTTGAAAAATCAGGCAAAAAAGAAAGAGGATGCTTTGCCTCTCAAAATATTTATGGTCAGTCTACTTTTTTAGTTCACCTTAGCGTGATACCTTGAGTCACATGTGTTACATATGGTCTTGTAATGGTGAATGCTAGTGAAAATCAGACAAAGGACATTGAAGTAAGGCTCAAAAAGCAAAAATTTCCATTTGACATTGGCCTGTGATCTTGACTCTACATACCAATCTGTCATATACACAACACATCATTTTGTTATGGTGAGTACTTGTACCACATGATATGAAACTTGGACAAAGGATGTTGTAGTTATGCGCTGGAATTTTTTTTCATTTGGCCTTGGTCTGTGACCCTGACCTTGGACACACAGACATGGGTTTTCGCTTCAATAATAAAATGTATTCTTTTCTGCAAATGAGTCTCATAGAATATCCAACCTTGTTTGGTTTCTTGAAAAAGCAAGAAACTAACCTCTGCCTAGTATTGGCTACCCAAGAAGCAACCCAAAATGACTGAAATGTGGTGACTGGGATGTAAAGCATCAACTCAATAAAACAAAATATACTTACTTTCCACCACCCAGAAAGAGTAAGCCGAGTGCCATACTAACAGCCATATGAGAACCATACATAACATAAAGACTGTACGGGGGACCGACACGTGAGCGGAACATGCGGCACATTCTCAACACTTCTAGATTACCTGTACCAGCCATCACCTGTTCAAACAAGAAAATCAGTAGCTCTCTGCCTACTGGGTAATTTTTCATGCTTTTTTGCCGCATGCTGATTTTTTTAAAAATTAACTTTTTTGAAAAATTCTTTCAGGAATACCATCAGAGTGTCAAACAGTTTGGATCCCAATCAGGCCGAACAAAATGCTGGGCCTGATCTGGGTCCAAACTGTTTGCAAAGGTTATCAGCAGACGATGCTAGTAGGCAAAGAATTAACACATTGGTGAAAGATCAAAATCCTGAACTTTCCAAATTCAAAACTTAAAACATGCAGAGTTCCTACAGAATATTGTGGATTGACAATGACAGTGGTCATTAGGTCTGTGCGATGATTTAAATTCCATATGTCAAAGATAATTCAGTCACATGCTAGATGTTCTCTCCCTGCCTACTGTGTAGAACAGTATTTGGTGTGTAAAGTTATTAAACGTGACACTTCGAACTGTCTCAGTGACATAATCCCTTATCAGCAAACAGGTTTAAATCATTTTAACCACTTGCCTGCTAGAGCTCATTACCCTTACATACAATTGTAATAGATCAGGCCTGTCTTGAATGTCGGTCCCAAAAGTGACACAAAAAGGTTGAGGAAACTAACCCTTGCAAACATTTTGAACCCAGGAAAGAAGCAATTTAAATGGATACATGATAAGGTTATATGCTGCTGAATATACAAGGAAGGGGATGTAAGTTTTTGTCAGAGGCACTTATTTATCTGAAGCTTGTTAAAACTGTATTCCATGGAACCTGATATTTGTGATCAATGACACGGCAAACGTAGCTATTTTCGGAGCACTGACACATTACATATACAATGATCTTTCACTTAACAGATCGGTAGGCGTTGCTGTAATTTGTGGTTGAATATTTGAATTGAATCAGGGTTGACCATGTGACTTTGTGATGACCTGATGACAATCATCATGATCGCGCTGGTGATTCGATTTGTCCACAGTTGTAATCCATTGGCAGTAATAACAAGGACCTCTGACGGTGGTAATGGGAATCACAGTGTATCGCTGCCTATAATTTTGATAAAAATTAAAGTCGATCAAATGATTCCATCTTCATATATAAGCTCGCTGTTGGTCTCTATTTTATGATTTTGCATTTGATTTCCTATTTCCATGAATGTACAGCTTTATTTTGGGGCTAAAATGATCACTTTTTGTATTATACATATAGGAAATAGAAAAATATTTTTAAAACATCATTCCCCCCCCGAGTTCCAACTAATCTTTTTGCATGTAAGTGTGTTCTCATATTTTACATAATATATGTGAAAAGCTAGCTGGAACTCGGGGTGGAAAGATATCGCAAAGCCCAAAATGTGACGTCTGGGCGAGCCCGAACATAAGCATTTGAATTTTTGGTGTGCTCTCTTGAATATCGTTTTTCCAGTGTAATGAAATAATTAGTACAAGTAAGCTTCCTTTTCATAACCCATTACTCATGAAATATTACAACGCTTTTGGCATATTTTTCTTTAGATTATGAAAATTGTCCTTTTACTAAAATCCCCTTGGTAGATTATTTTGCACATAAACTGTATCTCTCCAATACACATACGGTAAATGTTCTAAAAGTTCGAACACTAAAAAATAATTATTTTTTCCGCTGTTCGTAATTTTAGAAATTGCGTTTCAGAAAAAGTGCTAGTGTTCGTAATTTTAGAATGCGGGCTTTATCATGAGCAAAAACGGTACATATGCATGTAAAAATGTGGTAGAAACGTGTTGAAAACACGGCGATCTGATTCTGCGCTATCTACTCATTTTTCTTTTCAACCGCCGAGTGAGTCAGTAAAATGTCCAGCGCGTGCGGTAATTGCCAAGTCGAGAGCCAGGCACGTGCATGTTATGGCACTCAATTTACTTACAAGTCGTAGAAGTCCACTTATTTAACCTCGGACTACCGATAAATCGCTACACTTCGTTCTTCCTTCAGAAAACCAAAACGCTTTTCGCTTGCTCTCCATCTGCGCAAATGCCGTTTATAATGTAATACAGTCACTCAAGGACATCTCGTCGATCAAAATTTTTTGCAAAGATATACACGAATCTTTGAAATACGTAGACGAGCTCTCTGAGTTAAAAAAAATGACGAAATTCAAAAAGAACACGCATCTCTCTCTCTCTCTCTCTCTCTCCTTGTCGATCTATAGAAAGTACGCAAAGTGTCGTACAAAAGCCGATGCGCACGATGAAATGGGTTTTCAGTATATCTCAATAAGTCTAGACATAGTCCGGTCCCGTGCGCGGATCCAGAGGGGGGGAGGGGGCAGGGGGTCCGGACCCCCACCCCCACCTGAAAAATCACAAACAAACATAGAATTTCTTAGCAATACTGGACCGGATCCCCTGAAATTCTCAAAAACTACCAAGCCAGCATTCAACGTTGGGTCATCATCAGCACGCCAGCGAAACGCCATTTAAAGGCGTTTCTCTGGCGGGCCGATGATGGCCCGCTTTTTGTGATATTTGGATCCTCTCTCCCTTAAAAAAGAAGAAAAAAACGTTGTCAGAGTTCGGATCCAGATCAGATCCGAATGGAATTCAGGAAAGAATGTTTCGTCAATTTAAACATTTGGGCATGCGATAGAAAGCATGCAAAGCGTCAATACTGTCGAATATCCGACTTTGTCGTGCAAAAGCCGATGCGCACGAGAAGTATCTCCAAGTATCATTTTCAGCACCCTACTGATACATGATATTTTTCGAGATTAAAAGAGATTCGTATGCAAGCGGCTGGTCTCCTCTCTCTCTCTCTCTCTCCTCTCTCTCTCTCTCTCTCTCCTCTCTCTCTCTCTCTCTCTCTTCTCTCTCTCTCTCTCTCTCTCTCTCTCTCTCTCTCTCTCTCTCTCTCTCTCTCTCTCTCTCTCTCTCTCTCTCTCTCTCTCTCTCTCTCTCTCTCTCTCTCTCTCTCTCTCTCTCTCTCTCTCTCTCTCTCTCTCTCTCTCTCTCTCTCTCTCTCTCTCTCTCTCTCTCTCTCTCTCTCTCTCTCTCTCTCTCTCTCTCTCTCTCTCTCTCTCTCTCTCTCTCTCTCTCTCTCTCTCTCTCTCTCTCTCTCTCTCTCTCTCTCTCTCTCTCTCTCTCTCTCTCTCCTCTCTCCTCTCTCTCTCTCTCTCTCTCTCTCTCTCTCTCTCTCTCTCTCTCTCTCTCTCTCTCTCTACCATCTGCTTTCAAAGTTTGCAAATAGTTTGGATGCAGAAGATCTCCGATGTCTTGTCAAACCAATCAGGGGCAAACAGGCATACCAAGAATTAATAATGAAAGCGAACGTCCGACTTTGCGTCCTATGCCTCGAAAGAATATAATTGAGCCGTGACATGAGATTCCTAACAATGTGGTATGTGGGACCAGCAAAGCCTCAGATCAGCATGCGCATATGCACAGTCTGCTCAGAGCCTTTGCTAGTCGCTTGAATATTCTATGAGTGTTAAGCTACTGACTGAACATCGTTTGGAGTTTGTAAGCTTAAAAGAGGCTACACAGGCTCGTCTGAGTCTACACTCGTCAAAATGCCACATTGTGTCGCGGCTCAATTTATGATATGATGCGTACGATACGCTGGGTGCATTCATATCTCAAAGAAAAGGAAAAATTCAGACAAGTACCACAAATCTAGTTTTTCATGCATGCAGTGCGCCGGTTCATGCTCGAGTTCATTGAAATTGTTTTTTTTTTTTATTTCATGCAAACCCATGAAAAGGAGACACGGCTATGCAATTATGTTTTGTGTGCTAAGTCTGCTTACGTACGCCAGGGCCACCGCGTGCTACCCGAGTCTTAAAACAACAACAACACGTAGTCTAATAGTCGGCTTCTTTGATCGAAAAAAACATGTCCGTGAACCATTACCCCGTCCCTTTGTCTGCTGCTGATACTATTAGCAGTACCGGACCCAGGGTGGGACCTAGGAGGCACCCCCCCCCCCCCCCCCCAAGGAGGCTGTGACAAACTAATTTAGCAGACAGTTTGGGCCCAGAACTTGCCGGACAAAATGTTTCATGTTTTGTTCTAGAAACAAAGGTGCTGATAAGACTGTGCGGTGCGCAGGCTGATCTTCGCATGTAACAAAATCGGGGTATATACTTCTACAGACGTGTGGTAAATAAGGCAAATTCCGAGATGTCCCGATCATCTCAAGGGCTTTACTGATTTTAAATTCACAGCCACGGCATGCACCTTCATTGTGTATGTGGGCAGTTAAGGCGCTGGCGATTTTCCGCGGATGCGCAGGCTCGTCTGCGACTTGCACGATTTACTCTGCATTTTGCACGAAACCGAATGACCCCTTGTGTTGCAAACGTCCACGGCAATCACTATACATCAACTTATTTTATTCTCTCTCGCCTAAGTAAGTGATCGTCTCATTTTCCGCAACTCTCTCTCTGTTCGGGGCTAGTATTTTTTTTTAAAAAAACGAGCACGTGTCACATGTACAGCACACTATTGAGAATTGCTCTGCGTGTGTCAACGTGCATAATTCACGTACAATTAGCCGAATCGCGGCCTGAAGGTCAATGTTTGGTCAGTAATAAATAATGATCTCAGCCATTTGGGTGGATACATATACTCAATAGGGTTAGTCAAAGCAGTTTCGGAATCGTTGCAGGAACTTGTATGTGCATCAAGTTCGTCATTGCTGGTGACCTTGAATAATGTATAACGTATAACGTCGCGCGCTGGCATGCGAAATAGAACGTCACGTGCCAGATTACCCATCTAAGTAGAATGGAACCTTCCAAATGTTTGGTCAGTAATAAATAATGATCTCAGCCATTTGGGTGGATACATATACTCAATAGGGTTAGTCAAAGCAGTTTCGGAATCGTTGCAGGAACTTGTACGTGCATCAAGTTCGTCATTGCTGGTGACCTTGAATAATGTATAACGTATAACGTCGCGCGCTGGCATGCGAAATAGAACGTCACGTGCCAGATTACCCATCTAAGTAGAATGGAACCTTCCAAATGTCGCTACCGCTCACGCGCTGTACGGTAGAAGTATACAGAACACAGATGGGACACAAACAGACAAACGGACATCGGGTTTCCGCCGAAAATAAAGTGTGTTCGTAATTTTAGAAATTCATTTTTCCGAAAAAGGGCAGTGTTCGATTTTTTAAGATGTCTTAAAATTTATTTTCGGCGATAATTTTAGGTGTTCGTAATTTTAGAGTGTTCGAAATTTTAGAACATTTACCGTAAACTACATGGCTCTTGGCTCGGTGTACTTAACGCATGGATGAATGGTTATAGTACATTGCTGCATAATATTGCACCAGGTAAATAAATTGTCATCAAGGTTGAATATGGACTACAGTTGCGCTTTAAAATATTTCTTAAGAAATCAGATAGAAAAAAACAACAACAAAAATAATCATTTAAATGCTTATGGTTTTGGAGTTCAAAATACTTTCACTGTGATTTTTAATCGAGTATTGGGGATATAATACCCTTACACATGAAAATAATTGATTTCTTAATGTTTTGGTGAGGTCAAATTTTGCAACCCCTACCCCCTTTGGTAGAGTCTCCTGTTTTGTCGTAGGGGTCGACCTGTCTAATTATAACCTTAATTCAGTCCAAATACATCAAGCGCCCTATTCAAAAGGATATTAGTCATATCTTATGCATAGGGAAGTTTTGGGAGGCATCTAAAAAATAGGCAGATACCCTACCAAAGTGTCAGAGGTCCTTTCAAGTTTAAATGGTCAATTATCTAAAGACATAATGAAAATAAATGAGAACCAATATTAATCAGCCTAATTCAGCATTTTGAGGCTGACTTTCTATGAAATGGAAAGTCAGCCTCAAAATTCTGAAAAGTTTCACCCATGCAAGCATTGATGGATGCTATACCTCTAGAAAACAGTGCAAAATAAACAAATATTTTTTTTATTTCTCAATCATTGAGAGCAGACAACAATGGTCACGAATGGCTGGAAAAGGGTTAAGAAATTACTTACCATAGCCATTGATATGAGTACTGTCATCATACAGTTTTCTACAGTACTTTTACCCGCCTGCTCCACTAGTGTGGGTGTAGATATTATCTTCAAATATCGACTCATACACTCTATCTGAAAATTACAAATAAATCCATGTTAAAGCCATATTTTAAAACATAAATCCCCACCTGTACTTTGCAGCAGAGGACATTTTCATATCAAAGAACAAAAATAAGGCTTATTGGATAGTGTGACTTTTTAACCCATAAAGCGCCACGGTACCTATAATTCGCAGCAGACGACATTCTCCAATTTTGCTGCTTTTTAAAAAAATAACAAATAAGGCTTGATATTTCATGCCAGCAGATGATTCACATGAAACATGCTTGATTTTGTTCTAAAAATAAAGTGGTCACAAAATTTGTCATCTGGTTCAACAATCAAATGTATTTGACTAGTTTAACATATAAAATTCAGAATCCAGCAGTAATAATCCTTTTTGTAAAAAATTCAATCTCCCAGATCACCTCTGTGGCAGAGTTACGATAGGAAATGACATAAATAATGCATAAAATATACATAAAATATACATATTTATTTTGGTGTGGCTTGTACCCGGACCTCTTGATCTAAAGTAAAACACTACTATACCACTAAGCCACTGGGCTCCACCATATTGTACATACCAAAGTGTTAAAAGCTGCCTGGTTCCCTGTTCCTGCAAATTTGAGACCAATCACCATGCTGGCTCCTGCTATCACATTACAATAAGCTTGGCTGAAACATAATCGAGGTATTCATATTACAGTGCAGTTCCTTTTATAATGATTTTGTTTTTGCCCATATGAATGGACAATGTTATAGGAGAATCGTGTTAAAATGGAACAATTTTACAAAGGGATAATAGGGAAATGACCATGAATGGTCATTTTCCTATAATTCATTTGTAAAATTCCATGGTAAAAATATTTGGGAGCCATACCATGACTGTTATATCCAAATCTGTTTTATAATATAGGGATCAAACATGTTTTTCTATGCATTAACATCTGCTGGACCCAGGGTGGTGTTGAAACCCTAACCTGAAAGGCAAGGGTTTTAACAACCCAGAAGGGTCTAGCAGATGTTAGTGCATCAGAAAACCATGTTTGATCGTTATTATTGCATAGTCATTTTTTCACTTGAAAATTTTGGAAAAATGCTTCTAAAAGTTCATTTTTGTATTACTATAATAGCGCACAAAAGCATGAAGGATTCATAGGTTTTGAAAACGCTTGTTCTAGAGCAAAGACTTACCATGGACATCAGAGGATCAAAAAAGCTCACCTTGAGCCGATGGCTCAGGTGAGCTAACAAGAGGGCCCTCAGGCCCTGGGCAGCTCACCTGAGAATGACTGTTCATAGGGTCTAAGGAATGCATTACCTTGCCCAACATCCAGTTATGAATCTTTGATGGATCAGCAGTTTCAATAAGACTTTACATGGAAAAGTTTAAGTAATATTGAGGAAAAGAAACGTATGTAGTACCTCAATGGAAATTATCATTTAAACCAAAAGCAGGCCTTTAGTTAAGAGTGTGTACCAGAATTTTTTTTTTCTTATTTCTCAACCAAAACATATGTTGTGGGTACTCAAAAGAAATGTTGAGACGGTTCTTTTGAGCACCCAAAACATATGCAAAAAATTATGGGTAACAAAATATTTACTATCTTAAGCTGAAAATATTTGTTTATCTAAACCTATGCAAAAGTGAATACAATCTGATCAATGGCAAATTAGATACATGTCCCTGGAAGCTGTGTTGTTTAAAGAATCTTATTTATTTCAGCAATATTGGTATAGGGGCACCTAATGTGCCAAATTAATCCCATGTAGGCACTGTAGCTTTTGACAAGAAGATTATTTACTGTTTTCCTTATACAAAGGTAAATTTGACCCTACCCACCTGGCGGCCATGCTTTTCAAGGGATCCAATTTATTTGAGCAATCTAGATAAAGGATGACCCAAGGACCATTTTGTACCAAATTATTTTCAAATCAGCAAAAACGGACTGTAAAATCGGATGTGGTAAATGCAATTTCTTTCTTTCTTATTGTTCACTCACGGACAACGACCTCCCTGCAGTCACTTTCTTTCTTATTTTCAAATCAGGCCAGTAGTTTTTGACAAGATTTTTAAATTTTTCCTTTCGGTTGTCATGGCCACCAGAATACTGCATGGAATGGGATTCTTTGAACAACTTTAAAAGGGGACCACCCAAGGATCATTCCTGTGAAGTTTGGTGAAATTCCACCGAGTGATTAAGGAGAAGATTTTATTTGTTGCCAGACAAGGATTTTGTTCGTTTTTGTTGCTTTACGCCCCAAGTCAACAGCTATGGTCATGGCAGGACGGTCAGTTCACCTAGCCACACTTTTTTCCTAGGCAAGTTTGAACAAGCGGTTAACCAGTAATTCGTGCACATACTTTCGCTTGTAACTGACAACAACCCTTCATGAATGATTCAGTGGAAGGGAGGAGATTGACCATAGAAATTATATCATGATCAATCTCCACGAAAGTATGGGACCGGGCCGGGATCGAACTTGTGACCCCTGGATCTGCAGTCAGCTTCGCATCTGTAGCCAGACACTTTACCGACTGCGCTACGCGGCCTGGTACCAGACAAGGATGGATGGAAGACAGACATTCTACGATCACAAAAGCTCACTGAGAGCCTATGGCCAATGTGAATAAACTATTGTTTGTTTGATTTGATTCTTTATGTCCCATCAACAATCTTTCAGTGATACAGGGACGAGTCTTCCTGGGTTGAACCAGTACTAAGCTAGGATAAATGTGTATTGCTCAAGGACCACAACGCAGTGACGCCGGTGAGGCTTGAACCCGCTGCCCTTCAGTCTCGAGTCATGCACTCTACCACTGAGCCACTGCGCTCCCGGTGAATGAACTAAAAAGCAGTAAAATGTCAAAAAGCAAGATACCTACCTCATCGTTTCAAAGTCAACATTGCTATCACCTTCTGTAATCTGTTCCCGTTGAAATGCAAAATCCTGGAGGATCTAAAAAGAAAACAAAGTTTGAGGTGCTCAATCTATAACCAAACACTGCAAAAAGTTTGTTAGTTTCTAGGTTTTTATATCTGTCATCTGAGACTTCAAAGGATTAGCTTTCTAATATCTATAGTAATCAGGTTCAATGCTATACAATTTTTCCATGCTCAACTCAACTGATTATGAACTTTATCATGCTTATAAACATTAACATGCCAACAATTGTTGGCATTTTAACATTTATAAGCATGATAAATACAACATCTGAGTTTGAAAGCATGTAATGCCTTAATTTTTCAGCATATCAGTTTTTATGAGCAGTTGAAATTTTAAGGGTTAAACTGATGAATAAGAAATGATCACACTTTCAAGCTCATTTTTTTGGTTAATCTAGACCAACATGTATGTCCAGGATACATGAGCTGTTCCATTATCAATGTCCAAAAACTTAGAACTTGCCCCTCATGATCAATATATTGCTACTGGTACCCGTAATTGAAAAACAGTCTAAATAAGATTCACCAATGTGATATTTATTTATTCTCCTACCATTGTCCATGAACATTCAGTGAGCTGAAAATACTGTTTTGGTGATGTTTTACTTTTCCCGTTATCATTTTCCTGACACCTTTAACCCTAATGTACTCAATGGCAAAAACTCCATAAAATTTTAGCCCATCTGAGTGCTATAAGGCTAAAGAGAGAAAATCTAAGAAAATGCCAAAAAGCTGAATAGAAAGCTTAAAGGAATATTACCATTAAACCTACCTTAGGAATATTATCTTGTAGATAAGAAAATGAGGGCAATACTGAATCCCACATCACCAACCCTCTAGCAAGTGTCTGAAATACAAAATTATAATTCTTCATTTCCACAGCTATTTTAAATATTAAAGAAGCAAATATTATATATTTAATATCAAATACCAAGTTGCAAGCTTTCTTCTTATTTGATTGTTTGGTTCGGTTCTTTACATCCCAGTCAATAGCTATGAGCATGTCAGGACAGTCAGTTCATCTATAGTACAGCAGACAACTGGTCAAAAGTCCTCTCCTTAAGGACTTTACTGGTCAGATCAGTGCAACATCTAGTGACATATACCAAAATGTTTGTTTGCATGTCCAGCTTCAGAATCCGGTTGATGACATCGTCGCTGATGAGTACTAACGGAGTTACGGCCCTTGAACCGTACATACCCTTTATAAAGGATTACTAAAATTTTGCAAACAGTTGGCAGATATCATTGCATTTATTTCTAATAGGCACAAATAATTTAAATATTTTTATAATTTATATGGTTTTGGATTAGAAAACAACATTGGAATATAGGTACAACATGTAGGATACCTAAAGGTGTGTTTGTCTGTGTGTCTTTCTGTAAATAGTGTCAATGTAAAAAGGCAATGCTAATATTTCATAAACACAACTTTTAACCTTAAATTAGTTGTATATTTTGTGCCTGTTTGAAGCCTAATGTATAAGTAATAGTCTAACATACTTAAATTCGACATATTCCTTGCCACCAAAGGGTAGTAAATACCCCAATCAAGCGCCACCAAAGGGTAGTAAATACCCCAATCAAGCGAGGTGTGGGCTATTCCGTAACGACCTGAGTTTGAATGATGTCAAGATGATAACTGCTTTATACTACCACATAGGACTGGTCAGAATTCCTCTTCTTTTTTATGAACTTAACTGGTAAGGTTGTGCTAACATCAAATGCCAAATATACCAAAATATTTGTCTGTATGTACTGCTTCGGAATCCAAATGATGACATCATCGAAGATGAGTACTAACAGAGTTACGGCCCTTGAAAGTACATACCCTTTATACAGGATTATCCATATGTTGTATACATTTGGTCTAGATCATTGCATTTATTAATGAGGACACGTTTATTAAATACAATATTTTTATGACTAGTATGGTATTGGTTGGGAAACATTAAAATAAATTATCAATATCAATGATACATGTACCAAACGGTGGGCTTGTTCGTGTGTCTGTTTGCAAATACAGTCAAACCTCGATTATTCGAAGTGCCAGGGACCGCAGGAATCCTTTCGAATAATCGGTAGTTCGAATGATCGAAAACGGGAGTTTTCCGATATTTTCGAAAAAGCTCAGATGCTTTCTAAGAACGTTATTGTTTTGCCAGAATTTGCAACTTCAACTCATGTTTTCCGTGAAGTAATCGGAACATCTGCCAAAGTATTAAAGAAAATGAGCTCCTTGGATGTTGTGGCCTCATCGTCTCTTATGCTTTGCAGGTCTAAGAACGCAGAAAATTAAAAGAAAATCAGATCTTTATTGACATCAACTTAATACATGGTAACAACATCAAATAAATGATAAATGTAAATTGACGAACCATATTTACTGATGAAATATTGTCTCCTTTTATCTCCTGTCTACTGTCATCAGTCTCGATCCCAGCTAGCACACAACGTCGGGCCATCAACGGCCCACCAGCGATAGGCCATTTAGATGGCATATCGCTGGCAGGCCGTTGAAGCCAAACGTTGTGTGCTTTTTGGCTTGTACTTTTTGTTTATTTCAGCGAAAACATACGATTTGGGTTTTGAAAAGAACCGTCTCGATGAGAGGGTCCTTTTATGCATTCAAACCTAGGTTTTGGTTGTTTTCCCTCAATCGTAAAATTGTGTTTAAGACATTCAAAAGAAGTGTTTCGATGAGACGGTTCTTTTGAGCACCCAAAACACATGTCCGTGGTATTCGTCTATTATCGAAATTGTTATTTTTGTTGTAACCTGTTGGCGCGCTTGGTGTGTTCGCTTATTGTAAACAGTGGTCAAGAAAGACACGATCAAATTAAAATAAATTTTAGCAGCCACTAATTGATATTTAGACATTTAAAAAACATCAAACAAAACCATTGCAATGATGACCTTAATAAAAGATACCGTTTACTCACTTAACGGTTCATCACGTAATAGTGTGAGCGTTAATCCGGTGTCAATTGACCTCAATTACCTGTCTCAACTTTATTTTCTAAATCACTCAGGTGTGTAAATCGAACTCGACCAAACAAAAAAATCATGATCACCATGCGTGACATTTGGACTTTGAATCTTGAAGGGTAATTTAATAGCATTTTCTTTAATCGGGACCGACGAATCACTTCGAAAAATTGAATTTTTCGGATAATCGAAATTCGAATGAAAAAAGTCAATAAGCAATGCTTATTAGATACCCCCCGCACAGTAAGAGTCAGTGAAAAAACTTGGCAAGTTATAGTTCAAACAAGAAGACCTTAGTTTTGATAAGAAGATTTCAGTAGAATCTGTGCAAACAAAAATTATAAACTCCTTCATGCATATGTTCAATGTGTCTACATTGTATCCGCAAAGTATCAAATTGCTCCATCAAAAGCTGTAGTACGAGTTGATCGGCCCATAAAGGCACTATCCATGCATATACAAAAGCCATATAAGGGAATAATTGTCTAAGTTCTCACAGTTGTCATTTTGTCAAAATTATTTTTTGTGAACCGAACTCCTTCATGCATATGTTTAATGTGTCTGCATTGTATCGGCAAAGTATCAAATTGTTCCATCAAAAGCTGTAGTAGGAGTTGATCAGCCCATGAAGGCACCATCTATACATATACAAAAGCCTAATAAGGGAAAAATTGTCTACTAAGTTCTCACAGCTGTCATTTCGTCAAAAATTATTTTTTCTGAACAAACTCCTTCATGCATATGTTCAATGTGTTTAAATTGTATAGGCAAAGTCTCAAATTGTTCCATCAAAAGCTGCGGTAGGAGTTGATCGGCCCATGAAGGCACCATCTATGCATATACAAAAGCCTTATTAGGGAGAATTGTCTAAGTTCTCACAGCTGTCATTTTGTCAAAAAATTTTTTTTCTAAACCAAACTTCTTCATGCATATGTTAAATGTGTCTACATTGTATAGGCAAAGTATCAAATTGCTCCATAAAAAGCTGTGGTAGGAGTTGATCTGCCCATAAAGGCACTGTCTATGCATATACAAACACCTTATTAGGGAAAAATTGTCTAAGTTCTCACAGCTGTCATTTTGTCAAAAATTATCTTTTCTGAACTAAACTCCTTCATGCATATGTTCAATGTGTCTACATTGTATAGGAAAAGTATCAAATTGTTCCATCGAAAGCTGTGGTAGGAGTTGATTGGCCCGTATATGGCCTATAATAGCATAAGCACAAAGCACTATATTAAAAGCCATTTAGAACTACAAAGGGAAATAACTCTAATAGGATTGGCCCCTAGCCCTTACTTTTTGTCTCAAGTATTTGTCTTGCATATATGAACATGTTTGCAAGGTTTGATGAAAATCCAGCAATGACTCTTCGAGTTATTAAGGAAAAAGCACTATATTAAAAGCCATTTAGAACTACAAAGGGAAATAACTCTAATAGAATTGGCCCCTAGCCCTTACTTTTTTGTCTAAAGTATTTGTCTTGCATATATGAACATGTTTGCAAGGTTTGATGAAAATCCAGCAATGACTCTTCGAGTTATTAAGGAAACAAAGCGTTACAGACGGACGGACGCACGGACGGACGGACAACGTGAAAACAGTATACCCCCTACAAACAAAGTTTGCAAACAAAGTTTGCGGGGGGTATAATAATAGGTAGTTTTATTGCAATAGATAATAGGGGAAAAAGTCGGGACTGTCCATCGACTTCGAATAACCCAGTAGTTTCAGATAATCGACGTTCGGATAACTGAGATTTGACTGTAGCTTCAACGCAAAAGGAAAATGCAAACTTTTTTATCCAAAAATTCTTTACCCATGTTAAAATAGTTCACTTGTCATATTTCGTCAATTTCGTTTCATCAAAATAAGTAATAGTCCAGGCCTTCAGATTTATGGTGGGCCCGGGTCATTGTCCCATGATTTCAAAATATGGCCCATCACTTTCCAAGGCAGTGGGCCCAGTGGACCCATCCTTTTTAGTTGTGAAAAAATCTCATTTTAATAAAAATATTCATTGTACAGCGAGTCTACGAACTCCACAAAACAGAGAGTACATGTAGGTAGTCAGTACAGTAAAACATGTTTTAAGCAACCACTCAAAAAAGACAAAACAAAGATCTTAATAACAAATGGTAGCTTAATGAAGTTCAAAAGTATTGCAGAATGCTCCCCTTGGAGCATTCTGCAATACTTTTGACCTGCATTAAGCGATAATTGGTCTTCTTTTTTGAGTGGCGGCTTAAGACAGGTTTTACTGTATAATCAGCAGTCAATATACGTATTTTCTTACAAGTGTCTGTGTCAGTGTGCAGGTAAAGTATACAACCCAAATGTCAACTGTGGTTAGTTTGATATGCTTGGGCTCATCATTTCAGAAAATGGCCCACCATTTTTTGCTCCATGGGTCACTTTGGCCCACCAATCTTGAAAAAAATCTGAAGCCCTGATAGTCTTCACTCTTTGTATGTCAAAATTTGTGTTATGACCCATTTAAATGTCGAGGGTCAAATAGACATGTCCAAAATCGCAATATTTAGTATTTGTTATTATCTCACCTGTGTCATAAGCTCAAAGTGAGCGATGTCTGTTGTTCGTCGTGCGTATTCAACAATAAAAATTATTGCTTCAAACAATATCTCCTCCTAAAATAATGGCTTGAATTTTATCAAATTTGGCTGACAGGAATGGTCTTCTCAAATAATTGATCTAATGGTATATCTAATTCACATGGGCAAAAATAGATTTTCGAAAACTTTAAAAATCTTCTTGTCTGAAACCACAAGGCTGATAGCCTTGATGTTTTGTGCAGCATTATTTAGTAGATATTTGCCTTTTTTGTTAAAATTATGCCCATGGGGCCACAAATTGTCCCGCCCCCGGGTTCACATGTTTTACATAGGCCGTGGGTTGGTCTGCAGAGTGTGATTGTGGTATTTCCTGATCATACTCACTTGCTTTTTTATAACGGTATACATGAAAAAATATTGTCTGAATCCATTAAGTCTATATAGAGCCTTGTTATTTGATATTTAGCATCATCTAGTAGACCTCTACTAATTTTGTTAAAATTATGGCCATAGGACCAAAAGTGGCCCGCTCCGGGTTCACATGTTTTTCATAGGTTTATATAGGGAACGCATACAAATCATCTTGTCAGGAACCACTTGGCATAGAGCCTTGTTATTTGGTATTTAGTATCATCTAGTAGACCCCTCCACCAGGTTGTTTAAATTATGCCCATGTTGCCAAAATGGACCCATCCTGGGGGTCACGTGTTTTACATAGGCTTTAATAAGGAAAGCATAAAACAATATTCACAGAGCCGTGATATTTATTTTGTACCATCACCTAGTGCTAATCACCTAGTGCTACTTTACCAAGTTTGTTCAAATTATGGCACTTGTTCCAAAAAGGTCCTGCCCCGGGGATCACGTTTTATATAGTTTTTTTTTAGCTCACCTGAGCCTTTGGCTCATGGTGAGCTATTGTTATCGTTGTATTTCTGGCGCCCCGCTTCCGGCCTGGTCGTCCGGCGTCAACAATTGCTTCAAAGGACATCTCCTACTTAACTACTGGCTGGATTTAGACCAAACTTGGCAGGATTGATCCTAATTATAGCACTCTTTAATAATTGTTCAAATGGTTTTGATCCGTTGCATATCTAGGTCACAAAGGCTAAAAATAGATTTTCGAGATGAAAACTTTAGAAATCTTCTTGTCTGACACGACAAGTCCTAGAGCCTTGATATCTGGTATGTAGCATCGGCGAGTGGACCTCTACCAAGTTTGTTCAAAGTATGCCCCTAGGGCCAAAAATGGCCCCTACCCGGGGGATCACATGTGTTACATAGGCTTGTATAGTTAAAACATAAACAAATTCTCTGAAACCACTAGGTCTAGAACCTTGATATTTAGTATGTAGCATCGTCTAGTGGTTCTCTTTTACTATGCTTTATTGGTGTCTGCTGATTTTAATCACCCTTTTTGAAATACAAACAGGAATAGCATCAAAGCACACTGAGGTTTCCATTATAGAAAACTTGCCATTAGAGAAAAATCACTTTTCTGAGAACTGGGCAGGTTCAACATATTCTGTCATCACTACCAATGACTTCAGATTCAACACAATAAAATATTTTGTCTACATCTTGGTGTGTTATAATCAAGATATGATAGAAAATCTGTCAACCATTTGCAGGCCCCGTTTATTTTGTGTATTTTAGAAACATTTTCTAGGAAAAATATGTATAATTTATAACTTTCTTTGAAATAAGGTAATTGAAAGTGGTATGAAATTAAAGTACATTTATTTGTGAGTAAGTATGACTAAAACAGCCCATTGTTAAGTCATAGAGTGGACTTATTGACGAGAAAATGTGAGTAAGTAAGGTTGTCATTTGAGGTTAATGATATAAGTTTCAGGTAGTATACCAGACAAAAAAGAAACGCAAATCTCAGGAAGATCACATGTGATAGGCCAGTTTCGTTTATATCTGTGCAAAGGTATATCAGGCACTGCTGCGTTACACATATTTTGCAATCAGGTGTCAACAATGTGTATAAGAAAATTGGCCATGAACCAAGTAGGGGTCATATGGTAAAGTCACAAGAAATGACCGTTTTTATAATGCTCTCTTGCAGGATTAGTTCAAGCGATAGGAATCGTCTAAGTAGACCAAAGACACTAATTATTAGCATGTTCTTTCTTTAAATTCACCATGCGCGATTATTGAACGCTAGGTAGCCCTTTTCTTATGCTACCCTTTGGATAACGATTGCATACTGGAGATAAACCTTAGGAAACATGTAAAGATTTCAACAATATTCTTATAAATCAAAACTGTCCTTACTGGTGTGACTGAATTTTGGAGTATAAAAAAGCATCAATAAACACATTGGTTGTCTCACATAACGACAACATATCGTTTTCATACTTTACAAATGTAAAGTATACTCAGAATTTCATGTAGACAGTAGCATTGAATAAACGCTTCCAAAACTCGTTTACCATTTGGCTTGATGAGTTTGGTTTCTGCACAAGGAAGGTACAGATACCCGTCTACATCAAACTTAAATTTTAGTAAGATTTGATCAGATATAAATAATTCATGGCAGCTTACATTTTCGTATCAAAAGGAGAACTTAATAGGAAAAATCGTAGTGGTGCGTTTCTTTTTTTCTTGGGTATATGTCTTGCAGGGTCATCCTCCTCAAAAGGACGTTTAGGAAATTAATTTTGTTTATCTATAGTATTAGGGTACCTAAGACTAACAAGATTCAAAAAGACATTAGAGTTTTCCAGAGCATAGACGAAAATCTAAGCAAAACAGGAGAATGTCATAAATTAACATAACATCTTTTTAGGAAACTAAAAAGCTAGATACTGTTAAGATTTAGAATAATTATTATTAGTCATGATTTCAGATGAAATATAAAGCCAATAAGATTGCCAGTTTATTCGTACCTCGCCCACTTTTTCAATGATTATCTATTCTGGTTTGATGAAAGATTAAAAATGACTCAAACAATTGCAGATATACGTGCTTTTTATTGGGTGATACATGAAAACAAATGCAAACGTCATCAAACTATATAAAAATGAAGGAAATTTCAATATTTCACCAATATTTTGGGACCATTGATGCATTGATTTTTAATCTTAAAACGCAAAATCAAGGACAATAATGCATGTTCCATGCTGGGTTTTATATCGCTTAAGTCAATAGATGATGTAAATATGTGTAAAACCTTATACCTCGTATATTTTATTGAAATCAGATCCTCAGTAAGCAAGGTATTGGAGGAAAATTTGATTATTGACCCATTTCCTATGTAGGTCTTGCCATTCATGGACAACAACATGTTTCAAAAAAAAATATGTAGCAGAAACAAATTTTGATCTGCAGTTTGACATAGCATTGGTTCAGGACAGATTTATTCCTATTTAGAAAATAAGTTTTCAAATTTAACTTATTGAGCTATTATTATTTTACATGCCGTTTTCCATACAAAACAATGGTAAAAATAAGCAAGGGCAGTAAATCTTGCTACACTATCTAGATAGTTTAATGTATTATAATTGTGTTTGGCGTACTAAGTCAATTAGCCACAGTACGTTTCATGCATAAATGGTAACATATATTCAAGTTATAAGGCAAATTGTTTTTAGTCTTGCAAGAGTTATGGTTATTGGTGGCACTAGTGACCTAAAATGATTTTCTAGGGTATGATTCACAATCTTAAGACAAAACATATAAATGTACGTGCAATACAGTTATCCTGTCAGAAATTATTCTCTTATTGTTTTGGCTATACAAAACTTTGGTGATTTAGTATTACAAAACTTTTACTAATGTTAGCGTTATCACCTCATATTATATGTGGGTGGGGTATTTACATGCTAGTAGTTGAATCAGAGCATTCTGTATGTAGAAATTAGAATCTAGAAACCCTTTTGGCATGACTGAGACACTGGTCTTACAATTTCTATTCATTGTTAAAGACATAACACTAGTGGGCAGATTCTTTAGTTGAAAATTCCTATGTTAATTCAAAGCAGCTGAGTTTTGACATATGATATAACTATAATATACGAAGAAAATAGTTCCTAACCCCATTTCTCTGACTAAATCTTAATTTAATTACTTCTTCAAGTGCCGTTATGAATAGTGAGGGATATATTTATTTCTTGAATGCATTATCTCGATTATATTCCAAAAGTGATGCCCATATCCTCTCATAATATGATCAAAATGGGTGGGGTAATTCAAGGGGTGGTAACTCGGTCACTACTCAAATCAGCGATGTTATCAACTGCTTCTATTTACTAGAGAATCTGCATTTTTTTTGGTACATGTACATGTATATGACACTAGATGTTAGCAAAATTCGACCAAGGTCACCCTAAAACAGCCCTGAGATCTGCAGTAGTAATATGTGTGTGTGTGGGGGGTGTGTATTTACATGCTTATCATTGCCCCAAGAGCATTCCATTTACAGAAATTGGAATCTAGAAATCCTGATTGTTAACACCAACACTTATTAAAAATAGCATAAACTTTATTTTCTGTACACCATGTTGTTACTCAAGATTAACAATGCACTAATAACGTTGTCATGGAGCTATTATGACGTCATGATATCACATGACATCACTTAACGTTGTTTCCCAAAGAAGAGTATTCATATCATGACACAGTTATCTAACATTAGTAAAATATATATATAAGCTGGAAATTAACACTGATAACATAGATAAAGAAGCGCTCTTTAAATTTTAAGTCATTTCTAAGGACATGATTCTTAAATTGAAAGTTTCAAATATATTTTTATTCAAATGAGTTTTGAGACATAGTTATCTTTAAAAGAAGAACAAAAATGTTCAAAACCCAGTTCTCTGACTAAATCTTAACTTTTCACCGTTTCAAGTACCGTTATGAGTTGTGATGGGTAAAATCATTTTCCTGGATGCTTTATCTCAATTATTTAACAAACAAATGAGCATAACCTCTTATAATATGATCAAAATGGGTGGGGTAATTCAAGGGGAGTTAACTCAGTCAGTACTCAAAATCAGCGGTGTCATCAACTGCTTCTATTTACTAGAGAATCTGCATTTTTGTTTGGTATATGTACATGTATATGACACTAGATGTTAGCAAATTTGACCAAGGTCACCCTAAAACAGCCCTGAGATCTGCAGTAGTAATATGTGGGTGGGGTATTTACATGCTTATCATTGCCACCAGAGCATTCCATTTACAGAAATTGGAATCTAGAAATCATGATAACGTAGACAAAGAAGCATTCTTTAAATTCTTAGTCATTTCAAAGGACATAACACTTTTGGGCAGATTCTTAAATTGAAAGTTTCAAATATATTTTATTCAAAGGAGTTTTGAGACATAATTTAACTTTAAAAGACGAACAAAACAGTTCAAAACCCCATACTCTGACTAAAACTTAACTTTTCTACTTTTTCAAGCACCATTATGAGTAGTGATGGGTATATTTTTCCCTGGATGCTTCATCTTTATTATTTTACAAACTAATGACCATAACCTCTTATAATGTGATAAAAATGGGTGGGGTAATTCAAGGGGAGATAACTCGGTTACTACTCAGAATCAGATGTGTCATCAACTACTTTTAAAAACTAGAGACTCCACATTTTCATTTGGTATATAACACTAGATGTTGCAAAGATCTGACCAGTAGACCTCTCTGACAGCCTTGAGATCTGCAGTACTACTAGCCACACTTTTTTCCTGGGCAAACTTGACTAAGTGGTTAACCAGTAATTTGTGCACATGCTTTGGCTTGTAACTGGATCAGCGGAAGGGAGGAGAATGGCCGTAGAAATTATTTCATGATCAATCTCCGCAAAAGTATGAGACAAGGCCAGGATCAAACTTGTGACCCTTGTTTCTGCAGTCAGACACGTATCTGCAGTCAGACACGTTACCAACTGCGCTAGGCAACCTGGTCTTTCTTCTTATAAAAGATTTATTTTTTAACCATATATATACTTGTACTCTTTTGATATTGACAAGGTACTATCCTAAGTTTATTGTTTCAAGACAGAAGGAAGGACCATCCCATCCACAAAGTGTTAACTTGCAGTTCATATTTGTCCTGCAAATATCAGTTATACCAAAAATATCTCTGCTTTTTACATCTGATTCATAATTCAAATGCACTCTAGAAAAATCTTACCATGGAAGCAAACACTATGAACCCTGATCAGACTGCTCCCTTAGGAGCTGTCTGATCTGGGTCCATATTGTTTGCAATATAGGCTACCAAAGTATACTGAGGGAAAAAAGTTTAGCAATATACTTTGAGGATTCAGAGTTTAGAAGAAATAGGACTTTTAATTTCAAAATGTCAAAAACATATGTTGACAAACGTTCACGAGTACGATGACATTAACAGGTTGACATTTCACAATATGTAAAGTCTGATTTTATGCCCCCTTGCTAAAACAGCTTATCTGGCAATAGTGCGAATAGTTTTTGACTAAAAGTTTCAATTTTCTGTCAAATGTTAGATCTAAAAGCAAGAAAGTGAAAAACAGTTTTTCATATGAACTATGTTTTGGTTCCAGCAGATAAAGCTGCTAACAATGTTGTAGTTGTTTGACGATTGTATTATATTAATACTCTTAAGCGTGAGCTTGTTGACACTAATGCCTATAAACTGCAGCCTTCTTTAAGTGAAAGGGTGGTTGTTGACGGGCATGGTTGTCATACAGCCCTACATTTTGGTGTCAAAGCTAAAGAAAATCAAGACAAAGTTCCTACGTTGTACTGGTTACCTAAACTCCATAAAAAACCCTATAAAGCAAGATTTATTGCAAATTCTAGTTCTTGTACAACAACAGAACTTTCTAAATTGTTAACCTCGTGTCTTACAGCTGTTAAAAAACATGTTATCAAATATTGTGAAAAGGTATATGAGAGATCTGGTAAAAACCTATTTTGGTCGATTAAAAATTCAGGTGAAATTTTAGATAAACTTAAAGCTAGAGATTTCAATGCGACCAGTTTGTCTACTTATGATTTTTCTACTCTTTACACTACTTTACCTCATAATTTAATTAAAGATAAACTTATTGATCTTATTGAAAGTACCTTCCAGAGAGAAGGCTCTCCTTACCTTGCATGTAGTGACAGAAATGCATTTTTTACTTCAGAAAAACCTAAAAAATATCATGCATGGTCGTGTCAAAATGTATGCGATGCGCTGACCTTTTTGTTGGACAACATTTTTATTCGATTTGGCACCAAGCTCTATAGACAAGTTGTTGGGATTCCTATGGGCACTAATTGTGCTCCCCTGGTTGCAGATTTATTCCTGTTTTGTTATGAAAGGGACTTTATGATGTCTCTTTCTGATGATAAGCAGGCTGATGTTATTGATGCGTTTAACACTACTTCCAGATATTTGGACAATATTTTAAATATTAATAATGTTTATTTTGACAATATGGTTAGTCAAATATACCCTTCCAAGCTCCAACTTAATAAAGCCAATGCCTCTGATACCGAAGCCGCGTTTTTAGACTTGCATTTGTCAATTTCTAATGATATTGTTCCTACCAAAATTTATGACAAACGTGACGACTTTGATTTTGAAATTGTCAATTTCCCATTTTTAGATGGTGATGTTCCTCGTTCTACATCCTATGGAGTCTATATATCTCAACTCATTCGTTTTGCTAGAGCATCTAGCTATGTTGTTGACTTCAACACTCGCAATAAATTGTTAACTCAGAAACTTCTTAAACAAGGCTATCGGTATCATAAACTTCGCAAAACATTTTCAAAATATTATAGACGATACTATGATTTGATTTCTAAATTCCAAGTTGGACTTAAATCTCTCTTGCGCCAAGGACTTTCGGAACCTGATTTCTATGGTGACTTGGTGTATAAGTTGAAGAAGATTGTTGGCTCTAATAATTTTTCAGCGCAGTTCATTAAAATAATTTCCCATTATAAAAAGATTGGCTATAACATTAATGTATTGCAACAGACTGCATGCTTGGTAGTCAACCCAATCACGGTTGGCAACTTTGCTTTCCTCTTTAATTGCACGCCGGTGGGTCGGACTTCAGACTCTATGATGGTTCCGACTTAAAGACTTATCTATTGATGAGATGGTAGGGGCCTGATGCTTTGGCTGTTTGTCGGGCCCACCGGGGTTTACCTGTTGGATTTCTTTTGCTCCGCTATTCAGTTTAATTTACTGTTGAGTCCTTATCCTTGCTTTATCTCCTTGTTATATCTTGATTTATATGTTTTAGGAGATGATGCATTGATAAGTTAGGGGTCTTTCATGCAAACCAAATATCTATGTGTCTTGATCCACATCTGAATTAAGGGTGAGGTTGGCGCCGTTAAACCGGTTTAAGCCCTCCAGTAAAATATTTTACTGACCGTTCCAAGGCGGTACTTCTTTTGTGGATCTTTTATGTTTTTGTTCTGTCTTGTGTTTGCTATGTTTTGTGCGCGTCTGTTTATATGTGCTATTTGGTCACCTGCTGGGAAAGGGCTGACCTCTTGGCTCTCGTTTGTGGTGTCTTCTGTGAGTTTGTCACTTTCCCATTGGTATCCTGGGTCAGGTGTGGTACTTGATTGTATCGATTCCTGATCTTTGCACCATTACTTACTTTTAAAACTGAATGTTATGTTCACCCTTTTCGTACAGTTTTAAGTTGAAAATCATATTTTTCCAAATAACCTCCCTTTCAATTTGAATAACGTTTGAAATTAAAATGCTCAGCAGATCAAATCCTTATTATGAAATTGGATTTTGTTTCTTTTGACCACTTGCAGGTAGCCATTAGGTCATTTTCAAACAACCGACATGTTTGTGAACCTGCCAATTAAAAAGATCTAATGCCTCAAAGATCACCTATGGGAAACCCCATTATAAATAACTGCTAAACTTTTTTCCCTCAGTATATATAAGCAGATGAGAGAGCAGAGACAATTGTTGTGAATGGCTGGAAAAAAGGGTCCATACTTACTCGCAATAATAGAAAGTCAGGTCTGACATGGTCCAACATAAACTGTGTATCTGGAACTTTAAGCCACTCAGATACAGCACTGAAATGAATAAAAATGAAATAGCAATGCTTAAATAATTATTCTAACACACCTCACCTATAGAGTCAATGCTAAAAAAGTGTGATATATCAAACAATAATTCACAGTTTTGAAAGCGCGAGTAAAGTGGGTGCTCACTGTCGTCATTTGTTACTGGAAAATGACGTCATGCATGGCGTTAGACGGTGTGTAGCATGTTTTTATGCTTGAAAGGCGTTACAATACACGTAAAAGAATGTGACGTAGTCTAATTATTGGCAGGCGTTCTTCAGTGCAATGGCGGAGAGTTGGAAAAAGCTGAAGACTTCAAATGTGTTTTTGTCCTTTTTTTGTGTTAGAATCGAAAAAGATCAGCTCCAGTAAGTGAATTGTTGAGTAATAATTCACTGTTTGGAGGTCAGTTGTAAAGAAGATCAAATCACGAACGCGTAGCGCGAGTGATTTATCTTTGTACAACTGACCGACAAACAGTGAATTATTACTCAACAATTCACGCACTGGAGGTGATCTATTTCTTAAATACTAGTCATTTTTTTTAAATAAGGCCAATTCGACTATTTCAAATTTGCTTATCTCAAATACACCGCTTATGTCAAAATGATCACCCACTACCAAACATTTTCTCTCTATATATTGTATTGTATTTTGATTATGTTTATGTTGATCTCGGTTATCATAAAAACACAGCTATATCCAAGTGTTTTTTAATTCTGAAAAGTACAGTAAAACCTGTCTTAAGCACACTCAAAAAGGCCAAAATTGATTTTTAAGACGGATTATCGCTTCATGCAGGTCAAAAGTATTGCAGAATGCTCCAAGGGGAGCATTCTGCAATACTTTCGACCTTCATTAAGCGATAATCCGTCTTGCCATTAATATCTTTGTTTTGTCCATTTTTGAGTGGCCGCTCAAGACAGGTTTCACTGTAGTTAGTTTTCCACTGTTTGTGTCACAGTCAAAATTTGTGCCAGCTCAGATTCCTCATATGCCTAGTCAGCATTTGGCTCTACTCTGTGGTATCCAGCATAAGGCATTATTGCTGTCTTGTTGCAGTGAGGGTTGTTTAAAAAGTGTTTGGCTTCAATCATGCAGAAATAGGCTATGACAGAGGAAAGGATACATTACCTATTTCCAGTATTAAAGTAGAGCATTCCTAGAGCCAGAGTTGCCCCTGGAGCCGTCACATCTACATTCACACTATCTCCCTCCTTAATCTGATAGCTGGGGGTCTTATATCTCTCTTTGTTTGGACCGATCTGAAACCAATTCAGAGCATAAACCTTGTATTAACTCTTTGAATACGGGGCATTTTTTCATGCTTTTGTTGTTATCTGATGACTTTTTTCAAAAGTAACTTTTTCTAAAAAAAATCTTTCAGGAGGGCCATCAGAGTGTCAAACATTTTGGAATCAGATCCGGTTGGTCCTGATCTGGGACCAAACTGCTCACAAAGGTGAGCCAATAAATGATAAACCAGGACTTTAGATAGACAAATAATTTTCTAATTTCTGAACCAAAACATGTTGTGAGTCCTCAAAAAAACCTGTCTCAATGAGACGGGTTAGAGGACCCAAAACATATGCTAAAAATTATAGGTCAGAAAATATTGACAATTTTACGATAAAATTTTTGTTTATCTAAACCTGTGATAAACATTTTCCTATTGGCAATTTCCATCGGCAGCATTGCAAAATTTAGAAACTGTCAATACGGCCTGATATACTTTTTGTGGCTGTTCCTTGGCAGTAACCAGTACTGGGCCGGGTGGTTTTATGTTTTCATGTTTTATGTCCAGGAGCACCCAAAGACTCAACCGGCAGTGGTTCTGCTTTAAAACATCTCAGAAGATGGGGCAACAGCTCTATATGTTTTTTTTATGTTGTTTTTTGAAGCAACAAAGTTGTTGCAAATTCTAGATGGTGCTTTTGGGTTTAATCTTACCAAAGGTCTTTTATGTCCTCCAACCATAAAATGGCACAGAGTATCAGCCATACTTAGATCGGAAGTACCCATTGTCTCTCGGCCTTTCTGTGAAAGAAATAGAGAATACTAGGTGAGTGTCTTTTGATATCAAGTTTCTCAAAGCCGAGCCTGGTAAACTTTATATCAAAAGACGTGAACCTGGTATTTTATTTATCAGTTTACCCATTGTTTCGCTCTTCAAACTAGCGATTATGACATAATTTTAGATTTTTGTGTTGATAGTGTCATTAGCGATGTCATTCAAAAAGTGCAACGTCATCATGACCTAATTAAGGCACATGCTCAGAGATAGACAACGTTTATCAGGCAATGTGCAACAATGCAGTTGAAATGAGAGGTAGCTAATAAAAAACAAATACAGTGCTGCTCCTTTATAAAGCTATATTTGGGGTCCATATGAATGGACCGTATTTTAAGCAAAAAGTGTTATAAAGGGACAATTTACAAGGAAATTATAGGAAAATGGCCATTTTATGGTCATTTTCCTATAATTTCTTTGTAAAATTCCATGGTAAAAATTTAGCCGCCACAACATGACCATGTTATATCCAAATCCATGTTATAACAGGATATGCTATAAAGACACTGCACTGTACATATAAACCATATCAGACCAATGCTTTTTGGAATGTTCATGGAATCATGAATACTTGGGGTCTCTTGAAAGAGACCCAAAGTATTCATGATTCTACAAACATTTCGAAAATAGAATTTATTGCTTATATTTACATTTTATTATAAATATCTAAAATATAGAAATGATTTATAATTTATGAAGCAAAACAATTTTGTATTTAATATTTAATCAGAATAACAGTTTTGTTGGAGTATAAAATGGAAAAGCGGAAACAGCCTGTGTGAACAGGGACAGCCAATGGAGCAAACAAGAGGCTTGTTTTGCATGTGCGACGCATGTGTGGCTCCCTGTCAATCACAACACTTCTGGGGAATGAATTTGATGTTCGAAGCGTAATGCAAAGGCAAGTGAGCTTGGCAGCTGTAAATAAAATTTATGTCATTCATGAGGCTATGAACGGTTGCAAAAATCTAAAGATTCATTAAAGGCTGCTTCTAAATGTAAATATATGTACAATGAACCATTCTGGTTCACTGTATCAATCCAGAGAAGTCATTTACAAATGGTTAATTAATCAAATGAGATATGCCATGAGAAAACTGTTTATTTGTTGATAGAGAACAACAATGGTGCAGATCAGTCTTCAAATACAAACGTATGTGCAATATGAGTAGGACTGCAATATCTGCTAAATAAATATTTTCAAGAATCTAGCAAGTCTTAGTGGTTTGGTAGGATCATTTTAGTATTATCAGCAGGGCCCCAGATAAGAGTGCGTAACAGAATATTATTTTTCCTATTTCTCAGCCAAAATATCTGTTGTGGGTACTCAAAAACCGTCTGGATGAGAGGGTTCTTCTGAGCATGCAAAACACATGTTTAAACTGATGGGTAAGAAAATAACTATAATTTTACGCTAGAAAATATTGCTTAACTGGCCCTATGTATCAGGTCACACTACATAAAGACAGGTTTTCTAAAGAAGAGGCTCAATATACTTACACCAAACATGACTAGTCCAAGTGCAAGGCCGCCTGCTAAAGAATAAGATTCTCTGTCGGGTCACACTACCTAAAGACAGGTTTTCTAAAGACGAGGCTCAATATACTTACACCAAACATGACAAGTCCAAGTGCAAGGCCGGCTGCTAAAGAATAAGATTCTCTGTCGGGTCACACTACCTAAAGACAGGTTTTCTAAAGTAGAGGCTCAATATACTTACACCAAACATGACTAGTCCAAGTGCAAGGCCGCCTGCTAAAGAATAAGATTCTCTGTCAGGTCACAGTACCTAAAGACAGGTTTTCTAAAGACGAGGCTCAATATACTTACACCAAACATGACTAGTCCAAGTGCAAGGCCGGCTGCTAAAGAATAAGATTCTCTGTCGGGTCACACTACCTAAAGACAGGTTTTCTAAAGTTGAGGCTCAATATACTTACACCAAACATGACTAGTCCAAGTGCAAGGCCCGCTGCTAAAGAATAAGATTCTCTGTCGGGTCACACTACCTAAAGACAGGTTTTCTAAAGACGAGGCTCAATATACTTACACCAAACATGACTAGTCCAAGTGCAAGGCTGGCTGCTAAAGAATAAGATTCTCTGTCGGGTCACACTACCTAAAGACAGGTTTTCTAAAGACGAGGCTCAATATATACTTAAGGCCAAAAGTAACTTTACACTGTTATTATATATACCTTTTCTGGGTTATGGTAAGTGGTAATTTAAATGAGTTTAATTCATATTAAAGTTCAATCAATTATTCATATGACCTTTTAAATTCCATGTTGTTGCTGTCATAAATGCAACCACAATGCCCTAATGAAAGAAGCAAGGGGGCAAAATAAACTTTTCCAAAACGCATCACTTTTGATGTGTTACTGTAGCTTTGCAATTGGACAATTTTTAATTTTAAAGAACCAGTCTGAAAGACAGGCTATTGAATTGTTGTTTAAAGTTCAATCAGCCTGGATCACCCTTTCGAGTTACACAAAATAGAGTTGTGTTTTTACGTACATACCCCTTTTTGTGAACTTTACAATGCTTTCAATGGAATTTCCAATAAGAAATTGTCGTTTTTCTTCCAAACCTATGGGAATTTTTATCAGATTATCTCGTCACATACTCAGGGCAGAAGTCCCAACAAATCGCTGGTACAAAAATCCTTATTCCATCTGAGATAAAGCTTTTATCAGGGACTAAAATTAACTATTGTTTTAATTCAAAGGGAGATAATTTCAAAGTGAACCAACTTTAAAATGCTGCCAAAAACAAACTATACGTCAGAGACAGAATGTCTTGCAGTATTTTTAATGTGCAATCGATGGTCCTTAAAATAGCGTGTTCAAATCCTAGGTTTACTTTGGATTTTGTTAGGAAATGCTGATTTTGTGCTTTTAATGAAAGCACAGATAACTTGAAAGAAGATTAATTTACCTAAGTTGTTTTTCGTGAATTAGGACAGGGCTGGAGCCAGCAACTCATTGCAATATCTAATTTGGTTAAACTCAAAAGCAGTAAATATATATTCGATAGTTCAAAGTGTAAAGTTACTTTTGGCTTTAAGTATACTTACACCAAACATGACTAGTCCAAGTGCAAGGCCGGCTGCTAAAGAATAAGATTCTCTGTCGGGTCACACTACCTAAAGACAGGTTTTCTAAAGACGAGGCTCAATATACTTACACCAAACATGACTAGTCCAAGTGCAAGGCCGGCTGCTAAAGAATAAGATTCTCTGTCGGGTCACACTACCTAAAGACAGGTTTTCTAAAGTTGAGGCTCAATATACTTACACCAAACATGACTAGTCCAAGTGCAAGGCCGGCTGCTAAAGAATAAGATTCTCTGTCGGGTCACACTACCTAAAGACAGGTTTTCTAAAGACGAGGCTCAATATACTTACACCAAACATGACTAGTCCAAGTGCAAGGCTGGCTGCTAAAGAATAAGATTCTCTGTCGGGTCACACTACCTAAAGACAGGTTTTCTAAAGTTGAGGCTCAATATACTTACACCAAACATGACTAGTCCAAGTGCAAGGCCGGCTGCTAAAGAATAAGATTCTCTGTCAGTACAGTTCTCCATCTCTGGACCAGGGGGGCGTCCTAAAATCATACTTAATTTTATTTAGGGATTGAATTTCAGATTTTAAGCTTGCACTGGATGATGAACATCATTAGGATCTTGAAAATATAAAAATAGCTATTTTTTTGTTTGGTTTGATTCTCTACAGCTTAGTCATGTTGGGACAGGTTTTCCTGGGTTAAACCAGTACTTAGCAGGGAAAAATGTCTTGCTCAAGGACACAATACTGTTACACAGCTGGCAGTGAGGCTCGAAACTGCAACTCTATGGTCCTCAGTCTCACCCTCTACCAACTTAGCCTCTGCACTCCACATTAAAATAGCTAATGCTTTTCATCATCCAGTTTATGCTAAAACCCTGAATTTCGATTCTTATATTTAAATCTTATACTATCAATCTAATTACAACCTATCTTCCACCCAAACAAGCTTATCCTAATAAAATATATTTTTTTGTTTGGAACAGCCAGAGAGCCAAACTTGTGTACATAATGTCATGGCTACCTGGGAATGACTTCAAATACAAACCAAAAAACAAAGAAAATTATTAGCTGACATTGAAGTCAGTACAACAGAATAGCAGTCAAGGTCACATGATTGTTCAATGTTTTTCATTGAGAAATGCAAGCAGCTAGAACTGCTGTTTTACCTACTGTCGTGCCAGCCAAGAGTGACAGTGACTGAATGCTTTGTTTACAATTGCTAAGTAAAACACTTACGTGTACACTTCACTTGAGCTAACACAAATTGATAGATCACTTGTGGATTAATCCTATCCACAGGATAGGATTAATTCACAAGTGATCTATCGATTATAAATCCCTGATAACTTTGTAAACAAAACATGATGTCACTGTCACTCTTGGCTGGCAGGACAGTAAGGCAACTGCAATGAGATTGTAAATACGTATTGGGCCAGCAAATGATATTTCGGTACTTATTACATATTTCTGTATGCACAAATACCCCTAATAAATGCCCATGCTGACTTGTCCAGCAAAGCTAGAGGTCTAAAACTTGGTTTGAGCCTACATCTACAACCATACTTTTTGTATGAGACCGCATATTCAGATGCATTTTTGCAGGCCCTTTAAACGATAACATAATATGACTTAAAGAGACTAAGTCTGCAACTATGAACATTTTTCGAAAAATTTCTTTTCTAAAAATGGTGTTTGTAAAAGTAGAATTAAGTTATTTTTCACAATAAATCTGTTCATTATAGCTGAAAAATGCATGGAAAAGTGAGTTATCTTATAAAAAAGGTGTTTTTTCTCTTGTTGGTAATTATTTGTGTCCCTCCAATGATTATAGACAGTCAATTTTTAACATAAATGCTGTTGTTTTGGTACTGATAATTTGTTACGATTTATGAAATTGGTTAAATGCATACCTGAATTTTAGTTTTTTTTACTGTGTTCTTGAAAAATAGAAACATTATTTCTAAAATTAAAAGACCAAAAGTTACAGACTATGCAGCTTTAAAAACTTCTCGAATGACTTACCAATTTCAGCTAACAAAATCTCTGCTGTGTGTCTATGGGATGTGGCTTGAAACATTAGTCCCACCCCCAAGATAGCTGCCACCTGTACATTATGAGGGACATTGAGTTCAGTGGAAGTCGGAGGTAGCATGGCTGGTAGATGAATACTCAAAACTTTCATCGTTGCATGATCCATTGTGCTGCGTCTAAACAAATACATGACACACAAGTAACTTAACCCATATCCTGTCAATTTTTTTTCCAGAAAATGTTATCTGCTTGTGACGTCTGTCGCATATAATCAAATACACTGAAGACTAATTTTATCATGGAAGCAAACACTATGAACCCTGATCAGACTGCGTCTAAAGCAGTCTGATCAGGGTTCATAATGTTTTGCAATATAAACTACCAATGTACATAAGCAGAAGAGAGGTCAGATAAATGTGGTAATAGTGAGAAAAGGGTATACAGTAAAACATGTGTAAAATGGCCACTCAAAAGGAGACAAATATAGATCTTAATGACAAATAGTAGCTTAATGAAGGTCGAAAGTATTGCAGAATGCTCCCCTTGGAGCATTCTGCAATACTTTTGACCTGCATTAAGCGATAATTGGTCTTGAAAACTAATTTTTGGTCTTTTTGAGAGTGACCATTTTACACAGACTTTACTGTATATGGAATTTGTCTTTACATATGGGGTGTGAGTAATTTTGCAAATCAGCTTTTTGGCTCATATATTGAATGTGCCTAAATGTTTTATGATCAAGAAAGCGGACCACTAGGTGATGCTACTTATCCAAATATCAAGGCTAAAGGCCTTGAGGTTTAAGTCAAGATATTTTTTTATGTTTTCCCTAAGCCTATACAAAACATGTAGGGAGCAGTCTGATCTGGGTCTATACTGTTTGCAATATAGTCTATCAAAGTATTAGCAGTTGAGAGAGAGCAGACAACAATTGTTGGGAATGGCGGGAAAATTGTTAATGGATAAGAAGCATGATATGGTTAAATTTTTCAGCAAAACCATTTGACTGATTATATAGAGGTTCTTACATGAGTGCTCATGTTGTATTGAATTTATTAAACGAGTTGGGGAAAAGAGATAAAATGCAAGGCTTGCCCAGCATTTTATCTCTTTTTCGCGACGAGTTTAATAAATTCAATAATACAAAAACACGAATGTTAGATTCTATTTATCATATGACATTAAGGTTACTTTTAAATCTTATTTCTGCCGTAAAGGCGTTATAATTTTCCCATTATGTATGCAACGTTGTTATGGACGTCACAACGTTTCCCGTAAATCTGTAAACCACTAGCGGTTTTTCGATTTCATTGTGTGGCGTTGTTACACTCCCAGTCGCAACATCATATGATAAATTAACATATATAACTCTTTGCATGCTGGACATTTTATCATGTTTTTGTTGTCGTCTAATGACTTTTTTCAAAGAATTCTTTCAGAAACACTATCAGAATGTCATACAGTTTGGATTCAGATCAGGACCAACAGAACTTTGGTCCAAACTGTTTGCAAAGGCTATCAGCAGATGACAAAAGTCACGGCTAGCAAGGAAAGAGTTAATAGTGTATAGTAAATAATAAATCTCTTTTTCAGAAACTAATAAGATTGTTTGAAGGAATTTTACTTACTTAGCTGCTGCCAGTCCTAATAATAAACCTATCGTTGTCATTTCATGGCCCTTAAATAAAGAAGGAAGAAATAAAACTTATACTTAACCCTAGAAGAGCTATAAACAACTGCAGCAGACGACAATTCTTTAACATTTTTTTTTCATGTTTGTGGAAAATAAAGCTTAACATAAACTGTCAAGCATTTTCCATATTTTAAAGAAGCTACAAAATTTGAAGATGTCTGCTACAAATTAAACAAACTTGAATGAACAAGAGTCTATGACACTTTTAGCCAAGTTTCATCCCATTTTTCTATTTTGGTGGAGATTAAATTTTTTAACTCTTTGCCTCCTAGTGTCCTCTGCTGATAACCTTTGCAAACAGTTTGGATCCAGTTCAGGCCCAACAAAATGTCCGGCCTGATCTGGATCCAATCTGTTTGACACTCAGATAGTATTCCTGAAAGAACTTTTCGAAAAAGTTAATTTGAAAACAATCAGCAGACGACAAAAAAGCATGAAAAAATTTCCCTGAGAGCAAAGAGTTAAAGACTATATTTAAAGGTCTGCTGAACAGCTGTCATTGTGTTGCATTGAAATTGCATGGGTGAAAGCTCAAAATTTTTAATATCCTGAACTTTTGAAATTCCGCATCTTAAAAGTTGTGGTAGGCCCACTAAATTTTCAGAACATGACGCTTAAATGGTCTATGTCTTTAGACAGACCAAATATAATTCAGTGAACCTATTATAATATTCCTAATTCAGCCTTTTAAGGCTGACTTTCTTTGGAAAGGCAGCCTCAAAATCCTGAATTCAGGAACAATCCTGAAAACTTTCACCCATGACATTGTACAACTTCTCCCCCGGGTTCTTTGTTTGTTCGTTTTGTTGCTTTACGTCCTAAGTCAACAGCTATGGCCATGGCAGGACGGTCAGTTCACCTAATCACACTTTTTTCCTCGGCAAGCTTGAACAAGAAGTTAACCAGTACTTTGTGCACCTACAATCGCTTGTAACTGACAACAAACCTTCTTGAGTGATTCAGGAGAAGGGAGGAGAATGACCGCCATGAACAATCTCCACTAAAGTATGGGACCAGGCAGGGATCTAACTCGCTACCCCTGGATCTGCAGTCATACTCAGATCCATAAGTCATGAGTTCGATCCCTGCCCCATCCCATACTCCCCAAATTCGATATAAAGTTGATGTTTTCTCATATTCCAGTCCTTCACTGTTTGCCTAGGTACCCACTTACTTTGTCAACAATGGGTTATTAAAGCTAAAATTTAAAATATCTTGAATGTACACAAAGAGAACCAAATATACTGCTCAACAAAAGTTTAGCACGGATAAATAAAAATTGATTTTTATTTGAGCAAATGGCTTAAAATTATAAAATATCTGCTGAAATGATGGTTTGATATGTGATAAAGTTGAGGACAGCATTTGGTGTACTTAAATTGGATGTCTACTGCGCCGTTCAATACTTTAAACAAGAGAGGGGTCAAAAACATGTTTCATCTGTATTATTGGCAATACAAAATTGATACAGCCTCGATTTATAAAGTCCTTTGTTTTCCAGCTTTGTCGAATTAGCCATTCTGAAAAAAAATTAAGGTCGTCTCCATTGAGCATTTGAAGCAAAAGTTGAGTCATGATAACAACTAACGTCGTTGTTATAATGACGTTAACAAGTCAAAAACAGTACTGTTTTTGTTGTGTAGGCATGCTACATTGAAAGAGTTTTTGTGTTTAAGAGGATGCCAAAAGAGCGACAATTAAGGTTAAGGCACATTCATAAAATTTTGTCCCTGGGTATCTTATTCATAAGAAATGACGTTAATCTGAAGTTAAGGCTAAGTGTAGGCGGTAACGCTAGCTAAAGCAGACGTTTTCAAAGGAACAACTAACGGAAATGTTCCTGGTACTTGTGCCACTCTAGCATCAAAAAGATTACTTGACCGCTCAATTCATTTCGCAGAAGAAGTCAAGAAGTGTAAAATACCATTTTAACGTCATAATGGAATGGTAAAACGTGGCATAAAAGGGTATCAAACCTTGACGTTTTTAACGTTTTTCATCATTTAGAACCTTTTGCTTTACATTAGAATCAAAAGTTTAAGTTTCATTGTAAACGTGTATCCTTTATATGCCCATGACCTTAAATTTAGCGTCAATCCACTGACGCCTAACCAGATTACCTTTCGTCTGGCGGACACGAAAAAACGTAAATTTCAAGATCCCCATATGTATTGATTACATCAAATAAAATGTTTCATGTTCATTCAAAGTGGGGCATCATATTAAAATCCATGCTAAATTTTAGTTGAACAGTATAGATTGACAATTAAACATAATTCAAACAAGAGAATATAAAATCATACATCACACACACATGTGACCTTGTCGGATATCAAGTGATCATGATGTCATTGTTATGTTAAAGTGACATCATCACATTATGTCCCATTTCAGAGTACTCAGGAACTTATGGGAACTTTTTTTAAAAAAATATATGAAAATGCGGAATTTAATGATGAGCAAGAAAAAGAATTCATTATTTGTGTGAGGATGGGATAGTAAAATCTGTCCCTCAGCAACGAGATCACTCGGCAAGCCTTGTGATGCCAAATGGTGATCCTCGTGACAGATTTTCTATCCTAACCTCACACTCATGATAGATTCTTATAGTATACCAGAGTCAAGAGTGGAAAAACCTATTAGAATGCTATTATTACCTTAGTGAGATAGTCATGGACATAAAGTGTATTAAGATTGACTAGATGACCATTAAGACCAAGAGCCATCAATTACCTTTGTGGGATAGTCATGGACATAAAGTGTATTAAGATTGACTAGATGACCATTAAGACCAAGAGCCATCAATTACCTTTGTGGGATACAGTCAAATTTTGGTCGCTCGAACTCGCCTGTCTAGAACATCATGCATCGCTAGAACTCATTCGTCAGTCCCGGCAAATTCCCTATATATTAAATGTAAAAATACACCCCAGGCTGGAACAACTATGGCTCAAACTCTCAAACTTAAAACACAGACCGCAGGGCATTTTTTCATGTATAAACGCTTGGCTGGCTCGAACCAATATTTACCAACCATGAATCATTTAGATGCTTGAAATAAGTTAATTATTTTTCATAAGCGTTCCTCGACAATGATGATTTTGCGAATTGATGAATATATTCATTGAGGGAAAGTGTCAATGAACCGATTAGCGGCAATTTATTAGATCAAAGTTTTGTGTTGTAGTGTTATGTCACTGGGCAACAAATGCGATGTTTTGTTGACAACAGTTCGCAGTTCGATTCAGAGTACAGTCTGGTCAGAGTCTTGTGTGGGCATAGGTTCTTAATTCCTGCTCAACATCTAAAAGCGGGCAATGATCAGCCCGCCAACGCTACACATTCAAATGACATTTCACTGGCGGGCAAATAGTGGTCCGCCACCTGTGCTGCCTGGATTCAGACGGGCATCAGACTGTGTGGGTGTACAGTCTGATCCGCATCTTTGTTTTAAACATCCAGGCGAGTTTGTATGTCATCGCTCACAAGACTACAAGCCAGACAACTAAATGGGGATAGCAGATGGGATAGCAAATGCATTGATCAGCATGTGCATAATATGTGCATGCTGATCAAGGTATTTGTTTTCCGAATATGCATAATTGCAAACATGTGTCGCTTATAATTTTAACACTAGCATGCAAAGGGGTAAATTGACATAAATTACAGTCGTCACATGCACTTAGCAATTTTGATTGATAAAAACAAGGTGTCCATAGTAAAAATAAAGTACATGTGGACTCTCTTGAAAATTGTCAGCCCAGGCATCGCTTGAACCCATCGATGGGTCGAACTCCCACCGACGGTCCCGACGAGTTGAAGCCATTGAAGTTTGACTGTAGTCATGGACATTAAGTGTATGAAGATTGACTGGATGACCATTAAGACCAAGAGCCATCAATTACCTTCGTGAGGTAGTCATGGACATTAAATGATTGAAGATTGACTAGGTGACCATTAAGGCTGAGAGCCATCAATTACCTTAGTGAGGTAGTCATGGACCTTAAGTGTATTAAGATTGACTGGATGACCATTAAGACCAAGAGCCATCAATTACCTTCGTGAGGTAGTCATGGACATTAAATGATTGAAGATTGACTAGGTGACCATTAAGGCTGAGAGCCATCAATTACCTTAGTGAGGTAGTCATGGACCTTAAGTGTATGACAGGGTTCCCATTCACATAGAATTGCGCGTGATTCACTCATAAATGATAAAAATCAAGCACACTTTCCAGGACAAAAACATGCATTAAGGCACGTTTTTCTCTCTCAAAATGTCAGTGCTCAGTTTAGAGCGCACCACTGCACATTTGACCCCTTAAAAAGCACATTAGCAATCTTGCAAGGTTCGAAATCAAGCAACAATTTTCTGCTAAAAACTTTTTTCTCCCGAGGTGAAAACGGGAAGTTTACAATTTTACTGACTGTTGGCATATTGGTCGTGTATACTACGATGTAAATCCAACCAGTGCATTATCTGGGCTCCAGGGGTGTTGTGTCGTCTAACGATAGGCATATTTGCCGTGGTTTGCCTCTTTGTTTTAACAGATAATTTGCCCGGAAAGAGCAACAGCTGAAAAAATAGCTTGCTTAATTCTGTACACCTGTGTATAAGAATGGGACTCAATTGAGATGAAAAATTAAAGAGGTAAGATTCTACTTCTGCTATCTTATCTTTCTTATCTTACAGACCTGAAGAAGCTGGTACTTTGGTGTAAGTTTCAGTAGTTCAAAGTATCCCACCCACTTTTTCAACTTTTCTGTCTTTATCCCACTTTATGTTGGCTGGGGAAAAGGACTGGGGGTGAACAAAAAAATATTATGTATAGGGGAACCCATGCCCATTTTTTTTTTCAGTGTGTTGACTTAGTCATTTTTAACAAAAAATCATTTTTAGCAAAACTAAGTAAGGGGGAGGGGCTATGCAAATTTGTTTTGATTGGGTTGGCTCAATCATTATTCAAGCATTTTAGTTTGTGATTTCCCTTTTTCAATAGTTGTTGCAGGTAGTCTTTCAAAACCAATATTTAACCAAATATGATGACTATCTTATGCGCATTTTCGATACACTGGGTAATTAATGCATACCAGTATTTATATAATCAGCCTTATATGTAAGATTTTCACTGATTTATCACCTGTTTATGTGAGGGCCCCTTCTTTTCCTAAATGGCCCCCTATTTTAGGTTGGATGGGCCCGGTTGGCCCCCTATGCTGCAATCCTAGATTGAACACTGAAATTGTATAGAAAAATGATGTCTTTAGTTTTATGTTGTCTCAAACAGTCATGCCCTCAAATTTCACTTCAAACCCTCAAATTTCAAAATGAGGGGGTATGAAAACCCCCAATTTAAATTTTGAGTGGGAACACTGGTATGAAGATTGACTAGATGACCATTCAGACTAAGTGCCATCAATTACCTTAGTGAGGTAGTCATGGACATTGAGAGTATGAAGATTGACTAGATGACCATTAAGACCAAGTGCCATCAATTACCTTAGTGAGGTAGTCATGGACATTGAGAGTATGAAGATTGACTAGATGACCATTAAGACCAAGTGCCATCAATTACCTTAGTGAGGTAGTCATGGACATTGAGAGTATGAAGATTGACTAGATGACCATTAAGACCAAGTGCCATCAATTACCTTAGTGAGGTAGTCATGGACATTGAGAGTATGAAGATTGACTAGATGACCATTAAGACCAAGTGCCATCAATTACCTTAGTGAGGTAGTCATGGACATTGAGAGTATGAAGATTGACTAGATGACCATTAAGACCAAGTGCCATCAATTACCTTAGTGAGGTAGTCATGGACATTGAGAGTATGAAGATTGACTAGATGACCATTAAGACCAAGTGCCATCAATTACCTTAGTGAGGTAGTCATGGACATTGAGAGTATGAAGATTGACTAGATGACCATTAAGACCAAGTGCCATCAATTACCTTAGTGAGGTAGTCATGGACATTAAGAGTATGAAGATTGACTAGATGACCATTAAGACCAAGAGCCATCAAGAATCCAGCATACTCGTTATTAAGATCATTACTCTTGGGTCTGTTGTAGATAATCCAAGTGGAATCAACCTGAAAAAATAACAAATAAAATATATGATATACATTGCAGTCATTTTATAACACACCTGGTTACAACACAGATATGGAAATAACATGTTCATGTTGTGGCTTTAAAATTTAATTACGGTACCCTGAAATTTTACAAAGGATTATAGGATGGTCATTTTCCTATCCTTCCTTTGTAAAATTGTCCCTTAATAACATGATTTACTTATAACACAGTCCATTCCCATGGATCCTAAACATAGTGTTATACAGGTATTGCACTGCATAACAATAATAAAATTCAAACTTAAATTTTATACTTTCAAAGTCATCATCTATCATGCATACCGTTTTTCCTCATTACTCTATTTAAAATAAACGGTACCTAAGACCGTAAGACACAGGCTATACCATCATTGAAGTAAGCTCAATGTGTAAGTAATCAACTACGAGTTGGCCAGCACACAAGAATTTGATACTTATTTTCTATGTTACCAACCATGTCTCAGATGAACCTGGCTATTCAAGCAGTCTCACCAGACTTCACTGCTCACACACACAAATAATGAATGTTATCTTCATATCCAAATCTTTCCACACCTCAAGTGTCATTCACATCTATCCATATCTCCAGTGTATTGTAGTCTATATACTTTCTGAGTTATTTTCTTTAGGACTCATTCCAGGGCGTATATTGTGTTTTTAGCCATTTTGTATATCAAATTATAATCACATTGCAGTCTTTTAACCATATTTCCTTATCGAATAAACCTCATTTAAATATATTAGAGCCCTAGTCATATAAGTATTAATTCTTTGGTATTGAACAGATGGATCTAGATTCGGGGACTGGGGGGATGAACAAACTAGATAATAATGTGAGAAAGATGCCATTGTGGTAATGAAGCCATCTATGAAGCAATTTCTGTGGCAAAACCATTTTGAAAGTGAGACCAGACTTAACTATTTGCCTACTGGGTATTTTTTCTTGCTTTTTTGTCGTCTGCTGATTTTTTTCTTCAAAATGTACTTTTTAGAAACATCATTTCACGTATACCATTAGTGTCAAACAGTTTGGAACCTGATCAAGCCCAACATTTTGTCGGGCCTGATCTGGGTCCAAACTGTTTGCAAAAACACTAGTAAAGAGTTATTTTAATACCTGTGATAATCATTCTTCAAGTAATATAAAGTAATTACCTGTGAGAAATCCGCTATTCTTAAACCAGCAGCTACACCATTATGGAAGTGTGGCCAGGCACTCATGTTTGGAGGAGTATCAATATGGGACAAGTCTACAGTTGTATTTCTGAAATATAAACATCATAAAACCTACTTAACTTTGCAAGCTGGGTAATTTATCATGCTTTTGTTGTCATCTACTGACTTATATCAAAATTAACTTTTAAAAAGAATTCTTTCAGAAACACTAGCAGAGTGTCAAACGGTTTGGTTCCAGATTAAGACCTACATTCTGTCGGTCCTGATCTGGGTCCAAACTGCTTGAAAAGGTTATCAGCAGGTTACAAAAGTCAGGAAAAGCAAGGAAAGTTAATAATGTGTGCATGTGATGCTGCTCAAGATTTCAACAAACACAGATGAGGATCAACGTTCTTAGGTCCAAACTGCAAAGATTATCAGAAGATAGCAAGGAAGATTTAATAGTGTTTATTTGATGCTGCTGAAGATTTCAACAAACATAGAGAAGCACAACAGACCAAATGAGAGCCACTCACTGTAGATGAGATGTTTTATCCCAAACATTTTTTAACAAACTTATCAAATCGACCAACTTACCCATTTTAAATATATTTTAAGACAAGAGGGGACATATGGCACTCATAGAAGTCTCAATGTATGATAAACATAAATGCTATAATTGTAAAACTTGAGGAAGAGAGAGATGGTTGTGTCACTTAAATTGTATTCTTGCTGTTGTGTGAGTGTCTGTGGCAGTTATGAAGTAAAGAAACCTACCTTGGTGGAGCCTTTCCTGTGAGGCAGAGCTTGGGTATAGGCAGAGTCTCTGATGGCAGTGGGTGATAGGCACTCAGTGTAAACATGCCTCTGAAAAATAAGATCATTACATCGTCTACTTATAGACATTTTGATCAGTTGATAAGATAGTGGTACATATTGCATACAAGTAGTCATACTTTGACTGTGCATATGTAGCGATGCAGTGGCGCTTGAGGTCTAGTATTTGCTCTGAACATTCATCATTTTGTATTCTTCTTTTATACAAAAAGCAATAGCTCTAGCAGTGATGCCAACCCTTAATGTAGCTCTTCAGGAATATAAACGACACTTTTCAGGAATCTGGGAAAATTTTCCGAAATGCAGCATATTTCGCCATAAATGTTGTAAAAATGCACTCACATAAGACGGCTTCAATATCGTCTGGTACGGTACCCTCTTCCTCACTCCCAAATGCATAGCTGACAGCTTTTTTTCAACTTCATGCATACTACTCTCCCCCTTTCAATTGTCTTCAGTATTGGCCAAAGATTTGTTTAATCTGATGAATTTCTGCGTCCACATGACTTTTTTTCTGGGGGAATCCATTTTGAATGTATAACAGACGGGTTATCAGACTGGCAACTTTTTATGCGCCAAAGTAATGCTTTACGAAAAAATAATGCACAAACCAGTCTGTATTTTATTTTACTACCTGTGATAAGGTAAATCGGTGTAGCAGTAGGACTAACTCTCTTTATTCTATCTGATACCATATTACAATGTTATTTGCCGGAATTTTGGCGTCCGAAATCGTAATGCAGAAATCAGCCTTGAAAATCGTTATGATTCCACAAAAATTGGAATAGTTGGCATCTCTGCTCTAGAAAGACGGTGCAAACTACTGGGAACATTTATAATATTGCTGCTTTTAGAAACAAAGGCAAAGAAAATAGTTCCACTCTCACTACTTGTTGTGTTTATTGAAGTGCGAAACATTAGATCAGATTGTTTGAATTAAGTATCATGAAGGAGAGTTGGGACTATGTTTGTATAAAACCTTTTATCACACATCACCCCATGTATTAAAATCAATAAATAATGTTATGTAATGACCACCATAACAATGCCGCATATATATGGCAAAATCTTGAGCTTTGCATGCCAGAACCACAAACTTAAAGTATTTATGTGTCATTTGCTAATTAGAATCAAACATTCATGCTCCTATCATCAATTTTCAACAAATACCTTCCTGTGGGTAATGCCATAGTTCTAATACAGACTGCATACAGATGTCTCTCTTGTTCTTCAATAAAGTCATGGTCACTGAAATAAAACAAGTCAATACAGTAGATCTTTAGTTAAGAGTGCAAACCAAAATATTAATCTTCTTATTTCTCAAAAGAACATATGATAAGAAAATTATTTTTTTGATATGCACTCTGAACTAGTCATGAATCAGGTATAATTTTGAAAACTTTCAATCATGTTCATGCTATCATTTTGGTGGGCTAAAACTGGAGAATAGATGGGAAGCATCTAGCCAAAAGCAATATTCCCCACTAACTTTTTCATACCAACCATATGAGCCATGTGGAACCTGGCTAAAGCAAAGCCTCACAGCTCCATGGGAGGTTTTGGTCAAAGTCATCATTTAATCTGAGGCAAGTTGAAGGAATTATTTGAGATCAGTGAAACACCCTCCTATGCAGAGGTGATACTGTCCTATACAAAACTGATACCATGGGTGAAAGTTCAAAATTTCCAAAATCCTTAACGTTTGAAACTCCAATCTTAAAACTTGCAGTATGCTCACTAAATATTCACAATTTCAAGTTTAAATGACCAGATGCCTTTAGACAGATTGTATATAAACAGGAAAACCTATTATAATCTCCCTTATTCAGCATTTTGAGGCTGACTTTCTATGGAAAGTCAGCCTCAAAATCTTGAATTCAGGAATAATCTTGAGAACTTTCACCCATGTGATACTGTTATAAAGTTGCCTCTTGTGGCACCTATTGTTTTTCTAAGGCCCTGAATTTTCCCAGAGCCATTGCTATTCTCGTTTGCCATTCTAACAAGTTATTTTACAAACCTTATAAGTCAGTCAAACAGACTACTATAAATTCCAAGGTAAGTATACATGTACTAAGAAGTTTAGAGGTCCGAGAATTTAAGGTACAGTCAAACCTGCCATAAGCAGCCACTCAAAAGACCAAAAAATAGGCTTTCAGGACTGATAATCCCTTAATGCAGGTCAAGAGTATTGCAGAATGCTACCGTGGAGCATTCTGCAGTACTTTTGACCTGCATTAAGATACCATATGGCTTTCAGGCCTTTGTTTTGTCTATTTTTGTGTGGTTACTTAAGACAGGTTTCACTGTAGATACAGTGAAATCAGTAAACAAGAGGGCCAAGGTGCCTACTTCACTCACCTCAGTTTTGTTTGGTATATTATAAGGGAAACTAACCACTCCACCTGTCGGCCATGTTTTTCAACAGATGCAATAAGTTTTAGCTATTTTTGCACATGGTCACTCAGTGACCATTTCTGCCAAAGCATTTTGAATTCTCATAAATGGTTTCAGAAAATTTTTCATGTTTTCTTAGCCGCAATAAGCCGCATCCCTGGCGGCCATGGTTTTTGGAGGATCAAATTTGTTATAGCTATTTTTGTAGATACATGTTGTTTCCCAGGGAACATGCCTGTGAAGTTTGGTTAAAACTTGCCCAGTAATATACGAGACGTCATTTTAGGCAAATTGTTGATTACAGATCATGATGGATGACAGGCACTGGGCATTGTGTGATCACAAAAGCTCACTTTGAAATTACAGTAAAACCTCGAAAATTCGAACGTCGATTTTTCCAAATACTCGCTAATGCCAAATAAGTTTGGGATACACTGAATTCAGAGAATCGGACCTATTCATGATCTGTTTTAATAAATGCCTATAATAACATATGATTTGGGTGCGTAAAAGAAACGTCTCTATGAGATGTTTCTATTTACACTCCCAAAACTTATGTTTGATAGAAGAAAAAAAACGGATAATAATCATTCTGGGGGTTTTATATTTTTATGTCTACATCCCTATAATTCGAACTACTGATAATTTGAAATAAAATCTCTAGTCCTGAAGACTTCGATTTTTCGAGGTTTTACTGTATAAATAAATACCTCACTTCGGGTCTTTGAGTCAAGGCTATTTTAGCTGGTCTTGAGGACTGTAGTAATCTTCTAACCTCTTGAACTCTCAGATCTTCATTAAATCTTAACTTCAAAAACTGTTAGGTAAAAGATAATGATCTAGTGAAATGTATATATTTTGTACATGTTTCATTTTTTGTATATTTACTGTAATTGGTATTACAAATTGAACAATCAAATGCATTTTAACAACAGAAATATTGTTGGCATATTCTTTAAACATATTGGTAAAATGCATCCTTTTTTTACAGTGTCCAATTATATCGAAATATACAGCTGTCCAGCTATTGGTTAATTTTGAACATTGTATTTGTATTGCATATAAAGCGATACAATCTTTGTTGCTGCCATAGTTTGATGCTCTTGCCTGACACTGCAAATATGCATACTCACCAGAGCCTTCCCTGCTCCCAATACACAAAATTTGTATCTAATGAACACTCAAATCTACGAAAGCCTAGAAGGTCCACTTTAAAAAAAAATAAAAAATATCTCGTTATAACGAGATAACAAACTCGTAATAACGAGATAACTAACTCGTACAACCACAACTAGATAATTAACTCGTTATAACGAGAAAGTTAAGTCGTAATAACGAAAAAAATATATATCTCGTAATAACGCAATAATTATCTTGTAATAACGATAAAACTAACTCGTAATAACGAGATAATTAACTCGTAATAACGAGATGACTAACTCGTTATTAAGAGATAACTATCTCGTAATAACGAGAAAAAACTAACTCGTTATTACGAGATAACTTGTTGGCACCAGAGATTCCTGGATGCCTGCCAGGGCGCCAGAGACAGTCGCAGACTGGGGCATTGAGCTTAGGGGGTCCATCGAGGTCGACACTGGTCTAAGCTTGTTTGGCACCAGGGATTCCTTGAAGCCTGCAATGACATCGGGGGCAGTCGAATACAAGTGCTTGTGACTTGGGGGAGTCAAGAGAGGTCAAACTGGTCTTAAGTGTTTGGCATCGGAGATCCTGGAAGTCTGTGACGATGTCAGAGACAGTGGCAGACCAGTGCATAATATGGAGAAATTCGTTAGAGGCTTTAAATAGAGATGTTAAACTGGTCTTAACCCGATTGGCACCAGGGAATCCTGGAAATCTGCGAGTATATAGGGGTTCCTAGGAGTCTAAACTGGTCTTACCCGATGGCACTAGGGATATTGCCTGGAAGTCTGAGAGAAGATGACATAGAAAGTCGGACATCAGTGCACTTAACACGGAAGCAGCTATAGAGGTCGAAACTGGTTTGAGCTTTTTTTGGCACTAGAGATCCCTGGGAGTCTGCAACTTCGTCAGAAACAGTCGCAGACCAGTCCATTGAACTCAGGGGGGGGGGGGGGGGGGTCCTGGGGGGGGGGTCCTGGGGGGGGTCCTGGGGGGGGGTGATAAGGGTCAAAACTAGTCTAAACTAATAAAAAAAGTGAAAACTATCTCGTAATAAGGGGATATTTTTCTCGTAATGACGAGATAATTATCTTGTAATAACGAGATAACTAACTCGTTATAACGCGATAATTATCTCGTAATAAGGAGATAACTAACTAGTTATAACGAGATGATTATCTCGTAATAACTAGATGACTAACTCATAATAACGAGATAATTATCTCGTAATAATGAGATAACCAACTCATAATTACGAGATAACTAACTCGTAATTACGAGATTACTTGTTAGGCACCAGCGGTCCTGGAAGTCTGCGACAATGTTAGAGACAGTAGCAGACCAGTGCAATGGACTCGAGAAGGTCCCTAGAAGTATTAACTGGTCTTGACCCCATTGGCAGAGGGGATGCTAGCCCAACTTATCGCTCAAGACAAGATGTTCTATAGGCAAAACGCAGTGCGGAATTTGTTATCACATACACGTGACCTGCTCATCCCATCCCGGTGCCACTTCAAACTTTATGCCTAACTTTACGCCTAAATATCATGTATAAATAAGTCATTCTCACATTGTTGAATGACATCATAACATCTCTGACGTCACTAAAATGCAACAACGTGACGCAAGTTATTTCCACTGTTTTAGTTTCAACTCCCAATAATCATGCGCAAGTCATTTGTATCCCCCACCCCTTGGGGCCGGGGAATAGCGCGGCCAGATTTGTGGTTAAATTCCTGCTAAATGCCCCGCTCCCTGGGGGTTGACAATAATGCAACAGTCATTTGTATCCACCATGATGTATTATTACAAGGAAATCTAGCCCTCGGACTCTTGGGAGGGTCCATACTGGTCAAAACGCATTTAAGCTTCCCTGTATGTGACTGTGTCAGATGTTAAGACCAGTTTAGACTTCTAGGGACCATCTCGAATTTATTGCACTGGTCCGCGACTGTCTCTGGCACCGTCTCAGACTTCCTGGATCACTGGTGCCGAAGAACTAAAGACTGATTTCGACCTCTATGGACCCTCCGAAATCAATAAGAATATCCCTGACACAGTCACATACGTATAGCAATCCCTCGAGTCAAACAAGCTTAAATGAGTTTCGACCTGTGTGGACCCTCACAAGAGCAATGCAGACTAGACTGTCACAAAATTCCAGGATTTCCATGAGTCAATCAGGTTGAGACCAGTTTAGACTTCTACGGACCTTCTCGAGTTCAGTGAACTGGTCTGCTACTGTCTCTGACACTGTCGCAGACTTCCAGGACACCTGGTGCCAAAGAAGTAATCTCGTAACTACGAGCTAGTTATCTCGTTATTATGAGTTATAGTTATCTCGTTATTATGAGTTAGTTTTCTCGTTATTACGAGATAGTTATCTCGTTATAACGAGATAATTATCTCGTTATAAGGAGTTAGTTATCTCGTTTTTACGAGATAACCATCTCGTTATTACGAGTTAGTTATCTGGTTATTATGAGTTAGTTATCTCGTTATTACGAGATGTATATTTTTCTCGTTATTACGATTTTACTTTTATAACGAGTAAGTTATCTTATTATTACGAGTTAGTTTTCACATAATAACGAGATAAAAAAATATTTTATTTTTTTTAAAGTGGACCTTCTAGGCTTTCGTACAAATCAAAGCATGGGTGTTTTCAGGAGGCTTTTGCGCATATGCGATTAGTACCATAAACTGATGTCCTGGCATATTTCTATACTTTGGTAATCTTATCTGTTCACTCTTTTCATTCTGATGGTTTACCTCATTCATATCCATATGAGTATGGAAAAGTCCATTTTGCATTTTATGGGGCTGCTGATCAAAATTTTTATAACATGATATATTTCTGTCCTGGAAGATTGCTTTTATCTAAGCAAACAGTGCAGACCATATGTGGCATTTCATCCGGGTCTTCATGTTTGCCAAAGTACCTGTTTACCTGTATTCAGAAAACGAGGGTTAACTACCGCATCATTATATTTTTAGGGGTTGCTGGTAAAAATTTCTATAACATGATGTATTTACAACACTGAAAATTGTTTTCATCTTAGCAAACAGTGCAGACCCTGATGAAATGCTGCCATAGGCCGCATTTCATCTGGGTCTTCACTGTCTGACAAGGTACCTGTTTACTGGAAAAGGATCTCAATTACCTCTTCATCATATTTTAAGGGGTTGCCTGTCAAAATTTCTATAACATAATGTATTTCTGTCTCTGAAAATTGTTTTTATCTTAACAAACAGTGCAGACCCTGATGAAATGTTGCCTAATTATCTGGGTCTTCAATGCTTGCCAAGGTAACTGTTTACCGGTATCTAAAAGGAAAGGTTTAACCCTTTAGTTTAAACATATTTTATTTCAACTTGGTAAGATACACATACAAATATATACAAGCTACATAATGTAAAAGGATTAGAACGAAAGCTGGAAGCTTATGTTATTCTTCTCTTAACCCTTTAAGGCTTAAAAGCGCCAAGAAAAAAAAGCATCTGAAAATGTCGTCTGCTGAAGTTGTCTGCTGCAAATAATTACCTAACATTACTGACAAATTAAGTAAAGAAGCAAACAGCGTGGACCCAGAACAGACAGTCTGATCTGGGTCCACACTGTTTGCCATAGAGGCTTCTTTAACATTTTAGCAGACAAGAAAAGCAGACGACTTTTGTTGCGGTTGGCGCATTAAGGTTTAATTACCTCATCATCCAGATACTCCATTCCATCATCATCTTCCTTATTACCCAAGCCAACAGGATTTGGTTTTCTTTTATAGATACCCGGTGGTGGCACTGATGATCCTTTATCTTGTAATGTCATCAACTTGGATATATCTTCACGCCCTGCAAAAACAACAGCAAGCAAAAGATCCTGTACAGATGCATTCAACTCAACAGTGTTTATCTAATCAGGTAGTGAACTATTCACATTTGTCCGATTTTACTACAGTTAGTTAAGTGTTTTGTCATTTTTTAACGATTTGGTTAATTATTAGGTACTTTAGATTTCAACACTGCTTACCATCATTATTAGCATTATTATGGAAAACAAGATATGAGACAACACACAAGATTTTGGTATATATCCCACCAACTGAGCCTTCATGCTGGTGCTGGCTTTTCCTGGTGAGGAACTGCCTTCGCTAGTAGCTACTTCTTTTTTGGAGATTGCTGGCCGTGAACGCTCTTCGGCTAATTCCGTAATAATTGCCGGAGTTAGCCGAGGAGTTTCTGAGTGTGGTAGGTGGCTTCCAATGAGAAATTTATTGAGAGTTTCAGATATCACTATTGGCAATAGTTTAGGTGTTTACAATTTTAGAGTTCAAAATCAAGGCCAGCAAATAAGATTCTTTTAGTGAGCCAGCAAATCGGGAAGTCTCATCAGAGCCTTCTCTGCCTGCATACACAAAGTATGGTTGAAGGTGAAATATTATTTAACACACACATGCAATAATAAACAGCAAAACCTGTCGTCATGCATGTCGATAAGCACCTTCGGGTTATTTAACAGGAAACCAGACCATGGTATAGTCCCAGTCAATAGTCAAAACTATTGAGCCCAGTCAAGTCAAAACTTGTTAGTGACTCCTGACATAGTAAAAAATGGACAATTACTCTGGGTAATAAATTTATCAAGACCAGATGCAATTTTTGATGTTTATGTAGAATGCTTACCAATAAGAAGATATGCCTCTTCAGGCCAGTCCGATGGTGGATTACATCTACAGTGAAAGATGGCTTCTCTGATAGGTAGTACAATACCAACTGGAAGATAACTTAACTCCTTCTCTGTTATACCTGTTATAGTAAAGAGATATACATTAATTCACTAGATGATATGCCTCTTTGGGCCAATCAGACGGTGGATTACATCTACAGTGAAAGATGGCTTCTCTGATAGGTAGTACAATACCCACTGGGAGATAACTTAACTCCTGTTATAGTAAAGAAATATACCATAAAACAGCCTTGCTACATATCAGTTTAGGTTCTAGTTTGTTTATGCGTGGTGTAGGAAAAACCACCCAATCTCTATTTGTCCAGTTATATTTCCAAAGGTGGCATGTCCAACAAGTGCTGTATGACAAAATAATCTAAGTCAGTATGACTGTTTGAAATTCAGCCATTTTCTTCTTTAATAAATAATCATCTAATAGCGTATACATGAGCTCAGATATTCAGATTTTCACAGACATTAATAAGCATGTTGAACCTTTTCATAAACAGAAAGAGTTTTGTTAATTTACTTATGCCATCCATTATTTGGGACTCAGCGCAAGAAAACATGTCTTTGGGGTTTGTGAACAACAAAGGTGCAGACAAGCCTGCGCATTTGCACAGTCTGATCAGCGCATTTGTTATTCACATATTGGAAACAATCATATGTAGACTTGCTACAAGCAAAATTTCAATTTTCTAGCTAGTGTCTGTAGCTGAGCAGGCTGGTTTGAATCCCAATTTGTCGGAAACTCCGTAGACATGTTTTCTCGCGTTGCGGCCCATTTTACATACACAGACGCAAAATCCTGCTTTATTTTCAGCATATCTGCAGTAGTTTTTTTTACCTATCTGTGTCATGTATTAGTACTCACCAAACTGTGTCATGTATAAGTACCTACATGCACCTAACTGTGTCATGTATAGTACTCACATGTGTCATGTACAGTACTCACCTAACTGTGTCAGGTATAATACTCACCCAACTGTGTCATGTATAGTACTCACCTAACTGTGTCATGTATAGTACTCACCTAACTGTGTCATGTATAGTACTACCCTCTCCAGATGGTTGTGGGTGGGACTAGCTCTACAGAAACTTCTTGACATTGAAATGTCACAAGTCGGTGCTCGATGACCTATGAAAATTACAAATGACTGTAAAATGCATGTGACACAAGTCCCCCATCAGTTAACTCTTTGAATGCTGAGAATTTTTTCATGTCAGACTTTTTGTCCTCTGCTGATTTTTTCTCCAAAACTGACTTCTTCAAAAAAATTATTCCAAGAATACCATTAGTGTCAAACAGTGTTGATCCAGATCAGGCCCGACTGATCTGGATACAAACTGTTTGCAAAGGTCATCAGCAGAAGACAAATAATATCTGGCAGGCAAAGTATGTCCCAGGAAATTCATGACTGTAAAATTAATTTAAGGTACTGAAAGAGTAGCCGTTTTAAGACAGGGGTAATAGATTCTGAAGGACACCCATTCAGCTGCAAGTTACCCCACTTTAGTTTTGATTCCTGACTCAACAGATATGTGTCCTGGGCTTCTTTGACAATTGCACATTCATGACTAAACCATTTGAAATGTATTGACAGTACAACTCAAAGTAATATCCCATTTCAAGATGCTGACATACCTAATCCACTCTCTTTACTATAGTCTACCAATACAAGTCAACATCTTGAGCCTTTCAATGTTTCAGTAATTTTCGTTCAGTTTTGTTGGTAGATGCTAAGGGCATATACAAATGACAGATTTCGCATAAATTATGCTTATATCATGTTACTTATGTATTGTGCAAGTGACTTGAATGTAAACTTTGAAGACGTTCTTAATCATCTGAAAACACATCTCCTTTACATCAAAACGTATTTCCCATAAGATTACCAGTTTCAGTAGTCAATGTCAAAATTGAAGGTATCCAAAAAGTTACTTATGGAGATGTTTCTGAAAATGACCTGTAAACTGATGTTTAAATTTGAAGTTTATTTTCGAAATATTGAAGTTATCAGTTAATATTGATTAAAAAAGGCTATAAACCGCATGGCTTGTTTTGATATCATACATACCACAATATCCCAAAAGCATCAACTGACTGTGCAGAATGGGGCTTGATGCTGTATACACCCATTTGACGTCCTTATGGTGCAGTCAAATTACGGTTTGATTAATACCAATTTTGACTTGCATATTAAAACCTGTGATTCACTTTTCAACTGCATATACTGTTTGGGAGAAAAGTGCAAAATTTTGGTGATGCGTTTTCAAAGTCCTCTAGTATGGTATCAGTTTTGACATCAAAATTAACAGCAACAAGATCCAATAAGAATACAATGTAAAAACAGGTTTATGAAAACCAATTGGGATAGAAAATGAAATTAAACAATTAAAGTTATAAAGCATATTTGTTGGAAATGAAAATTATGAGAAAAATAAACTTATTTAGATCACTCTTTTTGCAAGTAGGAATAAGCATAGATATTGATATTCTTCTATAATTAAAGGAAAATTGCATATGCTAAAACAAAGAGCGTACCTGCTGGAGGCAATTTCTTGAGACATTTGTCGACAGCTTGTTCTGTACCCATATGTCTATTCAACAACAAGGCATACAGCTGGAAAAATCGATAGAAGATTTGCAATGGTTTTGTGATATGTTAACCCTTATCCTGCCAGTATCTTTTGTCCTGAAAAAGTTGTCTGTTTTTTACGTCTGTTGCATATATTCAAGTGCAAACTTCAAACTAGATTTTATCATGGAAGCAAACATTGTGAATCCTTATCAGACTTCTCCCATGGAAGCAGTTTTAATGGGAGCATATTGTTTGCAATATAGGCTACCTAAGAACATAAGCAGATGAGAGAAGAGGCAACGGGCTTCTGAGTATACCCCTATACATTATTTAAGATTGGTAAACACGACTGTATGGATAAAAATATATAACAGACTGTATTTTATTGAATAAATCTTAGCTTTGCATTGTTAGTTAAGCATATTAGTAGAAATAACAGAAACGGTACACTTCAAACCGCCGATTCTAAAATTTTACATCATCGAAGTTTGAGACCTTAACCGCATGATTTCTCACCATGTGTGCTTTGCTTTACGACATGTAAACATGTCGTCGCTCAATTCTAAAATCTGGGAAAGCACTATTGACTGATGCCTGTGTGCTTAGTATTGAAATAAAATGTGTCAACTATCTGTATTTTGACTATTTTTCCACACTGAAAGATATACAAACTGAGAAAAATGGTGGTAAAATGTATCTCTGAAATGCTTCAGATGCATCTAAATTGAGATATCAAGCCTTCTTTTTTCCTAAAACAAAGGAAAATATTACAAAATTTGTCATCTGCTGCAGTCCTTGATTGGCAATTTTAAGTTTATATTACCATGTGTTTTCTTTAAAAGACCTTTCAAAAATACACCATAATGATTTTAGGGCTGGCTACTTACAGATATAACATTCTCTGTGTTTTTACAAACATTAGGTATGAAGATCACTGGTCCAGTTTCCTGTCCTTCAAGATTTCTCATAATCCATGTATACACTGATGGTACTGATTTGTGATTTAATAATGTTGAATGTTGTAACTTCTCTAGCTGCTCTGAAAATCAAAATCATTATTCTAAAATTACTGTTACAGATAAACTTGTGTCTAAATAATGGTTCTTTAGCTGCTCTGATAATCAAATTCATTAACTTACAATTACTGTTACAGATATACCTGTGGCTCAATAATGCTTCTCTAGCTACTCAGAAAATTACTGTTATAGATATTATACTCATGGCTCAATATGGCTTCTATTGCTGCTCTGAAAATCAAATTCATTCACTTACAACTACTGTTACAGATATTATACTTGTGGCTCAATATGGCTTCTCTTGCTGCTCTGAAAATCAAATTCATTCACTTACAATTACTGTTACAGATATTATACTTGTGGCTCAATATGGCATCTCTTGCTGCTCTGAAAATCATATTCATTCACTTACAATTACTGTTACAGATATTATACTTGTGGCTCAATATGGCTTCTCTTGCTGCTCTGAAAATCAAATTCATTCACTTACAATTACTGTTACAGATATTTTACTTGTGACTAAATAATACTTCACTAGCTGCTCTGAAAATCAAATTCATTAACTTACAATTACTGTTACAGATTACTGGTGGCTCAATAATGCCTCTTCAGCTGCTCTGAAAAACAAATTCATTAACTTACGATCGCTGTTACAGATATAATACTTGTGACTCATTAATGTTATTCTTGCTGCTCTGAAAATCAAATTCATTCACTTACAGTTACTGATATTATACTTGTGGCTCAATATGGCTTCTCTTGCTGCTCTGAAAATCAAATTCATTCACTTACAAATATAGCAAGAAGTGAGCGAAGCTCACATACCCCCGGCAGTAGCCATCAGAGGTTGTAACACTTTCAGAGAAACGACAAATTGTCAAATATTTCATAATCCTAAATCAAGTAGTTTCTGAGAAAACTTTGATGAAAAATGTCCATATGTGTTATATAAGAGTGACAGAAGGAAAAATTGAAAATTTGAAAAAAGAAGGCAAAATGAGAATTAGCACCTTAGTTTTCATTTACACAATACACTTCTCCTACCTGAAAGTACACAAATAATTTCATAATCCTAAATCAAGTAGTTGCTGAGAAAACTCTGACAAAAACGTCCATATGTGTTATATAGGAGTGACAGAAGGAAAAATTGAAAAAGAAGCCAAAATGAGCTTTAGCATCTTTATTTTCATTTACACAATACACTTAGCCTACTTGAAGATGTACACTAAATTTGAAAACACTGGCTCCAATAGGAGCCGAGAGATCTGCGACAGAAATTTTCATTGGAGAGAAAGAAAAATGAATAAATAAAGGGACTGATAAGCAATATGTGGCTGTTCTTTTGTTACACAATACAACTAATCACTACCAAGCTTTGTACCAAATTTCAGAATCCTAACTTAAGTAGCTGCTGAGAAATCTTTGACAGAAAAAATGTCTATATGTATTATATAAGAGTGAAAGAAGGAAAAAATGAAAATTTGAAAAAAGAAGGCAAAATGAGGATTAGCATCTTAATTTCCATTTACACAGTACACTTTGCCATCCTGAAGATGTAAACAAAATTTGAAAACACTGGCTCCAATAGGAGCTGAGAAATCTGTGACAGAAATTTCCATTGGAGAGAAAGAAAAATGAACAAATAAAGAAACTGATAAGCAATATGTGGCTGTTCTTTTGTTACACAATACAACTCATCACTATCAAGCTTTGTACCAAATTTCAGAATCCTAACCCAAGTCGTTGCTGAGAAATCTTTGACGAAAAATTTTTCCATTGGAGAGAAAGAAAAATGAACAAATAAAGGGACTGATAAGCAATATGTGGCTGTTCTTTTGTTACACAATACAACTCATCACTATCAAGCCTTGTACCAAATTTCAGAATCCTAACCCAAGTAGTTGCCGAGAAATCTTTGACGAAAAAAAAAAGTCTGTTTGCTGCTCTGAAAATAAAATTCATTCACTTACAATTACTGTTACAGATATTATACTTGTGGCTCAATATGGCATCTCTTGCTGCTCTGAAAATCATATTCATTCACTTACAATTACTGTTACAGATATTATACTTGTGGCTCAATATGGCTTCTCTTGCTGCTCTGAAAATCAAATTCATTCACTTACAATTACTGTTACAGATATTTTACTTGTGACTAAATAATACTTCACTAGCTGCTCTGAAAATCAAATTCATTAACTTACAATTACTGTTACAGATTACTGGTGGCTCAATAATGCCTCTTCAGCTGCTCTGAAAAACAAATTCATTAACTTACGATCGCTGTTACAGATATAATACTTGTGACTCATTAATGTTATTCTTGCTGCTCTGAAAATCAAATTCATTCACTTACAGTTACTGATATTATACTTGTGGCTCAATATGGCTTCTCTTGCTGCTCTGAAAATCAAATTCATTCACTTACAAATATAGCAAGAAGTGAGCGAAGCTCACATACCCCCGGCAGTAGCCATCAGAGGTTGTAACACTTTCAGAGAAACGACAAATTGTCAAAGATTTCATAATCCTAAATCAAGTAGTTTCTGAGAAAACTTTGATGAAAAATGTCCATATGTGTTATATAAGAGTGACAGAAGGAAAAATTGAAAATTTGAAAAAAGAAGGCAAAATGAGGATTAGCACCTTAGTTTTCATTTACACAATACACTTCTCCTACCTGAAAGTACTAGTCAGGAAAAAAATCAGAAAAAGACGCTTATTTAAGAAGGTACAGGCATTTTGTGAAGAAAAGGTTTTGAGATGCCTATTAGGGGTATTTTGGTATGCAGAATCCAAAAACCAATGTTGGCGAGCTGAAAAATGGCGTCTTCACTATCTAATTTGCATATTTCCAAGATGGCCGCCAAATTGAAGAAAATTCCATAAAAATTGTAAGTAACGTGTTAAGGATGCCAAACTGGTACAAATCAATCCAAAAACATCTTCTCATGATTGGAGGTCTTAACTGACATCAATTTATGCAATTAGAACTAAAAACATGACCCAAGAGGTAATCAGGGGGGACAACTTGAGCAAAAATCTTGCATCCGACTTAGTTAAGTTTTTTCATGATAGTCCATGCATATTATGTGGATGAAATGTGTCGGGAATGATTTCATTAAATTGAGAACTTTAAAAAATGTATCGCAGTGATATCTCTAATGTTTGCAGGAAAACATGGCAATTTAAACACCATTCTGTAAGTTTCAGCTAGGGGAGGGGGTTAATTCTAGTTTAAAGAAAGTGGGCCTGTACCTACAAAATGACTTGTATCTCATCAGTAACTCGCCCTACACTATTAAACTTGATAGCAAATTAAATCTTAGATATAGTACTTTCATCCGATGGAATGGCTTGATATGCAGATTAACTATCTAATTTGCATATTCATCAATGCTGATGAAAATTTCAGAAAATAAGGGAAAATTATAAAAAAAGCAAATATAAACTGAATTCTGCCCAAAACTGTCCTTGTTGCATGTTATTATATCTTCAGTGATATAATTTTTTCATACAATAGTCATATATAAAATTATTTCATTTGCATATTCTTAAATATTTATGAAACTAAAAATATAGGTAAGATCATGGAATAACGATTTGCACCCCCCCCCACACACACACACCCACACCTCGGGAGGGGGCTTATTAGACTCACCTTGCACCACCCAAGGACAATAACCCATGGGTGCGAAATTGTTCAGTGGGACCACTCAATACCAAAAAGTCTTATTGTCTCCGAAAATAAGCCTGTTTGAATTACATAAAATTGCATGGTGCCCATGCCGACCCATCGGGCACTGTAGCTGGGTCATTTGCAAGCAGACCCAAGATCGACACTTGCGTGCCGCACATTTTTTCATGGATTTTTTCTCTTCCACATATTCAAGAAAAGCAAGCAGTCAGTTACTGGCGAAACAAAATTGTCGCTAAATAGCAAAGAAAAACATGGGTCAGGGAGTTGTGCATAGAATAATTTACCCTCCCCCCATAATGTGAAAATCAATTATATGATTCTAAAGAAAGTGCGTATACCTACAAAATGATTCCTATCTAAGCTGCAACTCAACCTAGACTACCGACCCTAGTACCAAATTAAAGCCCAGACAAAGATTTTATTCAATGTGCTGACATTCAAATTTTCACTTTTGCATATTCATGAGTATTAATAAAAATAGAAATAAAAGAAAATTCATAGAAAAAAATAAGGGGGTGTACCTATGCACATTACACATATGTCAGTTGCTAGTTATCATAGACTATCAAGCTGGGTACCAAATCAAAGCCTAGACAAAGTACTTTTACCCAATGGTACGATATGCAAATGATCTTATTTGAATATTCATGAATATTTATGAAAATATGAGAAATAAGAGAAAAAAGGTAGAAAAATAAGGTGGGTACGTACAACATTACCTAAATGTCAGCTGCTAACTATTCTAAACCACCAAACTTGTAACCAAATAAAAGTGAGACATTACCCTTTAACTCAATAGTATGATATACAAATTATCTTATTTGCATATTCATGAATATTAATGAAAACATTAGAAATAAAAGAAAAATGTTAGAAAATTTAAAGGGGTGTACGCACAACATAATCCATTTGCAGCTGCTAACTATTCTAGATTTCCAAAATTGGTACCAAATGAAAGGTGAGTCATAGTACTATAGCCTTACAGTCTGATGTACAAATCTAATCAACATATTTTTGTGAATATTAATGACAATATTTAACAGAGAAAGAAAAAATGTAGAAAAATTAAAATGGGCAATCTACAAAATAACCTATATCTCATCTGCTAATTGTCCTAGATTAACAAGCTTGGTACCAAAAAATGCTAAGACATAGCAAATTTTATGCCATGATCAGATATGCAATCATTTTATGATTATATTCTTGAATATTGATTTAAATGTTAGAAATGAGAGAAAAAAGGGTAATAAAATTAAGGGGGTGTACCCACAAAAATACTCATATGGTAGCTGCTAATATTCCTAGACTACCACACTTGGTACAGACTTAAAGCTAAGACATTTTACTTTACTCAATAGTCATTATGTGAAATAATCTATTTTATAGATTTATCAACTATTAATGTAAACATTAGAAATTAGAGAAAAAATGAAGAAAAATTAGTGGGGGCCTACTTCTAAAATTACTCCTATCTCATCTTTTACTTGTTCTAGACAATTAATCTTAGTATCAAATTAAGGCTGAGACATAGTATTTTATTCCAATGATCAGATATACAATCATTTAACATATTCATGAATATTGATGAAAACTATAGAAAACTAAAGAAAAATTGAAAAAGAATAAATAAGGTTTTATCTTCAAAAATACTCATTAATAAACAAATTGAATAATTTGCGTATCAAACAACACTATTATAGAACTTATATTGGTACCAAAGTAAAGAAGAGGGCAAAGATCAGGAATAGATACAATCAAGCACCACACCTGACCCAGGATACCAATGGGAAAGTGACAATGTCACAATTAGACATTACAAACGAGAGCCAAAGGGTCCAAGGCTGGTAGTTAGGATAGTAAACAGCTGAGATGTAGATGAATTTGCATGTACACCTTTTTATGTTTTTTTGATTTTCTCTTATTTCTAATGTTTTCATTAATATTCATGAATATGCAAATTTGATAATTTGCATATCTGAACATTGGATGAAAGTCATATGTTTTAACATTCAGTTGGTACCAAGTTTAAAAGTTTGGATGAGTTCCTACTGAGATATGAGTACTTTGCCACTGAGATGAGTACTTTTGTAGGGACATATCCATCCTTGAAAAGGGCATTATGCGTTGCCATGGAAACCATGCAATTTCACATAGCTCAAACGGGTTAATTCTTTAGGGTATTATTTTTCCCCATTTAAGTGGTCTCCCAAAACAATTTGACACACATTAGAAGTTTTCCCAATATTGCAAGGTTGGTCTAATTGAACCCTTGGGTACTCAGGAATGTGTATTCTTTCACTTTTTATAGATACAAAATGTACCGTATATTTCAGCATGGACATTATGACGTATTTATTTTAAAACAAAACAACTTGTTGATTATCAAAGTTTCTTTCTTATTTATTACTTGAAAAGCTGGTAAACGGTCCAAAATTGTGCTATGAATAAAACTAACATTTAAATAGCAGGATACTGAATAAGGCAAGTTTATATCTGATTTTATAGACTAAACGGACATTTATTAACATGAATACAGTAATATCCTGGAATAATTATGTAAATTGCCGCCAAAATTATGTACTCTAATGGTAAAACAATCTTAGGACATAATACAAATGATTTTGGATAAAAAAACATTTTCAAAAAATAAAATATTTCAGTAATATGTCAAATTCCCTGATTTTTGGCGGCCATTTTGAAAATATGCAAATTAGGTCATTAAGACGTCATTTCTCAGCTTGCCAACATTGGTTTTCGGACTCAGCATACCAAATTACCCCTAATTAAGGTGTCAAACCCTTTTCTTCACAAAATGCCTGTACTTGTTAAATTTTCTGATATTTTTTCCTGACTATACACAAATAATTTCATAATCCTAAATCAAGTAGTTGCTGAGAAAACTCTGACAAAAACGTCCATATGTGTTATATAGGAGTGACAGAAGGAAAAATTGAAAAAGAAGCCAAAATGAGCTTTAGCATCTTTATTTTCATTTACACAATACACTTAGCCTACTTGAAGATGTACACTAAATTTGAAAACACTGGCTCCAATAGGAGCCGAGAGATCTGCGACAGAAATTTTCATTGGAGAGAAAGAAAAATGAATAAATAAAGGGACTGATAAGCAATATGTGGCTGTTCTTTTGTTACACAATACAACTAATCACTACCAAGCTTTGTACCAAATTTCAGAATCCTAACTTAAGTAGTTGCTGAGAAATCTTTGACAGAAAAAATGTCTATATGTATTATATAAGAGTGAAAGAAGGAAAAAATGAAAATTTGAAAAAAGAAGGCAAAATGAGGATTAGCATCTTAATTTCCATTTACACAGTACACTTTGCCATCCTGAAGATGTAAACAAAATTTGAAAACACTGGCTCCAATAGGAGCTGAGAAATCTGTGACAGAAATTTCCATTGGAGAGAAAGAAAAATGAACAAATAAAGAAACTGATAAGCAATATGTGGCTGTTCTTTTGTTACACAATACAACTCATCACTATCAAGCTTTGTACCAAATTTCAGAATCCTAACCCAAGTAGTTGCTGAGAAATCTTTGACGAAAAATTTTTCCATTGGAGAGAAAGAAAAATGAACAAATAAAGGGACTGATAAGCAATATGTGGCTGTTCTTTTGTTACACAATACAACTCATCACTATCAAGCCTTGTACCAAATTTCAGAATCCTAACCCAAGTAGTTGCCGAGAAATCTTTGACGAAAAAAAAAGTTTACAGACAAACAAACAGACAAACAAACAAACATAATTACAGAAAAGGCAAAAACTATATACCCCCTATATACTTCATACCGGGGGTATAATTACTGTTACAGATATTATACATGTGGCTCAATAATGTCTCTTTAGCTGCTCTGAAAAAATCATTAACTTACAATTACTGTTACAGATATACTTGTGGCTTAATAATGCCTAAATCATTAGCTGCTCTGAAAGTCAAATTCATCTATTTACATAAGGTCAACTAAGGTTAAGTTAAATGGGAATACACATACCTTCAGTGATCTGACTAGGCTGAGCTATGTAGTGGACTAGTTGTGGGAAATCCCTGATATAGTAATCTTTATAATCATCTTTCCTTAGATCTGAGGCTAGTTGAAATAGTAACCTGGACAGTGCCTCAACCTCCTCAACTAGTAATGTGTTCAACTTTAACTCCTGCAGAAGATAAAAACAGATATTGGCTAGCTGTAACATAAATAGAGGATCTTACATGACAGGGATTCAGTTAGGCGTCGGCCATCGGACATAGTCCGAAAATAGTTCCAGATGTCCGAGAGTTTGCTGTCCAGTTTGGACAGTTTGTCCGAGACGATTTTCAGAAGTGCATACTGTACGGTAATGCACAGTGATGCAATAGTATTTTTGTTTTATAAAACAATCGCTGATTGGCCAAATTTCTGTAAGCGGTAGGCTGGTTCGCATAATTTTACCCCTAAAATAATTAATCATTAAAGGAAACCAGTCATGCAGTTTTGTTACGCGACGCCTGATTGGTCTATTGCATCCTGTAAATTTCTTACCTCGATTTCATCTCGAAGTGGACAGCATATTTGCATTGGCATTCGCCGATAAAATGACTAAAAAACTTCATTGCCACCAAGAAACAACGGGAACACAAGGTTTTTTATGCCCCAAAACAGTTTGCCCGCTCCATCATTACCTGAACAGCCACTTTCCGTGACTAACGAGTCGTGCAGCGGCCGAAAATAGCAGCAAAAAAAAACAGTACCCCACCCACTTCCACCGATCACCAAGCTCCAGTCTCCTCATTAAAAAAAAGCCAGCCAATCAATCAGGCCGCACCTATCATCCGAAATGGTAGCAAAACTACCCCTATTTTCATTAAGAGAAGGGCAGATAGCATTTTCGGTTTATGGTGGTAAAATGAGTGTCTGAAAAAATGTCCTAAAAAATTTCCAAATGTCCGAACAATATTGGGGCTGCTCGGACATTTTGTCCGAAGTGAATTTCAGTCCAGCTGAAACCCTGTCATCATGAGTGCTCATGTTTTATTGAATTTATCAAATGAGTTGGGGAAAAGAGATAAAATGCCAGGCTTGCATTATATCTCTTCCTTGCGATTAATTTATCAATTCAATAATACGGGAGAATGAATGTTAGATTCTATATATCATATGACCCTAAAACTACTTTGAAATCGTAAGGTTTTGCCATATATACGCGACGTTATTACAGCCTTCTTTACATAACGTGACCAAAATCTGTAAACCACTAGTGGTTTATCTATTTAATGCAAGGCATTATATTACTCCCAGACGCGATGTCATATGTTAAACAAATATAAAGACCACAATAATTAAAATCATTTTGAATTTTTGAAAACCTAAACATACCCAAGGATCAGTCTGTCTGTTCTTTACGTGCTTCAGGTTTCTATGTTGGAAGGATCTTTTTTCTCGGCAAGCTTCACAAAGCAGTTAACCAGTACATGTACTTTGTGCACATACTTTCACTTGTAACTGACAACAACCCTTCTTGAATCAGCAGAAGGGAGTAGAATGGCCGTAGAAATTATTTCATGATCAATCTCCGTGAAAGTATGGGACCGGGCCGGAATCGTGTACCATTTGTAAGTGTACCGTTTGTAAGTGTAAATTTAAGTTGCCTCATATTGCTACTGACCTTACTGTTAAAGGGTCAAATATTGTTAAATGAAGAAGTTCAAAGTTCTGATCTTTGTCATATATCAATTTAGATGTAGAACAACTGTTGAATTCCAGCACATCAAATGTTGGTAGTTATCACATATGCATGCAGAAAAGACTCAGACAGGCCTGCGTAACAGAGCCATAGCTGCTCACAGACATTAAGTGGGTGGTAGAGGTAGGCCAAAGTTTAGGCCTCAAGCCTCACTAGACAGCTGTGAATGCAATGACTTTACGCATATATGCTATAGTACCAAAACCTCATGAACTTTTAACTCATGTTATTGTATTTATTGCTGTAGCAACATGGAATATATAGAGGATCTTACATTAGTGGTCATGTATTATTGAATTTATTAAACTTGTTGCGAAAAAGCGATTAAAATGCTCAGCTGAGCATTTTATTGCTTTTTCACAAGTTTTGAAAAATTCATTATTACAAGAGCACGAATGTTACATTCTATGTATCATAATAGAATTTTGAGCCGCGACATGTGATTTCCAACAATGTTGCATTTTGAAAAGTGTAGACACAGATGAGCCTGTTAAGCTTTGAAACTCCAAATGATGTTCTGTTAGTAGCTAAATATTCATAGAATATTCAAGCAACTAGCAATGGCTCTGATCAGACTCTGCGTACACGCAGCTGGTCTGAGCCTTTGCTGGTCACATATACCACATTGTTGGAAATCTCATGTCTCGGCTCATATTATGACATTATAATTACTTTGCTATTGCATTTATTTGTGAAAATGTTACCATTTTGTCGTCATATATGCAACATTGTCATGAGTGTCATTACCTAACATTCCTAAATACTTAAACCACTAGTGATTCATCTATTTTAATACATGGCAATCTAACATTCCCAGATGCAACGTCTTGTGATAAAATGCAGTAATACAGATTTCACACGGATATCAATTGACTAAGGGAGAATCAATTCTGACCTACAGCCATGGTTCGGAGGAAATAGGTTGTAACAAACTATGGGTCACCTACCTCATAAACTAGATGAAGAGCTATAAAGCATGCAGGGATATGCTGAAACAAAGTGGCAGTCATGTTGATGGTGCAAGGCTGGGGCAACTCTGTAGTATCAGGAACAGTTTTCAGAGGAAGAAGACCCAGACCATACTCTGTGTTGTGTAGAACTTGCTGGTGATGATCTGATGTGAGAAGGTACTCCCAGTCCTGAAGAAACAAGAAACAAGTATACCTTTTCAAAAAGTCGAGATAAGAAGAAACAAGTATACCTTTTCAAAAAGTCGAGATAAGAAGAAACAAGTATACCTTTCCAAAAAGTCAAGATAAGAAGAAACAAGTATACCTTTCCAAAAAGCTGAGATAAGCAAACTTTTTATCATTTTCTTACCCATCAGTTTAAACAAATGTTTTGAGTGCTCAAAAGAACCATCTCATTGAGACGGCTCTTTTGAAGAAAAAAAACATGTTTGAGAAATAAGAAATAAAATTTTCAATTACACACTATTATCTTGAAGCCTGCATTCCATTAAAAATGTACAAAAAAACAACACTGCAACTTACCATTACCATATTCTCAAATTCAAATATCTCAAATAAATATTCTGGTAAGCATTTCTATGTTAATATTTATATATGTATTTCAATGATACCATAATTGGGTCACTGTGACCATGAACTTGACCTCTGACCTAGTTTCTAGAAACTGCAATGAGTCTGGTGCATATCTCCTATATTCTTAGAGATAGGAATTCCAGATTTGGTGTGTAAATGTATCTTTGGATGACAGAGTGTCACATATCATTTTCGGGTCACTGTGACCTTGACCTCTGACCTAGTTTTTCCAGACGCTCAAGCTGCACAGGCTCTTAGGGAGAGCAGTGGATCAGTGGTAGAGTGCTCAACTCAAGACCGAAGGGCCATGGGTTGGAGCCTCACTGGCGTCACTGCGCTGTGGTCCTTGAGAAAGACACATTTATCCTAGCTTAGTACTGGTTCAACCCAGGAAGACCCGTCCCTGTTTAACTGAAAGATTGTTGATGGGACGTAAATAATCAAATCAAACAAACAAATAAAGCTGCACAGTCTCGTCTGAGTCATTCATGTCTAAATGCCACATTGTTGAAAATCTCAAGTCACGGCTCAAATCAGATTTACTACCAAGTAAGTGAGTAAGTACATACCTCATCAGACCCTTGATCTGAATGTTTAGCCTTCTTAGCTGACACTGGTGACATTGAAGCTTCCTTTTCCTGCTGAAATACAATGTAAACATGTTATTTATATACAGTAAAATCTCATAAATTCGAAATCCTACAGACCAGAGGTTTTATTTTAAAGTATCGAAAATTTGAATCATATGGAGGTAGATATAAAAAAAACATAACCCCCAAAAAGATTAGATATAGATATATCACTTTTTCCCTTACAAACATAAGTTTTGGGTGCTTAAAAGAAACGTCTCAAAGAGACGTTTCTTTTATGCACCCAAAACATATGTTATTATAGACAATTATTAAAATAGATCATGAATAGGTCCTAGTCTCCCAATCCAGTGTGTCCCAAATCTATTTCGAATAAGGGATATTTCGAAAAATTGGCGTTCAAATATTCAAGATGCCAGAGGAGTGCAGTGGCATAATGGCAAGGATTATTTTTGGGCAAGATATTAAAAGATTTGATGAATTTCTGCCAAAAATCTCATTATAATTGGCTAAATAGGAGAAAATCTCACGTTAAATGTAATCTAGCTAAGGATTCTGTGAAAAAAAATTGGTGAAAATCCATAATTTCTTGTCTGTTGTCTTGTCAGGCTGAATGAGAAATTTTCTCGTGAAATTCTGAGCCAGAATGATCCTTGTTGTGGTAGAGTGCTTCACTTGAGATCAAGAAGTAGCTGTTTCAAGCCTAACCGGAGGTACTGTGTTGTGTCCTTTGGCAAAGACACTTTATCCTCTGCTTAGTACTGATTCATCCAAGGTAATGACCCGACACTGGTGAAATGCCGCATTATGTGGCATTTCATCTGGGTCTTCATTGTTTGCCAAAGTACCTGTTTATCGGTATCAAGAATGAAAGGGATAACTACACTGTTTGAGTATACTCCTCATGGATTTCAAAATTATGGCTGAGGACTGATAAGAGTGGTTGAAACACAATCAATCCAATGGTAATAACCTGTGTGTTGCTGAGAACAATAGAACAGATGAGCCGCAACATGTGATTTCCAACAATGTGGCATTTTGACAAGTGTAGACTCACTGTGCTGTCTCCTTTTAAGCTTAGAAACTCCAAATGATGTACTGTCAGTAGCTTTATATTCATAGAATATTCAAGCGACTAGCAAAGGCTATGATCAGACTGCGCGTATGTGCAGGCTGGTCTGAGCCTTTGCTGATCGCACATACCACATTGTTGGAAATCTCATGTCGCAGCTCAAATGTCTTATACAACACCTAGCTTTTAAAAATAGTTATAAATTTTTATCACTTTAATATCAAGTTATAACTGAAGAGCAGTATACTAGTTGAATAATATTAAAGCAGTAAAGGGGCAATAACTACCATTGTGTGCACCACTGCGTCAAAGTGGTACAAACTTTATAAGACAGTAATATATTGTAGTTGCCATAGCAAACAAAATTATAAATAGAACAGTGTTGCAAGTTCTATGGTAAAGGTCAAGCACCAGACATTACAAACATGCCTCATGCTCTGGCCAACAAGAGCTGAAAAAGTTCTTTAGATATCAATTATGAACATTGTATCTCCCTACAAGTATTCAACTCTTTGCATGAACAATTGAACCGTCCACTCAGGTCAGCTAAAAAGAGATGCACCTGTAGTACGCATAGCCAGGCCTCATGATAAGAGTGTGTAAAAAAAATATTTTTCTTATTTCTCAACCAAAACATATGTTGTGGGTACTCAAAAGAACTGTCTCATTGAGACGATTCTTTTGAGCACCCAAAACACATGTTTAAATTGATGGGTAAGAAAATAATTACAATTTTATGCTTAACCCTTGAAGCGCCAATCGCAACAAAAGTTGTCTGCTTTTCTCGTCTGCTAAAATGTTTAAGAAGCCTCTATGGCAAACAGTGTGGACCCAGATCAGACTGCTCCTATAGGAGCAGTCTGTTCTGGGTCCATGCTGCTTGCGTCTATACTTGATTCGTCAGTAAGGTTAGGGAATTATTTGCAGCAGACGACTTCAGCAGACGACAATTTCAGATGCATTTTTTTCTTGGCGCTTTAAGGGTTAAATTGTTGTACCTTATCTGGACCTATGATAATGCAAGGAACAGACTCACCTTGTTTGTCAGGACCAGACTAGAAGTATCATATCCCATCATTCCTAACAAACATTTAGTAAATGTACTCCACTCCGATTGGCTTCCCACACTACCAGGGAAGTTCCTTACTGTATACCATCGACCAATCAGTTGTAAGGCAATATCTCGAGACAGTTGATGCTTTAATGCTCTCAAACATAGTTCAACTGAAAAACAGTTTTACCTGGGGCTAAATCATTTGTTTACCCATACCCCGCCCGTCAGAATTGTTGCCGTCTGCTCCTCTCATCTGCTTATGTTCTTATGTAGCATATCTTGTGAGCAATATGGATCCAGATCAGACCAGATTATTTAGAGGTTGCAACAGCTGTTGTTGTTTCTGTGTCGAGTTGGTAAAACTTCTCCCCATACATTGATGTAGTGGTAGTGTTGATATTTTTTCATATTCTGGTCCTTCAGGAATATTGGGTTCTGATGGAAAGCAGAATACCACTTAAGCCATTGCTAGCCTGCTAGGGGGCACTTTCCATTAGTTCTCATGAACAGACTCAATAAAACAGTCTGCTGTTTTCTTATATTGTAGGTTTTCTCTATTTCTGAAGAATCGTTTTTTCCAGATTATTCTTATTGTTCGCTTCCATGAAAAAATCTAGTCTGAAGTGCACTTGAATATATGCAGCAGACTTAAAAAGCAGATGGCATTTTCATGACAAAAAATAATGGCAGAATAGGTGTTAACATACCTGTCATGGGTTTTATCAGTCAAACAAAGGTTAACCCTTGGTTGAACAAAAACCTAAAAACAGGTACACTGACAAAATGTAAATACCCAGATTAGAAGGCTAAGAACGTGACATTAGGATCTGCACTGTTTTGAATCTAAACCCTTAAAGCGCCAAGAAAAAAATGCATCTGAAAATGCCGTCTGCTGAAGTTGTCTGCTGCAAATAATTGCTTAACATAACCGACGTTAAGTATAGAAGCAAACAGCGTGGACCCAGAACAGACTGCTCCTACAGGAAGAGTCTGATCTGGGTCCACACTGTTGGAGCAGTCTGATCTGGGTCCACACTGTTTGCCATAGAGGCTTCTTAAACATTTCAACAGACAAGTAAAGCAGACGACTTTTGTTGTGATTGGCGCATTAAGAGTTAAGGGACAGAAATACAATGAGATTTGGAAATAGACTCCTTTCACATTGTTATCTCCCTTAGCAATCGCTCTTCAATTGAAAAATCAATAAAGCTATTTTTGAAAATGAAGGGGCAAATTGCTTATTAGTTACATTGCAAAACACATAGCGATGCATTATAAGTCGATTGTTTTGGCCTTTCACCGCTAGAATGAGATATCTTATTCTAGAAATAAGATAAATTAATGTTTTCATATACATTTAATAAGTCTTCAGTATTTTTGCACATTAATTAGTGTAAAATATACTTTGATATCTAACTAAAATCGGCTTCTTCTTCAGGCCCGAAATCGTTTCTTCTTCCGGCACGAAGTCACAAAAAACTATTTGAAACACATGCCAACTAATAAGGCAAACTTATCTTTTTACACGCGAGCATCGTCAACTCAGAAGAGCCTGGGCAGATGCACAGTCTCATCAGGGTATTTGCTGCTCGCACACACATCGGATACATTGTTGTGTCCAAGCGCACATAAAGGCAGTGCATGTAGACGGAGGCTCAGACAATAAATAGATCCCACCAGATAAGCATGCAGTAGCACATGCATGCTGCCAAAAAGACGTGCGTGTAGTTGCACATAATGACTAAGCATATGCAATAAATGTCGAAATCGAACTACCAATCATAGACCCATTAAATTACATCATTTCTACACAACGTCCGCTTATGCGCAGGCTCGTGACTCGTACACACAGATTAAGGATGTAGATGAAGACTCAGATATATCTTTTTAAGCACAAGTCCAGTGGGTATATATTGGCGCATTTTACGTACAGTAGTACCACGACCTCTAAGTAATGACCCTCGATTCAATCAATGCATTTACCGTTACAGTCGCGCTTCAAAGCGTTTTGTGGAAGTATAGATGTTTTAACAGGGACTTTCTATTACACCAAGGACTCTCTATTTTGGTATAATACCAAAATAGAGAGTCCTTGGTGTAAATATTACCAATTAAAGAAAGCGACACATCACGTCATAAATCAATCGAATACCGTCGATTTACAAACATGTGCCAGGCACGTGTGCTTTTATTGTTTTCAAAGAGCCCTGGACATTGGATTAAAGGACCGAATGCACAATAGTAGATATCAAAATGGGGCCCGACGCGAGAAAACCTGACTTTGGTGCGTGCGAACAACAAAGGCACAGGCCTGTATTCCTATCCACCCAGTCTGATCAGCCCAATCGGAAAGTTCAATGTCTAAACTTGCCTCATGCAAAATTTCATTTTAACTAGTCTCTGTAGCTGAACAGACTGGTTTGAGTCTTACTCAGAAACCCACAAGACAGCTTTCCCCCGAGATGGCCTTAATGTATCTTACCACTTATTTAAACCAGAAGACCCTGTTTAGACGTCAAGTGTATGGAATGTAATCATAGACCATGTAGACCTTGAATAAGAACGAAGCTTACCAGACTCTTAACTGTTCGCATACGCATAGTATGGAAGAAAATTATTGATACGGTGTATGGTACAATCTATGGCCAACACAGTCCTTAACGCACCCGCTCATTCGGAAAAATAGTGAGACTAGGATGCTTAGAAATCATTTTTCTTATCTCAAATATTCGTAATATTGGAATCATCATTATTTATCATTTAATTTTACTATTTGTCTAATCTTTATTTGCGGATTCCTTTTTCTTTTAATCGTTTTCCATTTTCCATTGTGTAATGTAGGGCAGCCGTATACAGGTTGCCCCTTCAGGTGTAATCTCGCGGAGATAACGCGGACCGAGACTGTTTGGCGCATGCGCACTAACAATGTGAAAGGAGTCTATTCCGGCCCCTCTAGTTACATGTATATACCAGACCATTCAAAGTCATATTGCATCAAACTGAATGGATGAGTAAGTATTCAGGGTTCATGACAGTCTGAGTAAAATTCAAGGACTTTTCAAGGACGTCTCAAAGATGAAGTCGGGCAAAGCTGCAGGTCCATCAGGCATAGTGGTGGAGATGATCAAGGCAGCAGATGATACAGGGGCCACCATGATCTGAGATCTTGCTACTGCGATTATCCGTGACGGCAAGGTCCCAACTGACTGGGAGGAAAGTTTCATTGTCTGCCTTTACAAAGGCAAGGGTGATGCTTTGGATAGAGGCAACTATCGAGGCCTCAAGCTGACTGAGCAGGCCATGAAGATCCTAGAGAGGATTGTCGATGGTCTCATAAGACAGGTGGTGTCTATTGACGACTCCCAGTTTGGCTTTGTCCCAGGAAGAGGCACTACAGATGCAATCTTTGTGGTCCGGCAGCTGCAGGAGAAATACCTAGCAGTGAACAAGAGGCTTTATATGGCCTTCGTGGACCTAGAGAAAGCATTTGACCGTGTCCCTCGGAAGGTTATCTGGTGGGCCCTGAGAAAGCTAGGCGTTGAGGAATGGATTGTGCGGTTAGTCCAGGGAATGTACGCTAATGCACGAAGCCGGGTTCGTGTTGGCGAGGGTTTCAGCAAAGAGGTGAAGGTCGGGGTCCATCAGGGATCCGTACTCAGTCCCTTGCTCTTCATCATTGTGCTGGAGGCCTTGTCACGTGAGTTTCGGGCTGGTGTTCCCTGGGAGGACCTATATGCAGATGATCTTGTCATCATTGCTGACTCCCTAGAGGAATGTGTCAGGAGGCTCTTGATATGGAAAGAAGCCATGGAGAAGAAAGGATTGAGGGTGAATGCAGGAAAGACAAAAGTCATGATCTGTGGTAGAGGCCTGGATCTCTTGCAGAGTTCATGCGCTGTCTGTTGTACAGGAGTAGGCAACAACAGCATCTTCTGCAATGGCTGCAAACTTTGGGTGCATAAGAAATGCAGTGGGCTACAAAGACTGACACCAAATCCTGATTATAGGTGTGCACGGTGCATGGGAAATGCTCGCCCTATTGACGGCAGACCACAGAGTGAAGTCCAGGTCGGACCTGATATGCTTGAGGTGGTAGCTTCCTTCTGCTACCTAGGTGACATGCTTTCTGCTGGTGGAGGCTGTGAAATAGCGGTCACTACTCGTGTGAAAACCGCCTGGAAGAAGTTCAGGGAGCTACTACCAGTTCTCACATCCCGCCACCTCTCTTACAAGACCCGTGGCCATGTGTACAGCTCTTGCGTGCCGAGCGCCATGCTCCATGCCAGTGAAACTTGGCCACTTACCAAGACGAACCTGCAGCGCTTGCAACGCAATGATAGGGCCATGATCAGACAGATCTGCAGTATCAAGCCAGAGGATGTGGCCAGTGTAAGGTCAAGTGAGCTACTGGCAAAGCTTCAGCTTGAGGACCTCGACCTCATTTTGAGAGAGAGAAAGCTTCGCTAGTTTGGGCATGTGGCGCGTTCGAGTGGTGCAATCAGAACAGCATATGATATGCAGATTGACGGCAAGCGGGGGGCAGGGAGGCCCAAGCAAACATGGAAGAAACTGACAGAGAAAGACTGCCGTGAGTGGAAGCTCACCACAGTTGACCCTCAAGAAAGGAGCACCTGGAGATCAGGTGTGAGATCTGCTATGCGTGCAGCTAGTCAGTTACCTGGAAAGGGGCCCACTGATGTGGATGATGCCCCTGCACCTGCACTTTAATCAAAAATCCGATTATGATGATATGATGTCTAAGTCTCCTATATTGATCAAGTAAGTTACTAGCAGTTTATGAAAAATACTGACTTACACTCTGAAAGACTTGAGATAATGGATAAATTATTATTAGTGTACATCATATATGTAACATAATATTTTTCATAGGCTAGAAACAAATCAAGTGCAAGTCACTATCATGTTATAGTGGACTGGTCACTTATTCTGTAAACGAGTTTGTGTTTAACGTCCACCCAACAGCTTTGGAGTATGGAGAGGGGGTAATGGCTTAGTGTCTTATCCAACAGACTGAATGAGCCAGGGATTGAACTTCAAAAGTTGTCTGCTGATAACCTTAGCAAACAGTTTGGACCCACATAAGGCCTGATGCAATCATTGTCTGGGTCTGATATGGATCCAAACTGTTTGACACTCTGATGGTATTCCTGAAAGATTTTTTAATAAAATTTGTATTGAAAAAAATCAGATGTCAAAATGTCATGAAGAATTTCACAGCTTGTAGAAATTTAACCATTTGTATACTGGAAACTCTAAACATGTATTTTGGCAAAGACATGGGTGAAAGTTCAAACTTTCCAAAATCCTGAACTTAAGAAATTCAAATTTTATAACTTGCAGGATGCCTACAAAAATGAACAATTTAAAGTTAAAATGAATGTGTTTAGATAATCTGAAAACTAATCAAGGAAGCTATTATAATCTCCTTAATTCAGCATTTCGAGGCTGACTTTCTATGGAAAGTCAGCCTCAAAATCCTGAATTCAGGATTAATCCTGAAAACTTTCACCCATGCAAAGAGTGAAGACCCAGATGAAATGCCGTAGACTGGGGAATTTGATCAGGGTTTGATCAGTTTGCTTGGATAAAAAAAATCTTCAGAGGCTTAAGTACATCTAAATTTGGAAATTCTGAGCTGTGACCCTTTGATATATATATATATACTGTAAATTCTGAAATTTTCGCGAATAGCGTTAACATATTTTCGACATTGAAATTCGCCACAAGGGCTTGATTTACCTATATAAGTAAACGACAGAGTGATTCTCCAATTTGTGAGAATTTTATTTCAAGAAACTTCACATGTGCGAAGTTTCACGAAAATAAAACCCTTGAGAAAATCTCCGAATTTACAGTATAGAATGATTCATCCCAGGTTCACAGTATCAAATCAGATGGAAGAATTCTTTAAATACAAAGGATTAATCAAACTCGATGCCCATGGACTGAAAAGTCAGATTATGGATCTGATAAATTACCAACCAAAAAAGGGTACAGTAAAAATAATAGTTTCAACTTACTTCCAGGAGAACTTGTTAACTCGGGTAGCATGAGTCTACACATGTGGCCATTGGTCAATTCCTGTAACATTATTAAGTTTTAACAGTTAACAAGATTATGATATTAAAACAGGCTCAACCTACTCAGATATGAAACCATAACGAACCAAAATTCAGCATAAAAATTGTAATTATTTTCTCATCCATCAGTGTAAACATGTGTTTAACAGTTCCATTTAGACAGTGCTTTTCAGTACCCATGATGTACGTATTGGATTTGAAATAAGAAAATGAATTTTCAATCCCACACTTATCTGAAGGCCTGTAAGCCTATATTAGGTATCATAAACTTAGGACCTAAGGATAGCACTTGTTAATCACCATTATGTACTGCTCAGTTAATGAAAAGCTTCAATATCAAGAGTAGAGAAAACAAACAATTATTGTTTTTTAACCAATTTTGAAGTTGTGAACCGAACAAAATTGCTAAATTTCGTGAAAATTTGATCTGGAATTTTTCCATGTTCTGATTCTATCTCGCATTTTTTTTTGCTAAAATCCAATACACACCTGGTAAAATACCTGGCCCAGAGGTTATAAAACTTTTTTCATGCTCGACTCAGCTGAGCACAAAATTTATCCAGCTCATAAATGTTAAAATGCCAACAATTGTTGGCATTTTTAACATTTAAAAGCATGATAAATACAACATCTGAGAGACTTAAAGCAAGAAACTTCTTTATTTGTCAGTATTTTAGTTTAAATGAGCAGCTGGAATTTTGTGCTCAGTTGAGTTGAGCATGAAAAAGGTTTATAACCTTGGGGGCTGGTTATTTTTCTAAGCAGCGAACACTTACAATAGTGAATCGGTTTGCAACGTTATCCCTGAGATTCTGTATAAAGCCAGAGCCAAGAGGAAATTCTTCAAAGTTTCCTGATTCTTCAAGTTCTGTAGCCACTGGTGAGATCTGATTCAACTGAAACTAAAACATATACCTCATAAGTTAGGGCTTTACGTTGCTTTCAACAATATTTCAGTCATATGGTTTATAACAAGGGCGAAAGTCCAAAATTTCCAAATTCCCTAACTTTAGAAATCCAAATCCTAAAACATGCGGTATGGTACAGCATACTAGCAATTTCATGTTTAAATGTTAAAAATATTAAAGAAAATTTTAAATAAAACATTTGTGTTGGTGTTGAATAAATTTTAAGCTTAAATGTTCAAATAGATAAACTGTAAACAAATCAGAAAAGCTGTTATAATCTGCTTAATTAAGTATTTTGAGGCTGCTTTTTCAAGGAAAGCTCTTGTTCCAAATTAAATGCCAGCATTAAAGTTGGTTGTACTCCTGGACACACAACGCTGACTGTGTAAAGTAATTAGAATGGTCCAATGTACATACAGAAAGGTAAGCGGTTACAATTTCCAACTTATGATGCATATTGTATTTCTATCCATGAAGATTGAATTTATCTTTAAGTAAGCAACCAGTCTAATAATCACCCCTTTCATACATTGAAATGTCCAGAGGCAGGCATTATACATGCCCTGGGGGCATTTGAATAGACAAAAGGGGGCCATTAGACTAATAGTAGAATGTTAGCTTAGATAAATAACAGTAATAGAGTTAACCCTTAAAGCGCAAAAAAAAAAAATGCATCTGAAAATGTTGTCTGCTGAAGTCGTCTGCTGCAAATAATTGCCTAGCATTACTGACAAATTAGGTATAGAAGCAAACAGCGTGGGCCCAGAACAGACTGCTCCTAAAGGAGCAGTCTGATCTGGGTCCACACTGTTTGCCATAGAGGCTTCTTAAACATTTCAGCAGACGAGAAAAGCAGACGACTTTTGTTGCGATTGGCGCATTAAGGGTTAAATATGTTATGGAACCTCTAAACATTTATCAAGGATACCTCATCATCAAACCTGGCATCCATGGCACTTGGCGGTCTACTAGACGTGAATACTCCGCCTCGTACGGGACTCTGCATTGGTGTATCTTGTCGCATTGAGCAGTACACTGTCATCGGTAAAGTGGGAACATGGAGGCGATTAAGCTGCAACAAATACATGGACTTTTGAAAATTGGACAGCTGAGCTCCAGTCGTATAATGAAGGCAGATTTCATGGTGACAATGCATTTAGATGATAACTGTATTCATTTGGGCAATTATACTGTTGGCTTTATGGTTACAAATTTAGTGTTACCCATAGGTACAGATAACAAACTTTTTAGCATTAATTGGTGAATATTTTGTAATCTGTCAGTTTAATCATGTGTTTTAGGTTCTCTAAAAACACTGTGACAGATTAGAAAAAGTACACACTCTTTGCTAGAGCCTTGGTAACCGTGATTAGATACCGGTCTATGACAAAACATAGAACGACAAAACATAGGAAAGCAAAAATATAGAAAAGACATAATATAGAAGGATAAAACATAGAAAAAAACATTGAAAAACTTCGAAAAAACATCGAAAAAGTTCAGAAACATCGAAAATTTATATCCATCAATTTTACGACAACAATACAATTTTGAATATTTGATGTAGTCCTCCTTGGAGAAATTCCAAAAAAATCGAAATATTTTTGAGTGAACCTGACCCAGAATTGAGCTTATTCCTCAGTGCCAACCTTCCTAACAGACTAAATAGATGGCGGATAGCTTGGTCGAGTGAGGGAATGTTAAATGGGGCATAGCAATCGACCAGCGGTCAACTAATTATAGTTTTTCACACTTATTGTTTTATTATTGGTCGTTCTATTATTCATCAATCTATTTAATGCCGCTTCTATGTTTTGATGCATCTATTAAATGTCCTTTTTTTGTCTTTCTATGTTTTGTCGTACACTGTTAGATACACTATCAAAGATCAAACAACCTTATATATAAATTTCAGCCAAATCCATCTTGGGCACAAAAACTGCAAAACTGTAACTGGTCCTTTGCATTAGACAAAATGGTCATTAAACGAAATGGAATTTAGAAGCAATTTTTTTAGCATAAAATTGCGATTATTTTCTTGCCCATCAGTTCAAACATGTGTTTTGGGTGCTCAAAAAAAACTCCTCACTGAGACGGTTCTTTTGAGTACCCACAACATATGTTTTGGTTGAATGATAAGAAGAATATTTTTCTGTTATTCACTCTTATCTAGGAACCTGTTTTAAACAAAATGGTTATAGATGAAATGCCATGTACCCTCAGTCACAGTTCAGAATCTTGTTTTGCATTGTCACTGTCTTTCATGAGCCTATGCAACCCTTCAGTAGAAAGCCCTATAATGAGTGTTAGCCATAGTATCCATGTCAATTATCACCTACAATCATGTTTGTAGAACACTGTGCCCCCAACTATACGCTTGTCCATTAGGTGGTGCTTTTCTCAAATCAATGTGCATATGTGCCTCGTCGCGAAAAACCCTGTCTTGGGGGTTTCCGACAAAGTGAGATTCAAACCAGCCTCCTCAGCTACAGAGACTAGCCAGGAAATTGAAATTGTGCAAGTCTAGACATGATAGTTTCCAAAACGCAAATAACAAAGGCGCTATTCAGACTGTGCGGATGCGCAGGCTGGTCTGCGCCTTTGTTGTTCGCAAACCACCGAAGACAGGTTTTCTAACGTCGTGGCCCATATGTAGATTTATTATATCCAGAAGTTTCGAGTTTATATATTCTTCACTTGTCACTGTTTGGGAGGTAGAAGTTAGTCAGTGTAAACCATGAAACTCATCCATAAGCATTGTACTAGTATCTAAGTAACCTACCTTAGTAGTTCCACTGTAAACCACTAAAGCCCCCGATGTATCCAAGATTACCAAAAGATCTTCACTCTGGAAAAACGACAGATTAAAATAGGACTAAATAAACCATGTTAATCTACATCAGACTAGCCCTCAATGAATCTGCTGACCAGTTCATCGATAGATTTAACGCCCCTTAACTCTTTTCCTACTGGGTAATCTTTCATGCTTTTTTGTCATCTGCCTATTTTTTTTCAAAATCAACTTTTTTGAAAAATTCTTTAAGGAATACAATCAGTGTCAAACAGTTTGGATCCAGATCATTTGGCCGGGCCTGATCTGCGTCCAAACTGTTTGCAAAGGTTATCAGCAGACTACACCTGCAGACAAAGAGTTAAGTTAGACAAGTGGACTTGTTCAAATTTCAGGAAAGGTATGGAAGTATTGTAAGGAGTAAATCGGCTGGCTCATAAAATATTGGTAATAATTTTATCATCAGCTTATTTAATTTCAAAACTTTCAATATAACCATCTGAGTGTCAACAGTTTGCAAAGAATATCAGAAGACAACTGAAGTCGCCATTAGCAGGGAAAGAGTTTTATTCTATACTTAGCAGTGAAATCAAAGCATATCAAAACCAAATAAAAGTGATATCAATCACAAGTCAAATGATAGGATATAATTCACTAGTGATTGATAGCAGGGAAAGAGTTTTATTCTATACTTAGCAGTGAAATCAATGCATATCAAAAACAAATAAAAGTGATATCAATCACAAGTCAAATGATAGGATATAATTCACTAGTGATTGATATCAGCCTATATTTTCACTGTAGCGTATTTTGGATTACCTCTGACTTTTCCATTCACTTAATGCATTTCACTTCAGAACTCCAAAGGCCCATAATTTTCTTATTTGTGGACGAAAACATCAAGTGTGGGTATGCATTTTCTTAGTTAGAATGTGACAAATATTTTGGTACCAAAATTATTTTGGTTTGCTAAAATTTTTCTTTTTTTCATTTTCAGCACCTCCTTATTCAGTGGGTGAGACATTGAATGAAGCCTATAAAAAGTATAAAATAAAAAGAAAATTTACTTGTTTTCAGTAAATACCATTATATTTCATCTTCTGAGTTGAAAACATCAGAATTTTCACTCGTGCTGCGCACTCGTTAAAATTCTCATGTTTTTAACACACTAGATGAAATATATCTGGTATTCACCTCAAAAAAAGTAAATATCCTCTATATCTTATATAAGAGCAGCATTGCTGCAGCAAAGGCTCAAACAAACTCCTCACACACACAAAGTAGGGATGTAGATGAAGGCTCAGGCCAAAATATAGGCCACTAGCCCGATAGATAGCTGCACATGCATGTTTAGCCAATCACTTTATGCATATGCAGCGTATGAGCATAAAACTTTTTTCCTAATACTAATAAAACATTTTCCTAAAAGTCTGCCTTTCTAGATGTGCATTATCTAAGGCAAAAGAGCACAGTTGTGTAGATGATCTCATATTTTCCATCAAATTTATGCATGATTACTAAACAAGGTTAAGTATCATCCTGAACAATATATTTTTAGACACTTATGTGGAGGGTTAGAAAATGTATATTTGACAGAAATTTGGTCTTGATTCAGCTATTCGAATGGGTAAAGCCTAGACTCAACTGTGCTTTAGCTAGGCATTTAACCTTTAATGCTCTAATGGATTCTTCCTTTAAGTTTAATGCAATAAACTTGTGAAGGTCCATTGTATATACTGAAGGGTCACAGGTTATAATTTCCACATAAAAAATGTATTTCTTTTGCTGAAGATTGTTTTTATCATAGAAAACAGTGTAGACCCCTTAATCCTTTTACCCTTGGTCATGACAAAATGCAAACTGCTCTCTTTTTCCAGAGGCCTGGATCGAATATGTCACTTACCTCAACAGGTACAGCATCTTTTGCTGGGATCACTGAGACAGCACCAAATACTAGCCTCTGAAGATCATTACTCTCTTCAAACTTTACACATCTGAAAAACAGGCAGTCACCCTAGTGTTTCAAACAACAAGCCCATTGGTCACGAGTACAGTAAAACCTGTGTAAAACGGTCACTCTAAAAAGGACTGAAAAATGCTTTTCAAGACCAAGTATCGCTTAATGCAAGTCAAAAGTATTGCAAAATGCTCCAAGGGAAGCATTCTGCAATACTTTTGACCTTCATTAAGCCACCAGTTGTCATTTAGATCTTTGTTTGTCAATTTTTGAGTGGCCGTTTTACACAGGTTTTACTGTACTTAGTGGGTTGTTTACACATTATGAGCCTCTGACTTTTAATCAATCCAGCAGAATGCACATAATTTTATTAATAATCTGGATTCATTGTATAGATAAACAGCAATATCAATCCTGATAAGCTGGCTTCATTAAGAGCCAGTTGATCTAGATTTACACTGTTTTCAAGAGAATAAAAGATTTACTTTATTACTAACTAGGTTAACTGCAGGCCCACTAGCAGACTCTCATTAAATTAATGGTTTTTAAAAAAGGCTATTTTAGGCAAAATTAAGGTTGTTTCATTGAAATTCTAACAAAAATAAAGAGCAAATTAACGTCAAATTTTCTAGTATTTCTATCGGATGCCAATCTTTAAATCCATGTTATGATAGATGGTATGAAAGCGATGCAGCAAATCCTTAGCCAATGAAATTATAGCCCATCTATAACAAATTAATAGAAAATCACTCTGTTGTTTACTCCCAAGTTTGAAAACATCACTTTGAACTAAAGGCTTGTGTTGAGCAGTGTTGGACTGAAAAATAAATCACATACATGTATTTTCTAATCTTGAAGGGGGGTTGGGGGTCCTGCCCCAGAAAATTTTGAAAACCAATAAAGCAGGAGAAGCCATCTCTGGTCACTTTCTTAGGGCAATATTACCTTGGTAAATGAACAATTTAAGACGATATTGCCCCAGTTTTTATTGTATGCCCTTTTTAGATATAAAACTTAGAAAGATATGCATAACATAACTTTATTAGGCTTGTGTGTTAATATCAATGTTCAGATTTGACAACCTTAGAAAGTGACATTAGAAAATCAGCACATTATTCAGAAGTCATTAAACCCAATTATTATATAACCTATAAATAGACATCTTTTGATTGGCCCAGATGCCTATCCACTCGAGTCCATAAAACTACATATCTACTGGGCTGCTGGTTTTTCCCATTCAATATTAGTTACTAAAAATAGACTTCATAGAAACATTTCATAACAGGTGTGCTTTCAGCATGAAACTTGCATGATTTGCTGTAAACACAATTCAGTGAGTGACAGCAGCATGAAATTCACAAGATTTGGTGTTTCATCATTACATGTAATTTAGACTGCTGTTGAATATTGTAATTAGCAGAACTCTTAAATGAACTAATGAATTCTTTCTTCTGGTTGATGCAATTAACTTGGAATGGTCCATTGTATAATTCAAGGGGTCACAGGTTTTAATTTCTAAACAAATTGCAGTTTTTTCCCTGAAGATCATTTTTTGTCTTAACACACAGTGTAGACCCACATTATGCGGCATTTAATCTGTATCTTCTCTGTCTGTAGTTGTAATTACAAATAAAATATGCATTCATTCCTCTTTTAACTGAATGAAATCAATTAGTCCAAAAAAGAAAAGAAATTCAAGACTGTCCAAGACATAGTCCATAGCCAAGATTTTGTTGTTGTTGTTGCCTTTTTTTGCTTAGAGAAATTATATAATAAAACAATTGTTGACTATTGAGGCATTGGACATGATGTGATATCGACCTGAGAATACCAATATTGACCTCGGCTCCGCCTCCGTCAATATTGGTACTCTCAGGTCGATATCACATCATGTCCAATGCCTCAATAGTCAATAATTGTATATTGATGATATCCATTAATATTTGCCATCCAAGTTATTAAAGTTGGTAGCGTGTCCAACCTAATGTCGGAAAGTTTGCAGATTGTATTCCCAGGTTGGGCACACTCTTTCACTATAGTTGTCAGTTACTAATGTGTTTCCAGGACTTAAGTGACCCCCGTTTTTTGCTAATTATTCTTTAATGGCGATTTTAATTGAAAAATAAATTAGAGAAATTAATTAAGATACAGACCGCGTAATTGAATTAATTTTTTTCACATAAATGTGAGTTTTTGTTTAGGCTAGGATAAGATGGAATTTTGGTGTGTTTTTGACGCTCCTCTTTGAATTAGTCCCCAAGTGAACCTAACGATATAAATAAAACATGGCTTATACGGGTCAGTGGAGGTACTTCGTCATTCCTACAGATAAGAGTGCATAACAGAAAATTATTTTTCCTATTTCTCAACCAAAAGATAATTGCAAAAAATATTTGGTGTGTACTCAAAACAACCGTCTCAAAAAAAACTGTTCTTTTGAGCACCCAAAACATGTGTTTAAACTGATGAAGACAGTCGTAGCTTCGCTCTAAAATTGTTTAACTGGATCAATCTTCGCGTATTAAGCTATGATTCACTGCTTATACTGACTTATAAGCTTCGCTGTACATCTAAAACCGATCCATCGAAATGTCCTGTATTAAAAAGCGATTCAAGTAATAGTATTGACTAAACCTTAAATGCTGGGTTGTTGTTGTGCTCTGCTGAATTTTCTTTCGAGATAAGTATTTTCTAAAAATATGTCTTTCAGGAATACAAGTAGGTTTTCAAACAGTATGGATCCAGATAATGCCCAACATTTTAGCCTACACTTGGCTTCGGCTATTGACAAAGTTTATCTAATCTCTTAAGCAGGCAAATATTTGATGCTCTTGAAGTTTAATGTATATCCCTGATTCGCTATTTCTCGTCAACTCTCTAATTTGCTTGAATTGTCGTCATAAACTCTTTTTTTACTTACTAGTGTCGTCTGCTGATAACCTTTGCAAACAATTTAGACCCAGATCAGACCTGACAGGCATGATCTGGATGTAAACTGTTTGACACTCTCCTGATATTACCGAAAAAAAAATAGAAAAAAAAAACAACAACAAAAAAAACTGATTTCGAAAAAAAAATATCAGCAGACAACAAAACCATGGCAAATTACCCTTTCGGCAAATAGAGTCGATGAATTGAAATGGAAGGTGCTAAATGTACATGCAGGTTTCATGCTTAAGCCTTATATTTGCCTGCTTTCAATACGGCATGGTCTAGGACCCATATAGACTTTTACAATTGCGTGTGTGCGTGCGTGTGTGTGTCAAAGTGATGACAAATGAGGTTTGTGTGATAGATTTTCATTGAATCAGCGGATATAGATATTCCTGTAGGCTTGTATATATCATCAAAGCAATGCAAATATACCACGTGTATCTATAGGGGTACACATGGGTATATTCATAGGGAAAAACAACTGTTATTCTTTTGTACAAGGGATTTAGGCTTCATTTACAAATAAGGGTGTTTCCCAAAAATAAGTTTTAGTTACGCGGTGTGCATTTAAATCCACATGCTAAGAGCCGTTCTTCTAGGTTCAATTTAAAACTGTTTAAAAAAAAGAAAAACGGGGGTCACTTAAACTCTGGAAACACATTAGTGAAAGATGAGCACTGAGTATGAAATTGTGAAAGGATTTGGGTTAAGCCTGCCTTTGAAAAGAGTGGTTAGGATCAACTAGTCATTCTGACATTACCTCAGCTGTTTAGCATGGATGTAAAGCAAGAAATCAACTTTTGGGCCAAAAGCATTTATATCTACCTTACCTCACTCTTTTTATTGCTGCCTTATCTGAAACCTCAGAAAAATTGACCATATTACCACTATAAGCGTCACCCTGGTGCAAGAGGTAGGTAGACACAATGATCAGAGGATGAATACAGCTTTCTGAAAAGCTCAAGATGTCAAAGACATTACTTTTCATCATACATATGGTCTATTTCTTATGTTCTAACTGATCTTGCAAAACTTAAAGGTTTATTAATCAAAATAAAGGTTATTAAAAGATTTTCAGCCAAATTAAAGGTTCTAAAGCATTGCAACCAAATAAAAGGTTTCTAAAGGTTTTAAAGGTTCCACTAGGCGGCCTGTTACCTGAGTCCTACTACACACCAGTGTTGATTCTAGAAGCTAAAAAACTGTAAGAATTCATTCTTTTAGGGCAGTCCATTATTGAATAAAATCTAAACACGTTGCAGCCTTACAGGTCAATATTTTCATTGCGACTCCTTATTAGAGTCTGAACTAACTGCAAATATTACACATATCTAATCTGATTTTGCTTTTGTTGATGCTTTACATACAAGTCAACAATTTATCAGTGATGTAGAGACATTTCCTGGGTTTAACCAGAAATTAGCAGAGGAGAAAGAGCCTTGTTCAAGGACACAACACATTGCCTACCGTGATGTTTGAACCAGTGACCCATCGATAAGTCAAGCACTCTACCACCAAGCCTCAGCGCTCCTAGATCCTCTCTGAAAGCTGAAATGGGTTAATCTTTATCTTACTGGATGTTTTAATGAATACAATCCTTCCCAGTTTATATCCAATCAACTCGCAAGATTCCAGTGATAAGCACATATTTACAAGCAGAGTGGAAAACAGTATGGATCCTGATCAGCTGGTTTCTGTGAAGCCAGCTGATCTGGATCTACAGAAAACAGTATGGATCCTAATCAGCTAATTTCTGTGAAGCCAGCTGATCTGGATCTACAGAAAACAGTATGGATCTTGATCAGCTGGCTTCTGTGAAGACAGCTGATCTGGATCTACAGAAAACAGTATGGATCCTGATCAGCTGGTTTCTGTGAAGCCAGCTGATCTGGATCTACAGAAAACAGTATGGATCCTAATCAGCTAATTTCTATGAAGCCAGCTGATCTGGATCCACACTGTTTTCAAAACAGCATAATCTGGTTTAGCTGCTGGGCATGGTAAGGCTTTATGTTATTATTTGAATTTTCTTGCACATGCAGTATACAACAATGAGCAGCCATGTCCGTCCTTACCTGAGTTGTTGTCTGTATGATATGACATAACAAAGATATTGTTGCCCACACACATCTCTCGTCAAGAAAGCTTTTGAGGCTTTTCCTAGAGAACCATCCCTGTAAAAACAAACTATGAAATTACTCTAAATATTTGTTGTCAACGTCGCTGTCAGCATCCTTGTTGTTGTTGTGGTCATTGTCATCATCAGGTGTTTTTTTTTATTAACATGCATATTTGGTTTATCCTACCCATGAAAATAGTGTAAACCAGATCAGACTATTCCTGAAGCATGTATAAACAGACAATAAAATTACCCCAAATATTCATCATCATCATCATCATCATCATCATCATCATCATCATCATCATCATCATCATCATCATCATCATCATCATCATCATCAAGTTCTTGATTTATATGCAGATTCATTTAGATAGTGCCATTCAAATAGTGTAAACCCTGATCAGAAGCCTCCTGAAGTAGGGATCTGATCAGGATTCTCACTATTTTGCCATTCAATCATTAATTTTTACACACCTCATCAGTTTGCATTCGTGACTTAGGATGGTTTTGTGCAAACGCAACAAGAGTTAGATTTTATGAATTGTAGGGCTTTGAATTTGATAAGAGTTCTGAATCAGGTGTATTCTCAGCAAACCTGGAATTATCCCCTTTTTGACCTTTTTTAAGCACTTAATTTTCATGATAATCTGGCCATATCGATCCTAGTTATCAATACAGAGCAAAAATATCAGACTAGTCCTCACTCCTCTGTCTGTTTCTTTTGGTGCTTTTGGTGCTGTGGGTTGATTTTCCTGATCATATTATCTTGTTGTCATGGGATGGCCAATATATTTTGCTTGAAAGCCTGAAGAATGGTCAAGTTCACTCTCTTAAACCTGGCCCCAGGGTAATAAAATTTTTCATGCTCAACTCAACTGAGCACCAAATTTCAACTGCTCATAAAAACTTAAATACCGACAAATGAAGAAATTTCTAGCTTTAATCCTCTCAGATGTTGTATTTATCCTGCTAATAAATGTTAAAATGCCAACAATTGTTGGCATTTTAACATTTATGGGCAGAGTAAATTTCGTGCTCAGCTGAGTTGAGCATGAAAAAGTTTTATAACCTCGGGTTAGGACTCCAGTTCAGAATGTATAATCAACTATTTTTTCCACCAAAACATATGTTGTGGGTACTAAAAAAAACGTGAAATAAGACTTTTCTTTTAAGCACCCAAATCATATGTTTAAGCTAATGGATAAGAGAAAAATCACAATATGCACAAAAGATTGCTTACCTGGGCCTATCTTTCCCTTTAGACACTTACCTTATAGCAGGTGCTGGTTCTGTCCAGACATGCTCAAAGCAGACTTCAGGTAGAATCGGCTCAACCCACTCTGAGTAACTCTCATTAATCAGAGACATATTGCTGGTTCCTACTGCTGGGGACCGGTAGAAGTTTCCTGGAGATTTAGATGCCTGTGGAGATGGTGTAGCAAATCTATGATGAGGGCCTCCACCAAACGTGGCTGGGCTCATTGATCTCCTTAAAGACATAGAAAATTCTTATACCAGGCCTCGAGGTTATAAAGTTTGAGTTCATTCTCAGACTCAAAATGAAGCGCAATGATTGGCTGCTTGCGGACACGTGTCCGCAAGCAGCCAATCATTGCACTTTATTTTGAGTCTGAGACTGTACCAAAGTTTTATAACCTCGAGGCCAGGTTACTAAGTAATGGTCCATGGTCATTTAAAATTGATGGGGTTAACCTCACAAGTGCATTTAAAACCCATAGCACCAAGCTACCTTAACCTCTATAAACACAGCTGTTCAGATTGCTTAACCCACAGGTTTAGATAAACAAAAAAATTCAGTGTAAAAATGTAAATATTTTCTTACCCATCAGTTTTAACACATGTTTTGGGAGCTCTAAAGAACCGTCTCATTGAGACGGTTCTTTTGAGTACCCACAACATATGTTTTGGTCGAGAAATAAGAAAATTAAATTTCCGTTACACACTCTTAACTAAAGTCCTGTTAACCCCATAAAATAATGGGTATGTACTGACAGCTAGACGACAGACATCTAATTAACAAAAAAGCTCGCATTCAGCCTATGACTCAGGTCAGCTAAATAATTGCACAATATAATGGTGAACAAGACAAAGGATACATTATTGTGTGAAATTCGACAGAAAAGCATGTCACTCAAGATCACCCTTTGCCATCACTTGGCAAGCCTCTTGATAACAAATGGTGATTCTCAGGACAATTTTTTCTATCCCACTCTCACACTCTTGATAGATTCTTATAGGCTGGTGCATGATTTTCTTTGTTGTTTTTATTGCCTAGGCAGCCAGCTAAATCTCAAACAATCCTGGCCATATGAGCTGGGACATGAGATTTCCAACAATGTGGTCTATGCGACCAGCAAAGCCTCAGATCAGCCTGCGCATACGCGCAGTCTGATCAGAGCCTTTGCTAGTCGCTTAAATATTCTATGAGTTAAGCTACTGACTGAACATCATTTAGAGTTTCTACTCTTAAAAGGAGGCTGTACATGCTTGTCTGGGTCTACACTTGTCTAAATGCCACATTGTTGGAAATCACATGTCGCGGCTCAAATGTGGAGTTTTCTCTCTTGGCAAGCACAAAGTATGTACTGTAAGTTAATTAAGACTGAATCCTAAAATTAGTCCTTAAGCTCCTGGATAGCTGTTCAATCCCATTTACAAAATGACTTAACACATATGAGCCGCATATCTCAGGATATGTGTGATTTCCAACAATGTGGCATTTTGACATGTGTAGACTCAGACGAGCCTGTGCAGCCGCCTTTTAAGCTTAGACACTCAAAATGCTGCTAGGTCAGTAGCTTAATATTGATAGAATATTCAAACGACTAGCAAAGGCTCTGATCAGACTGCACGTATGCGCAGGCTGATCTGAGACTCTGCTTGTCACACATACCACATTGTTGGAAATCTCATGCACTGGCTCATTTATCACTTGACGTTGCATCTTGGGTTGTAATAATCCAATGTTTTCAAATTGATAATCAAAAACTAGCGATTTACATATTTTGGTACTATTATGAAATGACGCCCATAACAAAGTTGTGTATATATGGCAAAATCTTAAAAATAATTTTAGTGTCATATGACAAAAAGAATCTAACATTTGTGCTCCTGTTTTATTTAATTCATTAAACCTGTTGCAAAAAAGTGATACAATGCTCTGCAGAGCCTCACATTTTATCTCAAGCTCAAATTGTTTAATAAACTAAATAATAATGAGCACTCATGTAAAATCCTCAATGAATTATTTTTAAATGTTACCATTATTTCAGGATCTAGCCCCTGTCAGTCTTACATTATGAATTGTTTGTTTGCTTGTTTTGATTCTTTACTTCCAAGCATAGGGCGAGTTAAAAAAAATTAAGCGTAAAATTGCGATTATTTTCTTATCCATTAGTTAAAACATGTGTTTTGCGTGCTCAAAAGAACTGCCTCATTGAGAAGGTTCTTTTGAGTACCCACAACATATGTTTTGGTTGAGAAATAAGAAAAACAATTTTCAGTTACACACTTTTATCTGGGGGCCTGTTCCAAGTCAACAATTTTCAGTCATATCTGGACAGGTCTTCCTGGGTTGAACAAGTACTAAGCAGAGGATAGTGTGTCTTGCTCAAGGGTACAACTCAATGCTTCCGGTGAGACTTGAATCTGCAACCCCTCCATCTCGATCAAGCACTCTCACACTGTGCTCCTCATTATGTCTTGTTTACCTGTCCATTCCAGGAAAGTTGGTTATCAGTGGGCTCTGTGATCGAGAATGAAAGGCTGGTGAACTAATTCTTCCTGAGTAACTTCTCATGGGTGAAATGTTTGGCGACTGTATAGAGGTATTGCTGAGAAAACGAGAGAAGTTACTGCTAGACTGGTTGGTATTTGGTGCCGGTGTGCTTGGTCCCATCTGATAGAGGCTGCCAGTGGTGTCCCAGTTACTGCTTACAGTACTTCTCTCCTAAAAGGAAATATGATTATTGCATAAAATCTGTGCTGCACAGTTTGAACAGTCATGTTTCAATCGGCACATACCCATATTAACAAGGCAATCCACATGCTGTTAATAAATGGCTTATCAACGTTCAATACACACATTCCAGGCCAATATATTTTACGACAGCTGATCCATAAAAGGCTTGAAGGCAAATATCAATGAAAATGTTTAACCATGTAATGACTGTGAAATGACAAACAAATATAATGCCAATTTTTTTTGCAAATTTGGGGGAATATTTCAATTGACTTATGCAAAATAACAAATATAATTTTCACTTAATTAATAATTATTATTAATGCATGAAAAAACATGTCCGATCCCTATATTCATGCAAAATTCAAGGATTTGTTTGTTTGCTGCTTAACGATGCATCAACCCTTGTGGGTCATTAGCGTCAGACGGGTCAGTATCAAACTAAACATGATGTGGATGGAAAAAGTAAAAATTTATAAGATAAGATAAAAGGAATGATGGTGATATTAGGTTGCAATACGATTGTTGACAGGAGAGACCACGTACAAAATCTGACAGTTTCAAAGATCTATTCAGATAACTGTACATGTTCTTTAACTGAACAGAATACAACATTAATGAATCTGTATTATGGTATCGATACAACTGTAAAACAAAAAATGATTTTAAAAATAATTAGATTTTGTTAAAAAGATTTATTTGTCTTAAAAATGTCATAATATTATCAATATGTATATCTTGAAATAACTGTTTCATGTTCTCAACATGGAAGCAATTATTTCTTACTTGTCAAAATTCAAGGACCAAGGGATTCTGATATAATACTGAAAGACTAAAAATTAATAAAAGATACTTATTTGCCCTTGTAATGTGATAAAGCTTATCAAATGGAATCAAATTCCTATGCCTTTACTTAGGGCAGCATATGTTTCACTGAAAAATGGCAATTTTCTTTTACCAATGTTGGCCTCAATTTACAAGCCTATGTCTTTAATACAGAAAATTGTAAAACTCCAAGAACTTATCAAGGCCTAAGAGTGCTTCATCAGCACTTTTCAAGGCAGATTTGATTTTCAAGGACTTTCAGAAACCCCTTCATTTTCATGTTCTTTTAACCATAAGCGAACCCAGGGAAAGCCAAACTCTAGCTATGCAGATATACATCCATCAAAATGGTACCAACCAGGTTATAATAGTAAAGACTGTTCACCCAAACAAACAAAATACATGTATAGAAAGCGTGTGCTTTTCATACTACACCCTGCGGCTATTATAGTTTCTCTTCAAACTTGTTCACCAAACAAATACTTGCTAATTCGAGAAAACAAACACCTTCAAAATTCAAGTGATTGTATAAGTTGATGTAAAATCAGAAGCCATGAAAATAACTTTTTATGCAGCATTTCATCTGGGTCTTCACTGTTTGCCAAAGTACTCATCTTGGAGTCACCAGTATACAAAGGGTTAAAAAGGTAATTTACCTCATTGCGAGCTTTTCTGATCTGCCATGCAGAATGTACACCCACCATTGTGTCGTATGTGAGAACAAGAGATGGTGTCAAGTTGGAGAAGATGATATGTTGTGTGTTATCAGTCAGGTAGGAAACTTTAGGACAACCAGAACTACCTGTAAAATGAATGAGACAGTGTATGAGATATCAGTACTTATTGCATATGCGCAAAAAACACATTAACCCTTAATACGCCAATTGTAAAAAGTCGTCTGCTTTTCTCGTCTGCTGAAATGTTCAAAAAGCCTCTATTGCAAACAGTGTGGACCCAGATCAGACTGCTCCTTAGGAGGAGTCTGTTCTGGGTCCACACTATTTGCTTCTATACTTAACTCGTCATTAATGTTAGGCAATTATTTGCAGCAGACGACTTCTGCAGACAACATTTTCAGAAGCTTTTTTTCTTGGCGCTTTAAGGGTTAAACTGCCCATTCAGACGTGTACAGCCGGCCTATATGTCTACACTCTTGTATAGGCCTTCATCTACATCCATATGTTATTTATGCCAGCAGTGAATGCTCGGGCGAGTCTGCACATATCTCGCTGATGTGTTAAGTACCAAAATCTTGTGAGCTAGTCCAAATGTAATTCCCTGACAAGTAACGACAGAACTGTGTTAGTATAGTCTAGAACTGATGAGTAAGTCAATATTGCATAAATATCAGTGTAATACATTATTGACAGCCATGCATTAACTCTTTGCATGCTGGGTAATTTTTCATGCGTTTGTTGTCATCTGCTGACTTCTCTCAAAACTACCTTTTTCAAAAAATTCTTTCAGAAACACTATCAAAGTGTCAGACTATTTGGATCCAGAGGGTCAAAACTGTTTGCAAAGGGTATCAGCAGAATTTTATCGTGGAGAACAATTTTAGCAATTTTGGATCTCCATGCTGGACTGATGTCTCTAATCAAGTTTCAGTTCAACCAGACATACGATTCACAGGGAGATGTTTGAAGATTTTCAAGATGGTTGCCAACTTGCCATGCAACCATTCTAGAAATCAGAATAGCAAAAATTTCGACCAATTCTGAATCTGCACGTTGCCCTGATGAACCCAACAAACCTTCGGTTCAATCCGACTTATATGTATGGTTCAAGTGGAGCTGTTGTTTAATGAATTTCAAGATATTGCAGTCATCTTAAATATCGGAACAGAACAATTTTATCAATTCTGACTCACCATGTCTTTCTGATACCTCATATCAAGCTTAAACCAACAGAGTTCTGGAGGAATTGTGAAAAGTTAACCCTTGATGCACCAATAGCAACAAAAGTCGTCTGCTTTTCTCATCTGCTGAAATGCTTAAGAAACCTCTGTGGCAAACAGTGTGGACCAAGATCAGACTGCTCCTATAGGAGCAAACTGTTCTGGGTCCACGCTGTTTGCTTGGACCCAAATCAGACTTATATATATAGGAGCAGTCTGTTCTGGGTCCACGCTGTTTGCTTCTTTACTTAATTCGCCAGTAATTTTAGGCAATTATTTGCAGCAGACGACTTCAGCAGACGACATCTTCAGATTTATTTTTTTTCTTGGCGCTTTAAGAGTTAATGACAGATGGTATGCTGGATGATGACTGACAACAAACAGACCATAGCTTTAGCTGTCCTGGAGCTCATTCCTGGTCAGCTAATAATCTATTAATAAACATCCTATCATTGGCTAAGCGGCCAATTAAATCAGGTCAACAAAACATCAAATAGCTTGGATTTCCCCCATTTACAGTAAAACCTGTCTTAAGCGGCCACTCAAAAAGAAGACCAAAAATTGGTTTTCAAGGCCAATTATCACTAAATGCAGGTTAAAAGTATTGCAGAATGCTCCTCTTGAGCATTCTGCAATACTTTCGACCTTCATTAAGCTACCATTTATCATTAAGATCTTTGTTTGGTCTATTTTTGAGTGGCCGCTTCAGACAGGTTTTACTGCAATCCTATCCGACTGAGAATGACCATTACTGAATAGCTAAGCCATTCTGAGTGCAGTTGAAGAAATACTTGCTATAAAAATAAACTTAATAAATGTTTATTTGTGGCTGAAGAAATGCTGTCATTTGTGACAGACATAGAGCCTTTAATAAAACACCAGACAATGCAATTTTAATGCTACATAGCACTACTGTAAATTCGGAAATTTTTGCGAGGGGTTTATTTTCACGAAACTTCGCATACGCAAAGTTTCGTGAATATAAAACTCTCGCGAAATCACTCTGTCATTTACTGATGTAAGTAAATCATGTCCTAGTCGTTAATTTTTAACATGGCAAATATGTCTTTTAACGCTATTAGGGAAAATAAAATTCTTGCGAAAATTTCCTAATTTACAGTAACTCCAACCATTGCTAATACTTACCTGTTTTTGTGATAACAGGAGCTACCTCATCTAAAGGGTGGAGTAAACTGAACACTGTTGTCTGGTTTGGAGCATTTCTATAAGAAACATAAACATATGGGTCAACCATTAAGATAAAAGTACTTATTGCATAGGCATCAGGGCTGCAAAGGTCCACTCGTCTGCTCGCCATGCCAAGTATCTCCTGCTACAGGACGGTTAGAAATTTTGACTGGTTTCAATGCAAATGATTTATAAACAGATATGAGCATGCAGGACGAGTAGAAGTTTTAAGAGCTTTCCCCTGGGCATTAACCCTTTGTATACTAGTGACTCCTAATTGCTTACTTTGGCTAATAGCGAAGACCCAGATATGAAGAAGCTTTAATGCGACATTTCATCAGGGTCTACACTGTTTGCCAAGACAAAAAAAACTTCAAATAAAAAATCTACAAGACGTGATACAGTACGCCAGATCAAGTTACTATTATGATAATATGTTTATTATATGCCTTTTTCTGACATTCTTTCAGATTTTAAAACCTGTTTTGGTCTTTAATCTCGAAAAATTGTGGGAACGTTTGCCATAACGCTACGTTTCTTGATGTCATGTCAACATGTTTTCCGTCTCTGGTTCCATGCTTGCAATTTACTTTACATAATGTCGCTGCAAAAACAGGTAACCGACGTTAGCCTCGTTTTAAAGGATAGTGATATGGATTCAGAAAACCTCAGTTCGTTGATCCGGCTTTCTGTATCAGATGGCCAGCAAACGGACAGTTCTAAAGTCGTATCAGTTATAGGCATATAATAAAGGATTAGAAAATAATCACATATTTACACACAAACATTTTGCTTTTATGGATCTAGGATCTGAGCAAACTTGGGAGTTCACTTGTAGGTCCAGAAACAAAAATTGTGAATATTTTCTTATCCATCACTTTAAACATTTGTTTTTCTGCTCAAAAGAACTGACTCATTGAGACTGAAAGTAATCTGAAGTGCATTTGAATATATGCAGCAGACATAATAAGCAGACAACATTTTCAGGTTAAATACTAATGGCAAGATGACATTTAATTTATAAATTAAATATTTTTATTACTTAATATCCCTTTTTTCCTTCAGCACTGTCCCACAATATTTTAGGACATGTGACAGTTGTCCCCTATATTTAAGATAAAAACATCACTTACTTTCTTGGAGCAGTTACTTCAGAGGGAGAAACAGTTCTCTCAAACAATAAACCATTTTGTATAACCCACGCATGAGACACCTGAAATGAATTGGTTCTTCAGTATTACGGTAAATGTTCTAAAATATCGAACACTTTACTCTTTCTGCTCTCAATAAAGTTTAAACTGTTGGTTATTGGGGCTGGAATTCACAAAACACTTGTCAGACTATCAAACAGGGAAAACCCACCTGATCAGACTGCTTCTTCAAAAGCAGTCTGATCTGAGTCTGCTCTGTTTGTCTAGGCCTTTTTCGCAGGCAACTAGTGTTCAAAATTTTAGAAAATTTACCGTACTATATAACTAGAAAAATGAATTTGAAAGCTCATGAGATTTTGGTACTTATCACATATCCAAGCAGTGAAGTAGAAACAATGTTGCTACGTAAACATACCCCCAATTAAAATTGCCCAACAATAAGAGACTAAGGTAGTCATTTAATTTCTAACAGTGAAGTCTCAGACAAATGGGCCTTCACTGCTTGCGCAGACAAAGTAGAGACACAGAAGGTTCAGGCTGAACTTAAGGCCACTAGTCCCACTAGTTAGCTGTGCATTCACATCATCGACACAGATGACCTAGTTTCTCATATAACATGCTTACATTTGTATTTAGACCTAGACGAGATGCCTCAAAAAGCACTGTTTAAAGGGTCCAACTAGAGCTCCCAAACAGAATGAGTTCGGCAGAGCTTTGAGCTAAGTTTTGGTTTGATATTTTATGTTCTATACATTAATTTAAACTTTTGTCCTGCTGAACCTAGATACATCCCTTTAGAAAAACAATTTCAGATCAAGATCAGCTGGCTTCTGCTGAAGTCATCTGATTAGAATCTGCACTGTTTTCCATGCAGTCTCAGAACCACTGTATTAATTGAAATCACACAAATTAACTGGCCAGCAAACAGAAGTAAATGTGCCATATTAATCCTTTCAGCAGGTCATGGGATTATAAGAATTGTCATCATGAGTGTGAGGGTGGAATAGAAAAATCCATCCATAGGATCACCATTTGGCATCATGAGGCTTGGCGTATGAAAGCTTAACCCTTAAAGTGCGGCCTATAATTTGCAGCAGACGACAATTTCAAATTTTGCCGCCTTTTCGAAAATATCAAATAAGGTATGATTTTCATGAAAATCGTCTGCTGGCAGACGATTCTCAAGCAATATCATACCTCATTTTTGTCAAAAATTGGGAGAGATGTCGAAAAATTTGTCGTCTGCTGCAGTTGTGACGGCGCTTAAAGGGTTAAGCTAAATGTGTTTACCTGGAATGGAAGTGAAGCTAAGTATTCTGCACCATTATCCATGAAACAGCTGACTGATGAAGATTCAACTACACATACTCCGGTCTGTACCTCACCTGATAAACAGAAGAACATAGCAATATAAACAGCTGACTGATGAAGATTCAACTACACATACTCCGGTCTGTACCTCTCCTGATAAACAGAACATAACAATATAAACAGCTGACTGATGAAGATTCAACCACACATACTCCGGTCTGCACCTCTCCTGATAAACAGAACATAACAATATAAACAGCTGACTGATGAAGATTCAACCACACATACTCAGGTCTGTACCTCTCCTGATAAACACAAGAACATAACAATATAAACAGCTGACAGATGAAGATTCAACTACACATACTCCAGTCTGTACCTCTCCTGATAAACACAAGAACAAAACAATATAAACAGCTGACTGATGAAGGTTCAACTACATATACTCCGGTCTGTACCTCTCCTGATAAACAGAAGAACATAACAATATAAACAGCTGACAGATGAAGATTCAACTACACATACTCCGGTCTGTACCTCTCCTGATAAACACAAGAACAAAACAATATAAACAGCTGACTGATGAAGGTTCAACTACACATACTCCGGTCTGTACCTCTCCTGATAAACACAAGAACAAAACAATATAAACAGCTGACTGATGAAGGTTCAACTACACATACTCTGGTCTGCACCTCTCCTGATAAACAGAAGAACATAACAATATAAACAGCTGACTGATGAAGATTCAACTACATATACTCCTGTCTGTACCTCTCCTGATAAATAGAAGAACATAACAATATAAACAGCTGACTGATGAAGATTCAACTACACATACTCCGGTCTGTACCTCTCCTGATAAATAGAAGAACATAACAATATAAACAGCTGATTGATGAAGATTCAACTACACATACTCCGGTCTGCACCTCTCCTGATAAACAGAAGAACATAAAAATATAAACAGCTGACTGATGAAGATTCAACTACATATACTCCTGTCTGTACCTCTCCTGATAAATAGAAGAACATAACAATATAAACAGCTGACTGATGAAGATTCAACTACACATACTCCGGTCTGTACCTCTCCTGATAAACACAAGACCATAACAATATAAACAGCTGACTGATGAAGATTCAACTACATATACTCCTGTCTGTACCTCTCCTGATAAATAGAAGAACATAACAATATAAACAGCTGACTGATGAAGATTCAACTACACATACTCCAGTCTGTACCTCTCCTGATAAATAGAAGAACATAACAATATAAACAGCTGACTGATGAAGATTCAACTACACATACTCCGGTCTGTACCTCTCCTGATAAACAGAAGAACATAACAATATAAACAGCTGACTGATAAAGATTCAACTACACATACTCTGGTCTGTACCTCTCCTGATAAACACAAGAACAAAACAATATAAACAGCTGACAGATGATGATTCAACTACACATACTCCTGTCTGTACCTCTCCTGATAAACACAAGAACAAAACAATATAAACAGCTGACTGATGAAGGTTCAACTACACATACTCCGGTCTGTACCTCTCCTGATAAACAGAAGAAAATAACAATATAAACAGCTGACAGATGATGATTCAACTACACATACTCCGGTCTGCACCTCTCCTGATAAACACAAGAACAAAACAATATAAACAGCTGACAGATGATGATTCAACTACACATACTCCAGTCTGTACCTCTCCTGATAAACACAAGAACAAAACAATATAAACAGCTGACAGATGATGATTCAACTACACATACTCCTGTCTGTACCTCTCCTGATAAACACAAGAACAAAACAATATAAACAGCTGACTGATGAAGGTTCAACTACACATACTCCGGTCTGTACCTCTCCTGATAAACACAAGAACAAAACAATATAAACAGCTGACTGATGAAGGTTCAACTACACATACTCCGGTCTGCACCTCTTCTGATAAACACAAGAACAAAACAATATAAACAGCTGACTGATGAAGATTCAACTACACATACTCCGGTCTGCACCTCTCCTGATAAACACAAGAACAAAACAATATAAACAGCTGACAGATGATGATTCAACTACACATACTCCAGTCTGTACCTCTCCTGATAAACACAAGAACAAAACAATATAAACAGCTGACAGATGATGATTCAACTACACATACTCCTGTCTGTACCTCTCCTAATAAACACAAGAACAAAACAATATAAACAGCTGACTGATGAAGGTTCAACTACACATACTCCGGTCTGTACCTCTCCTGATAAACACAAGAACAAAACAATATAAACAGCTGACTGATGATGATTCAACTACACATACTCCGGTCTGTACCTCTCCTGATAAACACAAGAACAAAACAATATAAACAGCTGACTGATGAAGATTCAACTACACATACTCCGGTCTGCACCTCTCCTGATAAACACAAGAACAAAACAATATAAACAGCTGACAGATGATGATTCAACTACACATACTCCGGTCTGCACCTCTCCTGATAAACACAAGAACAAAACAATATAAACAGCTGACAGATGATGATTCAACTACACATACTCCAGTCTGTACCTCTCCTGATAAACACAAGACCATAACAATATAAACAGCTGACTGATGAAGATTCAACTACATATACTCCTGTCTGTACCTCTCCTGATAAACACAAGAACAAAACAATATAAACAGCTGACTGATGAAGGTCCAACTACACATACTCCGGTCTGTACCTCTCCTGATAAACACAAGAACAAAACAATATAAACAGCTGACTGATGAAGGTTCAACTACACATACTCCGGTCTGCACCTCTCCTGATAAACACAAGAACAAAACAATATAAACAGCTGACTGATGAAGATTCAACTACACATACTCCGGTCTGTACCTCTCCTGATAAACACAAGAACAAAACAATATAAACAGCTGACAGATGAAGATTCAACTACACATACTCCTGTCTGTACCTCTCCTGATAAACACAAGAACAAAACAATATAAACAGCTGACTGATGAAGGTTCAACTACACATACTCCGGTCTGTACCTCTCCTGATAAACAGAAGAACATTACAATATAAACAGCTGACAGATGAAGAATCAACAAACATACTCCCGTGTGTACCTCTCCTGATAAACAGAAGAATATGATATAAACAAGGATTTCAACAGTTCTTGCATGTGACTAACCATATCACCATATCCACCTAACATTTAATATAAACCAACAAAATATTAACAAAATATTACAGGGCATGTGTGGATCCAGAGGGTGGGGGACTTATAGCTCATTAAGATTTCCCTGGGGGGATCTAAAAGAGCTATAAGTTTCCTTAGGCCAGAATTTTTTATTAGTTTATTTATGGGATTTTTTTTTAAGATTTAGGGTTGGGGAGAAGAAAAAAAATAAATAAAAAAGCTCTGAAAATGAACTGGTTATTTTCAGAAGTTTTTTTTAATATTTTCATTTTAATATCTCCAGAAAAAGTAAAACTAGTAATAGGTAAACCAACAGTTTTTATTAAATTTTTAAATATTTTATCATTTTCCTAAAAATCTGGACAGGACAATCACTTTTTACAGAGTCACTCTCAAAAATACATAGACAGAACCTCAAAAATATATAATTTTTTTCAACAAAACAAATAATATTTAGAGTCGGCGGATAAAATATTAAAATAATTTTAGAAATGAATTTTTTTTTTTCCGGAAAATTACAGTAGGAGGGTTCGTAAATCAACTAATCAAAAAAATCTGGCCTTAAGAATACTGGTCTGGACCCCCTGGAAAATTACAAAGCTATCCAGTCAGCATTCAATGCTGGACCATCATTGGCTTGCCCACGAAACCCCATTTAAACATGACGGTGTTATATCCAAATCTGCGTTATAAAAAGGGGCTTGTTATAAAGAGACTCCAGCCTACCTTTGTCCTGAGAGTCTAGAGAGGTCCCTGTCTCTTCAGTTTTGAACCTGTCATCTGATACCACAAAACTACACCATAGAGCTTGAAGTACTGGTGTATCCATAGTAAATGTTTTCATGATTGACCGAGATCCATCCTGGCCTCCACGACTCCATACCACTGTATGCCCACTTACATACAGCTCCTCATCGAAAGTTCCTCGCCATGAGTCCTTTGCTGTATACAAAGTCCACTGCTCTTTCTGTCAAAATATATATTAGTTTCTAGAGAACTGCAAGTAGTAAGTCCCTTACTGGATAATATCTTTTCGAGCGCCTTGCATTTGCACACTTCATGCAATTAGCGATGATATCTTTTGCACTCTTTTTGCAATATCAATTGCGCACTATTTTCATACCCCAATCAGGATCAATTAGTGATTATTGGCCATGAAACGATGACTTGTACAGGTTAATGTACAGGTGAAATGCGTACTTAGTGATTTCTTTAATTCTTAATCTACAATGACTGTGCAATGAAACTTTTAAATGTTGTTCAAAGTTCTTTCTTCAAATGTACAAAATACATGGATTATGCAATGGTCAGTACAGTGCTTCGAGAAGCTATTTCGTCAGCTACTATCAAGTGCTGCAGATTTCACATATGTATGGGTCAAGCATGGTGGCGGAAGATCGGAACTATCGGGCTTGGTGCTCATTACAAAGACAACCGGAGTGGAGCCTACAGAAGTTGAGGATGGTTTCACAGAGGATACTATGCCAAACTGCCCTGACGACCAGAACTGCAATAAATTTGCTGAATATCTACTGGAGAACTATATATTCAAGCTCACAAAGAACAGTTCTACCCATTTCATCCCACTATTTTCATATTTAACTAATTGTATCAAGCTGTTACGACTTTCAACTACCTTAATTACCCCTAATTAATTTTTAATAAACCGTGAAAAAGGTGCGCAAATGATATGCAGAATCGTGCGCAAATGAGGGAATCAAAGTGCACAAAAGATATACTGAAGTGCTCAAGTGAAAAGCGCCGATCTTTTCTGGAGCACAGTGGCTCAGTTGGTAGAGCATTAGACTGGTGATCGAAGGATTGCTGATTTGAGACTCACCAGTGACTGTGTTGTGTCCTTTTAGCAAGACACTATACCCCCTTCTTAGTACTGGTTCAATCTAGGAAGACAGTAAATCGTCCATGAATGAGTGAAAAATTGTTGGCTGGGGCATAAAGCATCAACACAAACCAAGTTTAAATTTGTGTTTAACTTACCACGTATATTGTGTAATGTATTAAATGTATATCATTTTAGACCTAATTAGCCCACTGAGTGCACAACATTTTCAAAATGCTATACCCTCTTTTGAAAACAGTGTAGATCAATATAAGCTGGCATCTGTTGAAGTCAACTGATCATGAGCTAGAGCTACACCTTATTCATACATATGATGTGACTATATTTAGGCCTAAATGAAATATATGTGTGGTTCCTGTTTCATACCAACAAAATTTAGGGTAGGTAGGTAGGGAAATTATTAAATTTTGTTATAACATTTAACAAAGAAATTAGTGACAAAATCTGAAAAAGTGCCCATTTTAGGTATTATTTCTCCAAAGACCATTTTAATGTTTAGGGTAGGGTTAAAAAAATTAGGGTAGGTAGGCAACAGGAACCACACATACATTTCATTTAAGCCTTATAATAAAATTTCACCTTTGAACTGACTAGAAATTAACAGTTCATATAGTGCTAACAACCCATAAAGTGTTCAGTGTGCACTAATAAGGAGCATGTGCTCTTATTAGATTGAATATGGCATACTCTACCCACTTACCTTGCTTTATGAATCTCAAGGATTTTCCTTGGCCTGATTTTCCAAATTCAAAAATGAGTAAAAACTTCCCAAAATGGTGTATATTATTCCCAATATCTTACTTAGAACTACATTTTGGTGAAAATTTCATGAAAATCCGAACAAAAATAGCAAAATTACCATTGCAAAAAAATAGGCATAAAAATGTGAATGAAAACATGTTTTCATTCACATTTTTATGCAATTTCATATGCAATTATGAATGGCAATTAAAGCAACAAATGCTAAATACACTGCTAATTTCTTCTATGGGTTTTAAAAAATAAAAAATTGGCAGTTCAGTTCTTTTAGACTGCATCAAATTATCCCTATTTAGATGGTCCAAATGCTTTTTTCCCAAAATTTGACAGCCCCCTGGTCCCGACTTTAGAAATGTAGGAAAATTCCTGAATCTAGCTCATTCATAATATTGCAGATCAAGATATTGTACCAATAGTTTCAAAGTTTTGGTGACCATATCTGATTCTCAACCATTATTGTAAATGTTCTAAAATTTCAAACACTAGTTGTCTGCAGAAAATGTCTAGCCAAAAAGTACAGACCCAGATCAGACTGCTTCTTCAGAAGCAGTCTGATCAGGGTCTTCCCTGTTTGCTATTCTGTAAATTCCAGCTCTGAAATTTGTCTCATGTGGCAAATTTGGAAGGGGGCTGGGCCCTTTTAGTTTACCCCATTCTTTTCTCGATCACTTTCTCTGAGAGGAGTCCCAACATGACTGAAATATTGTTGACTGGGACTTTAAGCCTAAACTAAATCAATATGATGACCAACAATTTATCTGAGAAAAGAAAGAAAAATTTTAGAACATTTCCATATTACTCCTGTCCGATCAACAAAAATAATTTTTGTGCTTTATTTGCCTTTATCTTAGAACATTGCCTCTGGGAGTGAAATAACGCCATGCAATAAAATCGATAAACCACTGGTGGTTTACAGATTTTCGGGGAAACGTTATGACGTCCATCTCAACTTTGCGTACATATTAACAAAATTATAACTTTTTTTAAACCAGAACTGAAATTTCAAAGAAATCTTCATGTCATATGATAAAAAGAATATAACATTTGGGCTCTTTTATTATTGAACTTATTAAACTTGTTGGGAAAAAAGAGATAAAATGCTCGGCAAGCCTCACATTTTATCTCTTGTTCCACTAACTTGTTTAATAAATTCAATAAAACACTATCACTCATGTAAGATCCTCTATATAATGGGTACTGTCTTCAGGGCTTATTCTTGGCCGATTTTATAGCCGTTATTCGGTTATATTCCCAATGCCAAAAAGTATCTTTTTTTCCCAATTTTCGGAGGAAAATTCCCAATTTCAAGTCTTAAAATTTTTTGAACACAAATCATCAATTTGTCTAGTAAAAGTTGGCTAAAAATGTGTGTACAGCATGTGTATTCAGGGTTCCCTATCGCGAAAATTAGCGTGGCGTGAACCGGATGTTTACATTTTTCTGCCGACGGTTGTTATCGGTCATGTATAAATTTAACCTGCCGTTTAATTATCAGGGCCCAGGGGTGTTATGTCCTCTAACCATCGGCATATCAGCCGTGGATTACTTCTTCGTTTTAATAGATAATTGCCAATGTAAGTGCAACATTAAAACTTGTTCTCCTGATGCATAAAAGATAAATACCAAACAGCTGAAAAAATAGCTAGTTTAATTTGGTACATCTGTGTGTAAGGATGGGACTCAAGTGAGATGGAAAATTAAAGAGGTAAGATTTTATTTTGACTATCTTGTATCTGTCTCTTGTCTATCAAACCTGAAGAAGCTGGTACTTTGGTGTAAGTTTCTGTAGTTCCAAGTACCCCACCCCACTTCTTCAGTTTTCTATCTTATCCCTACTTTATGATGGCTGGGGAAAAGGGCTGGGGGTGAACGAAAAAGCATTATGTATAGGGGAACCCCTGCCCAATTTTTTTTCAGTGTGTTAACTTAGTCATTTTCCAGCAAATTCTGTTTAAGGGAGCCCTGCTCAAATTTTAGGGTGGGTTTGCATAGTGATTTTTAAGCAGTTAATAGCAAATCTAGGCATACACTGTGCTTTAAAAATGAGTGGCTGTCAGAGTTTTTGTGGCTTCATGTACCCTCTAAAAATGAACCACCAAAATTTTACCCTAGAGGGCACCCTAAAAAAATATGATAGGGGATTCTGGGAATATTCAGCATTGCACAGTCTCATATAATACATCATGCAATTCTGATTATAACTTAACAGTACAGCCAAATTCAGATAAATATGATGTATTTTATGATTTAGCAATATAGCAAAGGACACTAAAATTTCCCAATTTGGGGCGTTTACGCGCTAAAATTCCCAATTCCAGGGGTATGGGTCATTGTCCCAAAATGGTGAAAATGAGCCCTGGTCTTTGTTTTCTTTTACATACTCTTATCTGGAGGCATGCAGGCTTAGTGTTTAATGTAAAACATCGCCCACATAGCTTACCGTATATCATCATTCGCTACTTACCTATCAATTCAGTTTTCATATATCATCAACATGATTCAGTGCCTACCTTTGAGTTATCCTGAATGGAGATATCTCTAAATGATTTGAGGAGCTGCACACCTGGGTCTGAGTGTACCACATTGAGAACCTGTAGTTGAAACTTTCCAGGATGTTGGCGTACATAGTCACGACCAAATGGCACAAAGTCCTGGGTTTCACAGGCCGTGATCATATCCTCCGTATCCAGGTTGACGGCTGTCAAAAGCTCACTGACAATTCATTCTAAAGAGGACATAAAATATTGCATGATTACCTGAGAAAACAAGGCCCCGAGGTTATGAAACTTTTTGTCATGCTAAACTCAACCAAGCATGAAATTTATCATGATCATTAATATTAAATACCCTTTTGTGGGCATTTTAACAGTTATTAGCATGTTAAATTACAACATCTGAGCATTTGAAAGCGAGAGCATTTAATTCTTTATTTTTCAGCATTTTTGCAGGGTTCTTAGAGCTGAGCCGGTTGAGCGACCATACCCAGTGGCAGTTACTGCAGCCGGATCGGTCTTTTTACCCAATGAAGACTCCGAAAAATCAGACTGCAAACTTTTATCTTTTTCTGCCTTTCTATCACCTGATTTCTGTGACCTTTCCTAAATTTCACTCTTTCCCTTTTTCTACCGCCACAGAGACATAATAATCAAGTGTGATTGCCGTCTTTTAACGAACAGATACAGATGTTTTAGTGAGCATTTCAAATTTCATGCTCAGTTGAGTTGAACATGAAAAATAGCCCATAATTTTCTGCTTTCGTCATCTGATAAAACGTTAAAACCCACCTTCTTTTAACCAATATATTTAGGGAGAGGAGGCAAGAACAGAAAATACCCAATTATTACTTGTTTTTGTTTTTTTCAATTTCGGAGTAGAGATTCAGAATTCACTTTACAGCCGCGAAAACCCATGACAACGTGGACAATTTGCAACAAAAATTATAAGAAACCAATTAAAAAAAAGCAATATATATTTTACATAGCCGTTTAAATCTGTAACTATTATACTTTTTAATCACTTGCAACAGAATTCAGTATAAGACAGCTTTTATCAGATCTAGTTTATTTTCGCGGGGTACCGGTTAATTTTAATATGGTAGCCTGCATCTGCGACACCGGCCGATTTCGAATCGAACCATAGTACTACTCAAGTTCCATTGTTTGCGCAGGCGCGATGCTAAGAATCGACCTGCCCCGCTAAGGTAGACAAGTACACAGTACAATACAAAATTTATTTAAAAAGTCGGAAATACAAACAGTATAACATTAGCTATGAGTAGCTATTTACCGACTGGAATTGTGCTCCCCTGGTTGCCGATTTATTCCTGTTTTGTTATGAGATACAAGATACAAGATACAAGAATCTTTATTTTACGTCGGATACATTTAAACAGATAACATTAGCTATTAAAGCTATTTTCCGACAAACATATTATAAAGCTAATATTCAACAAGTAAAAATAAGCTGTAAAAGAAAAACATTTTAGATAAAATAGTAGCAGAAAGATTCTTGCTGTAAAAATACTGAAAAAGAATTCTTATATCACTGGGCATTATCATCAAAACTTTATCACAGGCGGGTATTTACAAGCATCACAGGGAATTCAATATTTACATAAGGTTAAAATTATCCCTTAAAAATAGTCCAGATAAATTACTGAAAAAAAAATAAAAAAAAAAAAAAATAAATAAATAAAAAAATAAAAGAGACAAATAGTGTGGACCCAGATCAGCTGCTCGCTTCTGGAACAGGCCGCCCTGTGTCCCCACTCCTTGTCAATGCAGTACCCTTGCATTTTTCAAAAGGCAACCCGACCTGTCGGTACAAGTCCCAACAAAGACCGTCTGCACCAGACGACCCCTGCTGTGACCGGCACCCACAGGTCGATTATAATCTACTATGAGCTCCTTTGGTGGGGCTATCCAACCTCCAGTTGTCATAGCCAAGCCTCCATTGGGGCATAATCATGTCAATTTCTAATGTTACATAAAAGATTCCTGAAAACAAGCCTTCTACCAAGTTGGCGAAAGTCGAAAGAAACAGCAAGAGAAGAATCAGTGATAATCATCATCTCTTGCACGAAAAATTCAAAATAGGCAGAAGATTTGCTTGACAGAGAATCGACACCTAACAACATATCTAACCTTGACATAAAAATAAACGAAAAGTGGGGTAGGTATAGAACATGAAATAAAATAAACTGAATAAAGGGGGTTGAAGCATGCTATAAACATAATTTGAAATTAAAATGAACATTTTAAAAGCAAAAGTAAAGCCAGCAGGAATATAAAAGCAGGTTAACTGTGGCATACAGCACAGTTGCATTTTGGGCCAGTCCAAGTGCGGATAAGCCTCTCGAAGTCCTTGAAAGCTGAAACTTTTCTCAGTTCATTCGGGAGGCTGTTCCACACCCTGGCAGCTTCAAAGCGAAAAGATTTCTGTCCGTATGCCACAGTTCTTACCGTAGGTATTTGTAGTGTATTCTCATACCTGAAAGAGTAGGAAGACTGCTTTAGATTGACTAAGTCTCTGATATATTTGGGGGCAGAGTTATTTATACATTTGTATGTTTCTAGAGCAATTGTTCTGAGTCTTCCTAGGTGCAGTATTGGTAAATTGGCTCTGGTTAAAAGCTCTTCATAGGAAGACTCATAACAATTATAAACAATTTTCAAACCTCTGTATTGTAATTTCTCTAGCTTTTCAGTATTAACCTTGCTGCAAAAGTGCCAGATAATAGGACAGTAGTTAAAATTGGATCTGATAAAAGATTTAAAAACTAACAGCCTTGTTTCTTCTGATAAAAATTTGCTGATCCTTTGAAGCACATTTAGTTGTCTGGCTACTTTCTGACAAATCCTGGAAACTTGTTCATTAAAATTTAGCTGGTAATCCAGTTCTACTCCCAAGAGCTTCACTGTCTCCTCACACGGTATAGTGTTATCAGCGACACTGAAGCTCTTGAGTTCAGAAAAGGTCTTTTTACCACCCACTATTGCTTGGAACTTTCCAGGATTTGCCTGCATTTGGTTATCATCAAACCAATTCAGTGTGATTTCTGTTTCACTTTCTACTACAGCCTTTAGTACAGTAAGTTGCTTATGTGCATACGATACTGTATTGTCATCGGCGTAGTTGTACATTGTACTTTTCTTGAGGAAGTAAAAGATGTCATTAATAAAGATGTTAAAAATAAGAGGGCCCAAGATGGACCCCTGAGGGACACCTTTAATGATCTTCATCCAGCTACTAACGTGATCCCCTAATTTCACTCGCTGGTGACGATTTGATAGGTAGCTTGCTAAAAGGTTACAAGAGTGTTTAGAGACCCCATATGCCTGCAATTTTGCAAGTAAGAGGTCATGGGGTATGCAATCAAAGGCCTTACTCAGGTCCATTAATATGGCACCAACATACATGTTGTTATCTAGGGCCTGTTTCCAGTCTTCTACGAGTCGCAGAAGAGTAGTTTGACAGCCATAAGAGGCTCTGAAAGCAGATAAGAAGTCATGGAAAATAGAATTAAAGTGTTCCGTCAGCTCAAAAAGCCTGTGGGGGACTTTATGATGTCTCTCTGCGGATGATAGGCAGGCTGATTTTATTGATGCACTACATCCAGATATTTGGACGATATTTTATTATTTTGGCAAGATACCAAGATACAAGATACAAGAAACTTTATTTAACGTCGCTTTCCATAAACAAATAACATTAGCTACAATAGCTATTTTCCGACAAATACGGTAAGTCAAATCAGTGACCTATATAATATAGGTCACTGGTCAAATATACCCTTCAAAGGGGTTACTAGAAAGACAGGAATCTACTTATTGACCGGAAAATGCAGGAAACTGCCGGATAACGCTGGAAAACACCAAAAATATATCCAAAAATGGGGTTGCAGAGGTGAAAGGGTGGAGATAGAATGGGTATATGGACCTTGTATAAGTTATGGATAATAGTTTAGTAACAATATGCCAGAAAATATCGGCAAAATGCACGATAGAGTCGCAGTTTTGGGCGCATTGATGCGTCGACACAGCATATTTAGTAGGCTATAAAATTCGTGTTTTCTGCAGGGTGTGATTGTGGCATTCCCTGGTCATATGTACTCACTTTATGAACAAAGAGAAAATAATAGATTAACCTATCAATTTATTATTCAGTGTCATGTAGACAACACTTAAGTCTCTCTCTCTCTCTCTCTCTCTCTCTCTCTCTCTCTCTGTCATTCACCAGTGACCTTCAAAAATACATTATGAAACCCCTATCAAGAAATCCTGAATCCGCCCCTGCATTTCGAATTCGTCATCGAATTCGTCATCACAAGTGATTGCGTCATTGTCGGGTACTAGGGAAACATCTGAAACAAAACATTTAATGGTGCTAAGAATGGGGTAAAAATCAATACGAGCGCTCTAATAGATACGTACATTCGCCCACCCCCCTCTCTCTCTCTCTCTCTCTCTCTCTCTCTCTCTCTCTCTCTCTCTCTCTCTCTCTCTCTCAATAACTTTCTTACATAGAATCTCCCACCACAATTATTGGTTGAGTTTCATGATGAGCCCAATTCTGCGGAGGCTGGTCAGTCTTCATTGAATAGGAATTTTGTCTCATTAGCTTCTCACTGGGTAAACACCGAAGACTGATCAGACTGCCCAACACATCGTTTTTAAAGCATTTACATGGATCAATGCATAAACGTAAAAAGTAACTAGAACACATTCGATGGCGCGCCATCGCAAATCCTCACGCTCTTGAAGAAATCTAATGGTAATTGACCCTTTGACCCCATCTCAAAGTCACCAGTTTGATCATTGGTTAAAATGTTTTAGTCTATCCTGGTCTACTGCTCATCCCCTTAAATTTGACTTGCCACATGTACATGTTCAAAAAATAAAATTTTTGACCCCTCCCCAAGGCCCCAGGGGTGAGGATCAAAACAAAAATTGCCGGTGCATGTGCCATTCATGTAAGTAACTCACACACCAAATCTGGCTGAATTTTGGAACAAAATTTTTTTGACCCCAACCCCCCACGGTACCACCAAGTCCCACCCCTGGCCATGACCCAGGCGGCCGAATGAAAATCCCGTCTGATATGTTATATATCTTTCATTTGTGAGAAGATACACAAAGTTTGCTTTAAAGATCTTTGAAATTGACTTTGTAATTCAGCTTTAACGATATTTGACGTTTTGGCCCCTCCCCAAGGCCCCAGGGGGCGGGGACCCAAAAAATGGTGCTGTTGCATGTGGCATTCATGTAAGTAACTCACACAGCAAATCTGGTTGAATTTAGGAAAAAAATTGGCCCCCAATCCCCCACAGTACCTCCAAGTCCCACCCCTGGGGCATGACCCAGGTGGCCAAATGAAAATCCCATCTGATATGTTTTACATCTTTCATTTCTGAGAAGACACACAAAGTTTGGTTTAAAAATCTTTGAAATTGACTCTGTAATTGAAATTTATTGATTTTTAATGATATTTACCTTTTGGCCCCTCCCCAGGACCCCAGGGGGCGGGGCAAAAAAATGTGCCGTTGCGCACCCCATTTATGTGAGCAACTCACACACCAAATTTGGTTGGATTTCGTCCAATGGTTTAGGAGGAGGTAGCGTGACGGACAGACAGACGGACGGAGGCGATTGCAATATCCCCGACGCTTTTTTAAAAAAGCGTGGGGATAAAAATTCCTTCAAAATTACAGGTGCACCCAATTTGCGTAGTCTGATCAGTGTCCGTATGAAACGAATAAATGAGCAATCATGCTGCAATCCACTTTAAACCAACCATTGATTTGTCCGAAAAGTAGCGAGGCTCAACGTACACATGACGGCATTATGCATCAATCGCTCATGATTTCAATTTGAATTTGCACCCAGCTTGTGCCGTTAATGTTTTGCTAAACAATGAACAAATTTTGGATCTTTTTTCAAACAGTTTTGCTTGCGAGTAATGACTTTATGAAATTATGACGTCATATTAAAGGCAAAATGTAAGGTCTGTTTACGAAACTTCTCGTTTTGTTTAAGTAATGGAGTATGATAAGGGGGTGCATTAAGTAATGTACACAGAATATGCCTACATAAAATTACGTTGTTTAAGATGAGCTGTCATGCCTAATGGCCAGTCGTTGGTCTACGTTAACGTCATCCAAAAGGGCCGCCTGGAACACGTGCAAGACTGCGTTTCCTAGGCAATCGTCGCTGGTTAAAGACTAAAGACTTATGCAAATGAATCGTAACATTATGTTCATCCACTTTGCAAAGTCATGACGTTTAAGTTTTACTGAAATGCATGGCGAAAATATGGTAGGGGTAAGTTGTTTCGTTCAGCAGACGTATGCAAACATTGTCTGAACATTAATAACGTATTTTTGGTAAAATAGAGACTGTTTTATAATGGTAAAACACGTTTTGTCAACGGATTGTGTCTGAAAACAAAGCAAATGTGGCTAAAATCTTGTGTCACCCAAAACTGGTGACCCCTCTCTCAAACGGAGGTCGTTTTTTCAGCCTCAAATAATCTTTCAGCAATTTTGTTTTCATGAGATACGCTTGACCAATAAGATGTTATAATGCACTAAAATTCATAACTTTAGTCTGATCAGTCTAAGGGATATTCACGTTTACTTTTAGATGAGTTTTTTTTCTTGACGTCAGTATAGTATCCGCGTCAGAGCTCCAACTTAATAAAGCCAATACCTCTGGTAAAGTTGCCGCATTTTTATATTTGCATTTGTCAATTTCTAATGATATTGTTTCTACCAAAATTTATGATAAACCATATGACTTTGATTCTGAAATTGTCAATTACCCATTTTTAGATGGTGATGTTCTTCGCTCTACATCCTATGGAGTCTATATCTCTCAACTCATTCGTTTTGCTAAAATACGGAACGGAATGGAACGAAGATTTAAAGTACTAAAACACGGAACAATGACAAAAGACAAAATTCTAAATAAAGGAGAAACTACTAAAACACGGAACACTTATAGTGACGTAAAAAGTTCTAAATTTTATCAATACTTTTGTTTAATGACTGGTATTTTTTTTATTGATTACCACACGCTGGGCATATGTTGTTGCAAGACATTCTGGGTGGTACTCATCAGAACATTGGTCACAAAGAAAATAATGCCAACAACTTTGCTCTTAAAACATTGCTTTTGTCGGCCTCTTCAGACTTGGGAATATCTATAACTTCATCTCCATCCATGTCTTTGAGTACTCGGTCTCTAAGTGATGACACAATGCCTTTTGGTGGCACAATAGTTTTCTTTATTCATATTCCAATATGTCGTTATGATCTCTTTCATTTCATTCAGACGAAACATAAATTATTTATTACCTAGACTTCTTAATTTTTGGAAACTAGATACACTACATAGAATTACCAACTGTTATGATGTACACGCCTATATGCCGCAACATCAGTATTTAGCGTTTTTCGTGTACATCATAACCGTCTATACTTCTTTGTACTATATCTTAAAGCATAAGATATCAAAACGTAACAACATATACGTGTGTGATGGCAAGCACAGACCTGGGCACTTTCTCTTTATTCATAAGACAAAATTTCATAACAAAAAATGTACAGCTAGCCAGCATCCTTCGTTCCAAATGTAGTTCCTTGCTTAGGAAGTAGCTCAAGGTTCAAAACACATTGTGCATCAACTCATCCATAAAACCAATTTCTCAATTTTACAGCCTATCTGAAAGAAACTGATAACCAATCAAATATCATATAAAGACAAAAATTCGTGGAATATCTTAAAACGTTTTGCTATATAACTTTCAAGTCTACATAACCAAACATTTTTCGAACCATGAGGGTGGGTGGGTGGTTAATCGCACATAAACCGAACAGAATTTCTCATTTGGTCTGTCTAGCCTCGAATGACCATACCAAAATCATAAATGATGATTTATACCCTTGCTGAACAATCATTGCACTTAAATCACGAGTTTCTTGACCTAACATGGGCTAAACTAAGGAAATTCCATGAATTTCTCGTGACGAACAAGTGAGTTCTTTTATACCGTACTTGCTGTAATACAATTACAGAACACAAGTTCACTCTCTATAAATCCTACTTTTCTTCAATACTTGAAGAATCCAAATAAATATCGCATCGGTTAATAAATATATATATCTCTGGCCGACCTATGGGAAAAACAGGAGCGTGGTATAAAATGGAACAGTAATGCAAAAACGGAACAGTGGTACAAAAACGGAACAGTAAAGCAAAAACGGAACAGTGGTACAAAAACACACTGTTCCATTTTTGTTCGTTGTTTCATATGAAAAAAAAAGGAACAGTGGTACAAAAACACACTGTTCCGATTTTGTTCCATTGTTCCTTTTGGAAAAAACGGAACGGTAGTGGAAAACCACATGGTTCAGTTGTTCCTTAAGAAAAAAACAAAAACAACAACAAACAAACAGAACAGTAGTGCAAAAAATGGAACAGTGGTAAAAAAACACACAGAACAGTGGAAAGAACATACTGTTCCGTCTTTGTTCCGTATGAAAAAAACGGAACAGTAACTCACCAAAACGGAACAGTGGCACAAAAACACGGAACAGTGGTACAAAATACACACTGTTCCGTTTTTGTTCCATTTTTCTATGGCAAACCTATGGAAAAACGGAACAGTGGTACAAAAAACGGAACAGTAGTGCAAAAAAGGAACAGTGGTACAAAAAACACACTGTTCCGTTTTTGTTCCGTTGTTTCCTATGAAAAAACGGAAAAGCAGTGCCCCAAAACGGAACAGTGGTATTAAAACGCGGAACAGTGGTACAAAAACACTGTTCCGTTTTGGTTCTGTTGTTCCTTATGAAAAAAGGGAACAGTGATAAAAAAACGGATCAGCAGTACGAAAACACGGAACAGTGATACAAACACAGACTGCTCTTTTTTTTGTTCCGTTGTGGAAAAAACGGAACAGTATTGCAAAAAAAACGAACAGGGGTACAAAAACACGGATCAGTGGTACAAAACACACAGTTCCGCTTTTGGTCTGTTGTGGGAAAAACCGAACAGTAGTGAAAAACAAATCAGAAAAATGGTACAAAAACACCAAACAGTGGTACAAAACACACTGTTCCGTTTTTGTTCCGTTGTTTCTTGTGAAAAAAACGGAACAGTAGTGCAAAAAACAGAACAGTGGTACAAAAACACACTGTTCCTTTTTGTTCCGTTGTTCCTTGTGAAAAAAACCAGAACGTACCATTTATATTTCGGCTTTATCTGCTGGGAAAGGGCTGACCTCTTGGCTCTTCTTTGTGGTGTCTGCTGTGAGTTTGTCACTTTCACATTGGTATCCTGGGTCAGGTGTGGAACTTGATTGTATCGATTCTTGATCTTTGCACCCTTACTTACTTTAATCTGAAGGTTCCCAAGTTGGCGTTTCCTCTTTATATATGTATTTACTCAAGATAAAACCCTTAGATAAGTTTGAGTGATATTTATAGCGAATCTAGCGGAATTTCTTCCCAGCTTTGAAAGTCTTTCAACAGAAGGTTAAAGCCCTCTGATTGGTTCGTTTAATGCCATTCTTTGAGTCTATTTTACACGAATTAGCAATAGATCAGGCACAGAAGTAACCAACGATTATGTTACCAGTGTCAACTGGAAACCTTTTGCATTTACTTATGTAGTAAAAAATTAAAATAAAATGGACTTACGTATGTCCGTCTGCAACGTTACTGTGTCTTGTTGTGGCGCTACGTTCCATAGTAATATGTTACATTCAAAGGGACAGGAAACACTGTGTTAATTTTGCTGATAATAAAAGATTATCTCGTAGATACAGTACCCTACTTGCAGACATTGTAAGAAGGAGATAATGAACTTGTTTAAAAGTGAATTTTTCGGAATAGAAATAACAATTACATGTAATTATTTATCAAGTTTAAAAGCATCCAGTATATAAAGTAGCCTTTCATGTTCAAAACCATTTAATTTTCAAAAAGATACATTGTGTATTTCTTCAGTTAATCACGTCGATAGTTGGTATGAGCGCCAGAGCTCCTAAAATGTACACATGAGGTACATATTACAATATAATAGATACACATATCAAGTTACAATGATGCTAAATGTTTAGACTGTGTGATTCAGCGTATGGTGGTAAAGAAGAGATAGTAATTCAAAAGGGTTATTAAGTATATTTGTCATTAATGATAAATTGTAAATTATCACTTTGTGTTCGACTTTTGTGTGAGTAAAGTGGCATATCTAGATTAGTTGCTGGTTCCCAGTCTATAGGTGGTCAGTAATGAAAATACAGGTAACTACTTATAGGAACTGGTTACCTGCTTTTCCATTAATGACCACTTGAAAACCAAGAACCAGCAGTTATTGAAGGTATGGTCATTATACACTGGCCTACAACAGTTTTTGAACATATGGTAAGGATTGTTAACCCTTTGTATAGAAAGACCCTGATAAAAGCCATGCTACTGACTTAAACACTCGAAATAAGTTGTTAACTCAGAAACTTCTTATACATGGCTATTAGTATCATAAAACCTTTTCTAGATTTTATAGATGAGACTATGATTTTATATCTAAATTCCAAGTTGGACTTTAATCTCTCTTGCATCAAGAATTTTCGGAACCTGGATTCTATGGTGACTTGGTGTATAAATTGAAGAAGATTGTTGGCTCTACTAATTTTTCAGCGCAGTTTATCAAAATAATTTCCCATTATAAAAGATTGGCTATACCATCAATGTATTGCAACAGACTGCATGCTTGGTGGTCAACCCAATCACGGTTGGCAACTTTGCTTTCCTCTTTAATTGCACGCTGGTGGGTCAGACTTCAGACTCTATGATGGTTCCAACTTAAAGACTTATCTATTGATGAGATGGTAGGGGCCTGATGCTTTTGGTTGTTGTCAGGCCCACCGGGTTTACCCTTTGGATTTCTTTTTCTCAGGTATTCAGTTTTATGTACTGTAGAGTCCTTATCTTTGCTTTATCTCCTTATTATATCTTGATTTATATGTTCTAGGAGATGCTGCGTGGATAAGTTAGGGGTCTTTCATGCAAACCAAGCATCTATGCGCCTGATCCAGACACCATGAAACCGGTTTAAAGTAAGAAAGAGGGTAAAGATCAAGAATCGATACAATCAAGCACCACACCTGACACAGGATACCAATGGGAAAGTGACAACATCACAATTAGACATCACAAACGAGAGCCAAGAGGTCCGCTCTTTCCCAGCAGGTTACCACAAGGCATTAACAAACAGACGTGCATGAAAGCATAACAAAACAAGACAGAAATAACATAAATGATCCACAAAAGAAGCACCACCCTGAAACGGTCAGTAAAAATAGTTTAAGCCCTCTAGTAAAAGTATTTTTACTGACCGTTCCAAGGGGGTGCTTCTTTTGTGGATCGTTTTTGTGAGTTATGCTTCATGTTGGTGTGTGTTGTGCTGTCATGTCTGTTCCTTGTAGCCTTGTGGTCACCTGCTGGGAAGGATCCGTGACACTTCGTCTAAAACCACATCGTCTAATGCCATTTCGTCGAAAGAGCCACATTGCCTAAAACCATTTCGTCGAAAGAACCACATCATCGAATTATAGTTTTGTCGAAAATGGTCTAACTTCGTCGAAAACGGTCTAAAATTCGACCAAAAATTCGACCATTGTTTTTTTTTCTTATTTACGTCTAGATTATTGTACCTCTGTTTCGAATTGGCATGGTCCATATGTTGTGAGCTGAGACTTTTGTCCATTCATAACAATCCGACCTTTACACTTCCTATCTGTGCAACGCCAGTATATTTTGCTTTCAACGGTTCTATCCTTATTACAAGTACACGAATCCTTTTAATTCTAATTTTGTTCCACCTCTGTTACTGGAATAGTAAACTGGCGTAGAATTATCACAAATTTCAGCTTCAACCATCACTTTCAACATTTCCAATACAATTCAGCGAATAAATATAAAGGAATTTTCTAACGGAATATACCTTACCTTGAATGGAACTCAAATTTTTTTAAAACGCTCATGCTGTTACACCAATGTACTGTAACGATTTGCAAACAAGCATGCCCATAATACAAAAACATGGATGTAACGGTTAAGGATTGAGTCGAACAGCAGTGGGATTAATGAGTATGTATCGTTAATAGGTAAGTAAATTTTAAACAAACTGTCACACCTGGTTAAATTTATTTGTTACATATTAGACGATCTGTCGCACCTAACTTGATTTTTTAGGCAATGTGTCGCACCTATAACACTTTTTAGGCGAAGTGACGCTTAGACGAAATGTTCATTCGACGGAATGGACCTTTCGACGATATGGCATTAGACGATATGGTTTTAGACGAAGTGTCGTGCAGCCGCTGGGAAAGGGCTGACCTCTTGGCTGTTGTTTTTGAATTGTTGTGTTTTGTCTCTTTGCCAGATGTGTTCTGGTCCACATCAGAGTTAAGGGTGAGGTTGGCGCCGTGAAACTGGTTAAAGCCCTCCTGTAAAATATTTTACTGACCGTTCCAAGGTTGTACTTCTTTTGTGGATAATTTGTGTTATATATGCTTTGTGTTAGTCATGTTTTCGCAGCTTTTCATTGCTGCCTTGTTGTCACCTGCTGGGAAAGGGCTGACCTCTTGGCTCTTGTTTGTAATGTCTAATTGTGATTTTGTCACTTTCCCATGTGGTATTCTGGGTCAGGCGTGGTTCTTGATTGTATTGATTCCTGATCTTTGTCGTCGTTCTTACTTTCTACAAAACTTTACAGTGGACTATTATTTTAACTTGATATATTTAAATTAATTTAATGCATTTACATAATTATTATTGTTATCGTGAGCATAAAAATGAAATTCTGTTATATGCGTTTTCCAGAGCCAAGCTTTTTGTAAAAGCTAATACTTGTGATATCTGTAAGGTCTAACTATGGCAGGAGGTCGAACTCACCCATTCTAAGTCTGCAACTTCCGGTTTTCAACGTAAACAAATTAACAACAAACACATGAAAATATGACACCTTACAAAGTTAAAGCGTATCTTTGTTTCTCAGTCGCAATCATTTTTGTTGCCATAATATACAAAAGAAGAACAGACAGCGCAGTGAAAGAAAAGTTGGATCAAGTTTTGTCGGGGCTGCTGCGAGCTGAAAGAAAAGTTGGAATAGATGAGACAACAAAAATTGCTCTTGGATTTGGGGGATGCGAAGATATATTTGTTGATGCACTGCCTTTACTGGAAAGACTGAAATATGAGAGTCCAGAGAAACCTGAGCACATTGATGATATTGTCTCTAAAGAAGATATAATAAAGATGTTCGCTTACTTCTTTAAGCATGGCGCTGCTGCTGAGTATGTCATCCTTTAATATCATATTCATATTTATTGGGTACCTAGATCCCAGCCTAGATTTACCGGAAAGACCAAAAAATAATTGGGAATTAAAATATGTTATCCACTTAGTTTATGCGGGTACTGGTCAACTCGTACCTAAGTCAAATCGTACCTTAGTCAACTCGTACCCATTTTTGGTCAACTCGTACCTAAGTCAACTCGTACCTAAGTCAACTCGTACCTTAGTTTATTTATAATAGAATATGAAAGAGTTTTATGCCGTTGTCTAAGTACGTTACCCATGACAAAAGCAAAATGATAAGTTTTGTTTTGACTTAGGCAAATTCTGCACTCAAAAGGAGCGTTCAATTACAAATGGGTAATACAGTATACTGCCCAGGTGATGCTGGCTCTTACAAATTACAGTAGATGAAGAAATAGCTAGGCTCTACATTGTAAAATAAATAAGTGTAACTTAACACCCATTTTGGTGGCAGCCGGACTGCCACTGGTCTTGACGTATTTAACGTATGAACTGTTTTGTAATAACAGGGATAACTGTTATAACAACTATCACTGGTTAAATGTTAGCCTCTGGTAGCGTCGTCTTAGTATGAAAGTGTAGCTAAATGGACATCAAAAATGGGTGGCAACTATGCAGCCACCTCTTTTAGTGTTAACTTAAAAGGATATATAGCACATTGCAAATAGCACTGGTCCCATCGAAATCATAAAATCTGGTTTTGTTGCATGCAAACAATAACGGAACAGACTTTATGAGATAGACCAATCAGAGCATCCAAGCAGTCTGATCAGCGCATTTGTTATTCAATCTCAAAAACTTTAATAGCTGAACTTGCTATATGGGCATTATTCAAATTGAACCTAGCCTTTGTAACTGAGCATGCTGGATGTGTCCTTATAGGGTAGCTAAACCCTGAATATATGTTTTCTCGTGGGGCGGGTTTTGTGTACATAAAGCCGCTTTATAGCCAAGCGCTGGTGATTGGTAGGGTGTGAAAAACAGTACAATGATGAATACTTGTATGTGATTGTATTAATGAAGTTGTAATAAGAAATTAACATTGACTGACAGTGTAAAACTTGAATAATTAAAAAAAAGCACAATCTTATTTAAAAAATCGGAATTGCAATTTAAAAAAGTGAAATCTTTTTGGTTTGCAACTGATTAAAACATTTTGAAAATAAACCCAGCTCATGTCAGAGGGTTTGGTTCTTCTTTTATTTAGAAAGTCCAGGTGAGTCTCTCATCATGCAGTCTCATCTGAGCCTTTGCTACTTGCCACTTAAATGACTCCAAATTTGCATTTTGTTTTGTCGTCTGCTGACTTATTTCGAAATGAGTAATTCAAAATATCTTCTAATATTTTAGTGCTAGTTGAAAAAAAAAATGCATGCTATCACTACAGACCTATGTCCGAAATTCAAAACTTTGTGTACACGAGCAGCGAAGACCCTGTGGAGCCGGCTAGGATATTGGAACAGGCAGATCCGAAACTCCCCTAATCGCAGCCTCACAGGTTGTAATTTATAGTGTTTTTTTTTTTTTCAAATATTTGAACAGGCTGGCCCGAATCTCTCTTTATTGCAGATAGCAAAACTGCATTGATTTGGTCGTTTAAGCAGGCTATTCTGAACATCAACCCATAGGGAAAAGGTAAGGGAACTTGCCACAGCTGGCCTGAACCTCGTCCGATCGCAAATACTAAATTGTGATGAATATGTATGATTGAACAAGCTCCCAGAATGCCGCCCCATAGGCATAAGAGTTGGGATCTTTGAACAGGCTGGCCCGAACCTAACCTCAGCACAGATAGTAAATTTTGATGTTTAGTGTTTGGAAAGGCTTGTTAGGACATAGACTTACCAAACTCTCCGTCTATCATGCTCTACCCTGCCCCGTTTTTTTAACTCAGGTACGAGTTGACTTGGGGTAGGTACGAGTTGACCAAAGGTTAGGTACGAGTTGACCAAAAATGGGTACGAGTTGACTTAGGTACGAGTTGACTAAGGTACGAGTTGACTAGAAACCGTTTATGCTTAGTAATGTATTTACCTGTTTGGGGCGAAAAGCAATTTTTATGTTTAATGTCAATATAATCGGTAGCGGGTCAACCCGGCCCGAAGTCAAGTCGGCCCCTGAGTCAACTCGGCCTGAGTCAACTCTGCCCGATGTATTTTCAGAACGTATATGGTATATGTTTTGTTTTCTGTACATGTATAATCACCCAGACTAAATCAAAGATAAGCATTAAACAGTTGCAATTAAGCTCTTTATTTATCAAATTGGTGGGGGATGAACTTGCAACTTATTGTCATGAACCAGGCTACCAAATGAAAGTCTTCACACTGTCAATCACTGACCTCATATCTTGCAAACAAGGCAATTATCGTTTTCTGACCATTGAATTAATAAAACGGCAATTGATCAAAGCAAGGTTTAATACCGCTAATTTATTTAAACTTTTTTTCAAATAAAAGAATAAGAATAAGCGACGCTAATATATAAATATATTTCTTGTCTGCCTCTCCTAAAATTCGACTTTGAATTTTGTCTATCAGAGGCTACATTTTTTTTTTCTACTGTTATGAAGCCAGACCCTTTGAGTGAAACAAGATTGACAGACCAGCAATATAGATAGAACCAAACATTATTCCCTCAAACTTTTGCTGAACATTTCTATATATAAAACACACCTAATATTGGTATCCCTTATGAAAATAGTGGGGAAAAGAGTAGGCAATATAGAATATAACCGGGCCAAGTTGACCCGGGCCGACTTGACTCAGGCTGACTTGACTTGAGGCCGAGTTGACCCGCATTCAATCATATAATCTTATCGTTTTAAATATTTAACCCTCTCTTCGAATCTTGTCTATTCAAAGAAATGATAAATTGGATTAAGGCCTAATTAAAGGACCCTTGTTAACCCTGACTAATCATCCCAATCAACTTGTCAATAAGGGAAAATTAACCAGCCTAATTAAAGGACCCTTGTTAACACCAATAACTAACAACTCAACATGCATAATTAGTAAAGGTGAACATACCAGCACATGAATAGTTGACACTGCATTTTTTAGGACACCAGAGCCGAGGGCTCAGGGTGAGCTTATAGTATGGGACTCAAGCCGTCGTCCGTGCGTCCGTCCGTACACACTTTCAAACATTAACATCTCTGAGACCAGCTGGCCAATCATAATCAAATTTCATCAGAAGCATCATTGGGGTAGGGGATTGACTGCATTAGGTTTTCGGCTAGATCGGATCAGAACTCAGAGCCTCTGGTTTCCATGGCAACAGATAGCTCCCATAGGGTTATAATGGGGAAAATCTTGTGACCACTCTAGCTCCTTCATTTTTGATTTGTTCTTCTTTATTCTTGCAGGTAACAAGGACAACTATAAAATCTCGATTTGGGTTTGAAATTCGACAGGATCTGACCAGGGACTTATGAGCTAGCTGCCCTTGAGCGTCTGGAAAAATCCCCATAGCCTTATAATGGGAAAAATGTTGTGACCACTCTAGTACCTTCATTTTTGGATGGATCTTCTTCATTCTTGCAGATAACAGGACCAATCATAAAAGCTTGGATGGGATTGAATTTCGGCAAGATTCCATCACTGACTTCGGAGTTAGCTGCCCTTGAGCGTCAGAAAAATTAATGAATAATGTTGTGTCCACTCTAGCTCCTTCATTTTTGATTGGATCTTCTTCATTCTTGCAAGCAACAAGTAAACCCATAATATTTCAAATGGGTTCAAAATTCAGTAGGATCCGACCAGGGACTTATGAGTTACCTGCCCTTGAGTGTTTGGAAAAATCCCCATAGACTTATAGTGGGAGAAATGTTGTGACCACTCTAGTTCTTTCAATTTTGAATGGATCTTCCTTATTCTTGCATACAATAAGAACAACTATTAAAGCTTGTAGAGTTTGAATTTCGTCAAGATCCCATCACACATTTTTGAGTTAGCTCCCCTTGAGCATCTTAAAAATTAATGAATAATGTTGTGACCACTCTAGCTCATTCATTTTTGATTAGATTTTCTTCATTCTTGCAGGTAACAAGTAAACCCATAATATCTCAGATGGGTTCGAAATTCAGCAGGATCCGACCAGGGGCTAATGAGTTACCTGCCCTTGAGCGTTTGGAAAAATCCCTATAGACTTACAATGGGAGAAATATTGCAACCACTCTAGTGCTTTCAATTTTGAATGGATCTTCCTCATTCTTGCATACAATAAGGACAACTATTAAAGCTTGGATGAGTTTGAATTTCCTCAAGATCCCATCACATATTTTTATTTTGGAGTTAGCTCCCCTTGAGCATCTTAAAAATTAATGAATAATGTTGTGACCACTCTAGCTCCTTCATTTTTGATTGGATCTCCTTCATTCTTGCAGGTCACAAGGACAACCATAAAAGCTTGGATGAGTTTAATTTAAAGTAGAACCAACCTTAGACTGTGAAGTTAACTTCCCTTGAGCATCATAAAAAATCTGCATAGACTTACAATGGGAGATCTGTTGTGACCACTCTAGCACCTTCATTTTTGAATGGATCTTCCTCATTTGTAGGTAACAAGGACTTCCATAAAAGTTTGAATGAGTTGATTTTCCGCCACACCCATCCACCAGCTACAGAGTTAGCTGCCCTTGAGCATCTAAAATATAACTATATAATGTTGTGACCACTCTAGCACCTTCATTTTTCATTTGATTTTCTTCATCCCTGTAGGTTACCAGGACATGCATAAAAGTATGGATGAGTTTGAATTTCGGTCAGATCCCATTCCTGACTACGGAGTTAGCTGCCCTAGAGTATCTGAAAACTACACTTTCACCAGGTTTCCAATGCAATTTTTATTCAGGTCTTTTTAATACTTGCAGATAACTAGAACAGGCATAATATCTTATGTTTTTGACTTAATTTCTGGTCACTGTTTCAAGTTCAGAGTTATCTGCCTTTGAGCATCGTAAATTATGGTGTCTCCAAACATTATGCTGGCTCCATGGTGAGCGATCGTTGCCCATTGGGCTACTTGTTTTTCAAACTTATGAATATTTTGTATTTCAAGTGTTTACAAAGATATGTTTATTTGTAATTATTTTGAAATAAACATTCTGTAATGTCCTTTTATAGAAATGCACAATTAAAAATGTATCAAATTATAAACAACATATACTTTTTTTTATTATATTCATTAATCAATAAAAGTCTTTGCTGAAGCACCAATCAATATTTCCCTATTATTCTTTGGTCTGTCCGGTATTTCGACGGTCTTTCCGGTAATTCAAGTCTTTCCGGTAAATCTAGGTACCGATATTTATGTGGATTAACTCTTTGCCTACTGTACTGTACTTTGTAGTTTTGCAGAGTGTAGGACAAAAGTCCACTAGGACATGATAAGCCCACTAGGACAAAAGCCCACTGGGACAAAAGCCCACTGGGACAAATGCCCACTGGGACAAAAGCCAACAATATGCATTTGACAGGGATAGGGTTGAACTGATGGACAAATGGATTGACGGACAGATGAAGAATCTCTCTTCTTCTCAAAACATCTCTTTTTGTTTGGCACCTCATATAGATGATATCAGTAAAGTATGAAGATCTTGATTGGGGTTAACAATATGGAGACTGTATTTGGTTTTTGTAACATCTAACACTTAAACAGTATATGGAATCTCTGTCTGAAATAGGAGTGATGCATGTAAAACTGTGGTTTTCAATTCTCCAGACATCTGACACTCATATTTCATTTGAGATTTCAAGATGATGTAAGCAGTATAACATAGAATATAAGAATCCATCATGAGTGTGAGTGTAGGATAGAATAATCTATTCTGAGGATCACCCTTTGGCATCATGAGGCTTGCAGAGTGATGACAAATGGTGATCCCGAGGGGTGGATTTTCTATCCCACCCTCATGCGACTAATGGATTCTATTTCTTGCTCACCATTAAATACCACATTTTCATGGTTAACAAAGGCTCCCAAAAGTTCCTAATTACGCTAATATGCAACATGATATGATGACATCACTTTAGCATAACAATAACGTCACTTGACGACTATGGCGTGCGAGTTCCAATACAACCAATGTACAGCCCTCACGTGACAGCCTGGGTAAGATAACATAAGTAAGATTTTCTATCCCGGGATAGAATATCAGATATTTTTATTGGGTGTGCAAGAAAAAAGTGTCTAAATGCGCTTTAGGTCATACATGTACATGTACATCATTCATATGAACTTTGCTTGTAAATGAATGAGTATTGTCATATACATATTCCATGTATATGACAATACTCATTCATTTACAAGCAAATTTTATGTGATAAATTGAAAAAAAAAGACCACTAAAACACAAAACATTGCACCCTTTGACATTTGATATACCAACAAAAACTGTGTACCTATAAAAAAGAAACATGATCATTATTTTTCATAATGGTGTACAAAATGTTTCTTTATATATTAATGGTGACTTTTTACTAGGCCCCTAAACAAAAGAGTATAATTTGAAATTATTTTTCTTATCTCTCAACCAAAACATATGTTATGGGTACTCAAAAATCATCTCAATGAGATGGTTCTTTTGAGGACCCCAAACCTGACCATCCTTAAAAAAATCTTTGTTAGCCATCACCAGACGGACTCACTCAAATAGCCACCAACCCAAAATATTTAATGGTTGTTTCAAAGAAATAAATTATTTTTTTTTTTTCGAATTTTTGAAATTCTTCTTTATTTTATATTGTCTTTTTGACAAATCAGTGGAAAAAAACTTAGTGACCTACCCACCTGGAAAATTATGAGCATAGGGTGGCAGCAAACATTTTTTTAAGGATGGCCTAATGTAGAAGTAAGTTTTTTATAATTTTATGCTCAAAAATATGTTTGACATAATCAGGGTTTGCACAGACTTGAAAAGTACTTGAATATACAGGACTGTCTTGAAAAGTCCTTAAAAATTAAACTTGCCTTGAAAAGTACTTGAAAACACTCAAAGGCCTTGAAAAGTCCTTGAATTTTACCATCTACAGGAGGATTCAACACTGTCTTAAATACCTAAATCAGTATAAAATTGTGATGCCTTTATTTGGTGCAGCACCAATTAAAGGCACCACAATTTTATACTAATTTTCTAAAATTTATATCTTTAGTAATGCAGTCTAGCATTTCAAAAATAGAATTTTAACGTGTAGATCAGTACTTTTCATAAATTTTCAGTCCTTGGAAACAGTAGGAAATTCTTGAGAAGTCCTTGAAAAGTCCTTGAATTTTACACAAACTTGCCTGTATGAACCTTGCCTATGATTACCATTCTATTTGCAGGAGATATGTAAAGAATGGCACCCTGTTTTCTTCCATAACAAAAGTAGCAGCCCAGATTCCAGGGGCAAGAATGGCAATAGGAGGTAATGCCCCAGCCATGGCGCGTAGGCTTTCTATGGAAGGTGCGGACATACTTTTGGCAGCCCGGTTTACTGCAGAAACGATGAAAACTCTTCCCACTTCAATCAAAGGTATAGTACAATACTAACTATTTAAAGTTAAAGTGGTGCTTTAATTACAATTTTATTATAAAAAGTTTTGCTTATCTGACCCTATATGCTATGACATAGGTCACCGATGGATAAGAAAATATTAACAATTTTATGCCCCAAACTCTTGTTAATATGTATACTGAGCAAAAATAGAAAATTTACACTAAATTAAACAGCAATATCTCTACTAATACCTATCCTATGTTTACACAAATCATATCAAATTAATGGGTGTTCAATTCTCAGTAGATCTGTGTAATTGATACACAGCTGCGACATCGTGTGTTTGACTGGTAGCGTTGGGAATGAGTGAGCAGTCAAAATAAAAAAATCACACGTCAAAAATCTTTTGTTGCGATTCTTGATTTTATCATCTGGTATGAAACATTGGGGTGTATAGCATCTAAAGATGCCCGCTAGAACTGCTTACCTCAATGTGTGAGTGTAAATTAACAGTCTTCTCTTGACGTTGTTTTCTTACGTCCCGTCGATCCTGTACATTGATAGATATCCCTGTCTGCTCAAAGGTTCTCATGAGGCTATGAGCAATGACGCCAGAACAACCAAACATCTTTGCTGCGGTATTACTCTTGGTACGACTACAGTGTGTTTACATATTCAAAATATCGTAATGATATTCTTCCAGACTTAAAAATGCAGCTTGACGTTTTTTCAACGTTATTCATGAACACCTGATCAAGTTTGAAGCTATGTTGCATGGTTGGTTGTCTTGTGTGTCCTTTATATAGGCACACTTTTTAAAGTAATGAGCTTGCGTTAAGTTGGTTAAATTTCTATTTAAATATGACTGAAATATTGTTGTAAGTGACATTTATTTAGCCAGTATATGTAACCAGAACAGGGACTTGCTTCTGGTCACTTTTATAACTGCTTTGCAAAAAAAATTCATATGAAGGCCACATTGACAAAGAAATGATAATATAATCCCAAAGACAACAATTCATGCTTAATAGTAGAAAGCTGATGTCTTTGTGGTATGGGGCTCCTTGTTTCTTTGAAATTAAAGCAGGTACTTCCCTCTTAGTAGGGGATATTTATCCCATTAAAGCCGAATGGAATTTCTCGTTCTTATCAATTGGACCAGTCCATTTCTGTTTTAAGTGTTGTTGGGTGGCATTTTTCATTTTTATTCAAATTTTAATAAGATACTCTGTAAGCAAACAGTGGAGACCCTGATTCTGTGGTGTCTGAACTGGGTATGCACTGTTTGCCTATGTCCCACAAAAGGATAAAGGATGCAAGGCTTACTGTGACTGTATATGGGTTAATCAAACTGAAACTTTGAAAACATTCAAATGTCAACTGTCAAAAAGAAGACATTATTCTGCACATGCAACAAATCCAAACAAAAACCATATGATCCAAAATTTCACCTTGCAAATCAAAACAAATTGTAGCGTTTTCATCAAATTCTCATAAGACAGGATTTTTCTATTACAGTTTTAGGGAAGCCTTTGTCAGAGAATGATATTCATCTTATTATGGAGTATAGTGCTGGAAGTCAGTGGGGTAACTACACAGCCAATAGAGCTAATAGGTATGTCTGATGTTTTTCACCACAGGAGCTTGACGTTATATTTCTTCTATATACTTAGTCCCCAAATGATTCTTACAGAGGCTTTTGACATTACACTTAGTCCCCAAATGATTCTTACAGAGGCTTTTGACATTACACTTAGTCCTTATACATGTACTATTCTGCATGTTATTTTTCTATTACACATAGTCTCCATATGATTATGTAAGAATCGTATGTGGACTAAGTAGGCCTCCAGATAAGAGCGTGTATTGGAAAATTATTTTCTTAATTTCTCATCCAAAACATATGTTGTGAGTACTCAAAAGAACTGTCTCAATGAGACGGTTCTTTTGAGCGCCCAAAACACATGTTAATATTAATGGATAAGAAAATAATTAAATTTTTACTCATGAAATTTCCTTATCTGCATCTATGGACTAAGTATAGAACAAAAATAATGTCAAGCTCCTGTGTTTTCCACATTCATGAATTTTTCCTGAAGGAAGTTTTGTCTATTCATACCCCTATTACAGTCAGAAGGACCAAAACTTTATTGTACACATAGCACCAAGTATGTCCAGCATGACTGTGTGTAATTGAAAAATATTCTAAAATTTTGAACATTTCCTCTTTCTGATCTCAAATAAAATGTTGGTATTCAGGACTGGAATTTATAAAATGCTTGTCATAATAGCAAACAGGTTAGACCCGATCAGTCTGCTTCAGAATTGAAATCGCCACCATATTCTAATTTAGGATCTGTGGGACATTTGTTTTGCTACCAAGCATTGCTATATATAACCTGAATGCGGACTAGAAAATTGAATGCATGTCTTTAACCCTTTTCAGACCAATGGAAGTTTCCATAAAGCTACATGCTATAAAGTCAGGACGGTCCATTGTATATATTGAGGGGTCATAGGTTATTTTTTATATTGTATTTCTTTCTCTGAGGATCATTTTGTCTTAGCCAACAGTGCAGATCCAGATGAAATGCTTCATCAGTCCTTTAGTTAAGAGTGTGTATCAAAAAAATAATTTTCTTATTTCTCAACCAAAACATATGTTATGGGTGCTCAAAAGAACCGTCTCAATGAGACGGTTCTTTTGAGCACCCAAAACATATGTTAAAATTGATGGGTAAGAAAATATTTACAATTGTAAGCTGAAAAATGTTGTTTATCTAAACCTATGTTCATCATGCAGCATTTCATCTGGGTCTTAAGTCCACTCATGGGATTCTGGTAACTATGGCATTAGCAAAGTAAGTAAGGGTGCAAAGATCAGGAATTGATACAATCAAGTACCACACCTGACCCAGGATACCAATAGGAAAGTGACAAAACTCACAGTTGGACACCACAAACAAGAGCCAAGAGGTCAGCCCTCTCCCAGCAGGTGACCACAAGGCACATATAAACAGCAAAGACGTAGATGAGCTTTTGCATTTGTGCAGTAGATGAAGAATCAGAATAAATAGAAAGAAATGAACCAGCAAATGAGATTTTGGTATGTACTTATCACATGGGTGAAAGTTTTCAAGATTATTCCTGAATTCAGGATTTTGAGGCTGACTTTCCATAGAAAGTCAGCCTCAAAATGCTGAATGAGGCAGAATATAATGGTTTCTCTGATTTATTTTCTGTTCATCTTAGGATAATTGACCGTTTTACTTGAAATTATTAATGATATGTAGGCATACAACAAGTTTTACTGTAAAACTTGAATTTCAGAAGTTCAGGATTTTAGAAATTTTGTACTTTCACCCATGTTATCACATTGTTGAGCAACAAAGACTTAATCACATCAGAGCCTTCACTGCTCACATACACAAAGTATGGATGTAGATGAAGACTCGGACAATAATTTAGCCCCGCTGAAACCTCAACATGGGCGTTAAAAGTTTTTTCGCTTGTGTGATCAGTTGCAAAGTCTCGATTATGTGCTGGCCCAAATACTAGACATCTATACTGGATACATGTAGCTGCTCATGCCCATTTAGAAAGAAACAACAGTGCAGTCCCTTTATAACATACCTCATTATAACAAGGATTTGGCTATAACATAGATATGTTGTGGCTCCCAATTTTTTACCATGGAATCTTATTAAGGAATTATAGGAAATGACTATAAAATGGTAATTTTCCTATAATTCCTTTGTAAATTTGTCCCTTTATAATATGATTCACTAAATGACATGGGCATGGCCCATTCCTATGGACCCAAAACATAGTGTAACAAAGGAACAGCAATGTAAATGCATAATTATTTGATAAGTATGTTAATCTCATGGATTGGGTCTTCTCCTATTTTCAGATTCATCATGCACAGTGACAGAAGTAATCCCTTCCTAGAAACACTGGAGGATCTAGAGAAAGAAATAGATGCATTTGACCCCTCTGTCCTTGTTGTTGGTGGACTTCAAATGATGGACAACTTTCCCTTTAAAGAAGGTATGCTTATGTTTATGTAGCAAAGATGCATCATTTTTTAGCATGCAAAGGGACATAACAATGCCCTGTTATTTTGTTCACAGCCTGGAAACAGACACCTCCCCTCACACGTACACTAAAATATCTAAAAAGTGGAAAAAAGTGGTATAAATATAAAAATAAACAGTTCTACACATGGTTGTATTATAAGAATCCATCATGAGTATGAGGGAGGGATAGAAAAATCTGTCCAGAGGATCACCAATTTGGCATCACAAGGCTTGCTGAGTAATGACTAGCGGTGATCCCGAGGGACAGACTTTTCTATCCTCACGCTAATTGTACCGCTTTTTATATTGGAAAAACTTGAAAAAGGCTTCAAAAAAAAATTCTGAATACACTGAGATGCGACATGGTGGCGTAAAAAATTAACATAACAATGACTTCACAAATGGATGTGCGGCCAACATGCGGCTGATGTGCGGCTATTTGTTTATTTTTATCTTTCCCACCAATTTTTGGTGTTCTATTTTGAGTGGCGGCTTAAGACTGTTGTTTTAAAGTGACGACAAAGACTCACTGTATTTTTTTATCCATTAGTTTATCATTTGTTTTGAGTGCTCAAAAGAACTGTATCATTGAGACTATTATTTTCCTTTTTTACGGTTTTGGGGGTGGGGGCACAGTGGCTCAGTGGTAGAATGCTTGACTCGAGATCAAAGGGTTGCAGGTTCAAGTCTCACTGGTGAGGGGGTGGACAGGGGGGTACCCAACCCCCACTTCCCTCCCCCTTTCACCCCACTTCCCTCCCCCTTTCACCCCACTTCCCTCCCCCTCTCCCCCCACTTCCCTCCCCCTCCAACCCCACTTCCCTCCCCCTGTCAGATTTTTCCCTCCCCCTGATAAAATTTTGTTCTTGTACATGAACTTAAGCGTAGCCAAGAACCAAAATTAATTCTACAAATAGCTTACCAAAGACCCATCTGCATTTTCAGGGGACAAAGAGTTAAACATACTTTAGTTTGTTTGTTTTTTATTCTTAACCCTACTTGAATCAGCGGAAGGGAGGAGAACGGCTGTAGAATTTATTTCAAGATCAAATCTCCACTAAAGTATGGGACCAGGTCGAGATCGAACTCTCAGCCCCTGTATCTGCAGTCAGACTTGCATCTGCAATCCGACACGTTGTCGTCTGCGCTGCGGGACCCCTTAAAAGTACTGTCACATGAGACGAATGTCTCTTCTGGAGTGAGCAAAGTAAACAGTATTTACGTGTATATTAGGCCAAAACACTTCTTGTTTTCGGTTACCCTAACGACCATTATATTTTGGGGCCTACTTTTTATGCCCCAAAGGAACTTTGGGAGGCATATAGTAATCGCACTGTCCGTCCGTCAGTCCGTCCGTCCGTCCTTCCCGCTTTGTGTCCGGTTCATATCTCCTTTATTCTTTGAGGTAGGAATTCCAATTTTGGTATGTGGATACATCTTGGGACGGTGGAGTGTCGCGTACCCTTTTCGTGTCACTGTGACCTTGAACTTAACCTCTGACCTAGTTTTAAAAATAATCGTGTCCGGAGCATATCTCTTATATTATTTGAGGTAAGAATCTCAAATTTGGTGTGTGGATGCATCTTGGGATAACAAAGTGTCGCGTACCATAATTGGGTCACTGTGACATTGAACTTGACCTCTGACCTAGTTTCTAGAAACTGCATTGAGTCTGGTGCATATCTCCTATATTCTTAGTGATAGAAATTCCAATATTGGTTTGTAAATGCATCTTGGGATGATGGAATGTCACATATAATTTTCGGGTCACTGTGACTTTGACCTTCACCTCTGACCTAGTTTTAAGAGTTATTGTGTCCAGAGCCTATCCCTTACATTCTTTGAGGTAGGAATCTCAAACTTGTGGTGTGGATGCATCTTGGGATGACGAGTGTTTCGTACCATAATTGGGTCACTGTGACCTTGAACTTGACCTCTGATCTAGTTTTTAGAAACTGCATCGAGTCTGGTGCATATCTCCTACATTCTTTGAGATAGGAATTCCAAATTTGGTGTGTAAATGCTTTTTGGGATGACGGAGTGTCACATACCATTTACAGGTCATGGTGACCTTGACTTCTGACCTAGTTTTTTTTAGTAATCGTGTCCGGAGCATATCTCTTATATTATTAGAGGTAGGAATCTCAATATCGGTGTGTAGATGCATCTTTGGATGACAAAGTGTCAGGTAGTATAATTGGGTCTCTGTGACCTTGAACTTGACTTCTGACCTAGTTTCTAGAAACTGCATTGAGTCTGGTGCATATCTTCAATATTCTTTGAGATAGGAATTTCAAATTTTGTGTGTTAATGCATCTACTCATAATTTGAAGGTGGAGCGGCTCTTCCTCGCGGTGCCACAGGGTTGTCTGCGGTTTGTGATTGTGGTATTTCCTGAAGATACTCACTTTCTATTTTTGGCAATATTTCAAGTGACCTTGATGTCACAGTCAAGTATATAAACTATATTTTCTTGAAAATACATTTCTACCTTAATGGTTGGATGTAACAACTTCAAACTTTGCAGGTGCTTAGATCACATGATGTAGATGGCACGGGCAACATTTCATGTAAAAGGCGGTCATTTGCGATGGTGTACCATCGACTGAAGTCTGAATAACATCGACTGAAATCAATAAATACATGTTTTTGTCTTACTCTTAAGTGTCAATTAATTATTTGCATACTTGGTGAATTTGTTTCCATCTGCTGATTTTTTTTTTCAAAATTAACCTTTTCGATTTTTTTCATGAACATCAGAGCCAAGGTGTCAAATACTTTGGATCCAGATCAGGACCAGTAGAATCCAGATCAGGACAGGCATTCTGTCGGTGCTGACCTGGGTACAAACTGTTTGCAACGGTTACCAGCAGAAGACAAGAAAATAAAGGCTTGTTCAGTCAGATCCGGGAGATTTCTTGATCTTGTAATAAGTTGTATTTTATACTTAATTTCAGGGAGTCTCCCTGTACGATAAGCGATGGTTTGAGTCGGGTAGACATTATAACATAAACATAAGCGCCAAGGAGCTTTTGAAACTTCATGAAACATTTGCGCATGTGTGGAAAAAGGGAATGGCTTTCCTCTGCATTTAAGCCTCAATACATTTTCTTTTTCTTGCAAATATCACTGTAGAATGCGTGATACATCGATAATGTGAAAAATCAAGACACTAGCATAAATTTTCCAAGCTTGACGATATGCGTGGTATTAAACTTTCGGGTCTGTCAAACAATCATTGTTTAGTTAGTTTCTCAAACACTGACAATTATATATCAAAATGCGAACTATCAAACATAGCACTACTCATGTTGTGTTTTAACTTTTTATTAGTTTACAGAAGTCAATTTGGTTCTTTGAACAATTAGGCTAATCGGTTCCTTAAAATAGTAGATTTAAAGCCTCCTATATTAGTTGGATTTGTTTCTGTCACTGAGTGACAAGATCTATCATTCACCTAAAGACAACCTACCCTGATAATCTCGTTTTCTCGGTAATCTCTGTTCTTTGAACGACAGTAAAAATCAAGCTGAAATCCTACTGGCGCCATACATTACGTGGGTCGTGTGACAAAATAGTCCACACAAATATGCATATTTTTCTTGGTGGACCTTAATATAACTTATAGGCATAAAACTGCCATTTTCTTTGAATTTTCTATAAAAAAAAAATCAATTTCCCGCCCCAATCTTTCCAGGCTCCCCGCCCCCTCTATCCCCGCTTCCCGCCCCCTCTACCCCCGCTTCCCGCCCCCTCCACCCCCGATTCCGCACCCTCCATCCCCGATTCCGCACCCTCCACCCCCGTACCCCCGCCCCCCCTGTCCACCCCCTCACTGGTGGCAGATTGTTGTGTCCTTGAGCAAGACACATTAGTCCCTGCTTAGTACTGGTTCATCCCAGGAAGAGCCATCCCAAAATGAGTGATAAATGTTAACTGGAATGTGAAACGACCAAAACAAAAAGACTGTTCTTTCAAGTATTTACAACATATATTATGGTAGAAAAATAAGAAAACTGATTTTTAATAACAGGTTTGCATGCTTATCTAGGGGCCAATGTGTAATGAGTTTGCTTTAACCCTTTGTATTCGGGAAACCCCTAAAAGAGTACTTTTATAAACAGTCTAGACCCTGATGAAATGCAGCATAATGCTGCATTTCATCAGGGTCTACACTGTTTGTAAAGGTAATAAAGATATTCAGACAAGAGAATACAATATTTTTTGAAAATTATAACCTGACACTCCTAGATATGTGCAATGGACGATCCCAAGTTTATTGTTTTAAACCAAAAGGAAGAATCCATTCGTATACAAAGGGTTAATCTTTTTGTGATATCTGTTGCAGGAGTGAGACAAGAAAGATTGGGGAAACTCCAGAATTTCCTCTCCAATGTTGACAGATCAACAAAGGTACATTTTGAGCTGGCATCATTCAGCGACGAAACTCTCATGAAAGAGATAGTGGATTCTGTGATACTCTACTCCGATTCTCTTGGAATGAATGAGCAAGAGTTACCTAACCTTGTCAGCGTCATCACAAAGGGAACCGTCTCCTTGGTGTCCGACTCGTATCCTCGTATAGCTACCGTGCTGGATCAAATGAGAACTGTTTACGACCTGTTAAAAGCTACAGAGGAGACTGGTGGGAAAAGAAAACTAACACGACTTCATGTACACACATTGGCTTATCAAGCTATTCTTACAACCAAAGGCTCCAGTTGGAAAAATACCATGTCTGCGGCAGCCAAAGCCTCGCTGACAGCAAACAGACATGTTTGTGGCTCTAACTATATTGATGTTATGAAGGCAAAGTTGATAATGGATGACTCTTTCTCAACGACGGCGTCAGGAGAAGCTTCAAGGATTCCTCTAGAAGAACAGAGGCCAGTTTCGTGTTGGCAGGAGGATGAGTTTGATATTTGTCTCGCCCCAGTCCTTGTTTGTACAGAAGTTCTCCAGACTGGAGGTGGTGGAGATAATATATCATCTGCTGGATTGCTCTACCAAGTTTGATAAAACTCAACGTATCATGTGCTGGATTGCTCTACCAAGTTTGATAAAGCTCAACCAGATCATGTACTGAATTTCTTTACCAAGTTTGATAAAGCTCAATTTTTTATTGTGATCTATAGAAATCCATATTTTTATGCCATTTTAATATTATAGTGGAGTAAGCTATTTTCGCCAAGAATGTAATTTCGCCAATTGAAAATTCCCACCATTTTTTCACTTGTGTGACTTCTAAGGCTCATTTTGAAAAGAGGATTCCCAAGGGCAAAAGAAAAGTTGTCTGTTTAGTTGTTAAGCAGCAAGAAAATGCATATCAGAGTGGTAAAATAATGGTCACTAATCTGCATCAATGTTTTCCCGCCATTTTCACTAATTCTTTTTAACTGCAATCTTTAAATCATGATCCTGATATGTTTTATTCAGTGAATACATGGCTTTCTCCATCTTCATTTCTGTTGACATCCTCACGATGGAGGTAAGAAAACTCAGTGATGTATTGGGGTCCCAAGTGGGGAAAATCATTGAATTTATCATAAGGGGGTTCTTATTAATGTTAAGACTCAGAAACAATGGCATGGCTAATAAGCAGCTGTACGGTCCATATATCTAAAAATGATTTTTTGTTAAATTATATCAATCTTTCGCCTTCAATGGCTTGATGTATCCGTTAAGTACATAAAAGAAAGTTTTTATGTCTACTTTTTCATTTACCGTCTGTGTGGTAGCACCCCAATGAACCTAGGGGTTCAAATCAATCTAAATTTGAATTGAATATAGAAAAAAAGACATGACTGAAATATTTTTGGTTACAATAAATTAAATCATAGAAGATTCACAATAATTTATGTTCTGTGAATGAAAAAATTGGTTTGTCTCATAACATCTATTGATTTTTTATCTATCCAACCCCTTATGAGGCCTCTTTTTTCAGGTCAACAAGAGTTGTCGAACTTAGATTACTATTTTCAAAATGGCGGAAAAACAGGTGCACAAACAAATCAAAGTTTTTGAAAACTAAATAACATATTTTGATGGTCTAAGATATCACACATTATTATAAAAGGTTGAAATTTTATGATAAAATCATTTTCTGGTCAGGTTGCATTTTGTTTTGCTATCCTCAGAGCCATATCTGCTTACGTTGGCGAAAACTGATAATCCCAGTATATTTAAATCACTGTATTTGACCTAATAAGTCCACAGCTATAAGTGCACACTTCAGTATTTTATATCTGAACTTTTAAATTCCAGTCACGCCAGTGGTGTCAGTTCATTATTGATATAGGGACCACACATGTTTTTTCATGCATGAACATTTGCCGTAGGGCCTCATGTTCAAACATCGTCTGAGGGACCCAGCAAATGTTAATGCAATGAAACAAACATGTGTGATTGTTATTCTTGAATATTTTACCAGATTTCAACCTAAAATGCACTGAAAACATCGCTTAAACATTAAAATATCCCTCTTACACAGGATTTCTCTAAACAAAATGATGTCAGCATCAAACTCTGAAAGTCATAAAGTTGCCACAGCATCATAGATGCCTGCAACGTTTTCGAGAACAAAAGAATCAGCAAAATGATCACTCAAGGTGGCAATGCTTTCCCGTGTTACATCATGCAAACAAATCAGGTCCCATATAGGATTTGTCAAGTAAAAGCCATGTTCAAACAGCAGTTGAACCTCATGATTTGAACATGGATTTTTGTGGTTTCAAATATGGTTTATGTACAGTAATTGTTAATGTAAGATATAGAGAATACTGCGTGAGTGTCTTTTGATATCAAGTTTACCAGGCAAGGCTTTGAGAACGCTTGTTGACATCCAGAGGCTTGTCAAGCAATTCAACATGCCTTCTTGAAGCCGAGCCTGGTAAACTTACTTTATATCAAAAGACAGGAACCTGGTATTCTATTTATCAGCTTACAAAGTTGATTCACTCATCAAAAAAGCGAATATGACGTGATAGTTGATTTTTTTGTGTCAATTCAGCATCATCCGCGGCGTCATTAAAAAAGTGTAACGTCATCATGACCTGATAAAGGCACATGCCGCAAGATAGACAACATTTATCAGGCAATGTGCAACGCTGCAGTTAATATGAATGGTAACTGATAAAAATCAAACTGTTGCAGATTATACCTATGTAGGTAAGAGCAACAATAGTGTGGAAGTTTTCATTTATCTATACCGACCAATATATACCGTGCCCCGTAGCGAGTCCAACTGCAGATCCAGAGGGTCGCGACTTTGATCCCGATCCAGTCCAATATTTTGGTGGCAATTGATCTTGAAATTATTTCTTCTACTGTCATCCTCCTCCTTCCGCTGATTCAAGAAGGGTTGTGGTCAGTTACAAGTGAAAGTATGTGCCTGAAGTACTGGTTAACAGCTTAGTCAAGCTTGCCCAGGAAAGACTAGGTGAATTTACTATCTAGACATGAGCATAGCTGTTGATTGGGACGTAAAACCTAAAACAAAACAAAAACATAAATACCGACCAATACCATAAATCCTCTATCATAGAATTCCATCCACTTAAATTGTCACAAAGTACTCCATGATTAGAAACATTCTCAAACAAATAACCTGAACTTCTAAATTTGTTTTATGACATTGCATCTGGGAGTGATATAGTATCATATATTAAGATAGATAGAACACTTTAATCTATTAAACTCATTGGGAAAAGGCGATAAAATGCTTCCCAAAAAAGCCTTATATTTTGTATCTTTTTTCCCCTTGTTTGATTAATTAAATAATACATGTGCACTCATGTTAGATCTCTTATAACTATCCTATGGGCAAATAATTACTTTGCAATAGTGTTTTTGCATGAAAATGTAGAGATTTTACCATATAGAGGTCATGTTGCTATGGGTGTCTTACTATTAATAAATATGTTAAGCACTTGTGTTTTATATGAGCTGCAACTTGAGATGTCCAACAATGTAGTTTGTGCGAACGGCAAAGGCTCGGACCAGCCTGTGGGAACGCGCAGTCTAATCAGAGCCTTTGCTAGTCCCTTGAATATTTTATGACTTAGGCTACTGACCGATTATCATTTGGTGTTTCTGAGCTTAAAAAGAGGCTGCACAGGCTTGTCTGCGTCTAGTCTACACTTGTCAAAATGCCACATTGTTGGAAATCACATGTCCCAGCTCAAATGGTGTTATATGGGAGCGTAGTGGCTCAGTAGTAGAGTGCTTGACTCATGATCAAGGGGTTGCGGGTTCAAGCTTCACCAGCGTCACTGCTTTGTGTCCTTGAGCAAGACACATTTATCCTAGCTTAGCACTGGTTCAACCCAGGAAGACCAGTCCCTGTTTAACTGAAAGATTGTTGATGGGACGTAAAGAATCAAATCAAACAAAAAACCAACAATGTAGTATGTGCGACCAGCTAAGGCTCGTACCAGCCTGCGCATATGCGCAGTCTGATCAGAGCCTTTGCTTGTCGCTTGAATATTTTATGACTCTTAGGCTACTGAACAAACATCATTTGGTGTTTCTAAGCTTAAGAAGAGAGGGCACAGGCTTGTCTGCTTCTACACTTGTCAAAATGCCTCATTGTTGGAAATCACATGTCACGGCTCATATGGTGTAATATCACTTACAGACATGATGTTCTGTGATAAAAGGTTATAAACAACAGGGTCACAATTTTTCTTGAGGCGCTGAATTTGCGTGTAACCATATTAGCAAATATTGTTCTTGTTCTTTCTAAGCTTTTGTGAAAATAATTTGTATAGTATTTTGAGATCTGTTTGGAAGAAAAATCCATTGACTATTAGTAAGTTGTGTTTTTGATGCAACCTATTTTTCTACATGTAATTTTAATTATTGTAATTATGATCTTTTTAATTATTTGTTACAATAAGAATGTGATCATCCATTATATATTTTACGGGCTCACAGGTCAGAATTTTGTAATAATAACATATTTTTGTCCCTGAACATTGTTTTTATCTAAGCACACAGTGAAGACCACTATCAAACTTTGAGATTTGTGACATACATGGGTGAAAGATTTCAGGATTACTCCTGAATTAAGTAGATTATAATAGCTTTTCTGATTTATTTTCAGATTATCTTAAAACAATTGACAGTTAAACTCGAAAATCTTGATATTTTATAGGCGTAATGCTATTTTTTGAATTTATATTTCAAAAGTTCAGGATTTTGAAAATTTTGAACTTTCACCCATGAACATGTTATCTGGGCCTTCTCTGTTTGTCAAACTTCAGTTTATGGGTTTCCAGTAAAAAATTGGTTAACTCTTTACCTACTAGTGTTGTCTTTGAAAACATTTGCAAACTGTTTGGACCCAGATCAGGCCCTACAAAACGTCTGGCCTGGGTTGGATCCAAACTGTTTGACACGCTGATGGTATTCTTGAAGAAATTTTTCGAAAAAGTTGAATATGAAAAATTTCAGCAGAAGACAAAAAAAGCAAGAAAAAATACCCAGTAGGCAAAGAGTTAAATAACAAAAATACTTATCAGTCAGATTCCATAATTTTATCTTACCCTTTGCTTTTTATGCATATAAGTGAAAGAATCACATTTTTCCTAAATACTTGGACCCAGCCCTGAGGTTTAAAAACTTTCTTCATGCTAGCTGAACTGAGCATGACATTAATCCTGCTCATAAATGCTAAAATATCAACAATTGTTAGCGTTTTAACATTTATTAGCATAATTTATACAAAATCTGATAGTTTTAAAGCAAGGGATACTGTTAATTTTTATCTTTTTAGTTTTTATGGGCAGCTGAAAGTTCATGCTCAGTTGAATTTGAAAAAAAGTTTTTTGTAGCCTCGAGGCCTGGTCAAACATCAGACTGTTCCTGAGCAGTATGATCAATGTCTAACATTTACTGTTGTGCTACATTTTACCACATAGTGAAATTAATTGGTTCAGGACAAGGATTTTATGGGAATGAGCTATAGTGCATGATTATTTTAGCCGCGACATGTGATTTTCAAAAATGTGGCGTTTTGACAAGTGTAAACTCAGACGAGCCTGTCCAGACTCCTTTTAAGCTTAGAAACTCCAAATGCTGTTCAGTGAGTAGCTCAACAGTCGTAGAATATTCAAGCAACTAGCAAATGCCCTGATCAGACTGGGCAAGCGCCTAGGCTGGTCTAAGCCTTTCCTGGTCGACTGACCACATTGTTGGAAATCTCATGTCACGGCTCATATTTTAGAGTAAATATTATACATATACTTTTATGTATCTTTTTAACATTAAGCTCACTTGAGCTTAAATTTTACTGAAGCATTTCTAGTACAAGCCTTTACAAAAATACTGTCCACATAGCTTTCACTTAAAATGGAAAAAATGGAAATTGACATATGGGCTTTGTTGCAGGATAAGACTCAAAACAGCCTGCTCAGCTTTAGAGACTAGTTAAAATATTGAAATAATTCATGAAACAAGTTTAGATATTTCACTTTCCAATAATCAAATTACAAAGGTGAAGGTGCAGACCAGACTGTGGGGATGCACAGTCTGGTCTGCAACATTGTTGCTTGCATGTGACAAAGGCAGGTTTTCTAGAGTTGAGGCCCATATATTGTCATCTTATACCATATATAATATGGGCAGCGACGCGAGAAAACCGGTCTCCGTGGTTTCCACGAAAGTGATATTCAAACCAGCCTGCTCAGCTACAGTGACAAGCTAGGAAATTGAAATTTTGCTTGTAGCAAGTCTAGATATTATACTTTCCAATTAGGGGATAACAAGGCGCTGATCAGACTGCGCAGATGCACAGGCTGGTCTGCGCCATTGTTGTTCGCAAATCCCTGAAAACAGGTTTTCTCGTTTCGAGGCCCATATATTCATTTACAATAAGAAAATTGGATATTGACATATTGGACTTGTCTTGGCAAAAGTCTCAAAACAGCCTGCTCAGCTTCAGAGACTGGCTAGAGTATTGAAATTTTGCATGAAGCAATTTCAGATATTATACTTTCCAATAAGCAAATAAAAAAGGCCCTGATCAGTCTCTGTGGATGTACAGTCTTGTTTGCACCATTGTTGTTTGTAGGCAACAGTCAGATTTTCTAGCATTGAGGCCAATATATTACAGTCAACCCTCTTTATAACGACAATGTTTGTTCCGAGCTATCTTTGACGTTAAAGTGAATTTGCTGTTATAATGAAATTTTGACCAATACCAGATTTCCACATTTTAATCATTTGACAAAAGAAATTGTTATATGACTGAAGTGAATCCGGTCTCCTGATTGGCCCAATTTGTCTTTATAAATCTCTATGTCTACCTGAAAACCGGTCTAAACTGGCTCAGAAGGTGATATAGGATGAAATTCAGCTCAAACTAGTTTCCAGAAGTTAATATTTTTGACACTTCTGCAATATCACCCTCTAGAGAGCTAAAAATAGCATGATGAGTGTAAAACTAGCATGTGCTGCATGAAATTGACATGATTTGCTGTTTCACATCCCAATAGGTAAACTAAAGACTTTCATGAATTTTAACAACTGTTTGTTATGTTTTGTTTGTTCATTTATCTTTGTTTGAATAAACAAAATGTAAAAAAAATAATTTATGATTAAATTTTACATTCCACATTCAGAGAATTAATATACATTTCAAATTGCAAAATACTACATTAAAATATTTTAATAACAGTTGATAAAACTTGTTAGAAAGTCCTTAGGTTGAAGGTTGACTTCAACAACAAAAGTGAAAGTAGAAAATTTTCATTCTAAGTTCAAAAGTCATATAACAAAACAGTTATTGACTTCAATTTCGGTAGACAAGGATTTATCTACCCTTAAAAGTGATATTCACCTCGGCCTAGCGGCCTCGGTGAATTATCACTTTTTCGAGTAGATAAATCTTTATGTCTACCTCATTGAAGTCAATAATTGTATAATATTATACAAGTGGTATTAAAATTTGTATTAAAATGCTATTGTTCCAAATGTATACAACAGTTTAAGTTCATATAGCATCAAAATGGACAAAGCTTTCTCTTATCAAATGAGGCAGAAACCTGTTCATGCAAAAGACCTTGCCCTGATCACAAAATCGTCTGACACTGGTAAAAATTCTGTTATAAAGAATTTATTTTCAATAAAAAATGTATATCTGTTCCCAGTAGTTACTGTCGGTGTCGTTAAGTGAATATTCTGTTATAAAGATAGAATTTTAATGTAAACAGATCCGTTCCCAGCAAATTTATGTCGGATATTGAATATTCTGTTATAAAGAGTGACGTTGTAAAGAGTTTTGACTGTATCATCTTATACTGTATTTGACTTGATAAGCACTCATGTATATATAAGGACACACTGTGTAAATTATGGGCTGTTTACACCATATGAACTAAAGTAAAACCTGTCTTAAGCGGCCACTCAAAAAGAACACCAAAAATTGGTTTTTAATACCAATAATCGCTTAATGCAGGTCAAAAGTACATACTTCTCCAGTCCGAGAAATTTGAATCTGGCACTAAAAGAGTTAACCCATAAAGCGCTACCTATAATTTGCAGCAGACGACAATTTCAAATCTTGCTGCTTTTTCACAAATAACAAATAAGGCATGATATTTCATGAGAATTATCTGCTGGCAGATGATTCTCATGCAATATCATACCTTATTTTTTGGAAATTAGAAAATATTTCACAAAAGGGGTACATGCATTAAGGGGCTATTTTGGCCCCCTCTAGAGCCAAAAACTGAAAGTTGCTTTTCGCCAATTTCATCTGATTGGTTTATTAGAAGAATAGCCCATGTGTAAAATTCTGGCATTTATTTTACTTTTACCGGTTGCTATGGTAATCAAAATGGCCGACAAAATAGGCTTAAAATAGAGAAATTGCCATTTTAGGCCAAATTTGAGGCTTTTGGAGACCGATTTTTTAAGAATTAGATATCAGCACAAGCAAATACCAAAAAAACCTTTTAATATATAGTGTGCCGTAATAACTCTCATCATCTGTTAAAATATTTTTTTGGTATTTGCTTCTGCTCTATATTAATTCCTCTGTTACATGTCTCAAATTTGCTCCAAAATGGTCATTTTCCCATTTTCAGCCTATTTTGGTGGCCATTTTTGTTACCATAGCAACCGTAAAAGTCGAATCAATGCCAGACTTTTACACTTTGGCTATTGTTCTAATAAACTAATAAGAAACTTGTGAAGAGCAACTTTTATTTTTTGACCTCATAGGGGGGCCAAAATAGCCTCTTAATGCAAGTACCCCTTTGTCGTCTGCTGCAGTTGTGATTGGCGCTTTGAGGGTTAAAAGAATACATGTTTGTGTGTGTGTTTTAGTTTAACCTCTCACCAATAGCTTAGGTCATATGGAGACAGGGTCATCGCTTAGTATCATCAGACTGGAGAAGCCGGGGATCCAACCTGGGATCCCTGGTTTACCAGGCAAGTGGTTTATCCACTACACCACAGTGGCTACTAAAAAAGAATGTTTCACCAGTTGCTTTGAACAATCATTTTTCACTGTTTGCCTTCTATTACTGTATCTCAGGGTTCAGGGCTGATCTGAGCATGAATTGCTCTCAGACAGTGTGATACAGTAAAACCTGTGTAAAACAGCCACTCTCCAAAAGACCAAAAATTTGTTACAAGACCATTTATTGTTTAATGCAGGTCAAAAGTATTGCAGAATGCTCCAAGGGGAGCATTCTGCAATACTTTCGACCTTCATTAAGCTACCATTTTTCTTTAAGATTTGTTGTCTATTTTTAAGTGGCCATTTTACACAGGCTTTACTGTATTGTGATCATTAATGTCCATCATTGACAATTGGCTATGAATGACATTCCTGAGCCAAGTCTTTATCAGAATCCTAGGAAGTGTTTCCTTGGTTACCCTTTACAAAGTGCTGTAACAAAATGTTCAGTTAAAAACCCAAAGCAAAACAAATCTTCAGCCAATATGACCAGCAAACTCAGGTGATTAGGAAATTAGGAAATGACCAAAATAAGCATTACGGCTTACTGTCAGATCCTACTTCTATGATATTGTACTTATGTAAAAGTGATTGATCAAATAAAATATGTTTAAACCAAACTCAGGTGAGCTGTTCAGGTCCCACCTTTTTCTAATCTTATTTGATTATGTATAGAAAAATATTTACTAATGCACCAGATTATATTTGATATATCTCCTTTAATGATGGTCTTGTTATTATTCTGTTCAGTCCCTTCAAAAAAAAGTATCTAAGACTAAATATTGTTCTTTCAAAGTTTTTTGTTTGTTTGTTTGTTTTGATTCTTTACACCCCAGTCAACAATTTTGCAGTCATGTTGGAACAGGTCTTCCTTGGTTGAACCAGTAGTAAGCAGAGGATAAAGTATCTTGCTCAAGGACACAAAGGCAGTGCCTCAGGTGTGGCTCAAACCTGCAACCCTCAATCTCAAGTCAAGCACTCTACCACTGTACTTCTCTTTTCAAAGTTTAGTGAAATAGGTCTTGCCCATACCTGGCCCCGAGGTTATAAAACGTTTTTCATGCTCAATTCAGCTGAGCACGAAATTTATCCTGCTCATAAATAATGAAATGCCAACAATTGTTGGCATTTTAACATTTATTAGCAAGATAAATACATCTGAGAGACTTAGTGCAAGAGACTTCTTTATTTGTCAGTATTTTAGTTTTTATGAGCAGTTGAAATTTTTGTGCTCAGTTGAGTTGAGCATGAAAAAAGTTTTATAACCTTGGGGCCTGGTTTGTTTGTGACTTAAATATTTCACAGATCATGCTTTGAAAGAATATATTATTAGTCGTGTCATAAGAAACTTGCCACCATATTACACGATGCTAAAAGTGAGGTTTGAAAAAATTCCAAGAAATAAGTAAAGATGGCTGTCATCTTGGATATCTGAATAAATCTGAGTCTCCACGTTTCCCCAATGGCTCCCGCCACAGTTTCAAGTCAATCCAACATATCATTTTGGAGATATCATTTGAAGAATTTCAAGATGGCTTGAATGATGGCCATCTTGGATATCCAAATGAAACTTTTATCAGTTCTAAGCTGATGTTTCCCATCAAGTTTGGGCTCAATCTAACATATGGCTTGGGAAGATATGTTGCTTGAAGAAAATCAAAATGGCTGTCTTGGTTATTGGATTAGAATGATTTAGCAATTCTGCACCAAGTTTTAGTTCAATCTGACATATGGGTCCAGAAAAGATGACATTTGAAAATCTTAAAGATGGCTATCATGTCCGCCATCGTGGATAGTCAGAACAGAACTATTCTGAATCTATAGATATTATGTCGCCCTGATGCCTCCCACCAAGTTTCAGCTCGATCCGACTGAACCAGGATGAGAGGTTGATAAAAATGAATAAAAGCTAATGAAAAAGATGGACAAGAGGCCATACCATATGCTGACCTGGAGCTTTCCTCTAGGTGAACTAACAAGAGGGCCATAATTGCCCTTGATTGTTAGCCGGTGCCTTTAAGCATAGTAGGCCATTTTGCTTAGTATGGCAGAACACAACTCCTTTGGTAAAAGATAACATGAGAGAACAATTGTGTGAAATAATTTAGAAATTTGGTCAGTTGTTTTGGAAAATATGTGGCTTAGAACCTTTTTTCTATTTTTAGCCTTGATGGCCATTTTGTCCTTCGGCATCATTTTGACAATCTTGATAAGAGGTCACCAAACGAAAATTTGTGCCAAGTTATTTTCAGTTTCTCAGATTTTTTATGTTTTTCCTGTATAGATACAGGAAGAGCCTCCTTGTTCCCTGGTGGCCATGTTTTTCCACTACATATATTAGAAAAATTTGAACCATCTTGACACGAGGTCAGAAAAGGACCATTTGTGCCAAATTACTTTCTAATCACGCCAGTGGTTTTGTACAAAAAATTTTAAAAAAATTTCCCTATACAGGTACATGTATAAGGAAAAAGGCCAATTCCTAATAGCCACAATTTTTGCTATTTACAAATAATTTGAATAATCTTTGTTGCAGACTGTCTAAGGATCGTTCCTGTGAAGTTTGGTGAAAATCCCCATAGGTTTTGGTTTTGTTAGGTATATATACTGAAGGACTTTAGAAACACACCACCTGCTAAAATGCTAATTTATTGTCAAATGTACTATTTTAATTATGTGAAAAAAGAAAATGACAAGTCCCTTCATTTAACTTGCATTCAATAATAAAATCGAAACGCTGTGGCTTATGGTTGCCGTGACGTCGCGATTATTATGAGACATCCCAAATTTAAAGTCACAGAGTATCAATACCTTCTATAATGAGCACAAAAAAGTTTTCGAATCGATGTTTGTTCTCGAAAGCACAAGGAAAGACAAAATCAAATCCTGAAGTTTTAGGCCTCTGGTAAAGTTCTTTTCGTCTAGGTGACGTCATTTTTTTACGCAATTGGCTGTTTATATCCGAAGGAACAGGAATAGTCAATTTTTTTAGTGCCACAAGATACTCGGCAACCCCTTGCGTCGAATACAAAAGTATTGTGACATGCGCGAACGTCATCTGCCTGTTATTGCTGTATGAAAAATTAAAACTGACGTTAGCAAGGAACCGCTGCTACTGGGAGTTTAATTAAACAAATATTTCTGAAACTTTTCTTGTTTTTTTTTGAGTTGGTTAAAACATCTGGCTACCAGCTCAAAGTTTTTGCTTTTAAATTGAACTAATCTCACAGTTGTCAGACGACAATTGAAATTGAAAAACACTAACATCAGAATGAACCGCATGAGCAAATCGAAACTATGACAAATCATGGTCTATTGTGTAAGTGGATAAAAAGTGATAAAAACATCCTCAAGTCAACCATGTTGCAGATTTTTGTTTGATTTGATTCTTTACGTCCCATCAACAATCTTTCAGTTAAACAGGGATGGGTCTTCCTGGGTTGAACCAGTACTAAGCTAGGATAAATGTGTTTTGCTCAAGGAACACAGCGCAATGACGCTGGTGAGGCTCGAACCCGCGGCCTCTAGGTCTCGAGTCAAGCACTCTACCACTGAGCTCCCCACCATGTGGAAGAGACAGTGAAAAGTTTCTGAAGTCCTTCAGTATAGTTTTGGTGTGGTCCGTCCATCAACACTTCTTGTCTGTCCGGAACCATATATATCTCAGTACCCACTGGTCATATTTGATGCATTCTTGGTATAAATGAATAGTACCATGGACTCTCGATATCCTATAAGTTTCGTCAAAATCTACCCCTTGTCTTGATATAGGCAATTATATTAGCTTTTTTGTGTAATTTTCACATTCCTCAAAGCAATTATATTTAACAACTTCTCACTTTAAGACCATGATTGCCCAGTGCCTGTAGATAAGCATGGCAGCGTCAAAATTTTACTCCACCCCTTTGACCCCACCTAAGGGGTCAAAGATTTAAATTTCACAATAACTAAGGCAGTTGACAATATTTTTTGCTGAAATTTTGCATGCAGGCAGAGGAGCAAAAGATATGAAACATATCAAACTCAATTTTGGTTTGAAGGCCTGGGTCCGATCCCCTGGGGTGGACTTAGGGGGTGGGACCGAGACCAAAATTAAACTTTTTTGGAATATGGTCATGTTGCATATCAAATTACAGCAAACGAGGCATGCAGCAACTTGGTAGCATGACACACCCATGACCCCAGGGGTGGGGTCAAACCATATCTTTTTCTGAAAGTAGTCATGTTGCATTGCAAATTAAAGGGAATTGAGCACAGAGCACCATGAAAGCAAATATGCTGTCCTTACACACACTCTCGACCCCTGGGGTGGGGTCAAAAGGTCAAATATAGTTTCTTTTCTGAATGTCAAATTAAAGTGAAAGAAGTGTAGACCAATATGCAAGGTAACACTTTGAATTTACACACACCCTTGACCTCTGGGGTTGGGTTGAAAGGTCAGATATTGAAATTGTGCAGATGTACTAAGCACTAAAACATACTTGACAGGCGTCTGTTATGATCTGAATGATACCGAAGGTGAACTTACGGTTTAGATTCATGGGAATTATGTATTGTGATTTACATTTTTATCTAAAATAACCCTTCGTCGCGGAATATAAATTCAACAAATTTGTCTTGTTTGATTTGATTTTTTGCATCCCAGACAAATTTTCAGTCATGTCGAGAAGAGTCTTCCTGGGTTGAACCAGTACCAAGCAGGGGATATATAGTATCTTGCTCAAGGACACAACACAATGCCTCCTGTGAGGCTTGAAACTGCAACCCCCCTTTCTCAATTCAAGCACTCTACCACTGAGCCACTGCAACTGCACTCCATAGGTTTTGGGGGTGCTGAAGTAACTGTTGACAGATATCGAAAACAAGCTCATCGGAGCATTTGCTGGGGGGGGGGGGGGGAGGCTTGAGGTTAGAACCCTTCTTGAATCAGTGGAAGGAGAGGACTATGACCATAGAAATTATTTCATGATCTATCTCCACGAAGGTATGGGACCAGGCTGGGATCGAACTAGCGACCCCTCGATCTGCAGCCGGACTCGCTATCGACTGCCCTTTGGGGCAGGTCTGAGCATGTTGTGCTCACTGGTGAGCTAAATTTGGATAAGATACATAAGATTTTTTGGATTAGTTACAATGTATCTGAAAAGAAAAAGTAAAACTATTTTGGAATTTATAATTTTATTAGGGAAATGGAGGTAATACATATACACAGAATTCACAGAAACAAATGAAAATTCAATACAATATCAATAACAATACAAATTAGAAATTCATATCCTATAGTTCCAGATATATACAAGCCAGTTAACGAGACTTTTCATACTTATCAGCACATGCAGTCTCCCCAGAGCCATTGCTGTTCCCAAACATAAAGTAGAGGCATTTGCTGATCTAATACACTCTAGGGATATAGATGAAGACCAAGATACAAATTTAGGCCTTTAGCCCCACTAGATAGCTGTGCATGCATGTTCAAAGAATGACTTCTCCATACACAGACTTTGCTTTGGGTCCATAGTGATGGATTATGTTGTACAGTGACGTCCCCTAACATTGCGCACTAGCCCAAGTGATTATACCTCATTAATCAGATAAAATATTTTTTATATTCAATATCGGGTTGCTTTTAGAAAGAAAAAAAACAGCAAAAAGTATTCATTTTATGCCTTCACTGCTGAGCAGGGGTGGATTTCGACAAAAAAGGAAAATGTTGAAAAAATTCTGACCATAATTTCAAATGACCCAGGCTTCAAATGATTTACTTTGAATCAAGTTACTGATGAAGTAAATTGTTGAGAACAACCTAGTGTTATTTTCCCTGGTATATTTTGTAAAAATAATTCATCAAAGAGAAGTTATTGAAAATGTTGCAGAAAGTGTGCAATGTTAGGGGACTATTTTTGTTATCCTAAAACAGTGGGGTTTTGCACTTCAGAGATCAAAAAAATATGTTTCATTTTGAACTTTGTGTAGATAAAGTATAATGATTACTTTATTTCACAGTGAACAATTTTTCAATTTTGTTTCTTTCTAATTATATTCAATGGAGGTTAAAAGGCTTAAGTGCCCAACGTAAGGGGCCTTCATTGTAAGTAATATAAAAGGGAAATCTTACAAAGGAATTTAGGAAAACAAACATTTAATGGTAATTTTCCTATAATTCCTTTGTAAATTCCATGGTAAAAAGATGTGGGAAGCCACAACATGACCTATCAAAATCCATGTTATAACGATATAATGGAAATGCGTTGTATATGCAATAAGTACAAAATTCTCCTGTCATCTGGCTCATCTGTATTTCATGCACCAAATCATTCAAGTTTCTGTAATAACCTTAACCCTTGCCATGCTGAATACTTTTATATTCCACATTCCTCCCCAATTCATAGAGGGTCTTACAGGAGTGATCATGTTTTATTGAATTTATTAAATGAGTTGAGGAAAATAGATAAAATGCAAGGCTTGCCGAGCATTTTCTCTTTTTCGCAATGAGTTTAATAAATTCAATAATACAGGAGCACGAATGTTAGATTCTATTTATCATATGACATTAAAATTATTTTGAAATCATATTTTTTTTGGGGCGTGAAAACGTTAGGGTTTTGCCATATGTGTGACGTTAAAAGCGTCATTTCATAACATTTCCCAAAAAGTGGTTTATCGATTTTAATGCATGGCATTATTTCACTCTCAAGACACGACGTTATATGATAAATCCTGTTAATCTTCAGTATTCTAGATGTAAGCATGTGTTTTCAATTAGAGTGGAAAACAGTGTGCATCCTGGATCACATCTTGTCATACCAAGGGTTGCGATTCGCTATCTTAACCCTTGGCCCCACAATGATACTTTCTTCCGAATGAGTACGTCATAAGACGAAAATTGTAACAATTAATATGATCAATCAAAAAGCGGTGCGAAAAATCGATAGACACCAGGCCTCCAGATAAGGCGGCATAATTAATTTTCATTCAGTTATCTTATTAAACAATTAAAATATACGTTTAATGTGGTCAAAAGAACTGTCACATTAAGATGGTTATTTTGAGCACCCATAACATAATTCTGAACTGAAGGATAGAAGAAAAATGAATAAATTTACGACCAAAATCTTTGCTTATCTGGACTTATGGAGACTTAACAGGTGGTGTATATTAGATGCTGATAAACTGCTACGTTTAATCTGATTGGCAGGAAGGGATTATCGAAAAAATCCTTCCTGGCGTTTTCATTGGTCGATTAGTCTGCGCTATTAATAAATTTTGAGGTTCGTGAGGTGAAGGGTTTGTCGAAAGGTAGATACGACGAAACCTTCGCTGGTGAAGATGCCTGGATCACACTGTTTTCAAAAAGTATAAATTTGGTATCAGCAGGACAAGGGTTAATTATTGGGCATATTTGCAGAAGATACTCTGCCACAGGGCCCAAATAGTTAGACTTTTTACAGAACCAGCCTATGGCATTTTTTAAAATGTATATTTGAGTTGAGGAACAAAATGTTTTACAGCCCTGTCAATAATAGTGCCATGTTGAGTCATCTTCGAAATATAAACAAGATGGATAGCTCATATGAGTCTTCTGCATTGATGCACTAAAGCTGTCTTACCAAGCCCTTTTTCATGCTCAACTCAACTGAGCATGGCATTGATTCTGCTCATAAATGTTAAAATGCAATATTTATAAGCAGGATAAATACAGCATCTGTCGGTTTAAAAGCAAGAAAAATTCTTTATTTTTTCAGCAGTTTAGTTGTTATGAGCAGTTGAAACTTGAATTTCCTGCTCAGCTGAGATGAGCATGAAAAAGTTGTATATCCTCTTGGCAAGGATAGCTTGATATTGAACTTAAAAACCTGTATAAAAGATAATAATGAAATAAATTTTCGGTAGAGTGCCATTTATTGAACCATTTTTGCACAAAGATTCAACCTTTTTTTTCCTGCCATAACGAAAATTGCTGTCTGCTCTATCTGCTTATGCACTTTGTTAACCAATATTGAAAAGAATATGGACCCAGATCAGAAGTCATAGTGTTTGCTTCCATAGTAAAAGTATCTTGGAGTGCATTTGAATATATATGCAGATGTTAATATGCATACAGCATTTTTCAGGGCAAAAAGTAGTGGCAGGTTACAGGTTAATAAGGCTGATGTACATATAAACAAAAGCTAGGGTCCCTATCGTATATAAATTTTCAAGATACATTAACGCAGACCCTGGCAAGAGCACAGACTAGTTTGAAACTTAAAAAAAAATTGAGACATGACCTCTATCATTAATCTACCCAGGCAACCTACTCAGTGCCTTATTTACCTCGATATTTGGACAGACATGACTTGAGTAAATTTGGAAAAACGAGGCCAGTATGCTTTTGAAGTAGCCTAACCAAGTTTGTCAACATATCCTAGAGATATTGTATCACTTAGTCATAAAGACTTAACCCAAAAAGCGCCACCTAAAGGCATGATATTTCAAGAGAATCGTCTGCTGGCAGATGATTCTCTTGGAAAATCATACCTTATTTTTTCGAAAAATTGAGAGAAAGATGTCATAAAATTTGTCGTCTGCTAGAGTCGCGAGTTAATAAAATTCTAGGATCTGTTGCATGAGGAGCCAAAGTGTCCAAATACAAATAATTATTGAAAAAATGTACATTTGTTCCTAGGCCAATAATCTGTTTTGCTCTAGTCAACTTATAACATGCTCAAGTCAACTTATAACATGCATGTAGCAAAGGCTCAGATAAGACTGCAAAAATTTGCAGGCTAGTTAGAGTTTTAGCTGCTATCACGAACAAAGGACAGATGAAGGCTCATGCCAAAGTTCAGGACTAGCTACACTTGATAGCTCAAATAAGTAACAGGTAAACTCTTTGCCCCCTGGGAAATTTTTCATGCTTTTTTGTTGTCTGCTGAATTTTTTTCAGTCAACTTTTTTGAAAATAAAAAAAAACATGTTTTTTTGTTGTCTGCTCAATTTTATTCAAAGTCAACTATTTTGAAAAAAAATGTTTTTTTGTTATCTGCCTAACTTTTTTGAAAAATTCTTTCAGGAATACCATCTGAGTGTCATACAAATTGGATCCAGATCAAGCCCAACATTTTGTCGGGCCTGATCTGGGTCCAATCTGTTTGCAAAGGTTATGGCAGATGAAACTAGGAAGGCAAAGAGTTAAGAGTGATAAGTTATTAATGTATTTACTAATGATAAAAAATAAATTAAGTTAAATGGGCCAGCACATGTGATACTAAACAAGTATTGACTTCAATGAAGGTGACAAAAGAACATCAGGAGACAGGATTCTCTTCAGACATATGGGCCCAGATGCGAGAAGATCTGTCTTCCGGGATTTGCAAACAACAAAGGTGCAGACCAGCCTGTGCATCCACACAGTCTGATTAGCGCCTTTATCATTCACGTTTTGGAAAGTATCATATCTAAACTTGCTACAAGGGAAATTTCAATTTTCTAGCTAGTCTTTGTAGCTGAGGAGACTGGTTTGAGCCTCGCTTTTTCAAAAACCCCGTAGACAGGTTTTGTCGCGTCGAGGCCCATATAATAATGGTACTAATGGCATAGGCCTAAAGTGACTATTAAGCCCTTTGTATACAGGGGCGGATCCAGGATTTCTGGAAAGGGGATTCATATGTATAAAGGTGTGGGGGGTTCGCTTTGCTGATTTTATCTCATTTTTCTTAAATATCCCATGAAATGAAGTAATTTGGTCTCACTGAGACCAAATTATTTCATTTCCAAAGGATATTTAAAAATGAAGCTCCTCTGGATCCGCCACTTGTATACTATAAAATGGATTCTTCCATCTTTGAATTTGTTTTTTGTTTGATTTGGTTCTTTACGTCCCATCAACAATCTTTCAGTTATAAAGGGAGGGGTCTTCCTGGGTTGAACCAGTACTAAGCTAGGATTAATGCGTCTTGCTCAAGGACACAACGCAGTGATGCCTGCGAGGCTGGAACTCGAGGGCCCTAGGTCTTCAGTCAAGCACTCTACCGCTGAGCCACTTTCCCAATTCTTGAACCTTCGAAACTCCAATCTAAAAACTTGCAGTATGCCCACTACATATTCACGATTTCAAGTTTAAATGGCCAATTGTCCTTAGACAGACTGAAAATAAATCAGGGAAGCTATTATGATCTCCCTAATTCAGCATTTGAGGCTGACTTTCTGTGGAATGTCAGCCTCAAAATCCTGAATTCAGGAATAATCCTGAAAACTTTCACCCATGCCTATGCCATAAGTTCCTAAATCTCATGAGCTCAAATACAATCTAAACAAAAAAAAAATCCAATAATATAATAAGTACTAAGAATTTGTTCTTTATAAATAAATAAAAAAAACAACTAGGCCTCAAGATAAGATTGCGTAAATGAAAACTACTTTTCTTATTTCTCAACCAAAACATATGTTGTGATACAAAAGAACCCGAAATGGATTTTTTGAGCACCCAAAACCCATGTTTAGACTGATGCTTAAAAAAATAGTCATAATTTTACGCCAAACATTTTTTGCTTATCTCTACCGATGAATCAATAAAGAAAATATAAAACACTAATATCCACAGACATTTCTACATAAACATACTGGATAGGCGGCAATCGAAAACGTTGATACTATTGACAAATGTAGATAAAAAATGGTTTGAAACAGAGTTTTCAATTGCCATTTGTTGCATGACTGGCGACAAATGGCAATCAAAAACACTGTTTCAAGCGATTTTTTAACCACATTTGTTGATTGTTAAGAGCTTTTTCGATTGCCGCCTATCTGGTGTGATAAAGAAAAGTTTTCGACAAAACAAGAGAACAGTACAAAATATAACAGCTTTGCATCAACAGAATGAGAAATAAATTATGTCAACCATTTAAAACAATCCTGTAAAATAAACCCATTTATGACACAAAAAAAACTATGAAATATATACAATAAAGAAAATTTTTATATTGCAATATATTAACAGACACTATTACAGTATAAAGAAATTGGAGATTTAATAATTTTGTCCCTTTCATAGAGACAGCTGTCTTATTAAAGCTAAGTTACATTTTCAACATTTGAGTAGCTTCATTCAAGGTTTCGTTTGGCTTTACATTTTTCATTCTGATTGATTTCCCATGCATGTTGATAGAATAAGTATGGAATTGCCCATTTTGTATTTTAAGGGGTCACAGGTAGAAATTTCTATATTATGTTTGATTTCTGTCATGAAGATTTGTTTTTATCCTTGCAAACATAGCAGGCCCTGATGAATGCTGCATTTCATCTGGGTCTTCGCTGTTTACCAAAGTACCTGTTTGAAAGTGAATCCAGAATGAAAAGGGTTACACTGGGGTTTTCCATCCCTTTATCAATATTTCAGTTATATTATATTACATTGTAATTGGACATATTCTTAGACCCAAAATCCTGAACTTTAGAAATTCTATTCTTAAAACTTGTAGTATGACAACAAAATATTAACAATTTCAGTTTTAACAGTCTGATATTTGTCTTTGGATAAACTGAAAATAAATCAGGTATGCTGCTTTAATCTGTCTAATTCAGTATACTTAGGCTGACTTTCTATGGAAAATAGCCTCAAAATCCAGGAATAATCCTGAAAACTTTTGACATGCATACATAGGCCTGCAACTTACAGGATTTTCCCTGACCCCCTTTTGTGAATAACCCCCATTTTTCCCAAATTTTATACTGTCTATATTTTATATAAAGGGGGTTGATTGACCCCATTTTCAAAAGGAAAAGGGAAAACCCTGAATATATTATGCAATCTCTCATTTTTTTATGAAGCCGCTTTTTATAGGCAAAGCATTGCAGAGTTTCACTAAGTTGGATAAAAGTTATTTTTCTTATTTCTCATTGAGACATTTTAAGTTTGTAGTCACAACATGTTCTTTATTGAGTATTTGTAAAACTGTTGTTATATTTGGTTGAAAAACTTTTGGGTTGTACAACCATGTGAAATGCACAAAACATGAAACCTGTGCAATTTTGCCACATTTCTCACGAGTGTAATAGACAAAAGACTATCACAGGCATATTAAGTTTATTCATTAAATTTGTTGGCATCTCATTCTTGAAATTATTGGTAAAGCACATCTGGATTTCTATGCACTAGCTATAACAAGTTTAAGAAGCTATATGAGCCGTCACATGAGATTTCCAACAATGTGGTGTTTTGACATGTGTCGACTCAGACGAGCCTGTGTAGCCTCCTATTAAGCTTAGAAACTCTAAATGATGTTCGGTCAGTAGCTAAACACTCAAAGAATATTCAAGCGACTAGCAAAGGCTCTGATCAGACTGCGCTTATGCGCAGGTTGGTCTGAGCCTTTGCTGGTCGTACATACCACATGGTTGGAAATCTCATGTCATGGCTCATATATTATAAAATATTTGTTTCTCCAGGTTTTTAAAGCATCGATTGCCATAAATGAGTACTTATCAGCTTAACTCTGCATGCTGGGTAATTTGCATGCTTTTTGTGACATTGTCATCTGCAGGTTTTATTTGTTTTCAACACTTTCAGGAATATCATCAGAGTATCAAACAATTTGGATCAGGTCCAACATTTCTTATCAGTTCTTTTATTCTATGCCACTGCTGAAATAAGTGTCTTGGATGAAAACACACAAGTTGATGGCCATAACTTTCTCCCGGAATAGCATATATTCCATAATTAGTACACTGTGTAAATAACTTTTTAAAATTTATGACATTTTTTTTCTCCAAAAAAAGTAGACCCAGATCAGCTGGCTTCAGAAGAAGCCAGCTGATCAGGATTCACAGTTTTCATTCACAAGTCGATTCAAAATCAATTATGAATTAGTACCACTAGACCGGCTGGAAATCAGAAGTGATATAGCAATCACAACTGAAAAAGAACTCCATGTACATTTATTATGAGAAATACAGTATGTCCTAAAAGACGCTGAATAGGAAGTTGTTTAACGAGTATTTTTAGCCTATATGTAGCATTTAACATGTGTAAATTTCATTAGGTACAAACTTTACCAGTCTTTAACTGTTTTAACTACAGTAGAACCTGTCTAAAGCAGCCGCTCTAAAAAGGACCAAAAATTGGTTTGAAGACCAATTATCGTTAATGCAGGTCAAAATTATTGCAGAATGCTCCAAAGGGAGCATTCTGCAATACTTTTGACCTTCATTAAGCTACCATTTGTCATTAAGATCTTTGTTTTGTCTATTTTTGAGTGACTGCTCAAGACAGGTTTTACTGTAATACTAAAATGTACACATACAAATTTGACACGTAGTAAGATGTTTACAACCTCAGGTCACATGTTAACCCTTTGCATACTGGGCAGTTTTTCATATTTTTTTTTGTTGTTGCCTGTTGATTTTTCAAGACTGATATTTTCGAGAAAAAAAATCCAGGAAAACCATCAGGGTATCAGTTTGAATCCAGATCAGGCACAATACTTTGTCCAACCTGATCTTGGTCCAAATGGTTTGCAATGGTTATCAGCAGGTGACAAAAGTCGCCACTTGTGAAGAAAAAATAAATTCTCTGACTGTCAGCCTTATTCTTCTGCATATAATTTACATGCTATATGTATTTCTAATTTCCAGCCAGTTTGATTGCATGCTTCTATATATGGGCCTCGTCTTGAGACAACCAGGTCCTGTCTTTGGGGTTTCCGACAAAGAGAGTTTTAAACCAGTCTCCTCAGCTACACAGACTGGCTAGAAAATTACCATTTCACCTGTAGCAAGATTATATGGGCCTCGACGCAAGAAAACCGGTCTTTGAGGGTTTGCAAACAACACAGGCGCAGACCAGTCTGCGCATTGCGCAGTCTGATCAGCGCCTGTTATTCGCATTTGTAGAGTACCATATCTAAGCTAACTATAAGCGAAATTTCATTTTTTCAAGCCAGAGTCTGTAGCTGAGCAGGCTGGTTTGAATCTCACTTTGCCAGAAACCCTGAAGACAGGTTTTCTTGCCACAGGGCCCATATATTATCATGGATTCAGAGTGTGGATCCTGGTCAGTTGGCTTCTGAAATGTGGATCCAATTCATTTTCTTATGTTGTGGGTACTCAACCGAACCGTCTCCAGGAGACGGTTCTTTTTAGCACCCAAAACATATGTTACAAGCGATGGGTAAGAAATTATTGACAATTTTACGCTCAAAAATTTGATTTATCTTGACCTATGGTTCATGTTTGAGTTGACCCTAGGATATACGAAAGGTCAAGATTAGATTGGATATAGGGGAATGTGCAACCTGATGAAAAAATGGAAAATAGGGAAGCCTAACTTGTTCTTGCTTTTGAATATGACACTAAAAAATTGAATGATGGAAAAACAGCAACAAAAACTGGAAAACTGTCAAATTGTTCAAACAGATATCCTTAGAGTTTGGAAGATCAAAACAGGATGTCTAGAGAGGTAACTCCCTTCTAACCATCATTCATCACTCATGAATAATCGGGAGAATCCTGCGACTGTGTATGGAGTAATACACTAGCTTTTTGTTATTTCTAACTTGAGGTCGCTATATCCAGCTTCATCGCTATATAAAACATTCAGCTTAGACAAAATGCCACTGTTGAATCCACCCCCAGTTAGTCCAAGTATAAATACACGTATGAACACTTCATTTACAGTGACTTTATTTACCTTGTGGATGTCACTTCACTTCTTTTTTCTGTAATATTTCAACTTGTCCAGCATTTCTTCCAACAGAAATGGATGAGCATCTGATGTTCTACAAGACCTCTTAACATCCTGACAAGCAGCAAATTACCATACTGCCATCATGGACTTTACTGACAGCCAGATTAAGCCTATTCCATAACATCCTTCCAGAAAGACTTTTTTAATGAACTAATTTGCCATATTTATGCTACTCATTCGGCATCAAGTCCGCATATAGGTCTTAACAGTGTCTACACTATTTGCTATTAACACATTTCATCATGTAATAAAATAGTTTTGAGTTTCAAGATTAATATGACAAGAAGTTAAGGTGTTCTAGTATATTACGTGCAAATATGGTAGATACCTCCAATTTTAAGAGTTGTGCCATATCATGTATTATGAAGTACCTCAAATGTGAAGGAATTGTGTCATGGAAGGTAAAAAGACAGCATATCTAATATTGAAAGAATGTAAAAAGTATGACAAAAAATGAGTGTTTTATAATCTGTGCAACTATACATCTACCACCATCTTTTTGTGGACATCCATATTACCAACAACCTGCAAAGAAAAAGAATATTTCTCATTCTGATTACAAGGCTCAATATGAGAAATTTTTTCTTATTATAGTCTTTGATCCATTTCTGATCGATTTAGTGTAAAAACAGTGCCAGTTCCATTTGGGCATTCAGTCAGTAACTCTTTGCATGCTGGGTAATTTTTCATGCTTCTGACACCTTCTGACTTTTTTCAAAATTAACTTTTTAAATTCTTTCAGCAGCACTATCAGAAAGACAAACTCTTTGGACCCAGATCAGGTCCGACATTCTGTCAGTCCTGATCTGGGTCCAAATTGTTTGCAATGGTTATCAGCAGACGACAGATGTCACCACTAGCGAGGAAAATAAAGAAAGACTTAACCATTTTACACTTGGGAGTAGCCAGAGCCCCATAAAAATATATGAATTCTAAGTGCAAGAGTTTTGGGGTCATATTTGAAGACAGGGATTTTCCTACCTTTCAAAAGTTGGGGCCAGGGGCACATTGAATTTGGGAAAAAAGCATTTGAACTATCAAAATTGGGAAAATTAGATGCAATCTAAAGTTACTGGACTGCCATTTTAAATGGATTAAAAACCATATGAGAAATTAGCAGTGAAAAGATGTAACATATTTGTTGCTTTAAAACTCATGAAAATTTGCATAAAAATGTGAATGAAAACATGTTTTCATTCACATTTTTATGCATATTAACTGCTATTTTTGTTTGGATTTTCATGAAATTTTTACCAAACTGTAGAACTGGGAAATTGGGAATGCTATACACCTTTTTGGGAATTTTTGCTCATTTTTGAATTGGGAAAGGGCCTTTATTCGGCCCCAAATCAGGCCTAGGAAAATCCCTGGAAGAGTTGGCAAGCTGAGGTATGATCCAGCTTATGAAATGTTGGTACCGAATGCATGTGCTGGGAGTGAAAGCTCAGTATTCCCATAGCATTCTCTGCTTGCATTCACTAAGTAGGGACATGTATAGTAAAACATGTCTTAAGCGGACACTCAAAAGATCAAAAATTGGTTTTCAAGACCGATTATCGTTTAATGTAGGTCAAAAGTATTGCAGAATGCTCCAAGGGAAGCATTCTGCAATACTTTCGACCTTTATTAATCTACCATCTGTCATTAATATCTTTGTTTTATCAATTTTGGAGTGGCTGCTTAAGACAGATCTTACTGTACTAACTAAAAGGCAAACAAGAAATGCAACAGTCACTTTTATTATGGGGTTTCGGAAACTTACGTCCTTGCAAATTTTAAATTCATTGTTGTTGTTTTGTTTTATTTTAAAATGTGCGCTTTATGAAGAGGGTTGACTAATACTGTGATAAAATATAAAACAGCCACTTACTGCACAGAATTCTTCAAATGAGATTTTTCCATCGCCGTCTGTATCTGCATGTATAATAGTTTTATCTACAATCTGTTGGAGTTGGTGATCTTTCAGGTTGTTCCCCACCATCATCTTTAATACTTGATAGAGCTCACCATTAGAAATATACCCATCTTTGTCCATATCATAGATCTTAAAGGCAACTGAAAATTGCAAACACACAACAAATCAAACATCGCTGCCTATATTTATACATTAATCCTTTTTTCAGGAGAAACCTGTAATCAGATACATTGGTAAACACTGAAGACCTACATGTAGATGCAGTCTGAACTTTTTGGAAAGATAAAACAATCTTCAGAGACTGAACTCAGGCTTCTAGATATGAGTGCCAAATTAAAAATAATTTTTCTTATTTCTTATTTCCCAACCAAAACATATGTTGTGGGTACTCAAAAGAACCGTCTCAATGAGACAGTCCTTTTGAGCACCCAAAACACATGTTTATATTAATAGGTAAGAAAATAATCACAATTTTACGCCCAAAAAGCTTCCCCTTTGAAGAAACTATAGGCCCAAGTAGACCAGAAATCTCTCACCTGAATGATCGCGACATGTTACAATGTGCCATGGTGGTCATCTTGCTTTCAGGTAAGACTGCCTTTGGTAATTATGAATGTGCAAAACTCATCTGAATCTCCATGTCACCCCAATACCTACCACCAAGTTTCAGCTTAATCAGACTTACCATTTGGCAGATGGATATCACACTCGGTAACCCAGGCGTGACCCATTCCGTACCCACTGCATTGAATGAAGCGGGTACAGAATGGGTCATGCCTGGGTTACCGAGGATGGATGGATATATGAATGTAATAATTTCAACACTTCTGAATCTCCATTTCTTCTTAATGCCTCACCACCAAGCATTGACCCACATTGACCCTCAATGCCTTACCATCAAGCATTGACCCAAGTTGACATATTATGAAAGCGGACGTGGGTTAAAGATTTACAAGATCCCCCCACTCCCACCCCCCCCCCCCCCTGGCTGCCATCTTGAACATTGTTAGGGAACATTTTTTGCATTTCTGAAATCTCAATGTCTAAGTGATGCCCTCATAAAGTTTCTGCTCAATGGACCTTACAGTTCAAGAAATATCATTTGAAGAAGTTGGGGTGCCATCTTAGATGTTGGAATGAAACAATTTTAGCAATTCTAAATCTCCATATCATCCTTTCAAAATCAATAACTTGGATATTCCCCATCAAGTTACAGATCAATTTGACTTAGTTTGGGACATGTGATTGGAGGAATTTCAACCATTCTTGATATGGGAATGGAAACTTTTAGGCAATTCTGAATATCCATGACGCCTAGTTTCTGCTCATTCAGACTTACCAGAAAGAGAATCCATCATCAAACTATGAGTACGGCTTGATCATATGGGCCTCGTCGCGACAAAACCTGTCTTCGGGGTTTCCTAAGAACCGAGACTCAAACCGGTCTCCTGAGCTTCAGAGACTAGCTAGAATATTGGAATTTTGCTTGAAGCAAGATTAGATATTCTACTTTCCAATAACCAAATAACAAAGGACTGAGCGCATACGCGAAGGTTGGTCTGCGCCTTTGTTGCTCACAAACACCCGAAAGCAAGGTTTTCTCGCATTGAGGTCCATATACGATTGGTAGTCTGGGACGCATGTACCAATCATTCAGAGGAAATAATATGTTTGTCCATCATCAAGCTTGACCAAGGTAAAGTCAATAATCATAAAGGTACACCTTATTCTTCATCAAAAATGGGTAAAAAAAAAAAAACAATCGGAAGAGTCTGTTAACCATCAGCCATTCAGAGGGCAAATCTGCAATCGGTCAATCAGGCCACAATACTTAAAGAAGGCACAAGCAAAGTTTTGTTAAAATCTGTCACTGAATACAGCAGCTTAAGTCTGGAAACAAAAGTTTATTGGCACACAGATGCCACTTGCCAATTAATAAAAAAACTGGTTAAAAACAAAATCAAGAACAATAATTTATAACAAGAAACAAAACTAACATAAGAATGCGAACATTTATAAATTTTTCAAAGCGTGAACATTACGCAAACTGAATTTATTTGTTACCTCTCCCTAAACATATCAGCAAAAAAAAATTCAAAGAGTTAGAATAATTCAAAAACTATCGAAGAGTTTTGTTTTAGTGGAAAGCGAAGACCCAGATGCCATAGAATGCGGCATCAGGGTCTGCACTGTTTGCTAAGATAAAAATGATCTTAAGAGAAAGAAAAACAACACTTTATGGAAATTATAACATGTGACCCCTCAAGGTATACAATGGACAATTTTGATGCTATTGTATCAAACATTATGAAAAATTCCATTGGTCTATAAAGGGGTTAAGTATACACATGTACTAATTATAGTGATTGAACTGTTTTTTCGAAAGTATGAAAAGCACTTTAAATACCCAGGCCCAAATTTTATACACAACTTATACAAAGCAAAATGCAGGCCTACACATAAGAGTGTGCTATTAAGAATCAATTTTGTTATTTCTCCCAACAAACTGCTTGTTGTGGGTACTCAAAAGAACTCTTACGCAAGCAACATATCTAAACTAATGAATAATTTACTCATGAACAGTTTGCGTATCTGGACCTATGAAAATGAATGATACATTGCTTTATCATATGATGTCGATTCTGGGAGTGAAATAACGCCATGCAATAAAATTCATAAACCACTAGTGGTTTGCAGATTTTCGGGAAATGTAATGACGTCCATAACAACCGTCTGTACATAATTACAAATTATAACGTTTTTACGGCAGAAATGAGATTTCAAAGTAATCTTAATGTCATATGATAAATAGAATCTAACATTTGTGCTCTTGTATTATTGAATTTATTAAATTCGCTACGAAAGAGATAAAATGCTCAGCAAGCCTTGCATAATATCTCTTTTCCCCAACTCATTTGTAAATTCAATGTAAGATCCTCTATGTATTTACCCTAAATATGTGGCCTTATCAAACAATGTCCCATAAGATCAGCCTGTTCTAGAATGAGTAGCCTGATCAGGACTGACAAAAAAGATCTTGAGATTTTCCTGTCTTTTAGACATTATTTCTTATTTTATTATGTTCAGCAACACTTAGTTGGTTAGTAAAGCCCCCAAAGCCTCCTTTAAAACCCATTCTGATGGAGCCAGAAGGGCTAGAGGTGATTTTTTGTCTGAGTCCATGCATTTGCACAGGCTTGTCAGGTACTTATCTCATTGTTCAGCAGCAAAGGCTCAGGCAAGTATGCCCAAACCTTTGCTGCTTACACACACATAGTATAAATGTAGATGAATACTTAATGACTGCCCCTCTGAATAGTCATCAGCCTGGGCCTTTAAAGAAGGCTTTTTAAGTATGTGCAACAAGTATTCTTTGGCTTTTCGCTTTCTGTAAAGGCGGCGCCTCATGAATGCGTAATTAGGACTGGTCAACCTTAGACATAGGTAAAAGCTGAAAATGAGGCGTGGTTTTATTCAAAAGTAACTGTATCATCCTGCGCCATTATCTCAGTATAGACGCAAAACACATTATTTAGTCCTTAAAATGCCAGCAAAATAACTGCATCTGAAATTGTCTATTTAACATAAGCATAGATGCAAACAATGTGGACCTAGATCAGACTGCTCCTACAGGAGCAGTCTGATCTGGGTCCACACTGTTTGTCTATGAGGCTTCACATATTTTAGTGGGCAACAAAAAACATACATTTTGTGATTATGCGCTTTAAGGGTTAATAAATGTGAGTTCAGTGTGTATACGGTTAGGATTTTCATGAAATGCACGCACGTTTGCGCGGCACAAAAAGCTTATTAACTCTTAGGCTTTGCCAAATTATAAATATAACCTGATTTCCCTTCCTTAGCAGATGAAATAGCCAAACCACACCCAGATATGAATATTAAAGTTGCCGCCTTTACATAAAGCGAAAAGTCAAGTAATACCAAATTCTCATGAGCTGGCCATTCTTTTTAATGATTGCTCAATGGCTTATATTTTAGGAGGCCCCATAGACTGCAAATGAGAATTATAGATTCTCTATAGTTTTTTTATTATTATGTGGTCATGTTGTGGCTCCCAAATGTTTATAACCATGGAATTTTTCAAAGGAATTATAGGAAAACAACCATGAACTCATTTCCTATAATTCTTTTGTAAAATTGTCCTTAAAAGACTGTTCTTTTGAGCACCCAAAACACATGTTTAGATTGATTGGTAAGAAAATAATTACAATTTTACGCTCATCAAATTTCCTTATCAGGATCTATGTATACAAGAACTGCACTGTACACATGGCTTATAAAATCTGTGAACGACTGGGAGTAAGTCACTTCACCCTAAGTATAATGAAAAGCTATCAATAAAACTTGTAAAATAAGCCTAGATGCAGAGAAAACCACTTCAAAATTGACCCTAATAAGTGCACATAGTGCTAACCATGACCATTTTCAGTCATAACCCTTCTCATGCTGAATAATTTCCATTTTTTTTGTAAACCTGTCATTCAAATTAGTTAAGCATGTATTTTCTATCAGAATGGAAAACTGTGGATCCTGATCAGATGGTTTTGTCAAAAACAGCTGCTATGGACGTAAAAAGATAAACCCAGGTTCAGCAGGACAAAAGTTAACTAAACATAGTCTACCATGACCATTTTCACTTAACTTAATTTCTAGTATTAAGCTCACTTTAGTATAGTTTTGGGACTCATCTTGACAAAACCTGTCTTTAGAGTCACTGACCAGGTTAGACCCAAATCAGTCTGTACAGCTACAGACACTAGCTAGAATCTTGAACATGGATATGCCATATCAAGTATAGGTATTTTTTCTCTTTTGACAAAGAATAACAGTGGTGCTGATCAGACTATGCAGATGCACAGGCTGGTCTGCACTTTTGTTATTAGGCCACACCAAAACAGGTTACTTCACAACAAGGTTCAAATGAAGTTCCCTCAACCCTACTGCATTTAGTGAGCAACAAGATTCAGAGTAGTGAAAATAGCGCAGTCCCTTTATGAGTTATAACCCTATGTTTGAGGCTCATAGACTGTATTATAAGTGAATCATGTTATAAAGAGATAATTTAGGAAAATGACAATTTTATGTTTATTTTCCTATAATTCCTTTGTTTAATTCCAAGGTTACAAAAATTTGGGAGTCACAACATAACAGTGTTATATCCAAATCTGTGTTATAATGAGGTATGATACAAAGGGGCTGCACTATATTCTAAATGTGCACTTATTAGTAATGGCCAATATGAGGCCAATATGATATATGTAAGGCTACAAAATAAACACAAAAAATCACTCTGAAATTAATCTAAAATAGATTAAAAGTTGAAATTTTTAGTGACATGCAAACAAGTGTATACATGTAAAAAGGTAAAAACGTCAAAAATCTCTGTATTATGAACCAAAATATAAGAAAAACATGCCTTCTTATATAAACTGACAGTCAGGCTTCTCGGTAAAAGTGTGAGATTAAAAAATTAATATTCTTATTTCTCAACCAAAACATTAGACTGGCTTCAGTCCTTAAAACAATTTTTAATCAATGCGTCATATTATATACTTGTAGCCAGTCTAACTCTGATGGCTCTGTCTTAAAACAGAGCCATCAGAGTTAGACTGACTACAAGTATATAATATGACACATTGATAAAAATTGTTTTAAGGAATGGAGCCAGTCTACCAAAACATATGTTGTGGGTATTCAAAAGAGCCATCTATGAGACGGTTCTTTAGAGCACCCAAAACAGATTTTAAACTAGTGGATAAGAAAATATTCACAATTTTACGCTGATTTTTTTTACCTGTCTCACTATGGAGGTTCTTTTGAGTACCCGCACCATATGTTTTGGTTGAGAAATAAGAAAAAAATATTTTTTTTCAATTACACACACTCTTATCTGGAAGCCTGTTATAAGGCAGGTTGAATTGGGCCATGTTGGTTTGCAGTTGCATAAAAGCCCCTTTGGTCACTGTAGCTAATATATAGCTTCTATAGAGTCTATCTACTTAATCTCTTTGCGTTCTTATTCTCTGCTATCTCACTACGACTGGGATTGAACATCCTAATATTAATCCTTTAACTGAGTGTGTGGAATTAGTAGCTAAATACATCTGTTGAATTTCTAGGTGTACATTAAATGTTAGTGCCCTCCGTCTTATGTGTGTGCTAAGTGATTAAATGTATAGAAGAATTGGCTAGATTTCATCACAAAACTCAGCTAAGTTACTCTTCACAAGCATAACCCCTGGCAGGGGCAACCTTGGTACATTTGACAAAGCAGATTGTTAGGGCACTATATTGACATTCCAGTGTACTTAATAAACTCTTTTATACGGAAAACCTTGGGAAGCAGTGCAGACCCGATGCGATGCCACAAACTGTGGCATCTCATCCGGGTCTGGACTCTTTGGAAGATAAAAACAATATTCAGGTACAGAATTACATTGGTATTTGTATACCTGTACTTAGTGTACGTTCTTTGTCAGTAAATAATACAGTAAAAAACCTGTCCTAAGCGGCCACTCAAAAATAGACAAAACAAGGGTCTTAAAGACAAAAGGTAGCTTAATGAAGGTCGAAAGTATTGCAGAATGCTCTCTTGGAGCATTCTGCATTACATTTGACCTGCATTAAGCGATAAACAGTCTTGAAAACCAATTTTGGTCTTCTTTTTGAGTGGCCGCTGAAGGCAGCTTTTACTGTACATGCATTTTCTCTATGAGAGTATGTGCCTGGCCAAGGATTCTGGTGCAATTCTTCCCAAGTCTGATTACCAATCAATTGTATCACATGGCCCTGCCTAAAAAGGTCTAATCAACCATTGAAAAAGAAGTAATTACTAGAACTCTCGTTTTTTAATTCTTAAACAAGATGAAATCTGAGCCCGAGATCTACAAAAGAGAGTTAGAAGTCTATACGTTCTCACTGAAATGTAAATAAAGGTGAAAAGGAGACATAATTATAAGAATGAAATAAATCATAACAGAGCCAGGATGGTCAAGATCCAAAGTCACCTACCCAATGTTGTAGACCTAGATCAACCTGCATCTTAGCAAACTATGGTATCCCTAAGTTACGGAGGCTATAACAGACAGCAAATTTTGATTTTTTAAAGAAGCAAGAAAATTTGTTTAAGTATTCTATTGTTAAGACATCCTGGTATTTTAGGCTTTATGTAACCTCACACTGAAGAGCTCCGATGAGATACTCAGTGATAATACTGCCAGGCGCTTAATAAAAAGCGTTCAAAATACTGAAATTTAAATCAATAATTTGTCCGTAAATATGTCCAATTATTTTTAAAACACTTTATGTATCAAAAGAAAATCATATTTCTAATCAATACTGAAAATTTCAGGGCAAAATTTTGAGTAGTTTTAAAGATATTGCAAGTTATAAATTCACCAACATACGTTGGGATAATGGAGAATTACCTGTGTATTCACCGAGTGCGTAAAGCGCCTCGATGATCCAGAGCGGGATATGACGTATCACTGTTTAAGAGAATAGCAGACCTTTAAACTTTAAAAATCAATAATGATATCTTAAATAAAATTCAACAATTTTTACTGTGGATAATATTTATGTTTGGTAATTTGAAAACTAAACCATGCAAACTTCTCATGTTAAGAGCTTAACAGATGACACTTTTGCATATCCAATGCACAAAATTTACTTAACAAACTGTATATTTTGTAAGTTTTTTTTTCAATACCCTTTTTTCATTAGAAACTCATAATCAGATTTCCCCATGTAGAGTCAATGTTAACGAAGTTAGAAGCATTCTTCAACAACTGAAATACATCATGAGTGATAAATTATAACCTGTAATTTCTTGATATACACAGTGACCCTTCCTTAATTTATTGTATCAGGCTAGATGAAAGATCTCATTAGTATAAAAAGAGATGAGAATTTACCCTCTAGCCCTAGCAAGGTCTAACAGTACCATGGCTACCTGGTTGTTAATTACTTATGGGTAAGAAAGTTAATATTAGTATTACATTGAACACCACTCAAAAGGATGGTTGGTATGTCTCTACAAATTCTAAGCAAAGAGCTAAAAATTGGTGGTGGTGGTGGAGGGAAGGGTGGGTGGGGTCTCAGTCTCAGGCAGGTAACACAACAATACATAATGGAACAGGCTGTTCATTTTTGGTAATGGTTTGGAAAACACAATATTATGTAATCAGACTGTTTCTGTTTTCAATATATGGATCTCTTTGCAAGAAAACCTGATTTTGCTGCGAGGAAAAAAAACAAGGCCCAGTATCTGTACAGTCTGAACAGCACCTTTCTTATTCACTCTCTGGAAAGAACTATAGCCACTTGCAGGCCTTAAGTTAAGAGTGCATAACGAAAGTATAATTTTCTTATTTCTCAACCAAAACATATGTTGTGGGTACTCAAAAGAACCATCTCACTGAGGCGGTTCTGTTGAGCACCCAAAACATATATCGAAACTGATGGGCAAGAAAATATTCACAATTTTACACTTAAAAAATTTTGTTTATCTAAACCAATGTTGTTGCTTGCTCATGTAAAATTTTCATATTCTAGCTACACTGTAGTTGCTGTAGCTGATTGCAAACCCTGAGGAAATGGTTTCCCCGCAGTAGCATAGGCAATCCGGAAAAATGCCTTGTTAGGTTAGGTCTAGGTGACAAAAGAATTTATACTTTTTAGCGGAATGGAATAGAACAAAACTTTGTTTCATTTCAAAACTTAATCCACACGACAGTGGCATTTATGAGACTGCCCATTAAAAGCAGGGTTGGATAGTCTAGAAAAGATGCTGTAACCCAACAATAACCTTTGACCTATTGGTCATATGTATGATCCAAACTTTACAATGCAGTCTATCATAGACAAAAAGGGTAAGATCAATCAATGAAAAAAGTAAAGACTATTTCATGAATGACTTACAAAAGAAGTTAAAAAGACTGTTCTAGGAAAACATGGATATGAAATTTTGGGAATTGCATGATTTACTAGTTATGCATATTAAACCTGTGAGACGTCACTCCTAGGACATTCTCCCCCAATCCCCCAATAATATAATATTTATAATAATAATCTACCAATACAGGTTATTTATGCCTTCATTCTTTCATATAAAACTTTTATAGCATTTTCATTCAATATAAGAGACCAAAAGCTTAATTTTATATTTAACAGTAAAACACCTATTTTAAGAATCAATGAATATCCACCCTTAACAAATTTCAACAGAGTTTGTGGAAGCAGGCTGACCTAGACTAGATGTTATTTCTAACTTTGGATGTCTTGTTCCTTAGCTCATTATACGATAAGAAAGTGCCAAAATAATGCTGAAGAGTGCAGCAGAATCAGCTGATTTACATGAAGTATACTTACACCTAAGCTTAGACTCTTTGTTACATTTAACACTAAATTGTGATACACCGTCTATGAATTCTGAAATATAAAGTTAACATGACTCTGACAAAAGCAACAATAACATGGAATTGGGAACTAGATACTAACTTGCTTCAGGGGACAATACTTTTGAACTGAAAAAAGTTTGGCAACAATTTTGTTATTTTGAGAGGTTTCGAGGTGTTATCAGGTGAAGGAATGGGTAGCATTTGTGCCAGTCGTCAAAGAAAATCCCAAGAAGACCATGATGGCTCACAATTCCTCATTAGTCTATGAGCTAGGTGAATTTGAATTTTGTTATATTTACTTAGTACAGTGCAGTCCCTTTATGGTACACCTCATTATAACACAAGATTTGGATATATCCAGGTCTCCAGATAAATGTGCCTAACTGAAAATAATTTTCTTATTTCTCAACCAAAACACAATGTTGTGGGTACTCAAAAGAACTGTCTCAATGAGACGGTTCTTTTGAGCACCCAAAACAGATGTTTATATTGCTGGCTAAGAAAAGAATTTCATTTTTACGCTCAAAAGTTTTGCTTATCTGGACCTGTTCACGGTCATGTTGTGGTTCCCAATTTTTTTTACCATGGAATCTTATAAAGGAACTGTAGGCATGAAATGGTCATTTTCCTATGTATAATTGTCTCTTTAAAACAGAATTCACCTCAGGGATTTTTTTTGTGCTCGCAGGGGCTGAAATTTGGCCCTGTTCCAATGGAAAGGAGGTGACTTTTTTCCAAATTTCGAAAAAAAAAAATCCCATTCTATTTTCTTTTTTTAAAGATTGATTTTCAGTCACCACACACACCACACTAGCCTGGGTCCAGTCGTCAATATTTTGGCAATATTTTCTATTGCTAATATTCTAAAAATATAAGAGAATAAAAATATACCACATCAAAGGTATCGGTTGTCAGTTTTTGATTTCGATTAATATTGACGCCTGGGGACATCGGTGGTATTTTCCTTTGATAATCCGATCAGCCGATTAATCTAATTATAGCCTGCTGCTTTAGTGTGACGTAATAAAGATGATAACGAGACACCGATCCGATAATGAGGATGCCATTATCAAACAGCTGATCATGGAAACTCCGCGAAAAAAACGTGAATAAAGATGGAATTTGTTTACTTGGTTCGAGACTGATTGATCCAAAACAAAGGACGCAGAGATGAAACTGAAGTGTCAAAAATATAGCGAAAATTCAAAGGAGATGACATTTTTCTCAGATGTATTGTGTTTATCTCGACCGTGTCTCGAAGCATACAATGTGTATTTTCGTTCGCGCCCGTAATTAAATGCGTATCTCACAAAGGCAAAAAACAACTACTTAACAAATACACCAAAGTCGGAAAACGCTGTTTCAATTTAAATCATCGTCCACAAAGTGCATTTGATGATAGGACAGAGTGGTAATGTTTGCCTTTCTATCTATCTTTTCACTGGGATTCCTGTTACTATTTATAGCACAATAGAGTTATCCGATAGCGTTATCATTCTTGGCATTACCCCACAAAATTTGAGGAAAAATCCAGGTGGCGCTGTCGATTGAAATCGAAGTTCCCCAGGCTGTCATTTTTGACAAAGGAACGGAAAAATAAAAAGAAGAAAAAATTATCAGACTGGAACCCAGGCTAACACCACACAAGCTACATGGTGAAAATCTACTACCATTGCATCTTATTTCTCCTTCAATTCAATGCCAATGTAGTTTGTGTAATAGCTAATTGGTTCTTTTAATTGACCGAAAATGCCATAATTGTTCACTATAACAAATTTCCCAATTTAGGGGTTTACCATGCTATTTCCCCAATCTGAATGTCCAAGGGCCATTCCCAAAAGTGCAAACAAATCCCTGCACCTGTTTCACTATGGATGCCAAACATAGTGTTATAAAGAGACTGTACTGTAATACATATGATTTAGTCTTGAAAGAGAGAGAGAATGAAACAAATTTGAAGACGTATTTTGTGCAAAACTATCAAAATCTGATTCCTGATATCAAGAAAACCTCGCCTCTAGATAGGAGTGTGCAATCAAAAATCAATTTTCTTCTCAACTAAAACATATGTTGTTGGTACTCAAAAGAACCGTCTCAATGAGATGGCTCTTTTAAGCACCTAAAACAAATGTTAAAACTGATGGATAAGAAATTAATCTTTATTTTCTGCTCAATATCTGTGTTTATCAGGCCCTATGACAATGTTCCCCAACTCAGTCAAAAGTATCATATCCTTGAAGCAAGTCAGTTCCAGCTCATACATAATCACTGATTAGCATACTTACACCGCAGTTTACTTTCTTTGTCACCACGGACACTAAACTGAGATACACCCTCTATGAATTCTGAAAAAAATGAGTTTAATTAGCCAACTTTTGCTGACAAGAGGACTGTTGGGTTTATAAATGCATTATTCATTTATATAACAAACCCATTACAGTCTTCTTGCCATCTAGATGATTGACAATGTACCATCCTTGGAAAGGCAATAAGGGTCATGCTTTTCAATTGTTCCTAAAATAGTCCTTTAACTCTCTCTTAGCCATTGGTCAACCAGCTATCGCTGGTCAAAATATCGGAGTCAAAATATAATAGGCCTCTTGTTTTCTGTACACAAGTCATTTTCCGGCATAGAAATGCCCAAAACACATCCACTAACCCAAGACCCTGAGATAACACAAAAATCCACAAATTTTCAGCTATTTCAATGAACAGTTCATTAGGATCTTGTTGCGAGTTAACCTGTCAGACTGACTTAGAAGTTTGCCACCAGTTGAGTTGTGTTCAATTCAGCCTCTGCAATTAACCTTAGAACATATGAATTTTGACATGGTCCCTACTTTGTGTCCAAGCAGTAAGGGCTCTGGCTAGACTACATGAATGTGCAGGCTCGCTTGAGCCTTAGCTGGTCACCAATGCAAATATTCTTAACAGACGAAGTCCCAGGCCCCCAGATAAGAGTGCATAACTGAAAAATGCTTTCTTATTCCTCAATCAAAACATATGTTATGGGTACTCAAAAGAACCGTCTCAATGAGACGGTTCTTTTGAGCACTCAAAACACATGTTTAAACTGATGGATAAGAAAATAATTGCAATTTTACGCTCAGAATGTTTGCTTAACAGCCCCTATGAAGTCCTACTAGTGCTAACTACTAATAACTCCATTGAAGAGTCTGATCCTAAAGACAGTCTTTGTTTTTGGCATAAATATAACCTACCTTTAAAGTCCACTTCACCATTGCCGTCTGTATCAAATATATCTATAACCCTTTGTACTAATGGATTCTGTTGTAATTCTGGTAAGGACATAAACTCATCTACACTTAAAGCCCCGGAGTTGTCAAGATCTAACTTGCGGAACCGTTTACCTAATCTTTTAATCTCATCAGCATCAACTGTACAAGAGAAATAAACATGTACGGTAAAATCTGTCTTAAGCGGCCATTCAAAAAGAAGACAAAAATTGTTTTTCAAGACCGATTATCGCTAAATGCAGGTCAAAAGTATTGCATTCTGCAATACTTTCGACCTTCATTAAGCTACCATTTGCCATTAAGACCTTTGTTTTGTCTATTTTTGAGTGGCCGCTTAAGACCGGTTTAACTGTACATTAAATGTTCTGAAACTTCGAACACTTTTCCCTTTCTGGTAACAATTAAAATTTGGTCACCATGGCTTGAATTTACAAAACACTCGTCTAAATAGCAAAAGGGAGACCCTCATCAGACTGCTTCTTCAGAAGCAGTGTGTTCTGGGTCTGCATTGTTTGTTTAGGTCTTTTATGATGGGCAACTAGTGTTTGAAATTTTCGAACATGTACCATAATGTATGTACATGAATTGTAGGGTCAGATGTTGATGTTTAACGTCTCAGTCAACAGCTATGGTCATGTCGGGACGGTCAGTTCACCTAACCACACTTTTTTCCTGGGCAAGCTTGACTAAGCAGTTTACCAGTACTTCACGCACATACTTTCGCTTGTAACTAACAACAACCCTTCTTGAATTAACGAAAGGGAGGAGAATGACCGTGATCAATCTCCACAAAAGTATGGGAACACGCCGGGGTCAAACTCACATACCCCTGGATCTGCAGTCAGATATGTTACCGGCTGCGCTATACTGCCAGGCTTTTTATCATTAATATAAGATTGTGACTATTCTCTTATATCCATCAATTAAAACATATGTTTCTCATTGTCACATTTCTTTGGATTCTTTTGAGTACCAACAACACATGTTTTGGTTGAAAAATAAGAAAAATATTTTTTTTTCAATTACACCGAGTCTTATAAGTAGAGCTGGATAAAAAAGATAAAGAATTAGTGACATGGTGTAAGATCAAAGGGGAAGCTGGATGCTGCAGCATAATTTCTCTACAAAATTTAAATGGCATTACATGACCAGTAAGGAAGCTGTTGGTGTAACTGTAAGTGTATTGCCACAGGGTTGGCATAACATTAAGCCCAACCCAGGGGGGTTTTATGAGAGTGTTTTTTTTTGTTTTATGTGGGGTTTTTAAATTTGAAAATTTTTCATTTAATTAATAAAGTAAAACCCCAATAACCAACTGCTACTATTTTTTCTTTAAATTAAACACTTTTTTCAAAAATTGTGACCTTCAGAAATACTATCACCAGTGTCAAATAGTTTGTTTGTTTGTTTGATTTGATTCTTAACGTCCCATCAACAATCTTTCAGTTATAAAGGGACGGGTCTTCCTGGGTTGAACCAGTACTAAGCTAGGATTAATGTTCTTGCTCAAGGACACAACGCAGTGACGCCGATGAGGCTCGCAGTGTCAAATAGTGTGGATCAAGATCAGGCCCGACATTTTGATCTGGATCCAAACTGTTTGTAAAGGTAATCAGCAGACAACAGTAGCAGGCAGAGTTCTGGGGGAACACACAGATGGTGACATCTATCGAGTTAAGCCCATAGATGTTGTTTTCTTGTTTATCAATTTCTCATCTAAATTTATGTTATTGCATTATGCATAAGACTGTCATTACATCTTTCACACGGACATGGATTTTTTGTACATGAGAGAAAGAGAAGAGAAGATGGAAATTTGTTTGTTTTGTGGCTTTACGCCCCAAGTCAACAGCTATGGTCATGGCGGGACGGTTAGTTCACCTAACCACACTTTTTCCTGGGCAAGCTTGAACAAACAGTTAACCAGTATTTTGTGCACATACTTTCGCTTGTAACTGACAACAAGCCTTCTTGAATGATTCAGCCGAAGGGAGGAGAATGACCGTAGGAATTATTTCATGATCAATCTCCACAAAAGTATGGGACCGGGCCGGGATCGAACTCGCGACCCCTGGATCTGCAGTCAAACTTGCATCTGTTGCCATACAGGTTACTAACTGCGCTATGTGGCCGGTATTTGTTTTTCATACATGAGAGAAAGAGAAGATAGAAAGAGTGAAAGAGAAGAGAAAAGCATTTACTTACAATTTGAGCATAATTCCATAGGAAGAGAATTTTCGTTCCCCTGCAAGTAACACAAATATTGTTGTTAATGACAATACTAAAGATGAACAAGAAACCTCTTAACCCTTAAGGCGCTAATCACGACTGCAGCAGACGACAACTTTTGCAAGATTTTTCCTAATTTTCAGAAAAAATAAGGCATGATATTTCATGAGAATCGTCTGTCGGCAGACGATTCTCATGAAATATCATGCCTTATTTGTTAAGTTTGAAAAAGCGGCAAAATTTGAAATTGTCGTCTGCTGCAAATTATAGTTGGGGCTTAATGGGTTAGCCCTTTTTGTACCAATGAAATTGTCCATAATGCTTGATATAGTTAAGTCAGGATGGTCCATTGTTTATATTGAGGGGTCACAGGTTATAATTTTATAAACATAATTTGTATTCATTTCTCTGAAAATAAGATCAAAGCAAATGAACTTTTATTTAATTACTCCACGTTGTAGATTAATCATTCCTATACAATCTTACCAGAAAAAGAAAATGTGTATTGAAAGATTCATTCCCAGATTGAGCGCTTCTCGGCAGCCATGTATGTTTTGATGATGTAATCAGGTCACGTTAGTTTATCGCAGGGTTCAATAGATTAAAAAAGTTCAAAGAATAGGAAGTCAAATGCTTCAAAAGTCTTAATAAATGTTAAGGAACATTTTCCCATAAATATTAAACGTTTCGATCAATTCACAATACTTAAATTTTACCTTTAGCTCCAATTTAAATTGCTATTTAGTTTTTATTCAGTAATTAAAATGTATTGTACATTTTAAACACAGGGAGGGCACCTAAATGCACTGCCTCTCCTTACGACTTTCACTTTTGAACATAAATGAAGGTGGATCCAGTGAAAGCAATGATCGCATTTTGCAAATTTAACAAAAAAGAATGACATACAACCTCTGATGGCTCCTGACCACCATTTTCTAGTGCATTCTAATTTGAATGAACGTGTCTATACAAGTTGACAGTTGGCGCTTAATAGCTGCCCATTCTACCGAGGATTTTATGACCTTCCTTATAAAAAGAACATGTGACTTTTTGTATACATGACATCAGGCGACAACTCCAACTGAGGTAAACAAACTGAATCGCTTGTTTAAAAATATCCCAGCAGCTTTTATAAGGTGAGAAATTGACATTGAAAGTCGCGTATGTGTAGTCAAGGAGGCAGTTATGTGTAGTTTTGAGTACTGATGTGTAGTCTATCATACGCCAAGTTTAACAAGCTATATTGCCTTAAATAAAAGGCTAAAATAGATAAGAATTTAATTAACTTTTTACACACCCCCCAAAAACTTAAAAGCCCATCAAAGTTCTCATAATAAAAAGATCATATGCAGCCCTGTTTACTTCAGACTTCGCCCATGTAGAGTCAGAGAGTCAGTAAACCAGACAGATATCAGTGGGGGATTAAGAGGGAACCCCCCTTTGAGACTAAAATATTTTTCATGGAGAATTTTCAGAAACATCAGGAAACATTGATAAATGATCTTATAAAATTAACAAATCGAACCCCCTTTGTAAATTTGAACCCCCTATCAAGACATCCTGGGTCGGACCCTGTGTATAGTGGGTGGATTATTTGAACAAATATAGAAAGATGCATTGCCAAAGGCAGAATAAAGGGCTGATGAATGCATCTTACTGGAGGAGAAAGACCCTGATCTGACTTATTTTTTGCAAGCATTAAAAAGTCTTGAGGGAGAGAACTTATGGTTTACTTGCCCCACTCACAGCAGCTGGTGAATTGTAAAATTGTTTTTCACCACTAAACAAGATCTATTTCAATCTTAAAAAAGCTGATTAAATATTTATTAAAACAGTTCATCTTTCTATATTTACTGGCTCGCTCAATTTTGAACATTAAACCATCAAAATAAAATCAAAACAAACAAAAAATCTTGCATGACAGACAATTGTTTTGGTCTATACACATGTAAGGATTGCCTATATAATATTATGACCTCAAATACAGTCTCATAAACTATGAAAATAAACTCTTGCCGGTAAAAAAATAGGCCGCGACCTATGACAATTACAACAACGTCATAAAACCAATGTTATTCATGAAATGAATAAATGGAAAGGCCGTATTATTGTCATTCCTTACTTGCTCACACAGCATGACTAATTGGCTTGTTTGTTCACGGTAATTGACCAGCTGATAAACTCAGTCATGGATCAGTGAAGAAATTACCTCCCTTTTAAAAGCAGAGAAAAAACGTCTTGAAATGAACCCAAATGGATAAAAATTGATAGAAAATCGGGATTTCGCTCTGTGCGTAGTTTTGCAATAGTGATCCGTAGAGCGTATTTTGAAGCTAAAAAGCGTAGAAACTACGCAAAAAACGTAGTAGTAAACAGATCTGTTAGCGTAAAAAATTGCGAGGGGGCGCCAGCATCCATGTGGGAAAAATCACAATCTCAAAAGCCAGCTGATCTTGTTCTACACTGTTTCAAAACAGATGATACATCATCATCATCTTCAGTAATTGCCTCCCTCAGTACTTGAGTATTCTCGCAATGTGGTATCAAGAGTTTAGCATGGAAAAGTGTTTACTGATTAAAGCAGAGCAATTAAATGGGAAAAGTGTAACGTTCCTTTTGTACAAAACATATTTTTAAAAAAAATCATTTCTAATATTTAACACTAAGTGCTGTATCGTTAGCGTATCATGAACTGACCTCACGATACGATACGCGTATCGTCAGAAAACGTATCACGATATGATACGATTTCAATGAATCGTTGCAGCTGTATCTGTATCTGTATCTGTATCTGTTTAGCGGTAGAATCCAATTCTGGCATCTACAACCGCGGTGTGTGCGCTATAAAAGTTAGTAGCACTTATGGACAGCTTCTCTGAAGCTGTTAACTGTCTCTGCGCGGATGTGACTCTCTTCCAGTTGGTTCCACTCACTTACAGTTCTAACAAAGAATGAGTTTCTATATTGTTCTGTGTGAGAATCCGGTATTTTGAAGCACTCTGAATGATTAGTTGAGAATTTTTCCACAATATTTGTAGTTTGGAAGTCAGATTGTACTCGAGGTTTTATATTTCTCTTATTCCTAATGGGAATGAGGAACTCGTCAGCATTGATTGCTGGTACCATACCCCGCACAACTTTGTATAACATAACCAGTCTTGTTTCTAGGCGTCGTTGTTGTAAAATTGGTAACTTAAGGTCTTCTAACATTGACGTGACGCATCCTTCAAATCTTGATTTATAATCATTTTTAATAAACCTTGCTGCTTGTCTTTGTACTTTTTCAACGGCTATAATGTCACGACTTTGATACGGGTCCCAAACAACAGCACCATATTCGAGTATTGACCTAACTAAGGCTATATATGCAAGTCTCTTACAATCCTCAGAACAGTATTTCAGGTTACGTCTTAAGAATCCAAGTGATGAATTTGCCTTTTTAGTAATATTTGTTATATGCGTTTTCCATTGTAAGTCCTCTGATATTGTGAGTCCTAGGTATGGATTAGAGTCCACTTGCTGTAATATTTCACCATCAAGCTGATAGAAGTGAGAAGATTTCTGTCTAATACTAAGGATATAACACTTTTTGGCGTTAAATCTCATGCCCCATTTGGCAGCCCAATTTTCAAGTTCTTTAAGATCATTTTGGAGTATTTGGTGGTCTTTTTGAGTTTTAATTTCACGGTAGATAAGGCAGTCGTCTGCGAATAATCGTACTTGAGATTTGACACAGTCTGGTAGATCGTTAATGTGACACAAAAACATCAGAGGTCCTAGTACAGTCCCTTGTGGCACCCCGGATTCTACATATGCTGATTCTGAATGTTCCCCTTCAACTACTACATTCATCTGTCTATCTTTGAGGAATGAAGATAACCACTTATGAAGATTTCCCCGTATGCCATAAGCTTCCAGTTTTTGGAGTAATCTGTCATGCGGAACTGTATCGAACGCCTTTGAAAAATCTAAAATTGCAATGTCCATCTGGATATTTCTGTCATTGGCTTGTAGTAGGTCCTGCATAGTAACTAGCAATTGAGTTTCTGTGGAATAACCTGATCTAAATCCATGGTTTAATGATGTCAAAATGTTATGTTTTTCAAAATGTTTTAGCATATGGCTACAAATAATATGTTCCATTATTTTGCATGACACTGAAGTTAAAGATACTGGTCTATAATTTTCGGCCAGGTGTCGATCTCCTTTTTTGAAGACTGGAGTAACATTTGCATTTCGCCAATCGAGCGGAAGAGTTCCTGTATCTAAAGAGTACTGGAATATGGCACTTAATCCATACGATATTTCCTCTGCACACGTTTTCAAGAGAATGTTCGGTATTCCGTCTGGTCCCATTGCTTTATGAATATTAATATTTTTTAGTATTTTCAAAACTCCTTTCCGGTCGATATTTAACTGTGGCGCAGTCTTTGTATTTCTGTGTTTACCAATTTCAGGAGTAACATTACCCGAGTCTCTTGTGAAAACTGACACAAACTGTTTAATGAGTACATTTGCTTTACTTTTAGCATCGGTTAGAAGGTTTCCTTTGGATTTCAGAGGAGCAATTCCAATGTTATCTTGTCTTTTGGATTTACAATAACTAAAAAGTGGCTTGGTGTTATTTTGTTCCAGATTGTCCTTTATGACATTGTTCACATGGTTCCATTCAGCTTTACGAATATTTCTCTTGACTTCCTTTGAGAAATGTCTGTATTTTTCCCATTTGCCGCTTGATTTTGCTTTCCGGTAAAGTCGACTTTTCTTTTTTAGTTGTTTAGTCAAATTTCTGTTTATCCACGGTGACGATTTCTTTGGACGCGTCATTTTGGAAGGTACATTTTCATCAACTGTTTTCAGCTCTACTAAGCTACCTCGCTTCCAGTATAATTAAGTGTTGTTTACGGCCTGGTTTACTCTAGTCCTTTTTTTGATTAAGTAAGATGTTCCCAGGAAACAGTTCAGTTGTTCTCTCGAGCTGATAGCCCTACCCCACCCAGAAAAATTCAATAGCGACCACATTCATTTTGGCGCACGAATATCGCTATAATGACCAGTCCGGCGATAAAATGTTAACGTTATTTGCATCGAAAAGTCAAATTGCATTTAATTTAATCCATGAGAAAATTTAGTGCATTTCAATGAAAAGCATACCATGTTTATCTGTTAAAATATTAGATTTTTCGTTCTGCATAAACATCCGGGTTATGAATGTCGGTGCGCAAAAGCGGAAATAGGTGGGTACGACTAACTCGCGAAAGAAAATTAGTCTTGATGTGAGAAAAGATACATGACCCAAATTGGACAACATACTCATCCTATACCGAACCTGGTTTATGGTGCAGCACCTCCCCTACTTCAGGGATATATATATGGACCCCAAGGTCAGATAATCCCTACACCTAGGAGAGCCAATCAAGAGGACCCTATACAAGTTCACAGACAACCACCGCATTTTATGAATGATGGAAGAAGGCATTCTTCAATTCCACCCCATCAATCCACCTCGAATGTGACCGGGAACTTTGAAGGGATTCCTCTGATGAAAAACAGACCGCTCCAACGCACTGAAATACCATCCAACCAGAGACAGAGCAGGCAGGCAGAGGCGGCAACAGAAACAATACAAACAGAGTTACAGGTGCCATCTTCAAAACGAGGCTGGTCCGCGCCAAAGAACTCGTGTACCAGGGAGTCTGAGACCATGGAAACCTCACCCCCAAAACAAGCCAGACTTGCCCCTGTGAATCCTGATGAGATAGAGTATGAATGTTCCACTCCAAGGGATGAAAGGTCTTCTCCAGAGACTTCATCTCCTGCACTGACGGAGGCCCAGAACTACAAAACAGTAAAGCAACATCATGTTCCCGATTCAGACGGTGATACAGATTCATCCTGTGAAGGAAAAAAAACCAGACTGGTATCGTGGCTAGTAAGACCAAAATGACAGGTGCAGAACCCCCATCAAGAGACAACATCCATCAGAAAGCCCCAATCATCGGGAATGGCGGGGAGGACAATAATGGAAGCACACAGCCTTTTTTAGTGAACGGCCGAGCCTCGGAACTGACCTCAAGGAGAAGAAGCTTTTAAAAATAGGGACTTTTAATGTAAAAAATATTGAGACAAATCTAGTATATGTTAAGGAGTTGCTGAAATCATATGACGTGCTGGCGGTGCAAGAACACTGGTTATTTACCTTTCAACTTTCGAATTTCGACAACCATTTCAATACTCATTATACATACAGCAAAGCAGTCGATGCAGAGAATCCATTACCTCCTACACAGTAACCCCGAGGCTATGGGGGGGGGGTGTTTGCTATCTTATATAGGAAAAACCTTGATTTTAAAGTAAATAAAAAAATTCACGGTGACAGCAGAATAGTTGTGATTGAAATACAGTCCAATCCGCATTTATGTATATGCTGCGTTTATATGCCTTCTAGAAATTCAAAGGGAAACTCCAAAGCTGATGATAGTTATCAGAGCTGCCTAGACCAGATTGATGAAATTCTGAAAACCTACAACAGAACCCATGCAGTATTGATCACAGGTGATTTAAATGCATTACTGGTACAACGGAAAGGTAATATCCAAGACCTACAGCTAAGAGCATTCGTGGACAGTAACTCACTCAAAAATCAACAATGTGGAATACATACATTTTCTCATCCAAACAAATCAGATAAAGCAGAAATTGACTATGTTTTCTACAACCGCGCGGCAGAGAAGTTGGTAAAGTGTGTGGCTGTGGAATCAGATGAAACTCTCAATACATCAGATCATGTCCCTGTCTTTGCTTTTTTGGATCTTGAGGCTAAACAGAAAGTTGTTGATGGGAATAGGACAATCCAATGCAAGCCAAGATGGGAAAAATGTGACAGACAGGTCTATGAATGCTTTGTTGAAGAGAACCTGAAGACAAAGCTTCTCCTTCATCCTGGTACGTCGGTTGAACAAGACATCCTGTACCCTCTTGCACACCTAAATACAATCCTGGGGCTGGCTACTGAACAAAGCATTCCCAACTATAAACCTGAGATCAAGGCTAAGAAGAAACGACAGAGACCATGGACTGAACAGATACATCAAGCTGTGAAGAAATGCCGACTCACCTGGTGGGAATGGAGAAAAGCAGGCTCCCCAGTCGACCACACAGACCCATATGTCTGCCAGATGAAAGAGGCCAAAAGATCCTTGAGAAAAGAACAGAGAAGAGAATCTGCCAAAATTCGAACTCAAAAAATTGAAAACATTATGAATACAGAAAACGACTCAAGAACATTCTTCAAACTTATCAAAGATCAAAGAAAATCCTCATATACACAAACTGAGATGTTGATCGTTGAGAATCAGATATGCGACACTGACCAGAAAATATCCCAGGGATGGGCGAAACACTTTCAGACTCTGGCTACACCTCTGCAGAATGAAAATTTCGATGAGAAGCATAAGGAACTGGTAACCAGTGATATTGCATGTATAAACTCAATTTGCCAATCAGAAAGTAGGGAAATTCGCCCAATTCATCTAGAGGAAGTCCAAAGGGCACTAGGGAAGCTAAAAAATAATACGGCAGCTGATGTGATGGGACTTACCAGCGAGCACCTAAACTTAGGGGGACAGACCGTTGAAATTTTCTTGGTAGAGTTACTGAATTATCTTATAAAAGCTAAGAAGGTGTCATCAATCCTGAAGGAAGGTATCATCACTCCTATATACAAGAAGGGCGACTCTAGTAACCCAGGAAACTACAGAGGCATAACAGTAACTCCTGTGATACTGAAGGTCCTAGAACATGTCCTCAACCACAGACATAATGCAATTCTCAATCCAACGCAGTCAAGATTACAGAGGGGATTCACCACTGGATGCTCCTCCCTGAATGCAGCAGTAATAGTAACAGAATGTATTCAAGAGTCCAAGAATGTAAAGCAAAACCTGGTTTTTACAACCCTTGATGCCCAGAAAGCCTTCGATGTTGTTGACCAGAACTCATTATTGAGAAGACTATATCTGGATGGGATTCAAGGTGATGATTGGCTGCTAATCCAGGACATGTACTCCGACTGTTCATCCAGAGTGAAGTGGGCTGGGATGTTATCAGATCCAGTGAACCTAAGACAGGGAGTACGTCAAGGTGGTGTACTCTCCACTTCACATTATAAGCGGTTCAAGAATCCACTCCTACTTCAGTTGGAAGAGCGACATACGGATGTTAAAATCGGATCAATCAATATCCCCCATATAACCGTTGCCGATGACGTGGCCGTTATGTCCAGGAAATATGGTTCTTAACAGATCAAGATCTGGGACGTCGAAAAGGAGACGCAGAGGGAAAGATACTGTATAAATCCCCCAAAAAGTAGTACCATTTTCTTCAATTTTGCTAAATCCAGTGACTCTGAGTGTACAGACATTTTCATGGCCGGTGACACAATATCTAACGACTCTAAAACAACCCATCTTGGCATACATAGGGAAGTGAAAGATAAACCAAATATAGAAGAGAAAATAAACATAGGTAGAAGAACAGCTTACTCTATCATGGGTGCGGGATTCCACAGCGGAAATGGTCTGAAGGTGTGTCTAAATGGTTTTCTATGGTCTACATTCATTGTACCGAGGATTACTTATGGACTGGAAGTTCTAATGTTGACAAAGAAAGACATTGAAATGCTTGAAAAATTCCAAAGAAAGTCATTGAAACAAATACAATCACTCATGGATAAAACCCCAAATGTTGTGACTTTAGGCCTGTTAGGAATACTGCCAGTGGAAGCGGTTATTGATAAAAATGCACTCAACCTATTTATGAATGTAATCAGGGATAAAAACTCTATTGAATATCAAATAGCGGAAAGACAATTAGCCATGAAAGATAGCCAAGAGAAAAGCTGGTTTAATTACATCAAATCAATTTTGGAAAATTATAATATGCCTTCAATTTACTCCTTATTCGACGAACAACCCTCCAAATCAAAATGGAAAAAACTTTTGAATCAATCAGTTCACTCTCATGTTGAGGCATTGTGGAAATCCGAAGTGGAAAGTAAAAACTCTTTGAAATATGTTAATCCTGACAGTCTGAAAGTAGGAAAGAGTCATCCTGTTTGGTCCTCAGTCAGATGTAATATGATGGACAACAAGAGAGCACAAGTAAAATGTAAACTCATCACGGGCACATACATTCTTCAGGGCAACCGTGCAACATTCAATCAGCATGATGTGAATCCAACATGTAAACTATGTCATACAGCCCCGGAAACAAGACAACATCTCCTATCTGAGTGTACAAGTTTTCTTACTGAAAGGCAAGAATTCATAACAAAGATCCAAATAAACCCAGTGTTGAATGAAAAAATGAATGACTTTTTAAATACCCCAGAAAATTTAACCCGGTTATTACTAGATGCTTCTGCTTTGTTAAATACCAGCTCCGTTCAGACCGATGTCTTGGACCTACTAGAGTTGTATGCGAGAGAATATATCTACAAGATTCACAAGAAACGAGTCGCCAAGTTGAAACAGATTTCACATAACTAGTTTTCACGTGTAGAATACCACATATTGTATATATCACCAGCACTGTAAAAAATCCAGCTAAAACAATTTGAATTTAAATTCATTGTGAAATTCACGCCATTGAGGCGGTGCCTCGCTAAAAAATCGGGGGAACACTAAGAAGAACAGAACAGATGGCGGATCGAGTGGACGTAGATTTCGCGCCACCGTGATTTTTGGATATTCTCGGGACCGCCGTGACGTCACAGCCTTAGCGACACAGGTAAACAAATGTACCGCGGTGATGTGAACGGTGAATTTTAACATTACGGGTAACGGGAAAATGATGAAAAATGGGTCGTATTTATTCAAATTCACCGATTTCTTCATCAGTCTGCGCTTATTTCGAAGGGAAAACATTGTCTTTTGTCCCGCCACGATTATTTTGATTATAATAGCACCGATTTTTCACAAATTATTGAAAAAAATCGGGTGTGGGTGGGGTGAACGGCCATCGGTTTGCGATCATTTAGACGTGAAAGAAATGAGTGTCACTAATAGCTTAGGAGCTTTAACACATTTAAACGGTCTTTAAATTCCATATACCTTGAGATATTATCAAATTCCAGATAGATAAATGACTTTTTTTAATCTAAATTCTGACACATCACACCTCCAAGTTTGACACTCAACACCTTTAATTGGTACAATATGCAGCTTGTCATAAACGCTAAGCTTTTCCAGAAAAGTCCTAAGTAATAATTATTATATGGCATTCCAGCATAGATAAACAACTCAAGATTTGTATCAAGACATGCGCGGATATAGGAATTTTCGTCAGGGGGTGGGGTCCAGGTCCATCTGTCATAAAAATCCCTGACAACGTTTTTTTAGTTCTTTTTTAGTAGTACTTCACTTATTTTACAGAATGCCAATGGTTTATTTCTAGGAAAATTATAATTTTCCGAGGTTCCAGAGGGGCTCCAACATTTTTTCCAGGGGGGGGGTCCAACTTTTTCTAGGGGGGGGGGGGGGGGTCCAATTGCTTATTCCCTATTGAATCCCATATATAACTTGTGTTTTTCCAGGAGGGTCTGGGCCCCTTGCCCCCCCTCTGGATCAGTGCATGCAATATTTTGCTGTGAAAAAAGTTAGCTATGAGAAAAAGTTATCAATTTTTACCCCCCTCCCCTGGGTATTCCTAAATGTATACATGGTGTCTGGGAAAACAACCATAGTGGCCTGACCAGGATCCAAATTGTTTTTGAATTTTTTAATGGGAGCACAGTGGCTCAGTGGTAGAGTGCTTGACTCAAGACCGAAGGGCCACGGGTTCGAGCCTCACTGGTGTCACTGTGTTGTGGTCCTTGAGCAAGACACATTTATCTTAGCTTAGAACTGGTTCAACCCATGAAGGCCCGTCCCTATATAACTGAAAGATTGTTGATGGGACGTAAAGAATCAAATAAAAAAAATGTTTTTCCAGGTTCTGACAATTTGGGTCAAGTCCATTGTATTTTACCTTTTGCATTAAAACTTTACCTGACATGTCATCTGCTGATAACCTTTGCAAACGGTTTGGACCCAGATCAGGCTCAACATTCTGTTTGACACTTTAGAAGTTATGACAAGTTGAAGCTGAACCGATGTATTTTAACTTTGCGTTAAACCTTTACCTGACTTTGTCATCTGCTGATAACCCTTTGCAAACAATTTAGACCCAGATCAGGCTCGACATTCTGTCAAGGCCTTATCAGGGTCCAGACTGTTTGACACTTTAAAGGTTATGACAAGTTGAACAGATATATCCAGTGTCACCAAACCACGTGGTGTGTGACGTAAATTTTTGGTACCACCGGCAGCTAAATCATCAACAAGAAGCATCGCCTCGGAACTTCAATCAATCGTAAGTATTTTATTTTCCAGCCGATTTCAACGACATATAGCCTATTCTAAGGGGAAAAGTGAGTTCTTTACAACGGTGTTAATGGATTTGTCACCAGATTGATACTTTAGGCCTGAAAACGAGGCAAATATTTGGGACTGGCTTGCCGTGGTTGCACGGTGTTTTTCACATTTTCTGGACATTTGCCTCGTCCAGGCCTTATCGGGGTCCAGACCAGCGGATTCCCGTAAGTTACTAACGTGACTGCAAAGACCGATATTTCTTAGTGTTTGTCATTATTATTTGGGAAGCTAAAACTCTTTATTTTCTTGTCTTTCATCGTGTTATACTTGTTGCAACCTACTGCAAACTACAATTTGGCCATTATTGAAGATTATCTTGCGGGAAACGCAAAAATCAAAATATCGATAAAAAACAAACTGGCGTCGTTGTCATATTCGGTGAGCCTTGGCAACTGTTGCTAACCGGAAGTGCGGTCCCGAGAATTAATAATGGAAGGATTGCCCAGTGTTATACCGAAATCGATCGTGGAAGTTCTAAACAGGCTTGAGAACGATGAGGACAACCTATTCTCGTGGAAACTCACGCGGAGTCAGGATAAATTCTCATTAACTGTCAGTTGCAAACTTCCCGCCAAAACTCCCAACAAAGCCAAGGACGACAACAAGGTAACCGGACGTACAACTGTGAAACCAGTTAAGAGAAGTCGTCGGAAGAAGAACAGATCTCCCTCTGCGTTGACTCGTTCTAGGAAGAGACACGTGCGGTTCCTGGAAAAGAAGTTAGCTGGAAAACCAGATTTGGCTTCGCCAGAAGAGGACCAGCAGGATTCGGTTAATTCTGTGTTTGTAAAGGAACTGGAAAATACCAGTCTTTCTTGTGGTAGTAACAGTGACCTGGTGTCTTCGGAAAATCCAACACCAAGTCCAATTGCTGATCCTGACCTGTTAGTGTTACACGAACAGGCAATTCTTCGTGAATTTCTTGACACCATTGATAGTGACGATAGTGACGACGATGTGAGCAGTGTATATAGTGTTTGTTCAATCTGTAAGCATCCAGCCAAAAAGGAGAGGACCTTAAACGTTGTTCGCGCTGTCATATAACCCGCTACTGTAGCGTTCAGTGCCAGAGGAAAGATTGGGACTTTCACCGATTTGCTTGTGCGGTTGTGGCCAAGAAGTCGGACACTGTGAAAGCTTGATTCTCTACCACAAGGACCTATACATATTTGTTAAAGTTTCACAAATTTCTAGCCTATTTTCTACAGTAGTTTAGATACTTTTATTAACACTAATACTACGCCGAAAGGTGGTGCGCCTGCACAGGCGGAATATACATCCAAGAAAGAAAGAAAGAAAGGTTCCCTCCACTAGATCTACCCATCTAGGGTCAGGTTACAAGTAGAGAATCCTACTCATGCGACTGCGCATGCTCCAGAAAAGATTTTTCAACACAAACTTCAGATTGTTTCAGTTGCTATAATTTGATAATCAAGTAAAAGAAAAAAATATATAAACTCCCAGGACAAAATAAACTTAATAAAACGGCTAGTTTAAAAATGCAATTTATGTCAAGAGTATTTTCCAATACCACGTCACTCATGACGTCAGTGTGTATGCTATACGTAGGCGCAATGGCGGCTAGTAGTTACCTGTCTTAATATGCTGACAAGCTATTAAAGGGAAAGAACCAGTCTAAAAGAAAATATCACGTAACCCTAACAAGTCCCCCTTGATAGGACTATCTAGGCTACAAGACAAGAGACAGTCAGGGGCGATATTGTATAGAAAGCTATTTTGATATAGATCAAAGAAGCCATCTGGCAGTGGGGGCGTTATCGTGTAACAGCCATGTTAACTACGTTACCTTAAAACATCTTCTAATCCTATTGTTAAAATACAAAGCTATACATAATTCTTATTTGTCAACATACTGTTTGTCTTAAAAGCACTTAATTTAATGCAGCGAATAGCCATTATGTGTTTAAAAACATACGCATACTATACTGCAGTTTTATACGTTACTTTATTTCAAATATACTACTATTTAGCCCTGTACAATCACTTTACCATGGGCTGCAAAAAAACCTCTTAGGAGTTTCTAAAACCACATTATATAAGCCACAAAATAATGCATGTTAGCTTTTTATGTATTAGGGCGTTACCCTGCAATTGCAGAGTTTACTATTTTCCCTAAAATAATAGGAACTCCTTTAGTGTAAATATAAAAAATATTCCTTATTCTTACAACTCATTATTGTCGTGTAATTGACTAGCAGTATAATTTTAACTAATTAAAATACCTTTTATGACTGTTACATACGTTACTTTCTTTTTTAAATGTAATTTAATGCAATATTAGTATTATATGAGATTTAACCCCTAATTGGCGTTAATTACCAATAGTGTCTTTTTTTAACATAAAATTTAAGAGAGAGTAAACTCTGACATAGACATAGAAATTTTATTTTGTGTCGAATATTGTACAACATGTAACATAAGCCTGGTAGTGCTTTTACTTCGACAAACAAGAATAAAGAAACATTTTAAAACAACAAGTATCACAGCATGCATATATATAACACAGCATTATAAGAGACAAAGCACAATATACATATATATCACAGCATGCAGAAAGCAATTAAGATATAAGAAGGTAAAATGTATATACCAATAGAGAATATCAGCAGGGGCAATTATGAACCATCGAACCCACTGCTGACGAGAACTATTGTGCACTGCACTATAGCTGTTGAATTTTTATGAGGACTAAGAAATTATGACATTAAGATTACAGTAAGCAGACACCCAAAGAAACACAGCCTTTGCAACAAAGCGAAGGAAAGCGAAAAAAGGAGGGGTCGAAAAGTGAAAGCTTGTAAGCAAAGGGAGTGCAAGGGAATTAAAACTGAACTGCAGAAGCAAAACAAAGCTAAGCCTAAAATTAACATGAAGGACATCCGCAAATGTCACCATCCCAAGCATGGAGCAGTCTCTTGAACTGAGGGAAGGACTCAGCCAGCCTCAGGTCATTAGGGAGACAGTTCCAGATATAGGCGGCTTCATAGCGCAATGACCTTTGACAATACCTTGTGCTCTACACAGCTGGTAGACTTGCTTGATTTTCTCTCCTGAAATTGTCATTTGACTGTTTGATGTCGATTAAGTCTTTAATATAGTCAGGAGCAATGTCATTAACGATTTTGTAGACCTCGGAAGCCATTTGCTTCATCCTTCTTACATGTAAGGGGGCGGTGTTCGTCGCGGTCAACAGAGCTTGTAGGGATGACGTAAAATCATTGTTGATGAAACGTCAAGCCCTCTATCGATTTTTTCTAACTTATTAGTGCTAGAAGTACTACAAAAATACCACGCTAGCGGGCAGAAGTTAAAATTGGAAACAATAAAAGAATTGTATCTTGTCTTGTTTAGTTAAAAAACGACCAATGTGCTTCAAGACTGCGAGTTGTTTTGAAGCTCTTTTACAAATTTGGGATACATGACAAAAGCACAGGTGATGGAAAGGAAGAAACTTGAACTCAAAGCACATTAAGGCAATGAAAAGTTTTTTTTAATTGAATGAGAAAATATCACTTATAGAAACTATTTATTTTAATAATCAAATCATGTTTCTTAAATGATAATATCATTTATCTCTCTAACACTTATATGTGTTTACTTAATTTGATACATGAAATGATACATACAAGACATTTTTATACTGTCTATGGCTCAGTTTAGACGAAACAGGATTTTAAGTATGAAGTAGCTGTTTGTCGGGCCCACCGGGGTTTACCTGTTGGATTTCTTTTGCTCCGGTATTCAGTTTTATTTACTGTTGAGTCCTTATATTTGCTTTATCTCCTTACGTTACTTTATGTCCATTCTAGTTTTGCAATCATCATGATGGGGAAGAGAGAGCTGGTTGCTTTGCTTAGTTTGGCTTCATGGTGTCTCGTGAGTGTTGTATGTCTCTTCCTTGTGGTGCCATGGGTTTGTATGCAATTTGTGATTGTGGTATTTCCTGATCATACTCACTTACTATTTTTAGATGGGAGAAGATCTAAATTATTGCAATAAAATGAAATTCTACCATCAATAATTAAAAAAAATCTAATTATTTAAGGCATTTGATACGACATGCTCTCCTTTACACCAGCGAGTGCAAAATTCTTGTAAGGCACCAGCAATTTTCTTATGACATGTTTTGAAGTCTATTGGCAAAGGAAACCTATATTTAGGTCCCTTACATATAATATCCTGAATTCTTACATCAGTAATGATTTTAAATCCGAAGTGACTATATGACCTGACTCCACGTAGAAACAATGACAGCTGTTGTGACCTCTAAATAATCTGGAAAAATGGATCCTTCAGAAATTTGGCCTGGCCTTATTCTGGCAAATAAAGTCCTATAAATCTCAAAGACCTCGGACATTCTCCTATTCAATCTGCCCAAATTTTGACAGCCTGTGGCTAGAATAATGCATATTTGACAGCTATATTTTTGTGCTTAAATCAAACCTTTACATTTAGTGTACATAGTAAAATAAAACTATGTTTTAAAATTTGCATGATTATGCCAGGGCAGTAGGCTTTGTAGGCGGGAGTATTTTTTTACCAAATTTTATTTCACAGAAAGTCAAAGTTTGGTCGTAACATGGAAATATAATATTTTGAGAAAAAACTTCAGACGAAAGTGATGCGTTTGCATAAAATTCAGGTTGAAAAGATTTCATCCTTCTTCTAAATAAGTATGCTGTGCATAACTTTTGACAATTACTTGTTGTATTTCAAATTCAGCCAATTTGACTTGTTCACTGAGGTGTATCATACTAGGCCACTGGCTGGATATGGTTTACCTCCCCCAGGGGGAATTTTGTAGACCATATTTTTGTTAAGGCCCAATGTCTTGCAAAGATTTTGTAACATGAAAGCCCTCTGACAATGGCAGCGTTAAGCTGTAACAGCATGTTACATACATTACCCTACAAAATATTTGATGATTAAAATTCTTTTTAAGACTTCAGAAAAGTGCAAAAGATAAAGTAAGATTTCCAAATTGGTTATATTTTCTAAGTAAGCTATTACTAAGCCACAGATATTGATATTTGAAAACAAATATAGTCACCCTGATGTAGTGTATGTTACATTTTTTCATTGAACCCCCTTTTAAATGATAAATGCATCTAATATAGTTTGTCTTAAATTTTATTGAAACCAGTTTATGTTCATTAATTTGATATAATATTAAAGAATTCTTATTTACCTTCTCAAAACTGCAAGCATTACGTTTCTATCTTATATACTTTTAGAATTTAAAAGATGTTGAACATGGTAGCCCCCTATCACACAAAAATGTAAAATGTTATTCTCTAGGCCTCGCGCTGGCTATAGACCCCACCACCCCCAGGGGGAATTTCGTACACAATTATTTCCAGATACTACATAATATAAGCCACAAAATGAAATATGATAACCCTCTTAGAGTGGCAGCGTAAGCGGATAACATCATGTTATTTACGTTACCCGCAAAATAACATTAAATTTTCTATGCAGCACTACATGGCCAATCAAATGCTGGTTCAATGTGTGATTACAAGCCATGCGGGAGTTTGGACCTGTCAGTTTTGGTGGAAATTCTATCAGGAGTTGACAGTGACCATGGTACAGGTCCCAGAAGGAATGGTAGTGTCAACTCAAGGTCAACTTTATGTCCAATAGAATGAAGGCCATGCTGACCAAAGATGCTCCTTTAAGCTCTCATCTGGCTGTTTACGTTTTGTAAATTGGAAAATTTCTTCTTGCTTGACCTCACAAGCCTCAAAACTGTATTATCTTGCAGCATTTTATGGGATTGTGATTGACAGATTTTTTAAACTAAAAATGAGTCAGTGAAGTCTGCAACAGCCTTCCTGCCAATGTCATCAGCCTCAATAAGATCCTTAGCTATGCCAGGCTTAGCAGGAACACTGAAAGACAAAAAGTACAGTTCATTGTCTTCAAAACTAGAACTAAAAGGATTGGTGAAGCCTGACACTGCCTCTAGTACTCGTTCTGCTTTGCATCTGAGCAGAGCGAATATTTCATTTCAGTGCATTGAAGAGTTGTTTCAATATATTGCGCTCTGATGTGATGAGTAATACACCATTCCATCTGTAGAACGAAGCGTAGTTCTAGTTGCTGAAGCCTATAATACCTCAATATTGTTCGCCTGATAGTTATATCAAAAGCATTTCTCAAGCAAAGAACCAATGGTTGTGACACAATAAACCCATTTTGTTTGAGAAGTTCTTTGCATCTGCGATGTGTATCAGACAAATTTATGAGTGTAATCAGTTACACAGGTACATATTGTGCATAGTTGTTGTGATCATTTGCAATGAACATTGGGAACAAGGCATACAGATAGAACTGACATGCAATTCAAAATTGCTTTCTTTGTAGCCCTAATCAGTGTCAACACCATCTGAATTATATCCATATACCCTGCCCAGAACTGAGCTGTTTCACAGTGACTGTCTTTCAGACTTTCCAATTTGAATGCATGGTATCCACTGTTTATGTGAGCAAACAGCGAAGTTTGATAGATCACATTATATTATTAGTTTTTGTCACCATAAATTAATAAGGAACTTCAATTTATTTCAGCTTTATAAATTTTCTAAATTCACTGACAGGCTTTATACATGTATAGTCAACAACTGCTATACAGATACTCAGAATAACTAAAATATCATTTGGTAACACACATAACAATTAAAACTCAGGGCATTTTAAATGAATACTTAAAATAGGTAAACCTAGTTAAAAGAAGTATATAAACCTGTGCCAGCATGTAAATACGTATAAACATGGCTTGTTAGAGACATTAACTTGAATGTTTAATGCTATTTTGAAGGTAACATACATAACATGGGCCTAGAAAATAGTGTAAGTGTCCGTAATAAAGAACTTTAAATCATTTAAGTAGAAGCCTTATATATTTACTAAATTCTGAGACAGATGTAATACACGTATAGTCAATAAATACCATACTGATACTCGCAAATAACGCAGGAACCACTAAGTAACGTATACAACGGTAATAACTCAAGACATTTATAAAATTAATGCTAAAAAATGTAACTGTGTTATAAGAAGGTCAAAAACCTGTATCAGCATGCAAATTTGTACGAACATGTCATGGTTGAGACATTATCAGGGACGTTAAATGCAATTTGGGGAGTAACGTATATAACGGTATATTACACGTTAACGCTGCCACTCTCAGAGGGCTAACATCTTTTATTTTGTGTCTTATATAATGTAGTTTCAGAAACTCATAGTGTACAAAATTCCCCCTGGGGGGAGGGGTCTAAAGCCAGCTCAAGGCCTATACCTGCATACTGTATATGTCATAGTCTAGATAAACCCAATTTTCTAGCTTAATTAAAAGAACCGTCTCATTGCGACTGTTCTATTGAGTACCCAAAATCTATGTTTTGTTTGAGAAATAAGACAATTAATAACTAAGTACGCAATCATAACTAAAGCCCTGGATACATGCCATTGTAAATTGATATTTACCTACAGGATACCCTTTTAAGAACATATTGTACAAAATGAGTTCATAATAAGTTTTCATAATAAATTGTTTTTGAGCATTTTGACATGGTCCCTCCCCACGTGACCAATCATACCGCTTTTATATGGTGTGTGAAATGTAAAACTACAATAGTATGCAAAAGGATTAGTTTGGTCACAGAGGGGGGGGGCACTTCAGTTAAACTTTTTCTACTTTCTATATGTCGAATAGCAAATAAAGGGTTTTCAACCCATATTTTTTAAATAGTTACTTGTCCAACGAGAAAAACACTTTTGCAGATAATTCGAGAGTTGAACCTATTATCTTTATGATGGAAAAACTTTCGATTTCTTTGAACCTTTTCCTTGCCATTTTTATGGGCAGTCCTTCATTAAGACTGTCCGAGGTCCTTGGTATCATAAGTAACAATTGATTTGTTTCCTTGGATGCGTATCACATGTAATGTAATGCGATTATTGTCATGAAAACTCCACCATTATCATTTATTTTTCCCATTTCACAGAAATATTTGTTTTAATTAAACCATTTCCTTATAAAATTTAAATTGCTTAAGCTAATGATCAGAAAAACTTTGTTGATCAATTACCAGTTTCATCCATTAAACAATGAAAGCTATACTGAACTGAAAAGCTAAAAGTAAAGTAATGCATCATTATATGTATACGCAAATACAACACTGTCAGTATATACAGATTGCGTTGGTGACAGTATCTCTAAACAGCATATGATTACATACGCTTATAATGCATAGTATCTATGTAGATCAATTTTCGACCAACTTTTGCATTGATAAGTTAGGGGTCTTGTAGTGTTGCAATAATCTTATTGTAAACAAAGCTAAATACTTACACCTCACACTAAAATTAAGTCAGAGGTTATAGGTCAGGCTATCATATTGTTAGGCAGCATGCTACAGAAGTACACTTCAGTTGCTTTGCGGGATTTGTATATTAAACATCTAAGATACCGTATGAGTTTTAATCAATTCACTTATCTTACAGGTCTTTCATGCAAACCAAATGGCTATGTGTCTTGATCCACATCTGAATAAATAGTGAGGATTGCGCCAAGAAACCAGTTTAAGCCCTCCAGTAAAATATTTTACTGACCGTTTCAAGGCGGTACTTCTTTTGTGGATCTTTTTAGTTTTTTTCTGTCTTGTGTTGTTATGCCTTTGTGCGCGTCTATTTATTTGTACTTTGTGGTCACCTGCTGGGAAAGGGCTGGCCTCTTGGCTCTCGTTTGTGGTGTATAACTGTGAGTTTGTCACTTTCCCATTGGTATCCTGGGTCAGGTGTGGTACTTGATTGTATCAAATCCTGATCGTTGCACCCTTACTTACTTTTACAAATATTTGATTCTATCTGGGTTGTAATAGCATAAACCATTATATACAAGGAACACCAGCGTGTATTGTGTTGCTAACAATATTTGTATAATTTGACCAGCAGTTAACTGGGTACATTCAAATTTTTTTGGTTGCTGTTAAATAAGTGACTGGATTAAACTTCGTGTTCTTCAGAGGAGTAATACAAAAATCTAATTCCACCATATATAACAAGTTCAGACTAAATTTAATACTGTCTTTCACAACATTTTAGACAACATAGTACCTTATGATGTAGTATTTTATATTCTAATATACTTTACTTCAATAAATTTGTCAGAACATGGGTATTTATCTTATTCAGCTGTTACTTGCGACAATAAGTGTCTTTGTAAATGAGGCTCAAACCTATAACTTTGGCCAAATTGACATTTTTTTTAAAGTTCTAAAATATGCTATTTCACAAAAGTAAACATGCTTTGACAATTTAACATTGTCTCTTCATAAGAACCGATAAATTATATGGCGGACAAACTAGCATCTTTATGCCTATTGAACACATAAATCAGTTCTGAAATGAACTAAAATACCCTATGATGTATCATTTAGGGAATAAAGTAATGTATAGAAAGCCTTAAAGTTTGTAACATAAGTTATATATTGCCAAAACAACCAAAAATGGTACTTTGCACCAAAAAACAATGTTTTATATCCCCTAATACTCTCGTTTATCAATATAATGCTCATATATGGTGTTTAAAAGCTGTCATATAGGATTGAAAAGGTTCTTACCTTACATAATGTTTTCTTAGCAGTTGTCATATTCAACAGCTTATAACTACTGAAGTTTTTGTGATAGAAGCAAGATGTTTGCAATTTTGAAATGGTCAGTTAATTGTCTTTGAGAGACATGTTATTTTTTCTGAATATTTGTTGAGAAGTTTGTTAAATGATACTGTATAACAAAATATCAATGCTTTTATTGGGTGTAGTTGAAAATGTAACGTAAATCACACAACAATGGGCCTAAATCACTCGAACAAACATCATTATCTACAGAAAATTATTTTTCTAACATATCAAATGACTGTTTAGCCAATTTGAACAGTTCAAGTACCGCTTTAACAGCCTTAATTTCATATTTTTTTTACAAAAATGAGGAGTAACGTATTTAACATACTGTAGCACCCAAAACGCCCCCACCGCCAGATGACCAACATGTTGCAAAAATCGTTAGATGTTATGCTTTAAGAAAAACATAGTCTACAAAATTGCTCCTTTGGTGGGGGGGGGGGGGGCAAACCCTTAGTAGTTCATGGCATATCAGCTATTTGATTTTAAAAATAGATTCGCTCTCTCAAATCTATGATGGGTCACATTGTCACACTACAGCGCTTATAATCTCAGAGTGGCTGACGAAAATGGGTTTATTACGTTATTTATGAAAGAAAAAAGATATTTGAAGCATTAAAATCAATGTAGATCTATATATTCGAGAGATTTATTTCTGTAGCGTCCAAACATGCATTACTGTGCAGCCAGGCTGGTCGCTGCAGAAATGAAGGATGCAAAAAATCAGCGCTCTGGATGTATCTCTGAGGAATGTATATGGCTTAAATCTTAGCATGCTGGGAAGTTGTCGTCTTCTGGTAACTATTAACAAAATACTCTTATCAGTTTTACCATCAGAGTGTTGAACAGTTTGGATCTAGATCAGACCCAACATTTTGTAAATTCTGATTTGTATCCACCCTTTTGCAAATGTTATCAGCACAAACCTTTATTAAGTAAAGCTGTCTCTGTGCCAATTAGTGGGTAGAGAACTACACTTATCTTCCTATTCTTATCTTCATATTCTGCCATATGCCCTCGCGTACATTTTAGGCAGTTGATAAAGGAAAGTATCGTCTGCTGCTAGATCTTAACCAAATTTTAATTATAAATCTTACTTCTTTACAGCAACCACTATAATACCGAAAGTCAATGAGAACTGACGAAATTTGGCCACCAAGTTATACAGGCTGATCAAACCTATTGGTATTAAAATACCCAAGGAATAATGTCGCATATGCTAATCTAACTTTAAAGAGAAATTCTATCAGACGAAATTCTTAATGTCATTTAAGCTACTTTGTCTTTCAAATACAACCAATGGCTGGGCGAGGATTTAATAAAAAAAGCTGTGAATAACAGTCATCGATTTTATTAGCTCGACTGTGTAAGAATCTTTATATCAAGGGACGCAATGCAGTCTATGATTTTATATCAAGGGCCGTAATCCAGTAATCGTTGGTGTAAATGGGAAAATATTGAACCTGATGCCTTTGTTTGCTTCTTTGTTTGTTTGATTTGATTCTTTGCGTCCCATGAACAATCTTTCAGTTAAACAGGAACGGGTCTTTCTGGGTTGAACCAGTTCTAAGCTAGGATAAATGTGTCTTGCTCAAGGACCACAACACAGTGATGCCGGTGAGGCTCAAACCCGCAGCCCCTCTGTCTCTCAGTCAAACAGGAACGGGTCTTCCTGGGTTGAACCAGTTCTAAGCTAGGATAAATGTGTCTTGCTCAAGGACCACAACACAGTGATGCCGGTGAGGCTCAAACCCGCAGCCCCTCTGTCTCGAGTCAAGCACTCTACCACTGAGCCACTGCACTCCCCAGCTTTATTGATATTAAGCTTATTGTTATTGTTCTTTATTGATCTGACTTGATTTAACATTATTGTTTTGTATATAATTGTTCATTATTGCAAAAGAAAGCTTTGAAGGAATGAAAGAATAACATAAAATTATTGATACTCTTATTCCAATACACATCTTTTATCCAAGATTTTCATATGAACTATGTTTTGGTTCCGGTAGATAAAGCTGGTAACAATGTTTTAGTTGTTTGACGATTGTATTATATTAATACTCTTAAGTGTGAGCTAGTTGACACTAATGCCTATAAATTGAAGCCTTCTTTATGTGAGAGGGTGATTGTCGATGGGCATGGTTGTCATACAGCCCTACATCTTGGTGTCAAATCTAAAGAAAACCATGACAAAGTTCATACGTTGTACTGATTACCTAAACTCCACAAAGACCCTATAAAGCAAGATTTATTGCTATTTCTAGTTATTGTACGAAAACAGAACTTTCTAAGTTGTTAACCTCGTGTCTTACAGCTGTTAAAAAACATGTTATTTATTACTGTGAAAAGGTATATGAGAGATTGGGTAAAAATCTATATGTGTCTATTAAAATTCAGGTAAAATTTTAGATGAACTTAAAGCTAAAGATTTCAATGCGACCAGTTTGTCTGCTTTTGGTTTTTCTACTCTTTACACTACTTTACCTCATAATTTAGCTCAAGATAAACTTATTGATCTTATTAAAAGAACCTTCCAGAGAGAAGGCTCTCCTTACCTTGCATGTAACGACAGACACGCATTTTTACGCGGGGGAAAAAACTAGAAAATATAATGCATTGGTCGTATCAAAATGTATGTGATGCGCTGACCTTTTTGTTGAACAACATTTTTATTCGATTTGGCACAAAGTGGTATAGACAAATAGTTGGGATTCCTATGGGCACCAATTATTGTGCTCCCCTCGTTGCCGATTAGTCCGGTTTTGTTATGAGAAGGACTTTATGATGTCTCTTTCTGTTGATAAGCAGCTGATGTTATTGATGCTTTTAACACTGCATCCAGATATTTGGATGATATTTTAAACATTAATAATGTTTACTTTGACAATATGGTAAGTCAATTATACCCTTCAGAGCTCCAACTTAATAAAGTCAATACCTCTTTACTGAAAGTAAGAAAGAGGGCAAAGATCAGGAATCGATACACATCTGAACTAAGTGTGAGGTTGGTGCACAGTTAAACCGGTTTAAGCCCTCCAGTAAAATATTTTAATTGAAAGTTCCAAGGCGGTGCTTCTTTTGTGGACCATTAATGTTATTTCTGTCTTGTTTTGTTATGCCTTCATGCACGTCTGTTTGCTGATGCCTTGTGGTCACCTGCTGGGAAAAGGCTGACCTCTTGGCTCTCGTTTGGGATCTTTAATTGTGACGTTGTCACTTTCCCATCGGTATCCTGGGTCAGGTGTGGTGCTTGATTGTATCGATTCCTGATCTTTGCCCTCTTTCTTACTTTTATCTTTTGATGAGATGATAGGGGCCTGATGCCTTTGCTGTTAGTCAGGCCCACCAGGGTTTACCTGTTGGATTTCTTTTCTTCTTCCGATAAAGTGCATAACCAAGTAATAGGCATCATCGCACTGTGATAAAAGCTTTGGACACGTGAGGGAGGGTCCATATTTACATTTCAAAAACAGGTTAAAGCATCTCAGTCACAGTCTACGTGGAGAGAGCTGCCGCTATCCCAGTCTTGAAGACATCAAGGGAAGAGGCGTTGACAAAGCTCTCTGGAAGCTGGTTCCACAGGCGAATTGCAGAAGGGAAGAATGCCGTTCTGTGTGTGTCTGTGCTGCTGTAAGGGACCATGAATCTGGACTGGTGACCTCTCGTTACTGCCGTGCCTTGTGGGTGCAGGTGTTGTTCTGAAGGAATGTCAACCAGTGAATTTACTATGCGGTAAGTTTTGCTCTGGTATTCAGTTTTATTTACTGTTGAGTCCTTATCTTTGCTTTATCTCCTTTTTATATCTTGATTTATTTGTTCTAGGAGAAAATGCATTGATAAGTAAGGGGTCTCTCATGCAAACCAAATATCTATGTCTTGATCCACATCTGAGCTAAGGGAGAAGTTGGCGCCGAGAAACCAGTTTAAGCTCTCCAGTAAAATAGTTTTACTGACTGTTCCAACTTCCAAGGCGGTACTTCTTTTGTGGATTATTTATGTTTTTTCTGTCTTGTGTTTGCTATGTCTTTGCGCGTATCTATTTATGCCTTGTGGTCACCTGCTGGGAAAGGGCTGACCTCTTGGCTCTCGTTTGTGGTGTCTAACTGTGAGTTTGTCACTTTCCCATTGGTATCCTGGGTCAGGTGTGGTACTTGATTGTATCAATTCCTGATCCTTGCACCCTTACTACAATGGCCCACTTCGAAACGAACAATAGTTCGTACTCTAGTAACTTAAGTTTTATTCAAACACCGATAGTTGCTACTATAGTGACGTCAGGAACCTACTTGAGATCAACGGTGGGTTAGAGCACCGTTACTCTAGTAGATAGTCTGGTTCCCTCCTCTAAACCTATTTAGCAAGATGGGTTCAAAATCTTACAGTAGTCTCAAAAGATTTGTTTTTACAAAATAAATCCTAACTGTGCATCATTTTGTGTTCCCACATATTCGTAATTATTAATTGGAGTAGGCTGTGCAGTTTATAGACATCATTTTCGTCTACGATGAAGTAGGCATACAGGGCTTTTCACTTTGTTTACTTGCCAGTTTATAAGTTTGTTGTGTTATATTGTGTATGTATGTGTAAAAGTAAAAGTAAAAAGAAAAGTGCTTGTTTATTATAGTGTCGCCCCTATTGAAAGGGCCAGCCATTTCTGACTTATGAGACACCTCAACTTGTCACATTTACTTCCCAAATCCCATCCTTTTTTGCCAGGCACCAGGCAGGCTAGGAATTGGTAACCATTACGTTTAACTAGCTGGCGGCTCACCAACCGGCCATATCAGAACGAACCCAATATTGCCGACATTGGGAATCAATCGAAGGGCCTTCGACCTCCCGCTTCCGAAGCTGATGCCTTATCCACTAGGCTATCGGGACCGGTATGTGTATGTATGTGTTTGATTACAATACATATTGTGTACTTGCCTTTAACCCTTAAAGGTTAACCCTTAAAGGATATAACTGAGCAATAAATTTTATTCTATTAAATTCTATTCTTGCCAACCAACTAAAAGTTGCAGCTGCAGCCGTTCGGGGCGTAAACGTGCGCGCGCATCTATTACGTAATAACTTTAGTAGGAACTTTAGTTCGATTCGAAGTGGGCCAATATCGTATATTTCGGTGTTTAGTAATAGAGTATCATACCGGAAGTTGATTGTTAGCAAACTTCCTCTTTACCGGTACAATGGCGTCTGGAGTAAGTTTACGTGTCAGACTTTGAAAAATCGACCTGTATCTCTTTCATCATTCAAAAGATACGGTTTAAACACAGCACACTATATTCAAGAATATCAATTGATCATCCTTTATCTTTTCATTTTTATTTCAGACTTTATATTCCTATCCGGGAAGCTTCAGAACATTCAAGGCATTGATAGCAGCAGAGTATAGTGGGGCAAAAGTGAAAGTAGACCAGAATTTTAAATTCGGAGAGACCAATAAATCAGCAGAATTTCTCAAGAAGTTCCCTCTTGGAAAGGTTAAAATATTTTTGCTATTTTTCTAAGTTATACAATAGCCAACTTTGCATTTCAACTAATTTTTCTAATGCATTCTAATTAGCCGGGCCACGTAGCGCAGTCCAGATGTGTCTGGCTACAGATGCGTGTCTGACTGCAGATCCAGGGGTCGCGAGCTTTATCCCGGCCCGGTCCCATACTTTCGTGGCGATAGCACTGAATTCAGGGCTGTATGATGGATTTTTATTTTATGTTATCATTTACAGCCCTGAAGTTTAGGCTGGCTAACTGAATCCCAATGTTTGCATGGATGCAAACCGCTCCAAATTTGGTCCAAAACCATAATTCCAATTGTTTTTATCTCTCAAGCCTTATTGCTTCTGTGAACTAAATGTGTTTTCTGAATATTACTTCTAAATTTTGTCACTGACGGGTCGTTATTAATTAATTAGAACTGTAAAATTAAAATCATTGGCTTGTTTATTTACCTTTTCAATCCGGCTCCCACGTGATAATTATTTTAGGTATGTCTATAAGCTGAAGGGAACACACATTGTAGAATAGAATAGAATAATTGTTGTCAGGCCCACCAGGGTTTACCTGTTGGATTTCTTTTGCTCCGGTATTCAGTTTTGTTTACTGTTTCAGTCCTAATCTTTGCTTTATCTTCTTTTTATATGTTCTAGGAGATGGTGCATTGATAAGTTAGGGGTCTTTCATGCAAACCAAACATCTATGTGTGTTGATCCACATCTGAAACTAAGGGTGAGGCTGGTGCACCATTTAACCAGTTTAAGCCCTACAGTAAAATAATTTTACTGACCGTACCAAGGCGGTGCTTCTTTTGTGGATCATTTAGGTTATTTCTGTCTTGTTTTGTTTTACTTTCATGCAAGTCTGTTTGTTAATGCCTTGTGGTCACCTGCTGGGAAAGGACTGACCTCTTGGCTCTCGTTTGTGATGTCTAGTTGTGACGTTGTCTTTTTCCCATTGGTATCCTGGGTCAGGTGTGGTGCTTGATTGTAGCGATTCCTGATCTTTGCCATCTTTATTACTTTTATAGTAGGTGTTCATCATACAAAAGGGAATTACAGATTGAAGCAGTTCACTGAAAAGAGAGGTCACCGACCTACTTTTTAAGACATATTTCATCTTTAATAAGGTTTCAATTTCAACCGTAAGTCGAGTATTCATGTTAATAGCATTTCTTCTCACCATTTCTTACCATTTATTACCATCCTGACGACCTTGATTAACGGATAAACCTTTTAATGGCCCTTTTTGACTTCTGTTGGCCCAAATTGTCTGGGCAGAATATACCTGTCACGTTGTAACTAGACATCCAGCTAATCATATCATACAAGCAATAACTACTTATTACCAGCTTAAGAACATTAGTCAAAGTAATTCTTGTGTGTTGAAGACCAACTTATATGATGGGAATTATCATCTGTCATGGTGTTAACCTACCTACCTGCCCCCTATTCCCCTACCAACCGCTGAATACCACCACAGTGATTCATTTACAATTTTGGGCTTATGGGTCCTGGGACTCGCTGTTTCTTATATCAATGAGTCCCAGCTGCAAACTTATGTGTCCAGAACACTATTTTTTCATTATAAGTTTGCAATACCATTGCACCCTTGGACTTGCTGAAATAAAAAAATTGCATCCCAGAGACAAAATTATGAGTAAAAGATGCAGGATGCGCAGATAAAATATCACTACCACCCTCCTTCCCAACCTCCTTCCCACCCTCGTACCTTCGATAACTATCAACCACCGTACCCTATCTCTCTCTCTATCTATCCAATGCATATGGTTGTTTTCCATGCCAAGGTGCTGGCTCTGTCGTTTTTGATTCATTGCTCAGTGGGCCAACAATTGCAATCAGATAATAATGTTAACTGGAAGTTACTTGTGCAGGGAAGGAAGTAACCTATGCAGGGAAGGCCACCACCCCCTGTTTATTATATTAAAGAACCATACGCTAATTTAGAAATTGTTACTTTATCCTGCAATCCCATAGAGTACAGCGTATGCACGTGTCATATGTTGTTGTTTAAGGGAACAAGCCTGTACAGGCTCAACAGCTAATGCTCAATTTGATTGATTTATTTATTCCAGTATCACAGCTTAGCAATTAAATAATACAGCACAAAGTGATGTTTAATATACACATAAAATATACATTTAAAATACACAAATTGCAATGTTCCATGGCTTGCTAACCAATATCAAGGATAACACCAAAAAGAGAAAGTGGTTTCTCTTATTTCCATTGTGGTTTTAGACTCTTTTTGTACCGGCTGCAAATCATAGTGAGACACCACTAGTTAAGTGAATGGCGCAATATTTGCAGTTTTAATCAGTTATAACAGTTTGTGACCACAGTACATTAAATATGGTTAAGTGTGTCTGCAGCAATGATTAAAATATCAGGAACAAAACGGTCAAACTGCATGTTTCTAAACGTTCTATTGAAGAAGCTTGATCATGGTCTGATGTGAATGAGAGTGAGTCCAGAAGATAATGGAAAAAGTAAAGCTGGTCAATTATAAATGACCAGAAAATGCCTCACACATAATCTCACCCATTGAAATGTAATAAAAAGTTTCACCTTACAAACTGTGAACAGGTTATCAACAGCAAATTACAACTATAGAGGCTAAATCTAGAAACAGTTTGAATTTCTGAGTGTTTAATATCTTATCTTTTCGTGAAACAATACATTTCATAAAATGTCCTTTTTTTCAAGGGTGGTAGGGTGGTGTGCTGTGTGCTGCAGCTTTCACAGAGATGGGCCTTAAAAATTCGGCCTGTTGAGAGGATGAAATTAGCATCACATTAAGCAAATTTGAAGGGCTTTTTAGTCTATCCTAACCTTGTGTATCTTGCTTTTTCTGGTAAGAGTCCTGTGTTTATTGATTTGTTTTATATTTTATTAAACGTTTCTGATTTATATATACATGTATATAATATATAAATGTACATATAAATCAGAATATTAATTAGAAAAACTGATTGTTCTACCCAAACTTTTACATCATTGAAGCATGTTATATTGAAAATGGATTCCACTTTCATAAAGTAATTAAGTTAGAGTAGCGTCAGTCTCAAAAGGGGCAGATCATTCGAACCCCCAACCCTGCAAAAAGCACAAGTTATATAGGTAATGTCATGGTGCTGGGGCCAACCTACCATTCCAGCCCAGTTTCCACCCAAAAATGCCTCATATAAGCATATCTGCTGGAGGCATTGACATGCTATCTGTATGCTTGAACCCACGCAAGGCTGCAGGACCAGACAAATTCAAACCCATTGTCCAACAAACATTACATAAGGAATTAACGCCCATCCTGCAGCTTATTTTCCAGAGATCAATTGATACTTGAAAAATATCAGACATTTGGAAAGAAGCAAATGTTTCCCCAATTTACAAAAAAAAGGCGAAGAATCTGAGCCATCCAACTACAGGCCAATCTCACAGACTTGTGTCCTGTGTAAAATTTTTGAGCATAGTGTTGCTTCTAGCCTGGCTAAACACTTTACTGAACTGGACATATTTTATGAAATGCAGCATGGCTTTTTAGAAAAGAAATCTTGCGAGACACAACTTATAATGTAAATTGATGAACTATATGAAAACATGCAGATTGGCAAGCAGACTGGTCTAATTCTTCTGGACTTTAGTAAAGCTTTTGATAAAGTTGCCCATGAAAGAATCCTTCTTAAACTACACCATTATGGTATCAGAAGAGACACTCTTAAGATAAAAGACTTTTTGGACAATCGAAAACAGGCAGCTGTAATTAATGGAATAAATTCAGATAAAATCTCAATCTCCTCTGGCGTCCCGCAGGGCTCAGTTCTTGGCCCAACTCTCTTCCTTGCATACATAAATGACCTGCCTGAGCAGGTCAAATCAAGAGTAAGACTTTTTGCAGATGACATCGCTTTGTACCTTTCAAGCAGCTCAACTACAGAAAGCGAGGTCTACAAACAGACCTAGCATGCCTCGAACAATGGGAAAAGATGTGGGATATGCAATTTCACCCTTCTAAATGCCAGGTCCTCCAAATCACAAAAAGGGCAAAACCCTTAAACACTAAGTACATTCTACATAATGTAGAAATGGAAAGTGTTTCCACAGCAAAATACTTAGGGGTCACAATTGAAGACGACCTCTCATTGACCAAACATATCGATATTACCTCAAGAAAGGCAAACCAAACTTTTGGCTTCCTTAAAAGAAATATCTTGGTCCATAACAAGGCCCTAAAATCAGTCGCTTACAAAACTCTTGTAAGGCCTCAGTTGGAGTACACTTCAACAGTATGGTATTCTTAAACCACTACAGATGTAAATAAAGTGGAAGCAGTCCAAAGAAGGGCTGCAAGGTGGGCTACAAGAGACTGCAGATACACCTCTAGTGTCACTGCTATGCTGAAGGACCTAAACTGGGGCCCCTTAGACCAACGTTGCATTGATAGCTGACTCATGATAATGTATAAGGTCACATACGACTGCGTAGTTATCCCTGCATCACTTTATCTTGTTCAAAACACCAGAGCATCAAGACACATTCCTTCACTGGCATACAGACATATCCAGACTCTCAAAGACTATTACAGGTTCACATTCTTTCCCAGAACTATCATCCATTGGAATGCCCTCCCTGCCAACATACGTACCCTTCCCGACCTGGCAAAGTTTAGCAGTGCTGTCTGCCGAGTGATCCATATGTCCCCTAAATACCAACCCCTGGTTTTATCTAAACTAACACTCCTTCTTGCACTGTACAAACTCATCTTACCACCTTTTCTATCACTTTGTTTCAACTAACCCCCTCAGAACTTGGTATTCCCGAATACCCGTCTGATGTCCCCAAGGGGGTTAAGACGTAATGGAAGAAAGAAAGAGTTTCTATAGGTATTGCCAATTGGACCCTACCCCCCCCCCCCCCCCACCACCACCACCTCAAAAAAGTTGGACCACCCTCCAGGTCCCTCCCCTGGAAAATGTTGGACCCCACTCTTGAACCTTGGAAAATTAATTTTCTTTGGAATAACCATTGGACTTCTGTAAAATAAATGAGGACAAAAAACGTTGACATAGCTTTTTATGATATGTTGAAAATTCTGCACACAAGAAATTTCAGCCTATGAAAGTTTTCGCGAAAACGATTTTTTTCGCGAAAAGTGTTTCCATTCGGACTTAAGGTTAGACCGCCGGAAGTTGACCTTTACTGATGCCAGTGACACGGAGAAATAAAACAAAAACAATTTGTAAGCGATTGAATAAACGAGGCAATTACCTGCGACTTTAAATAAAGTCAAAGATAAACAAATTTAAAGTCGCAGTTCTGCAACTATCGTGGCGATTGATCATAAAATAATTTCTACGATCATTCTCCTCCCTTCCGCTGAATCATTCAAGAAGGGTTGTTGTCAGTTACAAGTGAAAGTATGTGCACGAATTACTGGTTAACCACTTGTTGAAGCCTGCCCAGGAAAAAGTGTGGTTAGGTGAATTGACCATCCGCCCATGACCATAGCTGTTGACTTGGGATGTAAAGTAACAAAACAAACAAATAATGCATTCTTATCATGCTAATGTCAGAAGTACAAGAGCACTTTGAGCTTATAGGCAGTGGAAGAATGCCAAAATAGACAAACAACAAGATGCTTATAGTAAGAAGAATATTCTATCAACAGGTTGGGGAAAAGCCTAAAAGCCACTATTATAGCTTCTTTCAGCTATAATAGCTTCAAATAGCTAGCGAATTGGTCACTGGAAGACATGTTTTTCGGAAATACTTTTAAATCGCGTCGAGTCGCACCTTCTCCTTTTTACACCACACACGAAAACATGTGACTAATGGCCGCTGTATCTTACTTTCTTCCAGCACCCTCCTGATTTTTGTGTAGAAAATACTGTTTTTGGCGTTTTTATCCAAAAGACGATCAATAACGATAAAAGATACCGATCGAATGCTTTTTTTGTAAAAATTCTTGAAGAATTTCAATCAACTGCTGTTTCTCTTCACCATTGCAATCCCAGGATGCAGCATTTCAGCCTGGTTTCCCGCATGCAGCTTCTTTCAGGATCATTTAGGATAAAGTATGGTAGGTAATGCGTACCATAATATGAAATCAAAAATATTATTGATAAATTTATTTGCCAGTGTCCTGGATAGAGAGCACATTTCACTGACGTTTTATTTATACATGTATAGAATTTAGCACATATGCAACTCACATAATCCATGCAGACATGTCTGTCATTTCCTGCATTATTCGAGCAATTTGCTTGATTGTCACAAGCTATGACAACAATAAATGACCACTGCAAAAGTGCCTTTATACTAAGGCTTTTTGGAGATAGAAGGCAGACTTAGCGCAGTTCTGCTTCTAAGATGCCAACTGTTCTGGGGTGGAGGGGCGGCAGTGCAGTTCCCAGCGTTTGTCCATGAAATCCCCTGTGCATTGCGGAAACCCCAAAGATGACAGGCAAACCATTGACACATGTATACCAGTTGTTCATGCACTTTTTTTTCTCACTAATCGACATTCTCTCAGGCGGGATTTTCTTTTTAGATAATAATTGCTGAAACAAAAGGTGTCTAAATCTCTTGTATTTTTGGTTGGGGTTAGGGGGGTCCTCTTTTTTTTATATATATATCTTCTTCTTCCCTGTTCGCACCCCTGAATTTTTATAGCGACTTTTATAGCTTGATTACTGGGTTGATATGTGCATGAGTTCTTTGAAATACAGACATCATACTGATGGATAAAAAAGGTATAATTATGTTCATCATTGGGCAGCTGAATAAACATGCGCGGTCCAGGAAGTTGCGTCAGAGGGGGTCCAACTTTGACGGGTTTTTTGTTTTTAGTTTAATGAGGGGAGGAAGGATCCAAATACCACTATTAACGGGCCATCAATGGCCCACCAGCGAAACGCCATTTAAATGGCGTTTCGCTGGCGGGCTGATGAGAGCCAAACATTGAATGCTGGATTGGTAGCTTTGTGATTTTAAGGTGTTCCGGGCCAGTATTGCAAAGAAAAGTTTTAAAGAAACCATATATTTTTGTACTTTTTCAGGGGGGGGGTTCGGACCCCCCCCCACCCCCCCCCCCCCCCCCCCCCCCCCCCCCCCCCCCCTCTGGATCCGCACATGAATAAATACAAATTGTGTAAACACCGTGCCAACTTAGGCATCAAAATTCATTTCATAACCACACTAACTCAATCAAACAAAGAAGACGTGGAAATATACAATACTGACCGTAAGGATAACATTATAATCAAATTCCGATTGCCTATCAAGGTACATATTATCCACCATACTTTACCCAATGGATTCTGAAAGTAGCTGCAGGCGGGGAACCAGACTTAAATTACTGCTTCTGGGATAGCAATGGTGGAACTGAACATCGAACGTTTGATATTCTTCAAGAAAATTGAAGAAATAAACATTTAATCTGCTTCTTTTATCAAAATCATCAGTCTATTGAATGAAAACGGCAAAAATAGTGTTTTCTACCCCAAAACCGGGAGGTAGCTTAGAGAATAAAAGATACAGTGGACATTAGTCTTATGTTTTCGTGTGTGTTGTAAAAAGGAGGAGATGCGACTCGGAGCGATTTAAAAGTATTTCCGAAAAACATATCTCACAGTGACCAATTCGCTAGCCTTTTGAAGCTATTATAGCTGAAAGAAGCTATAATAGTTGGTTTTAGGCTTTTCCCCAACCTGATCAAAGTAAGAAGAATATTCTACTTTGATTAATTGCCCTTCTTTTGTCTTTAAATGGAATTAAACCATTGTCGTTAGGCCAAAAAAAGAAAATGTCTTTCCGGTTACCCTTCTGCCCCTAATACTGTATTTTGGGGCCTACTCAAACTTTTGAAGACTTTCGGGAAATTAAAGTCTATTTTTAGACTGTTTTTAAGGATTTTCGTACTTTTTTAATGCAAAAAGTTTTTATAAAAAAAAAAGTGTACCTACCTATCAACCCTAAAAATTTTGGACATGTAACCGGAAACATGATGACATATTTTTCTTTTGGCCTTAAAAAGGCTTTTAAGAAGTGGACCAAGGTTGGCAATTGACCGGTCAATATGCATATTGACCAGACCAGTGGTCATTCCTGGTTTTAACCGGTCATTACCGGTTGATTGGTGGTCAATTGGTGGATTGAAAAAAACTTGGTTGAAGTGAAGATACTTGGCATTATTTATCCCCCCTTTTACTGAACTCTATAAAGACTAAAAGTAGTTTAATATAAGATAATACACTGAGGTTTAACTGGAAATGTGTTGTTGTATTTTTAGGTTGATTTTGCTTCAAAATAAGTATAAAGAATAAGCCGTAAAATAAACAAAAATGAAATGTCAATAGTTTTAGATCATAAGTCCAAATCATTACTACAACTTTCAGTTCAGACTAACAGTCTTGAACTTATTATTCATTAATCATTAATAAAAAGGGCAAATTCAAGTATTAAATCAAAATAAATAAATTTTAAAACTAGCCTTTTTTTCAAAGAAATAAAAACATATTTAAATCCAGAGCTTATTTTAATATAAGATAAAGCAGGGTTTTACAGGACGCAATATCCTGCGTCTTATACGCATAAATCATTAGGTAGGACCTATCAATTCACCTTACCTGCGTCCTCTGGGACGCAGATGTGTTTGTTGTGCCTTTCATTAAAAAAGTTATTTCGTAACATTTCCGGTTTTCCCATAGTTACAGGCTATCTATAAATAAATAGGACAGGTGCTCTTGTTTAAGACTGCTGCACTGACCTGGTAGGTAAACGAGAAGTGAAAACATCTGTGCAAATATCGGCCGTGAAAAAAAGTCGTAAAATATCATGCTTTCTCTCAGGTCCGCTCTGAAACGTATATGACTTTGTGTATTGATTTTTTCATAGTGTGAATAATCTCACTGACAACTCAGCCGACCGCTCAAGCATGAAGGGCAATTATCTTGACACTTTTCTTTCTTTTGTATATGCCGAATTACGTAACATTTTCACTTGGAAAGGCTCAGGTCGGCAATAGATCAAAGATACCAGAGACTTCAGATAAGTGGAGACTTGTAGACAGATAGATAAAATACAATGACAGCAAGATCATGTGTATTTCAAATTTACCAACCAAATTTCTCAGGATGGAAAGCAAGTAGCAGTCTGATCAGTGACTGTTTTTTCTTGTGTTTTTTTTTTATCTCAATTAGAGAAAAGTCTGATCAGAGACTGTTTTTTTCTGTCTTCTGGATGCAGCAATCTATCACTTCTCCCTGTTTTCTCAAACTTCTCCCTATTTGTACTGGAGAAGAAGCACTCCCCCTAAATTTAAGGGCTATATAGCTTGGTCCCTGCATATTATAGGGACAAGTTAAGCTTTTGTAAAAAAAAAGCGTATAGGATTGTGTTTCACTGATGGTAATATGTGGCCCTCAAAAAATTCAAATGGCCCCCCCAAAATATCGGAAGGGGGCCAAACATACATGTAGCCCTCAAAATAACTGACCTGGGGACAACACCGAGCCTTCATGGAAGGATGTACTACCTTCCAAAATTCGAAGCTTATCTAAAAAGATGGGACCCCCAATTTCAATGATGGGACCCCCATCATATTCAAAGTTGAGTCCCAAGGACCCCCAAACATTCAACTTGGTGTAAAACCCTGATAAAGTAAAAAAAAAAAATCAATACTTTAAATTGATCATCAAAGAGGTCATCATGTACAAATAAAAGATGTATTTGTTAAAATTCAAATTGGTTTAGCTTCTTACCTGAAAAGACAAAGGTGTGAAAATTATAAAGAAAACAATGTTGAACAATATATCAGATATATCAAGGAGTTATTTTATTTTACTTTAAATACCCTAGAACAAACAAAACTGTCTAAATACATGTCATGTCTCTCAGACTGTAGAAGGTGTGTCCAGTTTGACACCTATCCAATCACTGAGCTTAAAATATATTGGCTAATTCAGTGGCATGTGTGTGTGTATAGAGGTGTGAAAGTGTGGTCATTCAGTTATCTGCTGTTATCAGTTAATAATTAACCAGGTGTCATAAACTAATAAAAGTTTTGGTCTCAAAATGGAGCAAAAAAAACAACCCTGTATGGTTATTCAATTTTTCCTTTGATGATACAAGAAAAACTAATGTTAAGTGCATGGACTGTGATGCAGAACTCTGTTACTCAGTGCTAAGGTCTTGAGATGGAATTCTCACCATGGCAGGGACGAAACAGTATTTTTTTCCAATAGATAGAACATAACCTGTACAAATATATCAATCCACCACAAAAACGTCCCTTAGAATTTTAAATCAACCACTCACATTCCTATTGACCAGTATTGACCACTTTTTGGCATATTGACCGGGGCGGTTAAAACCGGGAGGCGGGGTTCGACTGCCCAACCCTTGAAGTGGACACGCCCAAATGTGCTTGTACCACCTATTAACATGTGCAGTCCACATATACATCTATGCTATATATATGCTGTCTGTCACTCTTGAATATTATAACGCGGGGGCCATTTCCCTTTTGCCATTTGGCAGGTCGTTCTGATATCACAAAAAGCAAGTTTTGGCCTAGACCTAAGATTAGGCCTAAGAATGGATTTTCTGTTATGTCCCATTCTTAGGCCTAATATTTTGGGTCACATTTTGTTCAAATAGCAACACTCTAACATTTGACTCCAAAGTTTATATATGGAATAAAAGTCTAGTGAAAAAATTATTGTAATAGTAAGTCCCTTACCTCTAGTTGGTGCTCACACAAAAATATGTCCAAAATATTGAAAATCCACTTTTGTAGCAGCAAATAATGATTTGTTTACAAAAATAGTTCAAAAACACATATGGGCAAGTTTAAAAAAAATGTGACCAAAGTGTGACATTGGGGTTCAAAAATAAACATTATGTCAGAGCTTTCTTTTATGTAACATAAGTTTCCTTATACCCTGAATTTTGACAAATTTTAAGTTTTTTGTAAATAGTATTTATAGTTTTCTTTTATTAACCTCTTAATTAAGATTATTAAGAGATTTTTTACCAAAATTGATCTATTCTATTCATGGTCATAAAAACATGAAGTAAATGATTAAGTCCTGAAATTTTGACCTAATATGATGAAATGGATATTATAAACCATGTTTGGCATCAAAACTGCCGTGTTTAAAACATGTTTGTGAAATTAGTGATACTTTTTATAAAATTTGGCGAGGATTTTCCAGTACCTAGAGCTTAAAGTTTTTAAATCCTTGATATTAAAGCCCACATTAAAAGACAACTCATTGATTTGTAGATGTTAGGATCTATAGAAGAAGAAAACATTAGCCTTTTGTGGTCTGGATGTCTAGCTCTCTATTGCTGGACATAATAAAAACACTGTGTTATGAAAGAAAATGTTACACTCCTGACATTCATTGCTATTTATTTATTTCAAAGATAAAATACCATTTCTTCTGTTACCAAGCAACTGCTTAAAATGATCTCATATGATTTGGGGGTTTTCATATGACACCCAAATGACATACAGGTAGTGGTTACCACTATTAAAGCCATTTTTAATGGTTGGGTCAGAAAATATTTACCAGACGAAGAATTCACCCATTATTCTTCACCTATTATGAGAGAATAAGGTGACAACAGCATAATTTAAATGCTGTAAAATGTTGTTTATGAACTGCTTTAAAAGACCAAAAATGAACAAATAACTTCAGAAAAAGCAGTCTGAAGTAACACAAGTATAAAACTATCTGAATTGTTACACCCCTGACCGTACAAGTATGTTGATGTTGACAGTCTACATTTCATACATACTATATATTTCTGAAATATCAGGCTCATTTTGGTAACAAATAGTGTGATGGTATACTTTTTTTCACAGCATTATATATATAGTGCTTTTGATGAAAGTTTATAAATTAACTGCTGTTTATCTTGAAATACTCAAGATCATCAGCACTAAAAAGCTTGTCTTGATAGAATATTCAATCAAAATGAAGAGCCTCCCTAATACTTAGAACATTGTGTTTACTTTTAGTTTAAACTATTTAAACAAAATACTGCTAAAGGATTTTAACAAACGAAAACAGACTTCGAACTATCAAATGAACAAAATTGAAAGTTGTTACACTCCTGACATGAAAAGACAGAAGTATTTATCTTTATCCATGAACTTTTCTCATCACTTTACATGACAGTCAGTCTCATATTAAGATATTTTTTATTTTGTCATCTCAACTAGATTAGTTTTTACCTTTTCTCTATATATTTCTTTACTCTTTCTGAAGTGGATTTCTTTGTTCCCTGGTCTTGAGCCGAGAAAATCCCCTACCCCCTTAAGTTTTCTCATTGATTTCCTGATACAGGAAAGTTTTATAACTGGCTTTCCTATTTCTAATTGATGCTGAGGTCATTCATTGAAAGGCCTCTTAGATTAGAAGGGTTAGTAAAGATATATCTCTTTCACATATAAAAATGTCAGGATTGTAACAATTTGTATACATTATCATTATCAACATGTAAATACATTATTTATAAGTTTTTATCATTATTTGATGGTTTCATTTGTAAGGCAAAGGAATAATCTCATGGTGAAAAAAAAACACTAACCACTACCTTTCTATTTATGCATATTTTTTATACCTACAAAATGGCTATTATATTAAAAATCCGCTTTTTTACAACAAATAAAGGACATTTTTTGTTATAGAAGGAAAGAAACAAGTTTCAACTGCTAGGACAATGTCTGCATTATCATAATATTTGGTTGCTGTGAGCTAAAATCATGTATTTCATCACCTACACTGAAGAGCATGCAACAAAATTACAGGTGTTACACTCCTGACATCATAAATCAGGCTCTGTGAGGAAATTCAATCCTCTAATGCAGCAAGCAAATTTTGATGATTATCTGGAGTGGGGATGTGTTCAGCATGCCCACTCATATTTCTGTTTGGGGGTACATGTACCCCCTGGTGTTTCCATTTGGGGGTACATGTTCATTTTTGAGGGTACACATATTTTAGAGCTGTTTTTTCATAGTAAACGTATAGAGGCCATGAAATCAGATCATTTAGATGTGTATAACAGTGATATCATTATGCTGTGAAAATGCTAATAAATGAGCCCTGCAAGTAACCACCCCACCCCCTGCAAAAAAAAACTAAGTCCGAACCTGAGAAAAATTTGGGCATAGGTTCCCCTAGGGGCGTAAGCCCGGTTTCATTCACCCCCAACCACAATAACCCTAGCCTTTGAAAGTTTTGGGTAAAGACAGAATGAAGAAGAGTGGGAGGGGTGACGGAAAATGTAAACAAACGTATCCAGATCACCCTCTTCTTCAGAATGATAGATGATTTTTGAAAAATAGAATACAGTAAAATGTCACATACCTCTTAGATTGTGTTACTCCTATATTTAAATTAAAGCTCTGAAACGTGTCAAGCAATTTATCAAGTTTTCTTCTTCCACACATCTGTACTTTCAATTTTGCCTGTCCACTTAACATGGCATATGTAAGCGTAATGCTGATTGGTTCAGTAGTAATAGACAACCAATCGATTGACTTTACTAGAAGCGTGGTTGACTGTGGCCCGAGATTTGCTATATTATACTGAACAGTTTACTATCAAAGCAAGATACCAGTCAGCGGTAAATCTGAGCCGATAATTCTAAAAAAACTGGACTTGTTTTCTTGAATATTTCATGAGATTCACACACAACGTTCACTGGTTATGCGTGCACAAAAATTACTCTACGTTTTTGCACGTAGGTACCAAATGATAAGTGCGTGCATGACCGTTTCTGTGCGTGAATTACGTACTGCAGTACGTGAATGGGCATGCTGTGTGTTCCTGGAAAACAGAAAAATATAGGTATTGTGCAGCATATAGAAAGATGGTGAGAAGGTAAACACAATGTGTTACACTCCTGACATCAGTGGGTTGTTAAATCTGAAGAAACACATACCCATGTGAAGTGAAGTTAGGATCAAATTCTGAGCTTCAGTTGATGTTGCACATGTCTGTTTGTGGTGTGACTAAGTTACATATATGTAGCATGTATAGTCAACTTGTAGCAGTTAATATTGGAAGAAGCCTTGTTTTTTTACCTCATGTAAATTTTGAAGGGCATGTCTCCAAAATGACATGTTATATCAAAAGTAAGATTATCTAAAGAGCCCTGCTTCATGTATTTTATCTACAACATGTCAATTTATGATATACAAAAGCTTAAACTGGTGTAATATCACTATGTTTACTAATATAATCCTTAGAACATTCACATGGTGAAAAAAATGTCACACAAAAAGCGTTACACTCCTGACATTTTGGGGTGGTTTTAATGACATATCTTTTTTATTTGTCATTTGATTTATTTCAAATTTGGCAACAAATAAATGGGTATCAAAACACACCTTTGAGGGATAAATTTAAATAAAAATGTTCCATATTAAGAGCATGGGGATAAAAAAATTGAACGGTCACATTTTTTTTAAACTTGCCCATATGCTGACACAGTGACATCACAGTTTTATGAATGACTGCAGCATTGTGGGTTAATTTGCATAAAGAGAAACTTGTAAGCCCATTGGCTGATGGTCAATTGACCATAACTGTGGGTCACATGACATATCTGATGATGTGGCTCACTGATTCCTGTCCCCAATTTAATAGCACTAAGAGACAGGGAACCAGACTGACCTAACATGGAAGCTAAAGGTCAGGAGAAACATGTGTTCTGAAACTTTGTTGATCTTTCTGGTTTGTACACTTTTATGTTTAATTATTCTCATGCATTTTATTTCACTTATATGTGCAGTATTTGCCCTAAGCTAACAGAATATGTAGAAATGAAGGAACTATGAATAAATACTTACAACTTTATTTGTAAACAAACTGTAGTGTAAACAATTACTAATTTTGCTTCTATTGTACACAAATACCATAACCTAGTTTGACCATGATGAAACTTACAAACTAGGTTATGGTCCCAGAACTAGTTTTGGCCCAAATCTTGCCGCGTGACGACAATCTTCATTTTCGGTCTAAAAATGGTACTAGCACCTCCCTTGCTGACGCTGGCATAAAAAGGGGTTGTGCTAAGGAGGAAGGCAGGTAAGTATCTGTTAAAAATATAGCTTGTGAGCTAATGTCGTTGGTTACAGTATAAGCAAAGTTTAATAAGGCTTCTTTATCTAAAGGGAAGAATTGAATCAATGATAGTAAAAATAGAACAAAAAGGGCAAAATGATAGGAAAGTCAGAAGAATTGGGAAAGTTGCCAAATACATTTTCAATTTTTTATCCTTTACTCCAATCTAGCTACCTTGCAGGTACTAGGCCACATGAAGGCAGTCGAGTCTGATGATCTTGCGCATCTCTTGGTTGCACATTTAGTGTACACTCACAGGGGACAAAAATATTTAAATATTGCACTTGTCCTGCAGGACGAGTGACTTACAACTTTCACTTGTCCTGCCAGGGCTCTCACACACCTTTTTGAGAATGGGGCCGGGGCCCATGGAATTAAGAAAATTCGCGGCGTTTTGACTTAAATTGGGAAATTTGACATCATCCTTATGTATGATGTTTCTATTGCTAGATTGATTCCAATATGCAGCAAGTGTTATTATATTCTATTATTCTGTGAAATTTTAATATGTAACAATATGTTCTGTATTTATATTATATGAAATGAAAGGTGGAGAAGCAAAAAAAAAAAAAAAAAAAAAAAATTTTTTTTTTTTTTTTTTTTTTTTTTTTTTTTGTAAAATTGGGAATTTTTTGTCTGGAATGGGAAAAAACATACTTTTTGGCATTGGGAATGGGGCCGAATTTCGGCCCCAAAATCGGGTGATTGAGAGCCCTGTCTGCAAACGCATGCACATGTCCTTTAAAAGCGTATGCAATAAAGAACATAAGTGAGTAATATGTAATACGACTTCCTCAAGTAATTTTTCTTAAAAGCACTCGTCATGTACGTCATTGAATTGCTCGTCCTTTCTACATTTCACTCGTAATTACGAGCGGACGAGTGAAATTTTTGTCCACTGACTCACTGAGTGTGTAGTCAGGGATAATTTTCGGGGAGATAGTGAGAGATTTGCTCATTTTTCTGACAAAAATCTCATTAAAATTGGCTTGATGGGAGAAAAATCTAGTAGAAAAATGTAATTAAGCAAAGGATTTTGTTAACATTTCTTGCTAAAAATTCAGAGTTTCTCGTTAGCTTTAACTGAACGGAATATTTTCTCTCATGAAATTCTGAGCCAGAATTATCCCTGGTGTAGTAGAACTAATAGATCCCTATATCATGACCCTTGAATTAGGCCAGAATTTTTTTATTTGTTGATTTACGGGATTTTTTTTCAGATTTAGGGTCAGGGGAACGAAAAAAAAATAAATAAAAAAGCTCTGAAAATGACCAGTTAACTGGTCATTTTCAGAGTTTTTTTTTGTTGTTGATATTTTCATTTTTTTTTTTTAATATCTCCAGAAACAGTAAAACTAGTAAAAGGTAAACCAACAGTCTGTATTAAATCTTTACATATTTTATCATTTTCCTAAAAATCTGGACAGGACAATCACTTTTAACAGTGTCACTCTCAAAAATACACAGACAGAACCTCAAAAATGTATTATTTTTTCAATGAAACAAATAATATTTAGACGTGGCAGATAAAAAAAAAATTGAAATTTTTTTTTTTTCTACTTTCCAGAAAATTACAGTAGGAGGGTTTGTAAATCAACTAATAAAAAAAATTCTGGCCTAATATTATGATACTGAACTACGGGCAGTAATAGACAGAAATAAAGCTAACAGGTGTAATGCAATATGTTTTCCATATCACAATACGCTTTATGGTGTATCCTTGCACCCCTTTTAGGTAGATTAAATCTCCATAGGACAGGAAAAAGGGTAATTGGTTAAAACCCAGAATAATAAATACACATAGTGCTCAATATTCATTATTGAGTAATTGTACATGTATAATGATCTTTGTGCTATTATGTGTTACACAAATACGCACTGTATCGGGACTTTTCAAATATGTCCACTGTCCAGTCACTAGCTATGGTGAAGCCCAGTGGAAGAGTGCTTGACTCCAGAATGCAGATCGAGGGGATGTGGGTTCAAGCCTCACCAGAGGCACTGTGTTGTGTTCTTGAGCAAGACTTTCTCTGCTTAGTACTGGTTCAACCCAGGAAGACTTGTCCCGACATGACTGAAAAATTGTTGACTGGGACGTAAAGAATCAAAACAAACAAAACTTTAAGCTGTGGTAAATGTTCTAAAAATTTGAACATTAATTGCTTGCCATAAACACACTGTACAACCGGCTGCTTTGATGACAGGTTACTAACAATGATGACAGATATGGGTTTTTATGTCCCAGGAAGGGTAGGTGATAATTATTGGTTGGCAAAAAATTTAGAGAAGCCCTCTGGTATTCTATGGTGGATGAGTACACTTGTTAGTGTTGAGAAATCCTACAGAAACAAGCTGACTATATATCACTTACAAATAAAGCCACACTTGATCATTATTTCAGAGGTTTCCCAAGAAAAGTCACAAAAAACGGTTATCTGTTCAGGTTTTGCTTCTCTCCGTCAAAGTCTGCTGTCTGCACTTATATATAATAAAACTACTATCATTCAGCTACATTCCTGCCAAATTTCAAGCCGCAGTTTGATTTTATAAAGTTACTGGAGCCCATCAAAGACGACAGGTAGATGAAAAATGGCTGCCTTTGTCAACAGATCAATTTTGAAGTGGCTGTCTTTGATGACAGGTCATGAATTTTAGTGGCTAAAATTGATGACAGGTCATAATTCTAGAAAGTTTCTTTAAATCAACATATTTCTTCAGCCGGTGGTCTCAACTGAGAGCATAAATCATATTCCATATTGCATTTGGGTCAAAATAATCTTATCTGTCATTTGGCTAGTTGATATTGAGCATAGGTAAACAGTCTAGATCCAGACCAGACACTTCAGAAACAGGGTCCATACGGTTTCTTTGAGGATATATACTGAACAAAAGTGAAAGCGCTACACTTCAATTATCTATATTTTGTGAGAAAGTATTGGACAAAAAGTATTTACTAAAACTTAATAATGTTTCCCAGACATCCAGCAAATGATTCGTCGAAACTCCACCAATTTGTCTCGTTTGTTGTCTGGAATAATAGGGAATATTAAATGTTTGGTAATCTCTGATTTATCACAATTTTTGATAATTTTCTTTGGCCAAATCAGGTAGACCTCTCAGCACATTGTTTCTTCCATTTCTCGACTAGTAATGTCCTCATACTAAGATGCAACAACACATTGATTTTCCTATGGAGATTTCAGTGTTAAAATTTCAAACGTGGCAATTTGATGGAAAACCCACTTTTTAAGATTGCTTTTCTAAACGGTCAAAGTACACTTGAGATAAGTCCTTGACATATCTGGTTGTCACATGTCTAGACTACCATTCCGTGCAGTCGGATCTCGTAGGTAGTGGATTTCCGAAGGCCTAAACTGTGTGAGATTTCTGTTCAAATTTGCAACCTGAAAAATTGGACCCCTGTCACATTTAAATGGCTTTCATGTGTTTCCTCGTGACAACATCCGTATAAGTTTTACTGTTATGCATTACCCAGTATATGAACATTCAGATACACTTTCATTTGCATTCTTGGTTTGCATAATATTGTATATAGATGGCAAACAATTTAGGTGTAGCGTTTTCACATTTGTATAGTATAGATACAAAAATAATCTCAAAATGTACGTCTAGATCAGATATCAGTTAGATGACAAATTGGCATATCCACTTTTCAGTGAAATCTTGAGTTTTGTTATATCAGTTATTGCAAGTTTAGGTTTTAAGGACAGGGTTTGGTTTGGCTTGTGCCACTTCCTGGTTACTGCTCATGTGATTTTTGTTCAAAGCAGTAGCAGTACCTGGGGCAATATTTCACTTCCCCTATATGAAACAACAGAAAGTTGTGAATCACTGTTACAGGTTGAATGGCAACCTGATCTTTCCTCACAGCAAAATATTTTCAGCCTTGATTATGATTTGCAAGTTGACATCATGTGATGTTGAAAGCTAAACAGGCATGGTGTCTTCTTGCGTCTTGGCTGGTATCTTTTGTTTTTTGCCTTGGTGACCAAAGTATTCGTTTTACAGATTTTGACGATAGACATTCATCAATGGGGGTCAAACTAAGGGGTCCTAAAACTCTAAATGCATGGTGTTTCACTAAGTTACCAGCCTGACCTATTTCTAACTGACCCGATACAGTCAATATTTTCACAGTTTGTTTGGTCACCATATAAAGACTCTTTTACAAAGTTTAAACATTATGGGCCGATTGCATGACGAAAGTTTATTTTAGACTCGACTAAGGCCTAACACGGTGCTTGCTAGCCTCCAGTTTAAATCTGGTTTGCATAACGAAAGGTGACCTTGAGTTTAACTATCCCCAGTCTAACTATCCGAGGGTAAATTATCCTTGAGGTTAAATTAGTCCAGAAATATTAGTCTAAGAGTAGGACAAAATAGAAGGTTATTTTCTTAAATGCACCGATTCCAGCCTAACGGACGAGATAATTTCCAATTATAGGGATGTAGGGTTATTTTTTTATTCAAATAAAAATAGCTTATTGTAAAAGCAACCAGTAGAGTCCCTGATAAGATGCCACAATATACGGCGTCTGATCTGGGTCTGCACTGTATGTATACATGCGCATGCGTACTTCCGCGCGTGTGTGTATGGGTACAAATGTGTGTCTGCGTGTGGGTACATGCGTGCATACATGTATGTGCGTGCTTGTAGCGTGTGTCTGTCCGTTTAGTATGTGTGTGTATGTATACATCCGTGACTATTCTTATGTCTTACTTCTAACGTCAAATGTTGGTTGGCTTACATGCGTTCGCATGTACGCCAATAGACCAACATAGATGTAAGATTCTAGATGTAATAAGTAAGAGGTTAGACAAAAAAGTAACGGACATACGTATATACATACATACATACAGACGCACGCACGCACATGCATGCATACATACTGTAGAAACACATATACAAACATATATACATACATACATAAAAACAAACATACAGACAGACAAACAGACGGACAGACAGACAAGCGCATGGGCGCCTGCGCGCTTGTACGCACGCGTCATACGTACATTCATATATGAATACACATACTCATAAATACATGTATGTACATACAGACAGATATACGCATTGGTGCCTGCGCGCGCATACACACGCATGCGCGACCGCATGCACTACAAAAAACAAACATCACATTTAGAAGTAAGAATTTAGATGTAAGAAAAGTCAGGGACGTTTAAATATACACACATGTATGCAGGCATGTACCCACCACAGACATACACTTCATACCCATACACACGCGAACGGATGCACGCACGCAAGCGCATGCAGACAGACGCACGGATGCCTGCGCGCATGCCGAATGCATGACTACATTCATTCCTACAGACAAGTACAAGGCGGACTGCCTGCGCGCACACACACACATACATACATACATACATACATACATACATACATACATACATACATACATGAGCCACTCTTACAGGGAGGGTCTATGCTCCTTTGCTCCCTAAAAAGAATGCATTGATCTCCCCCAAATTCATGAAATAAATTCCTCAGCTCCCTGAAAGTATTTCGTCTGTGCTCCACAAATAAAATCCCTAAAATTAATTCAGCTTCTCCCCAAATCCCCCCCACCCCAAATAGAGAATTACATACCAGGCGCTTAGGTAGCTCTGTAACAATGTGGTTTCACACTCGTACTATGGGGGTCCGGGAGCATGCTCCCCGAATTGTTTTTATAAAAAACGGTGCGATCTGGTATATTCTGAGTATTCCAAAGCATGTAATATCAACCTTAAAATCAACAACGTTAAGGAGTATAAATCAACAATAAAATTATTGACCATATATTTTTTCCAATATAAAAACCAAGGTTTTCGCATCTTAGTATGAAAGTGAAAATAACTACATTTGCATTTTACAAGCGGGGTCTGGGGAGGCAACAGCCCTCACCCCCCCCCCCCCACCCCCCATCCCAGAAGCCAAATATTTTTTTTAAATCAAACAAAATGGAGGCCTTTATGTAGCGTTCATATGCCAATAAATTGTGTTCATACGTTATTGGATTTGCTGTTTAAACATATCACAAATGTTTCAGTTTTACTTTTAGGAGAAATTCGATGTGTTAAGAATGTTTCGATTATTAGTCAGTTCAAGATACCGTCGTGTGAGAAAAATGCAACTCTATTTGGCTTTATTTGCTTTATTTATTTATACAATATTTAAAGAGGATAATACACAAGTCATTTGTATCCACGGCCCCCACCTACGGGGATAGCCGTGGAATAGCCGGGGTAAGGTGCTTGACAATTACTTTTTGATTGTCCCCGCAGTGTTGGGGAAGTGTGGGGGTTATAACATTGGGGCACTTACCCTGCTGGGATTTTCTGTTGTGTATGGTGGGGCAATGACCAGGGTTGTTACCATCAGCTTGTCCCCACAGGGGCGGGGGGGGGGGGGGGGGGCTAATACCAGGGCTCTGGAAAGTGAAAATCATTATCCCCGCCCATCCCCGTAGGTGGGGGAGCAGTGGAAACCAATTACTGGTGCATAAATGGCACTTATAGAAGCTGTTGCAGCAGTACTAAGTAAATATATGACTATCTGGCCAAGAGAGGTTGACGAACGTAGTGCTTGAGACTTATACATGTACTGATGATCCGTGGCTTCTGAATGTCACAGGCTCTGCGACAAACTGCGCGAATAGCTGCAACGGAATGCGCGTGTGCGTTAAGTTGTTTCAATTGAACTGCTGGTGACAGTTTGACTTAGTACTGCGCAGAGCTGGACAATTGAGAACCTCTTCGTAATAGCAAAATAAACGTCTTGTAAATGTATAAAACGGGTTTGGTCTTCAATTGTTGACGGACTCTTCTAAATCTCTGTTAAGTTTCTGAAGGGAAATGGCTCAACCGAGGTTATCAATGGCTACAAGAGGTTTGGATTCCCAAATTGGAGGGGGGGGGGTAAGTTAGAGGGTAGACATATTTTAATTATTGCTCTGTCTGAACACCACGTTGATTACATGAATCGTAAAGGGTGGTCATTCCGTTATTATCCAGGGGGAACATTTTCACCGATGTGTAAATCTGATAGCATGATCTTGTGCATGGCGCCAGGGTTCTGGCAAACTCTGATTTCCATTGCTGAGGCTAGGAAGAGATATTGTTCGGAAATAGAATCGTGCAAATAGAAGCCCATAGACCAGAAACTCCAGTTGTTCTGCTTGGCAACCCGGCAAAGATGATGAAGTAGTGACTACAGAGAGAAGCCATGACCTCAAGGTTAATAAAGGGACTATATATATATAGTTATTTTCATACACATGTACATGTTCACATAGAAAATCTAAGCTCAAATTGTACATATGTGATAACAAGTTGCGTTCATGTGCACAATTTGCACCCCAGGGCAAATGTGCACCCGGGTGCTAATTTGCTCCACCGAATTTGCACCACCTACAAAGGTGGAGCAAATTTGCACCCGGATGCAAATTTGCACACGGGTGCATTTTCATAAAACACCGTTTATATGACCAAAATACACCCCAGGTGCAAATGTACACCCGGGGTGTATATTTGCACCGGGTGTATATTGTGCATATAAACGAGGCTTAAGACCTAACACTGGGCTTGCTAGCCTCCAGTTTAAACCTGGTTTGCATAATACAGGGTTGCCAATTCTTGAAAATAAGCCTGACAGTTTCAAAGTTTACCCCATCCCCTGACTCCTTAGTTGGGTTTAAATGCCAATCATTTAAATTTCTCAATAACTAAGTCCATTATCAATATTTTTACCAAATCTTTCCAGTGGTTTAGCAGGTAGAGGAATAATAGATATGAAACATATTAATGGGATTTTAGTTTGAAGCCCCTGGTTTGATCCCTGCGGTGAACATAGGGGGTAGAGTTGAGGCACAAAATTCAACTTTTTCGGAATATGGTCTTGTTGCATATCAAATTCAAGGGAACGACGTATACAGTAACATGGAAGCAAATATGTGCTGCCATATTCAAGAGCTTCATAAAAAATCACCTTATCCTTTAGCTTAAACTACCCCCCTGGCAGGTTTAAATTTCTCGAGGTTTTTGGATAATTTAAACTCAAGGTTAGCCAAAACTAGTTTTATGCAATACATGGGTTTAACGGCTTAACCTGAGACTTGTTAAACTTGCTTCATGCAATCCACGGCCAGTAACCTGGAGTTTAAGCTTAACATTAACCTGAGACTTGTTAAACCTGACTTTATGCAATCGACGGCTGTTAACCTGGAGTTTAAACTCAAGGTTATCTTTAAACTTTTGTCATGCAATCGGCCCTATGTGTTGGTTAGTTGATTTTATCGTGACTTCAAGCATGGTCAGTGAGCCAAATAATTTTCTTTTGTCGAATTAAGCTGTAACATTTATTTTACTTTTTGATAAATATCTTTAGTTTAAAAAATGCAGTGTGAGTATACAATATATCGACGGAATGGAAAATTTTTCGCCTACATGATGGTATAGAAATGAAAAGATTGCGTAATTTGATACTTAAGTGACCCATGGTTAAGGACGGTGGGGCATAACTATTTTCAGACATGTTTGAAGCTCTCAGATAGTAAAACTTTTAACAAATATTTATCTTATATATCAATTAATATGGGAATATAATTATAAATACACTTTTGTCAAAAAGCCAGGAGTAAACCGTCTGATATATCAAATTTTCCAAAATTTTAGTTGTATTTTAACTAAGGAAGAACATCATTATTAATTTTGAACACTGCAATTTTTTTTCAAGAGCAGCGAATTTCACTCTAATTTTTAAAAAGAAAATACATTCTATTGGCCTCAATCAAAGCTTAGTTTCAAGCAAGTATCTCGCAATTTATCTTTTGGAAATGGCTCTTGAACATAGTAGTGTTACATATTTCTAAGCTATTTTAGCACACTTTCAAATGCAGTTATATTTTTGTTAAATCATTAGATAAAATATTTTTCAAACATAGGGTTGAAGAGTATCTTGATAGAGATTGATTTTTTAAAAGAAAAAGCGATCTATCTTGATGGGAAACAGAGTAGGCTGGTTATTTATTGAATGACCCTCGTATTCCAAATTGTGATCAACTGTCAAAATCTGTTTAACAAATACTTTGGTTACCAAAGCACAACTCAATTGATAACAGTCAAGATGCCAGTAAACACCATGTCTGTTTAGCTTTCAACATCACATGATGTCAACTTATACCATATCAAAGCTGAAAATATTTTGCTGCGTAGAAAGAGAAGGATATTATCTGTTGCCATTCAGCCTGTAACAGTGATTCACAACTTTTCCTTGATTTGTATAGGGGAGGTGTTATATTGTCCCCAGGTACTGGTACTGCATGAAGAAAAAATAACATGAGCAATGACCAGGAAGTGGCACAACCCAAACCAAACCCTGTCCTTAATGCCCAGGTCACACATTCACAGGTTTGATGCAGGATTTGCCACGGATACGATCCTGCATCATCCGTGGCAATCCGTATTAGTCCGTATATTTCTGTATTGCACCCGTACTCATACGTAGTAGTTCTTAGGTTGTGCATTCGTATCGGACTATGGAAATTGTCATTTCCGGGGTCATCCGTTGGATTTGATCCGTAGTGGAACAGGCGAAGTGATCCGTAAATGTGTGACCTGGTCATAAAGCACATATTATGAAATAACTTAATATATTACAAACCTCAAGATTTCACTGAAAGTGTCATCGATCTAGATGTACATTTTAGTTTACTTTTTGTATTTATATCCTCTAAGAAAAAGTATGGACCCTGTTTCTACAGTGTCTGGTCTGGATCTAGACTGTTTAGCTATGCTCAATACTAGTTAATCAACTGACAGATAAGATTATTTTGACCTGAATGCAATATGAAAGATGATTTATGCTCACAGTTGAGACCAAAGGCTGAAGAAATTTGTTAATTTAAAGTAACTTTCTAGAATTATGACCTGTCATCAATGTTAGCCACTAAAATTCATGACCTGTCATCAAAGACAGCCATTTCCAAATAGATCTGTTGACAAAGGCAGCCATTTTTCCTCTACCTGTCGTTTTTGATGGGGTCCAGTATCTTTATAAAATCAAACTGCGGCTTCAATTTTGGCAGAAATGTAGCTGAATGATAGTAGTTTTATTGTATATAAGTGCAGACAGCAGACTTTGACGGAGAGACGCACAATCTGAACAGATAACCGTTTTTTGTGACATTTCTTGGGAAATGTCTGAAATGATGGTCACGTGTGGCTTTATTTGTGAGTGATGTACCGTCAGCTTGTTTCTGTAGAATCTCTCAACACTTACAAGTGTACTCATCCACCATAGAGTACCAGAAGGCTTCTCTAAAATTTTTGCCAGCCGAAAATTATAACATACCCTTCCTGGGACATAAAAACCTGTATCTGCAGGGCTCGAAAATAGCACTCGTCCGCTCGTATTTACGAGTGACTCAGGCCAAAGGGCAAGTGGAAATTTTGTCATTTCTAGTGAAAATTAATTTCTTTCCCATATATGCCAACAATTTTTGTGATGCAGGGCAAGTGCCTATTTTAAGATATTTCGAGCCCTGATCTGTCATCATTGTTAGTAACCTGTCATCAAAGCAGCCGGTTGTACGGTGTGATAAAGGCCTAGACAAATGGCACAGACCCAGATCAGACTACTGCTTCTGAAGAAGCGGTCTGACCAAGGTCTTACTCGTTTGCTATTCTCGGTGACAAGCCTTTTGAGCAGACAAATTATAATTTTAGGTACCAGCATTTGAATCCAGTGATGGGACTTGCATATTTGAGAGTAATGCCATAGCTCATTTTGGTAAGTTTTCTTTTAACCTTTAATATGTTTAAAGAGCCACTTTCGTCAAGTGGTTCTGGGTTTACTCGTCGGGCCCAGTCAAGTAGTCTATACTTGTCACTTGCTGTAGTCATTGATAATTAGGGCTGCCACGTTTACGAAATTTGGTTAACTAAATGTTTACACAAGTTCCAGTAACCGAAACTATTTGGGTTACACGAAACTTCCAGATTGATTATTTTCATTATACAGATCGGTAGTCCCCGATATTTTTCCTAAAAAAAATCTTTGAAAAATGTACCTTGTGCGAATATTCAAAATTGTTTGGTTACGTGTTGTGATAGAACTCATTTCAAGCTATTGGAAAGTGATTGCCACATGCCCAGACTGGTACATTACCGACATTTTCTTCAGTTGCAACTTGCAAGTGTGTTGACACGCACAAGACATAACTTTACAATTACACATCTCTGTCAGAAAATATCGCGGAATTTGTCTTTTACTTATGGTTAAGTGTGAGGTTGCCTGACGTAGGACGGTTAGAATAGAAAGAAGAAGATTACAAAAAATAGATTTCATGGGAAACCAATTGCGAAATCGTAGAGTGAGTTCCACGAATTTTGGATTGTTACTTACAGTGTTCGGCCAAGAAATTTCAAAATTGGGGACAATGTCCCACCACCTTTGAAAAAGTGGGGACATTTCCAAAAATAGTGGGACATAACACTCGCAAACGACTTTGAGCCAAAAAAGCTATTGAAAACATAATAATACTTTATTTCACCTCTAGTTATCATAATTATGTCTACGAATGCATGCTGACTGGTCCTGATACATGATTTTACAAATAACCTGCTCTGTTGCATAGGTCCAGATAAGGAAATTTTATTTGCGTAAAATTTTAATTATTTTCTTACCCGTTAATCTAAACATGTGTTTTGGGTGCTCAAAAGAACCGTCTCATTGAGACGGTTCTTTTGAGTACCCACAACATATGTTTTGGATGAGAAATAAAGAAATTAATTTTCCAATACGCACTCTTATCTGGAGGCCTGTCTGTTGACACTGATACTTGATACTGGTACAGTGAAGCTGAAGCTCCTAACGTAATGGGAAAAGATTTTTCAGACGAAACTGCAGATGCTATTTCATCGGGGGGACCCAGGTGAGCGTTTTAGACCACATCTGGGCTCTCAGTGTTTTGATCATCATTTGCAGTGGGTAGATAATGGTCACGATCTGAATTTGATTTAATTCTTCATAGGCTGCATGGAGAAGAAACTTAGAATTGTCCGCACACTAGGCTTATTCAAGCTTTGTTGACAAAGAATTAATAGACACACGCTATGTTACAATGTATTTCATTGGTTGATTTTAAGCGTACCAGTCTGAAGCAAGAGATAAATGAGACTCATTCAATTCTCGCAAGATAACCCAAGCACCAATCAAAGAATTTGTTTCATTGCATTGGGAATTCCGTAAGAAAACATCAGTTTATTTTTAAGAGATGACAATTTTGACCCACAAGCTGCAAATATCAGCGTCAAGCCCGAAATTAGCATGCGTCAGATGACCCACGAGACAATTGCGTCGGGCTACAAAATAATGCGTCAATGGCGCGGAAAACGCAGCCTTGGCAGAACACTGCAGGTATAAAAAGGTATTCATTTACTCTTTCTTCGTTTCTTCACAAATTTTTGCTAGTCCCAAAGGATGCACATGATAATTTTTTGTGGACCCCAAGCTCTTTTTTGAGAGTCAAAGACGCAATGTCCTGCATCCGAGAAAACCTTGTTTTCTATACATTTTGAGAGAAATAAATGTGCGTAAATGCCTTTTTTTGTCATGGAAAATGTGCGTGATTTTTATCATATCCGAGTGAATAACGTTCAATTCAACGTGAATGGGAACACTGCTGTTTATTAAAGTATCCTCCCTCCTAAAAATAGTGTGTGTGTGTGGGGGGGATTCTTTCAAAAATTGGGGGTGGGGATTCCGCTGCCTAGAATAAACACTGTGATGTTTATTTCAGTTGGCAACAGCCAGCTTCATGGTGCTTCACAGAAAGAGGCTGCTTATGTACAACAATGGATCAACTTTGCGGATAACGAAATACTTCCAGCGTCCTGTACATGGGTGTTTCCCTGTCTTGGGATAACACAGTTTAACAAACAGGTTTGTACAAATTATTTCTCGAGGTGCTGTTGCCTCTTACAGGGATTTTCCTACCTTTCTGGAGTCGGGGTCAGGGGCCTGTTGAATTTGGGAAAATATCATTTGAACTGAACTGCCATTTTAAATGGATTAAAAACCATTTAAGAAACTAGCAGTGTAAATAAAGCTGTACCATATGCCCACCATAAAAACATATTTTCATTCACGTTTATATGCAAATTTTCATGCATCTGTAACCGCTATTTTTGTTCAGATTTTCATGAAATTTTCACCAAAATGTAGATCTAAGAAATTGGGAATCATATGCACCATTTTGGGAAGTTTTTGCTCATTTTTGAATTGGGAAGGGGCCTATATTGGGGCGCAAATCAGGCGTAGGAAACAGGGTTGGCATAAAACCCGGGTTTTATCATAAAGCCCAACCCGGCGGGTTTTATGGGTTTTATGAGGGCGGGTTTTGGGGGTTTTATGGGTTTTATGTGGGTTTTATAAATCTGAAGGTTTATCATTAAAAAAACATCGACTCCCAGAACCAGCTGCTACTTTACAGTTTTCTGTGCAAACAGTACTGGTCTAAAGAGAAACAGCTCGATCAGGATTAAAGCTGTTTGCATTTCTATCTGCATCTTTTGATGGTATTACTTTGTGGTTAAATTTTAGGTTGCTTACAAAAAACAGTGGGGATATCCCAAAATTTAGAAAAATAACAGAAGATTGTTTTGACTGTGATTCACACCTTTGGGGCAGTAATTGAGCAATTATCCTTTAATATTGAAATTATGGTCAAATGCAGTCATGCTAGTCATAGTAACAAAAGTGTGAATATATTTTAATGCAATCTTATTGGAAAATGGGAACTTATTCACACTCTCGAATAGAATTTCATGTAAAGATACATGATACATAAAGTTTATTCAGGTTTTAGCATAAAACAGCTCATCACCAATCAAAGTTAGCATTAAACTTTTCATTTACTACCAATATGATCAAGCAATAAGACCCAGAGTGGATTTGTTTATTGAAGCCCAAGATATTTTTTCAGAGGAAAGATGACTAGCATAATCATGATAACAGCCAAGATAATAATAATCAGATATAGTTGAAAACTGATCTGTCTGTATCTTGTAAATGCATGTAATATATTTTTAAATGTCAATTTCGATACTCATATTTTAATGACTATCTCACTATTACCATATAAACTGATTAAAATATAGCTTTATAGAATCATTTCTACACTTTTATATCTATCATCAGACTGAAAACCGAGAATTTATAAGACCAAAAATTCAAAAAACCCGCATATTGCCCAAAGTGGGTAATATGACCTTATTGCCCAGCCCGGGTAAACCGGGTTTTATGGGGTGGGTTTACCCGGGCGGGTAATATCGTGCCAACCCTGGTAGGAAATCCCTGTCTTATCATGCTTATGGAACAGTGGTGCACAGATTATTAGCAATCAAAAATTGATGGTTATTATCAATAAAAAATTTGTGTTTTTGGTCTCTTCATCATGATCATTGCTAAGGAATATCCAGCTTTGATGATAGTAGTTTCTATTCAGCTTAGACCCTGGAGGTTTGATTTGAAAATGTATTTTTGCAGTTTCAAAAATGAGTTATTGCCCACTTGAATGTGGAGTGCAGTGGCTCAGTTGTTAGAACCTTAGACTTGGGATCGAAGGGTTTTTAGTTCAAGACTCACTAAACAGGGGAGCGCAGTGGCTCAGTGGTAGAGTGCTTGACTCGAGACCGAAGAGCCCCAGGTTCGAGCCTCAATGGGCGTCACTGTGTTGTGGTCCTTGAGCAAGACACATTTATCCTAGCTTAGTACTGGTTCAACCAAGGAAGACCCGTCCCTGTTTAACTGAAAGAATGTTGATGGGACGTAAAGAATCAAATCAAACAAAAATCAGTGAAGCCACTGATTTGTGTCTTTGAGCAAGACACTTTATCCGCTGCTTAGTACTGGTTCAGCCAAGGAAGACAGGAAATAGTCCCAGCATGAGTGAACAATTGTTGACTGGGATGTAAAGCATGAAAATAAAGTGTCACCTGGAACATCTTGAGCGGTATGCACCATCAATAATTTGCTATAAGTATCATCTCCTATACCAACGAGCCAATTTTAACAAAACTTCATCTTTATAGGAGAACTCTGTGGATGACTTAATGAAAATTAATAAAATTTATAAGGGGTATGATTTATTGCTGCAATTAAAGCAAAAGTTTAATAATTCTTCTCGAAAACCGCTGACCAGAATTGAAAATATTAATATAAATGGTGACCTTCAGGTTCTGCAAAAAAAGCTGAGGCCTAAATTAAAAATTTATTTTGTTTCCCCTTACCCGTCCAACCCTGAAAAAAAGGTCCTACCCCAAAAAATGTATTTTAATTTTCAGTCAAGAATATTTATACCCCCGCAAACTTTTTTTGTGGTGGGTATACTGTTTTCACGTTGTCCGTCCTTCCGTCCGTCCGTCCGTCCGTAACGTTTTGTTTTTTTAATATCTTGAAGAGTCATTGCTGGATTTTCATCAAACCTTGCAAACATGTTCATATATGCAAGACAAATACTTAAGACAAAAAAGTAAGGGCTAGGGGCCAATTCTTACTGTGCGGGGGTATCTAATAAGCATTGCTTATTGACTTTTTTCATTTTTTTTAAATTTCATTGCAAACTTAGAGAGAACTGTCCAATCATTGGCAATGTAATCATTGTTATCTTTAAAAAATATTCTTAGCAAATTGTTTGTGTATTTAATTTAATTGCCTATTGTAGGACTATTTACAATTAAGTTTAATGGGTATCGCATTTGAGAAGTTAGGAAAAAAAATTTGATCTGTTGTAAAATATTGTCACAAGCCAAGATGTAGTTTCATTTTGTTACCCATTAACTTTAATTACATCTGTGAAACCATATTGAAAACATTTTTGTGTCCAGGTGCATGACTTAATAAATTATTTTGACCTATAGTTTAAATGCTGTCAGAATAGAATTGATAATAATTTGGCAGAAATGGCCACTAGGTGACTTACGAGGTATGCTAAAATGAATGTATTCAATTTCTGTCCGGATTTTGTTATGCCCACATTAGAAATTTCAAATCATCTGCTCTGAAGGGAATTGTCAATTTGAAAGCTCGAGTGGAAGTACCAATACAATTCAGATCCATTAGCATTTAGGCTGTGATTAGCCAACTCTAAATTGAAAAAAAAATGAAATGTATTATAGTGAATACACAGAAACACACTGACACATTGGACGTACACATCCCCTTGTATGATGCAATTAATCTTTGATATAAAGGGAAGAGAATTTGCATTCCCCTGCAAGTAGAAAAAAAAACTGTTGTTAACATCATAACACAGGCCTTTAGGTATTTAAAGGGTGCGTAACTGAAAAAATATTTTTCTTATTTCTCAACCAAAACATTTGTTGTGGGTACTCAAAAGAACTGTCTCAATGAGACAATTTTTATTGAGACGATTCTTTTAAGCACACAAAATATATGCTAAAATTTATGGGTAAGAAAGAATATACAATTTTATGCTTAAATTGTTTATCTTAACCTGTGAAAGCGACCCATTCTATGTAAAACTGTCACCATTTTTTAAAATGTATTTCAGGAAACTGAGAAAGCAAAAGAACAGCTTAAATCAGTGCTTTCGGTCTTAAATAGCTACTTGGAGACCCGTACCTTCCTGGTTGGAGAGAGAATTACGCAAGCTGACATAACAGTAGCCTGTGATCTCCTTTTAGCATACCAATATGTAAGTATTATATATGTGTAAATATGCATCTTTTTTTAGTGTAAAAATTGTGATTTTTGTTTCTTATCCCAGGGTTTTACAGGACGCAATATCCTGCGTCCTATACGCATAAATCATTAGGTAGGACCCGTCAATTCACCTTACCTGCGTCCACTGGGACGCAGTTGTGTTTGTTGTGCCTTTCATTAAAATCCCAAGTTCCAAAGTTATTTCATAACGATTCGGGTTTTCCCATATTTACAGGCTATCTATAAATAAATAGGACAGGTGCTCAGCACTGACATCGTAGGTAAACTTGAAGTGAAAACATCCATGCAAATATCGGCTGTGAAAAAAGTCGTAAAATATCATGCTTTCTCTCAGGTCCGCTCTGCTAAAAAGCATGGAAAACGTATACTGATTTGTCCATCACTGACTTTGTGTATTGATTTTTTCATAGTGTGAACTCAGCTGACCGCTCAAGCGTGAAGAGCAATTACCTGGACAGTTTTCTTTCTTTTGTATATGCCAAATTACGTAAGTCGGCAATAGATCAAAGATACCAGAGACTTCAGACCAGAGACCAGAGACTTCTTTGCAACCTTATTACTTTTATTCAGATAAGTGGAGACTTGTAGACAGATAGATAGAATACAACGACAGCAAAATCATGTGTATTTCAAATTTACCAACCAAATTTCTCAGAATGGAAAGCAAGTAGCAATCTGATCAGTGACTGTTTTTTTTTTGTGTGTTTTTTTATCTCAATAAGAGAACAGTCTGATCAGAGACTGTTTTTTCTGTCTTCAAAGACTTCTGGATGCAGCAATCTATCATTTCTCCCTATTTTCTCAATTTTCTCCCTATTTGTACTGGAGGGAGAAGTCACTTCTTGTCCCTTAATTTAAGGGCTATCATGGTCCCTGCATATTATAGGGACAAGTTCAGCTTTTGTAAAAAAAAAAAAAAAGCGTACAGGATTGTGTTTCACTGATGGTAATATGTGGACTTCAAAAATTTCAAATGGCCCCCCAAAAATTGGAAGGGGGGCAAACATGGCCCTCAAAATTACTGATCTGGGGACAACACTGAGCCTTCACGGAAGGATGTACTACCTTCCAAAATTCGAAGCTTATATAAAAAGATGGGACCCACAATTTCAATGATGGGACCCCATCATATTCAAAGTTGAGTCCCACGGACCCCCAAAAATTCAACTTGGTGTAAAACCCTGTTATCCATAAGTTAAAACACAGGGAGCGCAGTGGCTCAGTGGTAGAGTGCTTGACTCGAGGCCGAGGGCCGCGGGTTCGAGCCTCACCGGCATCTGCGTTGTGGTCCTTGAGCAAGACACATTTATCCTAGCTTAGTACTGGTTTAACCCAGGAAGACCTGTCCCTGTTTAACTGAAAAATTGTTGATGGGGTGTAAAGAATCAAATCAAACAAAAAAAAATTAGTTTAAACATGTGTCAGGCTTCCAGATAAGAGGAGGTAATCCAAAATTATTTTTCTTTATTTCTCAACCAAAACATAGTTGTGGGTGCTCAAAAGAACCGTCTCAATGAGACGGTTCTTTTGAGCACCCAAAACGTGTTTAAGTTGATGGGTAAGATATTAACAATTTTACCCTCGAAAAGTTTCCATATCTGGACCTACGTGTTTTCACACCGGGTAGGCGGCAGTCAAAAACGCCAATACTATCGAGGAATGCAAATCAAAAATCGTTAGAAACAGAGCTTTCGATAGCCATTTGTCGCCAGTGTGGCGACAAATGTCAATCGAAAACACTGTTTCTATCGAATTTTGAGACACGTTCGTGGATTGATTAAAGCGTTTTCGATTGCCTCCTACCCGGTGTGGTTTTGGCTGCTCAAAGGAAACCTCTTGTTGAGATGGTTCTTTTGAGTACCCACAGCATTTGATTTAGTTGAGAAATAAGACAATATTTCAATTACATTCTCTTTTCTGGAGGTTTGCAGTATATTTAATCTGTAGATTTTGGAACAAATTATCATTGATTATCTGTCCATTGTCCAACTGTCTGTTGTCAACATTTCATTTGAACTGTTTGACTTTATGGCACTTGGTAATCCTGGAAGAATTTTTGGTAAAAAAAGATTTAAAAAAAATCACCAGATGACCAAAGGTGTGAAAAAATTACCCAGCATGCAAATAGTTTTATCAGATCCACTAACTTTAAGGTAAACCTCGGATTAATTGTGGGAGATGGAACGTGTGGTTTTGTTTGTGGGACTATGTTACATGCTTAGTCGCCGTTGCATTGGTCAGTTATATACTACAAGGTATTTTTGAGTGACATTCTGGGGGTGGTCCGGAAACGTCTATTATCAAGTTTCAAACCTATCCAAGTCTTTGGAAAGGTGTTGGACCTTTACATTTAGACTAATGTAGCCTCCCTTGTATTTGATGCTGAAAAAAATCTTTTGTTTTGAAACTTTGCTTAATGTTTGAATTTATTTTCTTCAGGTCCTTGAACCATCAGTACGTGAAGGGTATGGGAACACCAATAGGTGGTTCATTACTCTGATCAATCAGCCAAACTTCAAGAAGGTCATTGGAGACTTCAAACTATGTGAGAAGATGGCACAGTTTGATGGTAACATATATACATTAACCCTTAAAGCGCCAATGGCAACAAAAGACGTCTGCTTTTCTCGTCTGCTGGAATGTTTTAAGAAGCCTCTTTGGCAAACAGTGTGGACCCAGGTCAGACTGCTCCTATAGGAGCAGTCTGTTTTTGGTCCACACTGTTTGCTTCTATACTTAATTCGCCAGTATTATTAGGCAGCAGACCACTTCAGCAGACAACATTTTCAGATACATTTTTTCTTGGCGCTTTAAGGGCTAATAACTAAACACAAATCAGACACCCTAGTATATTACTTTTTAGCTGCCTCAAGACAACTTGGACTATATCTTAAACTCAATGAAACAATGTTGACCTTTGAGCCAAGGTGGCTCCAGTTGGACTGCCATCAATATATTGAAACTTATTTTTCTTTGAAACCACATGGTCATAATTTTTATCATGATTCAAATTTTCATACGATAGATTCAAATGCAAGTATTGGTTTGTTTGTTTGTTTTTGTTGCTTTACGTCCCATGTCAACAGCTAAGGTCATTGCGGGACGGTCAGTTCACTTAACCACACTTTTTCCTGGGCAGGCTTGAGCAAGCGGTTAACCAGTAATTTGTGCACATACTTTCGCTTGTAACTGACAACAACCCTTCTTGAATAAATCAGCGGAAGGAGGAGAATGACCGTAGAAATTATTTCATGATCAATCTCCACGAAAGTATGGTACCGGGCCGGGATCGAACTCGCGACCCCTGGATCTGCAGTCAGACACGCATCTGTAGCCAGACACGTTACCGACTGCGCTACGCGACCCGGTACAAGTATTGGTACAACTTTATATACAAGTATTGATAGGAGTGCAGTGGCTCAGTGGTGGTCTGCTTGACTTGGCTGGTTCATGACTCACCAGATGTGCTGTGTTGTGTCCTTGAGCAAGACACTATGTCCTCTGCTTAGTACTGATTTATAATCCCTCGACAAAGTTGGAGGGATATAGTTTTGGCGGCGTCCATCCGTCCATTCCGTCCGTCCACACTTTTTGTCTGTCTGGAACCATATCTCAGTGCCTATTAGTCAGATTTAATTCATTCTTGGTACAAATGATAAGTACCATAGACTCTCGATATCCTATGTTTGGTCAAAATCGACCCCTTAACACTTGAGTTATTGCCCTAGTTTAAGTATAGGCAATTATAAGGCAAAACCTATATTAGCTTTTTTGTGTGATGATCTTCACATTTCATCAAAGCTATTATATTTAACAACTTCTCTCTATAGACCATGATTGCCAAGTGCCTGTAGATAAGAATGGCAGTGTCAAAGTTTTACCCCACCCCCATTGACCCCACCTAAGGGGTCAAAGGTCAAATATTTAAATTTCGCAATAACTAAGGCAATAATTAATATTTTTGCTGAAATTCTGCATGCAGGCAAAGCAGCAATAACGATGAAACAAATCAAACAGGATTTCAGTTTGAAGGCCTGGGTCCGAGCCCCTTGGGTGGACTTTGGGGGTGGAGCAGAGGCCAAAATTAAACTTTTTCAGAATATGGTCATGTTGCATATCAAATTAAAGCTGACGACGCTGGCAGCAACATGGTAGCAAATATTTTGCCCACAGACACACCCTTGAACAGGGGGTTGGGTCCAAAGGTCAAACTATATCTTTTACTGAAAGTAGTCATGTTGCATATCAAATTAAAGGGAATTGAGCACAGAGCACCATGAAAGCAAAGTATGCTGTCTTTACACACACCAACGACCCCTGGGGTGGGGTCAAAAGGTCATTTTTTGTTCTTTTCTAAAAGTGGTCATGTGTAGACCTACATGCAAGGTAACACTTTGAATTTACACACAATCTTGACCTCTGAGGTTGGGTTTAAAGGTCAGATATTGAAATTGTGCAGATATAAGTATATTCTTTATTGAACAAAGCACTAAAACATACTTGACAGGCGTTTGTTATGACCTGTGAACTAAGGGTTAGATAAATGGAAATTATGTTTTGTGATTTACATGTTTCTTTCAAATAACCTTTCGTCAGGGGATATAAATTCGTCGAATTTGCCTTGTTAACCCAGGAAACGTCCGGACATGACTCAAAAATTGCACAAATATAAAGATTCTTCAGATGTAGTGGGTGCTTTTGATGAAGGCATGTTAAACCATTTCATTATCCCATACATTATGTCATATTGATACAATAAAAATGGAATGGTCCATTTAGTATTTTAATGGGTTGCCAGTCAAAAGATGTATTTCTGTCCGAAAGTTTGTTTTTATCTAAGCAAACAGTGCAGACCCTGATGAAATGCTGCCTTCTGGGTCTTCTCGGTTTGCCAAAGTATTTCAGGACTTTAGTAAAGAGTGCCTAACAAAAATTTAATTTTCTTATTTCTCAACCAAAACATATGTTGTGGGTACTCAAAAGAACCGTCTCGATGAGACGGTCCTTTTGAACACCCATAACATATGTTAAAACTGATGGGTAAGAAAATATTTACATTTTTAACGCTGATTTTTTTTTCTAAACCTGTGGTATTTGTATGTAGCTATAATAATGTAGGTATCCAGAATGAAAAGGGTTAATGATATTGACCCTAGATGCAAGATACACTGCCCTCCATGTTATCAAAATTGATAAGAAAGTACATGTATATTCACAATTTTAGACCCATCAGAACTATGTTAATCAGGCTCTTCTCCTGCTTAACTGCATTGTCTGTGCATGCGCGATACTCAAAGAATCGACCTGTGCTGTCTTCTAAGGCATATCACGACTGAAAAATGGGTTTTGTGTTAATAGGCGGTATGCATTACTCAAACAAAACACAATGTTAAAAAAGTAGCAAGCACTGAATGGCTATTACGGTAAATGTTCTAAAATTTCGAACACTCTAAAATTACGAACACCTAAAATTATCGCCGAAAATTTTTTCCAAAACATCCTAAAAAAACGAACACTGACCTTTTTGGGAAAAATGAATTTCTAAAATTACGAACACAAGTTATTTTCGTCGGGAAATCGATGTCCGTTTATGCTCGGTTTACTAATACCGTACAGCGACATTTGGAAGGTTCCATTCTACATAAATGGGAAATCTGGCACGTGACGTTCTTTTTTGCATGCCGAGCGCAAGACTATACTTTTTGTCTGCTAATTGTGCGATACATGCTTTCAGATAAGATCAAAGGCAAGAGCGCATTAAAAGCACGGACTTTGTTACATGAACGTGACAAAGTTAATGTATGTTATTGGTTTAGGCTGTCTATACATCTATCGATGGAAAACAGTGCAGGCTCAAATATTTTTAAAACCCTTCATTAGCGAAATGTTTACCTATAAGAAGCATTCGAGCAATGGTCATTAACAGGGTCACAGACATTAAACAGACATGCCTCGAGCTAGGATTACAATTACCGCGAGAAAACGCCCATCTAAGCTTATGTTTACCATGAAGGACTTAGGTCATACGCTGCCTGGTCGTCAAAATTGAACATTTGTAAGTAACAGTAGATGTCACTATAGACTTTAAAAAAAAAGCCATGCAAACCACAGCGTTAAACAACCGAGTAAATTTGCTAAGTGTTTGCTTATACAAACTTATATACAAAAGGGCCTTTTTCCAAGTTGTGGTTTGATTCGCGAGACACAAAATTAATCCATTCAACATAAAAGCGGTGATGCTTGACATACCAGAGCCTGAGAATGCAGACTTGCGCAGGCTCGTCTGAGTCTTTGTCGCTCGTTGTAAGTACCAAAATATTCTGAAATTATATCCGTCGTCAGTTAATTTCAATCGAGCCGGTTCACACGCACTGCATGCATGCACGGATCCAGAGCATTTTGTCAGAGAGGGTAGTGAGAGAGGACCGAAATGCCACTAAAATGGACCACCATCGGCCCATCAGCGAAACGCCTTTGAAATGGCATTTTGCTGGCGTGTCAATGGCCCACCGTTGAATGCTGGCTTGGTAGCTTTGTGATTTTAGTGGATCCGGATCAATATTGCTAGGAAACCCTATATTTTTGTGATTTTTCAGGGGGGTCCGGAACCCCTGTCCCACCCCTCTGGATCCGCCCATGGCATGCATCTGAAAGTAGGTACTTGTCTGAAATGTTCCGTGATCATCAGACGCAAAGTCGGACTAGATTATAACTCTTCATGGTATGCTTGTTTGCCCCTCATCAGGCACGTCGGACTATCTTCTGCCGATCCAAACTGTTTGCAAACTTTGATAGCAGGTCGTAAAAGTAGAGAGAGAGAGAGAGACAGACAGAGAGAGAGAGAGAGAGAGAGAGAGAGAGAGAGACTGCACGGTGTTTGCACACGAATCTTTTGTTTTGGCTTGGTTTCTTAGAATCTCGAAACACAATGTTTGGGCCAGTCAATCAATCTTGTTACAACTGCTTCCGATGAGGACCCAAAACCCAAACTTATCGTGCGCATCGGCTTTTGTACGGCAAAGTCGGACATTCCGCTTTGTGTACTTTCTATCGCATTCACACATTTTTAAATTGACGAAACATTCTATCCTGAATACCATTCGGGTCTGATCTAGATCCAAACCGTGTTTGCAAATGTAAAGAGAGAGAGAGAGACTGGTGCAGGCACGTCAAAGTAAACATTGCATCGGCGGATCGACAAGGAGAGAGAGAGAGAGAGAGAGATGTGTGTGTGTATGTGTTCTTTTTGAATTTCGTCAGTTTGTTTTTTTTACTCTGGGAACTCGTCTACGTATTTCAAAGTTTTGTGCCGATCTTTGCAAAAAAAAAAAAATCTGATCGTACGAGATGTCTAGCGGTTTCAATTCTTGAGTACAATCTCGGACCCAAAATAACTGGGTCTGAGGTACATTTATTAACTGGAATTCGAAGTCGGCAGAGCGAGCGAAAGCGTTTTGGTTTTCTGAAGGAAGAACGAAATAGTGTAGTGATTCATCGGTAGTCCGAGACGAATGAACATAGGCGACCCGGCTTATCAAATAGTTTAAATCAGTGGACTTTTATGACTTGTAAGTAAATTGAGTGACATAATATGCACGTGCCTGGCTCTCGACTTGGCGAATACAGCACGCGCTGGACCCTCATGAATTTAGCGGCGGTTTTAATAAGATTAAAGAAAAGAAAAAAGAGGAGATAGCACAGAATCATATCTCCGAGTTTTCAACACGTTTCTACCACATTTTGACATGCATATATACCGTTTTTTCTCATGATAAAGCCCACATTCTAAAATTTCGAACACTAGCATTTTTTCACAAACGTAATTTCTAAAATTACGAACAGCAGAAAAAATAATTGTTTTTTAGTGTTCGTAATTTTAGAACATTTACCGTAAATAATCCATTAGTGGAGACAACAAGTAACCTTTGGTAGCTAAACAATAACAATGATTGGTATTACAGTATTAAGCGACAGAATGATAAGATTTTCTACACTAAAATATTTTTGAAAACATTTCCCACATGGCCAGGTAAAAAAGCGGTTTCAGTGACACATGATGACGCAGATTAATAACAAGTTTTAAATCAACCAATCAGGCGAATCACATGATTTGATGACACATTTGGTAAATAAGTATGTCGCATGTACCCACAATTCTCAAATCAGATGGATCAGTATGCGATAGTCATGCCAACGATTGTAAGATATTGGCTTAACTTGGATTGATCCTCTTTTGAAAACACTGCAGATCCAGATCAGCTGGCTTCTCAAGAAGCCATCAGATCAGGATCCACACTGTTTTCCACTGATTGAAAATACAGTGCTGCATGTTAACAGGATAAAAAATGGGGAAGAGTGTAGTATATATATATTAATTCAGCATGACAAAACTTTAATTTTTTTTTTTCAGCTAAGAAATATGCAGAATTACATGGGGGTGATAAGAAAAAGAAGGAAGCAAAACCACCTCAGCCAAAGAAAGAACAGGCACCAAAACAAGAAAAGAAGAAAAAGGTATGAGACCAGGGTTTTTTCTCAGCATTTTGGGAACAATTCAGGAGTGTGGAAATACTATGCCTGACTTGTCCGACATGGTCCCATTTCATTCAGGACTAGTTAAAAATTTCTATTTATTTGTCCTGGGACAAGTATTAAACATTTAGTTTTTGCAATTCTGTAATTCATTTTTAATTAATTGTTATGAACTCACAATGCTGGCTTCTGATCTGGATCTACACCGTTTTCAATTTAGTTTAATCTGGTTTCATACTGTTTTTAAAGAATTTATGCATGATATCGACCAAGTAAGGGCTAAGCTGAGATCTTTGGGACAATTAAAATATTCTTGGACAAGTACATTATGGCCTATTACTTGTCCCTGGGCAATTTTTAATTTTGTATTCCCACGCCCCTGGGAACAGGACCCTACCACCAGAATTGGGAATTTTTGGCGTCCACTGAAAGTCAGCCTAAAAGTACTAAACAAGGCTGATTATAATAGCATAAGCTTTCTAATTTATTTTCAGCTTGTCTAAGAACAGTATTAACTATTAAAACGGTTAAAACTTCCTAAAAGTTTGGGGGTGGGGGTTTGCAGTCGAGTAACCTGAAACACACAACTTGTTATTTTAGGCCTACTAACCATGGATATATTTTCAGGAAGAAGAGGAAGATGAGGATGAAGCCCCTAAAGAAGAGAAAAAGGACCCTTTCTCCAAGTTTCCTAAAGGGTAAAAATCACTTTGTTACACCTGCTAATCAGGGATTTTTCAACCTATCTGATGTTGGGGCTAGGGGCCTGTTGAATTTGGTCCCATACTTTTGCAGAGATTGATCATGAAATGATTTCTATGGCTTTGCTGATTCAATAAGGGTTGTTGTCAGTTACAAGCGAAAGTATTTGCACGAAGTACTGGTTAACTGCTAAGTCAAGCTTTCCCAGGAAAAAGTGTGGTTAGGTTAACTGACCGTCCGACATCACCATAGCTGTTGACTGGGACGTAAAGCATCAAACCAAACAAACAAAATAATTGAATTTGTATATCTGAGATCATCATTGATATTTTCTGCCGTTTCAACTAATTTTTTAGGTTCAAATACTATATCAGTGTATTGTTGCCATCCTTTGAGTTTCTTAATTTTTTATAGCAAGAAATGGAAAGGGCAGGGGTCATTGTTGAAGTTACTTGCATTTCTTTGATATACATAGCGGCCAACACAATGGCATGATTTCGATATTTCATTGATGTGCAAATGCCTCTTCATAAAGGACCCAGCTGACATATCCAGCGGGGGACTAGAGGTATAATTTTGATTTGAATCTACATCCATACTTTGTTTTATATGAGAGCAGCGAAGGCTCTGGCAATGTGCATTTGCACAGACTGGCCTGCGTTTTCCATGCTCGCAGATACGATAAGAAATCTTATCTACTGACCCATATATGTTTTTATACTTTAAGTCTTCAGTTCTTTTACGATTTTTGATAGGTAATTTTTTTTTTTTTTTTTTAGATCATTTGATTTTGATGCCTTTAAACGGGAGTACTCCAATAAAGAGACATTAACAGAGGCCTTGCCATATTTCTGGAAGCATCTTGATAAAGAGAATTACTCAATATGGCACTGTCGCTACTTGTACCCAGAGGAACTAGGAGCTGTCTGGATGACCTGCAACTTGGTAGGAGGTATGTGTGCTCGCAATGTGCTTTAAACTCTTCAATTCATTTTTAATAACCATAGAAACAGTTATCCTGATTACAAGTGGCCTAGTGGTACTTTACATATAGTTTATGGTGTGAGCCATCCGTACTACTATACTGTTTGTGAGCTTGGAAGGCTTTTAGGCTAAATTAGCAGACTGAGTGGGCTGGTGCTTTAAAAAGCCAAAACCTTTTGGTCTGACACCAGTGCTTGTATAATAAAACAAACTAAATCATGTGCAGCTATCTAATGGGGCTTGAGTAGTTTTTATTAGTCGGAATAGATCTGCATTCTATTCCCTGCTTTAGGAGCACAATGGCTCAGTGGTGGAGTGTGCTGTGTCACTAGTTCAAGCCTCACCATAAGTACTGCGCTGTTACTTGAGCAAGGAACTTTATCCTCGGCTTATTACTGGTGCAACACAGGAAATGTCCTGACATACTGAAATTTTTTGACTCAGACTGGGATATTAAGCATCCAATCGGACAATTTCTTTCTTCTTGATTGTGCAAAACAGCTAGTTCCTTATGCCAATGGTGTCATTTACATCTGAGCTAGATTATGAACATTGGGGATACTCATTAGAAGCATCTCTTGGAGAGGTTCCCAATGTCAGAGCACAAAAATGTTTCGGTAAAAAGAGAATACTGGCACAGGCCTCCAGGTAAGAGTGCGTAATTGAAAATTATTTTTCTTAGTTCTCAACCGAAACATATGCTGTAGATACTCTCAATTAGATACTCTCTTTTGAGCACCCAATTGATTGTTCTGAAAACAATGGTAATTTAACCCTAAAAATTATGTTAACTGGACCTTAGGCTGGCTTCCATTTGCTTTTTGGAACTCAGATTTTTTATTCTTCTGTTCCTATAACTTCCGTTTCATATGCAGGTTTTTTGAAGAAATTTACATTAAGCTGTGTGATCTGATAATACCTTTTACTTTGTGTACTGCAAAACACTTATATTTGACAGGTACTTTTATTTGGCGCTATTTGCTATAAAAATTAAAATTGACAAAATATGAGACCATGGAATACAGTTTCAAATTCAGTTACACATTAAGCAACAGAGTTCTCACTAGGATTTTGAAAACAGGATTCATAGAATCTATCCCTGGAAAAAGTTGGAGTCAAAATTGAAAAATTGGAGTTTGACCTTGAAAAGTTGGAGTTTTTAGTTTTAGCCGAAATATGAAGGTTTTTTTTACAGATGTAATGTCTTTTATCCTGCAAAATGGCAATTTCAAAATCCTTGTGAGGACTAGCTGTGAACAAAAAAGATTTTAGACCAAAAATAAAAGTTTGTATCCGGTTACCCTAAATCTCCCTCTTCGCCAACCCCTACACAATATTTTCTAAACATTTTTGGGGATTTCAAAGGGGTTTGGCTATATTGTTTCCCATCTTCTCCATCAAAATAAAAATATTTTTCATATTTTAAAATTTCATGTATCATGAAACACATATTTTAAAAATTTATGTTTGGCCTTAAAATTGAAAAGCTTATACTATTGATACATGTAGTTGTTTTATTCATTTACAAGCAGATAGACAGACGAACGGACAGACAGACAGATTATGTATTATACTAGATCTTAGACGAGTCCACTCATTTAATTATTTGCATGCAAGTGCTTTTTGCGCACCTAGTCTACCGCGATTGTTCCAAAATTAAGATGATTATTTTGATTTCCTACCTACATGCGAGACGATTTCAATGGTTTAAAATGAACGGATTCTCTTGCTGAAAGTCATTTGTTTGCATTTAATACCCTTAGTATAGTTTATTCGGTGGTAAAAAACACCGATAATTGATTGCATCACTCATTTGTTGCTAATGACGCTTCACTCTGAACGTTGCCTTATCGGACGTTATCCTATTTGGTTTACTGATGTCCTCACCAAATCTTATTTTTATTTTATCAACTATCTGTGGAACTCTAGCTGTGGAAGCGATTTCATGTGTTCAAAAAAGTAAGAAACATTTCAAGATTTGATTGAGACAGACAGTCACGAATGTGCGACTATCATTTGTCTTTAGACGCACTCCGAAAAGTTAAAACCAATCAACCACGTGAATCTCAAATTTGCATAGGCGTAATTATTGTCCTGTCAATAAAGACGCAGTCGCTGTGCGACATTCTGATTGGCCGAGAGCTAAATGAGATCACGCCTACTGCTAACCTACGACTGGACATTTTATGACAAACCCTCGGGCATCGGATTAGCGGCGATCTTCTGATCTTTTGTGGCAGAAGCCAAATTTGGACTCCCGCTGTCGTCTTCAGGTGTTTTTAAGGAGTTTGAGACGCGTGAGCAGAAAAAAAAATGGCGTAAATTAGAATCCCCAGCAGGAAAAGTACGCGTACAAAACCAAAAGTTGGCGTAAAAATATGCCTGATTCGGCGTTTCCGAGATTTCTGAAGCAATCCATGGACTCACATCCTAAGTGTGTTTTTATCTGATATGTAAAAAAATGAATGAGAGTATGTTTTAACATAGAGTAAACCATGTCTTAAAAGGGGCTACTATTAAAGAAAAGAATATGCTCCGCATAGGGAGCATATTTTTTCCTTTAAGAGTAGCCCTATGAGAATAAAAAATGATTTTAAAGGGCATTCAATTGAGAAACTGCCAAAATTATACGAGACCAATATGCCAGTCTTTGAAAACTGCCAAATTTTGATGCCACAGATATTAAGTGTTTCACAGTACAGTAAAACCTGCCTTGAGAGGCCACTCAAAAAGAAGACCAAAACTTATCGCTTAATGCAGGTCAAAAGTATTGCAGAATGCTCTAAGAGAGCATTCTGCAATTCTTTCGACCTTCATTAAGCTACCATTTGTCTTTAAGACCTTTGTTTTGTCATTTTTATTGAGTGGCCGCTTAAGACAGGTTTTACTGTATATGTATATGAATATTGCATTCTCAAACGTAGATGTCCATCAAAGTTGAATAATCCAGTGCTATCTTGGTCCTTTTTTTTGTTTCTTCAGGAATGCTTCAGAGAATTGACAAGATGAGAAAAAATTCTTTTGGAAGCATGTGTATCTTTGGTGTAGACAAGAAGTGTGAGGTTGAAGGCATTTGGGTATGGAAAGGAGATGAACTAGCTTTTACAGTAAGTAGATTGAATATTGTACCCCCTCAGCCTTCAGCAGGGTGTTCCTAGGCAGAGGGCCCAGCAGGCATTTTTTTTATCTTTCCTGTCCATCCCTTATCTGTCTGTCCTCAGCCATAACTAAGCAAGCAAAGGATTGAATTTTTGAATTTCATGAAACTTTTACTGTATATGTATTATATTGTTTATACCCCCCCCCCCCCCCCCCCCCCCATTGCTCCATCCAGAACAATGTGCATGTGATTTTGTAAGTGATGCTTTCTCCTAGATAGTTTGAGATACAAAATTCATTATGTGAAACATCACTGTTTGGAAAATATATGTAGATATGTGAAACAATTTAAAATATCCTGCCTCTGGGGAATGGCATTAATGAGCTTAGGGATTTCCAGTAAACAAAGTGTTAATTACTGTTTCAATTTGTTTTTACAGTTGTCACCAGATTGGCAAGTAGATTACGAGTCCTATGAATGGAAAAAGTTGGACATTAACTCAGAAGAAACAAAGAAGATGGTTCAAGAATTCTTTGCATGGGAAGGAGATTTTAATGGAAAAACTTTTAATCAAGGAAAGATTTTTAAGTGAAGCTTGACTTTAATACATTTGAAAGAAACTGTTATATTTATTGGAAAGTGCTAAGATCATTGTGCTGTTGGTGATGAAACAATGAAAGAAAAAAAGGAAGAGAAAAGGGGCATACTGTGTTGTTATTTATTTCTACCTTAAATAGGATTGTTCCCTTTGTATTCTGATGGATTTTCCCATTCATATTACAATAAGTATGGGACTGCCTATTATGCACTTTAAGGGGTCACAGCCTGTGTCAGGTAGAATTTTCTAAATTTTGATGTTTTTCTGTTTTAATATTAACAAACGGTGCAGAATCTAATGAAATGCAGCATTATGCTGCATATCATCTGGGTCTTCACTGTTTGTAAAAGTACCCGTTTAGGAGTTTCCATCAGTCAACCCTTTTTACCCGTGTCGCTTTAGCGAAAGCAGGTCTAGTAGTCTGTTTGTCTGCAACACTTTTGAGGTGCCTTGTTTGTGTAATCTGTAACTCCAAAAGCTTTCATTCCTATTTATTCAAACTTTGCAGTAATCGCACTGTCCTTCCGTCCGTCCCGCTTCATGTCCAGTGCATATCTTCTATATTCTTTGAGGTAGGAATTCCAATTTAGTTGTGTGGATGCATCTTGGGATGTTCAGTGTGGCTGTGGCATACCATTTTCGGGTCACTGTGACCTTGACCTCTGACCTAGTTTTTAGAATAATCATGTTCTAGAATCGGCATCGAGTCTGGTGCATATCTCCTATATTCTTTGAGGTAGGAATTCCAAATTTAGTGTGTGAATGCATCTTGGGATGGCGGAGCGTCACATACCATTTTCAGGTCACTGTGACCTTGACATCTGACCTTGCTTTTAGAATAATGGTGTCCGGAGCATATCTCTTGTATTATTTGAGATAGGAATCCCAAATTTGGTGTGGTGCATCTTGGGATGGGGAAGTGTAGCATACCATTTTGGGTCACTTTGACCTTGACCTCTGACCTAGTTTTTGAATATTTGTGTCCGGAGCAAATCTCTTATTTTATTTAAGGTAGGAATCCCAAATTTGGTGTGTGCATGCATCTTCGTATGAGGAAGTGTTGCTCACCATCCTTGGTTCACTGTGACTTTGACCACTGGCCTAGTAGCTAGAATTTGACATTGAGTCTGGTGCGTATCTCATATTCTTTGAGTCCGGAATTACTAATTTGTTATGTGAATGCATCTTGGGATTGCTGAGTGTCACATACCATTTTTGGGTCCCTGTGACCTCGACCTCTGACCTAGTTTTTAGAATAGTCCAGTCTGGAGCATATCATTTGTCATTATTTGAGGTAGGAATCCCAAATTTGGTGTGTGAATGCATCTTAGTTTTGAATTTTATTTCATTTTTGTATAACAACATGTTCACATATAATTCAATAAATTCACATACAGATCATTTGAAATACAAAAAAGGGATTCAGAAGAAATTTTTTGACATAATTCTGTTTCCCAGAATTCATCTTGTGATGGAGGAGTGTCCCGTCCCATTTTGGGTTCACTGTGACCTTGACCTCTGACCTAGTTTCTAAAATTGGCATTTAGTCTGATGCATATCTTCTATATTCTTTTAGGTAGGAATCCCAAATTTGGTGTATTGATGCATCTTTGGATGGTGATATGTCACATTCCATTTTTTGGGTCACCTTGCCCTCTGACCTAGTTTTAGAATAGTCCTGTCTTGATTATTTCCTATATTATTTGAGCTAAGAATCCCAAATTTGGTGTGTGGTTGCATCATGGGATGGCAGAGTGTTGTGTACCAGTTTTTGTGTAACTATGACCTTGACCTATTTTCTAGAAGTATTGTGTCAGGAGCATAACTCCTATATTATTTGAGGTAGGAATCCGGAATTTGGTGTATGGATGCATCTTTGGATGATGCTATGTCTCCTCCATTTTTATGTCACCTTGACCTATGACCTAGTTTCTAGAATAATTGTGTCTGGAGTATATTGCCTATATTATTTGAGGTAGGAATCCCAAATTTGGTGTGTGGGTTCCTCTTGGGATTACGGAGTGGTGCATACCATTTTGGGTCACTTTGACATTAACTTCTGACCTCATTTCTAGGTTTTTGGAATCTGGAGCATATCTCCTTTATTACAAATAACTTTCCTCAAATGTGTCTTATGCTAGACCAATTCCTTTTGTTTTGTTTGTTTGTTTGTGTGTTTTGTTGCTTTACGTCCCAAGTCAACAGCTATGGTCATTGCGGGACGGTCAGTTCACCTAACCACACTTTTTTCCTGGGCAAGCTTGAACAAGCAGTTAACCAGTAATCGTGCACATACTTTCGCTTGTAACTGACAACAACCCTTCATGAATGATTCATTCAGCGGAAGAGAGGAGAATGATCGTAGAAATTATTTCATGATCAATCTCCACGAAAGTATGGGACCGGGCCGGGATCGAACTCGCGACCCCTGGATCTGCAGTCAGCTTCGCATCTGTAACCAGACACGTTACCGACTGCGCTACGTGGCCCGGTCAATTCCTTTTGGGGCCTTGGTCAAGTTACTGTGACATTTCTTGTTTAGGTTTGTAGGACATATTTTATCCATCCGAAATGCCTAGGGGGTGTGTCTGGTTTGTGTTATCGGTGACTCCAGCAGTTTTCATTCCTTCATATTCAAACTTTATATGTTATGATTGCTCAAACATTGAATATGTGCACCCTATATTTTGTGCACATTTGATAATATTTTTGGGAGTGTTGAACGTAGAAGACATTACGTCTACATCACCTTTGGAGTGTTTACATTGTTTATTTGTGTGTAATCTGTAATTCAAATATACTGATTTGTGTGTAATCTGTAATTCAAATATACTGAACAAAAGTGAAAACGCTACACCTGAATTGTTTGCCATCTATATACAAAATTATGCAAACCAAGAATGCAATGGAAAGTGTTTATCTTAATGTTCATATGCTGGGTAATGCATAACAGTAAAAGTTTTACGGATGTTGTCATGAGGAAACACATGAAAGCCATTTAAATGTGACAGGGGGTCCATTTTTTCAGGTTGCCAATTTGAACGGAAATCTAACACAATTTAGGCCTTCAGAAATCCACTACCTACGAGATCCGACTGCACAAAAAATGGTAGTCTAGACATTTGACAACCAGAAATGTGAAGGACTTGTCTCAAATGTGTATTGAACGTTTAGAAAAGCAATCTTAAAAAACGGATTTCACTCGAATTGCCAAGTTTAAGAATTTAACACTGAAATCTCCATAGGAAAATCAATGTGTTGTTGCATCTTAGTATGTGGACATTACTAGTCGAGAAATGGTAGAAACAATGTGCTGACGGGTCATCTTGATTTGGCAAAAGAATATTATGGAAAATCGTGATAAATCGAAGCTTACCAAACATTTAATATTCACTATTTGTTTTTGTCAAAGGGAGATAATTTTCAATATTTTACAAATTCGCTAAATTCGAATTTGATTTCTGAGCTTGTTTCAAGTGATTAAGCAGTTTTCTTGTGTATTTATGCAACACAATTAAGACCAATTTGGATAACCATAACAATTTTAATTTGTGCAATAGCAAGTTTCAGTGAATACAGCTTTACACACTTAAAGGAGCATAACTCGTAGATCAATCAAGACAAATTGGTGGAGTTTCAAGGAATCGTTTGCTGGATGTCTGGGCAACATTATTAAGCTTTAGTAAATACTTTTTGTCCAATGCTTTCTCATAAAATATAGATAATTGTAGTGTAGCGCTTTCACTTTTGTTCAGTATAGATTTCATTCCTTTATAGTCAAACTTTGCATAATGATTCTTCACATATTGAAGATGTGCACTGGGGATGCAGGCCCAGAGCAGAGTTTGGTCTTGTTTTGTTTGCGCCTCTTGTCTGTTTTTAGCTCACCTGAGCCGAAGGCTCTGAGGTGAGCTATTAGTATACCAATGACTCTGTCATCCTGCTGTCAACATTTTCAAACATCTTAACCCCTGAAACCACTGGACCAATTGAACTCAAATTTCATATGGAGACTCCTTAGGGTTAGGTTTGTTCAAACGGTCCTGGTCACGTGACCATATATATATATTGATATGCGAAAAACCCAGAACCAGAAGGCTGATGACCTTGAGACTTGGTATGTAGCATTCAATGGGGATGTGGGGCCTACCAAGTTTGTTTCAATGATGTTCCTAGTTTGACCTTGACCTACTTATCGTCAATGTGAAACTGCTTAATGCATTTAAATAGGATTTTTTTGAAAAGTTGATTTTTTGAAAACTCTTGAAGCCAGAGTCATTATAATCACTACAATATGTTTGGCGTAATGAGACCATGACTATAAATAAGTTCCAAAGGTCAAGGTTGACCTTTCACCCATTGGCCTTTCACCCGAGGTCACTCATATTGGTTTCCCATTAATATATTAAGACATATATTCTCAGAAACCATTTGGCCAATTGAATTCAAATTTGATATGAAGACTTCTTAGGGCCAGGGAATGAAAATTTATGTAAATGGTTTTGGTCACATGGCCAAAAATGGCACCATACCCATATATGGTAAAACCCCTTTAAAATCTTATCTGGAACCAAAATGCTAACGACCTTGGGACATGGTATGTAGCATTGGGGATGTGGGCCCTACCAAGTTTGCATAAATGATTCTGGGCTGACCTTGACCTACATAATGGCAAGGCCAAAGAAGTTCTAGCAATAAGTCGTATATTTTCCCTAGTTGACATGATAACAAACACCAAATTTTCAAATTGCCCTAATGTTTTATAAATTGGTGTAGTTTGGCAGTAAAATATGTTTCAACGCAATTCAGCATATACAATACCATGAAAACGTGCACTTTCTACTCCCACCCCTCATTTTAGGTCTATACTGGATGCTGTTTAGACCAGGCTGTGAGTAAATGCATTGCTAGCTTTAAAAAATAAAAGTGCTAAAATAGTAAGGATATAAGTGGCCATGTGGAAACATGCAAAAATCTTCTTGTCTGAAACCACAAGGCCAAGAGCTTTGATATTTGGTATGTAGCATCACCTGGTGGACCTCTACCAAGTTTGTTCGAATTATGCCCCCAGGGCCAAAAATAGGTCCACCCTGGTGTCACATGTTTTGCATAGACTTATTTAGGGAAAACATGAAAAACTCTTCTTGTCTAAAACCACAGGGACTAGAGCCTTAATATTTGGTATGTAGCATCACCGAGTGAACCTCTACCAAGTTTGTTCAAATTATACCCCTAGGACTAAAAAAGGACCCGCCCCAGGGGTCACATGTTTTTCATAGGCTTATATAAAGGAAAACATGATTAAATCTTGTCTGAAACCACAAGTACTAAAACCTTGACATTTGGAATGTAGCATCACCTAGTAGACCACTTCCAAGTTTGTTCAAATTATGCCCCTGGGGCCAAAAATGGGCCCGCCCAGGGGTCACATGTTTTACATTGGCTTATATAGGGAAAACATGATAAATTCTTGTCTGAAACCACAAGGACTAAAGCCTTGATATTTGGTATGTAGCATCACCTAGTGGACCACCTCCAAGTTTGTTCAATTTTCGCCCCTGACCTGTCCCGGGTGTCACATTGGCTTATATAAAAATAACTTTCAGAATATAGTCCTGTTGCATATCAAATTAAAAAGAATGAAGCATATATACATGCTAGAAAATGTTTTGCCCATACATACATCCTCGACCCCTGGGGGATCAAAAGGTCATTTTTATGCCCCGCCATTTTTAATGGTGGGGGGGGGGGGGGAGGGGGACATATAGCGTCACCTTTGTCCACAAAAAACGGTTTCAGGGCGATATCTTTTGAATACATGGGTGTATTGGATTCAACCTCAAGTATATAATCATAAAATACAGGTCAAGTTCGATTACGGATAAAATCCACCAATTATTATCAGAGTTATTGCCCTTGATCTCCATATGAAAAATGGTTTCCGGGCAATATCTTTTTAATACATTGGTGTATTGGATTCATATTTTTCATACACAGGTATATAACCATTAAATACAGGTCAAGTTCAATTATGGATAAAATCCACTGATTATTATTAGAGTTATGGCCCTTGATCTTCATAAAAATGTTTTTCGGGCGATATCTTGAAAACATTCATGTATTGGATTCATATTTCATACACAGGTATATAATCACAAAATACAGGTCAAGTTCGAATAAGGACAAAATCTACCAATTTTGTTAGTTATGGCCCTTGCAGGCTTTCCAGCGTTCCTAGTGTTTCCTAGTTTTCCTACTTTTTCCTAGTTTTTGAATGAGCTCCTAGTTTTTCCTAGTTTTGTCTAAAACCTAGCATTCCAAAATTTTCATAAATTTGGCACTTTTTTGGATAGAGTAAAAATGTCTTTTAATGTGTTTTGGAGATTTTGTTCCAGAATAAGATCTTCAGGGTGTTGAGCGGACAGTATTTGGTGTCACTGGTGCATAGTCTAGCCTTCTCAGGTGATAACTGAAGGTTGTACTATGCTCTATGATGAGTGCAATTGACTGTGTTTTAAAACCTTTAGAAAACTTCAATTTTGTTGAACTAATTGAAAAAACCTTTAAAACCTCTAAAGGCCTTAAAGGTTGTTACAGACATATGCACATCAGTCTAAATCTTATATTTAAAAAGAACATACATTAAATTGGAGCATTGTCCCCTGAAAATCTTCATTTACTTTAGGTAAAATTGCTCCTGCAAAATGACCAGATTAGGCTTCTCCTGCTTTCTTGGTTTTCAAAATTTTTAGGTGAAGGACCCCCCCCTCTCAGACACATTTTACATTTTCAATCCAACATTGCTCAACACAATGACCAGTTAAAGTGAGGTATACAAGTCAGGAGAGTGCAAATACAAAGTGTGGAGAACAGAGAAAAGTTTTACTACCATAATTTGGGTTAGTTGGCTATTAATTTGTTGGCTGAAGATTTGCTGTACCCCTACTATACCATCATCTGTAAGTCATAGTCGGGTTTTTAAGACCAAGATCCAGTAAAATCGAAGGAAATTTAATGCTAATTATAGCCCGCTTTGAAAAAGTGGGGGGCTATAAATATAGCCCCCCTTTGAAAAAGTGGGGGCTATATTGGATTTGGGTTGTCTGTCATTCCGTCATTCTGTCATTCCGTCTGTCATATTTTTGTTTTCACTCAATATCTTGAGAAATACTTTATAGAATTTAACTTAATTTTGTATGTGCATTTATATTGACATGATCTAGCTTGGGATTGTTACACATAATGTATTGAACATTTGTACCAGAGTTATGGCCCTTGATTTACGCCGAAATTTCGTTTCCGCTCAATATCTTTGAGAACTACATGACTTATTTTCACCAAATTTTATATATGCATTCATATTGACATGATCTAGCTTGGGATTGTTACACGTCATTTTTTGGAAATTTGTACCAGAGTTATGGCCCTTTATTTACGCCAAAATTTCGTTTCCGCTCAATATCTTGAGAACCAATTGGTAGAATTATACCAAATTTTATATATGCATTCATCTTGGCAAGATCTACCTTGGGATTGTTACACGTCATTTTTTGCACATTTGTACCAGAGATATGGCCCTTGATTTACGCAAAAATTTCGTTTCCGCTCAATATCTTGAGATCCAATTGGTAGAATTTCACCAAATTTTATATATGCATTCATATTGAAAAGATTTAGGTGGGAATTATTACCTGTTTTTTTTTTTTTGCTTATTTGAAACAATGTCAGTGCCCTTGATTGATGTTAGAATTTTGTTCCTGCTTAATATCTTTGGAACTTGGCCTTTTTACTGCATAAAAAACACTGCAGCGGGGCTATAGTCAGATTCTCTGACAATTCTAGGTTGCTCTACATTTTTGTTAGATTTTCAGTGAAACAACCTTTATTGTGCCTAAATAGCCTTTATAAAAAGCCCTTATATTTAATGAGTCTGCTAGGGGGCCTGTTGGCAGCAGAAGAAAACTTAGTTGTAGTATGAAATGTGTATGGTACTGTGGTAAGCTGGAAGGGAAACGTAAAAAGTTAAACAAATTTGCCTCAAACTTCCTAGATTTTCATAGTTTTTCCTATTTTTTTTGTAAATAATTTTCCTAGGTTTCTCGTTGTTTTTACAAAGATGCTACTGGAAAGCCTGCCCTTGATCTATGTAAGAAAAATGGTTTCCGGGTGATATCTTTTGAATACATTGCTTTATTGGATTCATATTTCATACGCAGGTATATATTCATAAAACACAGGTCAAGTTCGATTAAGGATCAAATCCACCAATTATAACAGAGTTATGTCCCTTGACCATAGTCAGAATTTGGTTTCCGCTTAATATCTTAAGAATGAATGGATGGAATTCGATAAGATTTTGAATACACTTTGATATTGATGAGATTAAGGTTTGAATTGTTTTGCGTCAATATATGCAAATTTATAAAATAATTATGGCCCTTTACTCATAACTGAATTTCGTATCGGCTCAATATCTTAAGACTGAATGAAGAGAATTTGTTAAAAAAACAAATGATAGATATTGACACGCTATGGGTTGGTATTGTTATGCATCAATTGGTGCAAATGGGTACATGCATTAAGAGGCTATTTTGGCCCCCCCCTATGAGTTCAAAAAATAAAAGTTACTCTTCACAAGTTTCTTCTTATTAGTTTATTAGAACAATAGCCAAATATTGACTTGTCTTTTACAGTTGCTATGGTAACAAAAATGGCCGCCAAAATAGGCTGAAAACAGGAAAATGACCATTTTGGAGCAAATTTGAGGCTTGTAACAGAGGAATTAATATAGAGCACAAGCAAATACCAAAAAAATGTTTTAACAGATTATGAGAATTATCACGGCACACAATATACAAGGCCAAAAAAGAAACGCCGCATATAAAACATACATTGTATATGGAGGTCTTTCACCAATCTCTTACAAACGATTTGTCACAGTTTAAGCGCTGATTCTTGTATTATGAGTTCGTGGGGTTGTCCTAGCTATCATTGTCACCGGACGAAATTGATTCACCAGTTTAAACCTGCGTTTTTATCGATCTTGACGTCGCTTCATTAGGCGATGACGTCATGAATGCGCACGGTCTGACAATGTTCCAATTTCCTAAGACGTTCATTCATCCTTGCATGGCAGTAGTATAGGCGCCGGTTTAGCGTCAATGACGTCACGACGTCAGATCCAAGATGGCGGCCCCCACGACTTCCGGTCCAAGATGGCGGCCCCCACGACTTCGGATCCAAGATGGCGGCCCCACGGCGTGAGATCCAAGATGGCGGCCCCCACGAAGTCAGATACTAGTTGGCGATCCCTGTGACGCGTTCGGTTACACCTCGGAGGGTGAGTCAACGCCCTAGACCACGAGAAGGTAGCGTCACGTCCTAGATCGCGGTGTTGTTCTTCTTCTCTATATACAAGGGGTGAGGGGCCTCTCATGTATCGAACGAACACGGATCTGGAGGAGTCTATATTGAGGATTTCCGGGTGTTTTTTTTACGAAGTTCAGAATGAGATCCAATGGTGTAGCGGGTCGCAGCGCTCGGTTTATCCCGTTCCCCGAGTGGACCCTTTTTTTTCAGCACGGCCCTTTCACGACTTTTGGGCGGGTTCGGCGTTTTCTTCTCAGAAGATTCCATTATTTGCTGTTCATCCTTTAGTATCTCAATGAACTCAGTCCGAAGTTGCTGTCTTACGCCCTCCGTCCGTTTTACTATCCTCTCCTTTTCGCTTAAGCTCCGATTTTGCCATTTCTAAAGCTTGGGCTACTGGGGTGACCAGGTTCACTACGGGTTTTTCCTTTTGTCTCATAACTTTCAACTCTCTGTATTTCCGTCCACTACCCACAATATAATGACCCTGACTGTCGCGTTCCACGTAGCCATCTCTAACAGCCAGCAAGTGCTGATACCAATTGTCGGGATCCGAGACGTACGGAATCCATTTCTGCTGTTGGTAATCGTAAACGAGTCTAGTGCCCATCTCTTTCCATCGATTTCCTCCTTCGTGCTCGAGTTATTCTTACACTCTATTCATACGAACGGGTGAGAGTCTAGTTCACTATCCTCAAGCACCTCGATTAATAGCTCAGCAGCCTCTCTGGCTTCTCGCCGTAGTTGTCTACATCTCATCCGAAACAACAGTTCATCAAACAAAGCTATACACATAAAAGTAAAGGCGAACATATTTACGCCTACTCAATACTTAATCCCTTTTCTTAGTTACCAGTTTTGATAGTCATTCGGGTTACACTCGGAACACCGTAATGCCCCTAACTGATTCATGTGATCACTTTGCACGTAACAGGGTACGACCCCGTCTAGTTCGGGTAAGGCCCTTCCAATTTCTGTTAAGAGTTCTTTGACGGCAATGTATTCTAGGGGTCTCAGGTATAATCCCTTTTTCGTAGGTATCACCTCTTCTTGCGGCTTCCTATACTGCCTTATATCCATACATGCGCTGCCCTCGGTGATGGTACAATAGACGTTCCCTCCAAGATGACTCTTATAGTTTTGTTTCTCTGTCCTTGCTTGATCCGCGTATTCTAAGTAATCCACCCAATTCTTCCATCGCATCAAGGTTAAGCTGATATTTTTTTTGGTTGGTTTGTCATCTTTCCATTCTCTCAGGTCAACACGCAGTTCACCTTTCCATTCTGTGACCTCGATAAAGCGATCATTTCCAAGACTGAATCTGCATCTAGACATGTTTACTGTTTGACTGTCAGAATAGATATGACTAGATTGCTGCAAAGCGCCTTATATAGTGAGAGGTCTCTTCTGATTGGTCAATTATCCAGTCATCAGATTGGTCAACCTCCTCACTTCTGATCCTTCCTCATCATTCTCCTTCACGAAGTAGTAGAGTCCTCTTGGTCTTCAGAGGCTTTCTCGGTTTCTATATTATGATTCGGCCATACGTCCATAAATAAATCTTTTCTGAGTTTGATGGCTTGTCTGATAGAGTCCGTCTGATTCATATCGTGTTGGTTCTTGAACGTTTTAGCCGATTCCAGTATTCGCTGTTGAACAGGATCCTCTTGTAGCTCGTAATAATCTATTAGAAATTTGGCGTAATCTCATCTGAGTTTTTTGCGGAGAGAAGGCAAATCATCATTGGCCGCGAGATGAATAGCTTTATCTGAACTAAAACCTCGCTCTTCATAGGCATTCACTTAAGCTTTAAACTGCTCTACGTTCTCCTGCCTGATCGGATCTTGAAATCTCCTGTTCCAGATGTCGGGTTTAGAGCGCTTGTCTCTTAGTTTTCTTCGTTTACCTGGAGGGCTTAAATCGCTTACCCTTCTATTCCATAATTCCAGTTTATAACTTTCATCTCTTTCTTTATCCGGAGGGCTGATAGAGCGTATATAATCTAGGGACTCCACACTGTCAGCATCTTCATCATCAGAAATATCTCCGTCATCAGGAGACTGTTGATCGACAAATATGTCAGTTTGTAGTCTGTCCTGTTCGGATGTACTCGATTTAAGATCTAGGACGAGGTAACCATAAGGTCTTGCCGTGGCATCTTCAAATTTCCTCATAAATGTGGCGCAAGTGGACGGATAAATTCTTCTTGCCAAGGTCGCAACTTGTTGTCTGTCGATCGAATTATTAAACAAGACCAAATATTGCGTATTTAAAGCGATATCCCTGCAAGCTCTACCTTGAGGAAATACGTTTTGAGTCAAATACACGATAGATATATTTCTGTGGTGACTGCCTTTCGTAAAAAGGTCGGCAATTCTCTGGTCACACTTTGCTTCGGTCATCAGATCATCAAAAATGATTAGGTTCCTTTTTGAGGGATCGATAAACTGAGCATTATCGAGATAGTCTGGGATACCCAGTATAAATTCTATACACAGAATTCTCTTCTGAAGGTCTTTGTACAGGGGCTGCCATTGTCCAAAACACCATAAGATTCGTTCCGGTGGCGGTTGTACTAACGAGAAAAGTAACAGTTTTCTAGTCCATTCCGTTTTCCCCGATCCACTGGGTCCAGTTACCATCATAGAGAATGGGTGTCTAAATGTCATTTCCTTCAATGGTTGTGACTGGTCCGTATATTTCCCACTGCCATGGACATTGCGTTCATGTCTTTGCAATGCATCACGCCTACTAAAGGACTGGTTGCAGGTCGAACACCTGATCATTTTGTCTCAGTTAGTATTGTTTCTCTACCTTCATACGGGTGTCATCCTTCTTACGATCATTGGATCATTGTTACCACCACCACCGACACCACCACCACCACCCACCACCACCACTACCGACACCACCACCACCACCCACCACCTCCACCACTAACCATCACCACCACCACCCACCACCGCCGCCACCACCCACCACCACCGCCACCACCCACCACCACCACCACCCATTCCCAACACATGGTGGACCATTGTTTCCTGACTGTACATTCACTGTATACCACTGTACCCCAACTGAACCCTCACTGTGCCTCAATGTACCCTCACTGTATCCTCACTGTACCCCACTGTACTCTCACTGTATCCCCACTGTATCCTCCCTGTACCCTCACTGTATCCCACTTTACCCCAACTGAACCCTCACTGTGCCCATATGTACCCTCACTGTATCCTCACTGTACCCCACTGTACTCTCACTGTTTCCCCACTTTATCCTCCCTGTACCCTCAATGTATCCTCCTTCCCTCCACCTCCTCACCCTCTCCTCCTCCCTCCTAATCCCACTGTACCCCAACTGAACCCTAACTGTGCCCCAATGTACCCTGACTGTATCCTCACTGTACCCCACTGTACTCTCTCTGTATCCCCACTGTATCCTCCCTTTAACCTCACTGTATCCCACTTTACCCCAACTGAACCCTCACTGTATCCTCACTGTGCCCCAATGTACCATTACTGTATCCTCACTGTACCCCACTGTACTCTCACTGCATCCCCACTGTATCCTCCCTGTACCCTCACTGTATCCTCCCTGTACCCTTACTGTATCCTTCCCTCCTCCTCACCCTCTCCTCCTCCCTCCTAATCCCACTGTACCCCAACTGAACCCTCACTGTGCCCCAATGTACCCTCACTGTATCCTCACTGTATCCTCACTGTACCCTACTGTACTCTCACTGTATCCCCACTGTATCCTCCCATTACCCTCACTGTATCTGTCTCCCCCCCTCCTCCTCACCCTCTCCTCCTCCCACCTAGCTCCATTATGAATTTGAACTATCATGATCACTGTTTTTACGGCCATTATACTCGATGTAGAACGTTCTATCATTGTAGGTTCACCGCTACACTGGATCTTGTATCTATGAGGCATAGTTTTGATCTGTTTTTAAACACCATTTAAAACGAAACTTTATGTATACCAGCTTACTGGGCAAGCCTTTCCTTTTAAATAGAAACTTTTATAATACAAACGCGAACCTTCCTTTTAAAACGACACTTTTATGTATAACCTTGCAAGCCTATCCTTTTAAATCTAAAGGGGTTAACTGTCTCATGTACCTACCTGTACACAAGCAATTGCTATGATTAATTGACCAACCAATCAGAAAAGACTTCTCACTATATAATGCACATCGCATGTAATCGAGTCATAGCTAATATGACAGTCGAACAATAAACATGCAAATTGAACAGTTTAAATGATACGATTTAGCTCAAACGTTTGTATACTGGTGTTTTCGAACACCACATGTTTTTTCAGAGTGTGGTTCATCTTCGCGTTATAAGAATGCGTGAAAAGCCTTGCCCAGGAAGCTGAAACATAAAAGTGTCGTTTTAAAAGGAAGGCTCGCACTTGTATTATAAGCGTTTAAATTTAAAAGGAAAGGCTTGCAAGGTTATACATAAAAGTGTCATTTTAAAAGGAAGGTTGGCGTTTGTATTATAAAAGTTTCTATTTAAAAGGAAAGGCTTGCCCAGTAAGCTGGTATACATAAAGTTTCGTTTTAAATGGTGTTTAAAAACAGATACAGTGAGAGTACAGTGGGGTACAGTGAGGATTCAGTGAGGGTACATTGGGGCACAGTGAGGGTTCAGTTGGGGTACAGTGGGATTAGGAGGGAGGAGGAGAGGGTGAGGAGGAGGAGGGAAGGAGGATACAGTGAGGGTACAGGAAGGATACAGTGGGGATACAGTGAGAGTACAGTGGGGTACAGTGAGGATACAGTGAGGGTACATTGGGGCACAGTGAGGATACAGTGAGGGTTCAGTTGGGGTAAAGTGGGATACAGTGAGGTTAAAGGGAGGATACAGTGGGGATACAGTGAGAGTACAGTGGGGTACAGTGAGGATACAGTGAGGGTACATTGGGGCACAGTGAGGGTTCAGTTGGGGTACAGTGAGATTAGGAGGGAGGAGGAGGAGGAAAGGAGGATACATTGAGGGTACAGGGAGGATACAATGGGGATACAGTGAGAGTACAGTGGGGTACAGTGAGGATACAGTGAGGGTACATATGGGCACAGTGAGGGTTCAGTTGAGGTAAAGTGGGATACAGTGAGGGTACAGGGAGGATACAGTGGGGATACAGTGAGAGTACAGTGGGGCACAGTGATGATACAGTGAGGGTACATTGAGGCACAGTGAGGGTTCAGTTGGGGTACAGTGGTATACAGTGAGGATACAGTGAATGTACAGTCAGGAAACAATGGTCCACCATGTGTTGGGAATGGGTGGTGGTGGGGGTGGGGGTGGTGGTGGTGGTGGTGGGTGGTGGTGGGTGGTGATGGTTAGTGGTGGTGGTGGTGGGTGGTGGTGGTGGTGTCGGTAGTGGTGGTGGTGGTGGTGTCAGTAGTGGTGGTGGTGGTGGTGGTGGTGGTGTTGGTGGTGGGTGGTGGTGTCGGTGGTGGTGGTGGTAACAATGATCCAATGATCGTAAGAAGGATGACACCCGTATGAAGGTAGAGAAACAATACTAACTGAGACAAAATGATCAGGTGTTAGACCTGCAACCAGTCCTATAGTAGGCGTGATGCATTGCAAAGACATGAACGCAATGTCCATGGCAGTGGGAAATATACCGACCAGTCACAACCATTGAAGGAAATGACATTTAGACACCCATTCTCTATGATGGTAACTGGACCCAGTGGATCGGGGAAAACGGAATAGACTAGAAAACTGTTACTTTCCTCGTTAGTACAAACGCCACCGGAACGAATCTTATGGTGTTTTGGACAATGGCAGCCCCTGTACGAAGACCTTCAGAAGAGAATTCCGTGTATAGAATTTAAACGGGGTATCCCAGACTATCTCGATAATGCTCAGTTTATAGATCCCTCAAAAAGGAACCTAATCATTTTTGATGATCTGATGACCGAAGCAAAGTGTGACCAGAGAATTGCCGACCTTTTTACGAAAGGTAGTCACCACAGAAATATATATATCGTGTATTTGACTCAAAACGTATTTCCTCAAGGTAGAGCTTGCAGGGATATCGCTTTAAATACGCAATATTTGGTCTTGTTTAATAATCCGATTGACAGACAACAAGTTTCGACCTTGGCAAGAAGAATTTATCTGTCCACTTGCGCCACATTTATGAGGAAATTTGAAGATGCCACGGCAAGACCTTATGGTTACCTCGTCCTAGATCTTAAATCGAGTACATCCGAACAGGACAGACTACAAACTGACATATTTGTCGATCAACAGTCTCCTGATGACGGAGATATTTCTGATGATGAAGATGCTGACAGTGTGGAGTCCCTAGATTATATACGCTCTACCAGCCCTCTGGATAAAGAAAGAGATGAAAGTTATAAACCGGATATATGGAATAGGAGGGTAAGCGATTTAAGCCCTCCAGGTAAACGAAGAAAACTAAGAGACAAGCGCTCTAAACCCGACATCTGGAACAGGAGATTTCAAGATCCGATCAGGCAGGAGAACGTAGAGCAGTTTAAAGCTAAAGTGAATGCCTATGAAGAGCAAGGTTTTAGTTCGGATAAAGCTATTCATCTCGCGGCCAATGATGATTTGCCTTCTCTCCGCAAAAAACTCAGACGAGATTACGCCCAATTTCTAATAGATTATTACGAGCTACAAGAGGATCCTGTTCAACAGCGAATACTGGAATCGGCTAAAACGTTCAAGAACCAACACGATATGAATCAGGCGGACTCTATCAGTCAAGCCATCAAACTCAGAAAAGATTTATTTATGGACGTATGGCCGAATCATAATATAGAAACGGAGAAAGCCTCTGAAGACCAAGAGGACTCTACTACTTCGTGAAGGAGAATGATGAGGAGGGATCAGAAGTGAGGAGGTTGACCAATCTGATGACTGGATAATTGACCAATCAGAAGAGACCTCTCACTATATAAGGCGCTTTGCAGCAATCTAGTCATATCTATTCTGACAGTCAAACAGTAAACATGTCTAGATGCAGATTCAGTCTCGGAAATGATCGCTTTATCGAGGTCACAGAATGGAAAGGTGAACTGCGTGTTGACCTGAGAGAATGGAAAGATGACAAACCAACCAAAAAAAATATCAGCTTAACCTTGATGCGATGGAAGAATTGGGTGGATTAGTTAGAATACGCGGATCAAGCGAGGACAGAGAAACAAAACTGTAAGAGTCGTCTTGGAGAGAACGTCTATTGTACCATCACCGAGGGCAGCGCATGTATGGATATAAGACAGTATTGGAAGCCGCAAGAAGAGGTGATACCTACGAAAAAGGGATTATACCTGAGACCCCTAGAATACATTGCCGTCAAAGAACTCTTCACAAAAATTGGAAGGGCCTTACCCGAACTAGACAGGGTCGTACCCTGTTACGTGCAAAGTGATCACATGAATCAGTTAGGGGCATTATGCTGTTCCGAGTGTAACCCGAATGACTATCAAAACTGGTAACTAAGAAAAGGGATTAAGTATTGAGTAGGCGTAAATATGTTCGCCATTACTTTTATGTGTATAGCTTTGTTTGATGAACTGTTGTTTCGGATGAGATGTAGACAACTACGGCGCGAAGCCAGAGAGGCTGCTGAGCTTTTAATCGAGGTGCTTGAGGATAGTGAACTAGACTCTCGCCCCTTGGTATGAATAGAGCGTAAGAATAACTCGAGCACGAAGGAGGAAATCGATGGAAAGAGATGGGCACTAGACTCGTTTACGATTACCAACAGCAGAAATGGATTCCGTACGTCTCGGATCCCGACAAATGGTATCAGCACTTGCTGGATATTAGAGATGGCTACGTGGAACGCGACAGTCAGGGTCATTATATTGTGGGTAGTGGACGGAAATACAGAGAGTTGAAAGAAATGAGACAAAAGGAAAAACCCGTAGTGAACCTGGTCACCCCAGTAGCCCAAGCTTTAGAAATGGCAAAATCGGGGCTTAAGCGAAAAGGAGAGGATAGTAAAACGGACGGAGGGCGTAAGACAGCAACTTCGGACTGGAATTCATTGAGATACTAAAGGATGAACAGCAAATAATGGAATCTTCTGAGAAGAAAACGCCGAACCCGCCCAAAAGGCGTGAAAGGATCGTGCTGAAAAAAAAGGGTCCACTCGGGGAACGGGATAAACCGAGCGCTGCGACCCGCTACACCATTGGATCTCATTCTGAACTTCGTAAAAAACCCACCCGGAAATCCTCAATATAGACTCCTCCAGATCCGTGTTAGTTCGATACATGAGAGGCCCCTCACCCCTTGTATATAGAGAAGAAGAACGACACCGCACTCTAGGACGTGACGCTACCTTCTCGTGGTCTAGGGCGTTGACTCACCCTTCGAGGTGTAACCGAACGCGTCACAGGGATCGCCAACTTGTATCTGACTTCGTGGGGGCCGCCATCTTGGATCTCACGCCGTGGGGGCCGCCATCTTGGATCGGAAGTCGCGGGGGCCGCCATCTTGGACCGGAAGTCGCGGGGGCCGCCATCTTGGATCTGACGTCGTGACGTCATTGACGCTAAACCGGCGCCTATACTACTCATGGCATCGAAATTGTTGGGCTATCACCAATGGCGTCACGTAAGCTTGTAACATTCTTATCACCTTTTCACGTTCAACATGTGTCCGTTTTGGCATCGTAAATTAGCAATGTGTAACTTTTAATTTTAAATTCTTAAAATGTTTTCAAGCAAATTGGATATCAGACTAGTGATTTCAGTAGTTATTAGATGTGTAAGTATAAATAAAATGAATGTGCACGTGAAAAACCTGAAAATAAAAAGACAGCCAGTACACTGGTTTGGGTTAACTGAGCTCAATAAAACAATGGGAATAATGTGTGGCAGGAATATTAGCGAAACATAGTGAGCAGATGAAATTTTGCTACTCTCATTTAGTGCGCAATATTTTTAATTTTTATATGCGGCGTTTCTTTTTTGGCCTAGTATATACCGTAAAATGGAATATTTTCGCGTCGCCAAATTTTCGCGTTTTAGCCTAAAAAACATGAGGATAAATATTCGCGGTTTTTAATTTTCGCGGTCTATTGTACCCGCGAAAATTAGAATTGCAAGTTATATGTCCTGCAAAATGTCTGAAGTATCCGTGAAGTTGGTATATTGCACTGGTTGAAACTAGGTGCTTTCCGTATTTCATCTGGAAGACGAATCGTAGTTTCTCGTTGGTCTCAAGTTGAAACTAGTGCATAGAATAGCGTTACATTTTAAGTGACGACTTTGAGTGGCAATGTAATGACATTGTCCTTTTTCTCTCCAAAATCAATCGCTATTTAGCATCATTTATTTAATAATTATCTGAACAAACGCTGACAGAAATATGTGATCACTGGTCCAAATCTGATTAAATGATCAGGTGTGTTTAAGCGTAATTAATCCATTATCTTTCTCGCTTGTCCAAGCCGTCTATTGTGTAACGGTTGAACGCTCACGAGCATGAGCTTGATTGATCTATTCATGTTCAATGAACAGTATACATGTAGCTTGACCTGTAAACTATACTGATTAGTCTATGGAAAACGAATGAACACAAATGAATACACAATTATCTTTCTGTATATAGGTAAATAAACAATTGGTCAAACTTGGAAAATATTTCGCGGATTTCAATTTTCGCGGATCACAACTTACCGCGAAATACCGCGAAAATTGGACGACACGAAATTTTCCCATTTTACGGTACTTAAAGTTTTTTTTAGTATTTGCCTGTGCTGCTATCTAATTCTTAAAACGTCTGTCTCCAAAAGCCTCAAATTTGGCCTAAAATGGCAATTTCTCATTTTCAATCCCATTTTGTCGGCCATTTTGGTTACCATAGCAACCGTTAAAAGTAAAATAAATGGCAGAATTTTACACTTGGGCTATTCTTCTAACAAGCCAATAAGATGAAATTGGTGAAAAGCAACTTTCAGTTTTTGGCTCTATAGGGGACCAAAATAGCCCCTTAATGCACGTACCCCTTTATAACAGAGATATGACCTTTAATCATGTTAGAATTTTGTTTTTGCTCCTTATTACAAGATTGAATGGATGGAACTTGGCTAACTCTGTTATAAATGTCAGCATATTGACATGTTACAAAACCAGCCTAGATTTTGTCAATATTAGTGAATCAGTCATACCTGGGAGACTTTTTCTCTCATACAATGGCCCCTGGCGGGGCATCTGTATCATACTGACACATTTCTAGTTTTCTTTCCTGTAAGTAGTCATGTTGAATGTCTAATTAAACGGGAATGAAGCAGAGAACACAATGCAAATAAATATTCTGCGCTTTTATGCACCCACGGCCCCCTGATGGGGTCAAAATGTCAAAACATTTTTTTCTGAAGTAGGTCATGACGCATATTATATCAAATTAAAGAGAAAGACTAGTAGAACATGCAAGTTTGACCTTATGCACACCCCTGACAGGTCAGACATTGAAATTGTGCATATAAGTGTATATTGATTGAAATTAGTGAATTGGTAGTCTTTGATTATGGTCTGACTGATACCCAAGATGGACTAAGGTGTTTGAACAAATGGAATTTATATTTTATGTTAAACATCCTCTCCTTGTGACAAGAACTCAGGTGAGCGATTCCAGGCCCATGGGCCCTCTTGTTTACTATTTAAACAAAATTGTGATAATTGAATAAGAAATGGTATCCAGGTGATATCCAGATGATGCATACAGTCGTTCTTTACTACCAAAATCTCGTTTGGGGCCTAAACAAGTATCGAAATAAATTGTTTGCATCCACAAGCACACTTTGTATGTTATAAATGTCATTCACGTTATATTTTCAACTGTACCTTATAAAATTTATACATTTTGTTCATATTTTATTTTGATAAGCTCTATAATGAGTATTTAGATTTTAAAAACCATGTTCCTAAAAGACAATTACCTGACTGTTTCAAAACTGCAAACAGCTCATTTCGTTCATAAATACTTTAACAATTATAAGCTGTTGAATATGATTACCCAAAATAAAATGCTGAATATGGTAAGAACCATTTCACTTTGAAATTTATCATGTCATACTATCTGTTAACTTAATAAAAAACATAAATGAGCATTCTATGGATAAACGATGGTAAAAAGCTATACTCAACAGCGTTTTTGGCGTTAAGTACCATTTTGCTGCTTTTATGACAACATGTAACGTACATTACAAACTTTAAGATTTACTATATATAGTGCTTGATACCTTATATTATATGTCATATGGTATTTTATTTCATTTCAAAACTGTGTTCTTTTAATTCAAAACAAGATACCGGTTTGTCGTAATTATATTTATCAGTTTTTATTAAGTAACTTTATGTATACACATTTACATTTGGGAAATATCAAATATTTGACGTTTTTATCTCTACAAAATATTATTTTGGTTTGTCCAAATTTAAAGTTTTTAAAACTCATAAACAAAGAAATATACTCAAACAAAAAAGAAACGTCCAATTTTCATGGTACTGTATCTTTCGATCCAGTTAAGATGTCGCAACAAAAATAAAACCAAAATGTTTATCAAACGTCCGACACACAAAAAATGGTAATTATTTGATCAGTCAGGCACCGGAAGGAAAACCTTCCAACAGACTTGGATGTAAATTCCTTCCAATCTAACAATCTCTCAATTTTAGTTCTATTTCTAGAAATAGAAACATTTCCTCCCATAAATAAGCCAAAGCATCTGTTTGTGATTGCCTGGACTTCCATCCAGATTTATTTATAGTAACACACTTATGTAATACTGCATGCCTTGAAAAGATATCTTCAAGAAAAGGTATCACAAGTTTGTAAACTTTCTCTAACACCAGTGACAAGAAAACATTGATAAATGATCTTAATTTCTGTTACCTATATTGCAATAAGGTTTATCAAGTAGAAACATGATTTTTCTGCTTGGTTGTGTAATGAAAACATACTAATTACATCATTAACCCTGCGATCGGACAGCCGATCGGATGCCAAATTTGCAATGAAAAGGATGTTTTGGAAGGGTTTTCCATCCAAAACTTGTCATTAAGATGGATGGTAAGTCCTTTCAATTTTCAGTGAAAAAACTAATTGGAAGGAAAATCCATCCATAGTGAAATTGTTAAGTTGGAAGACTATTCCTTCCAAAAAGGCATACTTTTGGCTTGGAAGGTTTTCCTTCCAGTGCCTGACTGTTGATTTTTATCTTCTTGTCTTGAAGAGCTATTGACCCTAATATGCACACAGCTTTTTCCATTATCGTTAGGAAGTTAATCAACAAAACGTGACACAGTTTACGTAAAATGGCTACCAGAAACGTCCTACGATGAAAAAACATCTAAAAATCCCAAGTCAGCTTACTAAACGAGCGAAATTGCAGTTCAAAACCTTTAATTTACGAAATTACCTGATATTACCTCCCTTTGAAATAAACATACAACAATTCAAGAACTGCCAAATTTCCTTAACCTTACATCATTTTGAGACCGTTTTTTGTTTTAATTTGTTGTGTTTGTTAATGACAACAATTAAACAAAAGAGAACAACAAAAACTATGGCTGATATCGGGCACAAAAGGTTTACTAAATCTGTGTTTTATATCCCACCCCTAACTGCAAAATCATCAGAGAATTTGCATTATCAATTGTTTTGCTGCTGATTAGTCTTAATTAATGTTGAAATGGTTGCTATGACGAAAAAAACAGTATTTTTTTCGATTCTGTTGATTATCAAAATGCTGGACCAAAAACGAATTTTCTTAATGTTTTCACGCACGCTCGCGATCGATATTTTGTGACGTCAGAGTATGTTACAGATTAATGGCTGTGGTCGTCAAAGCAATGCATACATCTAGCACGCATATCTTACTAGAGAGTTTGTTCAGTGATGTTTGTGCTTGAACAGTCCGGCATTATGACGGACACACAAGTTATTGATGTTGTGACTTTTAATTTTAAGGGTGCTCGTGTTCTATACATTGTCAGCTGCTCTATTGATTATCAAATGAATGTCTTTTAGGTGCAAAACGTTTCTAAATAATCAGAACTGGTAATGTGAAAATTTGAATGAAAAGCGTTCATACATTTAGAACTGGCAGACATAAACGTCAAGCGGAAATAACTTTATTGTTTCAGTATAGATAGCTCTTTAGTAACAGTAGAAGAATACATTCCCTTTTCTGTCAAATTTATCAAAGTAACATATATAACCGTATAAAATATCATAAGGTCCTAAGTTTGTCTAAATTGTTATCAAATACAGTATACGATTGGGCCCTTTAAAGCTAAAATATTGTATCCTCTAGCTGTAACATATATGACTCAATGTGTGAAATATTGGGTTGTCGAACTACAGATATCCAAAACAGTGCTATAACAGGCTTTGATCACCTGCTTTAGCTGGAAAACCAATTGGGCATCAAATGTCCGTTTACTTCTGTATAAGCATGGTTTTGGGTTTGTGTTGGAAGCTGATACTGTTGACGATGCTTCAAGATTCATAAATCTATTTGGGCAGCGTTTAACTGATTGTTTTACACAGCAATGGCACTCAGAAGTTGAAGAATCTCCAAAAGCTTTACATTATAAACATTTCAATTTAATTTTAGAAGTTGAAACCTACTTACACATAGAAAATGGGTAAATTCAGTTATAATGGTGGGTTTGCTTAATGACAATGATCTCATGAGATATGATCATAACCAAGGAAACAGGTTAATTGCTGCTTACGAAACCAGTATAAACAAATAAAACTTTATCATTCAGAATTATGTCAAGCCGCAGTGACACTGAGTAGTTAATGTAAAATATATTTTACAATGTTCTTTGAATGTTGGATGGAAAAGTAAAATGTTTAATAAAAACGTGCAATCATGAGATCTTACTCAGTTTTAGCAATCAATGCTTATATAACTGATGCTAATTTCCAATATACAGAATTTGGCATGGCCAAATTATTACAGGAGTCTTGTTAATAGAATTCTTGATAACAAAGCGTTATATGTTTATAAAACATAAGAATGAGTAAGTGATATAAAATCAAAATTTACACAGTCTTTTTTGGAAATGTCTTCCTTTTTCAGACAGTAAACAATTGCATTACATATAAAAGCGCCAAAGCATGTTGGTGTATTGATTTATAGAGACACACAAAAAAGTAAATTGTTCTAGCAAACACTTTGTGCAGTACAGTCATTGTCATCAATGATAGACTTAGATGCAATGTCTAGATAGGGTGCATTTACTTAATGGAAGTATATATGCATGGCGTATTTGCCATGCTTCCTTTTGTTAATCATCTCCCAAAAGAAATCCTACACGTTTACTTGTGAAGGTTAGCATAACTCTCAGAGGTTGATAGAGAAGCGTGATATAGTATACAAAATATTAAATACCTTGACTTACTGGAGATAGACGTCAGTCTTAAGCAATTCTGCTTCTAAGACGCCAACTGTCTAGTGGTGGGGGAAAGCCAGTGCAGTTCTCTGCGTTCGGTTGAGAAATACCCTTTGAAACCACCGCAACCCGGAAGGTGACAGTCAAACCATTGATACATACCATTGCAGGAACTATTTTGATAATTGTTTGACTAATCAACATTCTTGCTAGCAGCGCTAGCGAGAATCGAACCTGAGTGGCAGAGGTATCTAGCTAGTCAGAGCTAAACACACTACCGACTGAGCTATCAGGGCTGCAATATACATGATTTCATTTTTGTTCTTTGACAGGAGCACATGTATGAATTTCGTTGCATTTAGATGAAAAAAAAAAACAATTGTTGAACTATTTTAATGTAATGTTTACATGCTCAATAGTAGATTTGACCAACTGATTTTGATACTTATCGCACATGGGCAAATGCATCATTTAATCCCTCCTGCTGATGCAGTGGAGCTAGAGTTTGTCTTCATCTACATACTTATTTGTGTATACGAGTAGCAGATGCCCTGATGTGTCTAATGACATGTTTTTACAGGCTTGACTGAGCCTTCTTTGCTAATGACACTGGGTTAAGAACCAAAATCAAATGTGCTTGCTCTTTACGTTACTATTTATCATCAATTTAGTTTGATTTGAAACATACAAAGGATTAATGTAAAGTAATTCTTATATCAATGGGTAAGTTCTTTTTTGACATGCGAAATATCAAAATGATTTTATAAGAACAAAATTTCACGCTTAGACTTAAGTCTAATTGGATTCCATTCTATTGCTATTGTTAATTCCCCAATATAAACACAAGACACTTAGTGCCAATAACTGATGTTTATTGACAACACTAGAATAACACAAACTGATAGGTAACGTCATCACTAAGCAACATAACGTTAATGACGTCATAGTACAATGTAAGATAACTCTAGGGTTATTAGAAATCATTGCAATATAATTATGTCCCTTAGATGTATATGATAACATAATAACTTGATAATTAGACTTTAACATTAATTATATTTTCTTTCTTTTGTTTTGTTGATTTTAGAAAAGAATTGCCAGTAATTAATATGAATGAAAATAAAAGAAAAATTGCTTAGCGATACTCATGGAAATCAATGGATGTCTGATTAAAATGATAGATGGGAATATGAATTTGAATATGAATGACACATAAAACTAGAAAGTTATTTTGAACCAGTTTTTCCATGATACTTCTTAAATGTCATTTACCACAATTCTGCTGTGTAAAAATTTTAAAAACCACTTCCAGTTTCCAGTGGTTGATTGTAAAGTTGTATCATTTATCTGTTGCGTCTCCACAGGCCACCAAAACCTCTGTCTTACTTGACTAGCTTCATCTGTATCCAATTTCTGTTTCATTTTCTTTTCACTTATCCATGATGATGTCAGTGTCTTTTCTGGAGTCATCTGTAACTTTAGTTTGACTTTCTTGGCTTTTTCTAACAGTCTTTGCTTTGTCCTGTTATTTTCATTTAGCTTCATTTCTTTCTTGCTGGTTTGTCTATCATAATCTTCTGTCCCTAATAGCTTAACCTCTTTCTGTAACTTCATTATGCTTTGCAAAAGCATTTGCAAAGTAGTGCCACTCTTTTTTTGCTGTCCTTCATTCTCCTGTTCAACGATTCTTACAGGACTTAGAAATTCTTCTTTCTGTATCTTCAGTTCTTTATCTTTCACCACCATTATTTCCTCAATTTCAGTTTTCAAATTTCTTATGTCTGCCTTTAGTTGTGTCACTTCTACAACTAATTGTTTGTTAGCAACTGATACACCACACACTTCTCCAAGTTTCAGTGATTCTCTACTCCTGTTTTCGTCACCCTTCAGTTTATTTTTGTCACTCTGGCCCCTCAGTTTTACATTAAACTCACTGTTTTTCCTCTTCGCAATGTTTTCCCAGCTGTCTTGACATTCAGCAACAAAATGCCTGTAGGACCCACATGAATTACACAATAAGATTTTTCCATCTGGCCCTACTGGGTTCAACTTCTTTTTCACCCACCCAATGTTACGATGTTGAGCACACCCTTTCCTGTAACTGCTGCTGGCCGACTTCTTCCATGCTGGTTCCAGTCTAACATTTGGCCCTGGCCCAGCTTTTTCCTCTGTTAAATCTCCCATAAATTTGATCAAAGAATGTTTGGTTTGCTGGTACATGTTCTCTTTTTCTGCAAAGTTCAAACCAGTCACAACCAGCATTCTTCCTTGCTTACTCAAATTTGCATTTCTAAGCAGTTTAAATGCCAAAATCTCAGATGGAAGCTTTACGTGTATTTTTTCAAGTTTTCTGAATTTCAGATCAAAATCAGCAACATACTCTCTAATATTCTGCCCATGTTTCCTCACAAATTTCTCAAAATCTTCAAATCTATTCCAACTATTCATCAGCTCATCTTCCAACAAATATCTGTCCAAAAATTCAAAAAGTACACTCATACCATTTTTACTGTTAAGTACATCCAGTTCCAGTTCAACAAATACCTTTTCCTTTATTTTCCTCTTGTCATCTTCTGGAAGACTCAATGCCACTGATACCGCTTGTTTCTCCTTACTCAGTTCCGTTGCAACTGTCCACGCCTGTGTCTGCAGCTTCCACAACTCATAATTTGTTGACCCTGTCAACGTAGGAATACGTATTTCTGTAGCCATCATCTGCTCATTTTTAAATAAAATCCTTTTCTTTTATTCCACCTATTTTTTTTTTTCACAGTTCCATAACATGCAACACTTTATTCCCTCTTCAAAGGATAATTTTGTTCGCTATTTGATAAACAATATTACTTCATAAAAAAGCAACTGGTTTTATTATGTGCTTGAAGTCATTTACAATACAACTTAACCATAACTTGGTTGTCAAAGTTTAGTTTTATGTCCTCCACCCAGTATATTCTGTAAAAGTACACAAAACAGTCTTGAATAAATTCAGCAATAAATACTCCACCCAGTTATCTCAATACACCAGCAAGCTCCACCATATACCCACAATTCCACCAATATTTCACCAAATATTACTAATATTCCACCAAGTTCCACCAATATTCCACCAAGTTCCATCAATACCCCAGCAGGTTCCACCAATATTCTGCCAATAGTCCAATATCACAGCAAGTTCCACCAATTTTTCCAATACTCCAACTAGTTGATACCAGCTACTCCACCACAATTCCACCAAATACCAGTTGTAAAAGAATTTTCACCATTAATTTACAAACGGTTACATGTTAGATCCTCAAATCCACGCTGAGAGATCATTAACCTCGCTCTGCTACCATTGTTAATTCCCCAATATAAACACAAGACACTCAGTGCCAATAACTGATGTTTATTGACAACACTAGAATAACACAAACTGATAGGTAACGTCATCACTAAGCAACATAACGTTAATGACGTCATAGTACAATGTAAGATAACTCTAGGGTTATTAGAAATCATTGCAATATAATTATGTCCCTTAGATGTATATGATAACATTATAACTTGATAATTAGACTTTAACAGCTATAGCTGCAATATAATACTTACAATGCAAGAGAGCTTTTCTAATTGATAAGCCTCGAATTTTCTGTCCTGTTTCATACTCTATATCATTGCAGAACCAGACAATGCGTATGATAAAACAGTAATGTGATCATCTCCTTAAATACTTTTGTTGTATATGTTACTGACATAAATTGTATTATTTCTTTACCAAGCTGGATATGCTTTGGGTATAAAGCGGTTTTAACAATATGGATAGGCATGACGTGTGCCATATGTGGGACAGAAACTGTTACGATTTTAAAATGTGTTTTTTCGTATGACAAGGATAAATGTCTGCTTTAATGTTCATTTTGACCTACATTTCAAATGAAAAAAGTAATTTTAGGAATTATGTATAAGCTTTTGTCCCGAAATCAAAGTTATCAATACAGCTGTTGTACACGGGTGGTAAACCTAGGAACTACCACGAAATTGTGTTTATGCAAATTTGTTCCCAAGCCACATCCGGGACACGTCGTGGTAGTTTCCAGGCCGAAAATTGGATAAAGAAAGGTTGGTGTCACGTTCATTTTTGTTTTATTTTACAACTAAGAACAAACAATGGTGAAATCCGACAATGCAGTTCCGTGTAAATATGTTTCAGCGTCCCCTCTAGCCCAAAATTTTGTATGAAAAGTTATTTTCTTTCTTTTGATTCGTGTTTCCCCACTGAGCATCGGACCAACTTTCCAAAAAGTTCGAAAGATTTTAGCCCATATCTGTCAAATTAAATGGAATTTGATATCATTTGACGATGAAAATGATAAAAAGACTCTCAATAAACGTTCCTACACAGAAAAATACATCTGAGCATTTACTCTTAAACAATTTATGCCCCGCTCGTCCTGCGTGGTAGTTTCCAGGTCATCGTGGTAGTTAAAATGCTATTGTGGTAGTTTCCAAGACTTTGTAGGAATTTAGTAGTAGTTCGCATCAGCAGATGTTTTCTATTCAGGGGCTACTTCATTTTTTTAAAGACAGGGTGTGCGGACTGAACATTGAATACCCCTCTTATTCCTACAGAGACCTTTTCAAAAAACCTTTTGTCAGATAACAAATGTCGACTGCCTGAATTTTGAATTTAGTGGGCTATTGAATGATGAGAAGAATGAAAAGAAGGGATATTCACATATTTTGTTTTTGAATAACTATGCTTTTTAATTATCAAATAACATGCCCGTTCATAGTCGCACTCACATGTATATCAAAAGTGACCCAACCCAAGGATATTCCTCTTTTTTCTGAAGCGCAAGTACTAACGATACTCTGGGCCAGTAGTCTTAGCCTGTCATTTTATCTTAAAGTTGACTGAACATGGAACAACGTAGCTAGTGACGAAATAATTAATATCATTTTTTTGTCTGTTGCTTGGTCCACCGGGACTCAACTGATGACCTTCTTTTGCTTTAGATTTCAAGAGATGTTGTTTGGTAGTCCAGGACATGATCTCCACCTGTCACGCATTACATCGAATATGTTGAGTCTTCAGCTTTGCTTCTTCATGGAGTTAAAATGTGATTTAATTGTTTACCGTGGCAATTAATTGACGAATTCGAGGGTTGTCATGCAAAACAAGCAACCACTAAAATGTTTTGTACCACTTCAGAAACGTATCCTACAAACTCTTCGAAACTACCACAATAGCATTTTAACTACCACGATGAGCTGGAAACTACCACACAGGACGAACTGGGCATAAATAGTTTACGAGTAAATACTCAGATGTTTTTTCTGTGTAGGAACGTTTATTGAGGGTCTTTTAATCATTTTCATCGTCAAATGGTATCAAATTCCATTTAATTTGACAGATATGGGCTAAAATCTTTCGAACTTTGGGGAAAGTTGGTCCGATGCTCAGTGGGGAAACACGAATCAAAAGAAAGAAAATAACTTTCCATACAAAATTTTGGGCTAGAGGGGACGCTGAAACACATTTACACGGAACTGCATTGTCGGATTTCACCATTGTTTGTTCTTAGTTGTAAAATAAAACAAAAATGAACGTGACACCAACCTTTCTTTATCCAATTTTCGGCCTGGAAACTACCACGACGTGTCCCGGATGTGGCTTGGGAACAAATTTGCGTTCACACAATTTCGTGATAGTTCCTAGGTTTACTACCCGTGTTGTAATCGCTATCTGATAAAGCTATAATTATATGTATTTTTGTGGCTTACACAATGGGTAATAATTCTTACTAAGCAGCTACACTTGTTTAATATCGATGTAACATCTAAATTGAGCTGTAGTCAGTGAACAGATGCATTGTATATATCATCCCATATAAAAAGAAGCAAATACATACGCTTCAGAGAGATGAAAGATATTTAGCAATTAAGAAGTATGATTTAATTATAAAAATATTATTTCTAAAAAAGCTGTTTACATATTTGAAAGAACACTCTGTCTGTCTTAAAATAGCATTTTATGTGATTTGGGTTCATGTTTCTTCCTTTTAATCAGCAATGCATTGTTGGAGTTTATTCTTAGCTGCTTGTTGTATCAAATAAGACAATATTCATAACTTCTCTCATTACTGAGCACTCCAATGACAGTGATTTACATACATTAGTAGAGAAAACCCATATAGTGCTGTTATTCCATTAAATAATGTATTCAACAGAAAGTAAGATATGTAACTGCAATTACAGGTGCCTAAATTAGTTTAAATTATATTGCTAGTCAATAACTTTCAATTAAAAGATAAAACTGATATGTAAGAATGAAGAATAATTAGATATTAAAACTACAGGAATTCCTATTATGTTAGGGTAACGTAGTGAATTTGGCTATCATAGGATAACGCCTCAACCGCAGAAAAGCTAACATACTTCATTATGTGGCTAATATAATTTGTTTTAAGAAAAGCCCAGTCTACAGACCTCATTTCTTGGAGGTATTTTGGCTGCCCATTGTCTAATGATAGCACTGCATTAAATAGTAATACGCTTGAAAGTAAGCAATGTATATAACAGTAATATCAGATGGTACCCTTTTTTAAACGCTTTCTGGCTGTTTGCTGCACTTCATTAAATGCTTTAGAGGCAATCTTCATGTACATGTAAAATAATTTAGTATAGGTCACAGATACAATATATTGCAGCAGAGAATGTACACTAAAAATTGTGTAATACACGTTTCCTGAATTGTCATTTTTGGTTTAATTTTTATCTCCGACCCAATGAACACGGACTGGTCACTTACATACAGGTAAATGTATATATTGGAAATACGTTGTCGTTGCTCAACGGTGGCTGAGCTTTCAAAACTGACTTATGTTGAAGATTAAATAATCATATCTCCGTTATTTTCCCTGCATATCTTTGATTTTCTTCAAAAAGCAATGGTTCAATATACTATCTTTAAGACTATGTTGTTATATTTATTGAAAGTTGATCCATCTTTATGAATATTAGCAAGAAACCTAGGTACCCTTTTTGGCTATGTTCGGCACTTTTAGCCGAAAATCGTCAGAAATCAACATAAAAAGATGAGAAAACTTCAATTCTTTTTACTGTAACTCGTAATGTTTCAGCTTCGCATACCGGGAGTAACCTCTTATAATCTTGTGTATGTTCAGTATCAATTTTATTGGCTGTAGTACTTTAGAATAGCGCTAAAATAAAGCCTCGACAACATAACTTTTTATTTCCGTCAGTGACCAGTCCGTTTATACTGGATCCGATATTTTATCAAATGTGAAACCTGATAAACATACCATTAGAATAAAGTTTAAATATGATTATAAATATGCCATTTTACTTGATAAATTGAGAAATGGGGAAGATTGCATTTCTTTTTGAATTTGGATAGATTATATTCAAGGGGGTGGGGTAAACGACCCCTTCCGTTAGACATTTTCGCGTCTGCTATACCAAATTTACAAATGCTTTATATTGCTTTACTGTCTTATGCCATTGCATAAGTATTAAACATTCATTTAGAGGGGAATATGCTGAAAAGAAAGCAACAGGCGAACATCAAGTGTGTTTTCCTCTGAATTTTACCTAAGCCTTATATAGCGTAGGGTACGTTTAAAGATGGCGCCCTTCAGCCAAACTGCTACCACAATTTGACTGTACGACGTACCTAGGAGTGTTGCAGAGGATCTTAATATTGCATTTTAGCAGTCAAACATTTCCTGTCAGGTAAGTAGTGCCAAGTCAAAAACTAAGGCACGTACCTGGACTAGTGCACGTTATCATCCATAATGCTATGCTAAAGGCAATAGTCATAAAACCTGAAAATATGCAATTCACACTTAGGCGGTTACTGTTTAAGCTCATTCAGCAACTTCTGGACCAAACACACTATCACCATACTTCTTTGTGCGAAAAAAAAGTTGCACTCAGGGTAGCATGTATCGATCTGGGACATCACGTGACAGCTTCTGCATATTACCGCAGTGATTGATTCCCTTAGATTAACAGTATAGTATACTCATATACTGAAGAAACCATTGCTTTTCCCACTTAAAATAAAAAAGTGAGTGTTGATGAGATCCAAAATCTCTTCGTCAGCTATGTACATAACAACATCACTGCCAAATGTATGCACATTATGTTCCCTGCTTAATGTTATGTATTTTACCTAAGCATGGATGAAGGAGTTTTGATAATTCCCACACAACGGGCCATTTTGGCACAAGTAGCTGCTTGTTATCCCCCATAATGATTAGATAAAGACAATATTAATTATCAAACATGAAACAAATCACACTTAGCGGGTTACTCTGTTTGATCTCATGGATCAAACAGACTACCAAAATGTGAGCAAATGAAATGGTTGCTCTAAACGTATAAAAAATACATACATTTTATAACTGTTGCAAAACTTGTTTTGAGTAGTATATTAGTATTTCAATGCGTTCAAGAATCAGTTATATACATTAATCCATTTCTTAAGGACATATGCTACTAAATACTTCCCATGTTGAAATATTTTCAATACTTTGCATACAGTTTGTTTTATGCATGGACTATCCATTTATGAAATAAAAAGGATATGTCACCGTGCTTATTTTTTCAGAATCTCATATTGAAGTTTTCAGCATTTAGCCCATTTTCTAAAAATATAAAATAATAACACTAGTCCTAAATGTCGAGCTAAAATGGTTGTAAACTTCACCCCGCTTCTTTCTTGTAACTTAAATTATAGCCCATGACCTCAAGCCGTTTAGAAAATGTGCGAGTTTATTTGTTATCCCATGCTGTAACAAGATACTGCATTTGGCAATTCGTCGAAAATTGGATTTGTTTTTAGAATAAATCGTGTATTAAAAAATCTGATGTTGAAAATCTTAAAAAAATATTTTTAATTCATGGACTATTATAAAACCTTTCAGAAAAAAGAATAAAAATCTGGGGTCACCGAACTAATTCTCTTTCAAGAGGGCCTAATTTAACCCCACCCCCATAGGTTTCATGCGTAATTCAATATAAAAAGTTCAGGAATGACCATTTCGGTCGATTTGGTGACGCCATTTTACTAGTGTATGACGCAATTTAGCATTAAGCTGTTAAAAAGGATAGAAAAAACACATTGAAAATATATGCACACCCGGGAATCGATCCTGGTCCTCTGGCTTCGTAGCCAGACACGCTAACCACTAGGCCACGAGGTCAGGTCGTGCGCCGCTCTAAATAATCATACATATAGTAGAGACTCGGCCACTATCGTATTCGTAACCAGGGTAATTGTGTACGTCGTTTGATTTTGGCTGAGCTACAATAATCTGTCTTTAGTGCTGAGACGATCAGTTCTGATAAGATGTCAATAGATATTTCGGACACACTTTCATTACTTTATTTTGTAAATAAAATGTCGGAACACCGATATGGCATAAGAATATCGGAAAGCTGTATTGATCCGAATCCGTTAATGGTCGAAAGACAGGACCCAGACAACTTTACCCGTTTCCAGACGCGGGAAAGGTTCGCATTGGAAATAGTCGCATATGTCTTTAAAGCAAAACTATTTCTGGATATAACACGCTTACTTTTGCACGATGTATCTATACTGAGGGATTTTAGAAACTCACCATTTTATATTCACTCCCTCCTCAACATGGTTAATCTGAGGATGTATTCTTTATCATTCTTTATCCTCTTGCACTATAGACCACGGTTGCCATTTCGTCTTGCTCATGCTGTTCATTCTGACGCAATACTGACGTCAGGTTTTTTTTTTCAACAATAGTCGCCTTACAAATGTAAATTTAATTCAATTTGAAAACAAACACTTTGAGGCGGTAGCCGGATATCTTAACTAATGGAAAACGCAAAAATGTTTCAGAAATAATCGTTTAATTACACTCCCATTCGCAATGTTTCTTTGCTAACGTCAGTCTTCAATTTTCAAACAGCAATTACAGGCGGATGACGTTCGTGCATGTCGCGATACTTTTGTCTTTTATGCACCTGATTGTGGAGTATCTGTTGGCAATAAAAAGATTTTGATAATTCCTGATCCTAAGGATATAAACTGCCAATAACGCTAAAAAGTAATAACGTCGTGTTGACGAAATGAACGTTGCCAGAGGCCTAAAACTTCATGATTTGATTTTGTCTTCCCCTTTGCTTTCGAGAACGTACATCGGTTTGAAAACTTTTTTCGTTCATTATGGAAGGTATTGGTACTCTGTGACTTTTTGAATTTGATTTGTCTCAGAATTATCGCGACGTCACGGCAATCATAAGCAACAGCGTTTCTATTTTCTAATTGAATGCAAGCTGAATGACGGAACTTGTCAATTTCATTGGTCACATAATGAAAATATTAAATTTTCGGCATAAATTAGCATTTAAGCAGATGGTGCGTTTCTAAAGTCCTTCAGTATATCATCAGTGGCCATCTACTCAGAAAAAATCGATATACTTGGTCATTTTGAATGTCGTTTATGTATGTATTACATGTAACATCTATGTTTATTGTAAGCATAGTTTATTAAATTTACATTCTAAAGTTTTTAGGCATAGCATCTTCAATCTTTATGTCTTGTGATCTTACTGAACACGTTAGTTACATGTTTTATCGCATCCTTTACCATTTTAAATCGCAAATGCTTATATACATATTGTATATTGTATTTATATGTATATCTGTTTATATGTTTTGTTTTTTAAGATGGCCACTTGGTAGACTGGCTAATTTAGCTAAAAGTGCAACCCTCTTGAAATATTGTATAAATAAATAAATAAATAAATAAATAAATAAATAAATAAGGCATGGTATTCTAAAACAAAGTGATACGTTACAGATATAACATAACCGCTCCTACAAAGGTTTTCTAATCGGTTTCATCCAACGACCTGGCCTCAAGGTTATAAAACTTGAGTACAGTCTGAGACTCAAAATAAAGCGCAATGATTGGCTGCTTGTGGACACGTGTCCGCAGGCAGCCAATCATTGCGCTTTATTTTGAGTTTGAGATGATTCTGTTAGACGTTGTGAAGATGTCCTCATACTTTATTAGGCAAAACGAAACTTTTACAGGTACAAATTCCAGATAGGGATTAAATCGCAACAAAAGTCGTCTGCTTTTCTCGTCTGCTGAAATATTTAAAAAGCCTCTATGGCAAACAGTGTGGACCCAGATCAGACTGCTCCTACAGGAGCAGTCTGTTCTGGGTCCACGCTGTTTGTTTCTTTACCTAATTCGTCAGTAATGCTAGGCAATTATTTGCGCAGACGACATTTTCAGATGCATTTTTTTCTTGGCGCTTTAAGGGTTAATACCGAAAAGTGCTACAATGTAATGCATATAGCACGACTAGAATAATTCATTCGAGAATTCCAATTTTGAATAAAAAATTATTTAAAAGTTGACGAACCTCACCCAAAAAGCTTGTTCATTTCCTACACCTTGTTAGAGCAAAACATATTGGAAGCCTACTGAGATCATAGCAAATCGCTTAGTTAAGTTCCCAGTTGCGAAGTTTTATTAGGATGAAGATTAAGATATGTTAACATTTTTCTCACATATCAAGTTGGCATGTGTAAAGTATGGAATGGATGGAAATTTAACGCAACCCTACACTTACTGTAAACTAAAGAATTTGCAAGTCTTATTTTTAAAAAGCTTATCATCAATATTAATTTCCATTTCATAATACTTCCTGCCTTCATGTTTCGGCGAACCCCACACCTTTATACATATGAACCCCCTTTCCAGAAATCCTGGATCCGCCCCTGCATTCACAAGCATTAGTAAAGCCACCCTTGCTTAAAGACAAGATGATCATGTCTATTAACAGGACTTAATCAACATATTGTTAAAAGGTGGTCATATTTAAATAAAATCTTACTATAATTGATTGTTTGAAGCTAAAATGGAAGTTGGTACATTTGTACCTGTTTTATGATGATATATTTATCTATAAAATATGAATAAAATCCAGCCAACCTTACATCACCATTTTGTCAATACTTATTTTGAGAAGGGGTGATAACTCCCGCAATAATTAGCAACGTCACCCTCTAAGCATGCATACACGGCTTTGAGACCTAAATTTTAGCCCGAGACTTTACCTACGTCACTTCTATGTGTTTGCGGGCTGCGAAGGCTCTGACTAGAATGTTAAGTTTTAAGCCTCTTTTGGAGATAAGGAACGGTTAATTTGGTTATACCATGGCTTGTGCGCCTGCACGTGTAGATAATGCACGAGCTTTGGCGAGTGGATTATCTTACGTACAGGTGGACATACATGGTAATCGAGTGGATTATCTTACAAGTGGACACACATGGTATAACTATTTTATAGCAGCTATATCAGTGTAGACCTTGCACATCGTGAGATATTTCGAGTTAAAGTTGGTAAGGTAAGGGTGGTATAAGTACCAAAATTGCATGAACTGGTACAAATGTTGTTTTGCCTATTCATGATGAAGACACCGCCTTAATTTAATTTACTGAGTAATAATAGACCCAAAAAGGCACCGAGGTAGATAGAGATATGACGCTGCGCAATGCGCGTCTGACCAAGGGCCAATGATTTAAGCATTTAAAAGGAACTCTGTAAAAATAGACTAAAAGGCTGTCAGCAAGTCATCTATGAAATTAAATGCCCCTGTTTAAAATGTTGGCTAGAAGGATAACCAAGCCATAAATTTAAATCATATAAATTACTTTCGTCGCGCGATCCAATCAGAACACTGCAATGAAGTGGTGCGTTGTTCCTATTCAGGTATTCTATGCGGTCAGAACACAGCAGCATCGTACCGTGAGCCACGCCCATGGGAGGCAGAGCCAATTGAAGTCGCTCCGTGTCGTTGCTGACAACAATATACAGGTAACACGACAATTGAAAAGTAGAGATATTGGAATATTTTGTTCTACGATTAGAAGATATTAGAAGATTGTTTTATGAGTCCAAGTCTTGTGTTATGCCTACAAATGTTTCATAATTCAGACAAAATATTTTGCTCTAAATAAACTATGTTGGCGTCATTTCTAGCGAGCAATTATGCCTTTTATGCGCAAAATCAAGGTTTCGCTCCAGGGATAATATATTCAAATTATGTAAATCCACAACAATATATTGGACATTCAATGGAAATTCCACTTGAAGGCAAGAAAACGGGACTGAATGATCACGCGTCGAGTTCCGAGGTATTTGTAAAACGTGAAAAAGAGAAGAAACCGTGCACGAACTCAAGTGATGTAAAATTTTCAATTGCACGAATTCTAGGTGAAACTTCAACAGATACAAAGGACACGCACGAGCCAGAAGATGACGTAAAAAGTGAACCAACGTCAGATGTGACGGAGGACAACGTGCAGTATTCCTGGTTACAATGCACACGTTACAAACCACCTAAACTGCAGAGTAAGAAAGTTGTGTGATTTCAGATAATGGTCATGTCCTCTATATTAATAGACTTTTCGCTTACTGTAAAGGCGGCAACTTTAAAGAGACTAAGTCTGCAACTATGAACATTTTTCGAGTTTTTTTTATTTTCTTTTTAAATCATTTGTAAAAGTAGAATTAAGTTATGTTTTCACAATAAATCTGTTCACTATAGCTGAAAATTGCACGGAAAAGTGAATTATCTTATAAAACAGGTGTGTTTTTCTCATGTTGGTAATTATTTGCGTCCCTCCAATAATTATAGACAGTTAATTTTAACATAAATGCTGCTGTTTTGATACTGATAATTTGTTAAGATTTACGAAATTGGTAAAATGTATACATGAATTTTAGTTTTTTTACTGTGTTCTTGAAAAAGAGAAACATTAGTTCTAAAATTAAAAGATCAAAAGTTACAGACTATGCAGCTTTAATATATTCATATCTGGGTGTTGTTCGGCTATTTCATCTGCAAAACAAGGGAAATCAGGTTCTATTTATAATTTGCTGAAGAATAAATAAGTTGTTTGTGTCGCACAAACGTGCGTGCATTTCATGAAAATCCTAGAACTCACATTTATTAATCCTTAAAGAGCATACTCACAAAATGTATCTTTTTATATCGTCCACTAAATTATTTGAAGCCTCATAGACAAACAGTGTGGACCCAGATCAGACTGCTCCTATAGGAGCAGTCTGATCTGGACACACTGTTTGCCTCTATGCTTATGTTAAATAGACATTTTCAGATGCAGTTATTTTGCTGTCGTTTTAAGGACTACACAATGTGTTTTATGTCTATACTGAGGTTATGGCGCAAGATGATGCAGTTACTTTTGAATAAAACCATGCCTCATTTTCCGCTTTTGCCTTTGTCTAAGGTTGACCATTACGCATTCATGAGTAAGCGAAAAGTCTAATAATTTCATATAAGCGATTTCTATGAGCATTCACAGTAGGTATTCAAAGTACAGCTCGAAAATTCGAAATCCGATTTTTCGAAATACTCGCTAATTCGAAATGAATTTCGGACATAATGGTGTCTATTTATGGACTATTTTAAATTATATCTTATAAACATATGTTTTGTGTGTGTAAAAGAAACGTCTCACTGAGACGTTTCTTGTATGCACACAAACCATGTTTGATAGGAAAAAACTGATAATACTCATTTTTGGAGGTTATATATAGACCTACTTATGTTTACTCCCTTTAAATCGAACTTTCGATACTTCGAAATAAAATTTCTAGTCCGTAGGATTTCGAATTTACAAGATTCGACTGTATTTATTTATTTTTATAGTTTGCCTTTTACCTTTAAATAAAAAGAAAAAAAATGTATAAAAGAAATGAAAATAAAGGTAAGGATTACGCTGGGCCACCTCATGAGATTTTGGTGCTGATCGAATATGCGTAGTCATTCTCAAAACTGACATGTACAGTTATCAAGTTGGCAAAGACCAAAAGAAATTCCACAAAATTAATTCCCCATAAACTGTAATGCATTTTCATGTTTGCAAGAATCTCAGACACTGAATATCTTGTGAACGCAACTCCTCCTACCATTTAACTCGGATCTTATTTAAACTTTGCAGGTGTTTTTGTCAAGGTCTGAAGATGTGCATGTGGTTTCATTGTAATCCTCAGAATATCTTTAGTCATTTTTCGGAGCTTTGACTAAATCAAATTTCGGCTCAACTTCTACCAAAGCATATAGACACTGAATATACTCATTTACTTGCTCAGCCACTAAACTATGGAATGCTTTGCCTTAAACGGCCAGGGCTTCCGGTTCTCTGTTGACTTTCAAGAAAAAATCTTATTTTAACTATTAATCAAAGAGATAATACCTGGTTTACTTCAATATGCGATAGCATAATATTCAGTGATATCCAGAGACCTTAACTATTACCAGACTCAAGATTCTTAGTTATGTTTAAAATGCAGCTATTTATATGTTTCAAACATTGCAACGTTGTATGCGCTCGTTCTATTATGTTTACTTGGTCTTAACATTATTATATGGTTTAAGTCATTTTTAAGTATTTTTAGTATCATTCACTGTGGTGCTAATTGTATACTATGCACAATAAGTTTAGCATTTTTTTTGTATGGGTGAGCCCATCCACATCAGATCTCAAGTTTCATTTGCTGTCATGAAGATACAAGCGCCGAACATCTGACAAGAATATCCTTTTAAGTTGAAATCTGGTAATGGTCAGAATTTCTTTATAACTGCAAATTCACTTTAGCGTCAAAGATAGCTTGGAACAAACAGTGTCATTATAAAGAGGGTTGATTGTAATTAATCACTTTGCTCAAAAGCCATGTAATTGTAATTGTAATTTAATTGAACAATTTCCAATGTAATTGTTTGTAATTAATTACCAAGTCTGGCCAAAATAGGTATTACATGTCTAAAAGTAAGTGAGTATGATCAGGAAATAAAGTCTGTCCTGGAAGAAATGTGAAAAACAAATACGCAAAATTCACAGCTGACATCGCCGATAAAACTGATCACCAAAAATTTCATTTCATGTATTTTGCATACACTTAAGTGTTTCCTTAGTATTTGTAAACACTAACATTTGATGATTAAATTGCTTCCAGAAAGTATATATCCAACTGAAATCTTTTGTTTGCTAATAGAATACGCTTTAATCATTTATAAGAGGTTCGAAGAAAAAAACTTAATCTCTTCAAGAGAAAACATTGGAAAAAATCAAAAACATTTCGTTTCAAACAGCATTTTAAACGCTTAGATTAACTACTCATCGTCAGAGACTGTTTAAAACCAACGAATAAAGCTAAGATTTATTTTCTTGGTGGTTGCGTATTTTTTTTTGAGATCGGACTAAGCTTTGTAAATTAATTATTACCAAATTTGTTGAAAAGTAAATGTGATATGAAAAGTTCAAAGTTGTTCAAATAACATGTAACACCTCTTATATAGGCAGCATGGATAGATTGATAATGCATATATAAAGCAAACTAGCAGATACAACACAGTGACAGAATGAAACAACAACAACAACAAAACCAACTCAAACAAACACACCCCAACCCCTCAGACAACAGAACAAAAGCAGCAGCAATAACAACACAATCATTGGGGACCGTATTTACATAAGAAATTCTATTATATTTTCCCATACAGGATGAAATTATCTGTTATAGATTTTAAGGGGTAACTTATCTTTTAGAAAGTATGATATACTTTAATCCTTAAAAATTGTTTTATCTTATCAAGCAGTACACATCTTGTCATACCAAGGGTTGCGATTCGCTATCTTAACCCTTGGCCTCACAATGATACTTTCTTCCGATTAAGCCGAAAATAGTAACAATTAATATGATCAATCACAAAGCGGTGCAAAAAATCGATAAACACCAGGGCCTCCAGATAAGACGGGGTAATTCATTTACATTCAGTTTTCTTATTTAACAATTAGAATAAACGTTTAAGATGCTCAAAAGAACTGTTACATTAAGATGGTTATTTTAAGCACCCATAACATAATTTTAAACTGAAGGAAAGACGAAAAATGAAATAATTCTACGACCAAAATCTTTGCTTATCTGGACTTGTGGAGACTTAACAGGCGTGTATATTAGATGCCGATAAACTGCGTTTAATCTGATTGGCAGGAAGGGATTATTGAAAAAATCCTTCCTGGTGTTTTCATTGGTCGATTAGTCTACGCTAATAATAAATTTTGATGGTCGTGAGGTGAAGGGTTTGTCGAAAGGTAGATACGACGAAACCTTCGCTGGTGAAGATGGCAGTACAGGATCGGAGGTAATGTCGCACTCTAAGGCATCTCATCCGGGTCTCCACTGTTAGCCAAATTACAAATTACGCTTTTAGGGTATTCCAATATGCAATGGGCTAAACGAAATTGTCTAGTGCGAAAGCTTAGCCTGCAACTAGCCCATGCTGGCGTCGAATGACGTTACAAAAATACATTTCGTAACAGTACGATAGACCAGGTTGCGTAAAATTCAACTTAAATGCACTCAATTCAAATCCCTAATTGTCGTGAACATTTGCCGATGCAATGTGACAGAGCGTTTGTGTTCACGTAGTACATATACCCGACAAAAAAAGAAACGCACCACTTAGATCTGTTCAACTCTCAGGAAGATCACAAGTGATAGGCCAGTTTAGTTTATTTCAGTGCAAAGGTATGCCAGGTACTGCTGTGTCACACGTCTTTTGCATTCCGGCGTCGAAATTGTGTTAAAGAAAATTGGCCATGAACAAAGTGGGGGTCAAATTGTAAAGTCACAGGAAATAAGCGTTTTTATAATGTTCTCTTGCTGGATAAGTTCAAGCAACTGGAATCATCTCAGTAGACCAAATTGTACCCAGACACTTATTCTTTGCGAATTCTATCTTTAAATTCATCATACGCGATAATTGAACGCTAGGTAGCCCATGTATTGTGACTACCCTCGGATAATGATGCCACACTGGAGATAAATCTTACAAAACATTTAAAGATTTCAACATTCTTTTTAAACGGTCCTTATTGATGAAAATGGGTTCTGGAATTACAAAAAAACATCAATAAACACATTGGATGTCTAACATAACGACAACATATCGTTTTCATACTTCGCAAATGTAAAACATGCTTGGAATTCCTTCAGACAGGTAGCGTTTAATTAACGCTTCCAAAACTCAGTTACCATTCGCCTTGATGTGTTTTGTGCCTACACAGGGAAAGTACAGATACTCATCAATGTCGCACTCAAGTGTTAGTAAGATTTGATCAGAAATGAATATTTCATGACAATTAACATTTTCGTATTAAAAGGAGATCTTAATGGGAAAATCGTAGTGGTGCTTTTCTTTTTTGTTGGGTATATATTATACAGCTGCTTTCCAAAAATTTTATAGATAGCGATTTTTGTCATAATTATTTACATACCCTATACTTGTTTGAGTGTTTGTAATAAATGTGTACTTTGTTTGAGATATGATTTATTTCTGCTCCTGTATGCATGACGTGTCTAGTTTTTGTGGGTAAAACTATGGTTTGCTTTTGCAGATGTTTTGTATCAAGTTTTAACTTCTAAAAAGTTGATTATATTTTTAGCAAATCAAAGTTGCTTATCAAAACTCTATTTCGAATTATGGGATAATAAGGAGAGCAGCAAAGAAAACTGTGGTGGTAATCTATAAAGTCATGTATATGGAGCATTGTGAAAATACGTCAAGAATTGAAGCTATCGAGTGTATCAACAATGGATCACTTGATTGACTTTGGTGTATGTGCACTAGCAGGCTGCACAAATTTTATAATTTTACATAATCACCTTAAAAAGATATTTTAAGTGCACTTTTGGGTGTTCAAATTTGATGCTACATAGTAAGAGCCCAATTATTAGGAGAAAGACCAAAAGGGAAGTACAATACTGTCAAACAGTTAAATAGGCCATGAGGGTTCAAATTGTATTAAAATTGGGAAAATGTCATCTTTTTTTTAGATGAATCCACACTCTAAACATATGTCTTTTGCAAACCTATTCCCATCTGGCGTCTGAAACACAAACAAATTTATCCACATTACATTGATGGATGGGTAAAACGTATTGAGGGGACTATCTTTTAAAGGGGTCTCTCAACTTAAGCTTGTCAATGAAACAATCACCAGGGCATATCAGGATAGTATCAAAAGCCATATAAAACTCCCATTAGGATGCACTATGCCCCAAGCATTCAACAAGATAACACACCTTGCAATAGCTCTTTAAAATATTCACGCATTCACCAGGGACCAGGGTGGTGATAATTTTAGTTGCCACCTTGCAGTGTAGATCTGACCCCATAGATACTGACTGTAGCAGTGTTAAGCGTGACGTTAGTCAGATGGCAAATATAAAAGACAGACATTTTTAGAAATTACTATCAAATTTGGTGCACCTTGAATTAAGATGACCTAGAAGTCATGCATTCGGCTATGCCAAAAAAATCCAAGCAGTCTTTACAACTAATGGTGGTGTTACTAAGTGTAAGATGACATGCCAGATTTTCGCTGGAAATAAAATGAGTGCGGATCTGACAAAAGGGTCCTTCGGGCATTATATTATAGCAGTTTTTGTGTAATCAAAATTTTAAAAAGTCTAAATTTTCAAGATTTTGCATGTTCGTACAATAGAGTCAAATTGCTTCTAACATGTAATACAATTAAAGGTGCAAACAGTTCTGATAAAATTCAGTGAAACGTATAATGTATGTTGCCATGGCAACAGCTGTGCATATGGACTACACACTTCCTTTAAAACAGGGTACCTAATTTCAAATGCTTTTGTAAACACGGGAAGTGCGTATGTGGACTATTTGTGCAGTCTATGCAATTGCATACGGATCAAATTTACAGAAACATGGAACATTCTTGAAACATTGCTTCTAGCGTCTTTGTATTAGCGTCATATGTTAACACAATGGAGTTGACGTCAGAACGTCATTAACAACGTTAAATGACGTCATGTTTAAAACGCACCATCTATACGAGTTTAAACGCTCAAATCTTTGTTATTTGTAAAGAAAATCGCTTTAAATTTTCTGTAATTGTTCACAACAGCTAGGGTTTTCTTTCTCTGTATATATCTCATTTTTGACTTTTATTGCCAGAAGGTCCCTTCTGTCAGATCTTGGTTCAAATCAATTTCAAGATAAAATATTTTGTTGTTACAGTGCTATACATGTGCTTTAATAAAACATAGAACAAATAATGATTTGCACCTTTTAATACATTGCAAAATCAAATCTTAAGTACATAGGGTATGTAGATGATTACGACAAAAATCGCTATCTATAAAAAATTTGGAAAGCAGCTGTAGAGATACGTGTTGATGCAGATAGCAAAGTTAACCATAAAGATCATAGTTGTATTTTTCCTGTTATATTGTCGTGAACTTTTGCCATTGCAATGTGACTGAGAGTTTGTGTATATAGAGATACGTGTTGATGCAGATGGCAAAGTTAAACATAAAAATGGTTGTAATTTTCCTGTTACATTGTTGTCCTTGGTAATAAATTTTGATTTAACCTGTGCCTGTTGACGATCTGAAGGTTGGATAGAGATGCATGGATCCGGGGTTGTGTTGGGCTGGGTGGGTGTGAGGTTGGAGCAAGGTACTTGTCCCCTGATATTTTGGCAACTAAACGAAAAAGATAAATATCTGGGTCTGCACATAGTCATCGGTCGTTGTGTAATTTTATGTTCTTGAAACTATTGGCGTTTATAATGCTAATTACGGATATTCCTTAATTTTGTATGTATGGTGTGATAAAACATTCATTTCTGGTTATCAATTGTTTTAATAGAAAATAATCAAAATTATCAAAACTACTGTACACAGTAATACTTAAAGAACAAGTAAAGAATTTTTATGATTTTAAATGGATATACTATATTAATGACATACTTGTTTCTGTTGGCTGACCAGATCTTTTTAGAACTGATCCAGTCAGCAATTGAAAATATGTTAAAATGAATATTTCACGAACATTGTCAGATCTGTATGCTCAAAAATGGAATGCAAAGGCTAACGTTTACTCCAAAGGAAACAATATCAAATATATATCATTTAACGACAAGCTCAATTTTGAAAAAAAAAATTGATCTTTATTATTCTAAAATGATCAAATATAGGACAGACAATCATCGGCTCCCAGTTGAGACTTGACGATGGGATGATTTTGTTTGTTTTTGTTGCTTTACGTCCCATGTCAACAGCTATGGTCATTGCGGGACGGTCAGTTCACTTAACCACACTTTTTCCTGGGCAGGCTTGAGCAAGCGGTTAACCAGTAACTTGTGCACATACTTTCGCTTGTAACTGACAACAACCCTTCTTGAATAAATCAGCGGAAGGGAGGAGAATGGCCGTAGAAAATATTTCTTGATCAATCTCCACGAAAGTATGGTACCGGGCCGGGATCGAACTCGTGACCCCTGGATCTGCAGTCAGACACGCATCTGTAGCCAGACACGTTACCGACTGCGCTACGCGGCCCGGTACATCCCCGACGATGGTATGATACACCATTAAACGAGCGAAACTACACTTGACATTGGTAATAATAAGTATCATTATTTGTTTAAGTGTGACTTGTTAAGAGTGACAGAAAAAAGTATTTGAAGCCAAAGCCAAATATACGCAAGTATTGGAATCTTTAATTTTTGCCTCAACCGATGAAGCAACGCTCATTAAAATATCAAAAATTGTTGCAATTATTGTGGAAAAGTTTTCTGCGTAGATTGTTTTTTCCAAATGATCGAAACAAAATATGTTCCCACTTGTATGAAACTATATTGTATATCCACTGTTAGTAAAGTTCATTTTTCTGTCATTTATTGTATTGCAAATACAATAATATTGTATTTTATAGTATACAGTATAAATGTATTATGTCTATTTTAGGAATGCGTTAATCACTTATGCCACCTGTGCGTGGCCTGAGATCTAAAGACATCAATAAAATTTTGTTACGTTCATACAGGAACAAACTATTTCCACGAGTTCCAAATACCTTATTGCCGTTTCTTTTTTCGTTCAGCAATCATGTCAGAGAGAGAGAGAGAGAGAGAGAGAGAGAGAGAGAGAGAGAGAGAGAGAGAGAGCGAGCTGATTGGATTCGGATTGTGCATATACATCCCAAAACATTTCGCAACTTTTGATGTTTAATGGTACAAAAACGTATACGTTCATTTCAAGTGCCACCAATGTAGTCAGTAATTTTAACGTGTTGGGAGATTAGCATAAGTTGTACGCACATAAGCCTATTTGAATTCTATGTACAAATTGTGCTTATGGTGGTCTAAGATTAAAACTCACTTTTAACTTACTGTCTATAGCTGTTTTAAGATATCAGAGTCATCAAAAGAAATGGGGGAATCTAACAGAACTGTTTTCGTCTCTTATTTTTATTTATATAACAAAATGCAGTATAATAGCCACACATGGGCAAAACGAGTATCCGATTTTTATGAGTGTTTTGTTTAATCACTTTTATCCCATTAACTGAAAATTAAGAAAAAATAATGACAGTAGAAAATAGTTTATGCAGATTTTAGCGGTTGCTGGTATGTAAGAATGGGTGGGGCGTGTGAGAATGAAGAATGATTTGGGCTTAAAATTCTTCCTTAAATAATCTTATTTAGACAACTCCAAACTTTATCATAATTGTTATATGTACTGCTTGCCAAGTTTTCTGGTTTAGACTGCTTATGAGGATAGTTGCTTGATCCTTGAGACTTTACGAATAGTTTATCAATAAAATGTTTTAATTTTCGTGTGTAATAGTAGGACCAATTTCTCTTTCGAACTCTCTCACTTAAACCTTGGTATCAGTTTCCTGAGAAACAGTGCTAAATGGTCCATTCTTGGCTTGGGCTATCATTCTAGCTCGTAAACAATTATGGAAGTGCCGAAAATGGAACGGTACATGCGGCAAATAGCTAATCATTGGTGATTTTATGCTGTTCTGACTAGGAGGGAGGAGATGTGCAGGTTTTTATTGTAAGATAATGAGATAAGCAGTTGAAACTGAAGCTACATATTGCTGCTAAGGTGTCAAAATGACCAGTGTCATGGACCACACAAAAGGTGTTTCCCCATACGCTCATTAGCCCTTAACACGCCGCTTGTAATATGCAGCAGCCAACATTTGGGACCCCAGCTTTATCTTTTTTTTACCTGGGTCGCTTTAACGAAAGCAGGTCTAGTAGTGGGTCCACTCCGTCCGTCCGTCTGTCCGTCCGTTAGTCTGTTTGTCTGTCTGCAACACTTTTTGCGTGCCTAGTTTGTGTAATCTGTAACTCCAAAAGTTTTCATTCCTTTTTATTCAAACATTGCATGATGATTGTTCACATATTGAAGATGTGCACCTCCTATTTTGTGCACGTTTGATAAATATTTTCTTATTTTTTACGGTTGTTGGACTTAGATTTTTTCATCCGAAATGCATAGGGGGTGTCTGGTTTGTGTAATCTGTAACTCCAACAGTTTTCGTTCCTTTATATCCAAACTTTGCATAATGATTGTTCACACATTGAAAATGTGCACCTCTTATTTTGTGCACATTTCATTTTTTTTTTCTAATTTTTGACGGGTGTTGAACTTAGACATTTTTTCCATCCAAAATGCTTAGAGGGTGCCTAGTTTGTGTAATCTGTAACTCCAATAGTAATTATTCCTTTATATTCAAACTTTGCATAATGATTGTTCACACATTGAAGATGTGCACCTCCAATTTTGTGCATGTTTTATAAATTTTCTCTCTCATTTTTGACGGGTGTTGAACTTAGACATTTTTTCCAATCCGATATGCTTAGGGGGTGCCTAGTTTGTGTAATCTTTAACTCCAATAGTATTCATATCTTTATATTAAAACTTTGCATAATGCTTGTTCACACAGTGAGACATGCACCTCCCATTTAGTACTCATTTAATAATATTTTTTTTCATTTTTGACGGGTGTTGAACTTAAGACATTGTTTCCTTCAGAAATGCTTAGGCAGTGCCTATTTTGTGTTATCTGTAACTCCAACAATATTCATTCCTTTTTGTTCAAACTTTGCATATTGATTGTTCACACATTGAAGATGTTCACCTTCTATTTTATTTACATTTCACGGATATTTTTTTAATTTGGGGGGTCTTGAACTAAGACATTTTTATGCTTAGATGGTTTCTGGTTTATGTAATCTGTAACTCCCAAGAGTTTTCATTCCTTAATAATCAAACTTTGCATAATGATTGTTCATACATTGAACATGCGCCTATCCTTTTTTGTGAAAATTTTCAGGGTTGTTGAACATAGACATATTTTTCATCATGAATGCTTAGGGGGTGTCTGGTTTTTTTAATCTGTAACTCAAGCAGTTTTCATTCCTTTATTTTCAAACTTTGTACACATTTAACATGTACATTGTGCACATTTGATAATATATTTTTGAGTGTTTAACTAAGAAATTGTTATATCACCTACTGTCGATTACATTGTGTAATTTGGGTGTAATCTGATTTCATTCCTGTATATTTAACTTTGCATATCGACTGTTCACACATTGAAAATGTGCACCGGCGACGCAGGTCCAGAGCAGAATTTGGTCTTAATTATCCCCTTGACCAAAAGAGTTAACACTTGTGAACAAAATATATGTAGATAGGTCACATTGAGAATATCTTATATACGACTATTAGTGCCAGGCGCAGTTGTTTTCAGCATCCCATATATAATGTATCATAATCATTGGGCCATAAGGTACAACAAAAAATGTAAATTGCTTTATAAAGGTGTTAATTTTTGTTATTGGTCCCACAAATATTTATATTCAGTATTTCCTTCTGAATCCATTGCAACCCGGATTTACTCGAATTACCGATAACTACGAGCTATCGTAGTTCGAATTGTCGAGTTTTACTATATCACAACATTGCATTTTTTTCTTTTTACCTGTATTCGGAATGAGTGCTATATACGCAGAATAATGTTATGAAAAAACTCATCCTGTGCAAATATCGCAAATCGGTGATTTGTTTCTTTCGTCATTTTTCATCACTTTCATGTGCCTGGAGTATTTTTAATCACTGGCCAAATTTAGCCACGTTATGATCTCATCAAAAGTGCAACGTTTGTGGGCATTTCTGTCTCGCAAACTGGAAATTTGAAAGACATTGGGCTAATGTTCGGTTAAGAGTGATATAGACTAAAATACAGTACCAAGTGGAGCAATATACGAGCAATTATAACTGTTACAACGAATCAGTCTAATAAAAAATCCAAAATAGATAAATTACATGTATGAGCGTACATTTTTAGCGTATAATGTATTATCGAACATGTTTGGGATATAAATTCAAATAAGTCGTACACTAACTTTATGAATGCTTGGATACTAATATCACTATGTTGGGCCTGATAATAAATAAATAATAAATAAACCTTGCAATTTGCTGCAAACTTGATCGAAATCGAATAAAACAAAATAACGAAGTTAAAACTGTTTGTATAGTACTAAAGGAATTAAAGCTCTGGAGGGCAGACGTTTTTACGCTGTGTGATGTCATACTGCTCTAATTAAATGTGCATGTCTCTTGCTATCTATTTAACTTTGTTTGAATTTTTGTTTATTCTTCTGTTGAAAATAGTTGATTTTTTAATGTTTAGATTGTAATGAAATCTTTTTCAAAACTAACAGGAAGTTAATAAAATATTCAAAATGGCGGTCTCTATTAGCTTATTAGAAGTCAGAATTTTGATTTTTCGGATTGCTATAATTTTTTATTTTGATCGGTTTTGTGTCAAATTCTGTGGTGTAATTAAAACTTGCGTAGCAGACTCACGCACCCTCAATGTTGCCGTCCCCTATAAATTTAAATAAACTTTGTAGAATATCTAAGAAACGAAATTCAGAAAAATGTATTTTAACCTATTTAAGAGCAAAGTGTGTCTAATACTCAGGGAACAATACACCCAACCCACTAACTTTATGCATTTCCAACCCATATTAATTTGATACAGGCTATAGCTTTTTTGACAAAAATTATTAGATAGCAATGATGTATGATATAATTATTACGTTGAATAGAGTTGATTTCATAACCAAGAACGAGGCTTTGTATGAAAAATGATAGTTGACCATTTGCAAGCTAGTCCATTTTTCGTCTGCTGTTTTTTTAATCAATCTTTTTGTTATTAATTATCTTATTTCAGAAACAAATGAGTTAAAAAAAACTTTCAGAAATACCATCAGAGTGTCTAACAGATTGAACTCGTCATACTTTACACCATAGGAGCCCCGATTTAACCAAATTAAAATTATTTCAAATTAGGATTCTCAAATAGTATTCTATTTGTTGAAAACCGCCTCCATTCTTTGAAGTGTAATCAGCGTTTACAAAATACAGTTGTTGTCCAACCTTGTTGTAAAATAGAATGTCTCGTGGAAATATAAAAGATTACAGAGCAGGTTCAGCTAAACCGCTGTTTTTATGATGTTTTTAGCAATTAACCATTCTCCTATCGAATAAACACATACCGTCCTTAACCTCTTTCCTTGCTAGCGGCGACTTTTGTCGTCTGCTGAAAACGTTTGCAAACAGTTTGGACCCATCTGGATCCAAACCGTTTGACATTCTGATAGTGTTCCTTAAAGACTTTATTTTGAAAAAAAAAAGTGAGTAGACGGCAACAAAAGCATATAAAATTACCCAGCATGCAAAGAGTTAAATTTTAGCACCTCCAATTATACATGATGCAATTTATTATTATCGATTTGCAGGTTGAATGGAAAGTAGAGAGGTTTCTGATTGATCTGAATATGCAAGGGGTTTTAACCCTTAATGCGACAATCGCAACAAAAGTTGTCTGCTTTTCTCGCCTGCTGAAATGTTTAAGAAGCCTCTATGGCAAACAGTGTGGACCAAGATCAGACTGCTAGGAGCAGTCTGTTCTGGGTCCATGCTGTTTGCGTCAATACTTAATTCATCAGTAATGTTAGGCTAATTATTTGCAGCAGACGACTTCAGCAGACGACATTTTCAGATGCATTTTTTTTCTTGACGCTTTAAGGGTTAAGGGGTTTATATTGTTAAAGGCTGTATAATGAGTGAGACTAAGAATTTTCAGGCTTTTTCTGTACAATGTATAAACAAAATTGCAAATTTGGTTAATTTAAAAATTTCAGCAAACAATATACATATAGGCCTATGGATATTTTAAGTAAATGGACCAAGCGCGTGAGATTTTGTTGCATGTCACCAGGGTCTTTCTCCACGGGCCCTGATGTCACGCAGACGACTAGCACATGTTTAGATAAGCCTGCGCGCGACAAAAATTAATGTCAATCGAAAACTATGTTTCTAACTAATTTTGATCTACATTCGTCGATGGTAGTAACGATTTTGATTGGGCCTATCCGGTGTGAGAATGCTTGAATCTTGATCAGTTCTGGACTACTAACTTTTATCTACATTGTACTTTCAGGGATAAGAAAACGGGACAATTCGAGGAAAAGAAAAATAGGTCGCAATCCTAGAGTCCCGTTCACCCAGCAACAGGTAGCAGCTTTGGAACAGAAGTTCTTCAGAACCCATTATCTCAGTAGTATGGACGTTGCTGAACTATCGTCTGTACTGAATCTAACAGAAACAAGAGTAAGTAGCTGTTGCTTATTAGGGTAAAGTCGGGTAAATTCGGACAGTTGTCTAAATTCGGACAGCGACATTGTTTCTTTTATTTTTGACTGATTGGAATAAAAATTAAATAAACCAAGCAAACAGTATAAATCCTGATGAGACGGCTCATAAGGAGCCGTCTCATATGTTTTTACACTGTTTGCAAATGTGTGTCCGAATTTACCTGATGTCCGAATCTACCCGACTTTACCCTACCCATTGTATAGTTGAAACTCCTAAACGGGTACTTTTTGGCAAACAGTGAAGACCCAGATAAAATGCAGCACTATGCTGCATTTATCAGGGACTACACTGTTTGCTAAGATAAAAATAACCTTCAAGAAGAGAAATATACCATAATTTAGAAAATTCTACTGTGACCGCTTGAGGTGCAAAGTGGACAATACCATACTTACTGTATTATCTGTATGGGAAAATCCACCAGTGCCCGTGAAAATGTGGATGCTAACGCCATAATTTTCAGCGTTATAAATCTATGTATGTTGGTCAATTCTGACTGAGTTTTGTCATCATCTGATGTTTTCGTTTCAAAATTAACTTTTTCTAAAACGTGTGTGTGTGTGTGTGTGTGTGTGTGTGTGTGTGTGTGTGTGTGGAGCAAATGAGGCATTACGCAGAAATGTTTAAATTTAACAATACTACGTGACTCAATAAAGGAAGTGGCATAAATCATACAATGAAGCAATATCCATAGTACAAAAATCCTTAACATTTTCAGATAGGGAAATAAACTTGAAAATTGAGATATGAAATGAAACTGGTTGAAGCTAATATTCTTTATTTGATAGTTAGAGTATTGCTTCTGAAACTTTATATTTAAATTGTTTTAATATTTTACCATATGTGAACCAGAAGAAATTAATAAGACAGCGAAGCAGATATTAAATTGTTCCTGCAAATATCCTCAACACGAGAAATCAGACAGTCGCTTCCAAACAAAAGTGCCTCATGACAAATTGGAACTGCAGATGCACACACTGATTCTACAAATGTGTAGTGATTTATATGATTACATTTTAAAGCTCCAATGTAATAAAAAGATTATGCCCAGCAACTGACAATGTTGAGAGGAAGCTGAGATGAGACGATGCTGTTCAAACAGCCATTGAACACAGACTGGGTCGTCTAGTGTCCAATTACACGTAACAGGTTTCTAATCTAGAGATGATTATAATACTAGCAGTCGTGTTTAATATGACGTCTAATTAGAATATGACTTTATAGCAGCAGAGAGTAGATATTTCATCAAGCTTCACAGATGTTTATATGAAATTAAGCGGCAATAAACACATGCCTCGAATAAGAAAAGAGAGCAAAAAAACGAGACTTTAACCGTAGTTTGTAAATTCTAGCTATGGTAAAGTGTCAAAGGTCCACTTTGCTCCATTTAAATATGTTTATGTATCATTGATGTCGCTGTTTTAGTGGATAGAGTCATGCCATCAAAATGAAATGACCACGCTGCCGTGTTAATACAAATGATGACGTCAGGTGACTTCTTCCAATAGATAGATAGATAGATAGATAGATAGATAGATAGATAGATAGATAGATAGATAGATTTCTTCATTTCCTCCAAGCAGGAAAGTACAAACTACTGAAACATACACAGACATGTAACTATAAATACAAGAAACAGACGTAACATAGTATACTCAATCAAAAAAGATACGTCCGATTTTCATGGTACTGTATCTTTTGATCCAATTAATATGTCTCAGCCAAAAATATACCAAAATTTTTATCAAACGTCTGACACACAAAAGTTGGTAATTATTTGATTTTATCTTCTTATCTGGAAGAGTTTTTGAACCTTAAGTGAAAACAGCTCATTCCACTATCATCAGCAAGTTGATCATAAAAACGTGACACATTTCACGTTAAATGGCAACCAGGAACGTCCAACGATGAAAAAACATCTAAAAATTCCAAATGTGCTTATTAAACGAGCGGCATTGCAATTCAAAATCGTTATTTTACGAAGTTAACTGAAATTACCTCCCTTTGCAATAAACAAATAACAATTTAAGAACCGCTGATCCTCCTTAAATTAACATTATTTGCTTTAACTTGTTGTGCTTGTGTATGGCAAAGATTACACAAAGATAAAAAATAAAAAAAACATGGCTGATGTTGGCCATCACATGTTCACTAAATCTGTGTTGTATACCCCACCCCTTACTGAAAAAAACGCACGCGAATTTCCAGTATCAATTGTTTTAATGCTAATTAGTCTTAATCAATGTTAAAATGCTTGTCATGACGAAAAAGAAATTCAAATTTGACTGACTCTGTTGAATATCAAAATGCTGGACCAAAAATGAATTTTCTGAGTGTCTTCACCCACGCTCTTGGCCGATGTTTTGTGACGTCAGAGTATGTTACAGATTAATGGTTGTAGTCGTAAAAGCAATGCAAACAGCTAACATGCATAGCATCTTACTAGAGAGTTTGCTCAGTGATGTTTCAATGTGCTTGAACTGTTCGGAATTATGATGGACACACAAGCTATTGATGTTGTGACTTTTGATTTTAAGCGTACTCGTGTTCTCTGAGTTGTCAGCGGCTCTACTGGTTATCAAATGAATTTCGTTTAGGTGCATAACGTTTCTAAATGATATCAGTTTGTAATGTAAAAATTGAATGAAATGCGTTTATATATTAATAACTAGCAGGCATAAACCTCAAGCGAACATTACTTTATTGTTTCAGTATATATGATACAAATGAGATTTGAAAGCGAGCCAACATATAAGACACGATTTTCCTGATACTGTATGAGAGTTATGCTGGGCTTCAAAACATTGAATAACCTATACTTAGTTTGCTAAAGTCGATTTCGATAAAGCGATATGATGTTAAGAGCTATATGTCAGTTCCCGTCCGTCGATGGAGTCCTTGCAAACATATACAAAATCTATGTGCTCTTTCATAGTTAATATGTTTAGGCTATTCAATGTTTTGTGTTGGTTATGGAATATATACGAGGTAGCGGAGCTCCCGAGTGTATATTTCATAATCAACACAAAACATTGTATAACTTATTTAGCACTGACTTAGCTGTTTCCTGTGTTTGTGACAAGCTGGTTTCACATCTTGAAATATACACATTATGTAGCATTTTGCTGCATTTCATTTAGGAGTTTGTCATTTCATTTTTACCCCGCCACTTTAAAAAGTGCGGGGTATCATTTTATACCCTCCATTCAAAAAATTGCGCTCGAGTGTCCGTCCATCCGTCTGACTGTCCGTCTGTACGCCAGCGTATCGTTTTCACTCTCTGTTGGGAGCTTTTTTTTAACAAATTTTCTCCAAACTTGCTATGAGAGTAGATATTGGGAATGAGTGTCCTGGGATTGCTGATGGGTAAATTTTGGCAAATAAGTACAGAGTTACGGCCCTTGATTGACGTTAGAAATTGGTTTTCACTCTCTATGTTTGGCATTCCTTTACCGATTTTTCTTCAAACGTGGTATGAGAGTCGATATTGTGAAGGAGTGCTATGGAATTGCAGATGGGTAAATTTTGACAAATAAGTACAGAGTTATAGCCCTTGTTTCAAAATGATTTTCCTTGCATTAAAAATATCCCGTGGCGAGATATGTTGCATGCCTGCAGCACTTTTATTTAGCCATGGATGCGTTCGCATGTTACAAACGAATTTTATTAGCAGCATTTTTGTTATATTTTGTTTTTCAAAATTATCTGGAAATCATTGATCACTGATCACCGATGTATAGGCTGATCAGTCCCCACTGTTTGTGCATTCTATCCTGATTCGCAAACATTGGAGACACTCAGATCAGCGTATATTCATGTGCCGCTTGATCATGCTTTCTTTATCAAATCAGTCTTTTCTGCAGTCGCCAATTTTCTGTGAAACAGCTAAAATGTGAAATTTCATTTTGTGTCAATATTCTTATCACTGTTTTCTTTAGGGTTCTACAATAAAACTAAATTTGGTGAAATGGTGCCCAAATACTTGTAGCTCTCCTCTTCGTTGACTGTGGGTGGTCCTAAGAGCCATTTTCTCTTTGATTTTAAGAACTGTCCTCTTGGTTCATTAAAACAATTACAGAGCACTTTAAGGGTCTATACTCTTACCTCCATTTACAGGGATAAAGAAAGCAGATTCGTAATAGTTCATTAAGACCTACATTTGATAAAGCAATTAAAAGCATACCATCAGCAACTGGTGGCGAGCAGATATTTCAGCTGTTTATTCTTAATCCGTATTTACTACCAGCAAGTAAGCGTAAGAAATTCAAATCTTAAATCTTTTAGTATGCCTACAAAATATCAACAATTAAAAGTGTCTCGTAAATGGTCAGCTGCATGAAGCCAAACTTGCAACGAATCCGAGAAGCAATTTAAAAATAAAAAAAAACTTTAAACATATTATTCTTAGGCATTCAAAATAATTTGGTAGAAATGGTCACTCAATAACCTTTTACATAAATAGATAAAAATAATCTTTCAAAAACATGGCCGCCAGGGAGCGTGGCCAGTTTCCTTTATGTACACACATGTTGTTTAAAAAAACAAAAACATATTCTGCTCTGAAACCAATGGGCTGAATTGATATATGATAATACTCTGGCAAAATGGTCACTGGGCGAACTTCTCAACCACGATGACGGCCCTGACGTAAAGCGATAATCCGTTCATTGGTGCCTGATGCTTGTCTTAGGCTGGACCCACCTTGGCTCAACTTTAGATTTTCTTTAGCTCTGACTATCTGTGAGTCGTGAGCACTTTTCTTTGTTTCATCGAAGGGTTTTAATTTGATTAGATTGTGGCGTGATTGTGATTATCTCTGTGATGATACATGGCTTAAGTTAAGAAGCCTCCATGCGAGCTAAACATTTTTGTGTTTTAACAACATCAGAATCTAGGGCGAATATTTGGTACCAGTAAAATGCACTAAGCTCTCAGTGACTTAGTCTGCTGTCCGTTTGAAGGCGGTGGTTCTGTTGTTGTTGATTCATTGTTGACCCAATTGTTTGTTTGAGTTCTGTGTTTGATCCTTGTTTTGTTGTGTGGTACTTGGTGTCCTTCCTAGTAATGGGGAAGAGACAGCTGGTAACTTAATTTTAATTGTCTTCCTGGTGTCAAGTGACTGTTAGTATTCTGTGACTCTTCCTCACAGTGCCGGAGCCTGGTCTGGTGTGTGTGATTGTGATATTTACTGGTCATACTCACTTTTTTTCTACATATAAAGCTAAAATGAATTTGTTCCATCAAAACATGGCCGCCAGGGGGCGGGGTTGATTGCGGTTACAGATTCATTACAGTCACGCCTGTGCTAGAAATGAAGGTTGCAATCTTCTGCAGGTCCTCCCTCCTTCCATAAAGTTAACTGAACTGAAGTCGACGTTGGCCACTCAGTTTTGCTGGTTTGCTCCATGCAGGGTGTGCACTGCTGTCTGTTGCTCCAGACCACAGTCACATAGGGGGGGGGGGGGTGTTAGCAGCTTGAACTTGGTACACATGTGGGCATTTAATCTGTTGTGCCCTGTACGAAGTCTGAAGATGGCGACCTGCTCCCATCACTCCAAAAGTCGATAGTCATCTTTTCTTGACTTGGGTTTGTCTGCAGTTTGTGATTGTGGTATTTCCTGATCATACTCGCTTATTGTTTTTGTGAGTGCCTTGATGGCGGTTCCTTTCTCCAGATGTGTGACTACACGACGATCTCTAACAAACCACGGTACCAAGCATTTATGCCACGTCTAAAGAGATCCATTAAAAGTCAATGGTCAAAATCAGATGAATTTGGTGGGAACTTCTATATACAAAATAGGTAAATTGAAATCGTTCCATAAAAATGGCCATCAGGTAGCGTGACCTATTCCAGTTGTGAAAATAAAAAGTCTTCTCTGAAACAGTTTTATCAGAATTCATAATTTTGACAGAAATGGTCATTCGAAAAGTGTCTAAACGAAATTTGATATTTTACAAAACATGTCTGCTAGGGTTGTGGCAAAGGATTTGTGACGGTTTTAGCAGTAAACGACTGATTGTCTGACCCCAAGAACCGCGTTTGAAGCTTCTGGTTTGATGCATGTAGTATCAGTGCTATAGCTGACTCCAAGGTAAAGAGCGAGCAATAAAAATATTTTAAGGTATGACTGGTTGAGCGGGGTGTGGGTCTGAACTTTCATATTAATAAAAATATATATTTTGCTCTTTTTGCTTGATTTTCGGTAAGCATGGCACTATGAATTGCATATTTTATATGCAGAGAATTTAAAATCATGAAATTGATGAAAATTGCTGTAAACACAAAAATGTTTTGTAATAAAATCACATTGGAGAGATACTTTACAAGTTATGTGTAACACACGTCTGTCTTGTTTAAGGCTATAACTATGAATAATAGAAAGCCAACTGTTCAACAAGTATAAAACTACTTTTGAATAAATTAAAGTGCACTAGTGTAAAGTCAGGTAACTTCGGACATCAGGTTAATTCGGACAGCAACCTTGTATGTCTTATATTTTAATTATTGGAATAAAAAAGTAGATTAACTTAGCAAACAATGAAAATCTCATCTGGATGTATGTCCGAATTTACCTGGTGTTCGAAGTTACCTGACTTTACACTATTTAACTTTGGAAATATTACTGGTCTAACTAGATCCTTTAAATATTATTTTTGCTTGTTCGATTTTATTACATGTTAAAATGCATTTTCTGTAGCTTAATATTTATGGTATATATTGACTAGGTTAAAAGTAACCGATTGAGCAGTCTACAGTATACATGTAGTTGCAAAACACTGTATCATAAAACAATTTTAAACTTTTTACTTGTGAAAATAACAAACAAAACAAATCAACAACAACATAAGATGCTAAAGCTGGTTCTAATACACTGAAGCAAACTTATAAACGAACACGTATTTTTTATGCTAGCTTAGAAAGTAAATATCTGTCATACAACATTTTAATTCTATAAATAAACCAATGATTTGCAAACACACTACAAGTCATTTCATTTCAAAATGTCTCGTTTGCCTTGCACAGCCGAGATCAAGGTAAAGGTACCCTCATTCAAAAAAAATAACACTTTTCATAACAATATTAAATATTCCACAGAAACATTACCCATTTGCATATTTGATTGTTTGAAGATGTTAACCAATGCAATGATTTAAGATAAAATTAAATCAAAAGTTTTGACACAATCGAAATCGTCATTTCTTTTCCCTAATAACATGAAGACAGGTGCTGTCAGCAGCTTAATCTAAGAAATTCGGCTGTAAGCATGCATTTTGGGTACAAAATTTGTACTGCTCTGTACACTTTATTATCTGATGTACAGCATTGACATTTTCAGCGATTATTCATTTTTAGTAGAAATCACTGTTCTTCTTTAGAAATGTAAAAAAATCTTTGACAAATGCTGTCAAATTAATTGTTAAAATTTCACAATGAAACCGGAAGTGTGGAATAGTCGTGATAGATTTACCACCGCAGAATAGTCTGATCGAGTTCTGTTGGTGTTTGCCTACCACGTTCAGATAGAAAAAAAGCATACAACAATTTTAACATGTTCTATTGACGATTTTCAAAATTCTCAAAAAATGTGATTTTTTTCCATTTTTAAAAAAAATGCGTAAAAAATCTGCCGTGTATCAAAATTAAAACGTTTGGTGTTTTTTAAGTCACCTGGACCAGTTCGTAAACACATGCACTTCGATTTGATAAAAATGCACCCAAAAATATTTTTTTCACAAAAAAAGTTGATTTTTACATTTTTGGATCCCAAAAATGTAAAATGAATGAAAACTATCCCAAAACACGTCTAAATTTTGGTCCATTGAAATGCTCATGATTAGGTTAAAAATTCATTCAATATTAGTAGTGCCTTAGTCAGACAAAACGAGTTTCTAAAGTGTTCGTTTATAAGTTTGTTTAAGTGTATGTATGAACTTTATACAAAACTTGCACAGAATAAAACGTGATTTAGGAGGTTTGTGCTAGAGAATTTCATTTCTATCATTTATTCCTTATACTGTAGCAAAAGCATCATTACGGGATTAGGCCCTGAATTGTTTACTGCAGAAATATCACTCTCACCTTGTACTAGCTATAATGTGCATAATATGGTCATGCATATACAGGCAAAAGCTTTGATGGCACACCGGGATGAGGGGATGATATTGAATAAAATGTTTTTTTTTTTCTGATTTCTATACATTTTAATGTAAAAATGACTGCTCTATCTACAATTTGACATGCCTAAAACATGTAATATGGATAGCTGATTCCACTATCATAAAGTATCCAAGTCATGGTAGCTTAGCTGTAAACAAAAGGACGGTTGACAAACTTTCATTTAACTGAAAATCATAGGTATTTACCTAAAGGATGCGTCAAGGATCCTTTACCTAATGTACCTACATATATGGAGCTTAAAATACCATTATCTCTGAAACTAGCTTGGGAAACATAAATCTTCTCTTCTGAAACAACCGATCAGAATTCAAAATGATTTGATAGAAATGGTCACTGGATGGTCTTCTGCATAAATAGCTAAAGAAAATGGCTGCTGAGGAATATGGCCACCAGAGGGCGTGATAGTTTACTCTATGTACATGTGTAAGGCATTTAAAACATCTTCTCTAAAACCATAACAAATGGTCAGAGTTCAAAATAATTTGATAGAAACTGTACATTTTAACCCTTAAAGCGCTGATCACGACGGCAGCAGACGACAAAATTTGCGACATCTTTCTCAATTTTAGAAAAAATAAGGTATGACATTTCATGAGAATCGACTGCTGGCAGACGATTCTCATGAAATATCTTGCCTTATGTTATTTTTGAAAAAGCGGCAAAATTTGAAATTGTCGTCTGCTGCAAATTATATGTGGCGCTTTAAGGGTTAAACAAGATGATCTTCTACATAAATAGCAATTACAAAGTTGATATGTTAAAAGATAAACTGCCAGGGGTGTGTGGTCAGTTTCCCATAAAATGCAGGTGAGCGATCCAGGGCCACTTGGCTCTTTTGCCTAAAATAGTGATAACCCAAAGTAAAGACGCTGGTTCCTTTGGCTGTATTTGCTGAGAGACACAAAAAATGTCCTTTAATTTTCCTAGTTTCTCCTTTTAATGCTATTGTGATGCCAAGCTAATGGCAAAATACGAGGATCATAACCATTTGAGCCGTGACATATGATTTCCAACAATGTGGCATTTTGACAAGTGTAGACTCAGACGAGCCTGTGCAGCCTCCTTTTAAGCTTAGAAACTCAAAGTGATGTTCAGTCAGTAGCTTAACAGTCATAGAATACTCAAGCGACTAGCAAAGGCTCTGATCAAACTGCGCTTATGCGCAGGCTGGTCTGAGCCTTTGCTGGTCGTCCATACCACATTGTTGGGAATCTCATGTCGCGGCTGAAAATTTTCTATAACACGATACCGTTTATATTTCTATTAATCGTCTGCTTCTCAAATCAAACAAAAACATAATCAAGAAACCTGAGATATTAAACTTCGAATGGCTTTCTTGAAGACCAAGATATGATTAGTTTTTCACAATAATATGGTTTTGTGCTACAAAAACGCCTTTAATACATAAAGAGCAGGATTTCTAAGGAGTTAATAGACAATAAAATTACTGCAGATATCAATCACGAGGAGAATCCTAGACGTACTGCCACAAGACCTTTCTAGGTTTTATAATAAAGTACATTTAATGAGATTTTTTTAAGAAAGTCAAACACGAGTCTATCTAAAACCAAACAGCGAGTAATTTTTTTACCGGGAAATTTGCTTACCAGGAAATGTCACCACCCAGTACTGTAAATTCGGAAACTTTCGCGAGGGTTTTATTTTCGCGAAGTTTCGTGAAAATATAACCCTCACGAAAGGGTAAAAAATTCTGTCGTTTACTGATATAGGTAAATCATGCCCTAGTCGCGAATTATTAACTACGCAAATATGACTTTTAACGCTATTCGCGAAAATAAAATTCACGCGAAAATTTTCGAATTTACAGTACATGTAAGCATATCAAAGTGGGCTGATAGTGGCCCATGAATGGCGTTTCCCGGTGGGCCGATAATGGCCCATGACGGCACCGTGGCCTTTCGCCTAAAACCATTTCACCTAAAACCACTTCATCGAAGGAACACTTTTACCGGATGACTATTTTTCGTCCCACTCTTTCGACAAATGGCCATTTCGTCAAACTCCGCGCAAAGATATCTAAAATTAGACGAAACATTTTTTAACTTAAAAATCTTGATCTCTATGGGTAATTATGGAATGGCATACTCGATATTAAGGGCCGTATATGCCCAACAAATAGAATAGAATAAAACATTTGATCCAGGTATATACATGTATTTAGATTGGATAGAACTAAAACTATTTGAGCCAGTGCATGGGATTTCCAGCAATGTGATAGGTGCGATCAGCAAAGCCTCAGATCAGCCTGCACGTACGCGCAGTCTGATCAGAGCCTTTGCTAGTCTCTTGAGTATTCTATGATTGTTAAGCTACTTGGAGTTTCTAAGCTTAAAAGGAGGCTGCAGAGGCTCGTCCGAGTCTACACATGTCAAAAATGCCATATGGTTGGAAACCTCATGCACTGGCTCATTTGATGTTGCGCATGCTACTATAGTGACGCCCCTCAAAAATATGTTGTGCCAATCGGACGAAGAATTACTTTTTTGGGGAGTAAACGTTCGGCCTCATTGCTTAGTAATATCATGCCAGACAGTGTATTTCTGAATGATTTGCTTATATCCCTATGACTTGTAAAATTCGCACATGAGGGATATTGCATCTTAAACTAGCTACTATGGACATACTCAATTAAACTGATATTTTCAAAATTTGTAGGTTGACTCTTTCAATGGTCAGTTTAGTTGCAACCTCTTTTGGTGTTAACTTACACGCATTCTTCAAGTGGGGACCTGGATTTCTGGAAAGGGGGTTCACATGTATAAAGGTATGTGTGGGGGGAGGGTTCGCTTTTCAGATTTTATCTTAAATATCCCATGAAAATAAAATAATTTGGTCTCACTGAGACCAAATCATTTTAGTTTCATAGGATATTTAAAAACGGGGGCGAGGAGTGGGGTTCAAATGAACCCAGATCCGCCACTGTTGTTTACAGAGCATACTTCGAGTTGAGTATTTTGTTTGTTTGATTTGATTCTTTACGTCCCATCAACAATCTTTCAGTTATAAAGGGACGGGTATTCCTGGGTTGAACCAGTACTAAGCTAGGATAAATGTTCTTGCTCAAGGACACAACGCAGTGACGTCGGCGAGGCTCGAACCCGCGTCCCTTCGGTCTCGAGTCAAGCTCTCTACCACTGAGACACTGCGCTCCCTGAGTTGAGTATTTTGTTTGTCTTTCGATCGACTGCTTATTTAGTTGTACTCTTCTTGTAGATTTTTGTGAGTATCTAGCAGCTACATGTATTATGTATTTACTTATGTCATGGTATATTTCAACAAGGCAAAATGATAATGAAAAATGAGAGAGAGAGAGAGAGAGAGAGAGAGAGAGAGAGAGAGAGAGAGAGAGAGAGAGAGAGAGAGAGAGAGAACAGTTTTATTTAGAAATTCAAGAATGTGACCCGTGTTGTGTACACTGAGCTATCCAATGATTATTGTGGCAAACCAGATGGAATAATCTATTATTATCCAAAGGGTTAAAATAATGAAAAAAAGAAAGTGTATTAATAAGTGACCTTCTCAGTGCATGTTCGATTAGCCAATGGGCTTTAACAGAAGGCTTACTGCGACACTTTTACTAGCTTCTAATAATTGACTCCAAACATCTAATTACTAAGCGTATTGTAATATCCTAAAAATGTCATTAATATTGGAAGCTAACAATTTTGACACTCCGCTGGTGTGAGCGAAGGCTGCCATTCATAATGACGTTTCATCGATCTCATGACATAATTACAAGTTACACAAAACTAGTAGAAATTTCATTGAAACAGAAGTTAAAAGGAGTGAAGGCGAATAAATGAGCCGTTTTAAAAGAAAAGCGTTAGCGAACAGACAACCTAGTCTAATCCACCCGTTTTTAACAAGGTCTCATGAGAGACTATTTCACGTGATAGATATTTGGATTGGTCAAACTTTTTTACACGTAACATTAGAGGTGGTAAACTTGAGCAGCAGCATGGCATTTCCAACATTGTGGTATGTGCGACCAGCAAAGGCTCCGTCCAGCCTGCGCATACGCGCAGTCTGATCAGAGCCTTTGATTGTCGCTTGAATATTCTATGACTCTACGGCTACTGACCCAATATCATTTGGAGTTTCTAAGCTTAAGAGGAGGCCGCACATACTCGTCTGAGTCTATACTTTTTCCAAATGCCACATTGTTAGAAATGACATGTCGCGGCTCAATTATTATTAGGAAGATGTAGACCCTATTTTCCGCATTACAAGAAAAAAGACAACGAAATCACATGACGATAGTGTTTAAGCATGCGCAAATAAAGCAATACAAATTACTGTGCGTCAAAGATTTCCGAAGACATCGTTTTTGGCGATTAGTTGAACTTCAATGATTATTGTACTGTTCTATAATACAAAGTAAATTGAATCATTATAAGTTATATGTTATCCTTTGACCCTTTCTTGTATTTCGTTTCGACAAGATCGGATCTAGGGATTTACATACAGGTATCGTTTTTTTCTTTGTAGTCTAACGCACTTATCTATTAATTTATCAGCATTTTCTAATAAAACTGGACCCAGCCTTCAGTTTAGGTGATAGTTTGATAGACAATAAATTACGTTCAAGATTTTTTTTTCTCATAAACAGAGTCCTGATAATTACTCATGTAACTGATATTGGAGCACATATATAGTTTCTATAGTTTTTGTTATGAATAATTTAAGTCTCTATTGTCAAATCATGTATACATCTATTGTGACCATTTATTAATATGTTATTGTTTGTATGTACGTATGTATGACAAGAAACTGTATAGTTTACGTCAATAAAATATATGTTCTGTTCTGCTACTGGTAGATCACCTAAACTGGAGGCTGAGTCCAGCTTTATTGGAGAGAAAAAGCAAGAATTTGATAAGTGAATAGATAGGTATACTAGACTTAAATTTAAATACAAAGAGATTCAAATATTACAAAGAAAAAAGGATACCTGTAATTTTTTAGGAATATGTAAAATCCTATATCCGATCTTGTCTATCCAAGCCGAATGGACACTCCTACCATTATCAGTAGGGTGCGCTCATTTCCAACTTTAGGTGCTTTGGGTGGTATTTTTCATTTCCATTTAAATTTTAATAGAACGCTCTCTAAGCAAACAGTGGAGATCCCTACCAGACGTCCCATTCTGCAGCGTCTGATCTGGGTCTACAATGTTGGCCCTTGTCCCATAAAAAAGGACCCCATGCCTATATGGGTTAACTGTCTGCTTGCTTGCCTGCTTGGTTTACACCTGAAATTTCACTGATGCAAACTTTAAGGGACAGCTACAAGTGACAAAAACAATGGTCAGACTACAAACGGCACCGGAATAAAACAGCAACTTTAATTCGATCAACAAAAAGGAAATATTTTTCTTGCTGAATAAATAACTCTACAGATCCTAAATTCATTTGGCAACATTTACGATCCATTGATAAAAAACATCCTCAAATACACTTCCAGATGAATTGATTATAGATGACAAAAGCATAACAAAATCAGAAAACATTGCAATTGAGTTAAATAACTATTTTTCATCTATATCAGAGATTCTCAACAAAAATTCTGACAAAACACCTGGTATTGACATTGATAAGCTGCAGCATTTCACAAACAGTAAATTACCAGGAGACACTTTCTTTCAAATCCCCTAATTGCTCGTGAAGTAATATCATTCACAAAAGCAACTGGCATTGGTGGCCTGGGACCAAAATTATTAAATTAGCAGTCGATATCTTATCTCCATCAATAACACTGCTCATAAACAGAAGTATTATAGGGGGACAATTTCCATCACAGCTGAAATGAGCTAAAGTTTTTCCTTTATTTAAATGTGGTACCAAAACTGACCTTCAAACTCCAATTTCAATAGTACCCACAATTTCAAAAATATTTGAAAAACATATTAACCATCATTTAATGGGATATCTAAACAAATACAAGTTGATACATGAAAGTCAATCAGGTTTTCGACCAAAACATAGCTGCCAAATTGCACTGATCAAATTAAAAGACCAGTGGAAATAATGCGTATATAAAGGTAATATTGTAGGCAACATCTTTATAGACTTTCGCACAGCATTTGATGTAGTAGATGTAGTAGATCACAGCAAATTATTAACAAAACTCCAAATATATAAATTCAGTCCAAATGCCATTCAGTGGTTCCAATCAAACTTGGAATATCGCCAGCAAGCTTTAGAAACCGATAATGGTTTATCTGAATGTGCACAAGTACGTTCAGGCGTCCCTCAAGACTCGAAACTCAGCCCTACTTTATTTTTTGTTATTTTTAAATAATCTACCACTGTCCCTTCAATACTGCGCATCTGACTTCTATGCTGATGATGCAACTTTTCATACACATGATAAAGATATACATACCATTGAGAGCAGAAAACAATCCAATATCAATGGCTCTAAGCTGTGGAGTACCTCTAACAAAATGCACTTTCATTATCAAAAGACATTCTGTATGACAATTGGTACTAGACAAAGGTTAGATGACACACATCATTTAGATTCCAAAGCTGATAATATAATCACAAGGTCTGTACCCAATCAAAAACTGTTGGACTTCATATTGATAACATTTAAACTGGAATATCCATACAGACAATCTTCATATGGTTGTCTCCTCCAAAATATCACTGCTGCGATAGCTAGCTGAGTATGTTCCCTTGCAAGTTCAAAAACAATTTTATCAAGGTTACATCCTTCCGTTACTTGATTATGGTTCTGTCAATTTGGGGTCAACATCTACTGCCAATATTTAAAGGTTATCAAAATTACAGGAACGAGCAGCGTGGATAATACTCAAAGTAGACTTCGATACAACATCTTACCTAATGTTTCAGGAGCTTGACTGGCTTTCTGAACTATACTCAGAAAAACAATTGAGGGATATTGAGGTTCAGTTCCATCTCTAACATTCAATACAATTAAAACTAAACTAATAATGCATGTATTTCATAGTTCTAGACATCTGCAATCAAAATGGATGCTTGAATTTAGTAATGCTTCAATGGTTTAAGTACCCTACAAATCCAAATGGTGCAACCCTCTATACTGAAAAGTCACAAACGTTCAAAAATGATTGAAAACCATTTTGATCGTTTGTATTCCATAACGACTTGCTCCAAAATCATTGCTGGCTCTCCCTCAAAAGTATGGCACATAATTTCGTAGTTGTTGTCAGTGTTTTACTGCCAATTTGTTGTCATATTGGCTTGGGTATATCATATCTGTGCGTTTTTGGTGAGGAAATTGTCTCATTATTAGGGCCAATGGCTGATAAATGGGAGTAAAAACTCGTCTGTGGTCGGAATTAGAACATAAGCAATGACAGGGTAAAGATTTTAGCAAACAATATCAGCGCTAAATTTATTGCTTGTGAACTTTGGGTAGAGAGGGTCGATACATTTAGCATGGTACTGTATGGTAACCAATGAACCGTAAATTTCATTTTGCAGTTTGCTGAATTGCAAAGTGGTAGTTCTATCAGATATAAAAACTTTGTTTGAAAATTACTGTCGCAAATGCTATAAAGTAAAAAAGAATTTAAATATCCTTCAATTGTTTTTCTGAGTATATAATAAAGCGGGTCTTATATGAGGAATTAAACAATACGACACCAGAATACTTAAAAAATTGCTTATACCGATGTCCAAGACACACTCATTGAATTTATGATCGGGACCAAATGGTACTTTATACACACCGTTAGCACGTATAGTGGAGCCTTTTCTTGTTCAGCTCCCAAACTGTGGAAATCATTTCCCCAAGAAGTTAGAAATTTAACATCACCAAGTGCTTTTAAAAGAAACGTAAGAACGATTTGCTTAATACAGCAGGATATTGTGATTTTTATAGTCGTTTATTAAAAGTTTTATAGCATTTATACAATTGGTCATTCCCCCCACACATATTAGTTCGCCCCTCTGCTGCAGGCACATCGTTTCTGCAAAGATGGGAGGTAATCCGCAGAGTAGTTTTTAAACACATAATATGGATGGCTCATACAGCTGTTCATAAGAATACTTTGCTCGAAGACTGTGATAATCTTTTACTTTATTTTTTAATATTAACTAAGTCAGCATGTGATAGATCTCTAGTTCCTTTTATTGGTCCTCTTGTGTGCGGGATAGATGTTATAACAACTTTTATGGCTTGGGGTATCATGTCATTGTATTAGGACATGGTATTCCAACATTTTAAGGAGAACACCAATGTGTGTGTCTTTTTATTCTTGCCGTATTATTATTATTGGTTAAATTATTTTATATGTCCAAGTACATGCATTTTATATATGATATCACCACTTCTTTTAATGTAAATCTCTGTATATGTATTTTATGTGTAAATAATTATTTTACAGAGGGCCATAAGGTAGACTAGCTTTCAAAGCTAAATGTTTCACCCTCTGGCAAATCTGGCAAAATACAAGAAAAGATCTTGGGATGATCACCGGTCATTTCAGTAATTATGTGGAGAACTAATTTTCAAGACAGCATCCCGTTCAAGTTTATAATCTAATAAAATCATTACTACAGTTGTCTGTGTAGAAAATTAAATTAGTCACTTATTGATTTGTAAAGCTTTTGCTTTGGTTGGTGCTTATTCTTTATTGTTTGCTAGCGATTACTGTTCTCGTCTACTGATATTCGTTCGCAAACAGTTTGGACAGATAGGCGGCCTGGTACTGAAATGACTTTTTTGAAAGAGAGACTTTTGGGGAACAAAATAGCAGACGAAGAAAAGCGTGCAAAATCACGGAGCATGCAAATAATGAAATGAAACCAGCCCAGTTCCGTATATCAGAACCATTACAATAACGTATAACCCTTCATTAAAGAAAATTATATTGTTTTATTGTCTGCTGTAGAGCCATTCTAATTTTCATTGGTTCACATTTCTTGATTAATTCCTGGAAACAGATGCGCTGTTCTTGAGAAACAGAAGATGCTTAGAAAGTAATAATAAAGCTCGCATTACAGTTGTCATATTAATGAATATCCAATGAATAACGCATATGGGTCAGCGCACGAGATTTTGGTACTTCTCCATCAGCGAACTGCGAATGCTCAGGCGAGTCTGCTATGCGCAGACTCGCCAGAGCCTTCGCTGCACGCATACTTAAAGTATAGATGTAGAGGAAGACTCAGACTAAAATTTAGATCTCTAACGTTGCTGGATACGTCAGCATGGGCATTTATTAGAGGCTAGACTAGCTCCAGTCCTTAAAACAATTTTTCATCAATGTGTCATATCAAATACTTATAGCTAGTCTTACTCTGATGGCTCTGTTTTAAGGTAGTGCGGGACCCATGTCAAAAGATAACCTTACTTTTACTTAAAAGTAAGAGTGTAAGAGTTATCGTTCCTGAATCTTGTTTTTAAAAGAGAATACTTATTTTCCAAGACGGTAGATATTATTCTCCCCTGACAACTCTTTGATGCTTGAAACGTAATTATGTAAGTATTTTGCTTTCACAAAAAGAAGGAATGCAAGTATTAGCTTTTAAAAACATCACCCAGAGTATGAAGTCATTCAGTATTTTGATGGTTAAAAGTTGTGGACCGTATAAATATACATACTATATACATGTCTCGGTTGCTATTTCTGCATGCTGCCACTAACCTAAGACCCACCCCACCCCAAAAAGGGGGGGGGGGTTGTAGACGTGCACATGCCATGTATGTGACATTCTCATGTTTTAGGTCCCATGGAGGTACATGGTCACTAATGATTTATGGAGAAATGACGTAACTATTTCAACTAACTTATCACACCGGATAGGCAGCAAAAAAACAGTCTAAACAATCGATGAATGCTGATAACAAATTGCTAGAAACAGTGTTTGTGATTGCCATTTGTTGCCTATCGGACTACAAACAACAATCCAAAATTCTGTTACTTACAATTTTTAACTACGTTCGTCGATAGCATTAACGTTTTCGATTGCCGCCTATCTAGTGTGTTTTTGATATACTGAAGACGTAGCCAAAACAATCTGATATAAGGGCTAGGAGTTATTTAATGTTTCTGTTGAAAAAATTATTTTGTTTCGTTGCATGTTTCATGATGATAAAATGGACATTTCTGCATACATTTTAATAAAATTAATTGGAACTGCATGTGCCTGAAAGGAAGATATATGACAACATAACATTCTTTTTCTGTATATTAACGGTTGGCAAGCATGGTACAGATGCGCGGATCCAGTAATTTTCATCAGGGGAAGGGGAGGGTCCAGGTCAGTTTGACAAAAAGCTCTGACAACGATTTTTAGTCCTCAGCTTATTTTACAGAAGTCAAATGGTCAATTTTAAAGAAATCTATCGTTTTTCAAGGCTCCAGATGGGGTCCAATTTTTTCCAGGGGGTCCAACTTTTTCGAGGAGGTGTCCAATTGCTTATTCCCTATAGAAACCCATTTAATTTGTGATTTTCCAGAGGGGGTCCGGACCCCCTGACCCCCCCCCCCTCTGGATCCGCACTTGGTGCAGCCATCACAGCTTCATGGTTAAGGCTACTATACATTATCTCATTTGGGCTTGGCAAACGTTAATAGACAGAAGAATGTATCATCCTTTTATTGTTATATACCTTATAATAAGTGTTTACTATAGAAACTTGAGGTGTTTCAATCGCTGACAATTGTACATTTTATTCAATAATTTGTCATATTTTGGTTGATCGTTGACCAATCACTGACTGCGGGCTTTATTTCCGATAAAACATGACTGCAGAGGGTTTAATTGCCATTTCAACCTGCTCACGGATATCCTCTGCGAGTTAAGATACCGTCGCTTATGCTTTATTGAGAAATGATCAAAATATTCAATTATCATAAGATACGCTACTTTATTACATCGGATAGGCGACAATCGAGAAGGCTCTGAACAATCGATGAACGTGGATCGCAAATCGCTAGAATTTTCCATTTGTCGCCAGTCAGGCAAACAAACTGCAATCCAAAAATTTTTTTCTGACGGTATTTGATCTACGTTCATCGATAGCATCAACGTTTTTGATTGCCACCTATCCGGTATGTGTATTGATACAATGAATACGTAACCAAAACAATCTGAAACAAGAGCTAGGAGTTATCTACATTTTTCAGTCATGTTACTGTTGAAAAAAAAGTTTGTTTCCACACCGGATAGTGAGCAATCGAAAACATTGTTAACCATTGACGAACGCGGATCAAAACTCGCTAGAAACAGTATTTTGATTGCAAAGTGTCGCCTGTTCGATGAGTGATGGTAATAAAAAAAACTATGATTCTAACTATTTTTGGTCTATAATCGTCGATAGTATTGATGTTTTCGATTGCGCCTTTAAGGTGTGGTTTTGTTGTATGCTTCACGATGTTACAGTGGACATTTTTTTTGGAAATGCTTTTGCTTGAAAGGAAAGTATTCTAGAACTTTTTGGATACTGTAAAGGCGGCACCTCATGACTGCCTTATTAGTCTACTTTAGACATAGGTAAAATCTGAAAAAGAGGCGTTATAACTACATTCGAAAGTGTTTGTTTATTGTTTAACATTAGTATAGAGGCAAACAGTGTGGACCCAGATCAGACTGCTCTAGGTTTTGTTTGTTTGTTTGTTTTGTTGCTTTACGTCCCAAGTCAACAGCTATGGTCATTGCGGGACGGTCAGTTCACCTAACCACACTTTTTCCTGGGCAGGCTTGAACAAGCGGTTAACCAGTAATTCGTGCACATACTTTCGCTTGTAACTGACAACAACCCTTCTTGAATTAATCAGCAGAAGGGAGGAGAATGATCGTAGAAATCATTTCATGATCAATCTCCACGAAAGTATGGGACCGGACGAGCAGTCTGCTCTAGATCTACACTGTTTGTTTAAGAGGCTTCATAATATTTCAATAGACGATAAAAAACATACGATTGTGTTAAGGGTTAATAAGTGTGAGTTCAGTGCATTAACGGACAGGACTTTCATGAAATGCACGCATACCTGCGCGGCTCAAGCAACGTTTAAACGCTTAACCAATGGATAGAACCTGATTTCCATTCTTGAGCAGTTGAAATAACCGATCCACGCCTAGAAATGAAAATCAAAGTTGCCACCTTTACAGTACCCAAAAAGTCCTATAATATATTACAATGACAATATAACATTCCTTTCTGTATATAACGTTTGTCAAGCCCTTGTGCGATAATGTGTTGCAGGCCTCACCGCTGTGTGGTTCTGGTTGCAACACATCACATTCAGGCTTGCCAAACATTAATACAAGGAAAAGAATGTTTTATCATCTTATTGCATATTTGTGAGTTTATTCTTTAAATGACATTTAGATCTATGCATCAGGAATAAAGCTATAATTTTTTAGCTTTTATCTACATAAATCCTACGTGTAAGAAAGCATCAAAGTCTCAAGACATGCTATAGTTATACTTTAATGAGAATGATAATGTAATGTGCTGGGTAACATATGCTAGGTCAAAATCTTTTTTGTCATTTTCTACGCCCATTTGTCAGTGCTTAATCAATAATAGCTATGTCTCCGCCCAGTGATATACAATAGGGCGTAGACAAACAAAAAAATTGGTTGAAAGGGGAGACAACACTTATTATAGTCTTTATTTTTTCAGGATTTTTCAGAAAAGTCACCAAAACAAAAAAAACGAGCACGGTGACACATATTTTTTATTCAATCATTAGATTCTTCATGAAAATATCTTTGTAAAAATATGTTTTTTGTTGTTCCAGTTACATTCTCTGATATGTTTATTTTGAATATCAATGTTTTTTTTGGCATTTATTCGTTTGACTTAATTAGGATTTTACTTAATAAATTGTGTAAATACATGTTATTTCACTATTTTTTGTTTTTATTTATATCTCTGGTGTGAGTAGTATTTGTTCTGAAAAAACTGTATTGCGTTTCTTGTTAATTTGTTAACAAAATCTGTGTTTGTTTATTTCAAAAACCTGCGATTTTGCAGTTTTTGACATCAAATAACTTTTTAAAAAGAACGGTGAGGTATTGTTTTTTTTTGTCTTAGATTATAAGTATAAGTCTATATTATAATATATTAAAAGATAAAACACTTTTGGACATATGCCGGTGAGTCCGGTACTACCTTAAAACAGAGCCATCAGAGTTCGACTAGCTACAAGTATTTGATATGAGAATTAGACAAGCTACAAGTATTTAATAGGACATATTGATGAAACATTGTTTTAAGGACTGGAGCTAGTCTAATTAGAGGCATTAGTGATATGTGAGAAACACCGAACTCTTTTGTACTGACAGTTGATTCAGGTAACTTTACAATTTCTTATTCTTGACCGTTCTTGAGCGTTTTTAGAGGCATTTGCGGATATGCGATAAGTGACAATCCTGATTTTTGCCCTCTTTCTTACTTTGGTTAAGTGCCGATATCCCGTATGCTAGCTCAAATGTTATATTTATTGATACCTGATATCATAATAGCATTAGGTGTTTATACATGTGATACCGGTGTACACTGTTGTACAAGTTCAGAATAGTAAGTGAGTATGATCAGGAAATACCACAATCACAAACTGCAGACGACCCGTGGCACCGCGAGGAAGAGCCGCTCAACCACCACGAGACACCAGGAAAACAAATTAAGAAAAAGCAATCAGCTCTCTCTTCCCCATCAAGATGATTGCAATACTAGAATGGACATAAAGTAACGTACAACAAAACACAGAACAATGACAGACTCCCACAATGGGAATAACAATAAACAAATAGTCAACAACAACAGAACCACCGCCTTAGAACGGACAGTAGCCTAAGCCACCGGGGGCTTAAATGCATTTTACTGGTACCAAATCTTCGCCCTAGATTCTAAATATTTTTGAAAACAGATAATGGTTAAACACCTTTTCCGAATAAAATGTAAGGTGTTGTAACACTGTGACTCGATAAAATGTAAGGTATTGTAACTCTGTGACTTTTCAAATTTGGGTCCTAGATATCAGAAGCCCAAGTTCTAATTTGTTCTCATCGCGATAATTCCGTTCGGTTTAAGACCAGACAAGACTCAAAACCTTACCAGCCTGCTCAGCTGCAGAGACTAGCTAGAATATCGAACTTTGGTTTATGGGAAATTTAACTATCATTCTTCTCAGAGAGAGCTGGTTAGACTGCTTAGATGCACTGGCTTGTCTATACCTTTGGTATTCACATGCAGCAAAATAATCCCGGTTTTCTCGTGATGAGGCCTAATTAATGTTGGATTAAACTGATATTTAATAAGTCTGTATCACACCCGTCTATTATCAATTTAACAATGAGAGTAGGCGAAAACTGATAATTGGCTTATTATCCGTGTAAAATTTCTCAAAAATTCAATGTCATGCACACTCTCTGGTACCAATCATTATGTGATGTATGGATCCTTACGGTCAGCAAAACAAAAACAAAAGACAGCAAAACAAAATAAATACACAGTTTCCGCATATTGTTTTTTCTTTCTTTTAAAAGTAATAATAGGCCTATTCAAATTCGGACTAGATTCTAGAGCAGCCTCGCATCTCCGTCTGTTCTTCGAATATCAAAAAATTTGGGATTATCGCGGTTTTATCTGAATTTCTGAATTGAAACTGATAAAAAATAGCGATTGATTTGAATATTTAAACTTTCGAACAGTAAATAGGAAGTGACCGAAGTACATATATACTCGAAGAGTGACGTGTATTAGGGGATGACTTTTTTTCACAAAATGAACATTATCTTTTTTGCGGCCAAAGTGAATTGATACTAGGTATCTTGTGTATGCATCTCCTACTACAGTTTTATGCCGATTCCTTTGACACTATACAGATGTTTAGGTCATGGTCTGAAGGTGTGCATTTTATTTGGATATAATCCTTAGACTTTTTTTGTCACTTTTTTTACCACAAAATGAACATAGTCATTTTTGCGGCCAAAGTTAATAGATACTAGGTATCTTGTGTATGCATCTCCTCATACAGTTTTACGCCGATTACTTTGAAACTTTTGAGATGTTTAGGTCATGGTCTGAAGATGTGCGTATTTCTTCAATATAATCCTCAGACTATTTTTTTTTACTTTTTTTCACAAAATGAACATAGTCATATTTGCGGCCAACGGGAATTGATACTAGGTATCTTGTGTATGCGTCTCCTCCTACAGTTTTATGCCGACTTCTTCGACACTTTACAGATGTTTAGGTCATGGCCTGAAGGTGTGCATATTATTTGGATATAGTCCTTAGATTTTTTGTCACTTTTTTTTTACAAAATGAACTCATTTTTGCGGCCAAAGTTAAAAGATACTAGGTATCTTGTGCATGCATCTCCTCCTACAGTTTTATGTTGATTCCTTTGAAACTTTTGAGATGTTTAGTTCACGGTCTGAAGATGTGCGTATTACTTCAATAAAATCCTCAGATAATTTTTCGTCACTTTTTTCACAAAATGAACAGTCATTTTTGGAGCCAAAGTGAATAGATTCGCACTAGGAATCATGTGTACGCATCTCTCACTACAGTTTTATGCTGATTCCTTTGAAACTTTACAGATGTTTAGGTCATGGTCTGAAGGTGTGTATATTATTTGGACATATTCCTCAAATTTCTTTTGTCACTTTTTTCACAAAATGAACCTTGTCATTTTTTGCGACCAAACTTAATAGATACTAGGTATCTTGTGTATGCATCTCCTTCTACAGTTTTAGGCCGATTCCTTTGAAACTTTTGAGATGTTTAGGTCATGGTCTGAAGATGTGAGTATTACTTCGATGTAATCCTCAGATTATTTTTGTCACTTTTTTACAGACATTATTACATTTAAAAGAAACTAGATAGTGGGTACCGTGTATGTGCAGCTCCTGCAATAGTATGCTGATTTTTTTAAACTAAACAGGTGGTTTGATTTGTCTGAAGATGTGCATTTTTTTAAAAATATAATCATCAGATTAACGTTTATCACCTTTTCCAGGATGTCAGGCTATCAATATCTTATCAATGTCTATATATATGTAGTACCTTTTGAATGCAAATGCTCCTATAGTTGTATACAATAGTTTATGAAACATCTGTATGTGCTTATGTCATGGCCTGTAGATATGGATGTGCCTTGGATAAACTTCTTAAGTTTTGTTTATTTTTTTCTGTTCTGCGAATTGAAGTTGTTCATGAAAGCACATATATTCAAAGACAAACATAAAGTGGCAGGGGACATTAATTCTCTGGTATTGCTTGTAATTTTTGGCTACGAAGACTTTAAAATTACCACTTTTTTTTTATCTTGTGTCATCTGATTGCCATTAATGTCTGAGCAGGTGTAAATGAATTAATCTTCAAATTTAAGAGGAAATCTGCCTGGGACCAAACCAGATCAAACTTTCTATTTGTTTATGGTCACAGATAAGATAAGATAAGATAAATTTTATTAAAATGCAATAGGCCCTTATGGCCCTTGTGCAGCAGTGTTTACATTGTAAACATATATATAATACTTGACAGTGTGATTATTATAGTAACATACAATGAATATATCAAATTGTTAACATAGTTTTCAAGACAACGCAATATATCAATGTTCATCCAAATGACCAGATACAGAAATGTGAACAGCGTAAACTATACTAAGATTTGTTTATCCTTAATAGATATAACGGTTGAATGTGGTGTAACACACAAACACACACACACGCCCACGCACACACTTGAGTTTATATTTGAGTTTTCATCAAGCTCAAGACCCTGGACTGAAAGGCATACTATGGTCAAATGACCAAGATGACCACCACGCACATACAAGGTAAAAACCCTTTAAAATAATCTCAGAAATCAAAAGGTCAATGGGTTTGGGATATGGAATGCAGCATTGGGAATGTGGGCTCTACAAAGTTCTCACAAACGATGATGCTGGGTTGACCTAGACCTACTTTACAATGGCCACCATGCCCATATATGGTAAAATACCTAAAAAAAATTCTGGAAACTAAAGGTCACTGACCTTCGGACTTGGTTTGTAGCATCAGTTTGTTGGGTCTTTATATCTCATTTGAACATTTGAGCTGGCAAATTATGTTAAAATAATGAGTCTAGATTGACCATGCCCTGGTCAAACATTGTTAAAGAGATCTTGTGACTCAATATCAGACCCAGGTAAGCCCTTCAGGTCGTCTAGTTTTTTTGTTCTGTTTTGTGTTGCCTTTTAAACCATATGGGAGACATCACATAGGTATTTTGGTGTATGCATCAATTTGCATTATCAGCTAGTTCCCAGTCTGAAAATAATCTATACTTGAAAATACAGGTAACCTGAACCCCATTCAAAATTTTGATTTTTAAAAATCAATAATTGGAAAGGATTCAGCTTACCTGTTTTTCATATATATCGACAATGTTATGCTCGAAACCAAAATATAATGCAATAATGGTCCAAACCAATCACTGAAACGGTGTAAAAGAAATGGAGGGGAAATTAGGTTTATACTAAGCGATTAGGTGTGTTTTTCACCGTGCATCATTTTTTTTGCTGCATTTGCAGTAAGTTTGTACTTGTCTTTAAAATTGTTGTGTTTAATCATTAGTATGGTTTCATTCAAAATGATTACTCATATCGTGCCTTTATTTTATGAAAAAAAAAACAACACAAACTGTATCCCCATTATGCTTCATATCATTGTCTGGTGCTAGAATACATCTCAGTAGCTCTCTATATTTCGAACATATATTTATCGTTCCAAGGTGTTTAAGCCATCTAAGTTTGGTTGAACTTTGTCTGATCTTTACTCAATACAGTGAAACCTGTCTTAAGCGGCCACTCAAAATGGACAAAACAAAGGTCTTAAATCCATGTGGTAGCTTAATGCAGGTCGAAAGTATTGTAGAATGCTCCCCTTGGAGCATTCTGTAATACTTTTGACCTGCAATAAGCGATAATTGGTCCTGAAACCCCATTTTTGGTCTTCTTGAGAGTGGCCGCTTAAGACAGGGTTTAATATCCTCTATATATTTCAGGTAAAAATCTGGTTCCAGAATAGGCGTGCACGAGAAAGACGAGAGAGGGAAGCCAAGCTGAGAGAAAGCATTGTCGAGAAAACTATTACAGGTCGACCGACAGATCAACGAACGTGGTCAATGACAAATCAACAAAGCGCTAGCATCAGGCAGTACCATGAGACACTAAACATGGGACAATCAGCATTTAAACCCGTCAGTTTGCAATATAGGAAAACATAATACAGTAAAACATCGTAAATTCGAAGTCTTCTGGACTATAGGTTTTATTTCGATGTATCAAACGTTGAAATTACAGGGAGGTAGACATTAACCCATTTATGCTGAATATATTTTCCCATCCATAGCAATTGGACGAGTTCATTTCCAATTTTAGTGTTTTGGGGTGGTATTTTTCATTTTTTATTCAAATTTTAAAAGAAATATCTGTAAGCAAAAAGTGGAGATCCTGATCAGATGCCGATTTTTGCGGCGTCTGATCTGGTTTTGCACTGTTTGCCAATGTCCCACAAAAAGGACCCTAGGCTTATATGGGTTGAAATATATAACCCCCAAAATGATTATTATCCGAGAGTGTATCTATTGAAAGCATGTTTTTGGTACATAAAAGAAACGTCTAAATGAGACATTTCTTTTACGCAACAAAGCATACGTTTAATAGATAGTTTTCGAAACAGTTCATAAAAAGACCCTATTCTCTGAATCCATTGGGTCCCAAATTTATTTCGAATTATAGCGAGTATTTCGAAATATAGGAGTTCGAATTTTTTGGGTTTTACTGTATATATATATTTCAGGATATGACATTGGAATTCTTATATTTACGAGACAAAGGGTTTTGAAAATTAAAGTTTTATTTTCAAAATAAAATGTTATTATTGTCCGCCGAAGGTGTAGAGATTGAGCAGGCTGAACATGTACATATATAGCAATATATTTTCAAATGTGACACTATCTGACATCTTTGTCTTTTAAATCCCAATCCCCGCCAATCTTGACTTTTGTCGTCTTCTGTCTCGTCTCACTTTGAATATCTCACTTGCAAACCAGATTGTAATTGTCTATTTCCCATTTAGATGGTGATGTTCGCTCTACATCCTATGGAGTTATATTTCTCTACCCATCCGATTTGCTAGAGTATCTAGCCATGCTTTTTACTTTAAAGTAAGGAAGAAGACAGAGATCACGAATCGATACATTCAAATACCACACCTGACATAGGACACCGTATGCAAAATAGAAAAAAACACACAAGAAAATATCACATACAAGAGGGCAAAGAGGCCAGCATTTTCCCAGCAGGTGACTACAGGGCTGCAAGGAACAGACTAGGTAGTAAGACAGACTAACACGAAACACAAATAACAAAAATGATCCACAAAAGAAGCACTACCTTGGACCAGTCAGAATTTATTTTACAGGAGGGCTTAAACATGTTTGATGGCACCAACACCACCATTATTTCTGATGTGAATAAAGGCAAATATATGCTTGGTTCGTATGTAAGATCCCTTAGCCATCGATGTATTATCTCATATTACATACAAATTGAGATATAAAAAGGAGATAAAACAAAGATAAGGACTTAACAATACATATAATTGAATACTGGAGTAAAAGAAATCCAACAGTTAAACCCAACATGGAAATAAAAGCATTAGAAATGGACAAACGCAAGTCCAAAAACGAGGCTTCAGTAGAAAAGGTATTGGCTTTATTAAGGTGAAGCTCTGCAGGATATAATTTACTTATCATATTGTCAAAATAATATTATTAATGCTTTGAATATCACCGAAATATCTGGATATAGTGTTAAAAGTGTCAATAATATTAGTCATTTTTCATCAGAAAGTGACATCATACCTTTTTTGTAGGACTTCATTTTGGAAAGCAAAGATAAAAATACACAATGATAACAATAATATTTACAATAACATTCGATAATAATACTGATGTTTCAAAGATGCATAATAGGACTATATTATTTTTGATTGAAACAGGTAAATAACGGAAAATTTATTACTGCAGTTAGAGGTAGTTTAGGGTATATACCTGTATAATTCACCCATTACCTGGATTAGTTCATATTTTTTTGTTTACAACGATTCTCATCTATCTTTGATCAAACGTACTGTGGTATGCCTGCAAAGTACATAACATTTTAAATTACTATTAAGCTACAGGCTTGTACAAAATTAGTGACTAATGATCTTTCATGATATATTGTTTTGAGCATTTTGACAGCTTTCCCACCGTTGAGAAATCATGCCATTTTTATACAACATAACATAACATAACATAACATAACATAACATACCATAACATAATTTTATTGCATAAAACATACATTCAAGGTTGCTTCCAGCATGTATAACACAATAGTGAGCTATAACGTGAATTTCGTTTCTCTTGTTTTCTGAAGAGCAGCGTGAACATTTTTGCCATATTATATATTTGTGTTACTTTAGTTTTCCTGGATAGCAGAGAGAGAGAGAGAGAGAGAGAGAGAGAGAGAGAGAGAGAGTCCAGATTGACAGTGACACTGCTCCTGTTAATCTGGGATATATCTCTTATGAACATCGCCATCGCACATATCGATGAAAAATAAGGTCAAAGGGAGATTAATCAAGTTTGAAGAAACAAAGGGAGAAAACTCAAAAATTTTAGACTGACTGACATACACCATAGAACCAAGCCAGCTGTATCTTCCAAGAACTGTCGGACATGTATCTATCGTGTTTGTCGTGTAAAATATTTAAAATAGTGATGTGACTTTTTGAGGAGAAAAGCAATTTTATATTGCTTTCTGTATTACTTTGGTAATTGGATTCCTACCCCGAAATTATCTCTTTTCAAATTATCATTGAGTCCGAATGATGCTGTGTGAACTTGCTCCTGATCATTGTAGTAATGAAATTTGGTAATGATCGGCCTCGATTGGGTATGACTCTGTTTCTGGGTCTGTAGGCTCTATCTAGAGTAATATTGGTGGCATCGATATCTAGCTTACTTACTATTAATTCCTTTACTAGGAAATCGCATATTTCCTGTTCAGCCTCAATATTTGGCCCTGGACCAGTCTCACGGATACCATAGAAAATAAGGCTGTCACGCATAAAGCGAAATTTCTCATCAAGAACTTTGCTATTTAATCGTTCAAAGTCTTTTTCCATTTGTTGACATTTTCAGCAAGCGAAATACATGAGTTCTTGGCATCTCCCTTGACACCTTGTAGATCCTGATCGTTTTGATCATGCTTTTCACTCAAAATGACCTCGATTATTCTTTTGTCCATACCATTGACTTTTGTTTCTAGGTCAGATAGTTTTGAGCAAATAGAATTAACGGTAATTTCTGTGCTGTCGACTTTTAAATGATGTGCGTGATGTAAAACGACAACTATTTGCAAAGTATTAGCTTAGTAAAGTGGGTGGTGGGGGGGGGCACCTTGACCTTTTCTCTCTCCTATGTGTTGAATAGCAGAAATAGAGTTTTCAATCCATATTATTTAATCGGTTCTTGTCTTATGTGAAAAGTACTTTTGCAGATATTCCGAGAGCTTTGCCATGGAAAAAATATCATTTTTCTTTGAAACTTTTAAATTACCAATTTGATGTACACTCATTCATTTAGACTGTCCGTTGAGAATTGCTATGGTTCCGTTTATAAGCATTTTGGTTCTGAAATCCCAAAATAAGTAAACACACATGTGTTGACGTTCAAAATGTCGACAAATATATATATACACTGAAACGAAGTGATAAGTGGCCACTTTTCAATTTCATTTTTCTTACTAAGCGCTAATGATATTGAAATGAATTTTTGCCCAAATATATGCATTTCAATGGACTAAAGTTAAGCGTGGCTTTGGAAGAGTTTTCTATCACTTTACGATTTTTGGGTTCAAAAATGCAGAAGTCTACTTTTTGAAGAAAATAAGCGGTTTGAGTGCAGTTTTCACTACTATTTGTTTTATTGAACTGAAGTACAGGTGATTACAAACCCGTCTAGCTGACTTGAAAAACACCAAACATTTGTTTTTTTGCTTATGACAGATTTTAATGATTTTTTGTAAAAAAGCTCATTTTCCGCATTTTCTGAAATTTTCTGAAAATCACCAGCTGCACATACTAAAATCATTGTATGTGTTTTATTTTATGTAAACATGTTTGACCAAACACAATTAGCTTGATCAGCCCATTTTCTAGCGATGAATTTATCAATACTGGTGTCCACTTCCAGTTTTAACTTGAAACTTTAAAGGTCTTTTAAATGGCATATGCAAACGATTTTTTAATTTGTAAGTAGAACTGTGACACCTATTCATAATGAATGAATAATCACTGAAATTTACAATGCTGTGTCTCAGATAACAAAGCGTACAGAGCAATGCAAAGTTTTTATGTAAAATGCATGTTTAAGCTAAAACGCTTTGATTAAGCTGCTGATAGTGGATGGCTTCATGTTAACGTAGAAGAGAAACAGAGAGTTCAATTGTCAAAAAACGTTTGATTCTTTTTAATCTTATATCAAAGCTGTTATTTACAGCTTTAAACTAAATAAAATATAAATGGATACAGTATCAGAGGAATATGTAAATCACTCTAGAAAGTGTGACTTTTTGAAATAAGGGTACCTTTACTTGGACTTCATCTGTGCATTTCCAGTAATTTTGAAATGTCATAATTTTAAGAGTCTCGACAAAGCCTTGGATTCTTCTAATTGATTTTTTTTTCGTAAGAGCGATTTTTACTTTCTGAACAGGCCAAAAAAGTAAGGTGGCCACTTATAACTTCGATTCAGTGTAGAGGGTGAAATGCATGAATCTCAGCTCAAATTGACGGTCAACAATAGCAATTTATGCCAATTTGTATGCGAAAATCGATTTGTATTTTAGATACTGAGTAAAACATTGCAAATATTTGTAGTGCGAACATGATGAAGGGAAAAAACTCGTACTGAGCGTTTGTCATGGCAATCGTCTGGGTCATCGTACCAAGCGTTCGTTGATACACTTGTAAATGATTATTGGCTTTAAGCATATCTGTCTACTTAGAGCTAACCTGTCATCCTTTTTATACAATGAAAAATTGTTTTGATGCTTTACATTCCAATCAACATTTAATTCAGGCATGTCAGACTGATTGTTGGGCTGAAACATCACTTAGCAGCGGATAACGAGTGTTTCTCAGTGACTCCAGTTAGCCTCGAACCAGCAACCATTCAATTCCAAGTCAAATGTTCTACCAACTGAGCCACTGCACTCCAAAACTTTGAATTGATCTGATGTGCGTTATCATAATGTAATATTGAATGTATGACTAGAGAAACGAATAAAAGATTAAAAACTATATACATCGCTTAAACTAGTACTTAAAGAGCTTAAGTGACAAGACAAAAATGGTCAAAACATGGCATGGTTATAAACTGGTAGAGGACCCAGAGAATGAAAAAATGAAAAAAAGTCGCTGGAAAGTAGCAGAATTTTAGATCATATTCTGAGTAAGTATGATGTTTTAGAAGTTTGAAAAACAGATATTGCACAACTATTAAGTCTTGTAGAAGATATTTATTCATGGGGTAACCACAGCTACCCTCATGCAGGCTTCATAGTAGGATACTCGCTACATTACTGAAACGAAAAGTAAATTAGATTAGATAGGTCACATTTCTTACTATCTGCATTTTGCCTTAAAAGAACTTAATTCCGTACAACAAACTGTCAATAAGATTAAATGATTTAAGCTTATGCAACTGTTATATATCTTACTCACTTTCAAATATAGTATTATTGTTTACTTGGCATTGGGCTGCCGAAAAGCATGTGACGAGGGAGTTTTGTACATTAAAACTTTCTTAGCCACATTATACTATGACAAAATTTAAAGTCTGGTAGCTCTTTATAACCAATTGCATTTACCATACAACAGCCAAGTTTAATACGTTACCATGAGATACTAGGGAAATCCTACTATAGTGTGGACATTTTCATTTTGTATTTTAATCCATTTAAGGCTAGCGTCCTTTTTGTGGGACATCGGCAAACAGTGAAAAACCAGATCAGACGCCGCAGAATGTGGCGTCTGATCAGGTTTTTTTAGTTGTTTGCTTACAAAATGTACTTTTAAAATTTGAATGAAATTGAAATTTAACACCCAACAACCCTATGATTTGAAATGGAATCGGGCAAATGATAAGGATGGGGAATTTAATTCGGTTTATATGAGTTAAGGAGTAGCTGATCAAAATGTCTAAAAATGATGCATTTCTGCCTCGAAAGTTGTTTTATCTAGGCATGGGCCACAGAACTGCATGAAATGAATGAATAGCAAACCCTGATATTAATGTCAGCACGTACCACAATGTCCAAATGCAGAAGACATCTGCAACTATGGTCCCGAAGTTGCAAATCTCGGAGTCCTCAGTTATTTCGGAGTTATTACCCTTTAATTGCCTAAATTTCAATGATTTTTACCATCCTTAGCCATTACTAAGTAACCAACCGATAGAACTTCATGACCACTTATACTGAACATATATGACTATAGTGAGGTTATGCACGTGCAGTTTTATTGGTCTTTCATTAGGAATAGCGGAGCTATTGCCCTTCGTTTGCCTAAATTTCAATGATTTTTTAGCGTCCTCAGCCACAACTCGGTAACCAATAGATGGACTAACATAAGTTATAGAGGAGTTATTGCCCTTTGATTGCGTGCATTTTAATCATTTTTCAATCGCCAGCCATAACTTAGTAAAACACTGATGGAATCTCATGGGACTTATACTGAGTACATATGACTATAGTGTCGTTACGCATATGAAGTTTTGTCAGGATATCCTGAGTAACAGAGGAGTTATTGCCCTTAAATTGCTTAGATTTTAAATAATTTATTCCATTCTCAACCGTAAATAAGTATACAATTGATCGAATTTCATGAATTTTATTCTGAGTATATATGGCCATAATATGGTTCTGCACATGAAGTTTTGTCAGGATATCCTAGGTAATAGAGGAGTTATTGTCCTTTGGTTTGCAAAATTCCATTGAATTTTCCATTCCATTTTTTCTGTCCTCAGCCATAAATGAGCAAGCAATATAGTTCTTAAAAGGAATTTCATGAAACTTCTACTGAATATATATGGCCATAGTGTGATGAGGCATGTGAAGTTTCATGAGGATGCCATCAGGCATAGAGAAGTGATTGTCCTTTGATTACCTAAATATAAATGAATTTTGGGCGATGCAAATGAATATTCAACAGAATGTCCTTAGATATACAGGAGTTATTGCTATTTAATTGACTTAATTTCAATGAAAAAATCTCACATAAATGCGACGGGGATATCAATACGTTGTCGAATTTGCTTGTTTATTCCGTTTTAGCGTTTAAATACTGAATTACTTCATACTGGTTAAAAATAAAAAAAGTACAACGACATAAATTGTCATTCCTGGGTTTATATTTAATTAAGCTTAATCTGTAGCGGTAGGGTTAAATCTGGCCCTCCTGAAAGACCCCAAACTTTTATTCTTTTTCTTTTTAAAAGGTATTATGATTTGTCCATGAAATAAAAATAAGAATGTAAGGTTTTCAATGTCTGATTTTTAAAATATAATTTGTTGTAAAAAATCAAATCATATTTTTGAGCAATTCCTACAATAAATCATGCAGTAACTTGCCGCGGCTCAGGATAACAAATACATTTGCACATTTGTAGAATGCTGAAGGTCTTGAGCAATTATTTAAGTTAAAAGATGCAACTGAATGAAGATTACACCGACTTTTTAGCTTGATATTTAGGGCTTACGTTCAAAAAATTTGGTCAAATGCTGAAAACTTCCATGTGGGATTATGAAAAACTGAGCATGGTTACGTATCCTTTTTATTTCATAAATTGACAGTCCATACATAATAGGCCTTGAGCTGGCTATAGACCCCCCAGGGGGAATTTTGTACACTATGATTTTCTGAAACTATATTATATAAGACACAAAAAATATGTTAGCCCTCTGAGAGTGGCAGCGTTAATGTATAACATCACGTTATATACGTTACCCCCGAAATAGCATTAAACGTCCCTGATATTGTCTCAACCATGACATGTTCGTACATATTTGCATGCTAACACAGGTTTATGAACTTCTTATAAAACAGTTACATATTTTTAGTATTAATTTTATAAATTTCTTGAGTTATTACCGTTGAATACGTTACTTAGTGTTTCCTGCGCTATTTCCGAGTATCAATATGGTATTTATTGACTATACGTGTATTACATCTGTCACAGAATACAGTTAATCTATAAGGATGCTACTTAAATGATTTAAAGTTCTTTATTATGGTCGCTTTCACTATTTTTCAGGTCTATGTTATGTATGTTACACTCAAAATAGCATTAAACATTCAAGTTAATGTCTCTAACAAGCCCTGTTTATACTTATTTGCATACTGGCACGGGTTTATGTACTTCATTCAACAAGGTTTACCTATTTTAAGTATTCATTTAATAAATACCTTGAGCTCAAACTGTTATGTATGCTACCAAATGATATTTTAGTTATTCTGAGTATCTGTATAGCAGTTGTTGACTGTACATGTATGAAGTTTGTCAGAGAATTAGGAAAATTTATACGGCTGAAATAAATTGAAGTTCTTTATTAATCTATGATGATTTAAACTATTATTATAATGTGATCTATCAACCTTCACTGTTTGCTAACATAAACAGTAGATACCATGCATTCAAATCGGAGTTCGGACAGACAGTCACCGTAAAACAGCTCAGTTCAGGTTAAGGTATGTGGATATAATTCAGATGGTGTTTACACTGATTAGGGCAACTTTGCATTGCATGTCAGCTCCATCTGTATGCCTTATTCCCATTGTTCATTGCACACGATCACAACAACTGCGCTCAATATGTACCTGTGTAACTAATTACACTCATAAATCTGTCTGATACACATCTAAGATGCAAAGAACTTCTGGTACAAAGGAGGTATTATAGGCTTCAGCAGCTAGAACTACGCTTCATTCTACAGATGGAATGGTGAGTTTCTCATCACATCAGAGCTTAACATTGAAACAACTCTTCAATGCACTGAAATGAAATATTCAATCTGCTCAGATGCAAAGTAGAACGAGTACTAGAGGCAGTTTCTGCCTTCATCAATCCTTTTAGGTCTAGTTTTGAAGACAATGAACTGTACTTTTTGTCTTTTGGTGTTCCTGCTAAGCCTGGCATATCTTGGTCAAGAAGAAATTGTCCAATTTACAAAACGTAATCAACCAGATGAGAGCTTAAAGGAGCGTCTTTGGTCAGCATGCCCTTCTTTCTATTGGACCTAATTGGATCTAATGTTGACCTTGAGTTGACACAGCCGTTCCTTTTGGGACCAGTGCCATGGTCACTGTCAACTCCTGATAGAATTTCCACCAAAACTGACAAGTCCAACACTTCTGCAAGGCTTGCAATCACACATTGAACCAATATTAGATTGGCCATGTACGTAGTGCTGCACATAACTTTGATGGTGATGCCATACTACATAGCATAATAGATTTTCCTGTCATCTTCCAGGATCTGATGGAACCAGTATTCAACCAGGCACTAAAGGCAGGGCATGTTGGTTTTGCCACTGATACGTATATACACTGTATAAGCAGCAGTCTATAAAGTCTTACAAACATTATCGCAGAGGATAATCTGCGTGTTTTGTTCAACACTGGTGTATACAACAAAAGGTGCTCCTTCTGAATGTCAACAACATTGGCCAGGATATAGAAGAAGAGATATACAGTCATACACTGTTTAACAGATTGTGACACTACCAATGTGCCAATGTGTAAGTACCATGGTAAGGTTGTTCCTATCAAACTGATAGAGAACCAATCCACACTAGTTCATCTTCATTCTAAGCAGGATAGGAAAACAAATAAAGATTTGCTCTAGGCACTCATCAGTGACATGGCGCCTTAACATGTGTTATTTATATAAATGTGAATAAGATGTAGTACGACATGTTTCTGAAAAAAGTACCAAAGCCATACACATTTACTGAATACATGTATTTCAAATGGCATGAATATGAGCTTACTTCCACCCTGCTTTTCTGTCCTTAAGATGTACATACAAAGATTGAACTATCAAGTCTTTCCCATGAAAACAAGACAGCTTTCCAGATATGGACAGAATGTTTCGAAAATAAATGGGAAGGAAATTGAGTACCTCTGGGTGGAAGAAAACTTTATTGAACCATTGCAAAAGAGCCATAGAATTATATTTCACATTTTGTGTGATATGGGGTTACCATGTTCAAAACTCAACAACTCAAACCTTATAAAAGATAAAAAACATAATATTTGCAGTTTCCAAAAGGTACATACACATATTTTAATACAAAATGAATTAGTAAGCACATTCACATTTAAAACATATCAAACTATATTAGTTTCATAAATCATTTCTACATATATGTTACACTTTGGAGTGCATATTTGTTTTCAAAGTTCCATATCTGTGATGCAAAAATTGCTTACTTGGATGATATAGCCAATTTGGGAATCTTACCTTATGGTTTCAACTTTTCAGAAGTCATGTAATTTACTAAAATTATCAAAGATGATGATGGGTTATATATGTAATTGGCTGTTACAAGGTAATGGTGCCATTACCAGAGTGGTAATGGTGCCATTACCAGAGTGCTAGCATATTGCAAAATTCTGCAAGATGAATCTAATAGAGGATAAATTGCATTGGAAAATTCTTTAAACCCTTCGATAATATACGAAGAGTTGCTAGCTTGGAAATAAACACTCTGTAACTTCTACCTGATGGGTTTTCTCACATAATGCACTGTATGTTACAAATTTTCCATGATTATTATGTGTCTCTAAAAGGAAACTATGTAAGTTTATGTTGGAGTTACTTCCTCAGCAAGTAAGCCAGAGTAAAAAGAAGTACATAGACCTGTGCTAGCATTCAAATAAGTACAAGCTGGTCGAGGTTGGATACCTTACCTTGAACGTTTAATGGTATTCCGAGAGTAAAATTTGTAACCTTGGCTGAAAAATAATGTAAAGACACCATGATAAGGAACTTAATCTTATTTAAATAGCAGACTTATAGATTTGCTATATTCACTGACGGATGTAATACATGCATAGTCAATAACTGCCAAACTAATACTTGGAAATAATATATGAAGCACTAAGTAACATATACAACAGCAAAAACTCAAGACATTTATAAAATAAATGCTAAAATTTGTAACTGTGTTATAAGAAGTTCGTAACCTGTGCCAGACTTCAAAAAAGTGTGAATATGTCATGTTTGAGACATTATCTGGAAAACTTAGTGTTATTTTGCAGGTAACGTACGTAACATGATGTAACACGCTAACGCTGCCACTCTCAGAGAGCTAACATGTTTCATTTTGTGGCTTATATAATGTTGTATCCGGAAATTAAAACATGCAAAGTTCCCCTTAGGGGAAGGGGGGTCTATAGCCAGCGCAAGGCCTAGAGAATTACATTTGACATTTTTGTGTTATATTGGGCTACCATGTGAAACATCTAATAATTCAAAAAGTATATAAGTTAGAAACGTAATTCTTGCAGTTTTGAAAAGGTTAATAAAAATTGTCAAATATTATACGAAATTAATGAACATAAACTGGTTTTGAATATAATTTAAGACAAACTATATCAGATTTATTTATCATTCAAAAGGGGTTCAATGAAAAAATGTAACATACACCACATCAGAGGTGACTATATTTGTTTTCTAATGTCAATATCTGTGGCCCAGTAATAGTTTACTTAGAAGATGTAACCAATTTGGAAATCCTACCTTATCTTTTGCACTTTTCTGAAGTCTTAAAAAGAATGTTTATTATCAAATATTTTGTAGGGTAACGTATGTAACAGGCTGTAAAAACTGCCACTCTCAGAGAGCTAACATGTTGCAAAATCCTTGTAAGACATTGGGCTATAAGAAAAATATGGTCTACAAAATTCCCCCTGGGGGGAGGTATTTCGCAGCATATCCGTTTTGCGAGAGTATCTTCTAATGTTAGTGACTTCAAAAGCTGAAACACATCTTTGACTGCTAAGTTATTAAAACAAGATTATTGATTTTTTAAAAAAAAATCAATATTGGTTTAAAAGCCCTTCTACAACAGGCATATTTGAGCTGGTATTTTATGTTAATTAAGTTTACAAATTCAAACGAATCGTTGGAAGGCCTAAATTTAGTGACCGATTCAAAAAGATAATCGAACTTTATTCAAAAGTTGGATATGACATGGATATTATGCGACAGTCTGCATGCTAGGTTATAAACCTAATCACAGTTTGTAGCTGTGGTTTCCTTCTAGGGTCATGCTTCACGCTCAATGACGACACTGGCGTAAATCTTTCATCTGTTGGCTGGTTTCTTCCGTTGAAGTCAACTTCAGTGGACCATCTGATTTCTGAGTTATTTTTCAATCCAATAATAACGACCTTGGCTTAAATATCAAATGCCATCAATGACCTTACCTATAGTAATTGTCTCATTAGGTTAGACATACGGTAACTAAGCATCAGAAGCCATCAAAAAGGTTTTCCCACATAAATGCATTCAGAGTCATTATTGACCTTGTCGTTAAGTAGGTCAATATTTACTTAAGATCATCATTTGAATAAACTTTGTAGAGACCACACCCCCAATGGCACATACCAAGACCCAGTCACTGATTCGTTGGTTCCAAGGAAGTAGATTTGTCAAAGGTTTTAAAATTATATTGGTGTGACAGCTATTTCTGTCATGTACCTTGGACACAATCATTTTATATTGTCCTATCTATTGGGTGTTACACATTATACATTGTTCAATACTGAGAAAATCTGTTTAAATATCCTCCTAAAACATACTCAACTACAAAAGAAACCCATCAGTAACTTGTTAGGGCAATTATGGTAAAATAATTAAGAAATCAAAATGCATTTTATACCATATTCTTTAACAATCAATTATGCATCAAATTATTTAATAATGTAACAGTGTTACTTAAACCCATTCATGCTGTACGCCAGTGTATAGACAAGGGGTCATTTCTAAAAATGACAAATTTCAGACAAATGGTTTCACTCGACTTCTAGTCTTAATCAGTTCACTTCGTCCAATAACCGGTATGTCCCTCTCTGACGAGGCAACCAAGGGTGTACAGAAGCCAAAACAAACCGCGTATGTTTAGTAAGCACGGATCTCAATTAGATAGAGCAGTTGTTGGATGAGCTCTGGCAACGCATCCGGGATAATTCAGTGCAACCTCGGAATCTTTGAGAGCTTCAGGTTGCTCTTCATTAAGAATGGGCGTGGATTCCCAAGAACGTTGTGCGATGTCACATGCATTTGGTTCGACCTCGTTATGAAGCAGTTATTGCTGCAGGAGAGGGTCATGTCTGTTTTGGACGAATTTAACTCAAGTGAACTGATTAAGACGAGAACGAGATATTCATTCTCAAGTGAAAAACTTGTCATTTTTGAAAATGACCCCTTGTCTAAACACTGGCGAAAACCATCAACAGATTTAAGTAAAACTGTTACATTATCCAATGAAATGATACAGAAATGATTGCTACTGAATATGGTATAAATATATTTTCATTTCTTGATTCTGATTTCCATAATTGCCCCGAGAAGAGACTGATGGGTTTCTTTTGTAGTTGAGTTGAAAGACCAATCACTATCAATTATAATATTGATGCATTTTGTGTTGAACGTGTTTTGAAAATCAATTTTACGATCTGGCCTAGTTTTTTTTCGGACATCTTTGAGGCCCAACTGCTTAGTGAAACCACATAAAAGAAAATGGTAGAAAGTGTTACTGACATGAACTAACTATATTGGAATGTTATTGTATGTGTCCGAGACAAGGGCCACAGAACTGCATGAAATGAATGAATAATGCTTTGAGATGCTGATGTGTCTATTTTCACATGATTTCATTGCATCCCATCGATGCAACCACTGCGAGAGAAAATTGCCCGTTTTGGCTATGAAGTAATGACCAGCCTATGGGTTGAGACAGCTTGTTTTGGTGTTTGTCTGTGACAATCATTGAACACTTCGACGGGACACTTTTCTAGCACACAAAAGCATAGCACGTTTTGTAGATGTAAATGTTTGAGTTAATTATACTCGCGTACCATATTCTCGGCCCTTCAATTATTTTAAGTCATGACCTTATCATGTTAACCATATCTAGTAAGTATAATGACTTTGGCCTCAAAAGTAAATAAAAAATCAGCTTTTTGAGATTATTCCCATGTAAATGCATTAGAAATCAAATTTGATATTGCCATGAAGTAGGTCAAGGTCAATCTAGGATCTAGGGTCACTATTGGAATAAACTGGTAGGACTCAAATCCCCAAATGCAGCATACATGGACCAAGGCCCATGGCCATTGCATTTTTGGTTCCAGAGAAGATATGTAAAACTCATATTGAACACTAAAATGGCCAAATGAACACTCCATTTGCATTAGATTCCTTGCTATTGACCAATGTGGCAAAGATTACCCCACCATCTAATGCAAATTCTTGTGAATTTTGAAATTGAGGGTACACGTATTCGGCAAAGCCTCCAGGATACAATTTAATGAATTTTGCTTAGCCGTTTTCTGGTATCATTTCGATATGCTGACCAATTCGGTAATGCAAATAAAATTGATATAGTGCTTACAAGTTTTCAGAAAATCGGTAAAAACACACGTGGCCGATTAGAACTTTTGACTAGTATATTTCATCGAGTGTGTTGAAAACATCAGAATTTTCATGAGTGCGCACCTCAAAAAAGTAAAGTAAATTTTCTTTTTATTTTATACTTTTTAGAAGATTAACAGTTAATCAATTTGTTTACCATGCTTTAAGCCAAATCACAATAGTGTAAAAGAAGACAAAGGAGTATTTGTGACAGAATACCTGGATCAATCTACATGATCTGTAGTCATCAGGACTTACAGATATAAAGAAATTTATCAGCGCCAAAGTGCAAAACAAGTGACGTCATAAGCGACGTCATAATTTGTTGATGACGTTACGTAGCATAGGTTACATGCATTGGGGAACGGGACAATTACAACAGGTCCAGTAAGATTTGCTAACTCATTAATATTCATAAGGTGCAGAGACAAAATGGCGTCACGAACTCGTATAGTGACTGCATAACCGCTTAGGCTATAGATTATATCTTATTATTAATCACAGAAGATATATTTTTGGATAAAACTTAAAGTAAAAAAAAGAGTAATAGATGGCTAAACGGCATCAGAAGTTACGTTTGCGTGTCCATAAATCTCATTCCTTTTATTCCAGTGTGTTATACCCGTATTTTTATTCTTAAGAAAAAGGGTATATTAATATTGTACCGAAGGACGGTCGGCCGTGAATGCCTCCGTCCGTGCGTCTGTCCGTCCGTTCGTCGCATTTCTTGTAATTGTATCTTCTCCTAAACCGTTGGACATAGCAACTTCAAACTAAGCAGGTGCATATGTCACATGATGTGGTGGGTACTGTCAAATCAGTCTGAGTAGGAGTGTAGGCTAGTCCAATCACTCAATATGAAATGTCATGATGCATTCTAAAAGTACAATATGTCGGATGTGTCGCAGTATGAGTATAGGCTAGCAACAGTCAGAATAAAATATGTCTAGACATGTTGTATTTCTAAAGTACAACACGTCGGATCAGTCAGAGTACTTAATATAGGCTAGTTGCAACACTCAATATAGGAATTGTCTAGACAAGTTGTATTACTAAAATACAACATGTTGGGTCAGTCAGAGTAATTGTATATGCTAGTTTCAACAATCGATATAGGAAATGTCTAGAGAACTTGTATTGGCTATTTGCAACACTCAACATAGGAAATGTCTAGACATGTTGTATTACTAAAGTACAGCACGTCGGATCAGTCAGAGTACTTGTATAGGCTAGTTGCAACACTCAATATAGGAAATGTCTAGATATGTTGTATTACTAAAGCCGAAATTATTGGATGTGTTAGAGTATGAGTGTAGGCTAGTTGCAACACTTAATATAGGAAATGTCTAGGCGTGTTGTACTCTTTAAGAACAACACGTCGTATGTGTCAGGGTATAAGTATAGGCTAGTTGCAACACTCAATATAGGAAATGTCTAAAAATGTTGTATTACCAAAGTACAACATCTCGGATCAGTCAGAGTACTTGTGTAGGCTAGTTGCAAAACTCAATTTAGGAAATGTCTAGACATGTTGTATTCTTTAAGTACAACATTTCGGATGTGTCAAAGAATAAGTATAGGCCAGTAGCAACAGTAAATATTAGAAATGTCTAGACATGTTGTATTCTTAGAGTACAACATGTCGGATCAGTCAGGGTAAGGGTATAGGCTATTCCCAGCACTCAATATAGGAAATGTCTAGACATGTTGTATTACTAAAGCACACCACGTTGGGTGTGTTAGAGTATAAGTGTAGGCTAGTTGCAACACTTAATATAGACAATGTCTAGACATGTTGTTTTCTTAAAGCACAACACGTCGGATGTGTTAGAGTATAAGTGTAGGCTAGTGGCAACACTCAATATAGGAAATGTCTAGACATGTTGTATTCTTAAAGCACAACACGTCAGATGTGTTAGAGTATGAGTGTAGGCTAGTTGCAACACTCAATATAGGAAATTTCTAGACATGTTGTATTCCTAAAGCACAACACGTCGGATGTGTAAGAGTATGCGTGTAGGCTAGTTGCAACACTTAATATAGGAAATGTCTAGACATGTTGTACTCTTAAAGCACAACACGTCGGATGTGTTAGAGTATGAGTGTAGGCTAGTTGCAACACTTAATATAGGAAATGTCTAGACATGTTGTATTCTTTAAGCACAACACTTCAGATGTGTTAGAGTAGAAGTGTAGGCTAGTTGCAACACTTAATATAGACAATGTCTAGACATGTTGTATTCTTAAAGCACAACACGTCAGATGTGTTAGAGTATGAGTGTAGGCTAGTTGCAACACTCAATATAGGAAATGTCTGGACATGTTGTATTCCTAAAGCACAACACGTCGGATGTGTTAGAGTATGAGTGTAGGCTAGTTGCAACACTAAATATAGGAAATGTCTAGGCATGTTGTATTCCTAAAGCACAACACGTCGGATGTGTTAGAGTATGAGTGTAGGCTTGTTGCAACACTAAATATAGGAAATGTCTAGACGTGTTGTACTCTTAAAGCACAACACATCGGATGAATTAGAGTATATATATAGGCCAGTAGCAACAGTCAGTATAAGAAATGATTAGACATGTTGTATTCTTAAAATACAACATGTTGTATTCTTAAAATACAACATGTCGTATCAGTCAGGGTATGGGTATAGACTTGTCCCAGCACTCAATATAGGTAATGTCTAGACATGCTGTATTCCTAAAGTACAACCGTCTGATGTGTTAGAGTATGAGTGTAGGCTAGTTGCAACACTAAATATAGGAAATGTCTAGGCATGTTGTATTCTTAAAGCACAACACGTCGGATGTGTTAGAGTATGAGTGTAGGCAAGTTGCAACACTTAATATAGGAAATGTCTAGACATGTTAGAGTAGAAGTGTAGGCTAGTTGCAACACTCAATATAGGAAATGTCTGGACATGTTGTATTCCTAAAGCACAACACGTCGGATGTGTTAGAGTATGAGTGTAGGCAAGTTGCAACACTTAATATAGGAAATGTCTAGACATGTTAGAGTATAAGTGTAGACTAGTTGCAACACTCAATATAGGAAATGTCTAGGCATGTTGTATTCTTAAAGCACAACACGTCGGATGTGTTAGAGTATGAGTGTAGGCAAGTTGCAACACTTAATATAGGAAATGTCTAGACATGTTAGAGTATGAGTGTAGGCTAGTTGCAACACTCAATATAGGAAATGTCTGGACATGTTGTATTCCTAAAGCACAACACGTCGGATGTGTTAGAGTATGAGTGTAGGCTAGTTGCAACACTCAATATAGGAAATGTCTAAAGACATGTTGTATTCTTTAAGCACAACACGTCGGATGTGTTAGAGTATGAGTGTAGGCTAGTTGCAACACTAAATATAGGAAATGTCTAGGCATGTTGTATTCTTAAAGCACAACACGTCGGATGTGTTAGAGTATGAGTGTAGGCAAGTTGCAACACTTAATATAGGAAATGTCTAGACATGTTGTATTTTTAAAGCACAACACGTCGGATGTGTTAGAGTATAAGTGTAGGCTAGTTGCAACACTCAATATAGGAAATGTCTAGACATGTTGTATTCTTAAAACACAACACGTCGGATGTGTTAGAGTATGAGTGTAGGCTAGTTGCAACACTTAATATAGACAATGTCTAGACATGTTGTATTCTTTAAGCACAACACGTCGGATGTGTTAGAGTATAAGTGTAGGCAAGTTGCAACACTCAATATAAGAAAATATCTAGACATGTTGTATTCCTAAAGCACAAGACGTCGGATGTGTTAGAGTATGAGTGTAGGCTAGTTGCAACACTCAATATAGGAAATGTCTAAAGACATGTTGTATTCTTTAAGCACAACACGTCGGATGTGTTAGAGTATGAGTGTAGGCTAGTTGCAACACTAAATATAGGAAATGTCTAGACATGTTGTATTCTTTAAGCACAACACGTCAGATTTGTTAGAGTATGAGTGTAGGCTAGTTGCAACACTCAATATAGGAAATGTCTAGGCATGTTGTATTCTTAAAGCACAACACGTCGGATGTGTTAGAGTATGAGTGTAGGCTAGTTGCAACACTAAATATAGGAAATGTCTAGACATGTTGTATTCTTAAAGCACAACACGTCGGATGTGTTAAGAGTATGAGTGTAGGCTTGTTGCAACACTTAATATAGGAAATGTCTAGACATGTTGTATTCCTAAAGCACAACACGTCAGATGTGTTAGAGTATGAGTGTAGGCTAATTGCAACACTCAATATAGACAATGTCTAGACATGTTGTATTCTTAAAGCACAACACGAAGGATGTGTTAGAGTATGAGTGTAGACTAGTTGCAAAACTCAATATAGGAAATGTCTAGACATGTTGTATTCCTAAAGCACAACACGTCGGATGTGTTAGAGTATGAGTGTAGGCTTGTTGCAACACTAAATATAGGAAATGTCTAGACGTGTTGTACTCTTAAAGCACAACACATCGGATGAATTAGAGTATATATATAGGCCAGTAGCAACAGTCAGTATAAGAAATGATTAGACATGTTGTATTCTTAAAATACAACATGTTGTATTCTTAAAATACAACATGTCGTATCAGTCAGGGTATGGGTATAGACTTGTCCCAGCACTCAATATAGGTAATGTCTAGACATGCTGTATTCCTAAAGTACAACCGTCTGATGTGTTAGAGTATGTTAGTTATAGACGTGTTTTATTTTTAAAGTACAACATGTCGGCTGTGTCAGAGAACGAGTATACGCTAGCAGCAACAATCAGTATAATAAATGTCTAGACATGATGTTCTCTTAAAGTACAACGTGTTGGATCAGTCAGAGTACTTGTATATGCTAGTTGCACCACCCAATATAGGAACTGTCAAGACGTGTTGTATTCTTAAAGTAAACCTGTCAGGTAAGTCAGAGTATGAGTATAGGCTTGCAACAAAAGACAGTATTAGAAATGTCTAGACATGTTGTATTCTTAAAGTACAACATTTTAGATCAGTCGGGGTAAAAGTATAGGTTAGATGCAGCACCCAATAAAGGAAATGTCTAGACATGCTGTATTCTTAAAGTACAAAATGTTGGATCAGTCAGAGTGAGTATCGGCTAGTGTCAGCACTCAATAAAGGACATGTTTAAACATGTTGTATTTTTAAAGTGCAACATGTCGGATGCGCCAGACTATAAGAGTAGGCTTGTTGCAACACTAAATATAGGAAGTGTCTAGACATGTTGTATTATTAAAGCACACTATATGGGACGTGTCAGTGTATGAGTATAGGCTAGTTGCAACACACATTATTTGCAAATGTTTAGGCATGCTGAATTCTTATAGTCAGTCAACATGCCGGATGAGTCAGAGTATGATATAGGCTAGTTCTAACACTCAACATAGGTAATGTCTAGACATGATGTTGTATTCTTAAAGTACAACTGTGTCATATGTGACAGAGTATGAATAATGGCTAGTTGCAACACTCAATAAAGGAAATGTCTAGACATGTTGTATTCTTCAAGTACAACATGTTGGATGCGTCAAAGTAAGGGTATAGGCTAGTTGCAACACTTAACATGGGTAATGTCTAGATATGTTGTATTCTTAAATCACACTAAGTATAGATTATGTCTAGATATTGTATTTTTAAAGTACAGCATGTCGGATGAGTCAATACACTAACTTATCCGACCCTCTATGCGGGGCCCTTACCTCAACCAAGGAGCTCGACTTTGGGTCAAATGAAGTCCTGTCACTTAGGACATAGCCTTAACTTTAATCTCATGCTAAATACAGTCATGTAGACGCCTGGATATGCATGCTACAATCCATTTCCTTTCATGTATAAATGAGATATAAACTTGTTTACAATTCCATGCATAATTTTCGGAATTCGAATCACGGGGCGTCTTTTGAAGGGCCCCTGACCCTATGCCCGGACTCATATACCTTAAAATGCTTTAAATAATAAGAACCGATATATCTAAAGGGAACCATGTTAATATTAAGGTACATTCTTTATCGTAAGGGGCTATACTTTAAAAAAAAAGGGCGAAATCGTGATAAAACGCTAACTTGTCCGATTCTATATGTGGGGCTCACACCTCGACCTAAGAGCTCGGCATTAGTTTTAATGAAGTACTACCAATTAGGACATGTCCTTATTTTTAATCTGATACATCTCTTTAGACACTCAGATAAACCTGTTACAATCCATTCATTTTCATATATAAATAAGAGAAAAACTTGTATTTTCATGAGATAATTTTCGGACTAATAGCCACAGGGCATCTTTTGGAGGGCCGTCTGACCCCATGTCCAGACCCATACACCCTTTAATGCTGTAAATAATAAGAACAGCCGTTTCTCAAGGGAACCATGTTAAAATTAAGGTCCATTCCTTATCAGAAAGGCCTAAACCATTAAAAGGAAGGGGCAAAATCGTGCATTATGGGAACTTATCTGACCCCCTTTTCTGGGGCTCACACCTTAACCAAAAAGCTCGGCATTGGTTCAAATGAAACACTATCACTTAGGAAATATCCCAAGCCTTAATATGATACCGTTTTCAATCTCGTAGACGCTCTCGAAAGCCTGCCATTTGCAATTTACTTTTGAGTATAAATAAAGAATAAATTGTTCCGAAATGCGCAAATTCTCGCACAAAATACAACGTTTTATCCTTAATAGTGAAACGTCTGACCCCATGTCCAGACCCATACACCCTTTAATGCTGTAAATAATAAGAACAGCTCTTTCTCAAGGGAACCATGTTAAAATTAAGGTCCATTCCTTATCAGAAAGGCCTAAACCATTAAAAGGAAGGGGCAAAATCGTGCATTATGGGAACTTATCTGACCCCCTTTTCTGGGGCTCACACCTCAACCAAAAAGCTCGGCATTGGTTCAAATGAAACACTATCACTTAGGAAATATCCCAAGCCTTAATATGATACCTTTTTCAATCTCGTAGACGCTCTCGAAAGCCTGCCATTTGCAATTTACTTTTGAGTATAAATAAAGAATAAATTGTTCCGAAATGCGCAAATTCTCGCACAAAATACAACGTTTTATCCTTAATAGTGAAACGGTTCTAGCAGGGTGATCAGTGCCACTTAAGTTCTGATGTTGGTATCAAATTAAAGCTTAGATCCTCTCCTAAGTGATACTACTCCATTTGAACACATACTTAGCTTCTAGGTTGAGATTTGAGCCCCATTTATAGGGTGGGGTCAGATCCCCGAAAAATGCGACTTCGCTCCATTTAATATTTTATTTAGCCACTTATGCAAGTAAATGACCCCAATCGGTACATGCTACCCTTCAATTACATACAAACTAATTATTTAAACCATTGAATGGTGTATGGGTTTGGACATAGGGCCAGGAAAGTGGCAAAACCTACCCACAGGGGCCAAAATCCGAAAAAATCTTGCACAATATACAACGTTCTCACCTTAAAAGTGAAACGCTGCTAGCACGCTAGTGACTGTCTCTAGAATTCTGATTTGTGTATCAAAATAAAGCTTAGACCCTCGTCTAAGTGCTCATATTCGAATAAATCCAATAACTAGCTTCTAGGGTCAGATGTGAACCCCCAGCGCATGGTCGGTAAAGTTCGACTATTTTGCAAATTGGCCCGTTTTGATCATTTTGGTGGGCCCACAAAAGACTCTTACGCCCAAATTTCTACATAAGTTCTAATTGTTCAAAGTATTTTGGGGTAATTGGTATTGGGCCAGGGTTACCATTTGAAAGATAGCCCGTGGTTCGACATACTAAAATTCTCTGACAACCGATTCAGTTGTCTAAAATATGCGCATATCTCTAATGGTTTTGCAATTCTGAATCTGGTATCAACATAAAGCTTTCCTAAGTGTTCATGCTCAATTTGAACGGATAGCTGGCTTCTAGGTTGAGGTTTGAACCCCAAGCACATCGTTCGTAAAGTGCGCGTAATTCGCGATTTGGCCCAATTAATATAATTATTCTGTCTGCCCTCCGGAAGACTTCTTGGCCAAAATTTCTACATGGCCAGCTACATGTATATGTGTTCTAACGGTTTAAAGCGTTTTGGGGTATATGGATCTGGGCTAGGGCCAGGAGGGTCCTCACAAAGACGCTCGACGGTTCGAAATAAAAAAAAAATCTCGGACAAACGATAAAGTTAATCTCTAAATATACCCATATCTCTAAGGGCCCTGTCAAGCTGATCCGTGTCTGTAAAATTCTGATTTTGGTATCAACATAAAGGTTGGGCCCTCCACTATGTTCTAATACTAAAATTGAACTAATATAGCTGGCTCCTAGGTTCTGGTTCGAACCCCACAAAACGGGTAGGTAAAGTTTCAAAATTCGGGACTGAGCCACCATATATATATATAGATTAACTCATCTGACTTGTTGTACTTTACGAATACAACATCTCTAGACATTTCTATATATATTGTACTGAAATTGAAATGTACTTATACCTTAACTCATCTGACGTGTTGTACTTTCCAAATACAACATCTCTAGACATTTATATATATTGTACTGAAATTGAAATATACTTATACCTGAACTCATCTGAAGTGCTGTACTGTACGAGTACAACATCTCTAGACATTTCTATATATCTGGTGCTGAACTTGAATTATACTTATACCTGAACTCATCTGACGTGTTGCACTTTACGAAATACAACATCTCTAGACATTTATGTATATTTGGTACTGAAATTGAAATATTCTTATACCTTAACTCATCTGACGTGTTGTCCTTTACGAATACAACATCTCTAGACATTTCTATATATCTGGATTCTGAAATTGAAATATACTTATACCTGAACTCATCTGACGTGTTGTACTTTACGAATACAACATCTCTAGACATTTCTATATATCTGGTACTGAAATTGAAGCATACTTATACCTGAACTCATCTGACGTGTTGTACTTTACGAATACAACATCTCTTGACATTTCTATATATCTGGATTCTGAAATTGAAATATACTTATACCTCAACTCATCTGACGTGTTGTACTTTACGAATACAACATCTCTAGACATTTCTAAATATCTGGTACTGAAATTGAAATATACTAATACCTGAACTCATCTGACGTGTTGTACTTTACGAATACAACATCTCTAGACATTTCTATATATCTGGTACTGAAATTGAAATATACTAATACCTGAACTCATCTGACGTGTTGTACTTTACGAATACAACATCTCTAGACATTTCTATATATCTGGTACTGAAATTAAAGCATACTTATACCTGAACTCATCTGACGTGTTGTACTTTACGAATACAACATCTCTTGACATTTCTATATATCTGGATTCTGAAATTGAAATATACTTATACTTTAACTTATCTGACGCGTTGTACTTTACGAATACAACATCTCTAGACATTTCTATATATCTGGTACTGAAATTGAAGCATACTTATACCTGAACTCATCTGACGTGTTGTACTTTACGAATACAACATCTCTTGACATTTCTATATATCTGGTACTGAAATTGAAATATACTTATACTTTAACTTATCTGACGCGTTGTACTTTACGAATACAACATCTCTAGACATTTCTATATATCTGGTACTGAAATTGAAGCATACTTATACCTGAACTCATCTGACGTGTTGTACTTTACGAATACAACATATCTAGACATTTCTATATATCTGGTACTGAAATTGAAATTGAAATATACTTATACTTTAACTTGTCTGACGTGTTGTACTTTACGAATACAACATCTCTAGACATTTCTATATATCTGGTACTGAAATTGAAATATTCTTATACTTTAACTTATCAGACGTGTTTCTTACTTTACAGATACAACATCTCTAGACATTTTTTATATCAAGAACTGGAATTGAAATATCCTTATACTTTAACAGGGACGTATGATCCATGACTTTAACTTATCTGATGTGTTGTTCTTTACAAATACAACATCTGTTGACATTTCTTATATCGAGAATTGGAAAATGTTTGACCCCCTCTGAATCCTTGGAAAAGTATACGGACCCCCTCTGTGACTGTAATTTATAAGTTGAGGACTGAAAAAACGAAAACGTGTTCAAGACCTGTTGCGATTGTCCCGTTCCCCATGCATTGCCTCACTCACTGATGCGGGAGGTGTCGAAAATTCAAAATCAAAAAAATTCAGCAAATCTGAATTATTTTGGTACCAAAATGTTCCTCATGTTTTAACTAAGAAAATGACTACCCACGCTTGATGTTTTTGTTCACAAAAAGTAAGTTATAGGGTTTTGAACTTTCGAAGTGAGCTGCATTAAGTGAAGGGAAAAGTCAGAGGTGATCCAAAAAAACGCTACAGTGAAAATATAGGCTGATATCAGTCACTAGTGATTGATATCATATCATTTCACTAGTGATTGATATCACTTTTATTTGTTTTTGATATGTATTGATTTCATTGCTAAGTATAAAATAAATATTATAACTTTGGCTTCAACAGTTAAAAAATCCCATTTAAATACATATGAAAGCAAACTTTATGTAAACAGATACTAATTTGAGAGAAGAAAAGAAGACTGTACACTGTTCAAGAAAAAATGGGGTTTCACGTAACAAGAAAAATGAGGGCATTCGTATTATTTTTCTCAAAAAAAGGAGAGCCAATCTGAATTTGAAGACCAACCGGGCTGCACACGGGATTATCTATAATATAATTCTCCACCCAAAAGAAGGAAAACTATCTTGATCTTGTATTCTAATAAAAACATGAATTGAGACATTCAAGTTGTTGAACGTTGTAATGCAGTATTGTTAAAGTCAAATACAATACTTTTTAGGATACATGGCCCAACAGTGGCTAAATCTGTGAAATCAACTTGATCCATCTTCTTCATAGTAAGATCCCTCCCCTTCATAACTAGTCCCCTTTATGCATAACTAATCCCCTTTCTTCATAGTTTGTCGATTATTTTCAATTACAGGCTATTAAACAACATTGATTGGTGACATATATTAATCATCTATCAAAACAAAATTGTAGAAATTAATATAGAAGTTATAAAAAGTTGATAAACGGTTTTACGCGGTATGTTTAGGCTGAAAATTTTCACACGATCTGAAAATACACACACTGCATAAACGTTAACACTGATTTCAAAGCACAGCAAACGCTTCCAACAGATCGGCTGAAGGTATCTTTTATTTTGTCATTGGCCCATCTAATAGGATTCTCCGAATGTTGAAACACCTTTTAAAATGCGAGTTATTGATAACCAAAAAAGAGAACACTCTGTTTCATACACGAACCGAGTTCCACTTCTGCATTTTAGGGAGTCCCTCTCATGAATTTATACAATTGCATTTTATGATGAAGAAGCTGGATTGGCGGCCGTGCAATAACACAATCATGTGATTAAATGTGATTTTGGAGGCTGTATTAATAAGAATTTTCAGATGAAATAATATGATTGCTTTCTTTTATCTCCCCAAACATAGATTTTGGGTACTGATGGGGCGCTGTGGCTCAGTGGTAGAGTGTTAAACTTGAGGGGTCGAAGGGTCGCAGGTTCGAGATCATCAAAGGCACTGCGCTTTGTCCTTTGGCAAGACACTTTATCTTCTGCTTAGTATTGGTTCAATCCAGGAAGACAGGAAATCGTCCCAACATGACTAAAAACGTGTTGCCTGGGGCATAAGGCTGCAACAAATAAAGGGGGTCAGAGGGGTCCAACTTTGACACGTTTTTGAGTCGATGAGGGGGCCGTTATTGGCCCGCCAGCGAAACGCCATTTAAATAGTGTTTTCCTGGCGTGGCGATGGTGGCCCAATAAAGAATGCTGGCCTGGTGGCTTTGTGATTTTTCAGACAAGTATTGCTAAGAAACCCTATATTTTTAAAAAAAAAATCAGGGGGATCCGGACCCCATGTCCCACCCTCTGGATCCGCCCATGGAATCGTGACGAATTCCGAAACATAAAACTAACTAGCAAACCACATTCTATGAAATGAATGATATAGGCGGATCCAGAAAAATCCGTCGCGGCGGGGGGACAATTTTTGTTTTGCTTCAGTCATCAAAGTTTATCACAGAGGACCGTACAAACCCAAACCATTGGACCATTGGACCCAGTTGCTTTTCGTGGAAGTTCCGTACCAGTATTTCGAAGGAAATTTATATTAACTTGTAATTTTCCAGGGGGGTCGCGAACCTGAATGGATCCGCCCATGATTTTTTGCATTAGCTCTGGTGGCTACTGGCCGCTGTAATGCAAGGCAGATAAAGAAGTACCTCAATAAAACTGTAACCATTCTCTCTTTTCTCCCCTGATCCATACACTGTGAATTGGTGGTATTTTTTCAATACATTTGTTGGATTGCTCACGTCTTGTGTTAGACAAGATCTGTCATTCACCTTTAACAACAACAACAACAACAGCAACAACAACAACAACAACAACAACAACAACCCGAAAGTAGCCATGCGATCTAATATAGAAGCACAAACAAAACCAAAATCACATTACAAAAATGTGTAAACTGCGGTCTCTACATTTTTTTTAAAAAAAAATCTGGAAGAGTTCTTCCAAAACCGTTGCACAGGGAATTCAATTTGATTTCTGTAACACCATAAGGTGAGTACATGTACACCTATACAATCACTATATAGTCGTGCCAGAAAGGGTTCCGAACTGCATTTGTCATCTATCGGTGTTGATATCCTGCGCAACTGTCTTTTATCGTTTTGTTTTGTTTTATACTGCTCTTTTTTTATTTGTCTGTATTTTATAACATTAACATATCTTAAACGTATTCGGTTGTATACTATGCACAATAAGTTTAGCAATTTCTTATGTTTCGCATCTTCTTTGTGAAATGCCGATCAATCAGTTCAATTGCAATGACGAGAACAGGATCTTAGGCAAAAGAAACCAAGAAATTTCAGACGCCATACTTTAAATAGGCATTTGGGGAGAGCAAGAACTGCAGAAGGGGTCAGTAAGCAAAGGTCACACCCGTTGTAAGTAATGCTAAAATGATCAGCATGTGAGTTTTCGTTTGGTGGTCTTTCATCTTCCTCATGCATCATACGCCTATAAAAACTATTGGCTATGTGACAGATGTGATAGAAATTTCATGGTGAAAAAAATAGCTGCCACCAATGACGTCAAAACGTAGTCATCATTTGATTAAGCTTCTAATGTTAATTGGTGTTCATTTCAACAGAGCATCAGTTTACAAAGATATAATAGGCTTACAATGTTACTCATCTTATGGTTGATTAAAACCTTTAGTTACTGAAAAACGGTGCGACGCATTTGCGAGATAACGGTGACGTTAGATTTTATCTTTCGGCCCGTGCACTGTAGTAGTGAAGATGTTTCATTCAACAGTATTTGCCTGAATGTGTTGGAAGGCATCAAGCAGTTTTACTTGTTAATGTGGTTCAAGAAAACCCGACTAGAAACACCGTTTAAAGGCGATAACGTAAAAGCATTAGTAAAAACGTCAAATTGTGAAAACTTGGTCCTTTAATTCTCTGAGAAAGCATTGTCTCCGCCGGGAATCATCTTTCAAATACTAATCTCTCTGATTTGAGCATTGTGGGCACACGTGACATATTTGTTTATCGATAGCGCCATCAAATCATGTGATTCGCCCGATTTGTTGGTTCATACTTGTTATCAATCTGCGTCATCACGTGTCACTGAAGCCAAATTTTTGGCCTAAAAATGTTCAGTGTAGAAAATCTTATCATTGTTTCGCTAAATACTGTAATACCAATCATTGCTATTGTTTAGCTACCAAAGGCTACTGGATGTCTCCATAAACGGATTATTTATAGCCATTCAGTGCGTGTTACTTTTTTAACGTAGTGTTTCGGGTAATGCATACCGCGTATTGACACAAATCCGACTTTTCAGTCGTGATGTTTCTTAGCAGACAGGTCGATTCTTTAGTATCGCGCCTGCGCAAGACAATGCTGAGAAAGTTCAGAAAATTGCAGAATTTGCTATGCTTTTTTGGTTTTCAGTGACCAAACAATCGTTTGAAAATGGTTTCGGCTTCCCTCACTGATCGGAGATACCCACGTTACCTGCTAGTCTTAAAATTAAACGTCACTTTAGAACGGCCGCTTTGTTTGGTAATTCTGTATTTTTTAATGTAAAATCTTGTCAGATGATCGGCGCTTGTATCTTGTATGACAGCAAATTAAACTCGAGATCTGATGTGGATGGGCTCACCCATACAAAACAATTGCTAAATTTATTGTGCATAGTATATTTTTTCCAAAAAGCAAATTAGTGAGAATGACCAGGAAATGCCACAATAATTGAACTCAACCAACGGCACCTTTAGGAAAAGACACAGAGCACTTACAACCACACGGCAGTGAGAACACAACCAGCTCTCTCTCTCAGCGAGATGAATGCAAAGCTAAACATAACACTAACTACTGCATAACAACACAAGGACCAAGCACAAAACCCAAACAAACATGGGAGCGACTATAAACAATGAATCAATAACAAAATAACAATAGCTTTAGAACGGACAGCAGCTGAAACCACCAGGTTGGAGGGGGCGGGGCGCTGGTGTGGTGTGAAGGGGCTTAAATATAGTTTACTGACCCAATCTTCGCCCTATATTCTGTTATTAAAACATACAAAAATGCTTAGCTCGCGTGGATGCTTCCATAACATACAGGATGAATAAAGGGAAACAATCAAATCAGAATAACATACAGTAAGACCTGTATAAAACGACCACATTAAAAAGACCGAAAATTGGTTTTTAAGAACAATTATCACTTAATGCAGGTTAAAAGTATTGCAGAATGCCCCAAAGGGAGCATTCTGCAATACTTTCGACCTTCATTAGGCTACCATTTGTCATTGAGATCTTTGTTGTGTCTATTTTTGAGTGGCCGTTTTACACAGGTTTTGCTGTACTTTACTTACAGACAGTCAGAGCTAAAAATATATCCATAGTTGAGCCAAGGTGGGCACAGCCATAGAAAAATAGTAGGCACTGACAGGAAACTACACACAATTCATTGACAGAGCATCATTCACTCCAATTTTAGATCATTAGGCATAAGTGTCTATCGTAACAAGACGATGTGACGCGTATATATAACCAAGTCCCATACACCACAAAATAAGCGAATATGACCACGAAATGCAACGATCAACACAAGGCACCGCGAGGAAGATCCACAGTACACAAACACTAAAACAACTACAACTGCACAATTAATATAAAGCAACCAGCTTTTTCTTCCTCAGCAAGATACTTGCAAAGCTAGAAAGGACACTAGAACAACACAACAAAACACATTGGCGGATCCAGAGGGGGAGGGGACCCCTCCTTAGAAATCACAAGCAGCTTTATTTTCCTTAGAAATTCTGGTACGGACCTCCCTCGAGAAACAATTGGACCCTTCTCTTCTCGAGGAGGTCCGTACGGTCCTCCGTGAATTACGTTGACGACTAAAAAACGATGGCAGTATGACCCAAAACCGGGAAGGAATTTTTTGGATCAGGGCATTAAACAAGTACCAAACACAAAACCCTCACGAGCAATGGAAGCAATGGGGAAGCAACAGCAAACAACCAATCAACAATTGTTAAAATGCAAGAAGTGTTAAGCGTGTATTTTTATGCAATGTGTCACCACAGGGAAACAATCAAATCGAATTTTATTACTGTGATGAGACAAAGAAAAGTACTCTTAGCTCATAAAGAAAACCCCTAGCTGAGCTATAGAAGGCCCAGCCATATATAAGCACCAGGTACAAACCCCAACTATGATTGTTTTATGTAAAGGTCGATATTCAGTGTGATGCATGGCCAACCGTCGTGTAATTAGACAGTAGACTATAGCTATTAATTGTAATTGGGTTTAAAACAAGGCATGCAAACTGTTGCATAATAGCCATGTTATATCCAACTTTGTATAACGTTTGATTATTTTTGAATTAGTAAAGAAAGGAGGGCTTTCCAACAATTCTTTTTAATTTATAAACTAAATCGCCATACAATACTGGCTCTGATATGCCCTGTTGCAGCAAAAGTTTTCAAACCAATATTATACTTATCAAGAAACTCAGAGTGTCTGTTGATATTAAAGCTCATAAAAACCTTAATGCCAATGGAGAAAAGAGTTATCAAGCACATATTTTATTTAGCAATCAACTATGTATGCATGGGCTAGAATTTAGAAGTTTATGATACCAATCGTACAATAGCCTTTTATTTAGTTTCTTAGCAGTCAAAATGTGTTTCTATTGATGAAGTCACTTGAATAAGAACAAACTCTCGCAAAACGAAAAAGCTGCAAAATAATTACAACATTAGATAGGGAGCGGAAAACATCTCCAGTCAGAGGTAGGAAACCAACTATCTGACTTGCCATTTGGTTAAAATAAGGATTATCCATCTAGATAGAGATAAAATTAAATCAGCTTCAAAATTGTCAGAAAGAGACATGAAGTCTCTCTTATAACAAATTGAACGCAAATATGCATCAAGATGAACACATTTAATACCCCCTTTAAATACTTGGTCAATAAGTTGCATGTACAATTTGTGGCCTTTCAAAACAACGCCTAAAACAACAAATAAAAAACAAAATATTGTTTTCATTGTTTAGAAGTGATAATATCACGTTTCTCATTCCAAGCCAAACAAAACAAGCCCTCTCTATTGAAAGTATGTTCAATTAATTTGATATTTTTTTCTTTGCTAAGATTATGAGGTAACCTATCATCATTTGTAGACAAATTAGATTAATTGTGAATCTCAATATTTCTTTATCATCATCTGACTCATTCTCACATGGCCCCAGTACTGCTACACTCACATGACAGCTGACATGTGTATCTACTTGGTCCCACTCAATATACCTTTTGAGCAAATTAGCATGAAATGTTTTTAGTTTTGTCCCTACTTGCACCCTGTAGTCAGATTTGTCAAATCTTTCAACGACTGTATTGGCTTTTTAAGGCAACAAAATCAATACTTTCTCTCCTACCTGCATGTTTCTCTGTCTTGCATTTTTATCATACTGGAACTTTTGTTTCCTGGATGCCTTCTGAAGATTTTCATGTGATATATCACACAAATAATCTAATCTAAGTCGTAAATCTACAACATATTCGTAAGTAGTTTTAACCTGGGGATCTTGGATATCTTTTGGCCACAATTCCTTTAATATGGCCATAGGACCACGAACAGACCTTCCATATATCAGGTCATTGGGGAAAAAAACAAGACTCTCCTGGGGAACTTCTTTTTATGTGAAAAGTGCCACATTCAAGTACTTATCCCAGTCATGAGGATTTTCTGCACAAACTCGTTTTTGCATAGTTTTCAGCATGCCATTATGTTTTTCCACAAGACCATTACACATTGGATGGTATGGTATGGTGTTGTTGTTAATTGTTTTAGTGAAATGAGATGACACACCTCCTTCACTTATGTAGACGTGAATTGACTTACCATGTCTGTTAATATATCTACAGGAAAATCTGTACGGCAGAACATGTCTAAAAGAGCTTCAACAAAACACTCTGCTTCTATATTAGGAAGAGCAACTGTCTCAGGATAACGTGTAGAATAATAAACTAAGGTAAAAATATACCTGTTGCCACTTTCTGTAATTGGGCTAAGTGGTCCTATTAATCAACTGCAACTCTGCGAAAAAAGTTCATCAATTAATGACATTTTCACCAAGAGGAACTTTTCCTACATGACTCTTTAGTACTGCCCTTTGGCATATGTCACATGGTCTACAGTATCTTTTACAATCTAACTGAACTCCTGGCTATAAAACTCTGCTAAGACTTGACTCACCGTTCTTGCTGTACTCATGTGGCTTGCTAAAATAGATTCATGTGCAAGCTTCATCATCATTCTTCTATAGATTAATGGTACTACCAACTGAGTAAAGTTTTACCATTCTGAACCTTTCTAGATCGAAACTTTCTGTATAAAATGCCATTCTTTATAAGGTATGACACAGAAGCATTACCTCTACTTTTGTTTGTTTGATTTGATTCTTTACGTCCCATCAACAATCTTTCAGATAAACAGGGCGGGTCTTCCTGGGTTAAACCAGTACTAAGCTATGATAAATGTGTCTGGCCCAAGCACCACAACACAGTGACGCTGGTGAGGCTTGAGCCCGCGGCCTCTCGGTCTCGAGTCAAGCACTCTACCACTGAGCCACTGCTCTTCCTCACCTCTACTTGTTATTGTCTTACCTTCTTCAGCTAATGAATATAATTTTCTTAATGTTGAATCTTTTTGCTGTTCAACTATTATGTCCCTAGGATTAATGTCTCCTATTGCTTCTGGAACCTTCAACGAAGAATAAGGCTTAGACTGATTTCTAACCTGATGTCTTGTTTGAACAGCATTCACTGTCCATTGTGGTTCTCCTGTTTGGTTCTTTATATTACTTATTATAAGATCATAAATAGGATTGTCCATACACCAGGCTTCTGTTTTGTGGGTTTCTATACTTACCTCTGTCATAGGATTCTTTATCTTACTCCCATCTGCTAACATACAAGTTTGCTCTACTCCAGTTAATTGGTCTGTATCTATCAAACACTTTCCAACCACAACTCCACTGCATCCTGTATCTCTTAAAACAGAAATCTTGATTTCTCCTAACCTACCTTCTGTAACTGGCATGCTGGTTGGTTCTGTTTTACAAGCTGATGTTAAAACCAATATTAAACACTAACCTTTGTGCAAACAATACTATCTCTATATAATGAGCAGGCTTCACATGATGTATTTGCATCCATGCTATATGCACTTTTCCTACCTGTTGTTCTTTCCCTTTCATTTCTTGCTGATAATCTACCCAAACCTGAATCCTCAAACCTAACCCGAAGATATGGTGATAAACTTCGTGACCTACCTCATGCTGGGCTGTTTGATTAACTTCTAGAGTAGGAACTTGAAGTGATATTTGCAAATTTGTTATGTTTTATTTGACAGTTCATGACCTTCTGTTAAGAGCTTCTACACCTAAAACATCGCCTTTCATCTTTCTTGAACCCTGATGATTCCTGTTTCTTAGCTAGGTCAAATTGATTTTCACTACCCTGTCTGGGTTTTAAATTAGTTCTTTTAGTACCAGTTTGGTATGTAAGACTTACAGCACGCGTCAACCGTGCAGCTAATGTGGCCATTTGCTGTAAGGAAGGTGGTGTTCTTTCTTTGAGATATAAAGCTAATTCTTTATTACATATGAGTAAAAACTGAACTCGCATCATTAGATCAAAAAGGACCCTCATATGTTTTCAGACAATCTGACATCTCAATCCATTTTGTTAAGTAGCTGGCAAGTCTGACTGAATATTGACTGAATGTTTCACCAGGTTCAGGTCTACATGCACGATTTTTTTAAATCCATCCTCAGTGAGCTCATATCGTTTCAAAAGAGACTTTTTAGTTATATATAATCTAAGGCCTTTTCTGATCGGAGCAATGCATAAACATTTAAAGCCTTACCTTTTATTAAGACAATCAAATAAGTCGCCCATATCTCTGCTTTCCAGTTTTGAGCTGTTGGATATCGTTCTGTTTAGATAGCTGTACATTTCATCTTTCCCTTCCTCAAACGCTGGTAGTTTAGGACCCTTAGCTTTAATTGTCTCTACTTCAAAAGTACTTACCCCTGTCTTGGCTTTCATTTGGGCCTCAACGCGAGAAAACCTGTCTTCGGAGGTTTGCAAACAACACAGGCCCAGACCAGCCTGCGCATCTAAGCAGTCTGGTCAGTGCCTTTGTTATTCGCTTTTTGAAAAGTATCATATGTTAGGTTGCTACTGGTGAAATTTCAATCTTTTAGCTAGTCTCTGTAGCTGAGGAGATTGGTTTGAAACTCGCTTTCTCGGAAACCCCGAAGACAGGTTTTCTCGCGACGAGGCCCATTTCTAGTAATTCCATTTCATGGGTATGCTAAATATGTTTAAGTTTAATTTCTCTATCTGATTTTTCTCTTTTCACTTCTAAGAGCGTGTCAGCTTTTTGCTTTTATAACTCAGCTGTTTCTAATTTGAGTTTATACTCGCATTCTTCTTTTTTCTGATGTTTTAGCTCTGCTCAATCTGCCATTTGCTGAGCCTGTTGATCTTTAATAAAATTGTTAATTCTTGGCCTTCATATCCAAGGGACACACCCATTCGCTATATTTCATCAAGCAGATCCATACCTTACTGTGTATACAAGCAAACACAGCTACACAAAAGCAGCAAAGTAATATTTATGAATTATGTGGAGTAAAGGCAAAGATCACGTTTATCCTTAACATCTGAGCTTATTGACTGTTATAGCAATTGATTGCACCCCAGTGAAAGGGAACATGCATGTGTGTCTTTGTTTGATCACCACGTTCCGTATAATCAAAATGTATAAAAAATTCTACTCACAGTCTATTAACTAGGAATCTGAGGAACGACTATGTCTCTCTGGGAAGCAGTTGTGACATCAAATCTCACTGCAGATGACCTCTGGGTCCCAAATGCAAAGCATCTTGAACGTTTTCCCTGATACAATACATTTCAAATAAGTCCACATATAACACAAATTATGATACAAAACATGTCCTGGAGTCTAGGCAATCATCAATATCCCACTTCTGATACCAAATGAAACGAATGGACCAAGGGAATGTTTATGACTTCCATTTAACTCCAGAACAAGTAAACAAATGTATAAAAATCAATCATTTATGCAGATTAAGATACTACACAATATCTCACTACTATCAAATATATCCAAGTGTTTATGCACTTATGTTGTGTACCACAATATCTCACTCAAAGTTCAGGAATGCTATTAACACCAATGTATAGTCCGGCATAATTCTGTACTTATTACTCATGTATTATGGTATAAACATGCACCCATTACCCCCAAAACAATCTATTGTACCAGAATAACACCATTTGCAGCATTTTACTGCCAAAACAACAACAATACTGTATAGAATTCACGGGTTTAGCCCAACACACGCCTGCATACAATACATTTTCCCGTCCCTACAATGCATAACAGTGCAACAACATTTTTCTGTTAAAACACCAAAGCACACGCATTTTGCGCATAGACTGACCTTGCATGGTCTCACACTTATTTCTGATACCAACCACCAGTCGGTAAACTAGTCCATATTATGAATTCTTAAAATCAGAATGTATCTCATCCTGGTCCGCTAACCAAGTTATCTGTATACACGGTGTGAATTACAATTACCTTTAGAGTGCTGACTAAATCTCTAGTAAATTATTACATGCATGCATCGCTCGATAAACATTGAATATCATACTGAAAATTGTTCTTGTTCAAAGAGTTGTAGAGGCTGTTAAAATTGACCTTAGACTGATTAATTTTCGCCAAAATCTTCGTGATATTCGTGCGTTTTCATGGAGTACTCCGATCTTGGTCACGCTTTTACAGAGAATATGAAGATAATTTCAATTCGTTAATGCACATGGTCTGATAGCCTAGTGGTTTGTTGACTACTTACAAATCAAGCATACCTGGATCGAAACTTGGAAGGAACCTTTTTTATATAATTGTCAAATTGCTTTCTTTTTAAGTTAATATTGTTCGTAAATTTTACATCATCTTGTGATGAGCTTTACATCTTTCATTCGTATTTAGCCGCTTTTATATTCATGTTTCCCTAAGTTCCCCACTCTTTCTTTTTCAGCTGTTAAGATTTGCAAATAGTTTGGATCCAGTTCAGTACCAACAGAACGTCGGTTCTGATCTGGATACAGACTATTTGACACTCTGATAATGTTTCTGAAAGAATTTTTAAAAGTTAATTTTGATTAAAAGTCAGCTGACGATAACAAAAGTCTCGAAAAATATTCAGCATGCAAAGAGTTATTTACATGTAGGCTTATTGAAATTATTCATGGTGCTGTATTTGTTACATAAACACATGCCAAATTAAAATAAATGTATCCAATTGTGCGACGCAAAGAATCAAATCAAACAAAAAAAGAAAGTCACCGCCTTTCCTCCAGTTTCCACGTTCAAAATTTTAGCTCAAAATAGTTGAAATATTGTTTAGAGCATTTGAAATGACAAAAAGATTTTAAATGAAACGTGTGTCTCGACACCCAACAAACAGTCTTAACAGTTTTTTTTTCAATAGACCAAAATCACACCTATCACGTGAATGTATATACCGGTAATGTGCATTACCGTATTTAGGCCTGATATGATTCAAACAAGGACAGTTATAGTATGATTCACGAAAGTTGGCAGTAATTTACCGTTAAACAAGACGAGTACATTGATGTAAACAGGGGACACGAGTATACTTTAAAATCACATCAATATCATTTATTGTAATCATTATAGAAGCATAAAAATATTCAAATTTTACATATAGCTGAGCGGATAAGACGGGCAGTTATAGTACCCAGGGACCGAGGTTCAAATCCTAGCAAGGCGCCATTTTTGTTGCTTTTTTCCTTTGTTTCATCTCATATATTTTCCTTTTGTTCCTATTTCTAACAAGAAAGTTTTTACAACTGCCAAATACCAAAAACATTTAACATTAAAGATATATATTGAAGGAAGGAACTGACAGATCATTATTTGGGTAACTTCATTATGCAACATATGCTTGTTGTAGCATGTAGTTAGGTCGTTAGGTCGCTTTTATCAGATTGCCAGTCACTTATTCTATCACACTTTTCCTCGACATGCTTCTTATGAAAGGTTTCTTATACTTAGTATATTGACATTTTCACCAGTAACTGACAGTTGGAGATAGCGAGATACTATCTCAACAAATGATGTGCCCCGACCAGAGTTCGAACTCACTTCCCCATTAAAGAAGTCCATAGAAGTCAATGTAGTAGACCGACTCGCTAGTAACTAAATGCTAGTTCAAATGCTGAAATATGTGGTTATTCCAGTGATCTTAATGGAATTGGACTAAGTTTGAATAAAATTGTTAAAGTTAAACTTTTAGAACTTGCGTTTATATTAATCTATCTATCTAATGTAACTAACTCGAACCGTTTAGAACATTATGCTAGGGATTGATAATTTTGAAAAAAAAAGAAGACAGGTACATTCGTTACAACAGCTAACAACCTTTGCTAATCCGCGCTGTTCCCGACTGCGCTATCGTGGATTGATACTTGAAATCATTTTAAAGGTACAGTAGTTACAAACAAAATAGCCCACAATTTACAGTTACTTTTCAGGTCCTGTTTTGAATAATGAACTCGTCTTTGCTAACGGTAAAATACTGCCAATTTTCGTGAACCTACCTATAACTGCATAAAGTATAAATTGATCAAAATATACTGAATAAAAGTGAAAACGCTACACCTGAATTGTTTGCCACCTATATACAAAATTATGCTAACCAAGAATGCAATGGAAAGTGTATCTAAATGTTCAAATACTGGGTAATGCATACCAGTAAACGGTTTACGGATGTTGTCACGAGGAAACACATGAAAGCCATTTAAATGTGACAGGGGTCCATTTTTTCAGGTTGTCAATTTGAATGGAAATCTATCACAATTTAGGCCTTCAGAAATCCACTACCTACGAGATCCGACTGCACGAAATGGTAGTCTAGACATGTGACAAACAGAATTGTGAAGGACTTATCTTAAGTGTGTTTTGATCGTTTAGTAAAGCAATCATAAAAAGCGGATTTTCACTCAAATTGCCAATTTAAAAAAATTAACACTGAAATCTCCATAGGAAAATCAATGTGTTGTTGCATCTTAGTATGAGGACATTAATAGTCGAGAAATGGTAGAAACAATGTGCTGTGCGGTCTACTCAATTTGGCAAAAGAAAAGTATCGAAAATCGTTATAAATCGAAGATTACCAAACATTTAATATTCCCTATTTGTTTTTGTCAAAGGGAGATAATTTTCAATATTTTACAAATTCACTAAATTTGAAATTGATTTCTGAGCTTGTTTCAAGTGATTAAGCAGTTTTCTTGTGTCTTTATGCAACACAATTAAGACCAATTTTGATAAGCATAACAATTTTAATTTGCGCATGCGCAATAGCAAATTTCAGTGAATAAAGCTTTAAACACTTAAAGGAGCATATCTCATACATCAAACGAGACAAATTGGTGGAGTTTCGACAAATCGTTTACTGGATGTCTGGGCAACATTATTAAGCTTTAGTAAATACTTTTTGCACAATACTTTCTCATAAAACATAGATAATTGTAGTGTAGCGTTTTCACTTTTGTTCAGTATATGTACTGTGAAAATATGTGCCATGACAGTACTCTTCATCCTCATATTGATTCTGAAATCAATCATATAGTCCAGCAGAATTCGGGCCAATTTTAGGAGGACCTGGAACTTGATTTTAAACTTTTTTTCTTTGCTGATTCTGGTAGAGTATACATTGTCCTTGAAGAATCCGAGTGATGCCACTCTGGCATCATTGAGCGTTTCGCTACTTCCAAGATGGCGTCCAAGATGGAGGCCAATTATAAGCGAAAACATTGTGGGAGATTGAAAATTGTCGCAAACCCATCTTTTTCCCCTTAAATTGTTTGTTATGAAGTTGAAATCTAGTTGAAGACACAATTAGCTTTTAACAAAATAAATAAAATAAGAATGGAGACAAAATGGCCGCCAAAATTGCAGTTTATTACAAAAATATAAGAATTTTATATGAGACCGGCAAACGCCAGGGATTTGCATGCTAAATGCTACTAAATGCTACTTTCACTGATTCTGAGTTGCAGATATGCAACTGATGCATCACTCAGAATTTGTATATTCGAGATGGAGTGCAGGATGGTAGCTGACAAGTTTAATGAACCAGTAACCATCCCTCTTCTATCTGCATTTGGCTATTTAAATGTTGGTTGCATTGGCAACGGACCAGCGGGCATGGCCTATAGTGTGGCACCATACCAACAGACATTGGTGTTCTTGCGATACTACACTAGCAGGCATGGCCTATAGTTAGCCAACACCAGAAGGCATAGCATACAGTGAGGCACCACACTAGAAGGCATGTCCTGTAGTGAGCCACCACACACATAGGCATGGCTGATAGTGAGGTACCACACCAAAAGGCATGACGTATTTGAAGCACCACACCAGCAGACATGGCTGATAGTGAAGCTCAACACTAGAATGCATGGCCTTTATTGAGACACCACATAAGCAGGCATGGTCGAGAGTGAGACCCCTCACCAGCAGGCACGACTAATAGTGAGACACCACACCAGCAGGTATGTCAGCTAGAGAAGCACAATGCCAGCAGAGATGCAAGATTGAATTACAAAAGCTTGAATGGCATGCTGACTGAGTGGCAACTGTCTTGTAGCAGCACTCAACCAGAAGGCATGTTTCAACAGCAGCTGTGTTTGTGGCAATAACACCAGGCCAGCAGACATATATGTTACAGCTGCAGCGACATAGCAATTTTTTACACGACATGTATTTTGAATTAACAATGTAGCAGTCTTGGTTGATAATGTTTCACAGTTTTAGTTGAAATGTCTCAATGGTAGGGCATCGGTCAAGTAGCTATTATCTTTGATTTTCAATAGACCAGGAGGCATGTCTGATTGAATTGTACCTATTCCGCAGGAATTTCTGTTGAAGTTTCACTAAACAACGGCAATGTAATGCCACAAGCTCATAATACCAGACATCCCCACCATCATACGTGTTTGATTATGTGGCATTGAATCAGCACACATACCATTTAATGAGACTCGGGGGCCAGCAGTAATGTATGTTACAATTGCACTCATCTAACAGGAAAGCTAGGTTTTGTTACACTGGATCAGCAATCCTGTCTGTTCAAGCCATTTCCGGCCAGTGTGCATGGCTGTTCTACTTTCTCCCGACCAGCACCCAGGCATCATTGCCACAGGTCAGCAGACACATTTGCCATTACGCATGTTTGAGAATGTGGCACTGGACCAACACACAAGTCTAAAACCAAACAGTTATGTCTGTAACAGCTTCACCGGACTGGCAGGCCGGTTGCAGTACCCCATGTTTTTAAATGTTGACTCATATACAGCAGGCATGTTTGTTGTAGTTGTACCTGAATGCCAGTGGCACGTCGGTTACAATTAAACTCCACCAACATGCATGTCTGTTAGAGTTGCATCTCACCAGCAGATATGTTTGAATAAGTTGCAACCAGACCAGCAAGACTGTACAAACCAGCAGTCAAGATGGTAACGAACATCTGCAGCATGCATATACCTTAATCAGGGGTTGTTTTTTCTGTTGAAATATGTTCTTAAAAGGGTATCCTTTAGAAGCAAAGACTGCACCAAAGAACTGAAACTAAGAGTGCATATTTCCTGGGCCAGACTAGCTAGTTTCTGCCATTCAGGTGTCATCAGTGACTCTCTAATAGTTTCAAAGTTCCACAGTGAAACCCATGATCCCAAAGGACAAGAAAATAAAATCTACACTATAGTTTCCACATGCACTCCAAATGTATTTTTTTAAATTGTATCCATCCTGATCTAGCTGTTTTTTCCGCATAATGATTCAAAAAAGATTTGTACTTTGATCAAACACTCTGTTGCAAAGTTTTCACAGATATTGCCTGTTCATGTATACCCGTGCATTATTACTTCATTTTTTGAAGAAATGTTTTCCAAAAGTAGGAACTTTTATTAGAATAATATGACATAATGGTATTAATAGACCCGGCCAAAAGTGGTCTGGAGAGTGGTACACAGATTGATGGATACGTTTCCAGAACAAAGACAAAAATATTAGCATTACAAAAATAAGATTTTGTTATTTTTTCTGTGCAGTGTATCATAGCAAAAAAACACGTGATTCCACAGCCTGATAATGCTGCCATCTTCGGCGTCATCTTAAATATTTTACAACATTCAAAAAGCAACAATAACATGCCAGTCAAATTCTCCAAATACAACCGAAAATGATCAGAAAATAGTTACTAACTAGAATTTGAGTTTAGGTTGGATTTCGCTTTTAAATGGCGGCCATCTTGGACACCATCTTCAATAATTCGACCTTCTAAATGAAACCAATCCTTCATTTTATCAATTGTAATATTAGGCCTACAAACATCCATATAAAGTCAAAATTAAAATGCTCTATATCGAGATTATTTTTGTGATCAGATAGGTCTTTTAAAGCTAACTGACGGCCATCTTGGGTGCCTACTGACGGCCATCTTGGACGCCATCTTTAAATTTTTACCTTCTGAATCAAAACCATATTCTAATTTAATCGTTTATATCATTTAGCCCCTAAGCATCCATAACAAAGTCAAAATTAAAGTGTTTTATCGAGTAAGTTGGTCATATATGTCTTAGAAGCTTAAATGAAGGCCATCTTGGGCGCTATCTTTAATATTTCAACCTTCTGAATCAAAATAATGTTCCATTTTAATTGGATGTAACATTAAGTCTCTTAAACAGTGATAAAAAGTCAAAATAAAAATTATTTTGATCGAGTATGTTGGTCATATATGACTTAGGAGCCTAATTGACGGCCATTTTGGACGCCATCTTGAATATTTCAAAACGCTCAATGATGCCAGAGTGGCATCAGTTGGATTCATCACGTACAATGCCTCAACAACAAGAATCAATAAAGAAAAAAACTTTAAAATCAAGTTCCAGGTCATTCTGGTTTTCTACCGGACTAATATTAGGTATTTTATCAAAATTATTTTCAACAAATTGGTCAAATGTATTACCAACCATTTATTGAAAGACAAATCTGTTACCCTTCTATGCCTACCCACTTTTGAAAGTACTGAATCACCATTATATTGGCGTAAGAAGAGTTTACCTTCTCGTTGTACAATATCTAATTTTAACAAACTAGTTACCAAAATTGATATTGAAACTACTACCTATGTTCATTTTGTAAAAGGTTGTAAAAGTTCTCATTTGGTCTATCATTCAGTTAAGGTTTTTGTGTCGCCTGCGAAGCATGGTCGACACATAGGGATCGTGTCTTCGTCGTCGTTGTCGTCCACGTTGTCATACTTTTGGTTTCCGATTGATAACTCTTAAAGGGATGCACCGATTTCATTTAAACTTTACAGAAGGGTCAAGCATCATTATATACAGGTCAAGTTTGTTAATGGGGATAATCTGCAAAATTTTGACTGAGTTATGGCCTTTGTTTGAATTAGATTTTGGCTAAATTGTGATTTCTGATAATTGACTTTTGAAGGGATGTAACAATTTTAATCAAATTTTACAGGAGAGTAAAACATCATACATTATAGGTCAAGTTCGATTTGGAGGTCAGTCGCAAAGTTTTGACTTAGCTATTGCCTTTTTTTGGCATAGGTTTAGGCTAATGCTTAAGCTACATGGTTTTTTTGTGGAATAAACTTCACATTTCTCCAAAACTATATAATCTGACAACTTCACACTATAGGTCATGATTACCCAGTGCCTGTAGATAAGCATGACAGTGATTAAAATTTTCCCCCGCCCCCTGACTTCAGAGGTCAAATATATAAATTTCGCAATAACTCAGTCATTTGTCAATATCTTTAACTGAAATTTCGCATGCAGACATCGGTACAATAGATATGAAACCCATCAAACGTGACTGTCCGATCCCCTGGGTGTCAAAAAGTAAAAAATCAACTTTTTTCAGAACATGGTCATGATGCATATCAAATTAAATGGAACCACAATTGAGGCAACATGGTAGCAAATATTTTGCCCACAGACCCCCCGCGACCCTAGGGGTCAAAAGGTAAAAATTCAACTTTTTCATGCATATCTTTGATGGAATCACGAATGCAGCAACATGGTAGCAAATGTTTTGACCGCAGACCCCCCTCCCCCCGCCACGACCCAAAGGGTCAAAGCTTAAACTCAACTTTTTTCAGAATATGGTCATGTTGTATTTGGAATTAAAGGGAATCACAAATGCAGCAACAAGGCCGTAAATATTTTGACTGCAGCCCCCCTCGACCCTGGGGGTCAAAAGGACAAAACTCAACTTTTTCAGAACATGGTCTTGTTGCATACCAAATTAAAGGGAATCACAAATGCAGCAACATGGTAGAAATATTTTGCCTGCAGACCCCCTCCCACCTTCTGACCCTGTGGATGGGTTCAAAAAGGTCAAAATTCAACTTTTTCAACTTTTTCAGAACATGGTCCTGTTGCATATCAAATTGAAGAGAATCACTGTAGATGTGGTGCAAGAGCTGACACCAAGGCCAATTAATCGTGACGATACAGACGAACAAGCTTAACACTGGATGGACCCTTTTCTTACCGTGAGACCTTCGTGATGAAAAGCTCTACTGTATTTCACAGGTAAGGTGATATCTAAGAATATTACAGGGAGCATTTTAGCAACTCAGACACAGCGCTTGTCAGGGAACTTCAGACACAAGAAAAGAAGATAAAGAAAGAACATATAACGTTTGGCCAAAATACATAGTTCGAGATAATGTGCGGAAACCCTATTTTGGACATTTCAAAGTGTCGGTGTGACCTTGACAAAAACACCAAGGTCACTAAAATCTAATCAGCTCTTTCCATCTTCCCTATAATGTATATATGCATCATTTTGGTCAAGATCCAGCCACTGGTTCAGAAGATAACGCACGGTAACGTAGCTACATGGACGCCGACGGAATCCGCACCAATACCAATATCCGGAACATAATCAAACGAAATATTTCGTGAATATTATGTTACAGTCTGTACCCAACGACAGTTTATAACAACGGTTTCCTCTTAATATCGCGACTGTGGGTCTGTCATCAGATTCGATGATGACCCTGACTCGTTGGACGGGTGCCTGATACTTGTCTTCAGCTGGAACTAGTGGTTTTTGTATGCCATGACTGACTGTGGATTATTAGTCATTTCATTTGTTTCATCACAGATAATTTTATTTGGTTGTTTCCCTGTGATGATACATTTAATAATTTAGGAAGCCTCCATGGTAGTTTAAACTATATAAGTTTTTTAACAACAGCAGAATCTAGGGCGAATGTATACCCAGTAAAACATTTAAGCCCTGCTGGCTGTGACTGATATCCGATCTAAGGCGGTGATCAGGTCGTTCTTACCCAGCCAGCACACAATGCGAAATGGCGATTCGCTGATGGGCCGACGGTGGCCCGATTATAGATGTTTTCTGGGTAATTCATTATTTGTTGTTGCTCCCATTGTGATTTGGATTTAGACCTGGTTTTGTGAAATAGTTTTTGTATTCTTTCTAGTTTGGCTATCATCATGCTGAGGTTCTGTTCTTTAATTGTTTTCTTGCTTTTATGTTTGTGTGCTCACAGTGCCATGGGATGGTATACGATCTGTGATTGTCGCAATTCCTTGTCAAACTCACTTATCTTTAGATTGTCGTGAGTTTTTGCACAGTCGTATACGTGATAACGTGTAGACTTTTTTGGCTACAGTATAGAGCCTTTAAAGATGGCGGACATGCAAAATGGAAAATCGTGAGCAAGATATACTAGGTTTATTTACACCCAGCGGACAATCATAGACGCTAATACGCTCAGAAAAAATGGATTTTATAATTTTTCCTATTGTCACTGCGCTGTCTGATATGTTGAGCAAGACTTTGACAGGGAGAAGTGAGTGACTTGCAGAAAGTGGATACGAAGCGGTGAACTGACAGATTTCCTTGTCAACAGCAAACACCGCGATTCTTTTACTAAATACCATAAGCGGCAGTCCTTGAAATTCACCCCTTAGTCATGAAAGCCCGTAGGAACTGTCTTGGATGATGATATTCGAGTTTCAAAATACTAACCTGAAAATCATACACGATATTCAGGTTAATATTTAGAAACTCGACACTTTCCCGTTGTATATCTTGTAGACATAAGTGATTTTCGTCACTCCTCTGACAGTGTAGATAAGGTTTTGGATACCGTGTAGAATCATAAAACTGGGATACGATCAAGGATTTTGTCTTATTTAAGCTGCCCATTGTATTTAGAAAGTGAATAATGGTCACACTCGGTGGATGCAAACATTTATAGACTTAATTACCTCTCATACTGATCTGAGTATTCACTGGACGCATATTCCTTTTTTATGGTGTACCAAAAGGGTCAAAAAGCACCGAAGTGGTCGACCACTCGGTGTACGCCTATTTTGATATACACGTCCACGTCTAAATATAGACGTGCACGTCTATATTTCGACGTGGACGTCTTATTTTATATACACGTCGACGCCTAAATAAAGACGTCCACCCGCAAATTAGACATCCACGTCTAAAACGACGTGGACGTCTATCTGCGGGTGGACGTCTATATTGCGGGTGCACGTCTATTTAGGCGTGGACGTGTAAAATAGACGTACACGTCTATTTAGACGTGGACGTCTAATTTGCGGGTGGACGTCTATATTTAGGCTATTTAGGCGTCGACGTGTATATTAAAATAGACGTCCACGCCTATATATAGACGTGCACGTCTATATTTAGGCGTGGACGTGTTTATCAAAATAGGCGTGCACCGAGTGGTGGACCACTTCGGTGCTTTCTGACCCTTCTGGTACACTGGTAGCGGTCGACGAATATTGCAATATTGAACGAACCAATCAGAAAGCAGCTCTTATATCCGGGTTGTAGGCATGCTGTGTAGCCGCACAATAGTAAAACACACGTTTAATTCAATGATGAGTACTTATAGAAAACGATGGAAAATCAATTTATACACATGTTTATTTATTTATTTATTCAGTACCGGGTCCAGAGGGGGTTAAAGGCTGTCGAGTTTTGATTAATTTTCATAGAAATTTCTAAGTAAAATGTAATAAAAGATTTTGGTAAAGTCGACCTCCCCCCCATCACCTTACCCTCTGTTATTATTTGTTAAATTAGTGATTACTTACTTATAGATTCGTTAGCATGTACCAGATTGTCACCAACGCAGATAGACGTCCACGTCCACGTCCACGTGGATGTCTAATTTGCGGGTAGATCTCTGTCCCGAAGTTTTGCAATTGAAGGTTCGAACCCCAATCACGGCATATCTTTGCTTTTTGATATTTTATGTTTGTGAATGATGGCCTTTATTATTTTTATCGGATATGACAGAAAACGAAAAGCGGAAAGAAGGCGATGACCTGATGACATGTTTTGTAATACATGTAAGTCTACTCTCCTTATACCCCTATTCCACACAGGCCCCGAATCCCACGAATTGACACGAATTGACAAATATTTGGGTTCGTGGCTGAATCGTACTCAGTTCGTGATGGTCTTAACTGATTCGCATAGTCCGTAGTGAGTTCTTGCAATTCGTAGGTCTATCGGGAATTCGGCTCAAAAGTTTTGAACTGTTCAAAACTTTGGCCACGAATTCCCCGATTCGAAAAATCGTGCGTGATTCATACCAAATTCCCAAGGCATTCTTGGATATCGTAACTGAATCGTAATCGATTCGGGGGCGTTTTTGCATTGTTTTGGGCATTCGTAGCTACTCTTAGCTCATTCCTGGGGAATCGGGAGATTAAGCCAAGCAATAAAACCAAGGAAGAGATAGCAGAAGGATTTTCCCTTAGGTTAATTACCCCGTCTCGCGTATGTGAGCAGTCCTAGAAGTTGAAACAGATTTGGCATATTCTGGAGCACAATCAGGATCAGTCAGTAGCTCCTGGCTGGCGATTTTGCCAATGGCGAACTGCCATATTTTTCCAAGTCAAACAGTTTGGGTCAGGGCCTCTCGACTTTAACGTAGTTGTTTTCTACTAACTATATGAAGCCGTTTTCAACACTCAAGTTGCAGGATCAATTCTACTGCTGCTTTACGAGGAACATTCATTTTGGAATTGATGCCCCGAAGCATGTACCGGCCTTTTTTTATAGCTATTGTGAGAGAAAATCTCGCGAATCGTGTCGAATCGCCGCGGATTTCTGTTAATTCGTGCCCAATTCGTGCTGCATTCCGCATATTCTTAACTGATTCGTAATTGATTCCGTAACTTTCGTGCAGCATGTTCTAATGTTATTTTCTAATCGTATTGAATTCTTGCGCGATTCAAGCCGAATTGAGCCGATTCCCACGAATATTCGTGACGACATCGTATCTGAATCTGGAATGACTCGTAGCTCATCACGATTGGAGAAAAAAATAATGAAACCTCACGAATCCCCCCGAATAAGAAAAAAATCAATTCGTGGCGATTCGGGCGATTCGTGGCCTGTGTGGAATAGGGGTATTAACAGCTGTTTTACAAAAAGGCTTGTCGTTTACCACCCACTTACAAATTTGAGCTTTGCAGCAGTTGGTTTTCTATTAATCATAGAAACATTGATAATCATTTTACCTACGAAAAGGTCAGTTGTCTAAAATGGGTGTTACGAAAAAGGTGATATACCCAAAGTCTGCTTCTCAAATATGCTATAAGGAGAGTAATTTTATATTTGCTAGCTCAGAGTCAGCAGACGAAGAATGTTTGTGCTGACCTCTTTTGTATTGTTTTGTATTGTATTGTAATGAAATGAATATGTGAAGAATGTAAAACAAAACAAGAAAAAACTCACAAAAACACACACAAAAAACACTCAAAGAATACTATAGTAAAAACATTTAAAATATAACAAAAATATGATAAAAAGTCTTGTTTAAGCAATAATGATATTTAAAAATATCTCCTTCATGAAAAAAAAATCAATCGTGTGGGATTCGAACCCTCCCCCGTTTTAAATCTCTCGTTAATAGATATAGATACAAATATTTGCCTCGGCTCAACCGACTGAGCTATGACGGCTTGGTATAATATTTCCGTATTTTGAAAGCCTTTGTCAGGTATTAATGTAATTTTTTACCGTTAATAACGGTATAGCCTGTATTACCTTCAAGTGTTGGTACGCTCTTTTACGTCACTTTTAACTTATCTATAGGCTACTATAGTGCGAATCATATTTACTGTCGTCGCCCTGGGACCGGTCACCTGTTAAACTAACGGTACCGGGAGCCAACTCAAGACAGTAAACAAGAAACGGATTATAGCGTTACCGTTTGATTATGGCGTGTACCCAGGTTTGACTGCTCTTTGGAGGAGTCTGATCACGATCAACGTGGTTTGGCGCTGAACCTCACAATATATGGAATTTCCCCCGCCACTTCCACTAAAATGCCCATAAACTATTATTAAGCTTTCTATGTGGGATGCACATGATTACATTTTCTATTGTGTTGAACTATACTATTATTCACTCCGGTTGTACTTCGGTAGATAAAGACTCGGGCTTTAATGTAAGTAAGCAGGACAGACTCTGAAGCGACGCTACTTTTAAACGCTTCTTACATGGGTCTGCACTGTTCGCTGATTTCACATTTGCAGTACAACTACCTGATTCCCCTATGAGAATTGCTTGGAATTATGTTGTTTCACAATATTGGACATGGAAAGGTCAAGATAATAAAACATTCGCTCACTTACCAACAATGCATGGCAACAAATAGTTATCAAGAAATCAGGCAAAATCACAGGAACTTAATAAAGTATGTTAAACTGGTCTTATCCTGATCTTTGCTTTATCTCCTTTCTACATCTTGATTTATATGTTCTAGGATATGATGCATTGATAAGTTAGGGGTCTTTCATGCAAACCAAACATCTATTTGTCCCGATAAAGTATTTTAATTTGCCGTTCGAAGGCATTGCTTCTTTTGTGGATCATTTATGTTATTTCTGTCTTGTTTTGCTTTCGTGCGTGTCTGTTTAGTGATGCCTTGTGGTCACCTGCTGGGAAAGGACTGACCTGTTGGCTCTCGTTTGTGGTGTCTAATTGTGAAGTTGTCACTTTCCAATTGGTATCCTGGGTCAGGTGTGGTGCTTGATTGTATCGATTTCTGATCTTTGCCCCCTTTCTTTCTTTAATCCAGGAGTCAATGTCAAAACAGTTGGTCCCAGTAAAATATTTTACTGACCGTTCCAAGGCGGTACTTCTTTTGTGGATCTTTTATGTGTTTTTTTCTGTCTTGTGTCTGCTATGCCTTTGTGCACGTCTGTTTATATGTTCCTTGTGGTTACCTGCTGGGAAAGGGCTGACCTCTTGGGTTTCGTTTGTGGTGTCTAACAGTGAGTTTGTCACTTTCCCGTTGGTATCCTGGGTCATTTGTTTGTTTGTTTGATTCTTTACGTCCACTCAACAATCTTTCAGTTATGCGGGACGGGTCTTCCTGGGTTGAACCAGTACTAAACTAGGATAAATGTGTCTTGCTCAAGGACAACAACGCAGTGACGCCGGTGAGGCTCGAACCCGCGGCCCTTCGGTCTCGAGTCAAGCACTCTACCACTGAGCCACTGCGCTCCCTATATCCTGGGTCAGGTGTGGTACTTGATTGTATCGATTCCTCATCTTTGCACCCTTACTTACTTTGTCACGGCTGTTCATAAGTCAGCTCTTGTATATTTCAAGTTTTTTTTTTTTTTCAAAATGTTGACACTAACGGTTGATACTGTTTTTTTTGGTCTGCATTATCGCCGCTTAGTGTAAACATGGTCCTGTTTACAGTAACGGGAACGATATCTCCCGTTATTGTAAACGTTTACACTAACGGGAGTGTTTACACTAACGGGTGCTACACCGCCCCTTAGCACCTAATGCTGATTTGGCTTTTCAAAGCCCAGTTCTTATTTTATTGTTTGCAGTGATATGTCAAAGTTAAGTCGGAGAAGAAGAAAACAAAATTTTAAGCGAACAACTAATGTAACGAAGAAGTAAAAACACAGAACATCGTAATTGGGCAAGGATTTGTGACTTTGGTACTTATCGCACTGGCGCAAACACAGAGACTCGTCTGAGCCTGTCTTTACAAATTACGCACACAAAGTATGGGTGTAGATAGAAAACATTTAGAACTTTAGACCCACTGGATACGTACGTTGGCATCGGTGTTCAAAATAGGATTTTGCGCATTTGTGATAAGTACAAAATCTCATGAGAGCAGCAGTGAAGCTTTAGGTCAGACTGTCAGATGACGCAGAGATAAGAGAGAAACTCGTTATAGATAAATGATATTTGATATGAGAGCCAGCTGATGAGAATTGGTAATTATAGCATATGCGCACAAGCCTCTTTTAAACACCCATACTGGCGTACCTATTCGGACAAGAAATCTAATATCCAGTCTGAGTCTTCATCTATATACATACTTTGTGTAAGCGAGCAGCGAAAGCTCTGTCGAGTCAACGCATATGCGCAGCCTCGCCTGAGCCTTCGTTGCTCAACAATGCGATAAGTACCAAACTCCCGTGTGCTGACTTATACATTATGAAATCCTATGAGATGCATTGCCAGAGTTAGAAAAAAACTGATAAAGCCATTCTCCATAATTTGCAAGTACATCCCATCAGATAATGTCATAATTTTGATATTGCACACTTTCTAATTCCGACAAATGCTATTTTCTGCTAACCTTTGTGCTGATCACGTCTTTATAAATAAAATGAGAGACAGAAAAATACTTCTGGCGTTGGTGGCATTTGATCCAACAAGATGACATTTGATCCCACAATATCGGCTCCAATGACATTTGATACTACAATATCAGGATAATAAAACTCAATTTAGAATAAACTAATCTGTTTGGCAACATGGTATTCATGTTGATAAATTGATTTGACATTGATTTGATTGAACGTTCCCAAATAAACTAGAAATCACTTGATTTATTTACTTTTTATATTGTTTATCGATGATATTTTTTTTGTTGTTATTAATTTAATCTATTAGATATAAAATGTGTTCTGGACGAAGCTGTATATGAAGCCATATGTCCACATCACCAAATGATTCCAGGATACTTAATCACATATGATGTATAAAGTAAAAGTTTTACAAAAAAGGAATAGTTTGCTAGTACAACTTTGGGTCAGGCGTGGTGCTTGGTTGTATCGATTCCTGATATTTGTCCTCTTTCTTATTTTGTATCCTTTTTTCATTTAACGTCGCTTCAATTTTTAACACGCAAATCTCACATACACAAACGAATGCTCAGATCGATCATTTTGGACGATTATGACCTTTATTACTGCACATGTGAAATATGTTATCGAGAGAGTCACAGACAACCATGCCAGGGTGGCCAATGTACGACACGGTTTCATATGGCGCACATACATTTGGTGGACACAAATATCGGTTCAGATATGAACATTCGCTCGTGTGCCGTGACTTTTAAAGTGCAGTTACCCCGCATTGATTTCTAGCTTTATAATACTTTTCATGAACTTCGAGCATTTATGAGATTACTCAAGAAAACCTTGTTTCCGTTTACGAATATATTGGACAAACACCCTGGAAACTCATCAGCTAGTCATAAAAGGAAGAAGTAAAAAAAAGAAGGAAAATGGTCTGAATTTTCGCCTCAGAAACAGCCAGTCTTGTTTGGTTCAGGAAATGGGTGAGGAACAATGAAAGAAAACACCATGGTGTAAAGTGTGTCCCATATTCGAGCCCCTCTCCCGCCAAAACAACACCACCAATAACAACAACAATGGTTTCTTGAGTTACCTCGCTAATGCCTGAAGTACATCGTACAGATTTGGTCATTTTGTTACACAAAAGAAATTTCCGGTTTGGGAGGCCCTATAAGATTGTGGAATTTGCAGTTGTTGTGTCCTTTAATTGGCAAATGTTTGACTTTGAACTTGTGTATGACCTTGCAGTTGTGTTTTTGCTATTCAGATTAATGTATCTTTTAGAAATTTCGTCGCAACAGATTGACGCTGATCTTTTCGTGACCGTCAATCAACGTACGATGGTAAATGAGGATAAACACCAGAAACAGGCCCCGAGGTTACAAAACTTTTTTCGTGCTCAACTCAACTGAGCATGTTATATATCATGCTCATAAATGTTAAAATGCTAAAAATTATTGGCATTTTAACATTTATAAGTATGATAAATACAGCATCAGGGCCCGGAATTACAGTGCCTCCTTAAAGTTAAGGAAGACTTAAGTTAAGTATTGGTATTTCAGGATGCGAAAAATAACGTTTCAAGCTAATTAAAATCAAAATAGTTTCATTTTTTCGGTAGATCACAATGATATCTTTGACCACAAGTACTGCATCGATACAGGCAATTTAAGCATTTAATATAGCATGTTGAAATATCAATACTTAACTTAAGTCTTCCTTAACTTTAAGGAGGCATTGTAATTCCGGGCCCTGAGCGTTTGAAAGCAAGAACACTATTTCGTTTTCAGCATTTTAGATTTTATGAGCTGTTGAAAGTTCATACTCAGTTGAGTTGAGCGTAATTTTTTTATAACCTCGGGGCCAGGATTAGTTAACATGCACGTATTACAACCATCACTTCTTCATCAGGTACTTTAACCCTGTGTAGACCGGAGACACCATAAACAGGTGCATGTACTTTGACAAACAGCACTGTTTGCTAAGACAAAATCGACAAGACATACATTTTTTGAAAATTATTGCCCGTTACCCCTCAATATATTTTGGACCATCCTGACTCTATTGTATAAAGCCTTAAAGAAAGTTCCATTGGTCTTTAAATGATTAAGAATATTTGCAGTCCGTGGGAAATATATTTTGGAAGGACCCAAATCGATGCGTGTTCAAGCTAATATTTCCAATCAATTCGGTAAACAGCGCCGCATGTACTTCTGCATCTAAGTGAAACAAACTCGATAAGATGGTTAAAAACATGCACTTAGACCTGCAGACAAATTAATCTCTGCTGTAAGATTAACTGCTTGCAATGTGGGTAATTTTACATGCTTTTATCGTCGGAAAATCTTTTTAATTAACATTTTCAAAATGATATTATATAAATATCACCAGAGTGCCAAACAGTTTGGATCCAGATCAGGGCCGACAGTCTGTCGGCCCTGATTTGAATCCAAACTGTTTGCAAAGCATATCAGTGGGCGAAAAAGCGTCACCATTAGCAGGTAAAGTGTTAATCTTATCGAGTTAGACATTTCAATAAGTGAATCTGTTTGGCAGAAACAATTGGCCATGATTTATGAACCCAGCTAACTAGCTAAAGTTGGTCTTCTTGTTTTATTGAACACCGTACACCACTAACAATAAATGCCAGCAAAGTAGGACAGAATGTGTCCTATTACTGTCAGTGTGGGTGACAAACTACATTTTGGCAATTCTGGTTTAGATATTAAACACATACACCAAATAGGAGATTTGCAGTTTGTTAGAAGAAGTCAGAACCAGAAATAAACTAAAATGAGCCGGGGCACAGCGAAAAGTTTCGCGAAAAAAATCTTTAACGAACATTTCTTAATGTATAGTAGTTGCTAGTTGTGGTTTATTAGATGCTCTGATAACGTAGTACATCCCTAACAGTGTTGGTTGGTGAGTGACCAGCTCATATGGGAACAATGATGTGAGTTCCTTAGGTTCCATATTTAAGCCATGACATGAGATTTCCAAATTCGCACACCATGGCGTAATGATCGAATTCGATCGTGCCAGTATCACAAGATAGACAGATAGATATGCGACCAGCAAAGGCTCAGACCAGCCTACGCAAACAAGCAGTCTGGTCAGAGAATTTGCTAGTCACTTAAATGTGCTATGAGTGTTTTAAATATACTGACCGAACATCATTTGGAGTTTTTAAGCTTAAAATGAGGCTACACACTGCACAGGCTCATCTGAGTCTATACTTGTCAAAATGCCACATTTTGGGAAATCACATGTCGCGGCTCATTTCTTCTTGCAACCATGAGCAATCATTGAAACAGAAGCTTATGATGGTATACTGCCACCAAGTCGTTGTCGATTTTCACTTGGATTTTGCAGCTGGGCGTGAACGCTCGTGTATTATGTTTTTGAAGTTGAAGTATTCAACACATTCATTAACCATGGGTTGTCGAATACATTCTCATCTCTTTGCAGTGCCTACATTAACTGTTCCATCCGATCCCCTTCAAATGAGTGTCTAGCTTCTAGAAGCCCTGCTAGTGATTTCATACCACAGTTGTCTCTAGAAACCATTGCTTTGGTGTTGATTTGTTTTGCTTACTTATCAGATAGATATTGTTGCTAAATCTATCTGTAGCCTGGCTTAGCTGGTGTCGATAATACACAGATTGTTCTCTGTGCCTAAGTCACACCTCTTCCCCCATGTTTGTTAGACAATCAGCTGTTTTCAGACTTCTGAATGACCAGAAAAAAGTTGCGTATGATCAGATAAAATCACAATCACACACTGTGACCATCCCTCGGCATATCTGACCATCCCTCGGCATATCAGAAGGGCCGTATGACACTTAAAGAAAAAAAAACATCATGAAGACAATTAAAGTACAGCAACCAGCTTTATCTTCCCTATCAAGATGATGGCAAAACTAAAAAGGACACATAGTACTGCATAAAATACACACACAGAACACCCACAAAGAATAGGAGCCACAATACAACACATAACCACCGCTCAAGAACGGACAGCAGCCTAAGCCACTAGGGTGGCTCAAATGCATTTTACTTCTACCAAATTTTCGTCCTAGGTTCTGTCATTGTTAAACATATTATATGTTTAGCTAGCATGGGACCTTCCTAAAGTATGTAAGGTATCATCATAGAGAAACAATTGAATTAAATTAACACACTATGATGAAACATGGCTAAATTGTTAAAGCTGAAGAAAACCTCAGGTTGAACCAAAGTGGCCCAGCCATAGATAATTATTTGCCACCAATCCATATGAGGGACGGTCAAAGAGTTCTCGGCCCCTTGCACTTTGGGCTACCAGGGAATGAAATTTGACCATTGCTTTTCAATATTATCTCCCTTCAAGGCAGTGCACTTAGCCCATCTCTGTTCAAGCTTTCCTATCCCTTCAAAATAGAAGGCATATTCCTGGTCCCCAAAGTTCTAGTTTACTGCCTCTAAGACACCTTCATTGCTTCCTTACTGTGTACCACGAAGATTGGATTTCATTTTTGGGAACAGATATATCCTCCAGTAATGTATTTTAACGCACATCTATTTTGACGCACCTTTCATTTTCTTCAAATATATGAAGCTACATCATTTAATTTACAATATTCTAGCATTGCTGAGGTAGAATGGCATTAGAAGAATACATCTAAGCGACCAAATGTAAAAATTCTGATTTTCTTTAAATATTACAGCCCCTTTACCTACAATGGCCATGTTTTTTATCAAAATTCTTAGGTGCTTTTTTGTCAATTAAAAAAAAAGTTTTTTGATAGACAAATTTTATTATAGTTATAAAAGACTTTATTTCCCTGCTGCATTGGCATATGATCTTGTGATTCACCTTCAAATCATATGATTGCTTTAATACTTTACAAAAAATAATTACAGTTGATGTGGTGTTATGTCTTATATGAATTTATTAATAAACTTGAATTTGACAAAATATGTTAGCATATTTTCCTCAACTCGTTTACATAAGTGATATTAATAAATTGTACAAATTAGTTTTTATTGTTACTGCATGCTGTCTAAAGAACATTTTCATCCACAATTTGGATAAGTTTCTTAAAGTAAGTGAGAGGAATATCCACTCCAAGTGCCCCATCCCAAAACCCAAAAAACAAAATGGCCGCCATTTTCAGAATATCAGGTCTGATTTTTAAAGTATGATCATATACCGGACAACAGTAATTCTTCTATTTTGTTGTATTCTAACATAGATAATGTGCCTTCTCACCTTATACACAACCGGGTTTCCAAGATTTTATATATAAGTTGTAAGAAAAATGGAATAAACATAGATGGGTCATTTCATATGACTCTCAAAAAATATTGTGCACGGCAGGGGTCTGTTTCCTTTTGAAATTTTCAGGAGTTTGGTCAATATAGAAAAAATTAATAGCATGAGCTGATGGACTATGTGTTCATTAGTAACATACACAGCGCAACTAAACCCGTCTTTACATGTATACTTCATAAGTGATAAAATAGTGCTTAAGTGCGTCAAAACACATGACTCTAGGATAAGTCAGAAAGAGCCATATCATAAAATAAGGGGGGGGGGGGGTGAGGAGGGATTTCAAATCCACATTAAGTCGTAGCAGTCATGGCAACTTGTGACGTGTGGGCAGGGGAGTTGCCCTTCGATAGCCGAGTCAGTTTCCCTCGCCTCTTTCTTGTGATTTTCTGGCATAGCCGCCCTATTCGCCTGCATAATATGCACCGGTTATCATTCAACCTTGCTCAAGATAATCAATCATGATCACCCCTTGACTATCCTTAAAGATTGAGGCCATCACTTTCCCTGCTGAATTAAACCTCTTGAATATATTAAGAGGGGTGAGTCAGGGTGCTCCTTAGTTTGCTCTGTATCTTTGACTCTGGGTCAAAGTAGTGAACCCATCTCTCATCTTGGGTTACAACTCACTAGATAAAATTGCCAGGATCATCTTCATAGCGAGACAGGAGATACATAGAAATATCTGCGACACCCATATTGCCAAAACTTTGACATATCTAAGAGGTTGGTTCGGATGCTCAAACCTTACAAGTTGATTTACTTAAACTTGAACAGTGGTAATCAAACTGGTCCATGGAATTTAACACAGACAAATGTGAAGTAATTCGTGTAACTAAACAGAAAACCCCACTCATTTTCCCATATAAACTTCACAATACTGAACTGAAATCAAACTGAAAATGCTAAATATCTTGGAATCACCATTAGCAATGAATTAAACTGCAAACTCCACATTGAACATATGACCTCTAAAGCATATAGCACATTGAAATTTATTAAAAGAAATGTAAAGACAAATAATCAAAAAGTAAACGAAACAGCATACAACACATATGTTCGCCCTCAGCTTGAATACTGCTCCCCTGTATGGCACCCATGGCTAGATAAACTTAAGTATAAGGTAGAGAGAGTCCAGAGGGCAGCAGCTTGGTATGTCCTCAATGATTACGGCACAACCAGCAGTGTAACTGAAATGTTAAATACTCTTAACTGGCAAACACCTGAAAGCAGAAGAATCAAAAGTTCTCTCGTCCTACTGTTTAAAACCAAATACCATCTTGTTGCCATAGATCACTTTTATCTTACTGAAACTAGAAACCTAAATTTCTTTGTACCATATTCCAGGGCTAAGTGCCACATGAATTCATTTTACCCTAGAACAATCATACACTGGAACATTCTCCATTACAGCCTAAAGGCCAGCCCCAGCCTGTGTGAATTCACTACTTGGCTAGTCACTGTCACATTTAGTCATCAAGTCATTTTACGCTTTTAGCTGTAGAAAATGTAGGTTTTTAACTTCATCATCATCTATGTTCATCCATGCCTTAACAACACCCATTTTCACAATTTTCTAGTTGTTCCCAGTAATAATCAGTAATTGCTTGTTGGATGTACGAAGAAGAGGTAGAAGTAGAAGTAGAAGAATTGATTGTACTGTCCAAAAACGTATATGCACTTCGCTAGCCATGCTTCTGAGGTCTCGCCTCCTATCACACATAAACATGGTGTGCACGACCTTGACACTTTCATCAGCGGTGGAATCTTTTGAACGGCCAGACCGTCCATCATCCTCAAAGCTCTCTTTCCCCCTCTTAAACTCTGCTGCCCATATTTTTACTGTCCTATAAGAAGGAGACTCCTTTCCAAGAGTTTCCATGAAATCGTCATGAATTGCCTTGGGAGGCATTTCTTTCTAACAGAATTACTTGATAACTACTCTGATTTCAAGATTCTCCATTTTGCAAATGTGTCGCACTCTCCTCTCTTAAAAAGGTTCTTTACATAAGCAACCAAACATGACCGCATGCTTTTTACACTCACAATGCCCTTCAATTAGACCAACTGAAATTATTGCTGTCTTTTCTTACACATCTTAAACAGAATATTCAAACACATTTTCCCACCTATATTCTCAGTTCCTTCTTTTATTTACATGATATCGATAAAAGTACACCATACTTTTTTTTTAATTTCAGAAATTTCTTCTCTGTTTTGATCTTCTTTTCCTCTTCTCCTTTTTTCTTTATTTTGAAATGGGAGAGGAACTTTGGTTAGCTGAGGCAGGTCCTGGATAATTGCATTCAGTACTGCCTCTATTCATATGTGTCCTTAAAATCCTTGGAATTGCCTCGCCCATAAGAATATAAGTGACTGCCATATCATCATATATAACATCTAGCAACTCTTGCAATCCAAACTCTCCCACCAACTATCCTTTTGCGCCAAGAAAACAATTTCCATATGCAAGTAAAGAAGACGGTAACGATCAGTTATATTTACAATCAAATACCACACCTTACCTAGGACACAAGAAGGGAAAGTGACAAAACACAAGAAAACACCACATACAAGAGAGCCAAGAGGTCAGTCCTTTTATTTCAGGTGACTACACGGCTGCAATGAACCAACAAGGCAGTATGACAGACAAACTCGAAACACAAATAACAAAAAAGGATCCTCAAAGAAGCACTGCCTTTGAGCGGTCAGTAAAAAATATAAAATACGAGGGCGGGATCAAAGTAATGCAACCATTGATATTAAATGACAACTAAAGGTAGGATTGCATTTTTGTTTATTTCAAATTGTCAAAATACCATCCTTTCACAGATACACAAATTTTCAAATTTTAACTCAATCCTTTAAGACTTTCTCATAGTCTTTTTGGGGTATACCTCTAAGGAGGTTTAATATTGAGACACCTAACTTTTGGCGGGAGGTATATTTATGCCAGCAAGATTTTTCTTGAGACGAGGGAAGAGAAAAAAGTCACAGGGGACTAGATCAGGGGAATAGGGTGAATGTTCTAGAACATAGACCCCCTATTCTTTCCAAAAGCGACGCCACACTTCCGGCCTTGTGACTTGAGGCATTGTCATGTTACAAATAAATACCACAGATGCCTATATTCGGTCAACATTTCTGGTAGAATTTGACATTTTTTTTAAGAACTTTGTTCCTGTAAAACCTTGTATTCATTGAGTTGCCTTTGGGTATAGAGAGACTTGTATTGCTAGTCCGTGAGGAGTGAACAATATGGCATACGTAACCTTTTTTACACTGGTAATCCTTTTGTCAATACAAGGCCTTGTTGCATTTTGGTAAGCCATACTCGATTACTTATTTTTCGATGCGGTTCGAAATAGTGCATCCAAGACTCATCATATGTTACTACATTCATAAATAATTTCTGATCATATCTTGAAAATCGTTTTAACAGTTTGCGCGCCGTCCTAACATGCGTGTATTTTTGCTCCTCATTGAGCAAATGTGGGGCCTACCAAGTGCTTTCTTCTTCATTTTCAAAATATTTCGCCAAAAGCGCAGTGCAAATGCTTTTAAAATGCCAACCATGTCCGAAATCTGCTGAGAAGTATACCTTTGCGTCTGGTTTTACTATATAATTTTTATAACAATCTTTGGAATACTTGCAGATTTAGTTCTACAATATTTTGGAGCACTTGAAACAGACCCTACGCCTGCTCTGAAATCCCTAACCTGTCTGCAAACTGTTGAAAATGACATTGAATTACTAACATAAACAGTACATATGTCAGCATAAATGTCCGTTGAACCTCTGCTAAGTATTGCGCGAGTCTTAATGTAAGCTCTGATTTCGATCTTATTTTCAACGCTTCTCCCAACCATTTTGCTTAACCGCCTATGAGTAGGGTTTGTGCAAAGTAAATTTCACGAGAGATATTGTGTCTACATGTGCAGTTGATACATCGATTGAAAGGTGAGAGAACGGAGAACACATACAAGGCGTGGGTTTTATCTTCCCGCCAACAGTTGCGGTGAAAAATAGCCAGTGGCATTACTTTTGGTCCCATCCTCGTACTATTGGAGAGCTTACACATGATTGACGGTATCAGCCTCACCCTTTTTCTGATGTGGATTAAGACCAATAGATGATTGATTTGCATTAAAGATTCGTAACTTATCGACGTATCATCTCCTAGTACATATAAACTGAGGAGATAAAGCAAAAATAAGGACTCAACAGTATATACAACTGAATACATAAGCATAAGTAATCCAACAGTATAAGTAACCCAACAGTTAAACCCCTCATAACCTTTGTTAATTCCTTTTTGTCTTTATTGAGATTGTTGTATTTCAAATGTAACCTACCATAGTTATTATTTGTTTGTAGAAATGCACCAGACCCTAAGCCTATAATATCAGAGGCAAAATGAACAGCAGCACATCTTTTACATCTTTGAATCTCTGAATTTGAGCAACACGCGCCTATCTCATCGAAAGAATCTATTGGGAACCTAAAACCTAACTGTCTATGCATTAGCATCTCTAGTCTCAGTTTAAGAGGCAGATTGGGGATTTTTGGTCTAACTGATGGAATGCACGATTTCTCGCCGCATGCGTACTGAAGCAATTTTTATTTTAGTGTCTTTAACAACAAACCATTTATGAGGAAACTATTAGAACATAACATATTTATGCAGTGCGCTCTGTAGGTTTTTCTTTTTCGCAAAAGAGTTTAACAAACACAGATTTTTGTCGTTTTTCCCCAGCGAAGCCAGATCACGGCCTAATCAATCAATTATAATTAAATTAAGGCAAAATTTGCACTGGTGACAGGAGTAAATCAGTACATATAGATATTATAATCGTCCTTTTTTAAGTACTCAGTAAGGTTTTACCTCAGTGCGATGTACGGTAAAGTCGGGTAACTTCGGACATCAGGTAAATTCGGACATACATTTGCAAACAGTGGAAATCCAGATGGGACGGCTCCTTATGAGCCGTCTCATCCGGATTTTCACTGTTTGCTTAGTTTATTTATTTTTTTATTCCAATAATTAAAATATGAAACAAACAAGGTCGCTGTCCGAATTTAGCCGACTGTCCGAATTTACCCGACTTTACCCTTGTAGTTTTAAAACTTCTATGGATGAAACTCTGTCAGAAGTAATGTTGCATTTAATGTGTCAGAATATTAATAGAGTAACGGTACAATCAATTATGAAGAAAAAAATGAAAGACAATTAAAATGATCACATTTTTATATCTGATTTTGTTCTACTTTAATTATTTTTAAAATGCAAGCCAAAAATCCCCAATAAATTTTGCGTTGTAATTTGTTTTTGGGCCTCCTAAGAATTGACTGGCGCCATGCAACAATAGTAATCATGTCTTTATTTAAGTATCACTTGGAAAATCTTGGTAGAGCTCACAGTTTTCTTGCGTCAAATCACTGGCAATCTGGTTCAGGACAAGACTAAATGGTTTTCAATATAGAATGGGCATGGTGACCATAACAAATGAAGAAGGGAAAGACGAAAGACGCTGGGGTTAGGATCACCTGTAAGCCTTCGGCTCAGGTGAGCTAACATGCGAATCAATTTTGTTTGCAAAGATAATTCATTACTGAAATTTTAGACACGTTTAGAAAGCGTTCCAAAGTCACAGAAGACTTGATAGACAAATGTGACTCGCCGCGAGAAACCTGTCTTCGAGATTGGAAATTACATGTAGGTTAGGCTAAATCCAGCCCGCTCAGCTACATAGACTAGCTAGAGCATTGAAATTGTGCATTTAGCAAGATAACCTTTGGATCTTTCTAGAGGGCGAATACAATAGCGCTTACCAGACTGCACGGTCTGCGCCTTCCCTATTCATCAAAACCTGGACCTGAGGTTATGAAAATAATTTCATGCTCAACTCAACTGAACACGGTATTTACGACGTTCATAATTGTCAAAATGCAAACACTTGTTGGCATTTAAATATTTATTAGCATGATAATTACACCATCTGAGAGACTTAAAGCAAGAAACTTCTTTATTTGTCGCTATTTCAGTTTTTTTTTGTGCTCAGTTGAGTTAAGCATGAAAACAGTTTTATAACCTCGGGGCCAGACCAATATAAGCATTCAATCAAGCCTACTCCAGCACATACAAATTAGTCAATAAGCAAAGTCTGTTATAACTTACTGGTAGGCGGAAAACAATCCTAAGATGTCGTTACACCTCTATTGCTGAACACGATCAGCTAATTGTTTCTCTCCAGGGATGGTAGAGGACAAAATTAATGCAACGTTTTTCTGCAAAAAAAGGAAGAAAAGGGAAACACTCATGATTATTGGGCCATTTACCTGCTTTGATATGATGCTTTACGTTCCATCAACAATATTTCAGCTAAAAAGGGACGGGTCTTCCTGGGTTGAACCAGTACTAAGCTAGGATTAATGTTCTTGTTCAAGACACAACACAGTGACGCCGGTTAGGCTTGAACCCGCGGTCGCTCGATCTCGAGTCAAGCACTCTATCACTGAGCCACTGCGCTCCCCGTTTACCTGTTTAGAACAAACGGAATAGTCAATAAAGTTGATACAGCTAAGTAAGGATGATCCATGGTAATAAAAGAGGGGTTACGGGTTATAATACTCAAAACAAATTTTCTAATTCTTTCTCATAAAGAAACTCTAGCGATAAGGCGTGTATTTTCCCTAGTTGACATAATTACAAACACCAAATTTTCAAACTGCACTCATGTTTTTAAAATTGGTGCGGTTCGGCAGCAAAATATGCAAAGTAAGCATCAAAATACGTTTCAAAGCAATTTAACATTAGCAAAGCAGTAAAAAATTGCGCTTTCTTCTCCCACCCCTCATTTTACGTCTTTCTACTGGGTGCCATTTAGACCAGACTTTGAGTAAATGCTTTGCTAGTTTTCAAAAAGTAAAAGTGCTAAACTGTAAAGGATAGAAGTGCTATTCATATCTAAAAATTTACAATATCCTTCCTGCGCATGCGTACGAAATATACTTAAAATAGTGACGTTTGTCACTGGAAAGAGGAAACTGGTGCCTTTCAGTTTGTTTTTAGATGCTTTCCCCCCTAGACCCAAGATGCCCTTTGGACAATGACATGCCGCTATAAACATATACAACATATGTAAAGGGCGTCTTGGGTCTAGGGGGAAGGGGTTGTAGAAGCCAAAGAAGACATCAAACGTCTGACAAAAATAGATTGCTTTTTTATTGTATATTAACTGTATTAAAATACATACGCTATCGTGATAGACCATTTGTCTACCTTAGTGTAACGGTCTATTTCACATACATGTTACTGAAATAACAAGCACAGTTGTTGATCATAATAAATTCTCATTCAAAACGAAGTAGGATTATTATATGCATTAAGGACAAAAACGATTATAATATACGGACTAGGCTGCAAGGGTGCATATACGGCTGGTCAATGTGTATTTGTTGAATGTGCCTAGTGTCTCTAGTCCTTATTTCAACAAAATAAAACGAACGTCTCATATAGGGAAATGGCACGCCTTATCGCTAGAAATTCTTAGATTTTGTCAAAGCAAACAGTACAGACACTGTTGAAATGTGGCATTATCGTTTTATTTTGGGTCTTCAGTATTTGTCAAAGTCAAGAATTAGGAGCTTCTGGTCCTGAAAGTGTTAATGCCTACCTAATTTATTAACCCATTCAAGCCGAATGGAATTCTCCACTTTTATCAATTGGACCAATCTTTTTCTGTTTGAAGGGTTGTTGGGTGGTATTTTTCATAATTACTAAAATTTAATAAATTCTGTAAGCAAACAGTGGAGACCATGATCAGACGCCGCGTTTTTCGTCGTCTGATCTTGGTCTGCACTGTTTTCTTGGTGTCACACAAAAAGGACCCTGGACTTAAATGGGTTAAAGAATTCAAAATTCAATTTTGTCAGTTCACCTAAGCATTTAGTGCTCATAAGAGCATTACGATCCCTCAATATCAGCCATCGTAGGCCGTCGTCAACAATTTGATTTATTCGTAGCCGGAACTTTCTGTGCTATATGGCCAATGGTAACCAAATTTCACAAGACTGTTTTATAAATGAGGAATTTCTATAGAGCAGTCAATGCTAACCAAATTTCACAGGAATGTTCTATTGTTAAACTACTATAAATTGGCAGTTTTTATAAAACATAGTCGATGTTAACCAAATTTCACAGGAATGTTTTCTTGTTAACCTACTATAAATTGGTAGTTTTAATAAAACATAGTCGATGTTAACCAAATTTCACAGGAATGTACTCTTGTTTACCTACTATAAACTAGCCACATACATTTTAGTAACATGGTCGCTATGAAACATGGCTTTTTGCAGCTTTTAGGCAGAAATATTCTCTAGGCGAACTGCCACCATAGCTTTAAATACACAAAATGTTTACCCATAAAATTGTAGATAGTATCTATTTCACCAGTTTTAACATTTGTTTGAGTGCTCCAAATAACTGACCCATTGAAACTGTTCTTTTGAGCTCCCTCAGTATAATTGATTTCTTATTATACTCTCATCTAGAGGTTTGTTCCACCTACACATACAGATCAGGCTTGTTTGCAGTGATTTTCTATGGAATATTACTGAAGATAGATCAACAAATAAAGCAAACATCACGATCAAGCCCTATAAAGTTGCTTTTGCATATGACTGCTTAATTCTAGTTACGAAACATGTGCATATTTTGGCTTTATGCCAGCCTAAGCATATGTTAAGCTGGCATGATGAGGAGCGAGATGTTCTGTACTCCAGTACTCCAGCACTGTAACTGGCCTCACTCATTGCATAGGTCCAGATAAGGAAGTTGTTTGAGCGTAAAATTGAAGTTATTTTCTTGTCCATCCATTTAAACATGTGTTTTGGGTGCTCAAATGAACCGTCTCATTGCGACGGTTCTTTTAGTACCCACACCATATGTTTTGGATGAGAAATAAAGAAAATAGATTTCCAATACGCACGCTTATCTGGAGGCATGACAGGTCTGGTTAAAAATATATATTCAACTTGCACAAAATATGAAACTGCCCAAAATTACAAAATATGGAAGAAGGCAAAGACCAGGAATCGAAACAATCAAGCACCACACCTGCTAGAGGTGACCACATGGGAAAGTGATAAATACACATTATTATAATAGTAACTTGATCTGGTGTACTGTATCACGTCGAGTGGATAAGGTCATACCATCGGATCACCCGAGACGCGAAGCGTCGAGGGTGATCCAATGGTATGGCCTCATCCACAAGACGTGATACTGTACGCCAGGTCAAGTGACTTTTATAATAATATGTTTATTATATACCTTTTTCTGACATTATTTTGATTTTTAAATTGTTTTGGTCTTAAATCCAGAAAAAAAATGCGGGAACGTTTGCCAATACGTTTTGTCACACCATATTCACATCATATAATTATTATGACGTTACGTCATCATCTTTCCGTGTCTGGTTCCATGCTTGAATTACTTTACGTAACATCGCCGCATAAGCAGGTAACCGACGTTAGCCTCGTTTTAAAGAATAGTGATATGGATTCAGAAAACCTCAGTTCGTTGATCCGGCTTTCTGTATCAGATGATCAGAAAACAGACAGTACTAAAGTCGATACACATTATTATAATAGTAACTTGATCTGGCATACTGTATCACGTCGAGTGGATGAGGCCATATCATCGGATCACCCGAGACGCGAAGCGTCGAGGGTGATCCAATGGTATGTTCTCATCCACGATACGTGATACTGTACGCCAGATCAAGTTTCTCTTTTAATAATATGTTTATTATATACCTTTTTCTGACATTATTTTGATTTTATAAATTGTTTCAGTCTTTAATCCAGAAAAATGCGGGAACGTTTGCCATTACAAAACGTCACGTCATATTCACGTCCTAATTACATGTATAATATGACATTACGTCATCATGTTTTCCGTCTCTGGTTCCATGCTTGAAATTTACTTTATGTAACGTCGCCGCAAAAGCAGGTAACCGACGTTAGCCTCATTTTAAAGGATAGTGATGTGGATTCAGAAAACCTCAGTTAGATCCGGCTTTCTGTATCAGATGGCCAGAAAACAGACAGTTCTAAAGTCGTATCATTAATAGGTATATAATAATATCATTTATAGCTATATAATAAGAACAAGAAAATATCACAAAGAAAAGAACCAAGAGGTCAACCCTTTCCCTACAAGTCTCATTATTGATACAAACATTTCATTGCTTCACCCATCTTATAATCTTATACAGTAAAACCTGTCTTAAGCGGCCACTCAAAAATAGATAAAACAAAGATCTTAATGGCAAGTGTTAGCTAAATGGAGGTCGAAAGTATTGCAGAATGCTCCCAATACTTTTGACCTGCATTACGCGATGATTGGTCTTGAAAACCAATTTTTGGTCTTTTTGAGAGTGGCCGTTTTAGACAGATTTTATTGTATACAAATACCCTCGCACAGACACCTATTCAAGCTGTCAAAATTTTGAGAGTCTCTAGCTAGGATTATGCATAATTGACAAATGTATTTTTGTGCTTCAATTACAATCTGACACTCAGTGCAACTATCATAATAAATATATTTGGTAAATATAGCATAATAATTCAAGGACCTTAGGCTTTAGGGGCCGGGGTATTTCTTTTTGCAGAAAGCCAAATTTTTGTCAGGTATCCATATTAATACATGGACATATTCTGTTTGTATAATAAAACTTGAGACTATAGTTTTGTATTGGCCTAAAATTTGGGTCTAAATATTTCATTATTTTGGGTGGGGGAAGGGATAAGTATGTTGTCCATAACGTTTGACTATTTCCTGTACATGTCTTGCATCTCAATCACTCTATACTGTTTATTGAGGTGTATTATAATTAAATGTTGTATGGTCTATGTATACATGCCATAATAAATGGACATTAGGTTACAGATTTGTACAAAAACTAGTGTCTTATGCAAATATTGATAGCCAACCCATATTTTGATCAGTATTTGTTCAATGTGAAAAGCCTTTTGGCGGATAATTCATTGGCAGAACCAACTACCTTTCGCACTGAAAAATATACTATTTTCTTTACAAGTTTTATCTGGCCACCCTTTATTAAGACTGTATGCGGTTAATTCACTAACCCTGTCTACGAGTAGCCTACATATAACTTCTTCTTAAAGTGTCGACATAAAGCTATTAATCGCCACAATTGATAGATTGAATTATTTATTTGACATTTTATTTTATGTCAGCTACTGTACTGTAGCCAGTCAAATGGAACGCTGTTTTTGGCAATTACAATTAATCTAAAATGCGGATTTAAAATTTAATTCGAGAAATATATTTAAACCAAAAACCAATAATATTTTTTTTGAATTTTGCATACGGTTTCATAAATGTCGTAATAGGATTGAATATTACCGTTCTTAGTATTTTATGCCTAATAATATTCCCTTCTAGTACCTTGAGCGAAATGGATTGCTGAAAATCAGTTGAACACAAAGCAATGTATATGCTTACATAAAATAATTTACAGCAATGCTTTGATTGTTTTATGTCTAGCTGCATATTGGTGTGTGTAGCTGTTTACCAGCCTAGTCGACAATATTTCAGCTATTTCCAACCGTGCCACTAAGATGGTGACCAAGCTATGTATACTGCCAAAAAATCCCTTTCGTTTGGAAATACTCGGCCTGCATGGCCATTCCATACATGAATGAGTCTCCTTATTGATCGCAACACCACATATGCATGCTGTTAGCACAACAGGATTTTTCTATCATATAAAGTAACGGTAATTTTTATAATATAAGTTTTAAATGCTGCTGTTTGCGTTTTGATTATAGATGCCTGTTCATCTGTGATTTTATTCGGATTTCCATGACTGTCAGTCTAGTTGTACGCTCGCACATACAGACACATGAACAAGTTATACAGATAAGTAGACAGGTGGAAGCAGAAAATTGATAGTGTTTGGTAGGCATTAGACGCGAAAAAATCCATTATTCATAGACATATATACAGCTTGGATTCCATTGTAAACCGTACCAGTTGATGACTTCAACAAGAAAACCGCCTGCCTGTAGTCACGGATGGATATTTTATAGATGAGTATATACTAAATCTCTATCTCACGTGTATTGCACCGACAGTACAAAAATGGGTACTGAAGAGGTATTTTCATTCCAACAAAAACTAAGTTATTTATTTTTACAAGATACCAGAGCTGTAAGATTGATAACATTTATCGGCAAAATTTAATTCTAGTTAGGGGTGTGCTATTTCTATACCTATGCAAACTTTCAGTGTGAAGTACATAATGTACAATTTTAAAAATGAAAAACTGTGGTCCATTTGAACTGCTACACTACAGCAGCATCGCAACGTCTAGATATAAACCATGCTCGGATCCAGAATGTTATGTCAGAGGGGGTCCAACTTTGACGACGGTTTTTTTCTTTGTTGATGAGGGGAGAGAGAGGTTCCAAATAATACTTTAAGCGGGCCACCATCGGGCCGCCAGCGAAATACCATTTAAATGGCGTTTCGCTGGCGTGCAGATGATGGCATAATATTAATGCTGGCTTGGTAGCTTTGTGGTTTTTCAGGGAAACCGGACCAGTATTGCTAAGAAACCATATATTTTATGATTTTTAGGGGGTGGAGTCCTGATGGCCTAACATTGAATGCTGGCTTGGTAGCTTTGTGATTTTTCAGGGGAGCCGGACCAGTATTGCTAAGAAACCCTAATTTTTGTGATTTTCAGCGGGTGGGGGGGACCCAACTTCCTGTCCCCTCTGGATCCGCGCATGAGGGTATGAGCACCGTGCAATCAACGCTATGATTGTCAAAGCCTGAGTTCTGATAAACGTGTTTTATGATCGATTGGTTCCTTTTCGACTGGTTCAGTGATGATTCTAGCAAATCGATGCATTTTTATTGTAGCTAATTTTCAAAACATTTCATTCTAAAATAAGTATTTTTTATCTTTTATATGACATGGAACATCAATTAGCCACATGTTACACTGTCACCACAACTGATCAAATATTTGACCTGGTCGCGAGAAAACCTTTATTTGGGGTTAGTTACCTGACAATGGTCAAACCAGGTTGTTCAGCTACAAAAATTAGCTTGAATGGTGAAATTTCGCATGTAGCAAATATAGCTATTATACTTTTCTGAAAACAAACGACAAAGCCGCTGACAAGCCTGCGCCGACGCGCAGGCTGGTCTGCGCCTTTGTTGTTCGCATGCAATAAAATCAAACTTTCACGTGAATAGGCAGGCACATTTGGCGATATCATCTATTTAAATAGCATATGGAAATTGATGGACCACACGGTCAAACTTTCCTTTGAACGTCTATAACCCAATCAGTGTCTGGCTTAAAGATATATACGCTTCTCACAAAATAGCAAATTTTGTTCATAAGATTAGTCACTGTCTCTGTATGGCTGCAAAATAATGTTTTGGTTTTTGGTTTGGTTTGTTGCTTTAAGTCCCAGTCAACATACTATGGTCGTGATGTATAGTTCACCTAACCGCACTTTTATCCTGGGCAAGCTTGAACAAGCAGTTAACCAGTACTATACCTTGTGCACACAATTTCGCTTGTAACACAACAACCCTTCTTGAATGAATCAGCAGAAGGGAGACAATTATTTCATGATCAATCTCCACGAAAGTATGGGACCCGGCCGGGATCGAACTCGTGACCCCTGGATCTGCAGTCAGACACGCATCTATCGTCAGATATATTACCGACTGCTACGCAGCCCGGCAAAATAAGAAAATGTTGTAAAGTTACAAACCACGGGTCGCATTTCCCGTCAATATGATGATTTTTCATCAACTATTTAAATATAATATTAATAATTTTCTACGCGCTAGTACATGTAACCGTTAAATGTGTTGATTAATTGGCTCGAGGGAATGCAGCTGCACCATACCAATATTTCTTTAAACAATATTTACTTCAGAAAAAGTACATTTGAGCCGCAACATGTGATTTCAAACAATGTTGCGTTTTTACAAGTGCAGACTCTGACAAGCCTGTGCCGCTCATTCTAAGCTTAGAAACTCCAAATGATGTTCAGTCAGTAGCTTAATATTCATAGAATATTCAAGCGACTAGTGTAACGTAGTTGATTCTAATCTTCTAAGTTCACGTTGTGTTTTCAAAGTCCTTTTAGAGTTTCAAAGTCTTATAAAATTTCAGCAACAATTTTCAGATTTTGTTAATTTTATTAAATCTTCTTAAGTCCAACTAAAAACCTCTAGAAACTAACTATTACCCAAAGTTCAGAAATCTAAAGCTCTGACACTGGGTTTCATCTTATTTACAATGAAGTCACGTGACAGAAGCTGACCACAGCGCCATCTAGTGACATCATCACTAACGAATCATATTTCATGTTTACTATAAAGCGCCCTCTACACAGGTAAGCTTCCATTTATATCAACCAATCAGAAGGTTAAAAAGTGACTCATAGTCACACCAGTTGCTCAATTTCCCAAAGGTCAATCAATGTCAGAATTTACATGATCTATTTATTGGGCTTATGTAATTTTACTAAACTAATTAACATCTGTCATCACGACCTTTCGAAAGTAATAAAACATCCCATCAGAATTGACAGGGTAATAAATGTGATCTTTAAGAAACAATAACAAACTTGTGTCAGAATTCCCTATAAAAACATAAACATGTCAATCTCAGATGTCAACACTGCACCAGGGCAGAACACCTGTGTCTTATCTAAACCAAGCATTCACAAATATTGTAAATCTCCACAGGTAATTTACACTTATTGTGAACCCTCTCAGATGAAACCAGCAGCTATTTTATATACGCCTAGACGTTTTTCAATTAAGTGAAATTCTCCAAGCTCATCTCTCATACACCATATATACAAATTACACAAACTCTTTCACTCACTCACATACGTACTAAACATAAAAATAAAATACTAGCATGCACAATTACAGGGAGCGCAGTGGCTTAGTGGTAGAGTGCTTGACTCGAGAACGAAGGGCCGCGGGCTCGAGCCTCACCGGCGTCACTGCGTTGTGGTCCTTGAGCAAGACACATTTATCCTAGCTTAGTACTGGTTCAACCCAGGAAGATTCGTCCCGCATAACTGAAAGATTGTTGAGTGGACGTAAAGAATCGAATCAAACAAAAGCATGCACAAATTATCTTATAACTACTTAACATATCCAATATACATGCATCATTAAAGTACAACTTTCAAAACATTTATAAAACTATTTACAATAAACATCTGCATGTGACAGCGCACCCAAGAGAACCTTGTGTCCACTCAATGGTTGGCCACCCCAATGAGCGTGCTGTTGTCCCAAATTCATTCTCAAGAGCCCACAAACGCCATATGCAAATTTACAATCCAATTAATCCCTAGTGAATTAATAACATAGTGTCAATTCATAATTAATAATATGTACACATGATGAATCTTATGCACAATTGGGTCAACTGTCATTCCAATGCACCTTCTTCCCATTAAGTTAACATATACATGCCTCCTTACATCTTGCAGAGACAGACATATGAGTGCTAAGTTTTTCCAATGCAACACATCATGAAGCAACTCAATGCCTAAAAATGGTTGATCAGACCACCAAGCAAACAATGGCTTTGAATACCCCACTATACATAAAGTAAGTGAGGGTGCAAAGATCAGGAATCGATACAATCAAGTACCACACCTGGCCCTGGATACCAATGGGAAAGTGACAAACTCACAGATAGGCACCACAAACAAGAGCCAACAGGTCAGCCCTTTCCCAGCAGGTGACCACAAAGCAAATATAAACAGGCGCGCACAAAGACAAAGCAAACACAAGACAGAACAAAAACATAAAAGATCCACAAAATGTCATATACACAATATCAAAAACATGCACCACATATATAATAGTCCTATTCTGCATCCATTAAGTAATACAGTCAATATACAATAAGGTTCATCTGCCCTCCTCCGTGGCTAGTCTATCTGAATTGGATCATAGTGCTCCCCAGTTCCATGGTATAATACAACGTTGTTATCCTCCTGTCTGTTACATTCAGCTGGTTTTTACATAGGAGTACAATTCAACTTAATATTGTTTTCTGCTTGCAATTTCCGTATTATGCTGTCGCCTAAATTCTGTTCAATTTTGCCCAAAAGACTGCTTTGTTGATATCCAGTACGAAAAATTTTGTCTGCTGTCCACAACAATTGTTAAGTTGCTGAATGTTGTATAGATTATCCATAACTGTATAATGTTAGTTTTCTTCTTTGGAATAACTAACTGGTAAGTCTCAAATGTATAAAATCCAAAGTTTATTAGCTATTGTTTTCATAAAGATCTAAAGTGAATAAAATCCATGTTATTAAAAATTTTCTATGTGTAAATGCCATCTATTGTTTGACATTTAAGGTAACCTTTCAAAGCTGTAAACAAACTTTTGATTTGACCTCTTATCTGTTATCACTTTAGAAACTGGTTGCATTTTAAAGGTCAATATGTTCCATGTAAACTCAATGATACTTGAGGTGAAAAGGTCCCTTACTGTATTCCTTCCTATACATCTCAAAGTCATATACATCCTTTTAATATGTCCATACAGTCCATATTTTGTACACCTCATTGTTAGCACATTTTTTTTATTATCACCAGCCACATAGCTTCATATTATATGACTGGACATACACACATTATCAATAGCTATCTACATATCTTTATATCATCATATCTTCACCGACCCTTAGTAAAGTTTCGTGTACACTTTAAATCAAAGTTTCTCTATGTTATTCAAGCCATCTACCTCTTTCTAACACAACTTATTACTTCATATTCTCCAATGAAGCCCATAACACATTCGCTTCCTCCTGGTCATGACAGCAAAAACGTCCCAGATGCAACGTATTTGATTCTAATCTTCTAAGTCCGAGTTGTGTTTTCAAAGTTCTTTTAGAGTTTCTTAGTCTTATTGATGTCAGCAACAATTATAACAATTTTATAGTTTTATAAAATCTTGTTAAGTCCAACTAAAATAATTTGTAAAACTAACTATAACCCAAAGTTCTGAAATCTAAAGCTCTGACACTGGGTTTCATCTTATATACCATGAAGTCACAAGATAGTAGCTGACCACAGCGCCACCTAATATCATCATCACTAACCAATCATATTTCAAGTCTACTATAAAGCGCCCTCTATATAGGTAAGCTTCCACTTATATCAACCAATCAGAAGATACAAAAGTGAAGTCATTTTACTAAACTACGTAACATCTGTCATCAAGACCTTTTTAAAGTGTTAGAACATCTAATCAGAATTGACAGAGTAATAAATATGACCTTTAAGGAACAATAACAAACTGATGTCAGAATTCCCAATAAAAACATACACATGTCAATCACAGATGTCAAAAATAGTAAGTGAGTATGATCAGGAAATACCACAATCACAAACCGCAGACAACCCCATGGCACCGCGAGGAAGAGCCGCTTAACCATCACAAGACACCAGTAAGACAAATTAAGCAAAGCAACCCGCTCTCTCTTCCACATCAAGATGATTGCAATACTAGAATGGACATAAAGTAACGTACAACAAAACATAGAACAATTACAGACACCCACAAATGGAGTAACAATAAACAAAAAGTCAATAACAACAAAGCCACCGCCTTAGGACCGACAGCAGCCTATGCCACCGGGGGCTTAAATGCATTTTACTGCTACCAAATCTTCGCCCTAGATTCTGCTGTTGTTGAAGTACAAGAAATGTTCAGCTCGCATGGAGGCCATCTAACTAATGCAATGTATCATCATGGAGAAACACTCTAATCAAATTAGAACACCATGATGAAACAAAGAAAAGGGCTCATGACTCACAGATAGTCAGAGCTAAAGAAAACCTCAAGTTGAGCCACGGTGGGTCCAGCTACAGATAAGCATCAGGCACCAACCCACCGATTAAAGCTTTACGTCAGAGCCGTCATAGAGTCTGAGGTCAACACTGCACTTGGGCAGAACACCTGTGTCTTATCTAAACCCAGCATTCACAAATATTGTTAATTCCCACAGGCAATTCACAATTATTGTGAACCCTTTAAGATGATACCAGCAGCTATTTTATACTAGCAAAGGCTCTGATCAGACTGCGTGTACGCGCAGGCTAGTCTGAGCCTTTGCTGGACGCACATACCACATTGTTGGAAATATCATGTTGCGGCTCATTTATTTATGCATATATACTTTGTTATATGTGGTAGAGCAAAACCTAGCGAAAATTGACCGATAACCCCTCCCCATCAGTAAAATGGAAAATGATTGTACATGTATGAATGGTGTGGCAACATGTTGAAGTTTCTTGGATCGCCAAAATTACTTTTGCAAAGAGACGCAGTGGTGTTAAAATTTGGGAAAAACTTCGTTTTTAGAAGTGAAATTGCAAATTTCCGAAATCCATTTGCAGCAACAGATACATGAAACCAGCAAAGAATGACTAAAAATGATTATTGAGTCTTATATAAGTCCACTCTGGTTTTATTATGGTGTCAAAACCGGAATTTTAATGTCTTTATTTTTGGGGGAAATCTGTGTTTTTATAAATTTAAACGCGAATTATTGTAATCTGGCTGTTACAGTTTTAAAATTTAGAGTTGTTATTTAACTTCTTTCAAATTTGATTATGAATTATCAAGCTTGCATATATCGATGCCGAGTATACTTAAAAACCCACCAAAATATTTTCGTTTTACCTCTAAATCCTGCATTTTGATATTCAGGTATATTTTATGAAATGCATGTATATCTATTATTTGTATATCTGGACATTGCCATATTAAGAAAATATAGTAAACATTTCAAATGGAAACAGTAGTTATCATGTACTATGATATCATAGTAAGTAAAGGTGCAAAGATCAGGAATCGATACAATCAAGTACCACACCTGACCCAGGATACCAATGGGAAAGTGACAAACTCACAGAAGACACCACAAACGAGAGCCAAGAGGTCAGCCCTTTCCCAGCAGGTGACCACAAAGCACATATAAACAGACGCGCACAGACATAGCAAACATAAGTCAGAACAAAAACATAAAAGATCCACAAAAGAAGTACCGCCTTGGAACGGTCAGTAAAATATTTTACTGGAGGGCTTAAACCGGTTTAACGGCGCCAATCTCACCCTTTATTCAGATGTGGATCAAGACACATAGATATTTGGTTTGCATGAAAGACCCCTAACTTATCAATGCATCATCTCCTAAAACATATAAATCAAGATATAACAAGGAGATAAAGCAAGGATAAGGACTCAACAGTAAATTAAACTGAATACCGGAGCAAAAGAAATCCAACAGGTAAACCCCGGTGGGCCCGACAAACAGCCAAAGCATCAGGCCCCTACCATCTCATCAATAGATAAGTCTTTAAGTCGGAACCATCATAGAGTCTGAAGTCCAACCCACCGGCGTGCAATTAAAGAGGAAAGCAAAGTTGCCAACCGTGATTGGGTTGACCACCAAGCATGCAGTCTGTTGCAATACATTAATGTTATAGCCAATCTTTTTATAATGAGAAATTATTTTAATGAACTGCGCTGAAAAATTATTAGAGCCAACAATCTTCTTCAATTTATATACCAAGTCACCATAGAAATCAGGTTCAGAAAGTCCTTGGCGCAAGAGAGATTTAAGTCCAACTTGGAATTTAGAAATCAAATCATAGTAACGTCTATAAAATTTAGAAAATGTTTTGCGAAGTTTATGATACCGATAGCCTTGTTTAAGAAGTTTCTGAGTTAACAATTTATTGCGAGTGTTGAAGTCAGCAACATAGCTAGATGCTCTAGCAAAACGAATGAGTTGAGAGATATAGACTCCATAGGATGTAGAACGAGGAACATCACCATCTAAAAATGGGAAATTGACAATTTCAAAATCAAAGTCGTCACGTTTATCATAAATTTTGGTAGAAACAATATCATTAGAAATTGACAAATGCAAGTCTAAAAATGCAGCTTCGGTATCAGAGGCATTGGCTTTATTAAGTTGGAGCTCTGAAGGGTATATTTGACTAACCATTTTATCAAAATAAACATTATTAATATTTAAAATATCGTCCAAATATCTGGAAGTAGTGTTAAACGCATCAATAACATCAGCCTGCTTATCATCAGAAAGAGACATCATAAAGTCCCTCTCATAACAAAACAGGAATAAATCTGCAACCAGGGGAGCACAATTAGTGCCCATAGGAATCCCAACTACTTGTCTATAGAGCTTGGTGCCAAATCGAATAAAAATATCAAGTAATGACATAATAAAAAGAGGACCAAGTGACCCCGGATCCTTCACCTGAGTTTTGTTTTAAACGTCTTATCCATAGGTATCTATTGGAAACTGGCCGCGCTCCTGGTGACCTGTCTTGTGGTCCATGTTTGGTCCCAGAGTCATAATTGGAATTTATTTAAATGTTGTCCACCAGCTAATGCTACATACCAAATATCAGGGCTCTAGCCCTGGTGGTTTCAGACAAGAAGATTTTTTTTATGTTTTCACTATATGTATGTCAATGTAAAAAAGAATGTATGACCAGGAAATGCCACACGCACTAACTCCATACAAACCAACGGCACCGAGAGGAAGAGTCAATGAACAATAACAGCCTCATAAACTCTGTGACCTCCAGGACGATGCCATTTTGACTACTTAACCATAATTTGAACAAACTTGGTAGAGTACCACATATCAAATATCAAGTCTTTTAGTATCTGACAAGAATGTGTTTTAATATGTTCGCTTTGAAAGCTATATAATTATGTAACCATGATCCCCAGCGGCCTCATTTTCGGCCACAGGGCTATAATTTTCAACAAGCTTAATAAGTCTACTAGATGATGCATATGCCAAATAAAGACTCTAGGTTCTGTGATTTCAGACTAGACTATTTTAAGTGTTCCATTTATAAGCATATGTAAAACATGTGACCCCAGGTAGGGCCAGTTTTGGCACAAGGGCCCTTATGTGAACAAACTTAGAAGAGGTATACTAGGTGAGCTACATAACGAATAACAATGGTCTATGCCTTTTGGTGTCAGACAAGAAGATTTTCCTATATTTCTATAGTGAATGTGCGAGCTCGTAGGCGGGTCCACTTAATAGTCCCTGTGCTCAAAATTGAATACAATTGGTAGAGGCGTACTAGGTGATGTGCCATTTAAACCACAGTGCTATAATTTGAACAAAATTGGTGGGGGTCTTCTAGGTTATGCTACATACCAAATAATAAGACTCTAGGCATTGTGGTTTCAAACAGGAAGATTTTCATTTCGAAAATCTATTTTAACCCATGTGACCTAGATATGCAATGGACTTAACTATTTGAACAATCAATTAAGAGGGTCATATTAAAATCATTCTTGCAAAGTTTGGTTAAAATCTAGCTAGTAATTAAGTAGGAGATTGTGCCATCATTAAACCATAGACAGCCAGTTGCCCAAATATGATCATTTATACAACTCTTCCAAAACAGAATGCATTACATGCCGTATATACAGAGTTTAAAGGTCTACATTGTGGTTTATGAGTGGTCATCAGCAGATTAACTGCTAAGGGAAAATTTATTTTATGTCTAAGTGTATTTCAATATTTCACCAGACTAAGGGGACTCCAAGAGGAGACTTACCGCATATATAGGTTCAATAAAATAAATATAAATATTTTATCAGAAAATAGCTAAAACTATTAAGGACCTCTTCATTACCCCATGCAGGGAATCCATAATCCACTATTTGGTCTGCCTCGCATAGAGCCTAGGAGAGACATAAACATATTTATGGTTAGTACCACTTTGAGGGTTTAAAATGTAGGTTTTTAAGCAGTTTTACCCTGAACTTTGATATAAAGGTCATATCAGCAGTCAGATGCTATTATTGACAAAAGAACACCTTAGACAATCAGTGTGCAAAATATGAACAATCTTCAACAAAACATGTCAGAGATATTGCTTTACAATCCATAAAAACCAGCTTCAAATTATTTTGAAAATTAAGGCTCAAATGTCATATTGGCAATTATTTTACAAAATATGAAGCACCTCCCTCAAAACATAATACTGTAAGAAAGATTCTAATTAACCTTTGACTCCAGGGCCATAGCGATTGTATGTAACACACTTTGTAGTTTACACACCATAAGCAATAATTGTGCTAAGTATGACCACCATTGGTCAAAAAATGAAGGAGGAGTTGGCGTAACAAGCCATAAACAGATTGTAAGTTTATTTGACCTTGGCTTTTGACACCAATGGCAAAGCGGTGATAAGAAACCAATGTTGTAATCTACACTCCATAGACAATCATTTTGCCATAAATGAACACCCTGAGTCGTAGAAATGAAAGAGGAGTGCATGTTAGGAGTCGTATTACAGCTTTTGTCTTAATTTGACCTTTACCTTGGACTGCAAGATTACATTGATAATTTGAAATACACACCATATGCAAATATGAACATCGAGGCATAAAGTTAAATGGAGAGTTCTTGTAATAGCAATAACACAGTTACTCTTTAAAACAGATTTAGGAGAATAATTGGTCATGAACAAACTCCAAGCTGCTACTTACATCCAAAGGCAAAACCTATATTTTTAATTAGCTGATGGATAAAGACCATACTTGATTTGGAATGGTACGCACTGACAATATGTGTAAAATGAAGTCAATAGATTAAAATAAATGTAATCATGGTACTAAATAATGATGGCAAAATGATAAAACAGATACTTCCATTCTGCATATATATGGGCCAGGATACAATGAAAGATACCCTATGGTCGCGATAATCAAAATCAGGCTTATGTTGCATTTGCAAAGTATAACATGTTTAGATCATTTTCTGAAAATTTGAAGTAATTATCTTCGAAACTGATGAATATATGGATGTCAGAAACGACATATGTAATCAGATTTGGAATGTGACGTCAATAATGGCCTGAATTGTATGATGACGTCAGAGTGTTGGTCTATATTCGTTTGTTGATAATTGCATGCTCAGCATAAGAGTCTAGAAAATATAAAGTTTTCTCAAGTCTTAAACATGTGATAACTGAAAATGCAGATGAAGTTATATGACTTCATATCTTCTAGATCGTATTATTGACATTCAAAACGACCCACTTGTAGGTGTTGTGAACTGAGTGTTCACATGGCAACAACCCTTATAGAAAACTTTAAAAAAGTATAATCAGTAACTTTTGTTAGTTTGATGGTATCAAAGTTTAAAAACATTTTCATGGAAATATAAAGATACGTAATTTTATGTTATTTTAAGTAATTTTCAAATGTTTCTTACGTAATAATTACTTGGATTCCTTAAGGTCCCTTTTGTCAAATCCGCGTTCTTGTGTATTACATTAAAATAGGCCTAACTGTTTAATGCATAGCTTATTTGGTTAAATATACACCCCTGATGCTTTAAAATTTTGAAATTATTTGCATTTTTGCATTTCTTTTCACCCAGCCAACAGCAGAATCTAGGGCGAATATTTGGTATGAGTAAAATGCATTTAAGCCCCCCGGTGGCTTCAGCTGCTGTCCGTTCTAAGGCGGTGGTTCTGTTGTTGACTTTTTGCTTATTGTTATTCCCATTGTGGGAGTCTGTAATTGTTCTATGTTTTGTTGTATGTTACTTTATGTCCATTCTAGTATTGCAATCATCTTGGTGGCTAAGAGAGAGCTGATTGCTTTGCTTAATTTGTCTTCCTGGTGTCTCGTGATGGTTGAGCAGCTCTTCCTCGCGGTTCCAAGGGGTTGTCTGCAGTTTGTGATTGTGGTATTTCCTGATCATACTCACTTACTATTTTTGCTTATTTTAGATGCTATATATGATTCTTTGAATGAGGGTGCCCTTCTTCGAAGCCCAATAAAGAGTCACTGTCCCTGTTTTGATAAAGTAATTCCAGTGGTTCCATAATGTACAGTTATAATTTTTTCCATTGATATATCACAATCCTATTTTACAAGTAGGGAGAGGTTCCACTTCAACTGAGCGACTTATAATTTGCCAGATTTTTCCTCGGTCAATAGGTTATTTAGAGAAAACATTAAAAAAATATTCTTGCCAGAAAACAAAATGCCCCAAAGGTTTCATGTTTGGTATGTAACATTACCTAGTGGTACTCTACCTAGTTTGCTCAAATTGTGGTTATGTGGTCAAATGGCCTCATCCTTGATGTCACAGAGTTTACATGGACTTATAAATTGAAACGTACAAAATCTCCTGGTTTGAAACCACAAGGTCTAGATCCCTGATATTACCCAGTGGATGGACCCTAATTAAGTTTGCTCCAAATAGAGCTCTGGGGACAAAAATGGCCCCACCAAGGGTTCACCATAGCATGGTCAGTTTTTAATAGATACGTTAAGATTAGAGGTTTTAAACAAAAACTCAGGTGAGCGATCCAGGGTCACTCGGTCCTCTTTTGGTGTGTGTCAATACTTGATATGATATCACAGAACATGATAAATGATATATCCATCTGATATGTTTGCTATATGTATGTCATTTTCATTAAAAGACAATGTCCTGTTATCTATGAAATAGCAAAACATACATTTCCCAAAATATACCTGAATATAAAAATAACAGTTTTCGAGGCAAAAAAAAAGAAAGTATTTTGGCAGGTTTTATAAGTAAACACGACAAGATATGTGTAAGTTGAATAATGCAATGTCAAATTTAAAACAAGATAAATAAAAACTATGAATTTTAAAAAATTACCTGTCCTATTACAAAAATTGCATTATTTTCTATAAAAAAACTGATTTTCACCCAAAAATTCAGACATTTCATTTCTGACTTTGACTTCATAATAAAGTCAAGTCAGGATTATATAAAACTCAATGATCACTTTTCAGTCTTTCTTTGTCGGCTTCTTGCATCTGTTGCTGCAAATAGATTTCAGAAATTTGCAATTTCACTTCTAAAAATGAAGTATTTGCCAAATTTCAACACAATTGCCCCTCTTTGAAAAAGTAATTCCGGTGATCCAAGAAACTTCAACATCTTGCCATATCATTCATGCAATCATTTTTCATTTTACAAATGGGGAGGGTTTCTGTCTTAATTAAGCGACTTTTTGCCAGTTTTTGCTCTACCAATGGTGAAAGCATCTGATGGCAAGCCAATGTATTTTAGAGTTGTTATAATTATCATGCTATTAGATAGTTTTCGATGAGTTTAAACACATTAGCATACATGAATTAACACGTACTTGTGTTTGAAAGAAAGACAGCAGATACCTAAGCCTATCAAGTGAGAAAAGCGGACACATAAAGAAGAAATGGTAAGGACTTTCAAATGCACCACATTGCAACAAGGGATTAGGAACGACATTTTAGAATCAGAATTCAGCGAACTGCAGCCCAATTGAATGCTTTGCCACATTATAGAACTTCGGAGGCTGTATCAGATAATTGTTGGTTTTATGTTTGATCTACTACTAGTAAGCTTCAGTGAATGCACTCTCATATTGGCCTCGACGCGAGAAAACCTGTCTTCAGTGTTTGAGAACAATAAAGGCCCAGACCAGCCTCTGCATCCACACAGTCTGCTCAGTGCCTTTGTTATTCGCCTATTAGAAGGTATTATATCTAATCTTGCTACAAGCCAAATTCAAATTCTCTAGCAAGTCTATGTAGCTGAGGAAACTGGTTTGACTCCCACTTTGTCAGAAACCGTAAAAACAGGTTCTGTCCTGTCGAGGCCCTTATCCTTTTACGAGTCGTTCTAGGCGCATATTATAAAGGGGGGAAGATATAAGAGAAAAACTTTTCGAAGTTTTAATGTAGTTGTGTCTTGTATGTAAAATGTCAGAGAGATGCATGAAGATTTTATTTAAGAACACAAAAGATTAATAATCAAACTTCTTAAAATGCATGTCTCGGCAGGAGGTAACTTGGAAGTCATATTGGTAGCAATTCCAAAAATCATCCTATGCATATATTTACATGTCGAAAAATGGGACCGATTCATATATATTACACATTATTGAATGTGGACCTTATATATAAAATGACCCTACATAGATATGAAAATGTAAAAGAGCTTGAGACACGAACAAAATGACTAAAAAAGGGGGCTCCTCAAATAAAATCTGATGAAAAATGATGGTTATTCATATATCTATCAGAGCTGAGAAGGGGCTTTTCGGGTCGCACATCCGTAATATACCATATATATTATTATATATATGAAGTTAATCCCTACCTTCGAGATGCAATACCCTGCATCCAATCTAGTTTACCTTGAACCCCCAGGACTATTTTTCTTGGGTGCGAAATTGTTTATTGGGACCCCCTGAATGCGAAACGAAGGTGTCCTAAAAATGGTATGGGCTATGTGAAAATGCATGGTTTTCATGGAAACCCATAGCGGATTTGAGAATGGGGATATGCCTACAAAAGTACTCGTATCTCAACTGTTGCTTATCCTAGACTACTAAACTTAGTACCAAATTAAAGCTTAGATATAAGCCTATTATTCCTGTGTTGCATATGCAAATTGTATAATTTGCATATTCATAAATATTTATGAAAACATTAAAAATGTGATTCACGAATGTGGGTATATGTAAAAGATGAATATTATCTCAGCTGCTTCTAGCACTATATTACTAAAATTTGTACTAAATAAAAGCTAAGACATTGGTCTTTTATTCCATGGTCAAAAATGCAAGTTACCATATTTTCATAATTTGCGCATTCAAGAAATATTAATAAAAACGCTAAAAAATAAGGGAAAATCCTTAAAAGTATAAATAGGCTTATTTCATCCCAATATTGTCATTGTTGCATGTTTTAGTATGATCAATGGTACAATTTGACAAGTCCATTCATCCAGTGGTCCTATGTGAATGTGGATATTATCTCATTTGCATATTCATGAATATACATGAAACTTAAAAAAATGAGGGAAAATCACGAAAAAATATACGCCTAGGGGATGGGTTGAGGTATGATCTATCCTGCACTCCTAGGGCCTTTTAAATTCATGCCAAATAGTTCAATGGGACCCTCTAAATGCGAAACGAAGGTAACCTCAAAACATTTCGGTATGGGCTTTGTGGAAATGCATGGTTTCCATGGCAACCCATTATATGATTTTCGAGAAAAAATTCTAAAAAATTAATGCTCTTTGGTTATATGAAATTTCATTGTTTTCATGGCAACCCATTATGCCCATTAAAGGATGGGGGTATACATACAAAATACTCATATCCTCACTGGCGTCACTGTGTTGTGGTCCTTGAGCTAGACACATTTATCCTAGCTTAGTACTGGTTCAACCAAGGAAGGCCCGTCCCTGCATAACTGAAAGATTGTTGATAGGACGTAATGAATCAAATCAAACAAAATCCTAGATTACTAAACATGGTATCAAACTAATTCCTGGGCATAACGGTTTAACTTGGTAGTTAGATATGCAAATTATCTAATATACATATTCATGAATATTAATGAAAACTTTGGTAATGAGAGATAAAATCTCAGAAAAATTAAGGGGTGCACGTATAAAATAACCAAAATCTCAGCTGCTATGTATCCTAGTGTATCAAACTTGGTGCCAAATCAATGCTTAGACAAAATTCTTTTACCTTAAGGTCAGCTATGAAAAATAATTAACATATATAATAAATAATTTTAATTAAAACAGTAGAAACAAACGACAAAATGTGGAAAATTCAAGGGGTACTTACAAATCTAATAATATCTCAATTACTTAGTGCCGTAGAGTACCAAACATGGATTTAAATAAATGCTAAGACAATAGTATGTTTAAAAAATGATCAAACTTTAAAATGATTATATTATAATATTCATGAATATGTATGTAACCATAAGCATTCTGAAAAAAAATACTTGAAAATTAAGGGGATATAGCTATAAAATTACTCATATCTATGCAGCTTATAGCACTTAAGTAGCAAACATGGTTGCAACTTCTTGCTATGACACAGCCCCTTATCTCAACGGTAATATGTTTCAGGTGTCTCATTTACATATTCATGAAATTTAATATAAACATTAGAACAAAGATAAAAAATGCCTAGAAAATAAAGGGGTATACGTACAAAGTTACCAATATCGCAGCTGCTAATTGCCCAAGAGCAGCATATATTATACTTAGTTTAAGTCTATGCATAACAGTTTTACCTAGTGGAAAGATATAAGAATTATCTAACTTGAATGAGATCAATATTAATAAAAACTTTAAAAATACTTGAAAAAAATGTATACAAATTGATAGCAGTGTGCCTACAAAATTGCTCATATCTCAGCTGTCATAAATCTTATATTTTTTTCTTTTGCAAAAAAAAATTGTAGGATTATGCTGTTTTATATTTTACCAAGTTTGTTACGATAGGGCAATTGAAGCTAAGGTATGAATCATTTTGTAGATACACCCCCTTAATTGTCCTGTATTTTCCTCTCATTTCTCATGTTATTATCAATATTCATGAGAAATTAAATTGCATGTGTTATGAATTGGACCAGATTTGTAAACATGCTGTGTCTAAGTATTAATTTAAAATCAGGTTTGGCACTAAAGGGCATTTAACAAATGAGATATGAGTAATTTTGAAAGTGCACCCCCTTGATTTTCGGCATTTTTTCATTCATTTCTTTTGTTTTCAATAAAATTCATGAATATGATAAATATTTTTCATATTATACCTTATGGTAAAGGTACAATGTCTAAGCATTGAATTGGCTATAGGTTTAATACACTAGAACACATGGTAGGTGAAACATAGGTAATTTTATATGTACATCCCTTAATTTTTCTAAGATGTTTTCTCTCATTACTAAATGTTTCATTAATATTCATGAATATGCATATGATATAATTTTCATATAGGACCACTTGATGAAAGAACTTATCAAATTGTATCGCTGATTATATTAAGACTGGTAACAATAGTGGTTTGAAGATGTTTTTGTGCTGAAATATGTTAATATATGTTTGTTTTTTATGATTTTATCTAATTTCTAAGGTTTTCATTAATATTCATAAATATGCAAATTAGTAAATTTACATATCTGACCACAGGAAGTACGACATATGTCTAAGTTTTAATATGACACCAATTTAAGTGCTCCAGGATAAGTAGAATCCTAGATATAATTAAATTTGTATGCCTACCAGCACATTCTCGAAAATCATATAAGGGGTTCCCATGGAAACCATGCATTTTCACATAGCCCATACCAAAATGTTTTTAGGGTTACCTTCGTTTCACATTCAGAGGGTCCCACTAAACAATTTAGTATGAAATTAAAAGGGCCTAGGAGTGCAGGATAGATCATACCTCAACCCCTCCCCTGTGCTTATAGTTTTTACGTGATTTCCCTCATTTTTTATGTTTTCATGTATATTCATGAACATGCAAATGAGATAATATTCATATAAGACCACTGGATGAATGAACTTGTCAAATTGTACCATTGATAATATTAAAACATGCAACAATGACAATATTGGGATGAAATCAGCCTATTTATACATTTTATGATTTTCCCTTATATTTTAGCGTTTTTATTAATATTCATGAATACGCAAATTATGCAAATATGATAAATTGCATTTTTGACCATGAAATGAAAGACCAATGTCTTAGCTTTTAATTAGTACAAATTTTAGTAATATATGGCAAAAAGCAGCTGAGATAATATTCATCTTTTACATATACCCCTATTCGAGAATCACATTTTTAATGTTTTCATAAATATTTATGAATATGAAAATTAGATCATTTGCATTTGCACATAGGGATAATAGGCCTATGCCTAAGCTTTAATTTGATATTAAGTTTAGTAGTCTATGATAATTAACAGCTGAGATGAGTACTTTTGTAGGCCTACCCCCATTTCCAAATCCGCTATGAGTTGCTATGGACACCATGCTTTTTCACATAGCCCATACCAAAAGTTTTTAGGACACCTTCGTATCGTATTCAGGGGGTCCCAATGAACAATTTGGCACCCATGAAAAATTGTCCTTGGGATGCAAGGTAATCTAAATTGGATGCTGGGGTAATGTGATTTTTACATTGCTCTCGCATTCGCGGGAAATATACCAAAAATGCACAGATTTCACATTTTTGTACTTTAATACCCCATTAAACTTAAGCACAGGTTTGAACATGTTCCAGTGGTTTGCGAAAATATTTTGTATAAGGTCTATCAAAGCGCTGCTGAGTTGGAATTATAACTGTTAGTTTTAATTATTTCTAAATATACAGATACTTTGGTTTAAACATTTTTTATTTTTTAACTCAACAGGTTTACACACACAAGAATCTACAGTACATGTATAAGAAAAGTATTTTTCAACTGGATTTGAAAACAGCAGCCATACATTTTAGCTCACCTAAGCCATGGGCTCAAGGTAAGTGATGTCCGCCGTTATTGATCGTCGTCTACCCGCCGTCCTTCCGCCGTCCGTCAGTGAACAATTTGCCATAAAAGCATCTCCTTCTAAATTGCTTGGTGGAATTTCACAAAACTCTACAAGAATCACCTTTCAAAGTTCAAAGATTTTAATTTCAGGAAAAACTTTGTTAAAAATCTTGTCAAAACTACTGGTGAGATTTTAAAAAAAACTTGGTACAAATGGGTCATTGGTGACCATCTGCAAAAGTTGTTCAAACAATTTTAGTTGGTTAACCATAGCCGCTAGGGGACTGTGCCGGTTTTCCCTAAGGTTATAAAGAGAATACTTAAAAATCATCTTGTTGAAACCACTAGGCCTAGAGCCTTGATACATGTAGTTGGTATGGTGCAATATCTAGTAGTCATCTACCAAGTTTGTTCAGGCTCAATAGCCACGCCCATCACAAAGGTTTATAAAAGAAAAACATGAAAAGAGTGTTCTTGTCTGAAACCTCAAGGGATAGAGCCTTGATATTCATGTATACGGTATGTAGCATCACCCAGTAGACATATATCTTTTTTTTTTCAAATTATGTAAATGGGGCGAGAAATGGACCCGCCCCAGGGAGTCCCATGTTTCACATATAGGCTATTACAGGGAAAATATAAAATTATCCAACTGTCTAAAACCAGTAGGCTTTTGCTATTTTGTATGAAGTATCATCTATTAAACTCTTACCAACTTTGTTCAGATTATGCCCCTGGGGCCAAAAATGGCACCGCCCCGGCGTCACATGTTGTACATTGACTTATACAGGAGATGATTGATGGATTAGGTTAGGATCTTTTATCCAAACCAAGTGTCTATGTGTCTTTATCCACATCAAATTTAAGTGTGAGGTAGGTACCATGACTCTAGTTTAACATTATTAAAGGAAAACTTTTACATTGTAACTTCTGATCTATCAAAATTTATAACAGGTCTTTAAGAGTGGCTATGCTTTCCTATATCCTAGTGAGTGACCCAGGGCCCAAGGGCTCTCTTGCTCATATGTAATACAAGTACATGATTTTACGAATAGAGTACTACTGTGTTTTCATTTTTCAAGTGACCCCCGTTTTTCTTTTATTTAACAATTTTAATCCTTACTAATACGATCGACGTTGAGCATGTGGATGTAAATGTATACCGCGTAACTAAAACTTATTTTCGGGAGCATACCTTATTTTGAACAAAGGCTTAAATGCCCTGAAATTCAGAATAATTTAGTCTTTTTCCTTGAGATACAAGAGGTGTTTCATGTTTATTTGAACAAATTTGAAAATGCCGTTACTCATTTATTTCTCGTTACATTAGGTAATAATTGATTTCCATGGGTTAGTCTGATCTCCAGAAATACACAGTCATCAAGAAAATTGTTCTTTATCTTTATTTTCTGGTTTGAAACAGTCTCTGAAGAGGAGTAGTCAAAATTTAAGCGTTTAAAAATGCTGTCTGAAGCGAAATGTACTAAATCTTTCTTGAACAATTTCTCTAAAAGATATGAAGTTTTTCTCTTGGAACCTTTTATATATTGTACATAGATGATTAACTTACGTTCTGTTCGAAAATAAAGCATTCCAGTTGGATATTTCCTTTTCGGAAGTGACCTTTACATCAAATTTTAGGGTTTACAGTTTCCATAGCAACACCAAATTGTATGCAAAATATTCAAATGCTATATTTGGTGATCAGTTTTATCAGTAATAGATGCTTAAAATATCTAAGAAATTAAGTCGGCTGTAAGTTTTGAGAATTTGCTTTTCAAATTTCTTCCAAGACACATTTTATACATGAGATACCCCTTTGGTCACTTTTATGGAAGAACTTATTAAGCCCAGTTTTCAAGCAAATACAGGTACACATATGCTGTTTCTCATCTTAATTATAGACTGAGTGTGCCTCTAAACTTAAAAGAAAATCTCAAACTTAAACACGTGTTTTCTTAGAAGATACACCCGTTTTAGCTCTTAAAATCAATAAAAAGGGGGTGGGGATGTATTTAGGGCCGCTGTGTTAGGAGTATGCTATAAATTGCCATCTGATCTATATGGAAATACCAGGGACACGTCTGTCTTGCACGAATAAGCAAAATTTGTTCGTTTTAATTATATGCAACCGCAAAAAGTGAAATTCAAATCTGTTCAAATAAACATGAAACATGTCTCATATATACCCATTTGCGCCTCTACATTAGTTATCATAAGTATAATGCACGAATTTTAAACTACTTATCGGTAGTTTATCTATACACTTAAACAAACTTATAAACGAACACTTTATAAACGAACACTTTACAAACTCGTTTTTTCTGACTAAGGCACCAATAATATTGAATGAATTTTTGACCTAATCATGATCATTTCAGTGGACCAAAGTTTAGAAGTGTTTTGGGATAGTTTTCATTCATTTTAAATTTTTGGGATTCAAAAATGTAAAAATCAATTTTTTTTGTAAAAAAATATTTTTATGTGTATTTTTATCAAATCGAAGTGCATGTGTTTACGAACTGGTCCAGGTGACTTGAAAAACACCAAACATTTTAAATTTGATAAACGGCATATTTTTTATGCATTTTCAAAAAAAATGGAAAAACCCACGTTTTCAGAGAATTTTGAAAATCGTCAGTAGCACACGTTAAAATCATTGTATATTTTTTTTTCTATTTGAACTTGATAGGCAAAAATCAACAGAACTCGGTCAGACTATTCTGCGACGGTAAATCTTCCACGACTATTCCACACTTCCGGTTTCATTGTGAAATTTTAACAATTAATTTGACGGTATTTGTCAAAGATTTTTTTACTTTTCTAAAAAAGAACAGTGATTTCTACTAAAAATGAAAAATCGCTGAAAATGTCAATGATGTACAGCAGATAATAAAGTGTACAGAGCAGTACAAAGTTTGTACCCAAAGTGCATGCTTAAAGCCGAATTTCTTAGATTATGCTGCTGACGGCGCCTGTCTTCATGTTATTACGGAAAAGAAATGACGATTTCGATTGTGTCACAACTTTTGATTTAATTTCATCTTAAATCAATGCAGTCTGCAACATCTTCAAACAATCAAATATGCAAATGGGTAATGTTTCTGTGGAATATTTAATATTGTTATGAAAAGTGTTATTTTTTTAAATGAGGGTACCTTTATTCGGATTTCGTCTCAGCAAGACGAACGAGACATTTTGAAATGAAATGACTTGTAGAGCTTTGGCAAATCCTTGGTTTATTTATAGAATTAAAATGTTGTATGACAGATATATACTTTCTGAGCTAGCATAAAAAATTTAACATGTTCGTTTATAAGTTTGCTTCAGTGTATATCGATAAGATACACTTGGGGACTTATTCAAAGTGGAGGAACAAAGACACGCAGAAGTTCCATCTAATCCCATCCTATATAAAAGCTCAAACTAATGTGAAAAAAATATTCTAATTACGCGGTCTATATTTAAATTCATTTCTGTAATATAGTTTTCAAATAAAATGACCATTAAGGAATAAAGGGCAAAAAACGGGGGTCACATTAACCTGGAAGTACGGTAGGAAAAAATTCTACCTTACCGAGACTGCAAAGTATTAGGATAGACATGTTATAGCATTATTATACATAGGGTTTAGAAAATAAATAAAAACAAGGAAAGACTGAAGGATTGAAGGAGGATAGAAAAACGAAACTGTATTTTATTAGTCGTACATGTACAGATACGTGTATCTTAGGTCATTGACTTGTAAATGTCAAATGAGCAGTAATTGGTTTAATTGGGTGGCGGCTAGAAGATGGTGGCTATATTTTGAAGTTGCATGAGCGTTCCGTGATTTGTCAATTATGAAGAAACGGAAAATAAACGGAAATATATACCCCTCAAAATAATTGAAGGATCAGTACGACTAATTATACTATGATTCGTTTTGTGTAGAACGTAGTTTGAAAATCAATTTTAAGATCTAGACTATTTTTGCCTCTTCGAGGCCATGCTGCCGAGTGAAATAGCAGACGAAACGTAGAAAATGTTACCGACATAAATGTTGTGACATGATCTAACTGTATTGGTATGCCATTTTTGTGTCCAAACAAGGGTCACAGAACTGCATGAAATGATGAAACAACGCTTTCAGATGCAAAATATATCCGTTTTCACATGGTTTCATGGTGTTTAAATCCTGTCAATACCACCTACCTCTTCCTGTGAGAGAAAATTGCACATTTGGGCAGTGAATATATGACCAAGTTATGGGTTCAGAAAGCATGTTATTTTGGTGGTCGTCTGCGACATTCTTTAATATAATTTGGCGGAATATATTTCTAACACTCAAAAGCATAGAATGGCGATTGAAAATCTGAATCTTGATGGCCCAGTACAAATATTTTTTTCAGAAAACAAAACATTACCACCATTGCCCCAATTTATCAGAGGTAAAACTGTTTGCTTCTCAGTATCATGAAACTGTTTTAAGAAATCATTTGCATGTAAACTGAACTGTTTAAAACAAAGTTTAATTTGATGCCACTTTAATTCTGCTCGACTGACTACACCCGCTACCTTTTGAAAGTGTGAATTTGGGGTATGTGCATTGAGACACTGTCTATATGGTAGGATTAGGCATGGAACCCAGCCTCATTGATTTTTTATTCATAGGCATAAACAGTAGATATACTTGGGCCATGTTTTGCAGAAATCAAAAATAGTAAGTGAGTATGATCAGGAAATACCACAATCACAAACCGCAGACAACCCCATGGCACCGCGAGGAAGAGCCGCTCAACCATCACGAGACACCAGGAAGACAAATTAAGCAAAGCAACGAGATCTCTCTCCCCCATCAAGATGATTGCAATACTAGAATGGACATAAAGTAACGTACAACAAAACATAGAACAATTACAGACTCCCACAATGGGAGTAACAATAAACAAAAAGTCAACAACAACAGAACCACCGCCTTAGAACGGACAGCAGCCTAAGCCACTGGGGGGCTTAAATGCATTTTACTGGTACCAAATCTTTGCCCTAGATTCTGCTGTAGTTGAAATACTAGAAATGTTCAGCTCGCATGGAGGCCATCTTACTAATGCAATGTATCAAACCGTTTGAGTTATTATACCCCCGTCCTTCAAATAATTTGAGAAGTATATTAGCTGCCAAGCTTTAGACACGTTCTCAGCAGTGCTTTTGGTTAGTTTTACAGGTTTGAATAAATCGGACTTTGAACCCAGCATTGTTTTTATTAGTTTGTTTCTTAGTACGATCCTCGCCTTCAGAGGTCAAAAAGTGCGAAAAAATGATGGTCATCGACACCAGAGATTATCGGTTAATGTCTAGTGTTTATTGATATACATGACTTGCATTTGTCAATCTATGAAAGCCACCCGAGGGATGGAAGAGTTATGAGAACTACAGTTTACTATATATAAATTAAGTATTTTGACAACATTAAACATGCCCTAGCCCAGCAGCTGTAGGAACAAATTGACTTCACCATAATGCATTTGTGCAAAAATGCATTAGTGGTCCAGAACCAATTACCATTGCTCAAACTATCCAAATATCACCATTTCACTATATTAGTGATTTCTATAATCAAGAGCCAGCACCTTATCGCATAGTTACAAAACTTTTTTTAAGAGCCCATGTTGACATTTGTGGCGGGATAACAGGTCTAAAGTTTGGTCTGGGTCCTTATCTAGGTCCATACTTTGTAAATGCAAGCAGCGAAGGTTCTACCGTGTCTGTCCATTTACACAGGCTCGTTCGAGGCTTCGATATTTGGTAGTGTGATAAGTGCAAAAATCCTATGTTCTGGGAAAAACATGCTGAGTAATAAGTAGCTTCATTTATGCTTTGTTGTCACGGGTAAAAGAGGTTATAGCAGGCACCAGAGTAGCAATAATGTGTACCTTTAAGAACGAGAAAAGGTTAATTACCAATTTCGCTTGGACTGGTCCGAATATTCACCCCCAGCATCTTCCGCGTATTTCAGACTACGTGATATTTGCCTCATTTTTTTTCAAGGATTACTTGCAAAAGACATTTACATTTTGGCATATACGCCTTATATTTGAGATACATGCTTGAGATATATTCCTCTATTCGTGGTACATGTTTTAGTAAGAAAGAAGCCAAAGATCATGGATCGATACATTCTACAATCAAGTACATATTCCACACACGACCAAGGACACCTCAGGGGGAAAATGACAAAAGCACAAGAAAACACCACATACAAGAGGACCAAGAGGTCAACCCTTTCCCAACAGGTGACCACAAGGCCACAAAAACAATCAAGACAGTATGGCAAAGACTTTCACAAATAGCAAAAAGAACCACAAAAGTAACACCGCCTTGGAACAGTCAGTAAGAAAATTGCCTGAGAGCTGAAATTAGCTTCACGGTACCAACCTAATCCTTAATTCTGATGTGGATTAAGACACACAGATGTTTGGTTTGTATGAAAGATCTCTAACTTATCCATTAATCATCTCCAATTACATTTAAATCAAGATATAAAAATCAGATAAACCATAGTTAAGTTTTAAGTCGGAATCGTCATAGGGTTTGAGATCCGAACCGCCAGCGTGCAATTAAAATGTAAAGCAAAGTTGCCAACCGTGATTGGGTTGACCACCAAACATGCAGTCTGCTTCAATACATTAATGTTATAACAATCTTTAATAATGAGAAATTATTTAAATAAACTGCGCTGTAAAATTATTATTGCCAACAATTTTCTTTAATTTATACACTAAGGCGCTGTAAAACTCTGGATCCCAAAGTCTCTGGCGCAAGAGAGAGTTAAGTCTGACATGGAATTTGGATATCAAATCATAGTATCAGCGATAAGATTTCGAAAAAGTTCTTTAAAGTTTATGATACTGATAGCCAGGTTTAAGAAGTTTGTGAGTAAACAATTCATTGCGAGTGTTGAAGTCCGCAATATGGCTTGATGCTCTAGCAAATCAGATGATTTGAGAAATATATAAACTTCATAGTATGTCAATCGAAGGACATCGTCATCTAAACGGGAAAATTGACAATTTAAAAAAATCCAAATCATCACGTTTATCGTATATTTTGGTAAAATCATTATCATTAGAAAGGCATCAGCCTTATTAAATTGGAGCTTTAAATGGTATATTTGACTTAAACCGGATTAAGCCCTCCAGTAAAATATTTTTACTGACCCCTCCAAGGCAGTTCTTCTTTTGTGGATCATTTGTGTTATTTATGTTTTCTGTTTGTATCTGATCCACATCTGAACCAAAGGTGAGGCTGGCGTGCCGTGAAACCGGTTTAAGCTCTCCAGTAAACTATTATTACTGACCGTTCCAAGGCGGTGCTTTTGTTGTGGATCATTTATGTTATTTCTGTCTTGTGTTTTGTTAGGCTTTCGTGCACGTCTGCATATTGATGCCCTGTGGTCACCTGCTGGGAAAGGGGTGACCTCTTGGCTCTTGTTTGTGATATCTAATTGTGAAGTTGTCACTTTCCCATTGGTACCCTGGGCCAGGTGTGGTGCTTGATTGTATCGATTCCTGATCTTTGCCCTTTTTCTTACTTTTACCATAATGTCAAAATGAATATTATTTATGTTTAAAATATCATTCAAATATTTGGATGTCGTGTCAAAAGTGTCAAACAGTAAAGAGACATCATAAAGTCCCTCTTATTACACAAGGAAAATATTCGACCAGGGGAGCACAATTAGTGCCCATACAACTTTTCTATACAACTAAGTGCCAAATCATATAAAAATGCTGTCCAACAAAAAAGTCAGCGCATCACATACATTTTGACAAGACTATGCATGACATTTTTTCGGCTGTTCTGTAGTGAAAATAGCGTCTCTGTCGTTACATGCAAGGTAAGGAGAGCCTTCTCTTTGGAAGAATCTTTCAATTAGATCAATAAGATTATCTTTAATCAAATGAGGTAAAGTAGTGTAAAGAGTGGTAAAATCATATATAGACAAATTGGTCAGGTTGAAACTCTAACTTGGCGGGGAGCTAAATATGCCATCTTGCAACTGACAAACATCAACCACTTTGCAAAACGCACAGTTTTATATCATTTTACACAAATGTATTAGGCATCAACTATACAAATCAGTATAATCGAAAATTTTATGCATGGTACTGTAGAACAATTTGTTACCCTGAGTTGTTGATAATTTTCCCCATGTAAATAACTATTAATAGCACACACTGTGCGTGGTCTACATGAAAGATAATTCTAAACAAAGCGGGATAATGAAAAAGAAAGAATAGAAAATTGTTTGTGTTTGAAATATCCAGGCTAGAATGCAATCATGACAGGTCTATAGGGAATATAATCAGCGACTCTAGACGTTATTTGAACAAAATAAATAAAACGTCTCATTTCTAGCGAACTGCCTGATCGCTAGAAATCCTTTTTATAGATTTCAAATTGTAAAATACACTGTTCAACATATTAAAACTTTTGCTAAAATTTTTGAGAAAGTCCTTAGGTAATACATGAACTTAAGCACTTTTTCGAGTAGATACATCCTCATGTCCACGGAATAATTGTAATTCCTTAAATTGCATAATTTACACTGTTTGCATTTCTTTATTGATCAAAGGTCAATCAATATTGACTTGAAGTCAACAATATGGGTCCAGGGCCAGCTGTAAACCAGCATGACATTGACACATTAACCTGCTTTCAGATTAGTCCAGGGGACCTTCAGTGCACATTTGTATCTGTTCCTAGTTTAAAGTTAGTGAATAAGAAGCGCACTAGGTTTATGATTTAGCCCTAAAAACCTGTACAAGTCCTTGGCCCGCTGTATTAGACCTCTGTCTTTGACCTCTGGCCAATGCAACTGACATCAGACCTATAACTGGGTCAATACAAAATCACTGTTTATCGCAATAAAAGAGCCACGGCATGAGATTTCCAACAATTTGACACATGTAGACTCGGACGAGCCTATGCAGCCTCCTTTTAAGCTTAGAAACTCCAAATGGTGTTCAGTCAGTTGCTTAACATTCATAGAATACTGAAGCGACCACCAAAGACTTTGATCAGACTGCGCGTATGCGTAGGCTGATCTGAGGCTTTGCTGGTCGCACATACCACATTGTTGGTAATCACATACACTGGCTCAAAAGTATTGTTTCGTCGACTGCTCAACGCCTGCAAGATGCACTGGGTCGATATTTACCCTGCATAAATCTGCACTTTGACTGGTGCAATTATGCTTGCTTCGGGCTAATGCGGTTTCATTGGATCAACCTCCAGCTTCCATGTAACTTAATGATTTCCCCTTAACCAGTTTAATTGATGCTTAATTTCGAATAACGAGAATGAATTACATTTTGCCAAACCTAATTTGTTCCATAGCCATGCATTTGAGGGAAAAGTGATTTTTCGTTTAAACATAATTTAGAACGTGGGAACCAGAGCTTCGAAAAGACTAACGTGGATGGCTCCTTAGCTCAGACCTGGTCTCCAGATATGAGGGAGTGCTTTCAAATTATTATTATTATTTTTATTTCTCAACCAAAACATTTGTTGTGGGTACTCAAAAGAATTGCCTCGGTGAGACGGTTCTTTTGAGAACCTAAAACATATGTTTAAATTGATAGATTGGAAAATATTCGAAATTTTTTGCATACTGGATCTAAGACTGTTTAACATTCTCCAGAGCCTCATTATTATAAACAACTTTTTATTTTTTTATTATCGAGGTTGAATATTTATAATTCGCTCTCATGGGCCCAGACATTTGATTGTTAGTTTTACATAGACCTTCGTAAGCTGTTGGTTTCACACTTCTTAAATCACAATGTGGCTAACATGAAATTACAAATTGGACCCAGTTTAATCAATAAATAATTATGAGATACCCTGGTGATCGCCATATTTTACAATTTTGGTACATAACGGTGGACCCCTACATGGGAGGAAAATGCCATTGAAATAATTATCAAGATGCAAGGTCCCTTTTTTCAATGCTACAGACGTAAACTAGTGAGATGTTGTTTCAAAAAAAAAATTGCAGTAAATTTATTTTCGTTTAATTAATATGTTTTCTTCAGTTTGTTTCCTAGATAAATGGCCTGACCAATAATGATTTAAAGCACATTAACATTGTTTGTTTGCATGATTTACCTTCTAACCTCCTCTATGGATTCTTGTAACAAACCTACCCCTACATATTTTACTGGTAAAATCATGGTAAATCAAAACGACTGGAAACGTAAAATTGCTTATTTTCTTATACCTCTATCATTTGGGCCTCGCCGCGACAAAACCTGTTTTCGGGGTTTCCGAAAAAGTGGTATTCAAACCAGCCTGCTCAGCTACAGAGACTAGCTAGAAAATTGAAATTTCGCTCGTAGCAAGTCTAGATATTAAACTTTCCAATAAGCGAATAACAAAGGCGCTGATCAGTCTGCGCGGATGCGCAGACTGGTCTGCGCCCTTGTTGTTCGCAAAGCCCCGAAGACAGGTTTTCTCGCGTCGAGGCCCATTTTATATCAGATATGCCATATACTTAAGACACACATGCTTATAACACAACTTTACAATATACAAGGTGTCCCAGGAAACATGATTCATTTTAGAACGGGATTAAGGGGTCCTACATTTTAGCTTAGTATATTAAATATGCTCAAGTATTAACAAATATGTCGGAATTGTCCTCTGTAAACATTGTGTTTCTGGTGACGTCAAAGTTGATGTCACCAAAAAGCAAAATTCAGTGATGTTTCGTACTGAAAAAGTGTTTAAAATGGTATTTGGCCCAAAGCTTTACTTGGAAAGGAATACTTCAGTCTTTAAGTCATTAAACAAAATGATTTTGCCATATAAATACTTTCATTGGTTTGGTTTTGGTGGGTGCTCGCTAAATTGTATATGAAGGTTCAAACAAAATTCCAGGTACCAGCGGTTCCTATAGTATATATCTAGAAAATGCATATACATGAACTTAACCATTATAAGTCTAATGTGGAGTTACCTCACACACCCATATTGACTAGACCAAAATTACTTGCTACTAGCTAAGGGACAAAAATCCTTCATTTACATCTTAAATCAACTTCTGGTCATATTACAATTTCATTGTGTGCAAAATGAGGACGTTTTCTGCTAATTTAGGTAACAAAACTAATATAATGTAACAGCTGGATGCCGTGAAAAGCATACCTATGTTACACATTGAGGACTGGTAATTGTCACCAACATGGCATAGTGACAGCTTATCCGTTTTTCCAAAGGACTTGCTGCAAACAATCAGAATGATGCAAGATCAAGGTCATACAGGTCGAAGGTCAGGTTCACGTATGCAGTCTATTTATCAAAAAAAGTATATATTTCTACAATTCATTTGTATTATACTGAGTTCAGAGGAAGACATCAACTTATTGACAAAATTGATAATTTGTAGGTTGCAAATTAAGTAAAAACATAAGCGTGAATTGATATGTTGCTGCAGTTTCTTTGTGCTATTTTCTTCAAACTGTCATGAATTTTGCTGGATTTAATAGTAAGTAGTTTGATACCTATTTATACACTTACTTATATTTATCTGAAGTGTCTTCATATTAAAGTCAGTATCACAAAATCAACTAAATATGACCCAACTTGATTACTCAACTAAATAGACAGTGCTGCACCATCAAAGCTTCTAAGTTGTTCTTAACTTCATTGAAAAGACAAAGGTCAAGGTAATATAGGGTCATATTTTAGTCTCTTGCACTATCTTCATCTCTAAATTTACCTAAGACACATGGCAATCCACGAACATGCAAATGTGGGCTTACCACTTGCAATACTTTTCATCTCCCATGGGAGCAGTCTGATTTGAGTGGTGTTTATTTCCATGAAATAATCATGGCTGAAGCACACTTGAATAGATGAAGCTGACCATAAAAAGAATGGCGGGATAACGTTTCAAAATGAATTGGGAAATTACTCTTATAAAAAATCCTACGCGGGTTACTCTTGAAATAGGTAAATTAAAATTGCCACTGATTGGATACTGTTGCTTTTGGTCCGATTTTGAAATTGGCATTAAATTGGGAGCTTGCATAAAATCAGAAAGTTATTTTCTTGAAAAGAGGATTAAGAAATAAAGAGAATGGGTTTGTTATTGATCTGCCTGTAGTTTTAATATTCGATGACTAATACCGTCTGGGCCCGATGCCCTGTTTTGCTTGCGATTGCTTAAATCGTTGTAGACCTCAAATGGATTTATAATCATGTTAGATAAGAACTATTATGTCCTTTTCGTGAATTCTGGAAGATTAATATTTGCTTCATCAAATGTAGAAATATAAATAACATAGTATACAAGTCTAGTGTCCTTTTCGTTGGATATAGGCAAACAGTGCAGACCCAGACCAGACGCCACAGAGTCTGATCAGTGTCTTCAATGTTGCTTACAGAATGTTATATCAAATGGACTCGACCTACTTATAAGGGTATGCAACTTTAATAGGCTTTTGGACAAGCAATGGACCTTGACGTCACCATCGAACGATACCTTTTTTGTAGATTGATCCCAGACTGTAGCCGCATACTCTAGCTGAGGTCGTAAAAGGTAGGGGCCTGATGCTTTGGCTGTTGTCAGGCCCACCGGGTTTACCTATTGGATTTCTTTTGCTCCGGTATTCAGTTTTATGTACTGTTGAGTCCTAATCTATGCTTTATCTCCTTTTTACATTTTGATTTATATATTCTAGGAGATGATGCTTTGATAACTTAGGGGCCTTTCAGGCAAACCAAACATCTATGTGTCTTGATCCACATCTGAACTAAGGGTGCACCGTTAAACCGGTTTAAGCCCTCCAGTAAAATATTTTTACTGACCGTTCCAAGGCGGTGCTTCTTTTGTGGATCCTTTGTGTTATTTCTGTTTTGTTTTGTTAGGCTTTCATGCACGTCTGTATGTTGATGCCTTGTGGTCACCTGCTCGGAAAGGACACATCTCTTGGCTCTCGATTGTGATGTCTTGTTGTCACGTTGTCGCTTTCCTATTGGTATCCTGGGTCAGGTGTGGTGCTTGATTATATCAATTCCTGATATTTGCCCTTTTTCTTACTTAGAAGCTGTCCAGATAGGTCATTCGCGATCCAGAAATATTCTTCAGAGGAGGGGCTCCAGGTCCAACGTTTTGATCTTATTTAGTCATCAACTTAGTTTACAGAGGAGAATGGTGGTCTGTACCAGTTTTTCTAAGAAAACGTATAGCCAGTATAGAGTAAACACAGTTGGCCAATGTTGGCACGACACTAAATGCTGCCTGGGTAGCTTTGTGATTTTCCAGGGGTATATACCAGTATTCCCAAGAAAACCTACAGCTTTGTAATTTTCTAGGTGGGAGGTCTAGACCCCCAGTCCCTCTTCCCTGAAGCCTCGCAGCAGAACTCTGCCAGAACAAGCAGCGTTACCTTAATGATGCAGAATCTGGGATTGGAAGATATCCAGTGTCGCCATGGGCAGCGTAAGACAGTCATGTTGTACCAAATCGTTAATAACCTCACCGACATCCCTGCTGAGAAGTATCTGATCTATTCTGGCACATCAACCAGATGCCATGAGATCCGATTCTTGGTACCATACTGCTCTGTGAAAACCAACAAAAGTGCTTCCCTCCCCTCAACAAGACGCCACTGGAACTACATGCATGTCAACACACTAACAGCATCGTCGATTGATTAAAATAACATTTACTTGGCTGTGATTAGGTTTGAATTTGATGATAAGTTGCAGCTGAGATATGAGTCGTTTTGTAGGTAAACCCCCATTAATTTTTCTACGATTGTTTTTTTTCAGGCGGAGCCAGGTATATACACTCAGTGGCCATAAGTGACTTCCTAAATCAGCTTACTAGAAATTAACAAAGAAAGTATGTTTGGCTGGATACCCTTCTGTACCAGATTATGGAAAATATAAGAAACAAGACAAAAAAAAAGAAATAAGCAAAAACTATGGTCCTAAAAATGGTCTTTGCAAGCCAATTAAGACAATTTACTCAAATGATAATTACCCTGGATAAATATACAGGGTATATGTTTACGGCATCACCAAATTGTATGATGCCATCATCTGTTGCTATGGAGATATTGTGTATCACAACCACTGGCTCCATTTCTTCAAAAAAAGATAGCAGGTGTTAAAAAATACCGCTGTAAACATGTCAGATTGTAATATTTTTAATTACAATTTGCAGAAATACTTGACGTTCAGTTAAAGTTCAAATTATTATATACACTGAAAATAATATAGTGCAGAGCAGAGAACTGGACGGAAAATAATGCCATGAAAATGATCCGACTGCAGTTTACTTTGGCTGTAAAAAACCTAAATACACAGATGCAGGAATATGGGGTATGTATGTTTTGTGAGGCATCACAACAGTGTTTTATTTGAAAAAAAAAAAATACTTTTTGGATAAATATTGGTGGATAAAAGTTATGGTTGGATCCTAAAAAAATGTTAATTTTCACTGTCAGTCCTGATATTGGTGCCACAAACAGCATAACCAGTGTTATAATATTTGTGTAATAATTATTTTCAGTTGAAAGTACCATTAGGGGTTACATTTTTACAGAACCTTAATTTTTTCAAAGAAGAACTATCCTATGATTTCGTATGAAAGTTTGGGTACCCATCGTAAAGGAAATTTGAACAAGGGGTTAGGTATCGCTGGGTGCTCTCTTTTCGATTTAAAAGAATGAAATATTTAAAGACTAATTGTTTCAAACACTCATATGTAGACCGTAGAAAGACTTATACTTGTTGCTAAGCTACCATGTGGATTCAATCATTAATTTAGATTTTTTGGTCATGGGTACCAATACCCTTCCCACCCCTAATATGACGATGAATAAATTATGAAGATGTGAACATATTTTGTTCACACCTCGCGATTATAATACATAAGCGCCATTATCACCAAAATATATAGCAAATAAGCAATATCTATAGTCGTGTAAAAACGGAGGAAGTTTAGAACCCACGTCAAATTTTCAAACTGTTTCAGGAAACAGGGGTTGTCGAAATGAATAAAACCCACAGAATCTAGGTGATATCATTTCTATAATAATCTAGCATTCTTAAGTTGAACAATAGCAAATAGTGATATGTTCAAAATTTCAGATAATTCGCATTCCTTGTTTTCAAATTATACAATTTTAAATGTACCTATTTTTTGCATGCAGTCTTGGGAACTTTTCATGGCCACTGAGTGTATACTTAACGACTTTGGAAACGCATCACCCAGATTAAATCCTTTATTTTACAAAACCTGAGAATGTAACTGGGATAATTGTTATTGCTTTTAAAGTATGACCAGCTTTTAGTGTGCCCTAAAATATTCATGGTTGTAAATTTAGTTTAAGATATTGAAAAAGAATCCGTTTTAAGACAGGGGTGGTCGATTTTGAAGGACACCAATTTAGCTGCAAGATAACCCGCGTTAGTTTTGATTTCTGGCTCAACAGATATGCGTCCTAGGCTTCTTTCACGATTTCACATTCATCATTGAACAAATCAAAGTGAATTGACAGTTCGGTATGCTAAAATTAACACACCTTTATAGATACCGACATACCCATTCCACTCTGATTACTATATAGTCTAGCAATAAATCCAACATCTTGGGTCTTTCAAAGTTTCGATCTATTTTATGTTGGAAGAGGCTAAAGGCATACACAAATGATACATTGTGCATAAATTACGATTGTATCACGTGTCTTTTGTATTGTGCAAGTGACGTTAACGTAAATTATTAAGACGTTTTCGATCACATGACAGCATATCTCCTGTCATGATTTACATCAAAACGTATTCCACACATGATTGTCAGTGTAAATAGTCAATATCAGAAATAAAAAAGTGCATAAAGGTAACTAATAAAAAGCTGTAAATTGATGTTCATATATTACGTTTATTTTCGAAAAATTGAAGTTATCAATTACTTTTAATTAGAAAAGTCCATAAAATGCGTTGCTAGATATGGTATCATACACGCCACAGTTTAAACACAAATATGATCAAAAAGTTTCAACTTACTATGCAGAATGCAGCTGGATGCTATGAGCACCTATGTGACGTCATTAGCAGCGTCGCATTATAGTGCAGTCAAATTAACGACTGATTCATACCAATTCGTGGTTGCACATTAAAACCTCTGATCGCATATACAGTTTGCAAAAAAATGCAAAAAATATGGTGATGCGTTTTCGAAGTCCTCTAGTATACTAGGTTAAGACCTCTTTATATAAAAAGCTATAGATGGAAAAAATATTTGGCTATTTCATTGGATAAGTAATTTGCATATTCAAATTATGATGAAGTTCACTTTGTCGTTTTTTATTAGCAACCTCAAAGGCCAAGGTATGGCTGGATATGGAAATCTATAGCCTGTGTCAAATAAATAAACATTAATTTGTGCAAAGTGTAATTTGTGGCAATTTAGACGTTAAAAAATGAAAAATACCCATAATCAAAGGAGTACCAACCTAACTGTTGGATTATCAAGGAGCTTTTTACAATCTTCGCAGTTTGTAACACTGGAACTCCCAGCGCGTGTACATAGCAATAACATGTACTTTTAGTCGTAGACATTCGTAAGAGCGTAGACGTGCTTAAACCCAGTTAAGCACAATATTATTACACTATTCATACATGTAAATAATGAATCACATTGTTACAGGAAAAGCAACTATTTTTCATTTAACTTAAATATGGCAAACGCTATTTTCTGCCAAAAAGAAATAAACCAAATATGACTAAAATGTAAAGTTGGAGAGCAAGAACAGATTCAACATTGTGGTAGCGATACATCTGTCACAGTACAAAGTAAGAAGGTCGGCAAGGATCATGAATCGATACAATCAAGTGCGATACCAAATGGGAAAGTAACAAAATCAGAATAAACACCACGAACAAGATCCAAGAGGTCAGTCCTTACCCTTTAAGTGACCACAATGCAGCACTGAACAGACACCACAAGACATAAATAACACAAATGATCCACAAAAGAAGTACCACATTGGAACGGGCAGTGAAATATTTTACTGGAGGGCTTAAACTAGTTTCACTGCCCGTCAACCTCATCTTTAGTTCAGATGTGGATCAAGACACATAGATGTTTGGTTTTCATGAAAATCCCCTAACTTATCTATGCATCATCTTCTAGAACATATAAATCGAGATATAAAATGGAGAAACGGCAAAGATAAGGACTCAACAGTACATAAAACTGAAGACCGGGACAAAAGAAATCCAACAGGTAAACCCCGGTGGGCCTGACATTTTCAATATTGTAAATATAGTCATGCTTCAAAGCGTTTTGTTTTTCTATACTTGCATTTGTTATTATTAATATTGTAGGCTCCGCACCACATACAATGATACTAGTACGTGTAGTTGATGATTTTCGAAAATATAGGAAAAAAGCAGAAATTTAGATTTTTTTTAAAATTCATTCAAAAAACTGTCATAAACAAACCATCAACTGCTTGGTGTTGTCAAGTCGGCTAGATGGGTTTGTAATCACCTGAACTTCAATTCAATAAAACTGCTCTAAAAACGCTTAATTTCTTCAAAAAGTTGATTTTTGCAATTTTTGAACCCAAAACATGTAGTGACAGAAAACTCTTCAAAAGCACCGATTTATTTTAGTCCATTGAATTGCACATATTTGGGCAAAAATTCATTTCAATATCATTAGTGCTTAGTCAGAATCATTAGCGCTTAGTCAGAAAAATGAAACTTAGAACTTCGGTTCAGTGTGTATATATATATTTTTTACTTAGCAGGAAAGTGTTAACTGTATCAAACTTAATGGGAAAAGTTCATTGGTCCACAAATGGTTACAACAACGATGGCCATGCTTATCCCTGTGTTAAACAAGTCAGCCTAAGTATGATAATTCGAAAAATAGGTTCCTAATGGAATAAAGAAACGCATATATCAGCGTCATAACGCGCGAGAATAGTTTCTGAGAAACTTCCTGACCATGCCTGCTTTCCAGGAAATCATTCAGACCTAGACGGGAATAATATAATAGGTATTCATATAATATAGCCGCGACATGAGATTTCCAACAATGTGGTATGTGCGACCAGCAAAGGCTTAGACCAGCCTGTGCATACGCGCAGTCTGATCAGAGTCTTTGCTAGTCGCTTGAATATTCTATGACTGTTCAGCTACTGGCCGAACAGCACTTAGAGTTTCTGAGCTTAACAGGAGGCTGCGTATGCTCATCTGAGTCTGTTCATGTGAAAGTGCCACATTGTTGGAAATCACATGTCACGGCTCAATTATAATAGGTATTCATAGATTGTTCGTTATTTCACGGTGATCAATTATTTGGCGTTTAAAGAGACTAATCGATAAGTCGTGTTTGTTGGAAAAGGCTGTTGGTATTGACCTAGTATGGCATGTTAAAAATAATTGTTCATCGGGAATATTACCTTGTAAATGATCCGTTACAAGCGCGCCTTTATTGAATAATTCTATCGGCAACGCTGCATTCAACAACTCTACTTGGCTTTACGCAGCATTTTTATCCATTAATCCTAGACGAAGACACCTAAATGGCATAAAAGAATAAACTAAACAGTGCTCGCTATGATGAGATGAAAACACGCTAGACTTGGCCTCAATCATTAGCTGCAAATGAAGAAAAATCAGTAACACAGACTGCACGGTCTAGTGTTTTCAGCCAACTTTGCGCTTTGCGGGGTAGTGATTTTTCAAGCATAATTTTAGATTACCATGACAATATGTTCTATAAAAACATCAGTTGTGACGTTGACCAACTTTTCGCTACAATCATTCCAAACCACCTACTTTCTTTTTTTTTTCAAAACTACCCACCTTTAATTAATCACTTCGCATTATCGCCGCTTATTTCAGAGCTTTGGGAGTCGAACATTTAGTTTTTAATTTCAAGTATTATCTCAAATGACACAATTACCTGTGATAAAACAAATTTTTAAGTCAAGAAATGTTACAATTCAGTCTGATATATTGCCACCAGCCACCAAAATTTAATGTCGGCATTTATCCTGTCTTAAAATCGTATACGCACAGTTACAATCTAAGGGGTGTGTGTATATATGAAGATGTAAACTTTAATGACAAGGAGGATGTGTATAACAATGCACGCTAAGAGACATGGTGGCCACGGGGCATGATAATCAGTAGCCATACATGTAAATGATCCTAAAATCAAAGTAACATTTCCATTTTCCAGGAAATCCAACAAAGCCTGAATGGCGCATATGGTCATTCACATACTAGAATATGTTATAACTCAGTGTAACTTTGAGGAACTGCTTACAGACATACCAGCTTTGGTTCTATGATTAGTTTGAATTTATATTTAAAAATAATTATGGTAACATGCTGATTAAATAAACGCCTAGGAATTGTATAATAATACTTGCCATTCAGACAAAATAGACTACAAATGAGCCGCGACATGAGGTTGCCAACAATGTGGTATGTGCTACCAGCAATGCCTCAGATCAGCCTGCGCATACGCGCAGTCTGATCAGAGGTTTTGTTAGTCGCTTGAATATTCTATGAGTAGACTAGTACAAATAAGGATGAAACTAACGACTATCGACTAATGACTAAAAAAACAAACTCACTGTGTATAATAGTGTACACCGTGACACTAATTGTACCGAAGCGGAAAAGATATCTTAGTATAAACATGACAGCTAGGTGCTACAACCTTTATAGTATAGTGACTAGCAAACATAACTCGTAGGCATGTGGTAACGGGTTTGAGCCTCATGACGGACAATATTGGACCGCTTTATATCCATACTGATAGGGGTTTAAACGAACAGCTATTATTAAACGATAGTGTTCTCCACCCACTTTTATTTCGAGCGACTGCGTGATTGACCAGTCAGTCCTATCGATGTTAGTTCGATCGCCATTCGACTAAAAGTGGATGGATAGGCACCCTAAGATTACCTGCCCAATGAGAGCTAGGGGTACTGTTGGGTAATGTAAAACGTGTTGCTGTACAGAATATGCTCTAAGTATCTACCTTCTTTCTGGAGGAAAATCTGTCGTTCCAAAACCACTTGTTCGTTCTTGATAGACCAACCCATGATGTAACACGGGGTGCAAAGTTTTTGTGCTAGGAGTCAACTGTTTTCGTTTTATTAAAATTAAATAAAAATAAATTTGTTTGGATAGGTCTGTTATATATTTCCTAGTTACACAGGTAAAAAGTATACAAATGTATTAATGTATGTCTGAAGTATATTACGCCCAGAAACTGCATATTGAAGTTTTCAGAGCATCACACATATTTCAGTCGAGATTCCAAGATACTAGTAATGTAACATAGCTGTATCCACATCGTGCATTAAGTAATATATATGACAACACCTACCCATTCATATTTAATATGAGAAAAAGCAAAAGGTTGACCACTAAATCACAATATGCTGCACCCCGTGATAAGCAACATTATTCAGTCTATCGGAGCCTTTTAAATGAAGCTACCAATAGACAGACACGTCTCCAGGTTTATGATATGTCCCATTGGTTGGTTACTATGAGGGTCTGGATGGGGGGTCTGGTATTCACTATTCATTAAAAATTTAGCCCATTATTCATCTCATTAAAATTTTGGGTTATTCATTAAAATAAGACCAATTATTCATTTACAGTAAGAAAGGTGGCAAAGAAATATGATTATTCACTATTCATTAATTTTTTCTTCAATTCATTAAAAATAGGATTATTCATTATTTTTTAGGCCCTCATTATTCACTATTCATTATTTTTTGACTCGTTTTTCACTATTCATTATAAAAAAGGGCCATTATTCGCTAATCATTATACCCCATCTAGACCCTCTACTATGAGTGCATTCTTTTTGTAATGGAAAACGTCGACTTTCTGAACGCACTCATAAGACTTCTGGGTTAATTCAAAATTAAGAAACTCAAGAAGACCCTGTCCTTTCTGTTATAATTATTACAGCTGAACCAATAAGGCGGCGATCACGAACGCTCTGATTGCCCAAAACAATGGCTTCGGTTGTAAAATCATGATCGTAGAACGCATTTTTGAGATCGAAAAAGTCTGTTTGGGCAATGGGAAATGCAGTTTTATTTACGAAAAACAAAAATCGTTCACGGATCACCAGTTAACTGGTGTGTTTACCAAAAGTAAAATGTTGACAGAAGTGCGGCCCGACTGTGAGTGACAAGCCACGGCTATCACGGTTACTTTTCTCCTAGGGTTGAGGCAGAGAGTTAAAATAACTCGGAAAAAGTTTCATATAAAATACCATACTTAATGATTGCATAGCAATATAATTATTCAGAAGTTAGATATATAAGCGGAACTTAATAAAAAAACGATCGCCAATAATTGTATATTGTGAGTGGCAACAAGTTATATTTTCGGGAAAAAATGTATTCTTACACTGACGATCGTTTTTGTCTTAGCAAACAATGTGGACGCTGATCAAATGCCGCAACTGGGTCTGCACTGTTTGTCAAAATACTGCTCCTAAAGCCAAAGTAGATAAAAGGTTAATGGTTAATACATGTAATGTCTGCCAATAATCTGGTCATTTTATTAACACTTTCTACACTCAAATCAATTAAGTGAGTGAATAGCAATTCTTACAAAAGCAAATGTGAGAGCAAGGTGTGTTCGAAATGTCATATCATGCGTTTGGTCAAAAATTATGTATGACCAGTAAATGATACAATCATAGACCACAGGCCAACCCGCCACCGTGAGGTAAACACAGACCACTGACAGCTACACGACATCAGATTGTATTTTAAAGAAATGTTTGGGGAAATCTTTTCAGAGGTAGGTGACCTTATCCCGGAAGGTGTGTGTGTGTGTGTGTGTGTGTGTGTGTGTGTGTGTGTGTGTGTGTGTGTGTGTGTGTGTGTGTGTGTGTGTGTGTGTGTGTGCGTTCCCGTCAGCAGCTTAGGTAAAATGGACCCAGTGCCATAGCTTAAAATCGCATCTTACAAACTGAAGAAGCCGGATAACCATAGTTGAAAGAAAGGCAAAGATTCAACATCTATAACCGATAATTCGATAACTTTCAGCGATTGCTAAGGTCAGTCTAAGTCTGGGTTCTCAATTCCAACCCCCTCCCCTTCCCCTACCAACAAACACACGCACGCACGTGTTTGTGTGCATCTCCATACTCAACCTATCAACGATAATCATTTACAGCCACATCACTCCGCCTGGCATATAAAAAGTATCGGCGTGTGTGTTGGTGTTTGTGCGTGCACTGGGTTTCCTTCGTTTACGTTTAAACTTGACTTTTCCAATGGAGACCAGGGCTGTTGTATACAAGGCACTTTTTGGGCCCAGGTTTCGGGTGTGCAGAGACGTTTGCGGGTTGAAGCTCAAATACACTACCCTCTGTGTTTTGGCCGAATCAGGAGGTGATATGTATTTCCCTAGGGACTTCTCGTAGCTTAAATAGTTTTAACTGCAGATCGCCGATATAACCAAGAGCAGTAATTGAAGGGCTACACGTACTTATTCGGTAATACTCACTGGGGCCTTTAAGAAGACACTTTATATGTTCTGCTTAGAACTGGTTCCACCCAGCAATTTGTGAAACGTCCCGATATGACTGAAATATTGTTGACTGGTGCGTAAACCATCAGCACAGACAAAAAATACATTTCGACATTATTTGAACACAGTCAGTTAGCCCAATAATGCCTAGTACCCAAAAAAGGCATTTGACAAACAGTGCAGATCCAACATAGACACAAGGCAGATGGTGAATGAAAAATGTCTGATAATGGTGTACACTGCTTATATAATACAACAACTTCTGTAAAAGGATAAATATCACTGCCGTTACATGTAACAACCCTGAACTCCCTATAATTACAGATCGATCCGTCAGTTTAAATGGATTGAAGACTCTAGTACGGATAAATGGATTAACCAATCTAAACTGTTCCAGGTAGCCGCCTAAGTATAGTTAATCATATTGAGTGCCAACTCTTTCGCAAGAAACTGATAGCTGCTCTTATTGAGACAGCCGACGGGAAAGGATGACCATAAAAACTATTGTTAGAACGAATTTCTACCAAAACGGGGTCTCTGAATCCGCAGTCAAGCACATTGAAGATTGCACCAGTGATCCCACCAGTGTGTTGTGATAAACAGGTTGCACCAGTAAAGCGTACATGTGTACATAGGCTATTACACCCGATTTACTGTAGACTAGTCTAATTTGACAGTGTGTCTGACACGCCCTGTCTCTGTTAGCTGGTCGTACCTGGGTCAGGTGTGTTGCATGATTGTATCAATTCCTGATCTTTGCCCTCTTTCTTACTTTTTGCCATCCCAAAGGGTTTCTAAAACTATAAAATGTTATTATGTGGTATCATATAAAATATTATTTTGGTACTAAATTGGCACATTCTACAGTCCCAGTGAATTAAGGAGAAAAAATAAAAAGGCCACTTGAGCGTTAGACTGGGGATCCAAGGGATGCTAGTTCGAGGCTCACCGCCCGCGCAGTCACTATTGTGTCCTTCAGCAAGACACGTTATCCACTGCTTATTACTGGTTCAAATGAAAACAGGAAATCGTCCCGACATTACTGAACATTTGTTGACGTGGACGTAAAGCACACAAAAACATAAAAAAAATGATTTTTTTTTATATATGTTAGGTAGGAATCGAACCATCGACCACACGTATATGAGTCGGTTATTCTAACCACTAGGCCAGAAAGTCTGTTGTAAAGATTGTCTCTTACTTCGATTTACTAATTTGAGCCTGTTTGTAACTTTAGACGAGTACAACTATTCATAACAGTGAATATACGTCATTGTATGCGCATGAATACTTTTCTAAGCGAGGCGGATCTAGTTTCCATTAACATTTGTTTCAATCAAAATTACAAATAATCATGAAAATTATTTAAGAAATACACTAAACTAATAATACTGAGGTTTGGGACCTTATTTTTACATGAGCAGAAGCTAGAGATGTAGCAAACTTGTTGTGTTTTAAAATGCTGTTAAGTATAAGTTGAATCCGCCACCATTCCTTAGTCATAAACTTTAGTCTTAGTCGTTAGTCAATCCTTATTTGTACTAGTCCAGTAGTAGGCTACTGACTGAACACAATGTGGGGTTTGTAAGCTGAACAGAAGGCTGAACGGGCTCGTCTGAGTCTACACATGTCAAATGCGACATTGTTAGAAATCACATGTCACGGCTCAAATGCAAATCACTGTGCTAACAAGCCATTCCCGAGAAGTCTACAATTTCAACACCATGGCATCCAACATACATTATGAAACCCGCGTCATAAGCTTAAGCCGTCGAGGAGAAGTGAAACTCTATTTTAAAGCTGACAGGGTATATTGGTTATCTGGCCGACATAATTTGATAAGGTCGGAACCCTGCTAAAAGGGCCAGACAAAATCACAGCTCATATGGACAAGTAATTAAAGAAAAAGAAGAAAAAATCTATTTTCAAAAAACGTTGTTCTGGCGGACCGTAAAATGATTGATATTGACGAAACGATTTGAAAAAAAACCTAAACCTGCATATTGCCCTGATTAAGTTCAGCACGATAAAAATTACAACCTCGGGTCCTGCTTGCTTTACTTGTTGAGAAATGTTAGTTATCCTATGTAAAGTGCCACATCCTCCTCGGGTCGCATGCACGGCTCCGGAAAATGGTGTCGGGGGGTGGGGGTCCATCACTGACATAGAGGAACTTACATGAGTGCTTATGTTTTATTGAATTTATTAAACTAGTTGAGGAAAAAACGATAAAATGCGAGGCTTGTCGAGCATTTTATAGTTTTTTTTTCACATTGAGCTTGATACTTTCAATAAAAAAAGAGCACGAATGTAAGATGCTATTTATCATATGACATAAAGACTACTTTGGAATCTATAGCTTTGAGATTTTTCAGGGCGTCCGGATCAGTATTCCTAAGGAAACCTACAGCTTTTTGATTTTCCAGGGGCTGGGTGGAGGCGTCAATACCAGTACTCTCAGTAAACCTATAGCTTTGTGATTTTCAAGGGGTTGGGTGGGGGCGTCCATACCATTATTCCTAAGTAACCTATAGCTTTGTGATTTTCAATGGGTTGGGTGGGGGCGTCCATACCATTATTCCTAAGTAAACCTATAGCTTTGTGATTTTCAATGGGCTGGGTGGGGCCGTCCATACCATTATTCCTAAGAAGACCTATAGCTTTGTGATTTTCCAGGCGCTGGGTGGGGGCGTCCATATCAGTATTCCTAAGGAAACCTATAGCTTTGTCATTTTCCAGGGGCTGGGTCGGGGCGTCCATACCAGTATTCCTCAGGAAACCTACAGCTTTGTAAATTTCCAGGGGTTGGGTGGGGGCGTCTATATCAGTATTCATGAGGAAACCTATAGCTTTGTGATTTTCCAGGGGCTGAATGGGGGCGTCCATACCAATATTCCTAAAGAAACCTATAGCTTAATGACTTTCCGGCGGTTGTAAGGGGGCGTCCATACCAGTATTTTAAGGAAACCTACAGCTTTGTGATTTTCCGGGGGCTGGGTTGGGGCGTCCTTAGCAGTATTCTTCAGGAAACCTGTAGCTTTGTGATTTTCCATGGGTTGGGTGGGGCATCCATACAAGTATTCCTAAGGAAACCTTAAGTTTTGTGATTTTCCAGGGGTTGGGTGGGGGCGTCCATACCAGTATTCCCAAGGACAGCTTTAGCTTCGTGATTTTCCAGGCTGTCCGGACCAGTATTCCTAAGGGTACCTATATCTTTGTGAATTTCCAGGGGGTCCGGACCAGTATTACAATGGAACCTACAGCTTTGAGATTTTCCAGGGGTTGGGTGGGGGCGTCCATACCAGTATTCCTAAGGAAACTTATAGCTTTGTGATTTTCCAGGGGGTCAGGAGCAGTATACCCTAGTTAGCCTATAGCTTTGTTATTTTCCAGGGGTGGGTCCGGACCCCCCATTCCACCCCCTCTGGATCCATATATGGGTCATAACTTGTAATTACCTGTGATTAATACATTTGCATACACAAAGTCACAATATGAAATTGTAGTTTTTAACAGGATTTGAAAACAAGCAATCATGCTTTTTTAAATCATCTCCTGGCCAGAAGCAATTTGAAATCCGTTTCAAACGAAAGTGATGATCTATTAAACGACACACCCTCCTCATCACAATCTCCGTAAGCGGAGATGGCAATGAGCTGGGTGGGTCATTTTAATATCGAGACATCATGAGACAATACATATACAGGTAATTTTCACAGAAATGGCTATCTCAAGCTACACAACAAAGCCGCTGCTACCATACAGGTTGCAAACTTAATCAATTATAAATGCCATCCTTAAGAGTATGGCAAATTTTCAGCTTAATTAGAATACATAGAAGTGTAAACAAGTTTGAAAAGTTCCTCCATAGTGAGTAGTCTTGTTGTCCATTTATATCAGTAGATTGAATTTTAAAGAACAAGGCCGCTCAGCCAAATGGTCATTAAACCTTCTACTTTACATTGAGATTTTACAGACCCGTTCTGTCAAAATAAAAACAAACAAATACAAATTAAAAAACACTAACAATAAATAACAAGCAAACACACAATTGCTGCTCTAAAGAGATGATTGTACACTATATCTACTGTTATAAGCCAGCGATATAATATATTTTACCCTGTTCAATTTGGAAAAGTCAATTCATTTTCGTGTTATCACAAGGCTTAATTAACCTTTAAAGTAATAAGGTTGCAAAGATCAGGAATCGATACAATCAAGTACCACACCTGACCAAGGATACCAATGGGGAGTGACAAACTCACAGAAGACACCACAAACGAGAGCCAAGAGGTCAGCCCTTTCCCAGCAGGTGACCACAAAACACATATAAACAGACGCGCACAAAACATAGCAAACACAAGACAGAACAAAAACATAAAAAATCCACAAAAGAAGTACCGCCTTGGAACGGTCAGTAAAATATTTTACTGGAGGGCTTAAACCGGTTTAACGGCGCCAACCTAAAATGCATTTGAAAATGTCTTCCGCTTAAGTCGTCTTTAATATCTACTAACGAAATTGACAAACGTAAGTGTAGATGCAAACATTGTGCACCCAGAGCGGATTGCTCCTACAGCAACAGTCTGATCTGGTTCTACACTGTTTGACCAAGAGACTTCTTTAACGTTTCAGCAGACGAGGTAATCAATTGACTTTGTTGTGATTGGCGTTTTAAGGGATAGCATTTTACATCTAGCCAACAAATGAAAAGAGCAGAAGTTTGGCTTCCGTTGGTGTGTAATGCGCGGTATATAATTATGTTACAGAACATTTGCACCTTCACATCTTCGACAAACTCAGCGAGATCTATAATGATAGTGGAATCCATATCAGATTCTGGACATAAGAGCTAAGTGACGCTTCTAAATTCTGTTAAATATCTTTATCAACCCATATAAGCCTAGCGTCCATTTTTATGGGACATCGACAAACAGTGTAGTACCTGACCATGGCGTCTGATCAGGTTCTGCACTGCTTGCTTGCAGAATATAGTTTTAAAATTTGTTCTTAATAACTGCCCAGTGAATGTGAATGTGAGTGGTGAGGGATGACAAATCGTAGGAGAAACAAAAAACGCTATAGAAATAAATCATCGCCTTAAACGGTACAATTTAAAAAAAATATAAAAACTCTGAGACAGCTTCTCTGACAGATCAAACAATTGAAACTACAATTGAGCCAATTGGACCGGAGTCAAAACAAAACAATACATGTTGCTCGGACAATGATTCAATAGGAAACTTTTCTATCTTGTCAGAAAGACGGTCGCTGGTAGATTCAAACCCAGAAGTAGAGTCAATTGATTCTTTAGAACCAACTAACCAGGGAAACTAGATCATGGAGAATTCTGAGTCAGAGCATCTACAAATGTCTCAAAGTATATTGAATGTTGACGCGGCTGTACCTCCACCAGTGAGCCATAACTATGTTAATCTGAATGTATTATATGGATCACAACAACAAGCTATTATTTTTGCACCACACCAGATGCAGCATCTATTTAATATGCAACAAACACCCCCGCCCATGCTTGTGCAGCAAAACATATCAGACGATGATGTTCTTCGTATAGCAACTAAACTGCAAGAGTTGCTTAGTAAAGAAATAGATAATTAGTAGAACATAAGGTCGCCTTGAAAGTTGCACCTCTTCTAACGTAGGTTGATAGTTTGAAAAAAAAAATTGGCAGATGTTTAAAAGGAGCTTAAAGATGTGAGTGCACGCATCGACGATCAGAAGCAATACTCCTGGAGATCATTTCTTCGAATATCTGGTATTCCCAAAAAGGTGAGTGAGGACACAACCCAAATTGTGCTAGATCTGGCTGATCGTTGTTGTTCAAATATAGGTGTTGACGACATTGATAGGTCTCAAAGAGTTGGTAGAGTTGTATCTGAGGAACCTCAAGGAACGATCAAACCTCGCGAAATAATTGTTAAATTTAGATCACATGGTGCGCGGCTTCAACTATTGAAAGGCAGAGCCTACTTGCGAGAGAAGAAACTTTTAAAATATTTATGTCAACGAAGACTTGTCTATAGCAAGAAAATCTCCATCTCATGCTTGTAGAAAGTTGAAGAAGGACTCCAAATCTAATATAGTGAACACATGGGTCTACAATGGTAATGTGTTTGTTCAGGACAATGTTGGTAACAAACTTCGTGTCACGAGTTTGGAAGATCTCAACCCATACCAACCGTCCGACAACATAAATGGACATACGTCAATATAAATCAGCAAAGCTGACTTTACCCGACCCCATAGAGTTCAACCTCAAATTACTACCTTGTCGGGAGAATCTTCGTCCTTGTGGCTTTAGACCCGGCCTAGTCACTCGTCCTGCACGGTTGATGAGTGTACGCCTTCTATAATACATTGTTCTTTTAGATTTACAGAATAATCTTACCCTTATAACGAATACTTAAGATTCTGACCAGACAGTGCATTTGCTTGTGTTATCTCAGAACCTTAAGTTTTTGCTTAAAGCAAAGACAGGTGTGAAACAGGGTGATAATCTCAGCCCAAATATATTTAATCTATATTTAAATGATATTGTTGATGCACTCAATAAAGAGGTGTGCGACCCCGTTAAGTTAGGTTCAACAAATTTTAACTGTTTGCTGTACGCTGATGACATTATCTTACTGTCTGAATCAGAGGCTGGCCTGCAGAAATGTCCTGATAAGCTAAGCCAGTACTGTGAATCATGGTGCCTTAATGTAAATTATGAAAAAAGCAAGGTAATGATTTTTAATAAAGCAGGTAGACTTTATGGAAATTCAAACTATTACATTAATAATATTAAACTTGAAGTTGTTAGACAGTATAAGTATTTAGGCATTATTTGTTCAGTCAATGGAAGATTTTCAGCAGCGATTAGTGATCTAATGAAAAGAGGTCATAAAGCTTATTTCAAATTCTGTAGCTTATTTAAAAATGCATCACCAAGCGTCAATACTATGATTCACACTTTTGATCATACAATAAAACCAATCTTACTTTATTCAGCTGAGGTTTGGGGCATGTTTGAAGCAGAGTCCAAAAGAGGGAAGACTAGGTCATTAGAAACCATGTTCGATGATTTACATATTGAGAAACTAAACGTTAAATTCTGCAAGTATTTATTAGGCGTTAATAAAAAGGCTTCTAATTTAGCAGTCAGGGGAGAACTTGGGAGATATCCATTGTTGATTGATGTAGTTTTGTCGATGGTTAAGTACTGGGTACGGCTTAACGATACAAAAAATAAGATTACTGACAATTTGCTTTTAGAGACGATTAAAGAAAACAAAGCTATGGCGGACAAAAATCAACCATGCTGGTTAACTTGCCTAAAAACAGTTCTTTTTGAAATAGGCATGCCTAATATTTATCTTCATCCGGCTAAATGCACAAGAAAGACAATTAAAGATTTACAAATCAAACTCAAATCAAGATATGTACAGAAATGGCACCAAGAAGTTTCATCTATTAAGTTAGACAAGTCTACGAACCAAGATTCTAATAAACTGCGAACTTATAAAACGTTCAAAAATAATTTCAAACCAGAAAAATATTTATTGCTGAGTAATTTTGAGCATAGAAAAATTTTGTCGCAGTTTAGAATCAGTGCACATAGACTAGAAAAGAACAAGGTCGCTACACCACACCAAAAACTCCAGTCTCTAGTCGTATTTGTAAGCAATGTAATTTAAATCTTGTCGAAAACGAGCCTCATGTTCTTATCATATGTCCAAAATACGCTAATCTAAGGAACACTTTGTTTAGTAAAATAAACAACAAAAGTTTCAATCAGTTATCAGACTCAAATAAATTTAATTGGTTGTTGTGTATGGAAGATATGCGTATCATAAGGGAACTAGCGATATATTTATTAAACTGTTTCCAATTAAGATCTACGTAATAACAAGTTATTATAGTCTCAATAGTAATTTTGCAGTCAATGAAAATATGTCAGTGTATCAAATATATGTTATTATCTCCCTTTGACTTTACGGTATATACAGTAGTGTAGTAGTTTGTTGTTTGTTTGACTTTGTTTGTTTGTTCTTTTTCATTTTTCTCTTATGGCATGTTTCTATGTTAGAAACTTCATAACTATGAAATAAACTTGTAAACTTGTAAACTTGGTTTTCTCTCGTTGTGGTTCAAATTAATTTTCTACCGGTGTATACATACTTTGATATTACATAATTACATGCACTTATGGTTTGACGACTACTCTGCTAGCTGGGTACATAGAGGCAACGACCATACCCCCCCCCCCGAATTTATCATCTCCAAACACCGTGGAGACAACAAGGATAACTAACATAACATAACATAACATAACTTTTATTACATCTCAGATCATAAATATGACATATGAGATAACATCCGAAAAACATAGACAAACATTGGTGTATGGCGTAGCATTTCCAAGAAGACAAGCGAATAAAAAAAAGAGAAGAAAAGAGAATTGGAGGGTTGGGCAGGGAAAGAGTGACTGTCATGCTTAGGCTTAGATCTATTATAAGAAGGTATGGAATATAATATTTAACTGAGTCTGTATTAGCATCTCCGAGGACCATGGATCAGGGGTCAGCCCTGCTCAAAAGAACGGGCTGGACCAAAGAGCCATGGCCCCTGGGGATATCGCCTATGGTGTATTCAGATTAAATCACTTTCTATGCCGTTTTGGGGTAATAGAGGAGTGCAAGAATGCGTAAATAGGTGCTTGGATAAGATATAATTTACTTTCATTCCATGTATGCTCGATTGAGCGATCTCTACGAGACCAACCAGTGAGCATTCATGGGCACGCGACCAGGCATTGTTAAGATCAATCTTGATATATCAATGTATTATTGTAGTCGGATTGGTAGGTTCATAGTTAGGTTTCTGGCCTTGTCGTATATGCTTGGTGGACTTGCTTCAGTGAGACCATTCTAGCGAGGATCCACAACAACAAGCCAGAAAGATTCAGAGTATAAGGACAGTTCGGGCTGCATATTTGTTTAGAAATGTGTCGTGGATGCCCGATAGAGCCGTCTCAATGAGGCTGCTCCAGCGAGCCTGCACGAAAACATGCCTCACATACCCGGAAGTAATACAAATCTCGTTTAGAAAACATAAATCTTGGAGCGTGAAAACTCACAAGTGCAGACTAGGAAGTCGTATATCTTACATGGCCAGGCCTATTTCATGTTTGTTCCATATAAGGCCGTTCTAGCGAGCACCAGCGAGCACATTATCGTGGAGTCATTATCTTGATGTGAGTGTGTATAAATGCTATAAAAGTAAGTAAGGGTGCAAAGATCAGGAATCGATACAATCAAATACCACACCTGACCCAGGATACCAATGGGAAAGTGACAAACTCACAGTAGACACCACAAACGAGAGCCAAGAGGTCAATCCTTTCCCAGCAGGTGACCACAAAGAACATATAAACAGACACGCACAAAGACATAGCAAACACAAGACAGAACAAAAACATCAAAGATCAAAAAAGAAGTAACGCCTTGGAACGGTCAGTAAAATATTTTACTGGAGGGTTTAAACCGGTTTAACGGCGCCAACCTCACCCTTAATTCAGATGTGGATCAAGTAACATAGATATTTGGTTTGCATGAAAGACCCCTAACTTATCAATGCATCATCTCCTAAAACACATAAATCAAGATATAACAAGGAGATAAAGCAAGGATAAGGACTCAACAGTAGATTTAACTAAATTCCGGAGCAAAAGAAATCCAACAGGTAAACCCCGTCGGGCCCGACAAACAGCCAAAGCATCAGGCCCCCACCATCTCATCAATAGATAAGTCTTTAAGTCGGAACCATCATAGAGTCTGTAGTCCGACCCACTGGCGTGCAATTAAAGAGGAAAGCAAAGTTGCCAACCGTGATTGGGTTGACTACCAAGCATGCAGTCTGTTGCAATACATTAATGTTATAGCCAATCTTTTTATAATGGGAAATTAGTTTAATGAACTGCGCTGAAAAATTATTAGAGCCAACAATCTTCTTCAATTTATACACCAAGTCACCGTAGAAATCAGGTTCCGAAAGTCCTTGGCGCAAGAGAGATTTAAGTCCAACTTGGAATTTTGAAATCAAATCATAGTATCGTCTATAAAATTTTGAAAATGTTTTGCGAAGTTTATGATACCGATAGCCTTGTTTAAGAAGTTTCTGAGTTAACAATTTATTGCGAGTGTTAAAGTCAGCAACATAGCTAGATGCTCTAGCAAAACGAATGAGTTGAGAGATATAGACTCCATAGGATGTAGAACGAGGAACATCACCATCTAAAAATGGGAAATTGACAATTTCAAAATCAAAGTCGTCACGTTTATCATAAATTTTGGTAGAAACAATATCATTAGAAATTGACAAATGCAAGTCTAAAAATGGGGCTTTGGTATCAGAGGCATTGGCTTTATTCAGTTGGAGCTCTGAAGGGTATATTTGACTAACCATATTGTCAAAATAAACATTATTTATATTTAAAATATCGTCCAAATATCTGGAAGTAGTGTTAAACGCATTAATTACATCAGCCTGCTTATCATCAGAAAGAGACATCATAAAGTCCCTTTCATAACAAAACAGGAATAAATCTGCAACCAGGGGAGCACAATTAGTGCCCATAGGAATCCCAACTACTTGTCTATAGAGCTTGGTGTCCTATAGTTTAGGTCTGAAACGCATCGTGTATGCTCGATAGAGCCGTCTCGTTGAGGTTGTTCAAGCGAGCATCCACGATTGCAAGCACTTTAGCAGAAACAATCAAGGCTGTCTCAATATGACCGATCGTGACCTTCATTTATGGGGCCTGCTAGATTACACGCATGAACAAATATGTCTATTTTTGGTTGTAAGATTACTGTTGCGTTAAATCCTAGTCACTAAAAGGAGAAAGCTCGTGATTCAACACCTCAGAGAAAATGATCGGGCATTATTGTGTACGTAATTTGGTTAAACGCGAGTGATCTTGACGTTTTTATTTAAAAAATTCGAATTATTGATAATCACAAGACTGCAGCATTTTGGATATTTCCCTGGTGAGTAAACGGGAAAACTGTTTAAACAGTGACATGTGACCACACAGCAGTAACCCAATGCAGATGGGGCGTCAGGTAGGAAGCTCATTCAGCGTTGCGTTACGCTTGGTTGTGTCACGTCCGTCTGTCAGTCAGTGGAGTCTGTCTTCGCGGTCCGGGCATCGCGGTACCATATGGAGCAAGTACATAAATAGGCCAGTGTGAGTAGTTTCCCTTTGACAAGTTACGCTGGTCTGTTGTTAAAGTAGTTTATTATGATTTGACGAGTTTACAGAGTCGTTTCACTTGGGTACACGATGTTGAGGATAGTAGCTCCTTGAATTTGAGAATATTCGGTCGCCGGGTATAATAAGTGTCAATGTAACTACTCCTTTGCGCAGAAAAATGCGGACATATTAACAAGTAGTGTAGCTCATCGGCGATATCGTCCTTATCACAGAGGGCGCATTTACTTTCTGATAGCGGAATGCCTACCCATCTATATGTTTCAATGGGAAATCGATGATTCGATGTCCTAAATTTCACAAGTGTTATGTATTGTTTCAGAGGTAATACCAAGAAGTATCTTTCAAGTGCTATAGTTTCTTTAAATAGTTTGTAATTTTTGCCTTTGGGCGAGTTTTCCAACATAGCATTCCATTTCTGGAGATTTTGATCGATCAGTATCCTTTTGATATATTGATTAAGGTAGTTGTAGTGCGAGGGGTCTTGTGATAGCCAGATATTTACTTTACCAGTTTCCGTAAAAAATTGTCGTATAGAGGATAGCCATTTAAACTGGTGGCCTGGTATGTTAATCAGGATATTATAGAGTATGTTTGATATTCAACTGTTTTTCCCAGTAACAATGCGGTTCCAGAAGCCTATCATTCTTGATTAAATTGTGATATCTATTGGATGTCGCCCAAGTTCTGCATATAGCATATAGTGAGGGGTGCTTTTTTTAGTTTTAGTTATTCTGCGTAAAGAATTTGCATGAATTCTTTCAAGAATTTGAACATTTTCCATGCCCCATATTTCGTATGAATAGAGCATGATTGGTAAAACTGTATGATCAAATACTTTTAATTGCAGGTCGATTGGTAGGTCTAAATTGTTATTGCGCATGTATAATAAATGTAATGCTTTCTGTGCTTGTTCAGCTACATGTTTTCGTGCAGTCAAGAAGCTACCATTTTTTGTAAAATATAATCCTAGGTATTTATATTTATCAACTAGATCAAGTGTCTGATCACCAATAGTGAATTAGTCTTGTAATCCATTGGAGACAAACAAATTCCTTTTTATCAATATATATAGTAATTATTCTACGATGCATGAAGGGCAAATATGTAGCCTAACAGTCAGCAAAGCAGTAAAAGCAAAATCATCAATTCCTAAGGGAAAAACATATTGTGACAAAACTAGCAATATCTTTACATACAGATTCGTCTTCATTACTCAAAAGCCATTGGAATTTAGACATATAAGACTGAGATGCAAAACTTGTATTGTTGTTTGAATGATTAGTTATCTTAATTCTATGATTAGCATACTTTGATTGTATAATAGCATTTCAAAAGAAACACTGGTTTATGCCTTAAGCTTCGCGTGCAAAGCCAACTAAGGGGCCCTAGTGGGATACCTTACTTAGTAAACTTGTATCATGCTGCAATCGTCCGTTTGTCATTGAAAGATATAATTAGAGTACTGTTAATATATATAAAAAATAAAACAAAAAAAAAACTGATAATTTTTTACTATATAATTTTACATATACTACTTACCTTAATATACCCAAACTGAGCTTGCGAAGTTTGGGGTAGATATCTGAAGTACTGTCGGGTAGAAATTTATCCATGACTGAAGTAAATTAGGACCTTATTATAGTCTTACCTTATAGGAGATGTAGTAAATTGTACTACGCCATGATTACTGTAGTAGTATTGCTTTGCTTTTACTGTTTTCTTACCTTATCATAAATTGTTTCCAAATATAGAATATTTGAACTGATGTCTATACAACCATATGATAAGAGGCTACCCAATGGTGTGTTATTTGAGATAATGATCATTATGCTATTACCTTTGAGTGTAACTACTTCTTTCAGAAGCTTAAGTTTTTATTTACTAATCATATGCTTACTTTATCTTAGTTATCTAAGACATGCTGACTGTACAGTATATTTATATACTTACAGAGGAGTTAATATCTTTCATATAGAAATAATCATAGAGCTTCTTAAACACTAGAGCTTTGAGATTATTATACATTTTAAATCTGAACCTTTCTAATAGTCTACATTTGGCACACTCAATGATTAATAGGGTTTCACTTTCTACATCAAAAATGGAAATCTGGATGTGTGTTTCATATTTATAATCATCTCTTAATGAACTTCTCATGCCTATATATGCATAGTATTCGTTAGCCTGTGTGCTAAATTCATAATGACTGATGACATGCTTTTCATCCATGAACGAAATATTCCCTTCTCTACTTTTGAAAGGATCAAAGTGGATTATGCCATAAGGACATTGTTGTTGACTGTATATCTTAGCGTCTCACTGTCTAACAATATATTTGAAGGTTTCTTCTGCCCATAGAGCCATGATAGGGCCTATAAATGAAATGAAATGATATTAATCTAGATTTGAATGGATCAAAGTGAATTTTGCTACCAGATTCCAGCATTTGAGCATATATTTTAGCGATATATCAAAAGCTTCTTCTGCCCATAGAGCCATGATATGAAGGTTTCTTCTGCCAGTAGAGCCATGACAGCATCTGTAAATGAAATTAGATTATATAATTCTAGTTCTGATTGGATCAAATTGAAATTTTCTATAAAAATGCATTATTTGAACGTATATCTAAGATTCTTCATATCTAACGATATACTGGAAGGTTTCTTCTGCCCTTAGGGTTATGACATGACCTGTAAATGAAACTAAGGTGATATTATTCTTAAGATGTTGCTTCTAATAGTGTAGGTGTTGGAATATATAGTTCGCTCACCATGTTCTGGAGCGATCTGTGAATGAGATTGAACTTGCTCATAAGTGTATATCTTGGTTCAACTATGTCATTGTCTGATTCAACTATGCCATTATCTGCTAAGGAAGAGCTTAATTATTAAAGTCGAAGGGTTATCTAAGTTTGCTGAAGTTCAAATGTAGTGTATATCTATGTATTTATTGTATTTGCTATTAATTGAAATTGTCACGAACCATAGTAAATTAGGTAAGGCCAGGTGTCGGCGGATAGTAAGCGCCTTCTGCTTTACTAGTAACACCCGTCGTGTAATTGTAATTTAGCCTTAATACAGATTTATGCCATAGATACATCTTGAATTCAGTCATTTTTAACCCTGCTATTTCAAAAATGACTCTCGTCTTCAACTGCATTCATTACACATTGTTTGCAAAGCCTCTCTGCGATAGGAGTTTTTGGGGTAGTATATCTACCATACTCAATAAGTAATTTATGACAGCTGGTTCTAAAACGAGCCAAATTGCTGCGATCTGAATCATTGGAAACATGTGTTTCTTGTGTGATACTTTTCAAACATGAATATTGATTTAAATTTTCTGTATGTTCTCAACTTTTCACTTTTTTGCAGCTCTACAGACCGGTATTTAAATTTTTTTGACTGCAATGACTTTTTGAGATAAGTTAAGTGCCGTCTTGTCATAGCTTGAGGATTATTAAAAAAGTTACACTCTTTCAATATCATGTATACACAGCTTAACCAACAGTCTTTCTTATTTTGAAACATGACGTGATTATCCTGCAATGCATCTTTTATTAATTTATCAGATTCAGCATCTTTATTAATGTGCAGCCAGTACATAATAATGGCCAATACTGTATCTATATACAAAGGAAACCAGCCGAGCTCACCGAATGTTGCAATATTAGACGTCCTCTTGCCAAATCCTAGTACATATTTACACATATGAATATTCAATTTTTCTAAGGGCGAACTAACGTACATATCATGCAATGTTTTCTCCTTTGACTTACATAACTTATTACTATTAAAGAACCCGACCACTTCGGTACCGTACATTAAAACAGGCTTCACTGTATGGTCAAACAAGAAAAGAAATTGCTCAGCACTGCATTTAGCATGTTTAAACAAACTTGTTAGCTTAAAAAAGGCTTTTTGGCCCCTGTGATACAAGTCATTTAAAGCTTTTGTAAATGAGTCATTTAAGTTAAAGATAATACCCAAATATGTGTATTCTTTTTTCTCTTTCTTGTTCATTGTCTTTACTCTATTGTATTTCTGATATCCTTTATGGATTTTCTAATAAATATATTGTATATTATCTTGTATCTTGAATTCAAATGCATTGTAGTTCCTGCAGCCAAAAATAAGTAGTTTTGATTTACTAACATTAATTTTTAGTTTCCAGATTTGGCAATATTCATTGAAGTCATCCAAACATTTTTGAAATGACATAGCATCATCTGATAGGATCACTGTATCATCGGCATATAAAAGTATTATTATCTTAAGAAAAGTAAGCATTTCGTCAGTTTGGTTGTCAATTACTATTCCAGTATTGTGTTTGGCAGCCAAGAACTCTTCCAAATCATTTAGAAATAGCAAAAATAAAACTGGGGAGAGATTTTCTCCTTGCTGGACTCCGCAGAAGCTTCCAAAAAAGGGTGATATTTCATTTTTTGAGAGACACAGGATTTTATATTTGAGTACAAGTTGCGAATTACCTTAAGTATCTTGCCCTGGACGTTTGAGCTAAGTAATTTTTGCCATAGGCCCATCCTCCAGACATAGTTGAAGGCCATGGAGAAAGCAATGAAAGCACAGAAAAGTTTTTTCTTTTAATACTTGAACAGTTCTGTAAGACAGCTTAGTGTAAAAATATGGTCTAGTGTTGAGTAAGATTTGCGGAAACCAGCCAGGTTTTCGTTCAAGTTTTCTGAGTCCTCTAAGTAATTATTGAATCTAGTATTAAATAGCGCGGTAAATAGCTTACGGAAACAGCTTAGCAGGGTGATAGGTCTGTAATTAGCAGGGTCCTTGGGATTTCCTTTATGTTTATAGATAGGGACAAATATGCCTTCTACCCATGCGGTTGGGATAATGCGAGTATCTAAAACAATGTTAAACAGCTGGACATAAACAGGGAGTAACATTTTATATGTACTTTTGATATATTCATTCAGAATATTGTCGAGGTCAGCGGACTTCAACGATTTTAGCGTTTTTATGCATGTTTCGATTTCTTTGGCCGTTATTGTTTGGTTAAGAATTTCGTTGCTGTTATTTGGGTCAGGAGTGGGTATTTGGAAATCATCCAGTTCTTCTTGGTCCACCATATTTATGTTTTTGAAATATTCATAAAAATCATCCAGTGCAGGCTGTTGTGCGTCTTTTCTGGATTTAATACTGTTAAGAACCTTCCAAAAGTCTTTTGGTCGTTTGTGATGCATACTACGTAATTTGTTCCCATTTTCAACTTTAAATTTCCGAATGTATTTGTTCATTGTGATTTTATAGCTTCTAGATGCTTGTTTTAGGCTACGTTTATTGCTGTCAGTTTTTGTATTATTAAACTTTTAACGTGCATAGTGGTAATGCTGTTGAGCAGTCCTACACGCTGGTCCGAACCAGGGCTTGTTTTTGTCTGACCCGCCGCCTTTGTCGGTACGTTCCTTGTGGTTACCGAAGGTTTTTTGTGAGCTTTTTATAATTAATGTTAATATTCGACTTACAGCAGAGTCGACAGAGTTTTGTGTTATTTCCCCTGTTTCAGCTTGTTGCTGCAAATCGGCACACACGTCATGAATCACTTGTGTGTCTATATTGTCACAGAACTGGCTAGCGTTTTCGGGGACCCATTTTGGGCGTTGCCTTGATATATACGCGTTCTCTCTTAGCTGAGCATCGGTTGTATTAAGGATTACAGAAAATGACAGAAGCGAATGTCCATCCCAATATAAGCGGTCTTATTCTTTAATGCTAAAATTTGATAAAATTTTGAGTCCCGCTAGTGATGCGATTACGTAATCAATGACTGATACATCACGGAAAGTCCTTTGTCCAACGTTTTCGTCGTCCCAAAATCGACCGTTCAGGATGGTGAGGTTGTTATTTTACAGAAGTCCATTAGTTTATAGCCAATATTGTTCTTTTTCTTATCTTGTGATTTGCGCGCAATTTGGATATTCATACATTCTAGAGCCGCTTTTTGGTCGTAAAAACTAATTGTTGCTTCGTCGAAGTCAAAAAAACGGCTGAGAAACCAGTCGTCAGTCGTATAGTCAGGCAGCTTACCTGTCTGCGCGTTAATGTCGCCACAGAGATAAATGCAGTCATAATTTTTACACATTTGCGTTATTTCTGATTTGAGTAGATCGAATTCATCTTCAGAGAAATATTTCGATTGATTAGGGGGAACATACACAATGCCAAAAATAATATCTTCGGTACAATTTAGGCAATTTTTGTTCAGTTTGAGCCAAAGTATAAAATGTGATTCTGTCTCAATAACGTCGACATACTTGTTCATGGTGTTTTTGACAAAAGCTCCGATGCCACCTGATTTTCTTTTGTAGTTTTGTCGTCATGGCTGGTTTATGAAAGTATAGCCATTTATCGAAATGAGGTCAGTTGTATCAAGTTTGGTTTTGCAAACAAAAAACATACTATAATTTGACACTAGTTCTTGGAATTCAGGATATAGGCTGCGAGTCTTAAGACCACATACATTAAGCACTGCAAAATTTAGGTCAGGTGTTTGTGTTTGTATAGGGATCGGTTGCGAGATATTTGGGTTTAGTTTATTTACACTGGGCACAGTATCTGGTACTTTCCCCACGTGTCCCAAAACATTGTTATCTGTATTCTGACCAGACGTCTCAGGCGTCTGGCTAGAATTTGAATCACCGACTCGTTCTAGGAGCTGCTGCATTGCGTCACTGTACTCGTTCGCTGCTTGATGCGCCACCGGAGAATCGTCGCTGTCAGCTAATGCTGAGTACCTGTTCTGAAGTGGTGTGGAGTTAACTGTATCGCCAGAATCATGCAATTGACTTGGGTGCTGACTCTGAACTATAACACTCGTGTGTAGGATTTCATTGTCAGAAGATAAAACCGTGGAAACCGAGTTTTCCTTGTCCATCACAGACGCGCCGTCACTAGCACTTCCGTCAGACACATGTTGTTGTCTTGGCTGAGAACTGTTCATTGCGCAAATCGCATAGGCGCCCATGGCGCCGACGTTTTCACTTGTTCTATCGCGATCTGTGCTAACACGTGAGCTAATCTGTACATTGCCTGCATGTTGGGTTTTTGATTGGCTATGCTGTATACGTGTTTCACGCAGGATAGATTTCAATTCTGGGAATTCATCGCTCGCGGATAACTTTACCATTGACGACTTGCTTTGCTGGAAATCCTATGACCACCTTTCTAGTCCTGTCCCGTTCACATTTAGCTTTCTCGTCCATGTACTCGCCCCAAAGCCTGGACCTAGCCTGTACAATTTAAGAAGGATAGTCCCTGTTGATGCCAAAATCCTTCCCTGCGAGTTTTCTAGCATTTGCCATGATCAATTCAACGTCCTTGTATTCGGTAAAGCCCACAATGATTGGTCTTGGTGCATTACGTTGACCCCTAGCACGCCCCCGTGGTCATTGTTTTAGGTCCCCAAGGCGATGGCTCCGCTGTATACGTATAAGATTAGGTTCAATGTCTAGATGACGTTGCAAGAAGTTGCGTATTATGACCTCGCAGTCGTCGTTATAGGGAACCTCTGGATGACCGCGGAAAATAAGATTGTTTCGCCGACTTCGTGCTTCTTGGTCAATACTTTTCTATTCAAGCAGTTTAAGGCGCTTGTTTGTCACCGTACTGTGGGCTAAAATTGTTTCAATGCCTTCCTCAAGTTCACCCACGCGTGTTGTCACTGAGCCAAGTTGCGACATGATTTCGAATAGGGACACAAGTTTATCATCGGTAGACATCTTCTTAGACTGATCTTTACTTATCTTGCAAATAGTTTCTTTTTTATATTGAGTTTGAAAAGTCCCATCTGTAGAGCGCCTGTGTCTCTTGTGTCTTGTCACGGTATGAAATACCCCACCATCATCGTCCGCCATAGCATCCACGTCACCACTTTTGCCATACCTCGTAAAAGTACCATTTACACCAGTATTTGCCATCATGCTAACACTTCCCTCGGTTAGATCAAGTCCTAGGACACTTTCAAACCAAATAGAGTTCGATTCAGCTACGAAAAGTCCAAGTAGAAGCCAAAAAATTAAAAATTTTATCAGAGCAGAGCGAAACGCCATGTGTCTGCTACGCCATACCACGTGACACGTGTAATTTGTAAAATATTCATTCTCCTTTTCAAAAGTCAAAATTCATACTTTGTATAAAAAAGCAGTTTTGACATTATAATATATACAGCTAAACCTGGTTAATTCCAATTCGAATTATCGAGTTTTTGCTGTATTGTTTAAACATACTAATGTCAATTCAAGTCATACGTTTATTGTATTTCTAATATTGAATAGCTGGGAAACAGATTTACAAAAGTCAATAGACTTTCTTCTGAATCCCTTTTTTGTATTTCGAAATGATCTGTATGTGAACTTATTGCATTATATGTACACATGTTGTTATACAGAAATGAAATAAATGTTTAAACTAAAATTTTAATGAAATTTAAACTTACTACCTAACAACCCATAAATTATAATTTTTGTTTGATCGTTTGGTGCTTAACGACGCATCAACCCTTGTGGGTCATTAGCGTCAGACGGTATAAAATTAAACATGATGTTGCTGGAAAAAGTAAAAATTGTAATAAATAAAATGAAAGGAATGATTATGATGAGTTTATATAATAATATCAAGTTGCAATATTTGACAGTTTCAATGACCTATTCAGATAACTGTACATGTTCTCTAACTGAACATAATACAATATTAAAGAATCTGTATTATGGTTTGATACAAATGTAAAACAAAACACGATTTTAGAAATAGCGATTAGATTTTGTTACAAATATTAATTTGTCTTAAAATGTCATAATACTATCAATATGTATATCTTGAATTAACTGTTTCATGTTATCACTTGTGCAAAATCGCCACCAACACATTTTGGCTGCACTTCACCTAGTAGTAAGTCAGTGACTCTTGTATCACCTAAACGGAGTCGAGCTAGAACAATTGTTTCTTTTCTATGGTTTCGAAGTAATTTTGAAATTAATTCATTCAATTGATAAAGGTGGGAAATTCCCACATTAGGCATAAACGGGCTAAGAGTCAGAGCACGAGATTTCGGTACCAAGCTTCTCCTGTAAACACCCATACTGACGTATCCAGAGGGGTTAGAGCAATCAGAACTGCCTCGACCAATTCCGTGGAATTCCGTGGAATCAGACCTCGGATGTACATCTAGGGTCTACTTTGAAAACGTCAAGCTGACGTTTCATAAAGTGACGATGAAGTCATAGAAACCATGCCAACACAATAACAAGACCAGAAGTGTGATTGCAGCAAAACAAACGGTTAGAAATTAAGTTTATGTTTCTTCAATAAAACATACACTTCATTTATTCTGTTGATAGAACGTTTCAGGTAATAAAAATAATGTATTTTAATAGGGAGAACCCACATGCTACAGATCTAATACTCCATACCCCAGTTCCGGCTAAATAAATGGGGCTTTTTCGTACATAGTGCTAGGCGTAATGCAGCTTACGTACACCCGAGGCTTGATTTGATACTCGAATTGTGCCGGACTTTTCCCAATTGGGGCTAGAGGTCTAAAAATTGGCCTGAACCTTTGTCTTCTTCCATACTCTATGTACACGAGCGGCAAACGACCTGTTGATTCATTCATGTGCAAACTTGCCTGGGTATTAGCGGCTCAAAGATGTGATAAGTATCCTGACCTTTTGGCCACATACATTGTACATTTCTCTCTTGAAAGAGCTACTAAGAAATATCGTTGTTTATAGTTTAAGCTGTTTGGTTTGACACGTGTGCACTTTTCAAAACGTTTCATCAGTTTCACTTCTATATCTATGCGATCATATGAGATTTTGGAACGTATTACTTGACTTTTCGCTTACTGTAAAGGCGGCAACTTTAATATTCATATCTGGGCGTGGTTCGGCTATTTCATCTGTAAAGGAAGGGAAATCAGGGGCCATATTTCATCAACGAGTTTACGACGTGTTTTTGTCTTAAAAACATCGTACGAAGTTCGTACGTTAAAAATCGGTTTTCATCAAACTATTGAAATTTGCGAACTTCTTACTTTTTGTCGTATATTTAAGACAAATATTTAGGTGTCGCAGCTGACATCTTTGTCTTAAATATTACTAACATTCTACTTAGCTAACAAGGCTGCTGCATTTCACACGATTATAGAGGCTGAAGAGCAAAAAATCGACAAAGGTTTAAATACCTCGAAAGTACTACAATCATGTCAATCCTTTACATACCAATGGTTTTCCAAAATGAGAAAATAAGACCCCCTTTGCTTGGTGCTTATGGGTTATTCATTTGTCCATGTAACCTCTCCCACCCCTTCACCTACCACGTTGTATACTGTCACCAAGAGATTTGCCTATGACCATCATGTCAGTAGCTGAATTTATGCATAACCATCACGTCTAAGAGAAGGGATTCTGTAGTAAAACCAACGGGATATTTTTGAACGTTTTCACCATTGCTTAAACATACTAATATACACATTAAAATGTACGGGTAAGCCATCGTCGATTTGCATGACTGCCGGGGACGACAATGATGAGCGGCTTGCGAAAATAACCATACATTCAACATTCGATAAAGTTTCAAAACGTATGTCTTTGTATGAGTGTGTATATGTGGGAGCTGTTCACAATAGCTACAGTAGAATTTTACATTCTCCATGAAGGGACATACATCCGGGTTAGCACAATCTCAGTTCCGACCATATTACAAGTAGCATTCTAGATTTTTACATTTTTGAAAATTTCGACTTGTTAACTCAAGCATCCGGCGTGTGATATTTAACTCATTTAAGCCTTGCCTCCATTTTGTGGGACGTTTGCAAACAGTACAGACCCAGATCAGACGTCACATAACCACGGTGGCGTCGGATCAGGTTATGAGCTCGTCCAAAAGATTAAAATGGGAAACCCCATTTGACATGTATGGGTTAACATAAAGTGTGAAAACGAGTAATTTTCGGGACGCAGTTTCATGAAACATTACAAGAACCGTTTTTGTTATGAATACAATATGATCTATCTCTTTTATGTTCGAATGATAATAGTATGTCCCTTTTAGGGATCTGTAATTGAGCATTACAGCAATCAATCATCGGGATGTGAAGAAAGCCGAGACAACCGCCCATAATGCCCACAACTCAGGACCAAATTTTGAGAGCGCACGAAATTTGTCGGCAGTATAGGACTGGTTCTTGATGCTATCATTTGTTCTGTGAATTGTATTTGTTAGATGGATGTTGAGGATATCAGATTTCATAAAATAATGAATTTGACTTATTATTTTTCATCCAGGCATGTTAGAAAAAACCCTTCAGTTTCTAGTTCCTCTCAGTATATTTTGTGGTTTTAGGTAATCTTACTGATTTGAGCCTTACTTGGACATGGTTTCTTGTGATTTCGGGAAACCCGTCATTTAAGTGTCAAAGAGTTTGGATTCAGATCAGACTGACGTTTAACACAATTATATTCACAGAGTTAAAGGAATTGATTTCTTAATGGGGTAGCTGTCGCCTGCTCATCTTCTCATGCGCGGGTCCACGAATCTTTTGCCCAGAAAACTTCAAGTTTGCATGGTTCTAGGAGGGGGATCCATTATTTTCCAGGTGGTCCACTTGCTAATTTCTATGGAAATCTATATAACTTGAATGTGGTTTTCAAGGGGATGAAGGTCCGGACCCCATGCCTTCATTCGGATCCGCACATGCTTCTTCTTTTAAACTTATTCACATACCTACGTATTTTTCACTCTGTGCTAAACCACTTAACACGGCTATATAAAGTCCGCACGTGACCAATCACATGATATTTGGAGACTGGAGTTAGGCAAAGTTAAAAATACGACGCTTTTAGTGAAACGCAAATTTTTGTTCTTGCGAACAATTTAAGATGTTTTGATGAAACTGACGTACGCACTTCTCAGAAAACAACGTACGCACAATTTGAGATATATCGTACGAACTTTATTGATGAAATTGGCCCCAGGTTTTATTTATAATTTGGTAAAGAGTTAATAAGTTTTTTGGGCCGCACAAAACGTGCGTGCATTTTATGAAAATCCTAACCGTATACACACTGAACTCACATTTATTAACCCTTAAAGCGCATAATCACAAAATGCATGTTATTGTCGGTCACTACTGTTCATTCACGATATCTTGGCTCAAAGAAACCGTTATGTGGATTTTACCATTACATCAATATGGGTAGCTTCTTCTTAATGTTCTTAGATGAATATGGTATTAAGCTACATATACGTGATGATTTTCCTATCAATCTGTGTGGTGTAGAGGATAGCGTGGAGAACTATCAAACATGTTTGATTTCATGTTGTGCGGTTATAGTGTTCGAGTCCTATGGAATCCTTTTTTCCTTTTCTTTTTCGTTTTGTCACTCATATCTCGATCTCTCTCATGATTTTCAGGCTCAATTATGCTTTCACTCACATTTTATTTTCACTGCGCATATTTCTCTTGGCTGTATAAATGTCTGATAGGCAAGCTTTTTTTGATCGCAAGCCAGACAAATGGCTGTCACAGACCCTATATAGGATCCGTGTTACTACACATGTTATTTTAAAAGAACGCGAAAAAGATGCCATGAACATGGTGAATGGTGTACTATTTGCACCATCATCAAATTGTAGAGAGGGAGCCAGCAAGCTTACCGGCATATCAAACAAAACGATATCGCGCATCAAAGCTGACTCGGAGAATGCAGTTCTTGCGCCTCGGAAGCCATGAAGAGACAGGGTGGAGCTTAGCGACTTTGACAAGTATGAAATATGTATAAATTGTAAAATCACACACAATAGTTGGCCATCCAGAGCCTGAAAAAAAAATTCTGTTGGCATTTTTGAGTACATTTTGGCATCCATGCTCAAAGTGTATCTTGATGTGTTTTAAGAAGGATAGGGGTAGATGCCAAGTCTGGAAATGCCCCAAAGTCCCAGAATTAGGTCAAAGGTCAACTGAGTGCAAATTCTTGTATATACGTCAGATTTTAGCGTTTTTATTAATCAACTATCCAAAATTATGATTCAAAGTAATGCAAAATCTCTTTTGGATAATACAGTCATGCTATATAAACAAGCAACATCATCAAGGCATGGCGTGTGTTTGGATCAAAGGTCATTTAGGTGCAAAATATGTGAAAATTGTAGCAATATTTTATTTATATAGGGGTAAAATTCAAATTTTAAGTTCTCTTCTATCCTAATGGAAGATTTTTTTTATTGCTATCCTGCTAGGTGTGTGTCTATCATGTTTGGAAAGCAATGATTTACCAAGTTTCCCAAGGTCAAATATTCATAATAGGCATGTAAAGTACGTTACTGTATAAAATCAATTAAGAGTTATACAACTAAGAATAACCATTTCATTTTAAAGAAATAACTTTTTGCCTAATGCTTCGTATGAATACGTCATTTTATGCAATTATCTATCCTTTTATACATAAGATGTGTTAAGTTGTTACTTACGTTACATTTTACCATCTGAAATTGAATCATTTCTCAAAGGTATATGTTCCTAGGTACAGCTTTCATGAAGGTCTTGACCATGATCCCATGCTTATAGGACTAAAATGTATTTCTTTTCTCATTTCACACATTTGTTGTGTTTGTTCCCATCTATGAATAATTGTAAAACACTTTTTTACAAGGTCATTACCTGCTAATTGCATATGCTAAGCATAGCTTCATGAAAACACAAAGACCAAGCCTCCTTTCATAAAACATCAGGCGTGTTGAAACTATGATAGAATATGGTAAATACCATATACTGGAAAGAATATATCCTCACATTGGCCTTCACATCAGCCTGTTAGCAGATGGTAACATACATAACATAAAGCTAATATACGGGTACATTTCTAATAATGACCATCCAGTGAAAACATTGTTAACTTTTTGTGGGGCATATCATGGAAATAGCCCTGACATTAAGGGTTATCCTCCATATAACTTAAAATATGGTGTCCTTTCATTTGCACATATTAATGAAATAATGTGGATTCAAAAGCAGCATTTCTTTGAAATCAGGCTGCTTGTGTAAGCGTATTCATCCATACATAGAAGCAGTATAGATATGATATTAAAGGTAATCTCTAATTTTAAGATACCATAAAATATATACCTATGTCTTTCACAGCACATTTTTTATACATTGTAATTGTTTCAGTGTTGATAAATTCAATTCTAAGTATCATTATTAAACATACTTTGCTTATTATTTTTGCAATGATGATAGAGATCAAATGCTATGAGGTTATTGGCATGTGTTTCTTTATGTTATTCTTTTTAATTGTAAAATGCCAATGCAAGTTTTATTCCAAATTAAATTTCCCCAAAACAGATGTCTGGTGACTTCTTGGGAACACAGGCATTCACCATATTGTGTTCATAGTTTTCCATCAGTTTGGGGTCATTTCTTAGTATTTAGAGTAAATGTGTCCCGAAATGGTTATCTAATATGTACATTAACTAGCATTATCCATTGGTTTAACATATCCGATTTGCTTGATGTATATAAGATCCTAAGGTAGTTAACTCTCCTGTTCAAGTGTAGAATATATCTGTTAACCATGACAATTTGCTAAGGCAGGCATTGATTGCATATAGGGTAGGTGACTTACATTTATGTATACATCTACTGCTCGTAGATACAAGTGCAATATATCAGAATGGATAGCACTTGTATCTGGTAACCTGGTAACATTCTCGAAAAGTGTAGTTTTAATATGGCATTACTCTTGAAATAAAACTGATCTACTTTCCTTTCACTATATACAAGGCAGTCCCCAAACAGTGTAAGTCTTCACATATATCTACAAGGATATAGGTACAAGAGTGAGCAAGTTTATGCTTAAAAAGCTTTCTGCAAGCTGTTGTCAGCAATGTTGTTCACAATTTCGATGGTTTTGCATAAAAATTTAAGACTATCACAATAAGCCTAATTTAGTCATCCTTTTAAAACAAACAAACAGACCATAGCTCACTTTTCATAGGACATATATAAAACATGTACTAGGGTTACAAATAGCTCAACAAAATCAAATAGTGCATAAACAAAACTAAAAACAAAATACCTTGTGAATAAGGAAAGCAAAGAAATCTGCTGCGTGTGACATTACTTTTTCAACATTCAGTTTAATCTGTGAGTTTCAGAGATGCAAACCATACTAGTGAATTTTGGGAGTCATGTTTTTGTTTTATGCTTAAGAATAAAACAGTTAACTGATCTTTAAAATAAAGTATCACTAACGTTCGAATGATTTGTTGTTTATGTTACCATGAAATATGTTTAGATGTTTTACAAGACTGCTACATGGCTCAGGTAACCTTACCTCAACCAACTTTAGTCTAAGATAATTAACAAGCAGAATAGTTTCTATCAGTATTGCTGCAGAATATAATAAGATAATCATATACAATATGATATGAAATCTAGTTCACCAAAACATAGAAGATTTTAATGGGGACAGATGATAAATTAATTTTATAATGTAATTGTCAACAGTGAAAAGTGAAAATTAAAAGAATTCAGCATACAAGGAAAATCTTTAATACTAGATCTATGTAACATCCTATATTTGGACATAAACCATGCTGGTTCTGTACTACGATGCTAGATTTGCAATCTTCAAAAACCTATACCTGCTATAGAAGACACTCAGCACTACCTCTGCCTTAATTCCTGCCTTGCCACTAGATGTATGCAATATTGCTATGCTATTTTAAGTAAATTATTGATATTAAGTCAATATTTAAATAATGATGTAGATTGCATGTTTATTATTATGTACCATTGGTAGAAATCTGAAAACTGCAATATGAATGTAAAAGAGCCAAGCAAATTACAAAAAGTATTTGAGTAAGACCAGGAAATGCCACATTCACATATTGCAGACCAACCCGAAGCACTCTTTTAAATTAAGTCTTATATAGAATAAAATGTGTGTAGTATATGTAAGCGAATTGTGGAGAGCAGACCAAAATTTTATATAAGCCTAACAACAATTAACTACCTTTATCCATTTATGATAGGCACCTTTTGTTACCTACGTTACCTCATTAAGATATGTGCAGCAATTTAAGATCTATTATTGTTAATATAGTTATAATAATATAGTCATAATTTCATTATGAAAGATATTTTGCCAATTCCAACGCAATATCAATATTAGAAAAATGGATCTGTAAGCAACTATGCGTTACATTCTGGAGCCAGTACAAATTACATACTAATAAGCATATTTAAATATTTACTTGATTTCACTTCATTGCAAGTTAAAAGTTATAAACAACTTCAAATATATCATAATGAACATTTTCAAATAGAATATAATAGAATATAGATCAACATCATGTATATTTCAATTCGGGTATCATGGTTTATTCTAATACATGTAATTCGTAAGGTCATTATCAGCAATTTAGTATAAAATGTAACATACGTATCGCTGACGAGCAGAAATACATATCACAGATGTATGCAATTGATTTTTATGTCTAGTTTAAACATTTTATGCTTAAACTGTTTCACTAATACTATTAAAATAAATCAAGATTAGCCTTGTACTGTGTGTACTGTTATTTTCAATGCCAGTAGGGTAACGTTGATTACAGGTGATTTATAGAAAAATGACCACATAAAAGTTATTAAATAATAAGTTTCTAATGCCCCAAGACATGTCCCAAACTGAAAATAGTTTTACTTTCTGAGAGGTGCAGCAAACTCTCAAAGTAGCCCATATATCTCAGTTTAGCCCAATTGAGGGAGAATTTCCGTCAGAATTGCACAAAACTTACGATGTTTGTCTTTGTAAAATCCATAAAAGGATGCTTCCAAATGGGTTCTTTTATTGATAAACATGTGTATTCAAGCCTTCTGAAAGACTTCTACCCTTTTTAAAGTTTAAAAAAGCGTCTTGTTGTTGGACCAGAGAAAAAAAGAAACACTGTTTGTAAAAATGCTCCTATTATTGCACTTGATGACCTTTGACCTCATTTTGAAGTTGACATAAGAAAATTTAGTTATAAAAAACATTTTCTCAATGTTTTTCAGACTTATAAATATAAGCATACAAAATTTGGTTTGAAATGAAATAATTTTACATATAAAAAGATAAAGTTGTTTTACAGTAGCTCATATTTTCTCATTTTTGCACTCAATGACCTTTGACCTAATTTCTGGCCTTTATATGCAAATTCAGACTTGGCATCCACCCCTATGGCCTTGTACACATGCTAAATATTATGTTAAAAGTGGTCTCACAAATGTACTCAAAAATGCCAACAAAACCAAAAATATGCGTCTTTTTTCGATTCGGATTGCCAACTACAACAAACAAGACAAAAAAACTATATATAACAAAAAAAGATATCTTTGATTTTGGGTTTCGAACCGCTATCTCTTCATTACTATTCAAAAATATATAACCAAAGTGTATGCCGCCATAATGCGCGCCCTACCGACTGAGCCAAGAAGCCGTTTAAAATTTCAATGTGATATATATTATAAACTGTTTTGTTATCATTATACCGTTAATATGCATCAAACCCCATGTTCCCTTATTTGGTATAATGGTTAAATCCACCTAACGGTTTCTTTGAGCCAAGATATCGTGAATGAACAGTAAACTATTTGAAGCCTTATAGGTAAACAATGTGGACTCAGATCAGACTGTCTTGTTGGAGCAGTCTGATCTGGGTCCACAATGTTTGCCTCCCTGCTTATGTTAAATACACATTTTAAGATGCAGTTATTTTGCTGGCGTTTTAAGGATTAAATTAATGACTGAGGTTGTGGCACAAGATGATACAGTTACTATGAATAAAACCACGCCTCCTTTTCAGCTTTTACCTATGCCTAAGGTTGAATAGTTCTTATTACGCATTCATGAGGCGCCGCCTTTACAGTAAGCGAAAAGTCAAGTTAAACCAAGTTTCTCCTGTAAACACCCGTACTGACGTATCCAGAGGCGTAAGAGCAATCGGAACTGCCTCGACCAATTCCGTGGAATTTCGTGGAATCAGACCTCGGATGTACATCGAGGGTCTACTTTTAAAACGTGACGCTGATGTTACATAAAGTTACGATGACGTCATAGAAACCATGCCAACACAATAACAAGACCAGAAGTGTGATTGCACCAAAACAAACGGTTAGAAGTTATTGTCCGATTTTATTAACCTGACACATGTGCATAATTTCACGGTTAGTGCACAAGATAATTTTTGCCTTCCGTCAACTATCGGTATTTACCGTTAGTTTTACGAGAATTTTGCAAGTACTAATGCAGATAACGAAACATTTTGCACTGTACTACTGACTAGTCAAGTGATTATGGCACAGAGTTTACAACCAAAAGGTCCTGAGTTCGAGTCCACGTAAATTCTTTTTTTTGTATTTTTACCTCTTTATTTGATTCGTTTAACTTCATTATTATAGATGTACCACGACCTCTGAGTAATGTCTTTTGGATCATTATATTCAAAAAGTTGATGCGTAACGCATACACTGAGCCAAGCTGTCGGGAACATCTACGTGCTTCAAAATAGAATAGTATACGTAATAAAACGCCTGAAACCCCTATTTCTATATCTGTATTTTCAATTTTGTAAATATAGTCACGCTTCAAAGTTATCTGTTTATCTATACTTGCATTTGTTATTGTTATTTTTGTAGGACCCTCACCGAGAACGTTTACCGTACGCTCGATATGTGAAGTTGAATCTCTGTGCTTTTGACATATTTTTTTTAAAGTAATTGCAGATATTAAAAAAAATCTGTTTTGCCTTAGTGCCAAGACTTGCTGCATACTTTTCTTCAGACGTTTTCCCACTGAACTTAAGTTCAAACAACTGGTATAGTGAATACATTTTAACCATATGTTTGGGCTATAATATGGAACAATACTTTCCAATAATCTCTGAAGATGTTTCGGACAGACTGGCTCATTTTACGCGTTACGCATCAACCTTTTGAAATAGAATGATCCAAAATTTCATTCCTCAGAGGTCGTGTTACATCTATAATAAATGAAATTAAACGAATCGAATAAAGGTAAAAAAAAACACACACACAAATGGACTCGAACTCACGACCTTTTGGTTGTAAACTCTGTATCATAACCACTTGACTAGTCAGTAGGACGGTACAAAAAGTTTCATTATCTGCATAAGTAATTGCGAAATTCCTGTAAAACTTACGGTAAATACCGAAAGTCGACGGAAGGTAAAAATATCTTGTGCACTAACCGTGAAATTATGCACCAGTGTCAGGTTAATAAAATCGCACAATAAGTTTATATTTCTTCAATAAAACATACACTTCATTTATTCCGTTGATAGAACGTTTCGGGTAATAAAAATAATGGACTAAAATAGGGTGAACCCACATGCTACAGATGTAATATTCCTTACGCCAGTTCCGGCTAACAAAATGGAGCTTTTTTGTACATAGTGCTAGGCGTAATGCACCTTACGTACACCCGAGGCTTGATTTGATGCCGGACTTTCCCAAATGGGGCTAGAGGCCTAAAATTCGGAACCTTTGTCTTCTTCCATACTCTATGTACACGAGCGGCAAACGATCTATTGAGTCATATATGTGCAAACTTGCCTGGGTATTAGCGGCTCAAAGATGTGATAAGTATCCTGACCTTTTGGCCACATACATTGTACATTTCTCTCTTGAAAGAGCTACTAAAAAAGGCCTTTTTTTATAGTTTCAGCTGTTTGGTTTGACACTAGTACACTTTTCAAAACGTTTCATCAGTTTCACTTCTATATTTATGCGAGCATATGAGATTTTGGAACGCATTACTTGACTTCTCGCTTACTGTAAAGGCGGCAACTTTAATATTCATATCTGGGCGTGGTTCGGCTATTTCATCTGTAAAAGAAGTGAAATCAGGTTTTATTTATAATTTGGTAAAGACTTAATAAGCTTTTTGAGCCGCGCAAACGTGCGTGCATATCATAAAAATCCTAACCGTATACACACTGAACTCACATGTATTAACCCTTAAAGCGCATAATCACAAAATGTATGTTATTGTCGGTCACTAAACTATTTGAAGCCTTATAGATAAACAATGTGGACCTAGATCAGACTGCTCTTGTAGGAGCAGTCTGATCTGGGTCCACAATGTTTGCCTCCCTGCTTATGTTAAATACACATTTTCAGATGTAGTTATAAAACCACGCCTCCTTTTCAGCTTTTACCTATGCCTAAGGTTGACTAGTCCTAATTACGCATTCATGAGGCGCCGCCTTTACAGTAAGCGAAAAGTCAAGTAATAGCACATTGTAGTGTAACAAATGCTCCAGTGAGCAAGACTCACATGAGCCGTTGTTGTTCGTTTGCACAAAGTATGGATGCAGAAAAAGAGTCAGACCAAAAAATAGACATCTAGCCACGCTGGTTACGCCAGCATTGGTGTTTAAAGGACTATTAGGCTTTTGTACATAGGCGATAGGTACGACAACTTGATATGCTTGCTCAAATATTAAGTCATTATCTGAGAGCATCAGACGATCCTCTTTATTGCTTAAAAATAGAAAAAAATAGATTTAGAAATCTGAATTTGAAAATTGTCAAGATTTAGGGCATTGACATATGCATAATAGCATATAAAAGTCCATGCTAGCACGTGTTGCCATGGAAACGGAAAAGCTACAATATCAGTATTAGGGTAAAATACTTAGCCATTTGTATTGTAGGAAAGCACAAGCATAAACATTTGCCGTACTGCCGCTTGGGTAGGGCAGTTCAAAATATAGTAATTTTTATCTAAAGTATAGCTGAAAAATTCTAAACATAGAAAATCGTGGTTGCCATGGAAACGGAAGTGAAAAATGATAAATATATGCATTTTTGTTCATCTCGGGACAGAAGTTAAAAATGGGCAAAATTTCAAGAAAATCTATACTGAGGGACTTTAAAAACGCACCATTTTACATTCTTTGTCTCTTCCACATGATTAATTTGAGGATGTTTTCTTTATCATTTTTATCCTCTTTTAAAATGGACCATGATTTGCCATTGTTTCGATTTGCTCATGCTGTTCATTCTGACGTAATATCGACGTGAGTGTTCTTCAACAATTGTTGTCTGACAAATGTGAATTTGATTCAATTTAAAAACAAACACTTTTAGGTGGTGGCCAGATGTCTTAACAAATGGAAAACACAAGTTTTCAGAAGTAATCGTTTTGTTACACTACCACGCGCAGCGTTTCTTTGCTAACGTCTGTCTTAAATTTTCAAACATCAATAACAGACGGATGAGGTCCGCGCATGTCGCGATACTTTTGTCTTTTATGCAACTGATTGAGGAGTATCTGTTGGCAACAAAAAGATTTTGATTATACCTGATCCTTAGGATATAAACGGCAAATTACGTCAAAAGTCAATGACGTCATGCAGACGTAATGAACGTTGCCAGATGCCTAAAACTTCATGATTTGATTTTGCCTTTACTTTTGCTTTCAAGAACAAACATCGGTTCGAAAACATTTTTTCGTTCATAATGGAAGGTATGGGTACTCTGTGACTTTTTGAATTTGAGTTGTATCAGGATTATCGCGACTTCACGGCAATCATAAGCCACAGCGTTTCGATTTTCTTATTGAATGCAAGCTAACTGACGGAACTTGTCAATTTTATTTTTCACATTATGAAAATATCCAATTTTTGACATAAATTAGCATTTAAGCAGGTGATGCGTTTTTAAAGTCCTTCAGTATATTTTTTTTCTATTTACAGCTGATTTTGACGCTCTCTGAGTGCAGGGATCTGGCATCGAGATTAGAAAATGATTTTATGCTCATCTTAGCTGAGCATGAAATTTCTACTTATCATAAAAACTAAAATACTTAACATCACTTCTGTCACCAAAAACCATAACTCTTGCATGACTTAACATATTTTGCCCTATAACTTTACTATTTGTTACTGTATTTACCGGAAACTTTCTTGGATAAATGGAATTGGTAAGCCAGACGCAAATATGATTAATTAAACTATCTACATATTTCAGCAAAAGTTACTGTCCCTGATTAATAGTTTACCATTGTTTTATATGGGAAATCTTTTATATAGGAAAACTGTGGTAAATTGGGCGAACGCTATTCTGAACCATTACTATGTCAGATTGTAGTGTAAAAGTTGCATCTAAATATTTTTTCAAATATGAGTTATTGTCCCTTAATGCAAACGTTTACATAGAAAATGGGTCGAAATCCAATTTTCTCCAATAGCTTGCTTACTGATGATCAGATTGCAGTCAAAGCATATGTGATACTTCTTTACATCTGTTAACATAAATGATCAAAAGTTTTGCATCAGATATGAGTTTATGTCTTGAGATATAAAATCCATAAAATAGGCCTATAGAATGTCTCATTGACCCCCCAAATATTGAATAAGTATTTAATTGCCATACTATTTTCATATGCTTCGAGGAAACTGCAATTGCCTTTATATATCAACAACAGAAATGTGTGTTTGCAACTGTTTGAGCAATTTTGAAGTCTTTCATTGCCACAGAGTAGAGTATCATTGAAAAAGTGGGTGGGTAATAAGAGATATTTAATTGTCAAGGAAAACTTTCTTTTATTAGTTAATCTTCTCAAAACTAGTTTCATCACTGGCAAATACTGTCAAAGCAGTATTAAAAACACCTTTTGTTGGCTGAAAGTAAAATTTATTCCTTGTTATACAGTTAAAAAGTTACAAATTTGAAATTGTGCATAATCAAGAAATATCTCTCTTTCTAGACGAGAATATTGCAGAAATAGCACTCTGATTCAGCTAATGTAATGATGTTTACGATGTACAAGTTTCACAAAAATCTATTTCTTTAGAATTAATAAAATGAAACGTAAAATGACATTAATTTTGACTATATATTTTGGTAAAATTTGGTCGGTAAATATATAATAGCTAAATTTGCATATTCTAGCAATTCCTGTAATTCAAGTAAACGTACTTAAGCTAATTTGATACAATATTTCACAATATGCCATAATCGTCAGATATCATATGATATACCTGTTTATTTGTTACTTCGTCCCTGAACATATTTGGAGAAGAAGGTCGTATAATGCATGCATATGAAGTGCCATAGCTCAAATACTTATCGGCGACATCAATTTTTTTCTATTTTTATAACATAATATGAATTACAGAAAATAAAGACAATCTATTCTTCGTAAAAAAGTACCAAGGTGTCAGTAGTGACCTCAATACACGCAGGTTGTAATACATATTAAAATACCAACAATAGTTGGCATTTTACATTTATCAGCAGAATATATTTCATGTTCAGTTGGGTTGAGCATGAACAAAATTTCATAACCTCGGGGCCGATTTATGCTCTCTTCTACGTGCACTGCATTATTGGCATTTTAATATGCATAAGCATGATAAGATTCCTGCTCAGTTGAGACAAAAATATAACCTCTGGGCCTGGTATAGTTAAATGGTTTCGCCAAAGGGGAAAACACGAACCCATCACCCACTTGGAAAAAATCAAGATTTCATTGATGTCTTTTTTGTTTTGATTCTTGACGAACCAGTCAACAAGGTTTTAGTCATTTGGGATGGGTCTTGCTAGGTTGAACCAGTAGTAAGCAGTGCATACAGCTTTTTGTTCAATGACACAGCACAGTGACCGTGTGTTCTGTGAGATGATATGGTGACCTGGTAGAGCGTATGCGTCACATGTATGAAACGATCAAGTGCTAGTAAACTTGTACTAAATAAGGTTAGAGATGATGTTTTCACAAAATACCTAGGGAAATCAGACCAAGTAGTTAGTGTGCTTAATGGCATTAATCTGGGTCTTCTTCCGTTGAAAATACACTCTGAAAGAGCACACTATTAGTCAATTAATGGTCTCACGCACATTTAAAATGCACTGTATTTTCCAGTAAACGAATAGATAGATACGTAATTTTTATTTAGCACAAAAAGGCAAAGACCCTACTTGTACACAACGCAATGCAACCACAAAAAATAGCAGTCAATGGCGTGTGGGTGAATAACGGTGGCACTGGTCAAACTGTGCAGATATACAGGCTGATTTGCACGTTAGTTGTTCACATACAACAACTGCAACACTATCACTGCACCGTGCGCCGGAAACGCGTTTTTCTTAGAACAAACCACCACCACCACCACCACAAAAAACAACATATGATGATTTTAGTCGAACAGACACAGTGAAAATGAAGATTGAAAAACTGGGTTACACCCACCATCTACCACCAACAAAATAACATATTGATAAAGCTATGTGACTAAATAATATACCGCTATCTACTAGTAAAAAAGAAAGTTCAAGGTCAAGCTGTCGTTGTCTGAGCTGTCTTAGGCTGACGTGTTAAGGACAGACTCTCGCATGGCAACAGCTTGGCCGGAGGAATGGCGATGGATGCCAAGTGAGATAATCCATCGCATAGTCGCTAGTATGCAGAAAATGTGTCGTACATGCAACAATGCTCACCGAGCATGGACCAGATACTGACTCTTTCACCATCGCATCAGCGATGGTGATATACGTTAGTGATCTTCCATGGGCGCGTGTTCGATTCGGACCTGTTCCATTAGCAAGTTGCTAACTCCCCAGCAGCAGTGACTTACAGTTCTTTCTCAAACTCCCCGTCGATCAAGCTACTTCCAAAATTCCACCATTGCGTGCGCTATGTTGATACACTTTGGATACCGTATTGCTTCTAGAGACCTTACCACTGAACTAGAATCCACATCAAACGTGGAGCCTTCGGATATTCTAGGCTAAGTGATACGAAATAACTAAATGTAGGTGGGCCAGTTACAATATGCCCCCTAGGCACTATGTGGATTGACTTCGATTGAGGAATATGGTTGTATGACCTATACATACTGCTGGGGAGGGGGTTAATTCTACCACTATTCAGTGTGTTCATGAGCAGAGTCTTACAGGAATATGCATATTTTCTGAGTTTTATTTGTTTCCAATGGATCACCTATGTACAAATCGTAAACTAAAACAAAAAAATACCCAGAGCTTGAAACATGAAATACTGAAATGAGTGGCTTCAGCAAACGCAATATTAAAACACTATAAAAGTTCTTCTTTAATAACTCTATAACGCCATGCGATGGTTCTAAGCTTTTTTAAAAGCTAACTTTGTTTACTTATTAAGCCATTAAATTTTGGTTTCTTTCTACCGGTGTGAGATAATATTTTGACCCACATAATATATTGACCCGCGGGTCATAATATTACTGTAATATTTTGACCCCCCCCCCCTATGATATTTTGACCCCCCCCCCATAGTAACTGTAAAAAAATATGATGTAATATAACTATTTATGGTTTATTTATCATAACGGCATAGAAACAATCTACTAAAATTGTTTCGTCAAATTATACTAAATCTGAAGGGGGGGGGGGGGCAAAATATTATTCCATAATATATTGACCCCTCCACCCACCCAAACTTTATTTGTACCAACAACATTGATATTGTGTCACCAAAGATCTATAAATGATTGAAATGATAAAGCAAAACTGTAATTGGATTCTGCTTTGAAGTTGTCGTTTTTTTATATCATTGAGGGGGGGGGGTCAATATATTATACCATAAAATATTGACCCCCCCCCCCCATCCCATAAAAAAGAAATGTCAACCAGGGAATAGTATTGTTTGTGATATGTAAATGTTTTGTGTGATGAGGCTAAGTTGTTACTGGATTCCTTTAACATAATACAGTTCTTGATTATTTTGTGGAGGGGGGGGGGTCAATATTTTATACCATAATATACTGACCCCCCCCCCCCCCCACAATCAATAAGAAATGTCAACCATAGACTAGAATTGTCTGTGATATTTACATGTTCTAAGTAATGAAGCTAAGTTGACACTGTATTCCATTGTCAAAATACCATTCTTAAATATTAGTTTGAGGGGTGGGGGGGGGGGTCAATATATTATACCATAATATATTGACCCCCCCCCCCCCCCCCAATCAATAAGAAATGTCAACCATGGTCTAGAATTGTCTGAGATATTTACATGTTCTGAGTAATGAAGCTAAGTTGAAACTGTATTCCATTGTCAAAATACCTTTCTTTAATATTTGGTGGGTGGGTGGGGGGGGGGGGGTCAAAATATCATACCATAATATTTTGACCCCCCCCCCCTCCACCCATTAAAAAGAAATGTCAACCAGGAAAGTTTTGTCTGTAATATGTAAATGTTTTGTGTAATGAGGCTAAGTTGTTACTGGATTCCTTAAACATAATACCGTTCTTGATTATTTTTTGGAGGGGGGGTCAATATTTGTACCATAATATATTGACCCCCCCCCCCACCCCCACAATCAATAAGAAATGTCAACCATGGACTAGAATTGTCTGTGATATTTACATGTTCTAAGTAATGAAGCTAAGTTGACACTGTATTCCATTGTCAAAATACCATTCTTAAATATTAGTTTGAGGGGATGGGGGGTCAATATATTATACCCTAATATATTGACCCCCCCCAATCAATAAGAAATGTCAACCATGGACTAGAATTGTCTGTGATATTTACATGTTCTAAGTAATGAAGCTAAGTTGACACTGTATTCAATTGTCAATATACCATTCTTAAATATTAGTTTGAGGGGGGGGGGGGGGTCAATATATTATACCATAATATATTGACCCCCCCCCCCCAATCAATAAGAAATGTCAACCATGGCCTAGAATTGTCTGAGATATTTACATGTTCTGAGTAATGAAGCTAAGTTGACACAGTATTCCATTGTCAAAATACCATTCTTAAATATTAGTTTGAGGGGGGGGGGGTCAATATATTATACCATAATATATTGACCCCCCCCCCCCAATCAATAAGAAATGTCAACCATGGACTAGAATTGTCTGAGATATTTACAAGTTCTGAGTAATGAAGCTAAGTTGACACTGTATTCCAATGTCAAAATACCTTTCTTTAATATTTGGTGGGTGCGTGGGGGGGTCAAAATATCATAACATAATATTTTGACCCCCCCCTCCCCCAATCCCATAAAAAAGAAATGTCAACCAGAAATAGTATTGTCTGTGATATGTAAATAATTTGTGTGATGAAGCTAAGCTGTCACTGGATTCCATTTACAAAAAAACGTTCTTGAATATTTGTTGGAGGGGGGGGGGGGGGGGGCGGTCAATATATTATACCATAATATTTTGACCCCCCCCCTCCACCCATTAAAAAGAAATGTCAACCAGGGATAGTATTGTCTGTGATATGTAAATGTTTTGTGTGATGAAGCTAAGCTGTCACTGGATTCCATTTACAAAAAAAACGTTCTTGAATATTTGTTGGAGGGGGGGGGGGTCAATATATTATACCTTAATATTTTGACCCCCCCCCCCCCTCCAAAAAACATTCAAGAACAGTATTTTGTTAATGGAATCCAGTGACAACTTAGCTTTTAGACACAAAACATTTACATATCACAGACAATACTATTCACAGGTTGACATTTCTTTTTAATGGGATGTAGGGGGGGGGTCAATATATTATGGTATAATATATTGACCCCCCTTCCAACAAATATTCAAGAACGTTTTTTTGTAAATTGAATCCAGTGACAACTTAGCTTCAACACACAAAACATTTACATATCACAGACAATACTAATCCATGGTTGACATTTCTTTTTTATGGGATGGGGGGGGGGGTCAATATATTATGGTATAATATATTGACCCCCCCCCCCTCCATAAAAATATTCAAATACAGTTTTTGTACATGGAATCCAGTGACAACTTAGCTTCAACACACAAAACATTTACATATCACAGACAATACTAATTCATGGTTGACATTTCTTTCATTTCTTTTTAATGGGATGTGGGGGGGTCAATATTTTATTGTATAATATATTGACCCTCCCCCCCCCCTCCAACAAATATTCAAGAACGTTTTTTTTTGCAAATGGAATCCAGTGACAACTTAGCTTCAACACACAAAACATTTACATATCACTGACAAAACTATTTCATGGTTGACATTTCTTCTATGGGAGGGGGGGTCAAAATATTATGGTATGATAAATTGACCCCCCCCCCCTCCAAAATATTCAAGAACAGTATTTTGTAAATGGAATCCAGTGACAACCTAGCTTCAAGACACAAAACATTTACATATCACAGACAATACTATTCGGAGGTTGAATTTTTTTAATGGGATGTGTGTGTGTGTGTATGTGTGTGTGTGTGTGTGTGGGGGGGGGGGGGGTCAATACATTATGGTATAATATATTGACCCTCCCCCCCCCTCCAAAAAAATATTCAAGAACAGTATTTGTACATGGAATCCAGTGACAACTCAGCTTTAAGACACAAAACATTTATATATCAGACAATACTATTAGGATGATGACATTTCTTTTTAATGGGATGTGGGGGGGGGGGGGGTCAATATATTATGGTATAATATACTGACCCCCCCCTCCAAAAAAATATTCAAGAACAGTTTTTGTACATGGAATCCAGTGACAACTAAGCTTCAACACACAAAACATTTACATATCACAGACAATACAAATCCATGGTTGAAATTTCTTTTTTATGGGATGGGGGGGGGGTCAATATATTATGGTATAATATATTAACCCCCCCCCCCCCCTCAATGATATAAAGGAAAGACAACTTCAAAGCAGAATCCAATTACAGCTTTGCTTTATCATTTCGACAATTTATCGATCTTTGGTGACACAATATCAATGTAGATAGTAAAAATTAAGTTTGAGTGGGTGGGGGGTCAAAATATTATGGTATAATATATTGACCCCCCCCCCCTCCAAAAATATTTAAGAACAGTATTTTGTAAATGGAATCCAGTGACAACTTAGCTTCAAGACACAATACATTTACATATCACTGACAATACTATTCCATGGTTGACATTTCTTTTTTATAGGAGGGGGGGGTCAACATTTTATGGTATAATATATTAACACCCCCCCCCCCCTCAATGATATTGATATAAAGGAATGACAACTTCAAAGCAGAATCCAATGACAGCTTTGCTTTATCATTTCGACCCCATTACAGGTCTTTGTTGACACAATATCAATGTTTATAGTTCAAATAAAGTTTGGATGGAGGGGGGGGTCAAAATATTATGGAATAATATATTGACCCCCCACCCCCCTCCAAAATATATTCAAGAACATTTTTTTGCAAATGGAATCCAGTTACAACTTAGCTTTAAGACACAAATCATTTACATATCACAGACAATACTATTAGGAGGTTGACATTTCTTTTTAATGGGATGGGGGGTCAATATATTATGGTATAATATATTGACCCCCCCCCCTCCCCCTCCAAAAAATATTTAAGAACAGTATTTTGTAAATGGAATCCAGTGACAACTTAGCTTCAAGACACAATACATTTACATATCACTGACAAAACTATTCCATGGTTGACAATTCTTTTTAATGGGAGGGGGGGGGTCAATATATTATGGAATAATATATTGACCCACCCCCCCCCCATCCAAAAAATATTCAAGAACAGTATTTTGCAAATGGAATCCAGTTACAACTTAGCTTTAAGACACAAAACATTTACATATCACAGACAATACTATTAGGAGGTTGACATTTCTTTTTAATGGGATGTGGGGGGGTCTTTATATTATGGTATAATATATTGACCCCCCCCCCCCCCCCCCTCCCCATTCCAAAAAATATTCAAGAATATTATTTGTACATGGAATCCAGTGACATCTTAGCTTCAACACACAAAACTTTTACATATCACAGACAATACTAATCCATGGTTGACATTTCTTTTTTATGGGATGGGGGGGGGGGTCAATATATTATGGTATAATATATTGACCCCCCTCCCCCTCGACGATATAAAGGAAACTCAACTTCAAAGCAGAATCCAATTACAGCTTTGTGTTATCATTTCGACCATTTATAGATCTTTGGTGACACAATATCAATGTAGATAGTTAAAATTAAGTTTGGGTGGGTGGGGGGTCAAAATATTATGGTATCATATATTGACCCCCCCTCCCCCCCTCCCCCCCCCTCCAAAAAATATTCAAGAACAGTATTTTGTAAATGGAATCCAGTGACAACTTAGCTTCAACACACAAAACATTTACATATCACAGACAATACTATTCCGTGGTTTACATCTCTTTTTTATGAGATGGAGGGGGGGGGGGGTCAAAATATTATGGTATGATATTTTGACCCCCCCCCCCCCCTCCACATTTAGTAAAATTTGACGAAACAATTTTAGAATATTGGCTCTTAGTCGTTATGATAAATCAACCATACTTACATATATTTCATCTTTCCTTTTTAAAGTTAGTAGGGGGGTCAAAATATTATAGGGGGGGGTCAAAATATTACAGTAATATTTTGACCCGCGGGTCATAATATTATGACCCGCGGGTCACTTTTTAGGCGGGTCAAAATATTATATGACACCGGGGTTAAGTAATAGTTATACCATGGGCTGTCCGCCTGTACGTGGAGATAATCCACGAGCTTTAGTGAGTTGATCATCTTACGTACAGGTGGACAAACATGGTATAACTATTTTATACCACCTATATAAGTGTAGACCTTGCACATCACGAGATATTTTATGCTTAATTTGGCAAAGGTGGTATAATTGTTGGTTATCTTTTGCTCCGGGATTCAGTTGTATGTACTGTTGAGTCCTTATCTTTGTTTTTATCTCCTTTTAATATCTGGAATTATATGCATTAGGAGATTAGTAATGACCGTTCCAAGGCGGTACTTCTTTTTTGGATCTTTTTATTTGTGTTTGTCTTTGCCATATTGTCTTGGCTACGTTTTGCAGCCGTGTGGTCACCTGTTGAGTAACTGCTGATCTCTTGGCTCTTCTGTGTGTGATGTGTTCTTGTGTTTTTGTCACTTCCCCATACGGTGTCCTGGGTCAGGCGTGGTACTTGATTGTATCAATTCCTGATCGTTTCCTTCTTCCTTACTTTTGGTGTTCCCTTAAGTATTGGTCATTGAATGAAAACGCATTTAATCTTTAAGATCACAGAAAAAGTGACCATATTGCTAGCTTCTGACGGTTCTCAGAAATAATGTTGGATTTTCCGTAAAAAATCTAAAACCGGGCCGCCATTGATCTACCAGCGAACGCCATGTAATGGCGTTTCGCTGGTGGTCCGATGGTGGCCCGTTAGTGTGTGCTGGCTGGGTAAGTGGCATCTGCATAGACACCTATTTAAACATTTGAGTGTAGATTAAATTTAAATCTTAAGCTCTCGGCTTGACCTTGAAAACTCGAAATACATGTTTGTAAATGTTTAAGAATGTATATTACAGTGTCTTTTTCTTTTTTCAACTACCAAATGCAATAGAACCGATGAAGTCTTGAATTTCCATAGTCTGGGTCCTGTACTCGCAGAAAGCAGGATGTTGTGGAAATCAGGACAGTCACTTCTGATAGGTCACGATGTTAATACTATTAATTCAAATGAAATCAACCTTAACAAATATTTCTTCTAAATTCAAGAAAAAAAGATCAGTTGGATAATCGAGATTAGCTTGGCTATGGCATGATTTCTAAAAACAAGCAAACAACCTCGATTAATTTATAAATAAATCAAACTGAACCAGAAATATCTGATACAATTATTAAAAAAAAATGTGATGTTAAGGCACATGTTTAAATAAAAAAAAAATGAACTTACAATTGTAAATATGTTCTTACACAGCAGTTTTAACATATGTTTTGGGTGCACAAAAGTACCGTCTCATTGAGATGGTTTTTTTGACTACCCACAGCATATGCTTTGGTTGAGAAATAAGAAAATAGTTTATCGTTACACACTCTTAACTAAGGGGCCTGGGAAATGAATAGTTTACAATTCTTCTTCTATTTGTCAAGGCTGACCAAAAGTTAAGCTTCTTCAATATTTCAGTAAATAAGTCTCGCAAAATAAAATAGACTTGATCATAAAACATGCCAATTGTTAGAACATATTATACGAAGGAGAAGAACTATAATTGGGCCTCGGCGCGAGAAAACCTGTCTTCGGGGGTTTGCGAACAACACAGGCGAAGACCAGCCTGCGCATCCGCGCAGTCTGATCACCGCCTTTGTTATTCGCTTTTCGGAAAGTATCATATAGGGGAAATTTTAACTTTCTAGCCAGTCTCTATAGCTGAGGAGACTGGATTGAAACTCGCTTTGTCGGAAACCCCGGAGACAGGTTTCTCGCGACGAGGCCCAATAAGCTATATACGTCCGTTCTGATCTTAAATCTGATTCCCTATTACTGTGTATGATATTGTTCAGTATTAATGGATATGTATGAAATTTCTGTAATGAAAAGTTGTACTCGCATGGAACAGAAATGGTAGTATGATACCTATGTATGCTCCATTGAAAGAGTTTTGTGTATCTCCCTACAGAGTATATTCGACATGGATAATTTTGTAGAGGTTTATCGCAATAGTTTTACACTTAAAGCTGCATAGTCTGTAACTTTTGATCTTTTCATTTTAGAAATAATGTTTCTATTTTTCAAGAACACTGTAAAAATACTAAAATTGTATACATTTTACCTTTTTCGTAATAATTAACAAATTATTTGGGCCAAAACAACAGCATTTATGTTAAAAATTAACTGTCTAGAATTATTGGAGGGACGTAAATAATTACAAACAAGAGAAAAAAACACCCTTTTTAATAAGATAATTCACTTTTCCATGCATTTTTCAGCTGTAGAAAATAGATTTATTGTGAAAACATAACTTAATTCTACTTTTACAAATGATTTAAAAAGACATTTTTTTTCGAAAAATGTTCATAGTTACAGACTTAGTCACTTTAACTTTGCGTATGGTTATATTTGAAAACGTATACTGACGGACTTTAAAAACGTAACACTTGGATAACAGCTTTAATTTATGTCTCGAAAAAGAAGGCAAGACAATAATTTTGATTGTATGTTAAAGAGCATTCATTTGTAAGTAAAACATGGAAAACTTGTCCAACTAAGATGAATTTAATGAATTAAAATATAAACTTTTTGAGATAGGTGTCAACTGTTTCATGTGACCAAATGTTATGAATGAAAGATTCCCTACTTCTTTAAATCAAGACACACGAGAAGCATCAAATTTGTATCAAGGACTTTGTTAGTCATCCAGGAATTACTCTCATAATGATCGGCAAGTCTGCAATACAGCTTATTTGCGTATATGACGTTTTTCTTGGTGTACCCTTTCATTCAATACCTTTAAATCTCCTCTACTTGAGAAATGTCTAAATGGCTAGATTCATACGGAGCAAATAACGTCGTCCAGTTTAAGAGTTTGCCGAAGAAGCCAACTCAGGATGACATAATCGAAGCAAAGGAATAATACATACAACTGTTTTTTGAAAGATATAAAGGGAAGTTAGTGTTGCGTAATTAAAGTCCGCCAGTATAGTATATGTTCAAGGACACTGGCCTATTACATTGGAATAAACATTATCTTAATATTATCCCCACGCTTTTTTAAAAAAATGAAGGGGATATTGTTATCGCCTCCGTCCGTCCGTCCGTCCGTCCGTCCGTCTGTCCGTCCGTCTGTCCGTTATGCCATCTCCTCCTAAACCATTGGACGAAATTTAACCAAATTTGGTGTGTGAGTTACTAACATGAATGGGGCGTGCAACGTCAAACTTTTTTGTCCCCGCCCCCTGGGGCCCTCAGGAGGGGTCAAAAGGTCATATATAATTTAATTTCAATTACAAAGTCAATTTCAAAGATTATTATACCAAACTTTGTGTGTGCACTCATTTATGAAAGATACAAACTATATCAGACGGAATTTTCATTCTGTCGCCTGGGGCATGCCCTAGGGGTGGGACTTTGGGGCGCTGGGGGAGCCCAGGGGGTCAATTTTTTTCAAACATGGTCATGTGGCATATAAAATCGACGGGGATGACGAGCAGAACAGAATGTAAGTACAATTCATATCCTAGGGTCAAGCTGTTGACCTTGGGGTGAGGTCAAAAGGTCAAATATCATTAAATTGACTACCATGTCATTTCTAAGATTTTTATACCAAATTTTGTGTGCCTTCTTACAAGTAAAAGATATAAAACATATTGAACAGGAAATATATTCTGTTGCTGGGGTCATACCCCAGGGTAGGGACTTGGGGGGTGCTGGGTGGGTCAAAAACTTTAGCGTGGGGATTTGCGGTGGAGCCCCATCGATCGCGCATTCTAGTCTTATCTTATACTACATGTATACGTATATCTTGTTTATGCTTCATAAATGCCAATTCTTGTTACTTGGATCCTTTTGAAATAGAATTTAAGCGATATATTTTGTGGTGCATTAAGAATACTAAACATTTTCAAGCAAGTGCTCTACAAACCAAGCTATGGTTCAATGAACAGTTGTCAGTTTTTAATACTTTACCAGCGAAGGGAATATGCAATATTGATGAAACAGCAATACAATTTATAGACTGTGCAGTTAAAATGCATTACTGATCAGAAGTCTCTGGAAATTCATTATTGCAATAGTAAAAAATAGTGTCGCCAAGATTATACTTGCTCATGATTTATTAAAATGTCTTGTATGTTGGAAATTTTGATACAGCTACGATCAGCATGAAAAAGCAACATTCTTTAACTCGACTTGTTACCATCGACTCTTGCCGTCTGCTGATAATCTTTGAAAGCAGTTTGGACCTAGATCTGGACCGAAAAAACGTCGGTCCGAATCATTTGACATTCTGATAGTGCTCCTATAACAACAATAGGAAAAAATTCCCAGCATACAAAGAGTTTTTGGCATTTTCAATAAATAACTTTTTGTAACCATAGTTAGCAGGCAAGGCGATTTGTACTGCTATATACACAGATAAGTTTATGGCAAGACTTCTTTGCTTTTTCATGATATAAGTTACATGTACAGCCCATGACAATCCTGTTCTATCAACAATGTGGAGAGCAGTGGCTCAGTTGAAAGAGAGTCACTGTGTTGTGTCCTTGAGCATGCTACACGCAATATATCCACTGCATTGGTACAGGTTCAACCCAGGGAGAAAGAAAATCATTCCGAAAAGACTAACAAATTGTTGACTGGGACATAAAGCATCAAAAACAATTTCCTATTGCCTTCTAACCATGTTGGTATTATTTCTTAACGACAATGCTTGCTCAAGTATTACCGAAACGCTTCATTTATTTGATTGCAGCATTGCTTCAACGGCGTAACTGTAACATGTTAATGGCTAAAATCAAGTGGAAAGGCGTCCCACGTGACTTTAGCCATTAATTGGAGATAAAGTAGTTGCTGATGGCATATTTTGTAGCAATGCGCAGACATTATTCTGAATGTTTTCATGATAATGAATGACAGTGTCTTAGTGGTTTACCAGAGTTATTGTGTCTATACTCTGTGATCATGGCATCTATATTAACCCAGTTATGCCAAATGGAAATTCCCACCGTTAATAATTGGTTCTGTAAAAAGGGGCGTTGGGTGGTATTTTTTCATTTTTATTTGATTATGCAAGCTAACATTGGAGACCCTGATCAGACGCCGCACTCTGTGGCGTCTGGTCTGGGTCTGCACTGTTACCCTATGTCCCACAAGAAGGACTTGTGTGAGTTAATTTATTTTGTGTCACCTGCTTAGTAGACATGATGGTATAAATATTCAATTGTTTCGTCCATGCCCATACAGTATCCGTCCGCCCTGGTATATACGCCTGTTTAAAAAAGTAAGTGAGTATAACCAGGAAGGAAATGCCACAATCACTAACAGCAGACAAAGCCACGGCACCGAGAGGAAGAGATACAGAGACCTAACAGCCACACGACAGCAAGAATATAATGAAAGTAAAGCAGGGGGTACTCTGATATTTTCACACATACGTAGGCTGGGTCATTTATTTAGTGGTTCAAATTTTGAATTTCAATTTTTTTCAGGAAAATGAATATTATTTGGGGTTTGAAGATTTTGTGGATATTTTTTGGGGGGTCATCACAAAATCGGACTTTTGGGGTCATTTCTAAGCATTTTATGGGATTTCTCAAGGTCAAGATACAGAATGGGGGATTTATTTTGAGGTTACTAAAATTTGAAATATATTTTTGGGGTGCTTGAAATTCCTGAGTTTTTGGGGGATGAACGGTAACTGTTGGGCCCGAGCCTACATATGAAGAAAAAAAGAGTACCCCTCCCTCTCTGGACCAGCTCTCCCTTCCTCAGCAATATGGTTGCCATTCTTTTCGACACTTTCCTACTCTTTAGCGTTGCATTGGCTTCTATATAGATTGCTTAGAATCACGGATGTGTAACTAATAGAGTACATGTAGATAAACACTTTTTTTTTCTGAAAAGTCGTAAAATCCTATATATGGCCTAAGCGTGTTTCAATCGACCTGATAATTGTATCAATAAAGTTAGATTCTCTTATCATTCTTTTACCATTACCATGCACGGTGCCAATTCAGGAGACAAATAACACATACCAACGCAGACGGATATAGAACAATAAGAATCTCTGATAGCGCAGTGTAGCATGAACATGCATTATTTTTTCTGTATACCTTGTAATATGACGTATTTTTAAACGGCTATGATATCAAACTGATGCAATTTGTCAGTTTTGCAGTCTCGCCTGACTTAACTTTGCTAGCTCCTTGCCTACAAGTGTCGTCTGCTGATAACCTTTGCAAGTAGTTTGGACCCAGACCAGGCCCGACGTCACGTCGGGCCTGATCTGGATCCAAACTGCTTAAAACTCTGATGGTATTCCTGAAAGATTTTTTGAAAAAAAGTTGATAAAAATCAGCAGACGACAAAAAGCAAATGGGCAAAGAAATAATGTGGTTTTCTCGCCAATAAATTCAGATCTCAAACTGTTTGACACTCTGGTAGTATTCCTGAAAGATTTTTTTTTCGAAAAAATTAATTTTGAAAAAACAAAAACAAACAACAAACAACAACAGCAGACGACAAACAAGCATGCAAAATTACCCAGTGGGCAAAGAAATAATGTGGGTTTTCTCGCCAATAAATTCAAAGCTCAAGAGACAACAGTTATCTGAAAGCAGCTTTTTGACAATCCAATTATCCAAGCCTCCCGGGACCTATTGGAGAACATAATCAGGTTTGCGAATCGTTGGGCTAAACTTTACTCCCAATAACCATGGTTTTTCTTCAACATAATCTGTTCTATAAATCCCATTCTTGGAACTGAAAATAATATTTATGGTCGGGCTTACTACTCTGGCGAGTGCACTTAGAAACATATTATTATAAAGTAAAAAACGCAGTTTGTGTGTGTTACAAAGTAAGAAAGAGGGCAAAGATCAGGAATCTGTACAATCAAGCACCACAACTGACCCAGGATACCAAACCTACTTAATTTGAGCTGTGAAACGTGATTTCCAACAATGTGGCATTTTGACAAGTGTAGACTCAGACGAGCCTGTACAGCCTCCTTTTAAGCTTAGAAACTCCAAATGCTGTTCAGTCAGTAGCTTAACACTCATAGAATATTCAAGCGTCTAACAAAGGCTCTGATCAGACTGCGCGTATGCGCAGGCTGATCTGAGGCTTTGCTGGTCGCACATACCACATTGTTGGAAATCTCATGTCACGGCTCATTGTCATTTGCTTAAGCATGACTTAATTGTTTAGAATATCAAATATATGCTTTGCGCAGACCAAGCTTTTTGTGAATTCTTATACTTGTCTACCCATATACAGCCATATAATTGAATACCCTATGTTTTGCATGCCTACCTAACAATCTGATGCTCAACCGCTGGCGAATTTAAAATCAAATGCCCTAGGTAGAGAATCAAAAATATTGGAATGTCATACAATTGCCTATGGATTTCTATCTTTGGAGTATTAACACGATGCCCGAAAGATCTCTCATGTTGCCAGATTTACTTTTCGCGTAATAAATATGTAACAGAACCTGACAGGAGCTAGTCTATCGCGCGAAAAGTAGATGTGATATAATGAGAATACTTTCTGAACTCGCATTTATACCACAAACGTAGGAATCCATAGGGTATTAATTGCAGGGCATTCTTCGATTTTTATTCTCTTCCTAGGGCATTTTTTTTTAAAAATCACCAGAGGTTGAGCATTAGATCGTTAGTAGGCGTGATGCCATGTAAAAGCAGATGTATTTGATTTATGTTTCTGGAACATTGCTTTTAGAGTTTGAATTCATACTCTTTAATCGGCGCGTTTGATGATCGATTGACAACATTGGTAGGCGTCTATAGATCAGTCTGACTAAATTTCTAGCAAATATATTGTCTTGACAGGTCGTCATTTGAGAATATTCCCAGAAATGACAGGAAATGATATCAGCTGCTCTGACTAGGCATGTCTGAATCAATATCATGCTCCAAGGTTATAAACCTTTTTCATGTTCAACTCGTGAAATTTATCATGTTGATAGATGTTAAAATGCCAAAATTTAAATTACGTAACATTTATTAGCATGATAAATAAAATATCTTAGAGTTTGAAGCAATAAAAGTACAAATGTATGTACCCGAAGCCAATATATACATGTATTGCTTCGAGGTATATATTAATCAGCATTTTGTTCTTATAAGCAGTTTAATTTTTATGCTCAGTTGAGTTGAATACGAAAAAATGATGATAACCTCAAGACCTGGTACAGTATTCGACATATTAAGCGCACATCATTCTTATAAGCGCACAATGAGTACATTATATATGTTGCTTAGAACATAGGAACTTCTGATTTCCAGTACAGTCTGTACCCCTTTTTGTCGAGGCCTGCATGGTTATTTTTCAAATTTAATCCTAAGTGAGGGTCAGCCTATGACCATTTTTTGAAAATATTTTATCCAAGAGTCATTCCTGTGAAGTTTGGTCAAATTGCACCTACTTTAGAAGATGATGGGCAAAAGTGATAAAAAGTAAAAAAATAAAAGCACCGCAAGCACTGCATAATACCCCGCCACTGCTGGGGGCACCAAAAGTTATTTTGTGAGATATATAATGCCTAAATAGCAACAGAACTGAGATAGACAGTGATATGACGTCCTTAGTCACAATATGTAACCTTTGATGGTCAACATATCTGTGAAGTTTCATTCAGATATTTCATATAGTAAAGGAACTACAGGTCAAAAATATTTTCCAGATTAATCAAGGGTGGATAACTCATGAACTGGAAAGGTAAGAGTGACGGTCCTTCGTTGTAATATGTAACCTTTGCTGTTCAGCATATCTGTGAAGTTTCATTCAAATATCATAAACAGTAAAAGAATAACAGGCCAGAAACCATTTTTAAAGGGAGAAAGGGCAGTAACTCCATCGAAAATGGTCGGATTTTGCCCATTTACAATCCCATACCACTCATCCCCAATAACAATATGTATGCAAAATTTGAAAAAATTCTGTGCATAAATACTCAAGTTATCGATCGGAAACAGTGAGCACGGACGGATGAAATGAACTACAGGTCAAAAACCAATTCTCAGATCAATCAAGGGTGGATAACTCACAATCTGGAAAGGTAAGAGTGACGATCCTTACCCACAATATGTAACCTTTGATGGTCAACATATCTGTGAAGTTTCATTCAGATACTCCATATAGTAAATGAACTACAGGTCAAAAATCATTTTTCAGATCAATCAAGGGCGGATAACTCATGAACTGGAAAGGTAAGGGTGACGGTCCTTACTTAAAATATGTAACCTTTGATGTTCAACATATCTGTGAAGTTTCATTCAGATACTCCATATAGTAAAAATAACTACAGGCCAAAAACCAATTCTCAGATCAATCAAGGTTGGATAACTCTCAATCTGGAAAGGTAAGAGTGACGATCCTTAGTCACAATATGTAACCTTTGATGATCAACATATCTGTGAAGTTTCATTCAGATATTCCATATAGTAAATGAACTACAGGTCAAAAACCATTTTTCAGATCAGTCAAGGGCAGATAACTCATGAACTGGAAAGGTAAGAGTGATGGTTCTTTGTCACAGTATGTAACCTTTGATGTGAAACATATCTGTAAAGTTTCATTTAAATAGTCCACATAGTAAAGGAACTACTGGTAAAAAACATTTTTTAATTCAATCAAGGGCGAATAAGTCACAAACGGGAAAGGTAAGAGTGACGGTTCTTAGTCACTATGTTACCTTTGATGTGAAACATATCTGTGAAGTTATATTCAGATATTTCATATAGTAACGGAACAATAGGTCAAAAACCTTTTTTCAGACCTATCAAGGGCGGATAACTCACAAACTGGGAAGGTCAGAGTGACGGTCCTTAATCACATTATGTAACCTTTGATGTGCAACATATCTGTGAAGTTTCATTCAGATATCATGAACAGTAAAGGAATAACAGGCCAGAAACCATTTTTCCAATACGAAAAAGGGCAGTAACTCCATTAAAAATGGACGGATTTTGCCCATTAACAATCCCATACCACTCATCGCCGATAACAATATGTATGCAAAATTTGAAAAAATTCCGTGAATAAATACTCAAGTTATCGATCGGAAATGGTGAGCACGGACGGACGGATGGACGGACGGACGGACAGACACCGAAAGGTATAACATAATACCCTGACACTAAAGTGTGGCAGGGTATAAAAAGAGTAAAAATTACCATGACCACGGCCTTGCTCTTTAGATAATACGTAAAAAAATCATGCTAACTCAACTTAATATGAGATTTCAACTATCCATTTAAAAATGGAACAGTTGTTGACATTTTTTACATTTATTAGCAGGATGAACAACTAATAAAAGTTAAAATGTCAACTTTGTTATTGCGTCAACGTTGCCATTGCAAAATTTATGAGCATTTTAAGTTTTATGTTCAGCTGAGTTGAACGTGCAAAGCATTTCATAACCTCCAGGCCTTATCCGTTGAAATATGCAGATTAGTACGGTGATATTAACCATGTACATTGCCAATTGAAAAGACGTAGCCTAAGAGATTGCAAAGTGACATTTATCATTAGATGTAACTTAGCCGAGAGTCAAATTCTTAAAAAAAGAGTGACATATAAGTTTGTTACAACCTTGGACATGCTTTATTTGGTATATTGGTTCCAAGACATTCTTCGGTTTTACGTGGTTGCTTCGCAAGAATGAGGCGCTTGGTTCAACACTCACAAAAACTTTTTGTCATCTTTTTCTCTAAATACATGCTTTATTATATGACCTCAAGTCTGGGAGTGAAATAAGGCCACGTATCTAACTTGGCGCTTACATGTTTTAAAAAAAAGTAGCGTTAAGTAACGACGTCCACAGCACAATTGTGCTCATGTATACAGTCAGACATAAGTAAAGCATCACACAAACATTATTTCAGATACGGTTTTCGTGAGCAAATTTCTTTAGAAGAGCAACCAGTTTGTAATATTTTGTTACCCTTTTCTTCCTTCGGTCTGCTGAACATATCAGAATGCCATTCGGTCATTTTGCTGAATTTCTACGGTGTCCTGTATACACCAACTCCTTTTTTGGGGTGCACCCTTTTAAGTGTCACATCTTAACCCAAATTGCTTACTTTTGAATTCAAATAAACGCAAAAACAATCTAGACTTATTTTTCAAACTAGTGCCAAACCGATTCTGTCGAACTCAAGGCTTCATGTCAGTTATAGAGGATCATAGAGATAGTTAATCACGTGTTTATAACTTTTTCATTGTCATTATATAACATGCCATTCTTAACACATCCATAACTTTTATTCTTTTAGAGATATAAATCTGAAATTATCAGACAGAACTTGTCTTTAATATTGTAACAATATGACATAAACACTGTACATGTCTAAGCGTTTTGAAAATACCATAATGGGCTAGAGAATAAGGACATTTTAGTGGTAAGCATGCATTTAGCATGCCTGGTTGTTTACCTTTGTGGTAATCGAATCAAAATTTGCTGTAAGTTGTCACCACTTGATAGAACAAGAAAATCTTCATGACTGGAAAGCTTCCTTCGTTTTTTAGGAAACTATTGAGGCGATGCTTAACTTATGTCTGACTGTATATTATTGAATTTATTAAACTTGTTGCCAAAACGTGATAACATGCTCGGCAAGCAAGGCATTTTATCTCTTTTTACCAACTCGTTTATAAATCCAATAAACCAAAACCGCTCAAGTATTTTTTTTTAATTTTAATATATCAGTTTCAAACATGTGTTCCTTTTTTTCAATGCTATTTTGTCTTGATTGATTTTTTTACGTTGCCTCTGTTATTCTAATATTAGGAATAATATCTGGCTATGGTAAATTTACCTGCTGTCAATTTTTTCATATTTTTTTTTAATTTATTGTTTCAATATATGTTTCATCCACGATCGTTTACCTCTAATTCTAAAGGTGTGGTACTGTGTCCCATTTGGTAACACGAGATGTTATTTGTCGCAGTAAAATATTGGAAAAAATACTGTCATTTCCTAGGCAAAAACGTTTTTATGATCTTTATTGTTAAGGGATGGGTTGTGCTTTGTCTCCATGTATATTTCTCAGACTCTCGTTCATAATGTATCTTTGTTCTTTTTTAACAGTTTTGACAATCTAGCATGCAAGAATAATGTTTTGAACAATTGTTTTTATGTGAGAATATTTGAAACTGTCAACTCCTGCAGCTATGATAACATTTCAGTCCCTTCGTCGCCTGTTCATTTCTGGTATGTTCTGCAATCCTTTCGTCACCTGTCCATTTCTGGCATGTTCTGTTTGTACATTATATAGTTAAACCTCGTTTATGGCTTAAATTTTATGTAAATACAATAAAAGCTCACCATATCATACCACTATTCAGTAACTGTATCGCCACGTGGTATGCAATGTCCTCGTATCTTGTAAAGCTAATGGAGATATGAACCAGTTGGAGACGTTGCTAGATAGTGACACTAATAGATGAATAAAACCTCTGGTTTAAAATTAACTGCAACTGAAATCACCATCTATATATCTTTGAAATAGCGTATTCATATGGTAGAGACAATAATCATTTTCTAGATATGGAATACTGATATAAGTTCCGCCTCTTTGTAGTGGCAGCTACTGACCAGATTTGGAAAAAAATGGCAAAAAAGTTTGTCCTTGCCAATGGACCCTCTACGTTTTAAAATCCAATGTTTCCCAAAGAGCTACGTTCGTTAAAGGGCTATTTCGCCCCTCATGATTTTTTCTTATTGCTTTATTAGAACAAGAAGTCAATAACACAAGCGTAATAGTCTGGTATTATTTTGACTTTTACCGTTGTTATGGTAAAAAATTGGCCACCGAAATAGACGTGAAATAGAAAAGTGACCATCTTGGAACAATTTGACACTTTCGGCAGAGAAATTAACATAAGATTTTTTGACAGATGATAAGAATTGTCAGGGAACACAACATGGGAGATGATTAATATTATACAATTATTGACTTCAATGAGGTAGACATAAGGATTTATCTACTCGAAAAAAGATAATTCACCAAGGCCGCTAGGCCGAGGTGAATATCACATTTAAGGGTAGATAAATATTTTTGTCTACCGAAATTGAAGTCAATAACTGTTTTGTTATATGACTTTTCATTTAAGAAAGAAAATTTTGCTACATATACTTTTGTTGTTAAAGACATGATCAACCTTCAATCTAAGACATCTAAGGACTTTCTCACAAGTTGTAGCAACTGTTATTAAAATATTCTAATGTAGTATTTTGCATTTTCAAATGTATAGTAATTCTCTTAATGGGGAATATAAAATGTTATCATGAAACTGTTTTTACAGTTTGTTTGTTCAAACAAAGATAAATAAGCAAACAAAACAAAACAAAACTGTTGTAAAATTCACGAAAGTTTTTAATTGACCTGTTGGGAGGTGAAACAGCTTATCATGTCAATTTTATGCAGTATATGCTAGTTTCACACTCATCATGCTGTTTTTAGCTATCTAGAGGGTAATATTGCAGAAGTGTCAAAATATTAACTTCTGGAAAATAGTTCGAGCTGGTGCTCATGCAATATTAGGTTGTGTAACGGTTTAGACCAGTTTCCAGGTAGACATAGAGATTTATGAAGACAAATTTGACCAATCAGGAGACAAGGATTCTTTCCAGTCATATAGCAAAAGCACTTATAGTTGTTTTCAAATCTTGTTGATCTTTCCCCTGTATTTCATGCTATTGTATACTTGTAATTGTTAACCCATTTATGCCTAATGGAATTTCCCACTATTATCAATTGGACAAGTTCATTTCCGTTTTAAGGGTTGCTGGGTGGTATTTTTCATTTTTATTCAAATTTTAATAGAATATATTCTAAGCGAACAGTGGAGAACCTGATCAGACGCCGCGTTCTGCGGCGTCTGGTCGGGTTCTCCACAGTTTGTCGAGGTCCCATAAAAAGGACGCTAGGCTTAAATGGGTTAATGAATATTGTTTACACTAACAAATTAATATTTTTTATTAAGCTGTGCTAATATTTAATTCTCATAATATTGGTCTCCCAAAAACCTCAAGTTTGGTCCAAAATGGCAATATCATATTTTAAGGCTATTTTGCGGCTACGAGGGCTGTTCAAATATGAATGCAAGTAGCTTCATAACTTTCTTCCCATATACGCTACGACATAATGGTAAACGTTTGTATAAAGGGCTATATGTCACCTTTAAACTGGCATAAGACCTAAAGAAATATACAGTATACTTATCGAGCTATCGCCCTTTAAATGAGGGTCACGTAAGTATACTAACAAACTCAATGCTTAGGACATATACCAGTGATATAGACGAGCGTATAAATCCTCGATAAGCAGGTGAAATTTCTTGAAATTTTAAAGGAAGTATGCCCATATTCTTTTATAATGATTCTGTGAAAGTTGCGTAAATCCGACATGCTTTTGTTAAATTACAACAAAGCGTTTTCACCAAAGTCTCCTTATGTTTGCAAATAAATGGTAAACAAAACACCACCTTCCAGTTTTCAGTTTAACTTATCTCTAACAAAATGCACGAAGCAACATTTAAACTAGTTTTAACTCAAAGACAATATGTTGATCGCTCATACTGAGTTGTTGCTACAAATTATTGATGGATAGTGAGGTAATTTTTAAACGCTGAAAAGCATTTTATTAAGTAAAAAATGCCTTAAGTGAAGGGGTTATAGAATTTATGCTTATTTTTTTGTCATAGCATTGCGGCTTTATTCTAAATTTGAACGTAAACTTTAAAATTGACCACTATAGGCATTATTTATAATGAAATTACTCACCTGGTCTTGAGGACAAGACAGATTGAACATTTTTAATTAATGTAAACACTTCATTAAGAAACAGAAAAATGCTTGAAAAATGATATAAAATATGATTACTCTGTAAATAGAGGACAGCGCGTTTTGAAAACTCCCTTATGACATATTAAGCATGTTTTCAGCAAAACGCAAAGAAAACGACTCAGCGATGCTCATTATTACATCACCAGTAGATAACTCAAAATGACGTTCATAATAAAATTGATGACGTCACAAACGTGCCTGTTTATTCGAGATTGAAATAGAATTATATATAAAAAATTCCTTCAAGCAACTTCAGTATTGTTTCTTAAACTTGCATCTAAAATTTGGTGCCATTTTGTCTAAAACTTACAAAGATATGACACTATATCCGCACATGTAGAAAAACGTGCATTGCAATTTGCTTCAGAAAAACTTCAGCATACAGCAATGGCCTTTATATAAGGGCCTGTAACTCGATAAATATAGTGTGTGTTTCTTTATGCTTGGTGCCATTTTAAGGGCGACAGATAGTTCTTTCCAGAAAGGTATGATGTTTTGTCGGAGCATATATGTGAAGAAAGTTATGAAGCTACTTGCATTCATATTTGAACAGCCCTCGTATTTTCTGTTATAGAAAAGTTATAACCAGGCTTAGGCACTCTGGTAATTCTTCTAATAAACCAATCAGCAGATTTTTTTGTAAAGTAACTTTTCCGTTTTGGCTTCATGTGGGGCCAAAATAACATCTTAATGCACGTAGCTCTTTACAGTGGAGACTGAACTTAAGGTTACAATATGGCGCACATGGTGTGTACTACAAGTGCACTAATTTACTATCATTTTAATGTAAATATAGTGCACATCAAGTGCACAACAAGTGTACTTTGTGTAACCTTAAGTTCGGGCTCCACTGTATGGTAGAATATTCTGTCAATGAAACTGCTCAATTTGTATCAATTCTTGGAAAGATAGGATACCAGGCGAGTTTATTATTTACATGATACATACACAAATATCGCATTTATGATCATTTAATATAAAACTACTAAGAATTAGTCATGATTAATTACCTTAAAAGCAACTACAGTGGAGACTGAACTTAAGGTTACACCATTGTGTACATGATGTGTTAAGGTTATACAAGGTGCACTTGTTGTGCACATAATGTGCATTATATTTACATTAAAATGATAGTAAATTAGTGCACCTGCGTAGGTGCACTAATTTACTAATATAGTGCACATTATGTGCACAACAAGTGCACCTTGTATAACCTTAAGTTCAGGCTCCACTTTATCAGAGTTATATATGTTGGTTTTTAATATATACTGGCCAGCACATAAGAATGTTGATACTTATCACATATGCTCTTAAGCTTTCATCAGTGTTTTTGTGTGCTCTCGTCGCAGGTTGTTCTGTGATCTGTTATTGTGGCAATTCCTAGTCATCACCACGTGTTTTTGTTTTTTTATGTAAAGTGTACTTGTAAATGGTCATGGCCATATCGAAGTGTGTACTTACTGCCCTTGGGATTGGTCATATTTCTGTACAACGATAGAAAGGTGTTTGCAACCACAGTGTGATGGAGTCCAATAAGTCTGCACAGCTTGGGCGCTGTATTCTCGGCACTCAACGTAGGAAACCTTATTTTGAGGCTTGGCCATTCGAGTGAAAATAAATAATAGTAAACATGTGCCAGCGCGTGCAATTTTGGTACTTATCGTATCGACAAGCAGCGAAAGCTAAGGCGTGTCTGCGCATATTCACAGACACGCCAGAGCCTTCCTGCTCATATACACAAAGCCTTGATACATATGAAGGCTCTGATCAAAATTTAGACCTCTATTTTTTCGGGATACATCAGCATGGACCTTTAATATGGGTGTTTGCGCATATGCTATATAAGAACTGAAATCTCTAAATATGGCATGTATCCCTTTCTAACCGATGGCTTCTTCCTACTTCAACATTTTGAAGCGGTATAGGCCCAGACATGTAAAACACTTGCGTGTAAAACGAATACTATTTTCCTACTTATCTGTCTAAATATACTATGCTTTGGGAGTCTTAAAGCTTCTTTATGACAAATCCAGCATGGTGACACTGAAGCTTGTTTTTGCAAGGAAAAAGCAAAACAAAAATATGCTTGATTTGAAATTGTCATTTATTTTAAATAACGTAATGATGAATGAATGTGAAACAAAAAATTTACACAAAACAAACATGGTATAAACAGTGAATAAAACATCATGTTAACAATACTTTTGCTTACTTGAAAAAAGATGGAGAATAAAAAAAGGCCCATCATGTTAACAATACTTTTGCTTACTTGCAAAAAAGGTGGCGCATAAAAAATGACGCAATGATGAATGAATGTGAAACAAAAATATTTACACAAATTAAACAAACAATACTATTGCTTACTTGCAAAAGAGATGGCGTATCAGATAGGCCCACTCTTTTAGAGTACATGAAATAAGTCAAATATTAACAATAATATATGACATACATCACCACACTCCAAAACTTGAAATATAAGCCACATATCAACAATATAAGATATACATCTCATTACTGTAAAAAAAACTAAACTAAATTAGAACTGCTTAAACAATGATTAGAGAGAGTTTGAATCAGAATCTGTATTAGAAAAATCTGAGTATCAAGGTGGTAGAAAGAGGTGGTGGTGGGCACAAAAAATACTAAATATAAATGTTAACGGCATTGACTTTTATCAATGGCGAATGATTACATCACGTGATTAAATAATTTATGTAGATCAAACAAGATTAAGCGTTTCATATAAATTTTACGCATTTACCTTATATTTCTTCATCGTTCAAATATGATTAAAGTAATGTTCTGAATCTGTCATAAAGAGCATTATCTACCAATAATGATTATTTAGGGCGCGCATAACAGAAAATTAATTTACAATTCTCATCTGGAGGGCAGTTACAGCTTGTTAAAATGTTATAATATTAAGGTAACGTAATATAGTAGTTTTCACGATACCTCCACCAGGAAGCTAATTCGGAGCAAATGATGCCTACTAAGTGACAAATTTGTACAAGTATTGGTCTCAGAGAAAGTTTGTCTGTAGACACCGGAAGTCAATATAGTCGCAACGTCATCTGCAACATTAAGGGCATTTGACTTTTAAGGTGAGAGAGATAAGAAATGCAATTTCCTCTTGCTATTTGTTTGACTGGCAGATGCAATGAGATAAATATTCGCCAAAAACACAGGAATACGATGAACAGGCAATGCGTCGCATTAAGAATGATGAGCCTATTTTGGCTATAATAAACAGGGTACTTGGTGCAATGATCCATTGCAAAAGCAAGCCAAAGCATTATCATCGTTACAAAGCTAGTTTTTGTCATACTATTATTGTAGTAATTTGGGTAATTTTGGATAATTGGCTTGCTTAGCATATGAAAAATGTGATTATGGCCAGAACATTCCATATTTGAATACGGTGACTACTGCTATAGCATGTACTTTAGGCGTAGTGATTTTGCAGTTTACGTTGTCTTTTATGATGAGTTTCAATCTGATGACAGATCAAGGAGTCAATACAATACGAACTGCCTCGGCTGATTCCGTGGAATTCCGTGGAATCCGACCTCGGATGTACATCAAGGATCTACTTTGATAACGTGACGTTGACGTTATAAAACGTGACGCTGATGTCACAGAAACGATGCCAATACAATAAAAAGTTCGATTGCAGCAAAACAAACGGTTAATGCTATAAATGAGGTTTAGGTTTTTAAAATATCGCATGAGCGATATTTTATTGAAAAAACAAAAACACACACACACACACATAAACTCCACTTATGGACTTTAGCAGAGCTGAACCCACATGCTACAGAGCTAATTTTCCAGTTCTGGCTAACAAACTGGATCTTTTTCGTACATAGTACTACACGTAATGCGCCTTGCGTACACCCGAGGCTTGATTCGATTCTCGATTGGGAGTCAGAAGTCGAGATTTTGATGTCTGTGTATAAGTGTTTATTCCACTTCAAGGTGTCATAGGTTGATCTATACTGAGGGACTTTAGAAACGCACCATTTTACATTCACTGTCTCTCTTCCACATGGTTGATTTGATGATGTTTTCCTTATAAATTCTATCCTCTTGCACAATGGGCCATGATTTGCCATGATTTCGATTTGCTCATGCTGTTCATTTGACGTAAAACAGACGTTAGTGTTTTTCAACAATTGTCGTCTGACAAATGTAAATTTGAGTCAATGTGAAAACAAACACTTTGAGATGGTAACCAGATGTCTTAACTAATGGAAAAACACAAAAGGTTTCAGAAATAATCGTTTTATTACACTCCCACTCGCAGCGTTTCTTTGCTAACGTCAGTCTTAATTTTTCAAAGAGCAATAACAGACGGGTGACGTTCGTGCATGTCGCGATACTTGTGTCTTTTATGCAACTGATTAAGGAGTGTCTGTTGGTAATAAAAAGATTTTGATTATTCCTGATCCTTAGGATATAAACGGCCAATTACGTCAACAATCAATGGCGTCATGTAGACGTAATGAACGTTGCCAAAGGTCTAAAACTTCATGCTTTGATTTTGTCTTTCCTTTTGCTTTTGAGAACGAAAATCGATTTGAAAACTTTTTTTGTTCATTATGGAAGGTATTGGTACTCTGTGACTTTTTGAATTGGAGTTGTCTCAGAATTATCGTGACGTCACGGCAATCATAAGCCACAGCGTTTCGATTTTCTTTTTGAATGCAAGCTAAATGATGGATCTTGTCAATTTCATTTTTCACATGATGAAAATTTTCAATTTTCGACATAAATTAGCATTTAAGCAGGTGGTGCGTTTCTAAAGTCCTTCAGTATATGACGTGATTAAGCATTTGCTTGTCATTCTCACGTGTTAGCCTGCCGTTGTTGTTTTTTTTTTTGCAAAAAAAATGGGATTTTTTTAACTGGAAATGTTTCCTTAATCAAAATGCGTCATCCATCATGAATTAATCTCTTTATAAGTATTAGTTTCGTGGTGTGGTAATAATTAAAACAAAGGATCGTGACAAACGCTCCACGACTATTTCACTTATTATCGGGAACTGTGTTCGCTGTATCTACAGCCAGCTCCCTTAGGTGACAGACCTGCGGTGATTAGAATCGGAATTATAATAGCCTAGCGTACACTAGCAGGTCAAGTTCTGAAAGTAAGAAAGACGACAAAGATCAGGAATTTATACAATCAAGTAGTACACCTAACTCAGGATACCACATGGGAAAGTGACAAAAATACAATTTAACATCACAAACAAGAGCCAAGAGGTCAGCCCTTTCCCATCAGTTGACCACAAGGCAGCAATTAACAGACGCAAAAGCATGACAACCACAAGTCATAAACAACACAGATGATCCATATTTAGACTAAATAGTTATTGTATAAGTTTACAGATATTTCGACATATCATAAGTAAGCATTATTTGACCATGTGATTGTTATTGTTCTGTGTCTGTTCCTCACGGTGCCCTAGGTTTGTCTGCAGTGTGTAATAAGGTATTTACTGAGCACAGGCACTTACTTTTTAGTTGCACCTATACTAAATGGGCCTCGTTGCGAGAAAACCTGTCAGCGGGGGCTTTCGACAAAGCTTGTTTCAAACCAGTCTCCTCAGCTATAGAGACCCTTGTAAAAAACTGAAATTTCACCTGTAGCAAGTTTACAGATGGTACTGTCCAAAAAGCAAATAACAAATGCGCTGATCAGACTGCGCAGATGCGCAAGCTGGTCTGCGCATGTATTGTTCGCAAAACCCCGACGACAGGTTTTTCTCGCGTCGAGGTCCAAATTATTAACAGAAGTGTCGTGATTTTCCAGAGCAGCTAAACTAAAAATGTATATGCAATTTTGTAAACGCTTATAATGTTCACAAAATTGCTTTGTTTAATATGGTGGAATAGGTCGGATTTTCTTTTAAAATAGTAGGTATTGTATGGGCCTCGACGCGAGAAAACCTGTCTTCGGGGGTTTGCGAACAACATAGGCGCAGACCAGCCTGCGCATCCGCGCGTTATTCGCTATCTGAAAAGTATAGTAGTCCAGCTTGCTTTTTGCGCAATTTCAATTTTCAAGCTAGTCTCTGTAGCTGAGGAGACTGGTTTGAAACTCACTTTGTCGGAGACACCGAAGACAGGTTTTGTCGTCAAGGCCCAATTATGATAATCAAATACTGGTTAAAATTATTTTCTGTACTTAAAATAAATATATTAAGCATGTTTACAACATAATGTTACAAGACATGATTTTGGACTGTTATTAGGATCAAGCAAAGATTTTAAAAAGGATTAATTTATTCAAAATTGGGGTTCAAGACTTGAGAGTCAAGCAGATCACACACCCATACGTGCCTAAGTTTCGTTCATTTTCAAAAGCAATCAAATGTTTAAAAAGTAAACAATTTAGAAATGCTTTATCTAAATTAAAAACATTCTTCACAAAGATTGGAGATAGCACAATGATGAACGACTATGTAATATCCAATGTTGTTGAAAACGAATTCCACTAGCCTAGCGGCCTCGTGTTTAAACTGTTTCCTCAGGACCCGGGAAATGCTATTGCATGAAAAAACATGTGTGATGCCTATAGTGTTGTTATGTAATAACGGTCATAATATGACAAATTCTTGACGTTTTCACGCTAAAGATGCGATTCTAAAGACATGTTTGTGTCATATGATAATAAAATCTAACATTCGCGCTCCTGTATTATTGAATTTATTAAACTCGTTGCGAAAAATCGATAAAATGCTCGGCAAGTCTTGTTCATGTCATAATATCTATTTTCAACACGTTTAATAAATTCAACAATACAATGACAATGAATTTATTGCGCTAAACTCATGAACACATATGTAAGATCCTCTTTACTTGCTGATACATAGCAAAAGCAAATCAAAACGTGCTCTAAAGAGAATCTGGGTCTCAGTCTAAGACCTGTCCGATGTAGCTAAGCTGTCATTCTCAGTTGCCCTTGATTGCTGCTTTAAATCCCACCAGACTGGCAACCAACTTGATCTACAGCTGAGCCGGAATCCAGGGAAAAGCACAAGTTGGCATGTGCGCCCATTGAAGACTCTGATTAGCCTGCGTATCCACGCAGGCTAACCAGAGTCCTCAATGGGCGCTCTATGAGTAGCCAAGCGTCTAGCCTTTCTTCATGTAGAAAACTAAGACTCTGATCAGACTGTGTGGATGCACAGACTAAATTTGATACTTCTCCATACGCACGTGACACCTTCTACCTTATGCTGGTTACCGGCACTGCTGTTCCTGCTTGTTGGAATATATTTCCACTTCAGTAAATTTAATTTGCATTTAATATTTCCCAGCTGAGTTCACTTACTCTGCTAGCCAAACTCACATTGAAAGTTGTCGTAATTTTAGTCTCTTGTGATTCTGCAGCTTTACATTTTAAATGTTCTATTTGCTTATATACCATTGTTATTAAGCAATTCCAGTAATGGACGCAGAAGTAATGACCAGTAAAATAAATGATCATGATCAGGGAATGTGCAAAGAACAATCAGCCAATATCACATAGAAGAACGACATAACAGAGAATAAACAGGAAAAGTACGAGGGTCATTCCATAAGTAACCAGCCTACCCTACTTTTGGTTTAAACATATTTTATTCAAATTAATTTGTACATGGTAAATACAAATTGAAACAATAAGATGAGGATAAGAACGGAAGCATGTAGCTTATATAGTTCTTCTCCAATGCGAAGTAAGATGTAAGTGGAAGGCAGATCATATCGAATACTGTACATTATAATATAGAAGTCAGTCAATGCTTACAAATATAGGTGCTAATTGAGTATGTCCCTTTCAGCATGCAGTGGTGCAAGTCCACGGGTGGAATTTATGATTAAATAATTCAAGTCTTAAACAAGACATTTGAACTATCCAATGTATTAAGCAGGACTCAGATTTAAGCATATTTGTTAGCATTGACAATACATAAGCTTTGATAATAAATGAAAAATAGGATGTGCAAGTGTTGGTTGGAGAGGGAGGAGGGGAACACCGATACCAGGTCAGGCCTATATGTGATAGGCAAATTGCAATAGTGGATACCGTCACATACTACATCTTCACTCTTATTGTGTCCTGAGGCTAAGAGCAATTGAGATGGATATTAAGTAAAACGCTAGGTGTCAAATATGTACTTATGTACTATTTGAAAGATGGCAACATTGGTTTCATATGGAAGTGAACTACTTCCATATAGTAGAAAATTGAGAGAAACTGGCTGGTGCTTGGAGACGTCGTTAAAGAGCAATGTTCTGTGTTCATTGTATCGAGGGCATCTTAAAGCTGCATAGTCTGTAACTTTTGATCTTCTAATTTTAAAAATGTTTTTATTTTTCAAGAACACAGTAAAAATACTCAAATTCAGGTAAACATTTTTACCATTTTCGTAAATCTTAGCAAGTTATCACTATCAAAACAACTGCATTTATGTTAAAAATCAACGGTGTATAATTATTGGAGGGACGCAAATAATTACCAACAAGAGGAAAATACACCTATTTGATAAGATAATTCACTTTTCCATGCAGTTTTCAGCTGTACTGAACTTTTTTATTGTGAAAACATAGCTTAATTCTACTTTTACATATGATTTAAAAAGAAAATATTTTTTTTCGAAAAATGTTCATAGTTACAGAGTATGCAGCTTTAAGAAGAAATGTTGAGTGTTTTCAACGCTACCACAACTGCATAATGGAGATTCATATACGTTTTTAGGAACAGATCATTATTTAATGAGCTACAGTTTGTTCGTAAACGTGTGTGTAAGATTTGTGATTTCCGATTGCCTGTAAGATAGTATTTAGGAACTGGAGTAAAATCTCTGTTGAGGTAGTTTTTAAAGGAGCAAACACTATCTAGTTGTCTGACGACGACAGGTAGTTCATTCCAGTCCCTAATTACGGATGGCAGAAAGGAGTTATAGTAAAGAGTTGTTCTTGTAGCAATAGGCCGGAGATTGTGAGAATTACGTAAGTTGTAGCTGGATGCGTGATCAACAGATTGAGGCACTAAGGAGGAGAGGTATGACGGAGAAACATTTGTGCTCATTTTAAAGAATAGTGTGAGTTTGTGATTCTTTCTTCGTTTTTCAAGTGTCTCCCACCCAGTTTCTTTGTAAAGAGTGTTGATAGATATTAATTTTGTGGTACCTGTTGCTATTCTTGCTGCCTCTAATTGGATTTTTTCAATTTCATTTTTTTCATACTGAGCACAATTATCCAAAATTACATCACCATATTCGAGTTTAGGTCTGATGAACGCTGTATAAATGATCTCAAGTGACTTTCGATCTAATTTGAACTTTAATTTTCTCATTATGTTAATTCTACACCAAGCTTTTTCAAGTATAGAATTTATCTGCTGATGCCAAGAACCATTATTCGAAAGATAAAGACCCAAGTGCTTGTGACAGTCTACTTCTAAGACTTGTTGATCATTCATATAAAGGGATGGGTGTAAAGGTTTGTTAATTTTTCGAGAGATGATGAGTGATTTAGTATTATTAGGATTAAATGTTACCAACCATGTTTCAGCCCATTGTAATATTTTGATTAGATCAGCATTGAGCCGTTCTGCTGAAGCAACAGGATCATCTACGATGATAAAGAGACTGGTGTCATCAGCAAATAAGCGTATACAAGAGCCAATTTCGTTTACAATGTCGTTTATAAAAACAAGAAAAAGCAATGGGCCCAGTATAGAACCTTGTGGAACACCAGCGAATATTTTTGACCAATCAGAATTGACACCAGGAAGGATTACACGTTGTCTTCTGTCAAATAAGTAGTTTTTAGACCAATTAAGAAGTTTCCCAGTCCCTACTTTTGATCAAGATAGGTCGTTTTCACAGGAACTAGTCACAAACTTTTAGAAAAAAATTAGACGTATATCTCTAAAAGTATATATAGGCCTATTTTGTTTATTCTAAGGGTTTGTGACAAGTTCCTGTGGTTGCTTTGTCTTTTATGAAATACGTCTCTAGCAAGATGCTCTTCGACCTAATGTTTGAAAAATATATTATTTAGCAAACATATAGCTTTCATTAAAAGTGTGCTAAAAAGACTTGGAAATATGCAACACTACTATGTTCAAGAGTCATTTTCAACATGCAAATTTCCAGATGTTTACTTGAAACTAAGCTATAATTGAGGCCAAATTTTACTTTCTGAGAGGTTCCAACATATCTGAAAAGAGTTTTGTTTTACTGTCCTTAACAATGCGCCACATAAGTTAAAATTGTGGTTTTTCAAATCATGCAATCTTTTTATACCATCATGTAGCCGACAAATTTTCCGTTTCGTTGATATACTACACATGCATACTTCATTTATTTTACTAAAGATATGTATCAAATAGTAAAATGTACGTAACGACCTAATTCGACGATGAAGATCATTTGACTAACTGGCCATGCTTGAAGACACGATAAATTATCATCTAACCAACCAATAATGCTCAAACTTTGTACAATGTTTTAATATGGTGACCAAACATTCTATGAAAATCTGGACTGTGTTGGCCAGTTAAAAATAGGTCAGGCTGGTTACTTGTTGAAACAACCTCGTAACCAGCTACTCCCGAGGTCAGCTCTTTTTTTCTCATCAAGTGTCACCAGTACAAGGCCAGTGTAACGAACCCAAAGGGTCTACACTGTTACCAACAATCCAACAAAATTTTCAGAATGGGTTCGTGATGAGTAATATTATGATAGAACGGATCTTTTAGAAATAGAGAGAACCTTTAAAATATGAAAACAACAGACTAGGTTTTATTAAGTTGGTTCATGATAATTGATAGTAATGGCAATAACTCACATGCTCTCTAGCATTAGATTAAGCTGTTTTCTGCCAGAACCCAATATTCCTGCAGGAGCAGAATATGAAAAATATCACCATTGCTTCAATGTGCGAGGAGATGTTCTACCAACTCAGTGCGGCACAACGACAGCCGTTGTGACTTCTACACATGCTCAAACAAACACACACACAAAAACATAAAACGGTTTGGTTGTAATCTGTGAATGTGGCATTTAAGGTCATATGTATTCGGGTGATATTTTGTAACACACTCCCCCTACCCCCTTTATTTGGAGTTCAACCCCGTTTTGTATCGACATATGCATTGATGATGTACTGTAAGTTTCATGTTTTGAGTTAGGCATTTATTAGTTTGTCAACTAAATAAATGATGTCTACTAGAAATCGAAAATGATGTTATTGAAAGTGCGTGCATATGCAATTTACCTTCTGATTAGCTGTCCAATAAGACATCATAATGAATATTGATATACACTAGAAAGATGAAAATGTCTATTGAAATTATACGGAAATTATAATGTTTTCATAAGACAGCATGTGTAATATTTCAAATACTCTATCTGTAGAAAGAAGTACAATATGCCACCAACTGGAAACATACTTTTATACTTTATGCTAGTCTTTGTTTGGTTATTCCCCATTTTGGGATACGTTTCAGGACTTTAGTTAAGAGTGCGTAGCAAAACATTATTTTTCTTTTTTCTCAAAACATATGTTGTGGGTACTCAAAAGAACCATCTCAGTGAGACGGTACTTTTGAGCACACAAAACATAAGCTAAATCTGGTCGTTAAGAAAATATTTACAGTTGTACTATCTAAATCTTTGTTTATTCAAACCTGTGCGTTCGAAACAACATGCTGGATTGAATTATCAGAACTGAACCTTTTCCTGTTACTTAATCAAACATATCATGCTACTGGAATGACAAAATGTGTATGAAAAACAACAACACAGAAATACTTTAAACACTGACCACACACAGACCCAGTACACCAAGAGGGAAAGACACCATAAACACAGAAACACATGAACATTACTACACGTATTCACATTGTCGAGAGGGCTCTATAACCGCATTACAAGTATCGTTATGTTTTGATATTTAGAGATACAGCTATTTCAAACTTAAAGTGTGCAATGCAAAGTAAGAAAGGCGGCAAAGATCAGAAATCGATACTTACACATTATCATAATAGTAACTGGATCTGGCGTAATGTATCACGTCGAGTGGATGAGGTCATACCATTGGATCACCCTCGACGCGTAGCGTCGAGGGTGATCCAATGGTATGACCTCATCCACGAGACGTGATACTGTACGTCAGATCAAGTTACTTTTATGATAATATATTTTTCTGACATTCTTTCTGATTTTAAAACCTGTTTGGTCTTGAATCCCGAAAAATGGCGGGAGCCTTGGCCATAACGTTACGTTTCTTGACTTTTCAGTCTCTGGTTCCATGCTTGAAAATTACTTTATGTTTCGTCGCCGCTAAAACAGGTAACCGACGTTAGCCTCGTTTTAAAGGATAGTGATACGGAATCAGAAAACCTCAGTTCGTTGATCCGACTTTCTCTATCAGATAGCCAGATAACAGACAGTTTAAACGTTGTATCATTTATAGGTATATAATAAAACCAAGTACCACACCTGACCCAGGATACCACATAAGAAAGTGACAAAAACAGAATTAAACATTACAAACAAGAGTCTACCGAAATGTTAGTGTTGAAAGTGGACAACTAATCAATCTCAAAATCTATACTACATGGAACTAACAGACTATTAACTTGGATATCCTAAAACAATCGTTATTACAATTGAAGAAATGCACTCATATATAAGCTTACACAAACATAACATATTTAGATACTCACAAAAAGTAGATAAAACAGAAACAGAAGAAGGTTTTCGGCTATCACTGGTTAAACGCTATCATACATGTATATTTGAGTGAAACGTTCGTTACCCTTGTCCTGGTGAATAAATCAATATAGCCCATTCACTTTTATTTCTCCGCCAGTTAAGTTGCTTGATATCAATTAATACACCCAAATTCGCAGTGAGGATGTATAGAAAACAGTGCAGATCCTGATCAGATGGTTTCGTCAGAAGCCATCTGATCTGGATATACAATGCTTTCAAAATGATAAATCCTGTTTCAGCGGGACACAGGTTAAGGTGATGATGCTCAAGTAAAATTATCATGACAATGTCCCATTATTGATGCTATTTCCTTTACATTGAAAGTCAATTCTTTTGAAAACAGAGGCCCGTAATTATTTTTATGTCATATGATGATTTGACTGATGGTGTTTTAATCATTATTTTATGGAATTCACTAGCTTTAATATGTCAGGACGTGAACACCTCTATTTATTGAACGATATTTAAAATAACAGTAGAATCTTTTATAAAGCCATATAGGATGGAAGATGGAATCATACTAAAACTCCGTATATTGTGGGGTACATACACTGCGTGGCCCTTGGTGAGTTACCAAATCAGCTAACAAGAAACCGACATAACTATGGTTTGATACATACTTTTTGGACTTGAATTTGTCCATAACAAATGGCATAGTTTCTTCTAAAATATATGATAAACGGGATGATTTTAATTTTGAAATAGTAAATTTCCCATTTCTTGATGAATATGTTCCTCGCTCTCCTTCCTATGGTGTATATATTTCTTAGCGTATTCGTTTTGCAAGAGTGTGTTCTAATGTTGATGACTTTTACAATAGAAACATATTTTTAAATGCTAAGGCATTAAAATAAGATTATAGATATCATAAAATTCGAAACGCATTTTCTAAATTCTACCACGGACACTCAGAGTTAATTGTTAAATACAACATTGGGTTAAAAACTCTTCTGAAACAGGGCTTACCAGTACCTATATTTTAGGTACTGGTAAGAACTGTTTAAAGAATTGTTGGAAAACCAATTTTAATGATCAAATCAAAAAATATTATCAAACGTTATATAAAGGTTGGATATAACGTAGATATCATGCGTCAGTCTCTATACATAGTTCAAAACCCAATCACGGTTTCAAGCTATGGTTTCCTCTTTAATTGCACGACGGTGGGTCATGCCTCAGACTCAATGACGGCTCTGACGTAAAGCTTTAATCGGTGGATTGGTGCCTGATGCTTATCTGTACCTGGGCCCACCGTGACTCAACTTCAGGTTTTCTTTAGCTTAGACTATTTGGAGTCGTGTGCCCTTTTCTTTGTTTCATCATGGTGTGTAAATTTGATTAGAGTCTTTCTCCATGATGATGCATTGTAATAGTTAGAATGCCTCCATGCGAGCTGAACATTTTTTGTATTTCAACAACTGTTACAGCACAATCTAGGGCGAAAATTTGGTTCCAGTAAAATACATTTAAGCCCTCTGATGGCTTAGGCTGATATCCGTTCTAAGGCGGTGGTTCTGTTATTGTTGGTTCGTTGTTGATTGTTACTCCCAGTGTGGGAGTCTTAATTGATGTATGTTTTGTTGTACGTTACTTTATGGTCATCCTAGTTTTGTAATCATCTTAATAAGGAAGAGAGAGCTGGTTGCTTTGCTTGGTGTGTCTTCCTGGAGTCTCCTGATGGTTGTGTGGGTCTTCCTCGCGGTGCCATGGGTTTGTATGCGGTTTGTAATTGTGGTATTTCCTGATCATACTCACTTACTATTTTGAAACAATATCTTCTTGAGACAATTTCCCCAAATAAGAGTCCTGGATAAGTATACAGGGTATGTATGATTACGTCATCACCAAAATATATGATTTCATCATCTGTTGCTATGGCAATATGTGTATCACAAATATTGGCTCCATTTCTTAAAAGTGATAGCAGGTGTTGAAAGATAGCTGTAAAAATGTCAGCTTGTAATATTATTTGCTGAAGATCAGCAGAAATATTTTCAATGTACTGGAAAACATTCTGTTTAAGTTCAAATTAGTATAGGCACTGGAAAAAATAATGCAGAGCAGAGGCTTGGATGGAAAATAATGCCATGAAAATGATCCGACTGCAGTTTATACGTTGGCTGTAAAAACAAGCTAAATAAACACATGCAGGAATATGGAGTATGTATGTTTTATGAGGTATCATAACAGTGTTCTGTTTGGAAATATTTTTGTATTAAAAATTGTTGATGGATATAAGATATGGTTGGATCCAAAGAAAATCTGTAAATGTTTACTGTCAATCCTGATATTGATGCCACAAGCAGCATAATCAGTGATGTAATTTTTGTGTTATAATTATTTTCAGTTGAAAGTACCATTTGGGGTTACATTTTTAAAGAAGATTTATTTTTAAGAATAACTATGATTTTGTATGAAAGGTTGGTTACCCCTTCGTAAAGCTAAATTTGACCCAGGGGTTAGGTATCACTGGGTGTTGTCTATTCAATTTGAAAGAACGAAACATTTAAAAAGTGATTGCTTCAAACACTCATATATAAAACTCTAGAATGACTGATACTTGTTGCTAAGTTCTCATGTGGATCCATTTAATAATTAAGATTTTTGGTTCAGGAGTACACCACCAACCTCAAAATTGACGGTGAATAAATTAGGAAGATGTGAACATATCTTGTTCACAGTTCACGACTATAGCATATTAGCATCATAATCACCAAAAATGTATAGAAAATATGCAATATCTATAGTCATGTAAAAATGGAAGAAGTTTAGGACCCAAATCAAATTTTCTAACTTTTTCAGAAATCAGGGTTGGTCAAAATAAATATACTGATCATACTCACTTGCTATTTTTGATCCAAAGAAATAACACCAACGACCGCTAGATGATAGCATTGCTATAATAATCTAGCATCGTTAAGCTAAATAATAGCAAATAGTGATATGTTCAAAAATTCAGATAATTTGCATTCCTCGTTTTCAAATAATCCAAATTTTAAATGTACATGCCCATATGTATCATATCCAAGGGGAACGTCCTTCCAAATAGCTTGCAGCATTTGTTCAGCTAATTGTGATTTCCTTATACTCAGTGAGAGGTTTAAAGTCAGCTTTTACTCACTAAAGTATATACTCATACGAATACCGTATAACTGTGCTATCTGGTTGGTTGCCCATTAGATGCGCATTTTTTCATATTTGTATTAAGCTTGAGACTGCTAGCTATACAGTAGTTTACGCTACAGAATGATGTCTCCAGGAGTTTACGTCTTGATGGACCAAGAGACTATATGGCAGTTTTACGGTAAAGTGCACACAAGTGTAACAAATATTGCAAAAATCCAAAGTGGTTATTAGTGGGTATCATTATTATTTTCAAAACTACCGTACCTGACACATTAAATTCTAAAAAATCTCCCACTATTACCTCTCCTTTTTTGAAAAAACTGGCTACAATCATTAAATACATGTTAATAATTCGAAATTGAATTAAAAATGTGTTACATTACAAAATATAACCCTAAGTACTCCTCCATAGAATTTTGTTCTTTTATTGTATAGCTGATGTACCAATAAAGATTTTCAAATAAGGTTTTATTGTATAATTTTATAAAATTTTGTGAAATTTTAATTTTGACTTCAATTTTCACAATGCTTTAACTATTCTCATACTTTGACTTCGCTTTAAAACTGAGTAATATACATGCAGACCGTCATTTTTATCACATATTGAAAACATATATATTAACACTATATGACCTGACACTAATTTCTTGTAGACACGTTGCCTTAAAATCAGCATATTTGAGCTTTTAAATTTGCACCATTTTTGTTGCGGACACTACAATATAGACAAACGCATTATATGTATTTATCAACTTTATAATTAAGCAATGAAATGCATTTGTGCACATATCTTCCTTAAAACTGAATATGATACTGAACTGAATTTCAATAGAAATGTGATTTAATGTATGCGTATAATAAATATGTGCTGAAATTTGTCAAAATAGAATAAACAGCTGGTTATAAAATAAGGTTTTACAAATGAACCATTAAGTTCAATGAAAAACCTCAGTTCATAACTTTTATCAGACAAAAGGACGTGCAATGAACAAAAGTGTGTTGGTTGGATCTCGAAAACGATTCTGTTTTTGCTAAAGTTCATTTGTCAGTTCCGTTGCGGACACTACAGTCAGACTCATATTTGAGAATTGGTTAGAATAGTTTTGCTGGTTTAGAAAGACCAAGGGCATCATCCTCAAATCCTTTTAAAATGTTTATACTAAAAGTGTTGTTCAATGGTGGCATTGCCACAATGCATGGCAAAGTGCTTGGCACTATAAAGGAGACCTAACTGAGGATTTTTAGGTTTAGTTTTTATTTTCCACACATATTGCCTTTCTAAAGCCTTGCGTTGAATTACAGAGATGATAATTCCGTTCATGTTTGTCATAAAGTAGTGCTCTTTCTTTATAATTAATCTGTAGATAGTTTGTACTTTTGAAGAGTAAAACATTGAGCGTCATATGGAAACCTTTTTATCTTCTTAGGGCTGTATTACAAATCAAAAATAGTAAAAAAATATATGTATCAGTATCAAGGGATTTGAATTGAAATTGCTATTTAATGGATGATTATGATTTACTTGCACCGTAGAGACAACTCACTGCTCAACCCAAACCTTTTTCTGAATTTGTTTTGACCAGTCACCTGTCCATTGTAGCTCAATGATCATTGACGTTTTGATTTTTTTAGAACATACAATCTGCTTCTCAAATTTTTTGAATAAGATACTTTTCACAATTGGCTTAATCAATGAGACCAGTGATGTGTGTTAGGGATTTAATTGTGCTTTATTTTGCTAAATGCTACTCTTCATTCCACTGACATTGATGTCCAACACAACTGCTTACTGATAAAGTTTGTTTTGAGCCCTCTCCCTCATCACAGAATGTGGTCATGTTGCATACCAGGTTGAATCAATTGAAGCACAGAAACCCCTTAAATGGTCCATTATTTCCTTCAATGATACCAGGATTAAAGTTATTATTTTACAGAAGGAGGTCACAATGCTCAAATTAAAAGGATAGAAAAATAGATTAAGATGTAAGCAAATAAGAGGCACTTACACTTACGGTAGACTCCTGAGGATTATTTTCCAGGAAGAAGTCATGGTGTATATAAAAATCATGGAAAGGAGTTTAAATCAATCTGCAAGCAATACTGAGCCCTAAGATACCGTGACTCTTTGGAACCTTGGTTTTACCATTGTTACCTCAGCTCTAGAACATGTTTGTCAAACTAGAGAAAAATCTTCAACTATTGCAAAATTTGTAGTGTCCACAACGGTTTTTGCATAAATAATAACCTACCAATGAATAAACAAAACACAAAAAGGCGTATTTACATTTCTTTGTTTTGCTATGTTAAGTTTTATACCAAACAAGGAACATAAATATAGCTTAAATGTAAATTCACCTCATCTCCAACACACATTTCATCAGTGCACTATCTATAAAAGGTATTTAAAGCTCTATACTAAGATACTTTGATAAATAATCATCTTACAAGAAAGCAGTTGGAATAACAAACTGGTTAATACATGCTTATACCTAACTTAACCACCAATAATAGATTTTCATTAATATAAATGGAGTATCGTTGTGGACACTATGGAATGTTGGGGATACTACATCAGACATTTTCTACTCCTGTTTTCTAAGCCAAAGGCATAAGTGTCCAATATTTTCACCAGGACAATAAGCAGTCTCCACTGGAAAAGTGAAAACATCATCAGCTAAGAAATAGAGGAACCAGACAAGCATTTGTATGCGTTGAGGACACTACATAAATTTTCGTAGAAATTTCAGGCTTCAATATTAACAGCTCAAGAAACCATAACAGATATAATACTTGTCTTAACTGTTGTTATTATTCTTCAATATCAGATGCAGCTACTTACCAATGTTAATTAAGTAATATTCAATGCTATTTTTGTACATCTAGAAGGTATTCTATAAAAGCTGTTGGCAAAAATGTAAAACCTATAACGGGGCTTGCCATTTGTACAATTTAGGGTAAATCTCTTATTTTCTTTCCGAATCACAAGCGATAAAACACATCTGAAAGATACTAAAACATGCTATTTTTATGATATTTATTAAATGATGCCTATAAATATTTGAAATAACCCTGTGAAAATTAGTGTTTTTCAATGCTACAGCGTAACGTCAAAAAAAAATTTTTTTTTGCATCATTTTGGCTTCTTGTGACAATTGAACATATATAAACATGTCATATACCATTTTGAATGGTCAAGTAATGACTTTAATTATGCAGAGATAACATAGAACAACCACTATAACAAAGACAACTTCCTAATGTGCACTTTATTGTGAAAGTGCTGATAGGCCGCATATAACTTAGTAGCCTAGACTATAACATGACGATATACAGGTCCATTAAAAAAGTTACTTCACTACTCAATATTTCAAAAGTTTTTTCACATTTTTATTATACATTAATGGTCTATGTTTTACCATACATGTAATTTAATTCTCATGTCATGTTATTTCTATAAATCATATCAAAACGTATAATCAAACAACATTGTATATAAATATCAAATACATTCAAATGAAAACACAACAACATACTTAAGTACATTCCAATGAAAACTTTGCAACATTCTTGTACGCCTACATCATGAAGTCAGTATTTTGTTGCGCCTCCGTTTTCTTTAATAAGATATGCAATTCTCCTTGGCATTGAATTGTAAAGTTCTTCCAGGATGTTCGCTGCTACACTATACCACGCTCCACATACTCGCTTCCGCATATCTTTTATACACAGCATTTGGTTACCAATCTCTTTCTTCATGATATTCCAAACGTTCTCAATGGGATTCATGTTGGCTAATTCCCTGGCCATTCCAGACGAGGTGTTCCTTTACATTCTAGGAATGTTCTAATGCTTTTAGAGGTATAACGTGGCGCGAGATCATGCATCAAAGTATATCATTTTATTGGGGACATAACGCATTCACATGAGTCTGTATTTCGCAGTCATAACAGTCGACGGTATTGTCGTGTTTTGCGCAAACAGAACAAGAAACATCACGCTAAGTGTATTCAGACTACTCGCCAGTAAGTGTGCAAGTTTGGGGAGCTATAAGCAGAAGAGAAAAGCTCTGAGAAGAGTGAATGATAGCATGGATAATGCAAAATACCAGAGTGATATTATCCATGATATTGAAATGACATTGCGCTGTGTTCCAACAGAAGGGCTATATCTGTATGCATGATCTCACGCCATGCCATAACTCTAAAAGTAGTAGAACATCCCTAGAATGTAAAGGAATATTTGTTCTGGAATGGCCTGGGAATTTGTCAGACATGAATCCCACAGAAAACGTTTGCAATATAATAAAGAAAGTGACTGGTAACCAAAGTCCCTGTAAAAGAGAAGAGATGTGGGATCGAGTATGTGACGCATGATATAGTGTAGCACCAAACGTCCCAGAAGAACTTTACAATTCCATGCCAAGGAGAATTGTAGATCTTTATAAAGCAAAGGGAGGAGCAACGAAATACTGAATGTATGATGTAGGCGTACATGTATGTAGTGTTTTCTTTTTGAATGTATTTAATTAAAGTGTGTTGATGTGTTTTCTTTGGAGTGTATTTAAAGTGGGTTGTTGTGTTTTCATTGGTATGTATTTGATATTTATACACATATGTTGTCTGATGATGTATAGAAATAAAATGACATGATAATTAACTCACGATGTATAGTAAAACATAGGTAATTAATGTATAAGAAAAATGTGAAAAAAACTTTTGAAATATTGCGTAGTAAAATAACTTTTTTAATGGACCTGTTGAGCTTTGCCTCTAGGTGTTGATGTTTTGGTTGATCAAGATACTATTAGATGCATATAACTAAGTAGGCTCGAACTCCACTCAAATATCACACAAAGTGTCCCTATACTCCAAACAACCACTATTTTATACTCCTACAACTTGAGCTTATATGAGTCAGAAGTTAACTAAGGAAGGAGACCTATACATTGATTGGGGAGAGGGTATAAGTCAAATTGTCATATGTGTACAGCTGCTTTCCAAAATTTTTATAGATAGCGTTTTTTGTCATAATTATTTACATACCCTAAACTTGTTTGCGTGTTTGTTGTAAACATATGCTTTGTTTGATGTATGATTTTTTCTGCCACTACACGAACCATATATCTAGTGATAGTGAGTAACAATATTGATTGTTCTTGGAGATTTTTTGTATCAAGTTTTGACTTCTGAAAAAGTTGTATATATTTTTCGTAAATTAAAGTTGCTTATCAAAACTCTACTTCAAATTAAGGGCTAATAAGGAGAGTAGCAAAGAACACCGTGGTTGTCATCTATAATGTCATGTGTACCAAGCATTGTGAACATACTTTGAGAATTGAAGCTATCGAGTGTATCAACAATCAATCACTTGATTGACTTGGGTGTATGTGCACTAGCGGGTCGTACAAATTTTATAGCTTAACAAAATGACTTTTTTAAGATATTTTAAGTGCATTTTTGGATGTTCAAAATCGATGCTACATAGTAAGTGTCCTTTATTAGGAGAAAGTTTCAAGTTTCTTCATTTTGCAAATGTGTCGCACCCTCCTCTCTTAAAAATGCCTTACATAAAAACGAAGCACACTCCAAATGTCCTTCAATAAGATCAAATGACCGACTAACAAAGATTTTAATCTCACTGAAGCATATCGGGCAAACACTTTTTTTTATCATTCCTTGTATTCCAACCACTGAATAGAACTAGTAAATTACCACAATCAGAAACAAGTCAGAATAGCCATTTACCATAAAATAATGTTCGATTTTATAGGACTGCCATCTATGGAGCATAGGGCATTTAATTCCTAAAAAAAAAATAAGTTATTTTTAAATTAAATGTCCTTAGCTTCATAGTGGCAGCCATGACTACTTATGACAATAAAACATTTACAAATACAACTGAACATTATGAGTATAAAGTGAATGATGCAAAATGAAAAGCTTGAAAGAAAATCATATTTTGATCATGTATTTGCAAATACAATTAGGTTCTGTAAACCATCTAAGCTGATTCGGTGGTGGAGGTATGTGAACACGAATATTAAAATGTTAGATCTTCTTTCATCCATGATAAACATTTATCAACGAAAGCATCGATATTTCAACTGGAATAATATTCCACCTGAATAAGATAAGCTGGTGTAAAGCATGTTTAATTTAGGCTTTTGATTTTTCAGCGCAGTTTATCGAAAATAATTTCTCATAACAAAAACGATTGGCTATAACATTAATGTATTGCAACAGACCACATGCTTGGTGATCAGCCCAATCACGGTTGACAACTTTGCTTTCCCCTTTAATTGCACTGGGTCAGACTTCAGACTCTATGACGATTTCGACATAAAGTAAGAAAGGCGGCAGAGATCAGGAATCGAAACAATCAAGTACCACATCAGACCCAGGAAACTACATATGAAAGTGACCAGAACACAATTAATTATCACAAACAATAGCCAACTTGTCAGACCTTTCCCAGCAGGTGACCACAAGGCAGCAGTAAACAGACGCGAAAGCATGACAAACACAAGACATAAATAATACAAATGATCCACAAAAGAAGTACCACCTTGGAATGGTCTGTTAAAATATTTTACTGGAGGGCTTAAGCCAGTTTCATGGCGCCAAAATCCCCTTTAGTTTAGATGTGGATCAAGACACATAGATGTTTGGTTTGCATGAAATACCCCAAATTTATCCAAGATATAAAAAGGAAATAAAACAATGATAAGGACTCAAAAAGACCTATCTATAGATGAGATGGTTGGGACCTGATGCTGTTGCTGTTGCCAGGCCCACCGGGGTTTTGTATGTGATGTTTTATCGTGTTTTGTCATTATCCCATGTTGTTTCCTGTGACAGGTGTGGTACTTGATTGTATCGATTCCTGGTATTGGCTTGCTTACTTACTTTAGTGTCTAAAATTATTTTTGTTTAGATATGAGCACAAAGTCATTGTATCTTCACTTTAACAGACTTTAATTTGGAACATTTACGTAAATATATTAGAGAAACCACCTGCTGGGAAAGGGCTGACCTCTTGGCTCTCGTTTGTGGTGTGTAACTGTGAATTTGTCACTTTCCCATTTGTATCCTGGGTCAGGTGTGGTACTTGATTGTATCGAATCCTGATCTTTGCACCCTTACTTACTTTGGTTACCATAAAACTAATTCTTCAAATGACAACATATCTTATTGTCTACGAACATCTTCCAATGATGTATAATCAATTTATAGACTGTAATATTTCAAGTTTATGTAAATAAAGAATTATACGAATTTTACCAAATCAAACAATAATATTCAAAGTGAGGCTTAATATAATATATCCTCTCAATTTCTTCTCTACTGCCCTCGATACGGTCCACAACGACATACAATGCTCTTAGAAATTTCCACAATCATCTTCTCTGGTACAAACTATAGCACGGACATCGCACAAATGCCTGATTATCTCTTTGATATTCTCTCACAAGGGTCAGAGGACTTGAGCTTCGAACGAAATAAAAAAAAAAGTCTTTAATCTCGTTCTCAAATTTATCTATGAATCTGAACGTTTCGATCCCAATGCAACTGCTGAAAACGACAAAAGTTCATTAAATTGCGCTAAAATGACTCTCTCTCTCTCTCTTTCTCTCTCTCTCTCTCATACACACACACACACACACGCACGCACTTTCTCTCTATTACACATACGCACGCACGCATGCACACATCGTTTTCTTTCACCTGATTTAAATATGTCTATATTTCATGCTATTGTGTGTCTATCTGTCTTGTATATGTTTATGCTTTTGTGAAGAGACCAAATATTGTCCTGTGGGCTGCTAAGAATCCTCGTTAGCTAAATAAAGTATTGAATTAATATAAACATTGTAAATTAACGCTCTGCATTGTAAGACAGGTATGATTTTATTTGAAACAAACGCCAAAGGTATGACGATATCCGTTTTGAAACCTGTTGAAAATGATTTATCCTATGTTAAGTTGTCACCTCGTGTATGGCCCCCTAAAACTTTTTCGCAGCTTGTTAATTGCAAATAGAAATTATATCGTACCTATCCAGACCCGAGCTATGATGTTTAGACTCGTCAAACCTTGTCTATCGCACAAAGTGCAATGCAGGAATGCAGTCGACACATCTTTTTCTTCTTCTTAACTGTCATATCTCTATATATCCATTTTAAATATGAAAAATACTCTTTTGCGACCAGAAGGATGACCATTCTTCTGCGTACTCACCTAAAGGGAGCAACGAAGTCGAAACACTCTTATAATTCCCAACTAATGTTGATAATACACAGTTTAATAACGCTCTCTCTCTCTCTCTTGTTTTCCTTTTAAATACTATTTTCTCATTTGTTTTCTCTTTACATACTATCAACATTGTATATATCTGTATACATGTAAATAATCTGAATAAAATATTGTTTAAACAAAACCAAAAAGAAATTATAAAAAACAAGTGCCAAATAATAATCTTTTATGTATTCGCTTTTGTCAACTAGCTATAAAGCATATCAAGTTTTGTTTTGTCTTTATTTATTATCACACCAACTTTTAAGAAAGGCTTAAATAAAATGTATGTGTGGTTCCTGTTGGCCTACCTACTCGATTTTTTAACCCTACCCTAAACATTAAAATGGTCTTTGGGGAAAACTACCTAAAATGGGCACTTTTTTTCAGATTTTGTCACTATGTTCTTTGTTAAATGTTATAACGAAATTTAATAATTTCCCTACCTACCTATCCTAAATTTTGTTGGTATGCAACAGGAACCACTCATATATTTCATTTAAGCCTAAATCGAAAGCGACAAAGGATGGCGCATACCTTAGTTAGTAGGTAATAGAGTTGGTCGTGCGCCGCAGCAATGTTAGATAGTTCGCTTTACCTCTTCAATGTGTGTACTTCACACTGATATCGTATGCGTGGTACTCACGAACGGAAGACAGCAATTCGACTGATTTGACGTCTCATTTTGCCCTGTTTGATGACCACTTTTCTGCGTATTCACCTAAAGGGAGCAACGAAGTCGAAACACTGTCGAAATATTGTTTAAAAAAAACAAAAAGAAATTATAAAAAAACAAGTGCCAAATAATTATCTTTTATATACTTAAAGCCAAAAGTAACTTTACACTTTGAACTACCGAATATATCTTTACTGTTTTTATTTTAGTCAAATTGAATCTTGCAATGAGTTGCTGGTATCCGCCCTAATCTAATTCACGAAAAACAACTTAGGTAAACTGATCTTCTTTATAGTTATCTGTGCTTTCATTAAAAGCACAAAATCAACATTTCCTAACAAAATCCAAAGTAAACCTAGAATTTGAACACGCTGTTTTAAGGGCCATCGAATGCCCATTAAAATACTGCAAGACAATTTGTCTCTGACGTATAGTTTGTTTTTGGCAACATCTTAAAGTTGGTTCACTTTGAAATTATCTCCCTTTGAATTAAAACAATAGTAAACTTTAGTCCCTGCTGAAAGCTTTATCTCAGATGCCATTTGGATTTTTTATCAGTGATTTGTTTGAACTTCTGCCCTGAGTATGTGAAAAGATGATCTGATAAAAATTTCGATCGGTTTGGAAGAAAAACGACAAACCATTTCTTATGGGAAATTCCATTGAAAGCACTTTAAAGTTCACAAAAAGGGGTATGTACGTAAAACACAACTCTAATTTGTGATACTCGAAGGGTGATCAGGGCAAATTTAAACTTTAAACAACAATTCAATAGCCTGTTTTTCAGACTGGCTCTTTAAAATTAAAAATTGTCCAATCGCAAAGCTACAGTAAAAAATCAAAAGTGATGTGTTTTGGGAAAGTTTATTTTGCCCCCTTGCTTCTTTCATTAGGGCATTGTGGTTGCATTCTTGACAGCAAAACCATGGATTTTAACTGTCATATGAATAATTGATTGAACTTTAATATAAATTTAGACGTTTTAAATACCATTCACCAATACCCAAAAAAGGTATATATAATAACAGTGTAAAGTTCCTTTTGGCTTTAAGTATATATTCGCTTTTGTCAACTACATGTAGCTATAAAGCATATTAAGTTTTGTTTTGTCTATATTTATTATCACACCAACTTTTAAGTAAGGCTTAAATGGAATGTATATGTGGTTCCTGTTGGCCTACTTACCCGTTTTTTTAACCCTACCCTAAACATTAAAATGGTCTTTGGGGAAAACTACCTAAAATGGGCACTTTTTTCAGATTTTGTCACTATGTTCTTTGTTAAATGTTATAAAGAAATTTAATAATTTCCCTACCTACCTATCCTAAATTTTGTTGGTATGCAACAGGAACCACTCATATATTTCATTTAGGCCTAAATCGAAAGCTACAAAGTCTACAAAGGATGGCGCATACCTTAGTTAGTAGGTAATAGAGTTGGTCGTGCGCCGCAGCAATGTTTGATAGTTCGCTTTTCCTCTTCAATGTGTGTACTTCACACTGATATCGTATGTGTGGTACTCACGAACGAAAGACAGCAATTTGACTGATTTGACGTCTCATTTCGCCCTGTTTGATTCATAAAACCTTATCTGCCGTGATCATTGACGGAATGCAACTGATTACTTTTGACTGATTTACTACCCTATAGTTCAGTCCATTTATTGACAAATAATATAAAGTTATGAATTGCCTTAGACATGATATTAATTCTGCGCGACTCGCTTCATAACAAAAAACAATATTTTCCCCTCTGTAGGGAGTCAGTTGGCCAATAGAATGATCGATGACGTCTCCGACTTTGCCATCATTATTTTATTAGTAAACGACTCCTGAAGGAGAATCGTACAGATCATCAGTAGAATATGGTAAATATTCTACAATTGCTGTCACAAAAGCCAGCACAAACAGGAGAGACCCAGACCAGACTGCTTACTGACAAGCATAAATCTTAGTGCATTCCAGATATTTTATGAGAACAGATATAGATATGTGGTAGAACTTTTAGAACATATTCTACCGTATCACATGTGCCACATGTATTAGCAAACACTACTAGGTAGTTTTTAAACTAGTGAATATTTTAATTTAATGCTTTATTTATTTTACAAGGATTCCAAACAGCCCTGTGGCTACTAGTTGGTCTCCTTACAAATATAAATGTGATATATTCACGTGTTCTACCCACTGAGCCACTCAGGTAACTCAAGTGAATATGACCAGAAAATACCACACTCACAGATCATCCATGAATGGCACTACTGGATCAAACAGTGATTCATTCTCTTCAATCACCCTCCCTTTTTCAAAATGGGAACTTCTCTTAAACGATAGAATTTGCTCTCAGGGGGAGCGAATTCTTTCCATTAAGAGCAGTTCGTTATGGTATGGAAAAATCACCTTACCATATCAGGTGACCTCCCTTGATTGTTACTTTTTTATTACGCACGTGCGTAACTGCGTGATGGGACCTACACCAATGATCCCAGACCAACAAACGGTACCAAGAAGAAAAGGCACTAGAACACAGAAAATAAAAAGCAGTCATACATAAGACACTGTCATAAACAAGAAGTTTGGCAAACAAATAAGACACAAATGAGTATGCGTTATTTTATCAGGGTCTACACTGTTAAGTGATAATCACGCAATTTCGCACCGTGAACCATTGAAAGACATATAAGAAAAACAAAAGCAAACACACTTAAGATCCGGTTTTCACTGACACCCGTAAACTAGAAGTGTGACCAACAATTAAGACCCAAATGAGTATGCGTTATTTCATCAGGTTCTGCACTGTTTAAAATATTAAAAAAAAACATACATGATAATCAGGCAATTTCGACCTGTGAACCCTTGTAATATATATAATAATTGTATCAATATTTATCAGAGAACCTATGATAAGAACATAATTGTTCGTGGGATTCAAAATGTCATTCAGCATTTTACCAAGACTATAACTAACTTGGATTTATCTTTAACTTCAAGTATTCTAATAGCATTCTTAATTGACAGCTACATTTACACAGTGGCAGTAATCCGCATGGCGGAAACTTTCTAAGTAAAATCGGCTAAATCTAGTAACGTCCTAAAAAGCACATGTTTTTAGATCGAAAGATAATGTACTGTTATTTTTTATCACCCCCTTTCCCGCAACATATGTATATAAGACTCAAACTAATCTCTCATGAACAAACGCAATAAACCAGATCTGCGATGTTCTCATTTTGTTGGATCTACCCATATTTCTTCCAGAATAATGGAGGTCAATATCTGAACGGAGATATTTTGTGATGCAAGCTAAATTTCCATCTGGGGCGCCCGTGCTCTTTTGTCTTCTGAAGAATGTACTCACAACAAACAGTGAGTTTATGAGAATATCATAAAACTAGTAATAGGTCGAGCTTTAGCGGGTGGATTATCTCCACGTACAGAATCATGGTATAACTATTTTATACCCTGTACATCAGTGTAGACCTTGCACATCACGAGTTATTTCGTGCTAAAGTTGGTAAGGTTGGTGTAAATATGTTGATGTTAGAAAAAAGGAATCCATCAGAAAGAGAGAGAGCTTATGCAAACAGGAAATGCCACAATCATAGATTGACAGAATAAACTATGACATTAAAGAATATCACATGAGTACATGTAAACTACACTGTAAAGTAGTGTTAGTTAACACCAAAAAAAGGTGACCTGCCACCCCTTTTGGTATAAACTTACACGTGCTTTCCTACTAAAACAATTTGAGGTCAACATGTCTCCAGTGATTAGTGTTAATTATTTCTAACTAATACTGTTGTAATAATTATCTGGATCAATGTAATTAAGCAGAAGACAGGATTGATTCAGATAAAAGGTTACACCAAAACCAATGGCAGATCAGCTGCCACCAAATGTGAAGTTACACTTATTTCTTATAATAGCACAAAACAAAGGACCTCTGGCATGTGATAGGGTACATGTATCTACCTATTTTTCAGATGCTTTCCAAACATCCCAATGCATAGGAGATGATACTAATATCCTTCTGAATAAGGCGTTTGATGTATTAGAAATAATTAGACCCATTTGACAAAACAGGAGACGCTACAACAGGGGGTAATATTTTATGATTAAGAGGTTATGAAAAGAAAACTTACTTGTACTAATTATAGCATTATATTGGTAAAAACATTTTCAATAGAACATACAAAAAAAATCCAAATACTAATGTTCGGGCTTGCATAGACATCACATTTTCGGCTGTGAGGTATAATTCCCCACCGAGTTCCAACATGCTATTCACATATATTATGTAAAATATGAGAACGCATTTACCTGACACGTCATCAGTATCACAAACAAATACACTGACCCAAAATGAAAACTTTACATAGTATTCAAAAGTATATATTTTTATGAAAAATTATTTCTGAGGCTACTTTTTCGGACATCAATCTCCAGTGCCTTATTGATGTCTCTGAAGAACATTATGGATTAAAATCAAAAATTGCATAATTTTATGAATAAATCAGTTCAGAGGGGTCAAAATGAAAATTTCTAAAAACAATTAAAACTTAAAACAGTGACACAGCATTTGAAATAAATAATTACTGACTGCGTGCTTTAAGTGATGTTAATAAGATCATCAGTAACTAGTGTTACCTCCATTTTTACGAATGCTTAGCAGGATACGTCGCCGCATTGAATTTACGTAACGTTGTATGAGCACGTAAAGGATACTTATGTCATGCTAACAGAGGTGCATATTGGAGTCATTTATCGCATCCATTTGATAATTGGACCTGACACTCCGACCCAATTCATCCTATACGTGTTCTATGGGGTTCGTGACTAGGGATAAAAAAGGCCAAGGCAAACGTCTGCGTTATCTTGTGCATGGAATTGTGTGGTTATATAAGCTTTTTGTGAGGCCTTGCAACGGCATGCTGCAAAATGTCAGGTCCGTTATTTGCATGAAATGATTAATTATCTTTTGTGCATGAACCCAGTAAACGCCGAGCAATAATGGTTGCTGGTTAAAACGATTACGTGCGTGAGTTAACGTGTAAACGCGATAATGACGTAACGTTGTCACAATTGCGCGATCAGGTCTTGCACGAACTCTGACAGACCAAGTACTGTTGTACCGGTTCATAAGATAATGAATAATCTATCTAGAGCAGTCAAAGTGATGCCCAATATCATTTCCCGAAGACCAAGCATTGAGCTCGTCAGCAACTTGATTTCTTTGATCTCTTGAAAGATGTGCCGTCACTAAATGCAAGCGTTTTGTAACAATAAATTAATTTTTGTTATCAGTACTCAACTGCAAATGTTTTCTTGTCGGTTTTAAAGCTGTTAGTGAACCACCTGTTCCTAAGCACGTGCAACGTAAGGAACACGTTTTTCAGGCGTTGGCGCTTGAATGTACCTGGGATTTGAATAAAAAAATAGATAATCGTTCTCCGCGACGGAATCTCGATAAACATGCGTAAATCTATCAAGGACATGCATACTAACAAAACAGCTATTCAAAGAAATAAAGTGTATTTTTCTTTATTTTGGGTCAGTGTACATTTAGATTGTTTCTTACACAACCAAACCTTGGAAAATGTACATTATGCAAAATACCTTGTGTAACATGTATGGTGTTTATCTGTTTACTTAGTTTCTGATTGACCCAGATATTGGAGACATTGATGGTAAATAAGTTGTTGTAAACAAGGTATTTATTTGGTTATAAGATTTTTCTAGAAGGATGATCAATCATCTAGATGGTTCTTGAACCTTGGAGAAAAGACCAGAACTTACTAGAATTTTCTTTTCCATGCAAATAGAAACTTTGAGTAGGTTCTAGAATTCAGTAGAAGTTTGTGGAATTTTCCAGAATAAATAAATATAGCATATGATATAATAGTCTTTCTTGACCGTTCTAGAACTTTCTTAAAGGGTATATGTAAGAGTAAATTATTCATAAGGGCATCTTTAAAATAATTTCACCTTTTAAAAGTCTAAACCTTTTGTGCTGGAATTCTATATTGGAATACATAGTGCTTAACTTATTCATTCTGGATTACTTTGGATTATTCAGTTTTGGATTCAGACTTCATGTTCATTTGGATTTATCTTCAAAATCTGGGATCAGAAACTGCTGAAAGACTTGTGTTGATATATATTCTGAGGGACAGTTCGGACATATAAGGTATTGTAAATTAGACTTTGTTTGATTGTATAACTATTTTCCATTGCTTATTGTAAATGATAATTTTTGTTTTAATAAATTTTGTTAAATTTTAAAAGTGCTTTTTGCTGACTTTCCAAATAGCAAAATTTTGGTTTCCTGAATTCTTTTCTAGTTACGCCTGGCACGTAACAGAAATTGGGGGCTCAGAGTCCGGGATTGAAATTATTTTTTGCACCAAATTAGTTTGAAATTTTAAAGAAATTTTACTGTTTGCTATTTTACTAGCTGAAGCCAGCAGAAAGCAAATATGTCATTCAAACTTAGTGATTTTACTGCGTCACCTTCTCAGGAGCTGTTAGACTTGGCAAAAAAGTCTGATCTTTTGGACATTGCTGACTATTATGGCCTACCCACTATCAAAAAGACCATGTTAAAACATGAAATTAAGAATATTCTCATACAGTTCTTTGTGGACGAAGAAATATTTGATTCCTCAGCTACATCTCAGATTCTGGTTACCCAGACTGATTTGCAATTGAGAGAATTAGAAATTAAAAGGCAAGTTGAGATGGAAAAATTAAGGTTAGAACATAATAACAGAATAAGGGTAGAAAATGCAGAGCGTGAAGAGAGATTGAGGCGTGAGAAAGAAGAGAGAGAGGACAAAATAAGGCTAGAAACTTTAGAACGAGAAGATAGGTTGATGAGAGAAAAATTAGATCAAGAGAAAATAAGATTAGAAATGGAAGAACGAGAGAAGGAAAAACAAAGAGAAATGGAAAGAGAAAGATTAGAACATGAGAAATTAAAGCTTGAAGCTGAAGAACGCATTGAAATAGAAAAAGAAAAATTACAATTTGAGTTAAAAATGAAAGAACTTGAGTTAGAAGGAAAATCTAAATCAAAACCTTTGCCTTTAGATTCTGGCAAATCTTTTGATGTGACAAAACACATCCGACTCGTTCCTCCATTTCAAAAAAAAGAAGTTGACAAATATTTTTTACATTTTGAGAAGGTGGCAGAAAACCTGAAATGGCCAAGAGAGCACTGGACCTTACTTTTGCAGAGCGTTGTAATAGGCAAAGCTCGAGAAATTTACACTCAGCTTTCACTAGAACAAAGCTCAGATTATGACAAAGTAAAAGAACTTATTCTTAAGGCTTATGAGTTGGTCCCTGAAGCTTACAGGCAGAAATTTAGAGATTGTAGGAAAGAACCTAACCAGACTCATGTGGAATTTGCTAGAACAAAAGAACAATTATTTGATAGATGGTGTTCTTCAAAGAAAGTAGGTTCTGATCATGAAAAACTAAGACAGCTCATGCTTGTTGAAGAATTCAAATGGTGTATAAATTCTGACGTCAGGGCTTTCTTAAATGAAAAAGAAGTTGAAAATTTGGATGTAGCAGCTAGACTAGCTGATGATTATTCCTTGACTCATAAGATTTCTTTTGTTAACAAGCCATTTCCTAGGAAACCATTCAACCCTCAATTAAAATTTACACCTCAATCAAGACAATTTATCCCTCAGTCAAAACCATATTCCCCTCAGTCAGGTCCAAAATCCAACCCAAGTAATCCATCTGATAATTCCAGTCATTCATTTACTCCCAAACCTAGATTTTCTGGTGAAAACAAAGTTCAAAGTCCTTTATCCCAGCCAATTTGCAATTATTGTAAACAATCAGGTCATATCATTTCTGAATGTTTAGCTTTAAAAAGAAAGAGAGAAAAAGAAAGACAGGAGAGTCCTAAACCCACAGGTCTCACCTCTTTAAGGCTAAAACCTCAGTCTTCTATTCAGGATGAGAATCCTATTTTGGCCAAAACATCTGAGACTGATACCGTTATGGAGATTTATGAACCATTCTTATCAGATGGTTCCGTGTCACTAAATAGTGACTTTGCCCAGTCTACCCCTATTAAAATCTTACGAGATACTGGTGCTTCTCAATCTCTTATCTTAGCAGATACCCTGCCTTTTTCTGAGAAGACTTCTTCTGGGACAAGTGTCCTTATCCAGGGTGTAGAGTGTGGATTTATTAATGTACCGCTCCATAACATTTATTTGTCCTCAGACTTAGTTACCGGTCTCGTGGCTGTAGGTATTAGACCTTCTTTACCTTTTAAAGGTGTTCACTTGCTTTTAGGCAATGATTTGGCTGGAGATAAGGTTGTGGTAGACCCACTTTTGACCAACTCACCTTGTGTTGATCAACCCCTTGATCCTATTGAGCAGGAAATTCCTGACCTTTACCCTTCTTGTGCTGTAACTAGGGCAATGGCAAAGAAAGCCGATCAGAATTATGGGATGCAGGACATTAATTTAGCTGATACTTTGATAGGTCAGTCCTTCAATGATGAGATTTCAAATTCTCTTTCTCCCAGCCAGTCTGACATTCAGACTGACTTTGACATTTCAAGGTCAAACATTGACCTTTCACCTTCAATTTCGAATGACCAGCTGTCAAGGTCACAGCTTTGTAAGGAACAACATAGTGATCCTGAGATATCACTTTTATTTGATAGAGCTTTAGATGAAAATGAAATGTCACAAGTCCCTGTTTGCTATTATGTCAAAAATGACATTTTGATGAGAAAATGGCGTCCTCCTGATGTCTCAGCAGACGATGAGTGGACTGTTAACCACCAGATTGTGGTTCCTAGGGCTTATCGTCCTGAAATTTTAAATTTGGCTCATGAAACTCCCATGTCAGGCCATTTAGGTGTAAATAAAACCTATCACAAGATTCTTAATCATTTCTTTTGGCCAGGATTAAAATCTGATGTTTCTCAGCACTGCAAATCTTGTCACACTTGTCAAATGGTAGGAAAACCCAATCAGACCATTCCAAAAGCTTCTTTACAGCCCATTCCTGCCTTTGATGAGCCTTTTAGCAGAATCATTATTGACTGTGTAGGTCCCCTACCCAAAACAAAGTCAGGTTGTCAATATCTTTTGACTATTATGTGTGCTTCAACACGCTTCCCTGAAGCCATTCCACTCAGAAATATCAAGACTAAGACAATTGTTAAGGCACTTGTGAAGTTTTTCACCTTTGTGGGACTTCCAAGGTCTGTACAATCTGATCAAGGTTCAAATTTTATGTCTGGAATTTTTCAACAAGTCATGCATGAACTTGGCATCAAACAATACAAGTCATCAGCTTATCATCCTGAAAGCCAGGGTGCCTTAGAAAGATTTCATCAAACTTTGAAAAACATGATCAGATCTTACTGCTTTGACACAGAAAAAGATTGGGATGAAGGTATACATTTGCTTTTATTTGCTGTAAGAGAATCTGTACAAGAGTCTCTTGGGTTCAGCCCCTTTGAACTGGTATTTGGGCATACTGTGCGCGGACCCTTGAAACTTCTGAAAGAAAAATTTCTCTCAGATGATGACAGTCCTTTGAACTTACTTCAGTATGTGTCTGATTTCAAAAATAGACTATCAAAAGCCTGTGAAGCTGCTCGGTCCAATCTCAAATCAGCTCAAAGCAAAATGAAATTGCTTTATGATGAAAATGCTCAGGATAGAAATTTTGAACCTGGAGACAAGGTACTTGCTCTTTTGCCCATTCCTGGTAAGCCATTGCAAGCTAGATATTATGGTCCTTATACTGTTGACAAAAAGTTAAGTGATGTTAATTACATTGTCAACACTCCTGGGAGGCGCAAACAAAAACAGCTATGTCATATTAACATGCTTAAAAAGTACATTGATAGGGATAGTTCTGTTATTTCATCAGTGAATCTAGTAAATTCTGTCCCTCCTGAACAAAATCAAATGGACTCTGAAGATATGAACTTTGTGAAATCTGATCCCGCGTCGTCAAAACTCAAGAACTCTGATATCCTAAAGGATCTTGACCAGAAATTGTCTCATCTTAGTTCAGACAAGAGACTTGAACTGAAGCAGTTAATTCTTGAATATGAACACTTATTTCCTGATATTCCATCCAAAACTGACAAAATTTATCATGATGTCGAACTTATTGATGGTTCAAAACCTGTGAAACAACATCCATACAGAATGAATCCTGTGAAACAACAAATTCTCAGAGAAGAAGTTCAATATTTGCTGGATAATGACTTTATAGAACCTAGTCAAAGTGAATGGAGTTCTCCTTGTATTCTTGTACCAAAACCTGATGGGACATTTCGCATGTGTACAGACTATCGTAAAGTAAATTCTGTCACCAAAACGGACACATTTCCAATTCCTCGAATCGATGACTGCATAGATAACATTGGACAAGCAAAATATGTTACAAAATTCGATCTGCTTAAAGGATTTTGGCAAACACCTCTGACAAACAGAGCAAAGGAGATCTCAGCATTTGTTACACCAGACGGATTGTATCAGTACAAAGTTATGCCGTTTGGAATGAAGAACTCCCCAGCGACATTTCAACGCTTAGTTAATAGCTTGATATCTAATCTGGCTGGCTGTAAAGCCTATATCGACGACGCTATCATCTTCAGCGAAGAATGGGAACGACACTTACAAACTATCAGAAATTTCTTCGACAGACTTAGTGAAGCTAAACTTACAGTTAACTTAACAAAGAGTGAATTTTGCCATGCAAATTTGACATTTTTAGGTCATCTGGTGGGACAAGGTCTGGTAAAACCTGTAGAGGCTAAAGTTGAGGCTATCTCAGATTTTCCCGTACCTTCTGGCAAAAGACAACTGATGCGCTTTCTCGGTATGGCTGGATATTACAGGAAATTCTGTAATAACTTCTCTGTCATAGCAGAGCCTTTGACAAACTTACTTGGCAAAAGGGTCAAGTTTATTTGGACTGATAATTGTCAGAAGTCTTTTGAAAAGCTTAAAGCCATACTTAAAAGTGCTCCAGTTCTCTTAGCACCAAGCTTTGATAAAGAATTTAAGTTGGCTGTAGATGCCAGTGATGTTGGTGCAGGCAGTGTATTGTTACAAGAAGATGACAATGGTGTTGATCATCCTGTTTGTTACTATTCTAAAAAGTTTAACAAACATCAGAGAAATTACTCTACTGTAGAGAAAGAATGTTTATCTCTCATCCTTGCTCTTCAGCACTTCGAAGTTTACCTAGCCTCTTCAGTTGCACCTATTGTCATTTTCACTGATCACAATCCACTGACTTTCATTCATAAAATGAAAAACAAGAACCAGCGTTTACTCAGATGGAGTCTCATGTTGCAAGAGCACAATCTAGATATCAGACATATTAAAGGAAAAGATAATATCATCCCAGATGCACTCTCTAGGGCTTAGATGCCTCAGCATTTTTGATATTGAGTTTGTGCTATTGCTCCTTATTGATCTGATGTGATTTCACATTATTGTTTTTTTTTTTATATAATTGTTCATTATTGCAAAAGAAAGCTTTACTTCATAAAACTTTCTTTTCTTTGAGGAGGGGAAGTGTAACATGTATGGTGTTTATCTGTTTACTTAGTTTCTGATTGACCCAGATATTGGAGACATTGATGGTAAATAAGTTGTTGTAAACAAGGTATTTATTTGGTTATAAGATTTTTTTAGAAGGATGATCAATCATCTAGATGGTTCTTGAACCTTGGAGAAAAGACCAGAACTTACTAGAATTTTCTTTTCCATGCAAATAGAAACTTTGAGTAGGTTCTAGAATTCAGTAGAAGTTTGTGGAATTTTCCAGAATGAATAAATATAGCATATGATATAATAGTCTTTCTTGACCGTTCTAGAACTTTCTTAAAGGGTATATGTAAGAGTAAATTTTTCATAAGGGCATCTTTAAAATAATTTCACCTTTTAAAAGTCTAAACCTTTTGTGCTGGAATTCTATATTGGAATACATAGTGCTTAACTTATTCATTCTGGATTACTTTGGATTATTCAGTTTTGGATTCAGACTTCATGTTCATTTGGATTTATCTTCAAAATCTGGGATCAGAAACTGCTGAAAGACTTGTGTTGATATATATTCTGAGGGACAGTTCGGACATATAAGGTATTGTAAATTAGACTTTGTTTGATTGTATAACTATTTTCCATTGCTTATTGTAAATGATAATTTTTGTTTTAATAAATTTTGTTAAATTTTAAAAGTGCTTTTTGCTGACTTTCCAAATAGCAAAATTTTGGTTTCCTGAATTCTTTTCTAGTTACGCCTGGCACGTAACACTTGGTATAACCATCAATGATAACATGGATTGGGGTTAAAAAATTCAGAATTTCTACCAAAGCAACTTAGACACTTGGTTTTCTTCGCAGGAAGTTTGCTTTTGCACATAAGAATATTAAGGAAGTTGCATACACAACCATGGAGTGCGCATCAACTCTTTCGGAAACGTTAGTCTAAAACTCAGTTGAACCAAAATTGAACAGTTCAGAGTATTCCAGCCTAATTGACCTGCGGGAGATGACTAAGCATGGGTGCTTTGTGAGCTTGAGTGGACTTCTCTTGAGGCCCGTAGGCTCTCGTTGCTCCTCTTCCACAAGAATAGTAAGTGAGTATGATCAGGAAATACCAGATAGTAGATAAAGGTCTAGTTAAAAAACAGAGCAATCCTTACCTCGGGTCATGATATTGAAGTCAAGGTCACAGTGATTGATATTTTGCATATGCATTGATACTGAAATGATCTGAGTTGTGACCGTTATGTATCGACCTGCACTATTTATAATAGAGTTATGACCTTTGACTCATGTCAGAATTGTGTCTTCCTTCAATATCTTAAGAATGAATTGATTACATTTTATAAAATTGTTCATATGAAATTGGCATTGGCAATATCTAGGTATGGACTATAACTCATGGTAGAACTTTAATTGTGTCATGGTAGAAATTTGTTTCTGTAAATTATCAGCAGTTCTCACGCGTCAGTCATTTAACGGAGACATTTTATCTAATGCAATGACCCTAGGGTGGAGGCATCTGTGTTACATTTTCTAGTTCATAAATATTTATTCCCCAACGAAGTTGGGGATTTGAGCTTCATCCCGGCATCCGTTCGCCGGGAACCATATCTCAGTGGTGGAGTTCGCGCGTTAACAATAGAGACTATAGTTACTCTTCTGACTGTCAACGTTCCTCCCCAGTAAAACAATCAACCAATCACAGCCATTGATACAAAACATACAGGTTTCCGGCAATTCCAAGTTTGCATTGGAGGATGGGAACCAATCAACTATGGTCCGACCACAGATTTGGTCTGGTTTTTCTAGTGAAACCAGACATGCGCAGTGCATAAACCAGAGAGAGTTTTATCGCTCTATGGTCCGACTATAGGGACTGAACTTGGTATAGATGATAAGTACCATGGACAACTATGGTAACTGGCTAACACTTGAGTTATTGCTCTTGACTTAGAATAGGCAATTATTATGCAATAGCTACTATATTGGCTTTTGGAGTAACGATTTTCACATTTCCCCCAATGCTATTATATCTGACAACTTCTCACTATGGACAATGATTGTCCATGCTTGAAAATAAGCATGACCGTTTCAAAGTTTACCCCATCCCCTGACTCCTTAGTCGGGTTCAAATGTCAATCAATTTAATTTCTCAATAATTAAAGTAAGTAAGGGTGCATAGATCAGGAATCGATACAATCAAGTACCACACCTGACCCAGGATACCAATGGGAAAGTGACAAACTCACAGCAGACACCACAAACGAGAGCCAAGAGGTCAGCCCTTTCCCAGCAGGTGACCATAAAGCACATATAAACAGACGCGCACAAAGACATAGCAAACACAAGACAGAACAAAACATAAAAGATCCACAAAAGAAGTACCGCACTGGAACGGTCAATAAAATATTTTACTGGAGGGCTTAAACCGGTTTAACGGCGCCAATCTCACCCTTAATTCAGATGTGGATCAAGACACATAGATATTTGGTTTACATGAAAGACCCCTAACTTATCAATGCATCATCTCCTAAAACATATAAATCAAGATATAACAAGGAGATAAAGCAAAGATAAGGACTCAACAGTAAATAAAACTGAATACCGGAGCAGAAAAAATCCAACAGGTAAACCTCGGTGGGCCCGACAAACAGCCAAAGCTTCAGGCCCCTACCATCTCATCAATAGATAAGTCTTTAAGTCGGAACCATCATAGAGTCTGAAGTCCGACCAACCTGCGTGCAATTAAAGAGGAAAGCAAAGTTGACAACCATGATTGGGTTGACTACCAAGCATGCAGTCTTTTGCAATACATTAATGTTATAGCCAATCTTTTTATAATGGGAAATTTTTTTAATGAACTGCGCTGAAAAATTATAAGAACCAACAATCTTCTTCAATTTATACACAAAGTCACCATAGAAATCAGGTTCCAAAAGTCCTTGGCGCAAGAGAGATTTAAGTCCAACATGGAATTTAGAAATCAAATCATAGTATCGTCTATAAAATTTTGAAAAAGTTTTGCGAAGTTTATGATACCGATAGCCTTGTTTAAGAAGTTTCTGAGTTAACAAATTATTGCGAGTGTTGAAGTCAGCAACATAGCTAGATGCTCAAGCAAAACGAATGAGTTGAGAGATATAGATTCCATAGGATGTAGAACGAGGAACATCACCATCTAAAAATGGGAAAATGACAGTTTCAAAATCAAAGTCGTCACGTTTATCATAAATTTTGGTAGAAACAATATCATTAGAAATTGACAAATGCAAGTCTAAAAATGCGGCTTCGGTATCGGAGGCATTGACTTTATTCAGTTTGAGCACTGAAGGGTATATTTAACTTACCATATTGTCAAAATATACATTATTAATAATTAAAATATCGTCCAAATATCTGAAAGTAGTGTTAAACGCATCAATAACATCAGCCTGTCAATTGTCAATATTTTTTCCGAATCTATCAAGCCGTTTAGCAGGCAGAGGAACAATAGATATGAAACATATTAAATGGATTTTAGAGCTGAGGCCAAAATTCAACTTTTTTCGGAATATGGTCATGCTGCATATCAAATTCAAGGAAACGACGTATACAGTAACATGGAAGCAAATATGTGCTGCCATATACAAGAGTTTTATAACAATTTACCTTATCCTTTCGCTTAAACTACCCCCACTGGCAGGTTTAAATTTCTCGAGGTTTTTGGACGTTTCCTGAGATGATACGTTGCATAGGCTAGGAAGCCATCATGCGAGCTTAACGTTTTTATGTTTAAATAATAGCAAAATTTATTTAAGCCCTTCAACCCCTCCCCTATGATGGCATCGGATACTGACTATGGAGGTGTTTCTGTGGTTGTTGATTCATTATATATCATTGTATGCCATTGTGTGGGGGCTTTGTGTTTAGTCCTTGTTTTGTACTTACTCAATGTATAATCACAGCGTGATTGAATCACTGATATGGCTTATAGACCAGAGACAGCACACATAGCCAAAACAGTACCAATCGGGACACACTCGGTCCTATCAAACACAAGTATGCAATGATTTATTTTGATACAAATGCTTTGAATATATAATGAATGAAGGCAATGCATTAGATGCTCACTGTAGTGTAAACTATACATAATTTATGCGCATGCAGTTTCATTCCCGCCATGTTCGTTGGTCTGTTACATTTGAGCTTATTTGTTTCTGTGTATGGCATGCTAGTGAAAACTTCTGACGTCTATAGATAGCCTTTGTAAACAGTTTGGACCCAGATCAGGATCGATAAGATCTCCGATCTGAATCCAAACTGTTTGACACTATGACGGTATTCCTGACAGATTTTAAAACTAAAAACAACTAAAAAGGCATGCATAATTACCCAGCACACAAAATATCAGCTCTCAATCTGTTGAATATCACAGAATGAGAGTCACTGTCTACAGACTGTATTATCACTCCTAGTTTTAAAGCCCGTTGTGAATATTGGGTTCCGACATATGAAAGTAAACAAATAAGCCACGTCACGAGATGTTGACGCTTAAAAAGTGGGTGGGATATTTCAAGGGCAGATAACTCAATAAGTACACGGAACCAAATGCGACATCAACGTTATCATAAACCGGAGACATTGGCAGTAACGTTGGTATATGAGTATATGACTCATCTTGTTGACAGAGTGGGCATCTAAATTCCCTCTAAATGCCTTGATATTTGCAGTATTATTATCACAATATGCAAGCAGCGACGGCCCAGTCTCGCCAGAGACTTTTTTATGTTTGCTTGTTTCATGCTTAACGACGCATCAACCCTCATGCACGGATCCAGAGGGGGGAGTAGAGGTCCGGACCCGCCCTGAAAAATCACAAAACTATGGGGTTACTTAGCAATACAGGTCCGGATCCCCCGAAAAATCACAAAGCTTCCAAGCCAGTATTCAATGTTGGACCATCATCTGCACGCCAGCGAAACGCTGGCGGGCCAATGTTGGCCTGCTTATAGTGGTATTTGACTCTTGCCTCCCCTCATCAACTAAAAAAAGGAAACCTTTTCAAAATTGGACTCCCTCTGACAAAACTTTCTGGATCCGCGCATGGCCCTTGTGGGTCATTAGCGCGAGACGGTGTTAGATTAGACATGATTGTGTGGAAAAGTAAAAACTATGTGTAATATGACATTTTATGATCTGCTTTGAAATTCAAAGATACTGTCTAAAAAGAAAACGTATAAAGCATGTTATAAGCTGATACAGATATTAAGACGATACATGATTTAAAAAATAACGGGATTAAATTCTGTTAAAAAGATTTTTTAAATGTCATAATACTATCAATATGTATATCTTGAAATAATTGCTCCATGTTATCAACATGGAAATATTTATTCCTTTCCTGTGAGAAATCGTCACATCCCAAAAGGAAGTGACGTAGAGTAAATGTATCGCAAGCAACACATTGTGGCTGCTCTTCACCTAGTAGTAAGTATGAATGTGCGACTCTTGTATGACCTAATCGGATTCGAGCCAAAACAACTTCTTCTTTTCTTAAGTTTCGAACAACTGATTGACATTCACAAATAGTTGGTTTTATCTCAAGAAGTTTATTTCCAATGTTGTTATTCCAGTTATTCCATGAAGTTTGCAATTTACCCAGGATATATTTATTGATTGGTGATTTAAAATTGGAAAAGGGAATCTAAGAAGTTTGATCTAATGTAAGAGATGTTTTTAATTATTATGAAATTTTAGACCCCCACCCTGCTCAACCAGCCATACCTTTCGAGTGCGTAGGAATTTTAGAGATATTTTGATAGCTGACCCTTGACATTGGATTCAACTTTTGCACTAATACTACATGCATTACACCAGAAGCTCCAAAACGGCGTTATGTGGTCAGAAAAAATAGGCGTTTACTGGCCAAAGCGTCAATTATTCCTTATCCTGTTTATTAATTTTAAAATGTTAACATTTACATTTATGAGCAGTTTAAATTCTTCGCTGCTCGCATATATAAAGTATGGATGTGGATGAAGGCTCAGATCAAAAATTAGACCTGCCACCCCGTTGAATACGTAAGTATTGGCGTTTATCACGAGCATAAGGAAATCTCATTTTGATATTTAAAATGAATTGGGCAGTGTTTAAGGAATTAAGCATTTGATATCTTGTAGCACACACATGCGTTGATTTCTTTAGTATTTGGTATACTCTTTTCTCACACTTGAGCCTTCAGCCTAGGTTAGGTAAAATTTTATCATATCTAGACAACAGAACATCTCACCAAATCAAACATATCGAGTTTACTTGTCACAATATCTGTGGGTGATCCGCAGAGACCTTCTAAATTGATGACCATCAAGCAATGATAGAAAACCAATATTTTAAGTTTAGGGCAGTAATAAAGTTCCTCACAAAAGAGAGATCAAATGCAAAAGTAATTCACTAGAGGCTGACTGAGATACAGTAAAACCTGTGTAAAACGGTCACTCCAAAATAGATAAAATAAAGGTCTTAAAGACAAATGGTAGCTTAATGAAGGTCAAAAGTATTGCAGAATGCACCCCTTGGGACTTTCTGCAATATTCTTGACCTGCATTAAGCGATAATCGGTTTTGAAAAAACATTTTTGGTCTTTTTGAGAGTGGCCGTTTTACACAGGTTTTATATGTCCAGGCGCCGATTTCTGAAAAAGGCCTTAGTTTTTGACTTGGCACAACTTACCTGCCAGAAAAGGTTTGACTGCAGAAATGCAATTCTGGGGTCTTCTGCAATACTCCTAGGTACGTCGTACAGTTAAATTGTAGTAGCAGTTTTGCTGTAGGACGTCATCTTTGAACGTACCCCGCACTAAATGAGGCTTATATAAATTGAGAGGAAAACACGCCTCACGTTCAACCATTGCTTCATATTCAGCATATTTCCCTTTCAATTTATACATTACATGTATGCAATGGCATACGACTGTAAAGCAATATAAAAATTTTGTATATATGGTATATTGGACGTGAAAATGTCCAACGGAAGGGGTGATTTACCCCACCCCCCTAAATATTATGTATCCAAATCTTCCCCATTTCTTAATTTATCAAGTAAAATAGCAAATTTGTTATCATATTTAAACACTATTCTTATAGTATGTTTGTCATGTTTTACATTTGTTACAACTCAAAGAAAGAACATACCACCTGAAATGACAATTCAGGAATGTGTGTACTACACAATTTTCAGCGTACATTCTCTGCTGCAATATATTGTGTCTGTGACTTGTACTAAATTCTTATATATGGACAGCCAGTATGCGTTTAAACATTATACAACATGATATTACAGTTATATACGTTACTTACTTTCAAATGTATTACTATTTAATGCAGTAATATCATTAGAATATGGACTACTAAACGACCTCCACAAAATGAGGTTTGTAGACTGTAAATTTCTAAAACCAAATTATATTAGGCTCATAATGAAGTGCGATAGCTTTTCAGCGGATAAGGTGTTACCCTGCAATAGCCAAATTACCCTAAAATAATAGGAATTCCTATAGTGTTAATATCCAGTTATTTCTTATTTTTACGTATCAATATTAACTTTTATTTGAAAATGAATTACTAGCAATATTATTTTAAACCAAGTATGGCACCTGTTATTACAGTTATATATGTTACTTTCTGCTAAATACAATATTTAATGAAATGGCAGCACTAGATCACCAATTGTGTAAGCCACCAAAATACATGCAATTATAGCTTGTCAGCTATTGACTACAATAACTATATTGATAGCATTGATTGGGGAAAACTTACACTTAATTCCTAAATTACCTTTTCTATGTACAATATAAGTTGAAATCGAGAAATGAAACATTAAAGCAAACGTTAATCCTTGCCATAGCAAAAAACTGTTTTAATCGTCACGTTATCACCCACGTTATCACATTAGATCCTTGATGTACATCCGTGGTCTGATTCCACAGATTTTCGCGGAATTGGCCGAGTTAGTTCCGATTGATTGTATTTGGTTAGGTTGAGAATGGATCTCAGCGTTGGTTACAATATGCGTTGGTACTGTACATGATAGCTACACTATCCCTTCATTTCGTAACCGGGTAACAAAATGTGCTAGCCGGTGACAAAATGCGTGAAGACGGTAACGCATTTTGTCATCGGGTTGCAATAAAGCATTATTGTAGACGAGCGTTTTGTTACCCTGTCAGAGCCTTTTGTTACCAAGTAAGAAAATGCGTTTGGGGGTAACAAAATGGGTGTCAACAATGCATTAACGTTCGACAGATCCCTCGAGAGATGTGGAAAAACAGGAGCGAACCTCGAAATCCAACGATGTACTCACCTTAATTTTACGAAAAGTAAGGCACTATATTTTGTCGCCAATATTCGTGTTTTGGAGCAGGCCATATGTCGTAAAATGTAGTGGCCCAGAGCGAGTGTGTTTAAGGGCAATTGCGGGTAATACTTCCCACATTAAAATCTTTTGAACTCTTTGTATACAGTTTATTTTATGTGTGGACTGTCAATTTATGAAATAAAAAGGATATGTCACCACGCTTAATTTTTTTTATAAAATCACGTGGAAGTTTTCAGCATTTTACAAATTTTCTGAAAAAAACCCAAGGCCTTATAATATTAAGCTAAAATGTAAGTAATCGAAATCCTTTATTTTAATTTTAATTATTGCTCATGACCTCAAGCTTTCTAGAAAATGCGAAAATTTATTTGTTTTCCCAAGCCGTGTCAAGATACTGCATGATATATTTTGATAATTTCCCCCAAAAAGGATTTCGATTTTTAAGTAAATTATCAAATAAAAATCTTATTTTTTGTGTTTATTTCATGGACTATCATTTGACATTTTAGAAAAAAATCGGGGGCCACCAGACTAATTATCTTTCAGATGGGCTAAATTTAACCCCACCCCAAAACATTTCGAAGATGATTCAATATAAAACGTTCAGGAGTGTATTTTTTGTCATTTATATAATTCCATATTATTTGTATATAGTAATTTTGCATTACAAAGTAAGTAAGGGTGCAAAGATCAGGAATCGATACAATCAAGTACCACACCTGACCCAGGATACCAATGAGAAAGTGACAAACTCACAGTAGACACCACAAACGAGAGCCAAGAGGTCAGCCCTTTCCCAGTAGGTGACCAAAAAGCACATATAAACAGACGCACACAAAGACATAGCAAACACAAGACAGAACAAACACATAAAAGATCCACAAAAGAAGTACCGCCTTGGAACGGTTAGTAAAATAATTTACTGGAGGGCTTACACCGGTTTAACGGCGCCAACCTCACCCTAACTTCAGATGTGGATCAAGACACATAGATATTTGGTTTGCATGAAAGACCCCTAACTTATCAATGCATCATCTCCTAAAACATATAAATCAAGATATAACAAGGAGATAAAGCAAGGATAAGGACTAAACAGTAAATTAAACTGAATACCGGAGCAAAAGAAATCCAACAGGTAAACCCCGGTGGGCCCGACAAACAGCCAAAGCATCAGGCCCCTACCATCTCATCTATAGATAAGTCTTTAAGTCAGAACCATCATGGAGTCTGAAGTCCGACCCAATCGGCGTGCAATTAAAGAGGAAAGCAAAGTTGCCAACCATGATTGGGTTGACTACCAAGCATGACGTCTGTTGCAATACATTAATGTTATAGCCAATCTTTTTATAATGGGAAATTATTTTAATGAACTGCGCTGAAAAATTATTATAGCCAACAATCTTCTTCAATTTATACACCAAGTCACCATAGAAATCAGGTTCCGAAAGTCCTTGGCGCAAGAGAGATTTAAGTCCAACTTGGAATTTAGAAATCAAATCATAGTATCATTTATAAAATTTTGAAAATGTTTTGCGAAGTTTATGATACCGATAGCCTTGTTTAAGAAGTTTCTGAGTAAACAATTAATTGCGAGTGTTGAAGTCAGCAACATAGCTAGATGCTCTAGCAAAACGAATGAGTTGAGAGACATAGACTCCATAGGATGTAGAACAAGGAACATCACCATCTAAAAATGGGAAATTGACAATTTTAAAATCAAAGTCGTCACGTTTATCATAAATTTTGGTAGAAACAATATCATTAGAAATTGACAAATGCAAGTCTAAAAATGCGGCTTCGGTATCAGAGGCATTGGCTTTATTCAGTGGAGCTCTGAAGGGTATATTTGACTAACCATATTGTCAAAATAAACATTATTAATATTTAAAATATCGTCCAAATATCTGGAAGTAGTGTTAAACGCATCAATAACATCAGCCTGCTTATCATCAGAAAGAGACGTCATAAAGTCCCTCTCATAACAAAAACAGGAATAAATCTGCAACCAGGGGAGCACAATTAGTGCCCATAGGAATCCCAACTACTTGTCTATAGAGCTTGGTGCCAAATCGAACAAAAATGTTGTCCAACAAAAAGGTCAGCGCATCACATACATTTTGACACGACCATGCATGGTATTTTTTAGGCTTTTCTGAAGTAAAAAAATGCATTTCTGTCATTACATGCAAGGTAAGGAGAGCCTTCTCTCTGGAAGGTTCTTTCAATAAGATCAATAAGTTTATCTTTAATTAAATTATGAGGTAAAGTAGTGTAAAGAGTAGAAAAATCATAAGTAGACAAACTGGTCGCATTGAAATCTCTAGCTTTAAGTTTATCTAAAATTTCACCTGAATTTTTAATAGACCAAAATAGGTTTTTACCAGATCTCTCATATACCTTTTCACAATATTTGATAACATGTTTTTAACAGCTGTAAGACACGAGGTTAACAATTTAGAAAGTTCTGTTGTCGTACAAGAACTAGAATTAGCAATAAATCTTGCTTTATAGGGGTTTTTATGGAGTTTAGGTAACCAGTACAACGTAGGAACTTTGTCTTGATTTTCTTTAGCTTTGACACCAAAATATAGGGCTGTATGACAACCATGCCCATCAACAATCACCCTTTCACTTAAAGAAGGCTGCAGTTTATAAGCATTAGTGTCAACAAGCTCACACTTAAGAGTGTAAATATAATACCATCGTCAAACAACTACAACATTGTTAGCAGCTTTGTCTGCTGGAACCAAAACATAGTTCATATGAAAATCCTGGATACCTCGTTTAAAATGACGAAAAGAAGATTTAGGTTTAGGGGGCAAAAGATTTGTATTACGAGAGTAAAATGAAATACGAGTATCAATAATTTTAAAAATGTTAATCTTCCATTCCTTCAAGGCATCAGGTTCAACATTTTCCCGTTTGCACCAATGATTACTAAAGTCATTTAAAGAAACAGCGATCTCTCTACGACATTTAGAGAAATCGATATTAGAGGGAAATCTATATTTAGGACCTTTAGAAATGATATTGCAAACTCTAGCGTCAGGAATGACATTTAGATTACCTGTAATAACATGCCCTGCAGAGGGATATAAATAATTTGAATTTTTACAATCTCAGGAGGCAGGAGTATTGGAATCTATATCTAAATCATTTACAATTTTATTAAAGTTAAATATCCTAGACCTAATAGGTTTATCTGTAGCTGGACCCACCGTGGCTCTGTAGCTGGACCCACCGTGGCTCAACTTGAGGTTTTCTTTAGCTCTGACTATCTGTGAGTCATGAGCCCTTTTCTTTGTTTCATCATGGAGTGTTAATTTGATTAGAGTGTTTTCCATGATGATTCATTGCATTAGTTAGATGGCCTCCATGCGAGCTGAATATTTCTTGTACTTCAACAACAGCAGAATCTAGGGCGAAGATTTGGTACCAGTAAAATGCATTTAAGCCCCCCGGTGGCTTAGGCTGCTGTCCGTTCTAAGGCGGTGGTTCTGTTGTTGTTGACTTTTTGTTTATTGTTACTCCCATTGTGGGAGTCTGTAATTGTTCTATGTATTGTTGTACGTTGCTTTATGTCCATTCTAGTATTGCAATCATCTTGGTGGGGAAGAGAGAGCTGATTGCTTTGCTTGGTTTGTCTTCCTGGTGTCTCGTGATGGTTGGGCGGCTCTTCCTCGCGGTGCCTCGGGGTTGTCTGCAGTTTGTGATTGTGGTACTTCCTGATCATACTCACTTACTATTTTTGTTATATTTATAACAAATGATAGGAGCTTCAGAATTATTAAAGTAATTTGGAATAGATGAAATCACTGAATTATCCTTGAAGATACTATGTAAATCATTAAACTCAATACCTTTGTTAATGAATGGAATTTTGATAAAATGTCGTTTATGGTTGACCTCAGAATCGATATAAGGACTAAGGAAATGTTGAACATAACACCTTGTAAGGAGTGCTGCTTTATATAATTTGTTTGCTCTATCGTAAAGTTTATTAGCCTCTAACTCTTAATTGTGTAAAACTGAGATAGGCAAGGAACTTAAAAATGAAAATAAGCTGTGCCGATCATGATTAGTTAAAGCCAAGGAAAGATCCTTTAGAGAAGTATTTAAGCGTTTTTCAGTACAAATTTTGCGCTTAATGTTGCCATTTTTACGCTTACCATGAGATCTACTTTTACGTTTTTTACATTCCAAAACAGAAAAAAACATCAAAATCTGGCATTTTAGAAATGTTGCCTTCATGGTATATATTATCATTAAAGCCTAAAGGAAAAGGTGATTGCAAAAATTTAATCCATTTAAGTTCAGTTTCATGTCTCTTTATATTTTTCAATCTAGTTGATGAATTTGGATCATATATAATTTTTTCAACCAGCTGAATTACAATTTAACTAGGTGAATGACCATTATTTTTGAAATGGTGATAAAGAAATGTGTCAAATTTTTTAGGCTTTTTCATTTTACGAAAGTGCTCACGAAACCTAGTCTTGAGGGATCGGCCAGTTTGTCCAACATATTGCATTCCACAGTTAGTTTCAGTTCAAGTTATAAAATAAATCAGATCCAATGAAGTTCAGTCCAAATCATTATTATTAATTATGGAAAATTGCCTACCATTTACAGATGATGTAATGGTAGTTTTAGTACATAAATGTGTGCAACAGACACACCTCTTGGCATTGCACTTAGAAATATAAGGATACATCCCGCGTCTTTTGAATGCATTAAATGGTTTAGTATACTTCCTGAGTATAGGTGACACAAGAGGAGATAACCTAATGGTAGGAAGCATATCCCGAAAATTGTTAACTGAATTAGGAATACGAACAGAGGACGCCGAATGTAAACTAATGGGAGATAAATGTATTTTTGTTATTTTCGTTCTTATCATTAAAAGTTGTGTGGGTAAGTGCCATCCCAAGACAAGCAATCAACACACCGGTTATTAAAATGACAAGCCAGTATTAATATGAGTCCTTAAAAGCAAAGGAAGGTATAACAAAAGCAAGCGATAATCCAAATGGCTAATACAAGTCCACAGGTATATAGAAAGCAGAAGTTATACAACGGGGTATGAAAATCGGTCATCTAGTGATCTGAAATGCGGTTTAAGACATAGAGGATATCCAGGGACAGGAATAATGGAAGGAGATTGTACACACAATCCTGAGGATTGGAAAAATAAGAGCATTAAATGAAAGTGCGAGGAGACTTTTTAGGGCCGCCACGCAGCACAGACAAAACAACTCTGATAATCAAAGTAAGTAAGGGTGCAAAGATCAGGAATCGATACAATCAAGTACCACACCTGACCCAGGATACCAATAGGAAAGTGACAAACTCACAGTTATGAGCCGTCTTATCAGGATTTTCACGGTTTGCCTAATTAATTTACCTTTTCATTCCAATAATTAAAATATGAAACAAACAAGGCGATAAACGAAAACGCAGAAGAAAAAAAACAAAAAACAATTTGTAATAAGTGCCCACCCTGGAATACGTCTCAGATCTGAACATGACATGAGTATATTATATATACGAGGGGCATTTGGAAAGTTCTTAGCATGGTCTTTTATCTCAGTAACCGATTTACAAAACCTATCATGTTTGGTATCATTTTAAAGAGCCATCTTTCCTCTATGTTACGGCACAAATTTCATGAGGATATTATGCAGAAACGAAAAATATTATTGTGAATACATGTACTGTTTGTATACTGGAAATCGCAAAATTTCAGTGGAAAATATAACATTTTACCTTTTGAAAGTGTGCAGAACATTAAAAATAGTTCATGAAATTAGATAATTTTGCACCATTTGGTAGTAGACCACAATCTGGTACAGTTATCATACAATTGATTACCGAGTTGGATGTTTCTTATAACTAAATATTGGAACAGCAATACCAAAGCCGTCTAGAAAGCAAAGCAATGCGCTAGTTTTTTCGACTAAAAATCGCATGTCACAATGCACATATTTTGAAAATATTTTACGGACAGTAGTTTAAAAATGTCTTGCGTTGGTATTTTTGTCAAGCACACTTTATGCTCTTTGTATTGAAACCAAAATCAATTTTGTCAACCAGAACAAAAGGAAGATAACTCTTGTCATCTTCCCATCGGGCAGAGTAAGTTTAGCGATGAGTTGACGTTCTAGTTCATTTCAATTGAAAACGGTGGCAAACAAAACAGTAATAATACCTTGAGAGTAAAAATCAATCAATTTTGTGATAGTAGACGCGATACCGTGAGAATTTCTTATGCCGTCGACAAAATGTGAGGGGTTAAGTTACCCCACCCACTTCTTGAAAAGTAGGGGTAGTGTTATAAGGAATAATTTTCTTGAATACAGAACAACACAAGCCGCGCTTTTTGTGCGACGAAATTATTTTTAAGCAATTTTTGCTACAAATAAAGCAAAAAAACATACTCAATAGGAATTTTTCGTGCTCCTGTATCGACACAATTTATAGTAAAAGTATAAAGAAAAATCGAAAAAAATCCCATTTTTGAAAGTTTATCATTTCTCTATTAGTCAACATTTTCCGAATGTAAAGGTGGTAGTCGTGCTAGCAATGATCGCATAGTATATTTTAATAAAAAATTAGTTGGCACCAAATCGTTAATTTGTCAAATCATGATCGCAAATAAGGTCCCTAATTTTCCTTCGCTTTTTTCCAAGTATTTTACTTAAAATTTTCGCCAGTATATAAACCCCTACTCATTTTGAGCATGAGCTGCACGTGCACGCTAAGTTCTTTTTCGACAAAAATTAAACCATCAAATAGCCGTTGAATTCTAGTTTCCAAAATGTATAATTTGATAGCATTTTATCAACGCATTGTGGAGTTATGATGCCATGCTAAGAACTTTCCAAATGACCCTCGTATTTATACAGTTGATGTCCAATAAAAACGACCATCCTGCAAAGAGGTCTATTTTTTGTCAGATGATTGATGTCTTATTTCGTTTATACATCCCCTTCCCCCCTAGACCCAAGACGTCCTTTACACATGTAGTATATTTATATAATGGCGCTCAATTGTCCCAAGGGCATCTTGGGTCTGGGGGGGGGGCATCTAAAAACCAACTAAAAGACACCATTTTCATCTTTTCAATGTAAAACATCACATTTTTAAGTATATTTCGTACATGCGCAGAAGGAATACTGCAAAGTTTTGGAAACGAATGGCTTTTATATCCTTAACAATCTAGTATTTTTACGTCGTAAAATGAGGGGTGGGAGTAGAGAGTGGGAGTGGGAGCGCATGAATCGCTTTGAAACGCATTTTGATGCTTACTATACATATTGTACTACCCAAACAGACGAGTTTTAAAATCATTAGGGCTATTTGAAAATTTAGCTTTAATTTGTAATCATGTCAACTAGGGACAATATACGCCTTATATCGCTAGTACTTCTTTAGTCATAGCCCACGATCAAATTAGGGCAAATTCAGGTACTTTTGGACGTCAGGGAAATTCGGACATACATTTGCAAACTATGAAAATCCAGATGAAACGGCTCCTTATGAGCCGTCTTATCAGGATTTCCACGGTTTGCCTAATTAATTTACCTTTTCATTCCAATAATTAAAACATGAAACGAACAAGGCCACTGTCGGAATTCACCTTATGTCCGAAGTTACCTGACTTTACCTTATACAAATAACTGTTCCGCAATGGGCACTGAAATGTAACGGTGAATATATGATCAGAGTAATAACATTTTTGCAATTCAGAAGGCAAACAGATACAAAGCACAGCCTTCAATGAAAGTTGATACATGTAGCGCATTGACGTATAGGTTATACATGTATCACTCCCGTTGAACATCATGGGGATCAGATCGTACTACATTAACACCCTAAAGCAAAATTTTGACCTACTAACACCTATGAGCATGCTTGAAGAGAGTTCTGTCATTGATAGGCATCGGTACCACATGGCTGTTAAGTTTAATGCGTTTGTTGATGAGGATCATTGCAAGCGACCTACGTTATTATCTGGCTACCTAAGCTTCATTTAAAAATCCATTTAAGCCACGGTCAAACACTTCATAAAAAGCCCTATAAGCCACGTTTTATTGCTAATTCTAGTTCATGAACTACTACTGAGTTGTGCATTCTATTGACTTCTTAAAACAATGACTTAAAACAATGTTATAAAATAGTGTGAAACAGTTTATGAGAGGAATGGTAAAAATCTATTTTGGACTATTTAAAACTGAGGTGATATACTTATGAATTAAATTCTAAAGGTTTTCTAGCATCTAGTTTGTCTACATATGACTTCACAAAGTAAGTAAGGGTGCAAATATCAGGAATCAATACAATCAAGTACCATACCTCACCCAGGATACCAATGGGAAAGTGACAAACTCACAGTTAGACACCACAAACGAGAGCCAAGAGGTCAGTCATTTCCCAGCAGGTAACCACAACGCACAACTCTCTATACTACGTTGCCCCATAATCTAATCAAAGAAAAACTGACCAAATTAATTGAACATTTTTAACGGAGAGGGCTCACTTTATTTGCCTTGTAATAAGAAAAGCGCTTTTTTCACTTCTAAACAACCTAAAAGATATAATTTGTAGTCATGTCAGAAAATGTGTGATGCTCTCCATCATCTTTTGGACAATATATTTATAAGATTTGGCTCGAAATTATATAGACAAATTATTCTAATGGGTGCAAATTGTGTTCTTCTCGTTGCAGAATTGTTTTTTCTTTGTTATGAGAGAGGCTTCATGTTGTCACTTTCTAACAATAATCAAGGCGGCAACAACGAGAGTTGATTGCTGTTACGATTAGAGTCTCTGTTATGTTCTTTTCATCTGCAGTATGAAGGCTTGATTTTTTCGATGTCGCCCATGTCCAGTATCTATACGTAGTCGATTCGATCGAAGTACGAACCTTATTCTACTATTGAAAATGTGCATTGATCATCATTAACATTGACACAATTCAAAAAGTGAAATCGAATCGCGAAGATGCCGATTCTGTTGATGTTTAATTATAATTTAGCCATAAGACTGGGGAATTTGCTTGATCACAAGGAGCTTGAACGTTAATAATAGCTCTTTAAAGCAAGCGGCTGTGTGATCCCCATGACGTCACGTCTCACTTCTTATATCTACTTACGTCACGAAGTGATAAAGTCTTGTGCCAAACGTCAACTGTCATGTGCATCGTCGCGCATTCGAAACAGGCAGTCTCATTTTTTACAAATCCTAATGGTATACAACAGGAACTTTTGTTCAAGCGTCCCGGTGTCTTTAAAATAGCTTGCAGGATTATTTTATTTCCCTATACCCAGAGTGGGGTTTAAACTCGGTTTAAAAGCTAGTGAAACTAGTTTAATCCCTCCAGTAATTTTTCTTACTGGCCGTTCTTCTTTTGTGGATCTTTTTTTTATTTGAGTTTGTCTTTGACATATTTATTGCCTCGTCTGTGTATTGAAGCCTTGTTGTTACCTGCTGGGAAAGGGCTGATTTCTAGGCGCTCCTGTATGTGATGTTTTCTTGTGCTTTTGTCACTTTCCCATAAGGTGTCCTGGGTCAGGTTGCATCGATTTTTGATCTTTGCCTTCTTCCTAACTGGGTTTTACTCACACGAGTACTGCCTCACAAGAAATACTGTATACTGTGCTATCCTCACACAACAAATAGTGGTTAGTTGCCCATTAGGTGTGCCTATTTCATAAAATTGATGATCCTTATTGGTCAGATATATGCCAATACACTTCATTTACCCCTTTTTGAATTTTGACGTTTCAATAAAAATGGCATAGTTTCATCTAAAATTCATGATAAACGGGATGATTTTAAGTTTGAAATGGTTAATTTACCATTTCTTGATGGAGATCTTCCTCGCTTCTCTTCCTATGGTGTATACATTTCGCAACTAATTCATTTCTAATGCTAGTGAACTCAACAAGAAAAACCTATTTTGGACTACTAAGTTGTTAAAACTGAAATAATATTGATAAAATAGTATTCGAAAAATATTTTCTAAATTCTACCACAGACACTCAGAGTTGATTGTTGTTACCATGCACTTTTGGTTTAAAAACTCTTCTACAACATGACATATCTGAGCCAATATTTTATGGTGATTTAGGTATAAATTTAAAGAAATGTTTGAAAGTAAGTAAGGTTGCAAAGATCAGGAATCGATGCAATCAAGTACCACACCTGACCCAGTATACCAAACCTAATTTAAATGAACAGTTCAAAAAGATAATCAAACAGTATATATGGATCTAAAATGGATATCATGTGACACTCTGTATGTCTGGTTGTAAACATAATCACGGTATAATACTATGGTTTTCTCTTTAATTGCAGGACGGTAGGGCAGGCCTCAGACTAAATGACGGCCCTGACGTAAAGCTTTAATCGGCTGGTTGGTGCCTGATGCCTGTCATTGACTGGCCCAATGTGGCTCAAATTGAGGCTTTCGTTTCCTCTGACTATCTCGGAGTCTCGAGCCCTTTTAATTTTTTCATCATTGTGTGATCATTAATTAGATCTCTCTGATGATGCATTGCAATGGTTGGAAGCCAACATGCGAGATAAACACTGGTTGTGTTTTAACAACAATATAATCTAGATTTGGTATTAGTATAATACATTTAAGGCTAGGAATCGATTTAAGAAAAGTGCAAAATTCTTAACGCCCCCAGCCCCAATGGCATCAACTCAACTGGCATTCTGCTTTCAAAAGCTAATTTTATTTGATTGTTTACATGTCACGATACATTGTATAATCTAGAAAGCCTCCAAAGAATGTTTTTGTTTTAACAACAGCAGGTTTGGCCAGTAAAATATGTTAAAGCCCTTCAGGAGGCCTCGGCTTCTTTCGTACTTAGGCAATGATTCTCTTGTTCTTTACTCATTGTTATTGCTCCCATTATGTCAATTATATATGTGTTTTTTTCTGTTGGGTCTTTGCTCTAAGTGTCATCATCTTGCTTAGTTTCAATAGTGTTCTTGCTTTCATGTTGTTTCAAGTGTTGTGCTCGGTGCCTAGGGTTTGTCTGCTTTGTTATTGTGGCATTTCAGGGCCCCAAGGTTATAGAACTTGAGTACAGTCTCAAACTCAAAATTAAGTGCAAAGATTGGCTGGTTTCAGACACGTGTCCGTAAGCAGCCAATCATTGCGTTTTTCAAGTTTGAGAATGAAATCAAGTTTTATAACCTCAGTGCCTGGTCATACTCACTTGTTTTGTGATTAAACGAAGAAAATGGTTCGTGGTTATCCATAGACAACATAATTTTAAAACAATTGTTGAGCTATGTTGGGTCTCATCCATAGACAAGCATCAGACAACATCACTCAGAATACATCTACAAATGGTCTGTAAATAAACTTGTCACGCACTGGACGGTGACAAATATCAAATGGCAATCTCTGACACTCATCATTGAGCTTCAACAACGGACGTTGACATGCTAAGAGTAGTACGATGATAAAAACGAATTAAAAACAATATGAATCTATTAAAACCATTTATGCAATTAAAAAGAGCTGTCATCGATCCAAAGATCTACTTAACAGGTAAAAAGGGCATTTTATAGAGGACGATAATTTTGAAAGTAGATCCACATTTGTACCAAGAAGAATACTGTGAATCTGTGATAGCTAACAATTTTTAGAAATGCATAATGTAAGTTGGTTTAAACGTTGCAATGGCAACGTATCGTCATCATCTCTACTATTTGCTGTGTATGAAGTGCGGTATAATCCCCCATTTCAGTATCATTAAGTCATTGCTGTGGGCTGAAATAATTATATTTGATTCACAAATAATAAACCAATCAAACAAAAGACAAACAGATGAGGCTAACTACTTTTTATCAAAACAGTGTGTAGATCCAACTGTCGGCCCGCCGGGGAAACGCCGATGGTGGCCCGCTTTTTTATGTTTGCTGGGCAGACTAAGTTGCGCAAAACTCAAAGGCCAATCCGAGACTTCACTGTAGCAGGTGATAAACAATCTGCAGTGATCATCATAATGTTTGTACTAGTTTACGTTCATCAGGATAACCCTGGCCTTGAGGTTATAATTTGAGCAGGAAATATTAATTGCTCATAAATGTTAGTTGCTCATAAAACATAAACTGCTGAATAATAAAGATTTTTCTTACATGTTATATTTATCCTGCTAACAAATGTTAAAATGCCAACGCGGGATATAGCCATGCTTATTTGAGTTGAGTATGGAACGAAAGGCCATGAAGCCATGTCAAGATAAGGTGGCAATGAACATTGTGTTTTGTCTTATGGTTACACTGCGCCACAGCTACATTGTTATATAACATATACATTGAATGTTCTCAAATGCCCAATCATTAACTTTTTGTACACCCTTTTCTTTTATACAACAGTGTCTGTTACATTTCAAGTTATGCAGAAACGCGTGAAATATATTTGAATTGCAATGCAATCTCGTTATAGGCTACTTTACGCTAAGCTCAAAAGAGAACAAAGGTAAAGCAAAGAGAAGATTAAGTTTAAAACGCATTGCTAAAATAAGTTTCATTTTAAGCTAAGCAGTGCATATTCAATGCACATCAAATGTGATTAAAAAGGATATTTTCTACTGTGAAAAGATATTTATCAATTCACAAGTCATGTGATTTATATCATTTCACTGCAGCGAAACGAGGATTTTTGTACACTTTTTTAAAGCTGGGACTTTTCCAAAAAATAATGCTATCCACTGTTTGGACTAGTGTAATGCAAGTTTTCATGAATAGAATAAGAATAGAATAAAGTAGAATACAATACAATGCACATTCATACACATTACGTGTTAAGGGCAAATAAATATATTCATGACATGTACAACATAACAAATATATATAAAATAATATACAAACAATATATTTAAGACACAATAAATGTCTTGAGTCATGAGAGTCATGCTATGATTTAGTACATGTTTTTACATATCAGCCTACCGTTTTCAGACTTTTTGTTCCCTGTACTTGTCATTAAATTGATAAACATTTATCTAATTGGAACTTACACCATTAAATATATTATTTATATTCACATATTTTTGTATGAAGCGACTGATGCTGAATACATTGAAAACACTCAAAAGTAAAAGAACTACATCTTCAATATCGTCAAAAATGGTGCACAATCTTTCCTCAAACTTTATCAATGCACCTTCCAAGCTCAATTTGCAGCTTATGAGTTCTGAATGCAGTCATATATTTTCGCGTGCTCTCTGTCTGGTAAAATTTCTAAATATTTTCTGATTCAAATGTATGCTTTATCATTTATTATATTCTTAATTTATCCATTCCAACTTCAGAATTCATCCGTATGTTTGTTCCAATATAATACTAACCTTTCTGTCAATCTTGCTTTAATACATGTAATTAAGTAAGATACATAAAAGGTCCCTTGATTATTTCACACATGAGGAAAACCTAAGTCTTTAAAATAGTTTTCACAAAAGAAAGCCATATGTTTTTCATAGAGCGGCTATTGAAATGTTCCCAATTATGCATTCGAAAACAGGAAATCACCGTTTGACTAAACTGTATGTGTCCAAAACTTTATTCAACTTGCTATAACCGATATTATTTAAAGAAATGGGTACAGTTCACTATATGCACCAGAAGACGTGAAGTTTGTCCTAAGGCACGCCTGAAAGAATTTCTTTTAATAGCATGTGAGTATGATCAGTAAGTACCACAGTTAAACACTGCAGACCAACCCACCACTGCACCGTGAGAACGAGCCACAAAACACTGACTGTCACACAGAATCAGAAAGACAGTTAGAGAAAAGCAACCAGCTCTCTCTTCCCCATCAATATGATTGCTAAACTGCAATGACACAAGGTACTGAATAACAAAACACGAACGAAATACAGAACCCCCACAAACAACGAGGGAAACAAAAAACAATAAATCAACAAAAACAGAACCACCGCATAGGAACGGAGAACATACTAAGCCACTGGTGGGGTGGGGGCTTAAATTCATTTTACTGGTACCAAATATTCGCCCTAGATTCTGTTGTTGTTAAACCACAAAAATTGCTTAGTTCACATGAAAGCTTCCTTACTATTGCAGTATATAAACACGAGAAACAATCTAATCAAATTAATACAATATGATGATACAAAAAAGGCTCATGACTCACAGATAGTCGTGGCTAAAGAAAACTTCAAGTTGAGCCAAAGTGGGCCAACCCAAAAGCCAGGCATTAGGCACCTATCAACCGATTACAGCTTTATGTCAGGGCCGTCATTGAGTCTGAGGCCTGACCCACCGTTGTGCAATTACAGAGGAAACCATAGATATATACCGTAATTAGGTTTACAACCAAACATGCAGAGTGTCGCATTGATATCTATGTTAAATAAAACATTTTTAAAGTGATTGGTTATTTTTTTGACTGGAGCACTAAATGAAGATTTTTAAGCAATTCTTTTGAATTAATAAATTAAATCACCATAAAATACTGTCTCTGATATGTCTTGTTGCATAAGATGTAAAAACCAATATTCTATTTAACAATTGGCTTCTGTTGTTGGCGTCACTACCATTAGAACATACCCTTGCAAAACGAATAAGCTGCGAAATATATAAACCATAGGAAGGGGAGCGAGGAACATCTCTATCAAGAAATGTGAAATCAACTGTTTAAAAATTAAAATAATTCCCCTTAACAATAAATTTTAGATAAAACTATGACCTTCGTTATAGGCAAATCCAAGTCCAAAAATGGGACTTCAGTATCAAAGGTATTTGCCTTATTCAACTGAAGTTCAGTGGGATATATTTGACCTACTATTTGCTTGAAGTAAAAAATGGCAATATTACGTTAACGTATTTGTGTTTAGAACCAATATTCTGACACAACCCTTTCTTTTGATGCGGGTTATGACCACAGAGCATTTAAGTTACGTGCGGAAAAGATTAAGAAATTATAGGCACCATATTATAATAACGGTTTTAATAAAAAGAAATAGAGAACATTGAATATTTTGAGATTCAAAATCTTTAATTATAAATGCCAATCCATTTCTTTTTTGTGGCACATTATTAACACTATTTTTGATGAATGGTTCGAAGGTAGATCATTGATTTATGCTTTGGAACTCTTTATAAAGTGACGAGAGAGTCTCAGGGGCTCATAAAATTTATTCTTGGCGCAAATTATTATTAATTATTAACTAATCAAATTTCAGATGTGACAACAAATAAGCTGTTTGAGTCACTGAAGATGGCCGAGTTTGACGAGTCGTGCGATACAAACAAATACCCATTTGCCTACTAGTGTCGTCTGCTGATAACTTTTGTTGATAACAGTTTGGACCCAGATCAGACCTAACAAAATGTCGCGCTGGATATGGTTCTAAACTGTAAGACACTCTGGTGGTATTCCTGATTTTTTTTGTAAAAGTTGTTTTAAAAAATCGGCAGATGACCAAAAAGCATAAAAAGTACCCAGTAGGGAACGAGTTAAGTACAATAAACTTTTTGTTGATTTGAAACAAGTAAAGGGGATTTTGAAAAACAAACAGAGTAGAATATAGAGACAATAACGTCATTACAGCTTTTCAATTGGGTTTTGTCCCAGGTGATTCTACTGATAATCAGTTAATTAGTATTTACAATACATTTTGTAAAGCTCTTGATGAGGGTAAGGAAGTTCGCGCCATATTTTATGACATAAGTAAAGCCTTTGGTAGAGTTTGGCATAAAGGTCTTCTTTTTAAACTTAAATCTGCAGGTGTATCTGGATCGTTGCTGACTTGGTTCTCTGATTATCTAAATGACAGGAAACAAAGGAATTTTTTGCCTGGTGCAAGTCTTCTTGGACTTCAGTAAAGGCTGGAGTTCCACAATTCTCTATTCTTGGACCTCTACTTTTTCTTTTATATATCAATGACATTGTTGAATACATTAACTCCTCTATTAGACTTTTTGCTGACGATACTAGCTTGTATATCATTGTCGATGACCCCATTCAGGCTGCTGAACAGTTAAACTTGGACCTGGCTAAAATCCATCACTTGGCAGACAAATGGCTAGTGACTTTTAATCCTGGGAAGTCAGAGTCTATCCTTCTCTCTAGAAAACATAACAATCCATATCACCCTCCAGTTCTGTTGAACCAAACCCAAACTGTTGAAGTAAACTCTCACAAGCACCTTGGTATCATCTTTTCAAATGATTGCACTTGGCATGAGCATCTCGAACTAGTCAAATCCAAAGCATGGAATATTAACTTCTCTTTTATAAGTCCACTGCTAGAATATGCTGACGTTGTGTGGTATAATTGCACATAATTTGAATCAAACGAATTAGTTAAGATCCAAAATGAAGCTGCTATAATAGTAACTGGTGCAACTAAGTTAGCCTCTATTGACTCTCTCCACACAACACTGCGATCAAGAAGGAAAACTCATAAGCTAACCATGTTTTATAAAATAAAAAACGGACTTTGCCCTGATTATTTTTCTTCTCTTGTGCCTGCTACTGTTGGAAGTGCGTCAACATACCCTTTACGTAACTCTTCACATCTACAAACATTACATACGAATTCTCGTCTTTACTATATATCTTTTTTGCCTTCTGCTGTCTGTGATTGGAATGAACTTCCAGAGCAAACTCGGAATTCTCCAAGCCTTAACATCTTCAAAAACAGTCTGAAATCTAACTTGATCTCACCACCCCGATACTATAACACAGGTAAAAGACTTGGTCAAATATATCATGCTAGACTAAGAACTGCATGCAGTCCTCACCGTCAACACCTGCATTCAAAAAATATAGTTGATAATCCGTATTGTACTTGTGGTGATATAGAAGATACTCATCATTCTTATTTGTATGTCATCAGACCTTAGACGAGATCTATTAAATTCAGTGTCAGATATATGTCAACCTAATCTGAACGTTCTACTCTGTGTTGATATAACACTGACTTTTGTTCAAAATAAGCAGATATTCAAACCAGTACAAGAATTTATAATTAAGTCAAAACGTTTCGAATATACACATTAATGCTCCAATAACGCATTGCATTTGTATGGAACATACCTTAATGTTTGCAATAATAGTACTATTCAAAATATGTTTTGTATACACATAGCGATGCTCCAATATCACACAACATTTGCAGAAATCATATCTCAAGGTTCTAACAATAGCATTTTATCCACCAAAATACTTGTATGTTCACAATTGATTGGTTTGACGACTTTTCTGCTAGCTGGGTACATAGAGGCAACGACCATACCCCCCCCCCCCCCTCAAGAATTGATCATCTCCAAACCCCGTGGAGATTCGTTCTCCTTTTCAAAAGTCAAAAAATTCATACTTTGTATTAAACAGCAGTTTTGACATTATAATACATACAGCTAAACCTGGTTAATTCCAACTCGAATTATCGAGTTTTTGCTGTATAGTTTATAAATACTAATGTCAATTCAAGTCATACATTTATTGTATTTCTAATATTGAATAGCTGGGAAACAGATTTACAAAAGTCAATAGACTTGCTTCTGAATCCCTTTTTTTGTATTTAGAATTGATCTGTATGTGGACTTATTGCATTATATGTACACATGTTGCTATGCAAAAATGAAATTAAAGTTTAAACTAAATAGAGTAGAAATAGCGATCATGCCACAGTATGGCATTTAATCAGGATCTGCACTGTTCGCTAAGACGAAAATCAGGAGTAAAAAAGGCTTAACTTGAAATATAACCTCAGACCCCTTCATATGTATGATGAAACATGCAATCGATATAGTACAGTAAAACCTGTGTAAAACGGCCACTCAAAAATAGACAAAACAAATTTCTTAATGACAAATGGTAGCTTAATGAAGGTCGAACGTTTTGCAGAATGCTCCCCTTGGAGCTTTCTGCAATACTTTTGACCTGCATTAAGCGATAATTGGTCTTCAAAACCAATTTTTGGTCGTTTTGAGAGTGGCCGTTTTACACAGGTTTTACTGTATCAAACCAGATGGAAGAACCAATTAGTCAAGGAATGGTGAACTAAGAGCATAGAACTTAGGATTAGAGAATCACAATACATACAAAACAATAGATGCATTAAAATATTAATAGATGCATTAAAATGTTACTGTCCTGGCTAGTTGTCGCCTGCATACTTAATTAAAAATTAACTTTCTACAAAATCTCTTTCAGGACTAAAAAAATTACCATCAGAGTGTCAAGCATTATGGGTCCAGATAAGGCTCGACAATTTTGTCGGGCCTAATCTTGGTTCAAACTTTATGCAAAGGCTACCAGCAGTCGACACAAGCAAGCAAAGAGTTCAAGTGCCGTCTGGGGAATTCACACTGTTGTATAGGCAGCTGGTGAATCCACTGTCACAAATGGAATCACACGACTGAACTGAATGAAAAGACAGTGGTTGTTGAATACTTATTAATTTATACAGCAGAAGAAAAGCTGATTTTATAAAGTTGATTATTTCAGGCATAATGTGGTAGTTTCCTGTAAGGCACAAAAAGGCTCTCCCTTATGAAAACATCATGACATTTAATGAACACCATACATCACATGAAGTAACGTTGTTTCTGCTAAAACCTTTTAAACAAATATATAGAAAGGTTGACATGGCGAAGCAAAACTTTGAATCAGCACAGAGTGCGTTCATTTTCAAAAAGGTTATTTAGTTGGTATCAGAATTTTGTCACCTATGTAAGTCTGAATCCTAAAGACGCCGTGGATAATTATAAGACAATGTATTATGTGCACTTGTCGGCCATATTAGCAGCTATATGCAATGTTATTAAATTATGTATGAAAATATATAGCCAATATGTTTATATTTGCATCGTGTTTTATATTTTTATGTTATAAATTGACCAATAGTAGAGCTAGAGTATATTAAATGTCTAGTTAGTCGTGTACTTGAACATGTTCGCTTTTTATCAATTTACCCAACCCACATTTAAGCACTTATAAACATAAATCAAGATCAGGGAAGGTATGCAAACAAATTCATCATTCATTCCTGCCACTGAAAGAATTCCAAAATCATTTTAAAGCAATCCAGCGTCTCTAGCTGAGGTTTTACGAAAAATATCTAGGGTTAGTATTTATCTTTACAAGTTCACCCTATTTGGTCCTTTTCGTTTCTTTTTTATAAAAATGTTATGTTCATTGAAACTTAACTGACACAAAAGTCTTTATTCATATTTTTTTTCTTCTATTATAAATATTTTGAGCCCAAAACTAAATGAGAAGCAAACTGACACAGTTTATTTAGGTTATATATATTGTGTTTTCAAAACATGGCCTCCCTGTTAGCGGCCATCTTGGATTTCTTTGACCACATCATTATTTAAGTTAAGCCTCATTGATTTTCTGGCGCCTCGGACATGTTTTTTCAACTATTTAGGGAACAATTTACCCTGTACCTCTCTCATGCACACAGAGAAAAAAGAAACACGTTGGATGCACAGTTATCATAACTAACTATTTTAAGAAGTTTCTATCATCATTTGATGTTTGTATTTGCAAGGCAAAGGAATAATCTTTTGGTGAAAAAATCATTGTGGACTATCGTTCGATATATACATATATTGTTAAATCTATAAAATGGCTATTAAATTGCAGTTTGGCGTTTTTTACAAAAAATAACTGGCATTTTTGTTATAGACTGAAAGTAACAAGTTTCAAGTGTTTAAACAATGTCTACAATTTCATAATATTTGGTTTTTCAGAGCTAAAATCATGTATTTCATCACCTACACTAAAGAATACACAAAAAGATTGATACAAAAACTGGTGTTACAGTCCTGACATCATAAATCAGGCTCTGTGAGGCAATTCAATCTTCTGATGCAGCAAATGAATTTTGCTGATTATCTGGAGTGGGGATGTGTTCCTGAAAAACAGAAAAGAGCATACAGAACGATGGTGAGAAGGTAAACACAATGTGCTACACTCCTGACATCAAGGGGTTATTAAATTTGAAGAAATGCATACCCATGTAGAGTGAAGTTAGGATCAAACATAGAGCTTCAGTTGATGTTGCCCATGTCTGTTTGTGGTGTGACCAAGTGTGTATTGGCAACTCTATTTCCTGATCATACTCACTTACTTTTTGTAGCAGTTGATATTGTTATTTTACCTCATATAAATTGTAAAGGACATGTCTCTGAAATGACATATAACATCAATAGATATATTGTGTAAAGGGCTATGCTTTTCGTATTTTATCTACAACATGTCAATTTATGAAATGCAAAAGCTTACACTGGTGTAATATCACTATATTTACTAAACTATTCCTCAGAACTTTTACATGGTGAAAAAATATCACACAAAAAGCGTTGCGCTCCTGACATTTTTGGGTGGTTTTAATGACATATCTTTTCTCATTTGTCATTCGATTTATTTCAAATTTGGCAACATCTAAATGGGTATCAAAACACACACAATTGAAAGATAAATTTGAATAACATATTCTATATTAAGAGCCAGGGGATAAAAAATTGAAAGGTCACATTTTTAAAAAAAACTTGTCACATTGCATTATATTCAGTTTCAAATTTCTGCCATGCAATTAATTAGAGCATATTTATTTTTTGCGATATTAAGGACTGGAATGTCTGTTACCTTTATCATTCTTTTAAACATTCAACTATTCTGGTTCCCAACTGTTCAGTGTTTAAAACAAAGCTGATTTTAGTCTTTTTTAAAAGGTAGATTAAATTTTGTATGGTTCTAAGTAAACCATATATTTTGTCAAAATGTGCTTTTAACGAAGCAAAATGATTGCATATGCGATTCCGATGTTTTTCAGTGTCATCAAATCCATAAAACGTTGATAAGTAAAATAATATAAAGAATGTTTGATTCAAGCCTTCTTGTCTAAAAATGTTGGTGCTTGATGGTGCATAACTAAAGTAGCTCACTGTAGAATTCCATTCCGAAAATCGGTTGTGTCGCCTGGCAAAACCTAAGTCAAAAAGAGCCATAACTTTGCCAAGATTTTGCATATGCTCTCTATATTCGAACGTGACATGTATTTTAAATGATTCACCCTTCTGTAAACTTTAAATGAAATTGATGCATTCTTTTAAAAGTTATGATTTGAAATCAAAAGTGTTACAACGCTGATGTCGACACCGATGAAGACGTCGACGACACCGACGATGACGATGTCGTAGACGGAGACATGATACATGTACCCATGTTTATTCAGTGAACAGAATGCCACAATTTTATAGAAATTTCGACCTGTAATCCCTTGAAATACAAAATGGACAATTCCATTTTATTGCATCAACATGTAGGTGATAATTTATCAGAATGAAACAGGTTAAGCAATATTCTGATTTCAGATAAACACATCAATAGTCTAAAGTATATGAGAAAATAAACACTTTATCTCTGTAAGGGGAAATCTTTTACTTGCTCCATATAACACAACACAATACAAATACTTATTAACTGCTCATTCACATAAATTACATCGTAAGAAAGTAAGAAGTTATCGAGTGTTCTTAACGTGGGAACTTGCAAGTAATTGGGGAAGCTACCATGTAGAACAATGAAAAGAAGATGAAAAAACAAAAACAACAGCAACAACCAAAATAGCAACAACAACTAACAACAACAGAAACAGTATAATATCTAATGACAAAATACAACTTATCCACTTGAAAATATACACTTTATTTGTATACTGTTTTGATTTGATCCCTGCATTAATTTTACCAGTATGATATTTATGTGTATATACAGTTCACTTTATTTTACTTCCAAACCACTTCAGAATATACACTTAATTTGTATATATAACGTTTTGTTTGAATAATGTGTATAACCGAACTTCTTTGATTGCATTTGGAACCAATTTGTTCAATTTCTTAATAATTTTGACTTTTTTTCAGTTAGCAAATGGGATACCCTGAGTATTTTCTTCAAAATAAATTGCAAACTTGATAGTGATAAACCTACCATTTATCATATGACGTTGCGTCTGGGAGTGAAATAACGCCATGCAATAAAATCTGTAAACCACTAGTGGTTTATCGATTTACGGGAAACATTATTACGTCCATAACAACTTTGCGTACATGATGACAAAATCATAACGTTTTTACACCAGAAATGAGATTTCAAAGAATTTGCCACATGATAAATAGAATCTAACATTCGTGCTCTTGTATTATTGAATTTATTAAACTCGTTGCGAAAAAGAGATAAAATGCTCGGCAAGCCTCGCATTTTATCTCTTTTTCCCAACTCGTTTAATAAATTCAATAAAACATGAGCACTCATGAAAGATCCTCTATTTGTGCTATATCACGAGCCATATAACACGCATCTCTTTCAATAGGTTTTCTTACTTTAGAGACATTTTCTTTGGCTGTTGCACATATCTGTCTGTCAGATTTGAAAGAAAATTCAAACTACTCTAAACCAGAATCAAATTTCTTTTTCCACCTACAAACACTGTCATAAGACACTGAAGGCTTCCCCTAATTATAGAGTACCCCATAACGAGCAGCTTATCAAAGCGCGAGCTTCAATATACGCCTGCGTTTTCTGATTTCTTTTCTATGCTTTTACAAACCTTTTACAGTACGGTAGTCCACGGCTGTCTGTATTCAAGTGACAAACTCTTATACATTGACAAAGCAATAGGGTATTTTTTTTAGATAAAATAGATGTTTATATTCAGGTGTATACAAAGAAATGTATATTTCCTCGAGGTTTTTGAGATATATTTCAATAAGCAGATCCGTTCATACAGCCCTCGTATTTACAGTTCAAGCCACTTTTCCACCAATCCACTTCAAAATATATACTATATCTGTCTAACCACTGCATAATATTTTACAAGTTTAAGATACTATGTCTATTTATAGTTCAAGCCACATTTACACCAATCCACTTCAAAAAATACACTTTTTCTGTCTGACCACTGCACCATATTTTACAAGTATAAGATACATTGTCTATTTGCAGTTCATGCCATTTTTCCAAAATGTCACTTCAAAATGTACACTTTATCTATTAAAATTATTTTGTTCTAATCACTGCATAAATGTTTCAAGTATGAGATATTATGTTTCCATGTATTGACAGTTCAAGTCACTTTTCCGCCAAATAATCCACTTCAAAATGTGCACTTTTGTTCATTTTCTTTTCAAGCCACTAACTCTCTGTATACTGGATGATTTTGTTTAATGTCGTCTGCAGAGGTTTTCTCTCCATTTTGCAGGATTCCAAGAGATTATCAAACAGATTGGATCCAGATCAGGCTTCGATGCATTGAGCTATATCTGGGTCTAAACTATTTGCAAAGGATACAAGGAGACGACGCATTGTGTGCATGTAGCAAGTAAAGAGGTAGTGTGATGCAATATCAATCATTTCTGACAAGTTACTGGCATTAAGCTGTAAATAATTTATCATAAGAGCTTGTAAATCTATACGAGAATATCTAAGTACCAAATCTGCTGCACCTCATTAAGAGCATCATATAATTTCAACTGCATCAAATATTCGCCTTCTGATTGGTTGATGAGATACTTTATACTTCAATGTAATCCTTGCGTAAGAATATGAGTGATATCTGCCTTGATCTCAGTGTTAAGAATTATGTGAATTATCATGAAGTGTACATAAAGCCGTCACCATTTTAAATATATACATTAAGAGCTCATTTACACCATATGATGGTGACTTAACAAAGCAACGGGGAACTCTAAACTGAACTAAATGGCGAGAGTAATGTGACGTCACTTAGCAAATGTAGGAACATCATCCAAACAATGTCTACACATACAACGAAAGGTTTCAACGCCGTAAACGGCGTCAAAACGACCTTCATAAATTTACGCACACTATTGTGGAAATTTTAAGCAGGACGTGTGAAAGTAAACGCTTTTTAAATTTCTCCACTTGCTTGTTAGTTTATCCGTGGTAGGGCTCTTCAATTCATCCAACGGTATTTGCTAAACAAACACATTAATGGGGTTGTTCTTGAGCTCGTACACATACTCCCTAAAACACATTTTTTAATCACTATGTAGCAAAACAACGTTTTGAACTTACAGAGTTTTCAAGGTGGCTGCCCCATCTTCCATGGACGGTGGTTTCGAACCTTTTTTACTAAGGCGGGCTTATAAATTTAAGATATTGTCAGCAATCTTTTAGCAGTGTGCTGTTTGTTCCAACGTTGGAATTATAAGGACTGAATTGTTATTTTTGTAGAGTTTATTGATGTGTAAACTCGAGTAAATTACTCATAAACTGTACATACACCTTACATGTAACTCTCATTAAGTTATTTATGATGTTGTAGTTTTTCTATTTTGAAATGATCCGTTTTTTCTAGATTTTCTAGTCGTTGAGAGCCACGTGGAGTTGGTAGAACGGTGCTACTGTCGTGCCAACCAAGAGTGACAGTGACGTAATATTTTGTTAACAATTATTAAGTAAAACATTAACTTGTACCTTCCACTTTAGCTAACGCTTATCGATAGATCACTTTGTATAAATCCTATCCTGTGGATAGGATTGATACAAGTGAGCTATCGATTATAAGTCCCTGATAACTTTGTAAACAAAACATAACGTCACTGTCACTCTTGGCTGGCAGTATAGTTGAGGGCTATAAACTTTCCATCACATGTAACTATCATAAAATACTCAATGAAACCGAGTCTGTTTTTTTAAATGTAGTAGAATATCTATTATGAAATGAATCTGTTTCTTAATTTTTGGGGGATCGCAGCAACTATTGTTGTGCCACGTGGAGTTGGTAGAATTTAACCCAGTATACGATGTAGTATTTTTTTCTTTCCAAATATTGGGTTCTGGCAAAAGGTGATTACCCGCTTAAGCCAGTACTAGAGATATTGGGACCTGTTTCTATCAACCCTTTCACCCCTAAGTTTCTGAGGTAACCTCTTCCATTTTAAATTGGAGAAGGTGTCATTGAGTTTAAAGGGAATTAGGCAAATCATGAAAACGCTACAAAACATGAGTTTGAGAAAACAAAGCAAAATGAGTAAGCAAATAATGTAGAGCCAGATGAGATTGCTCATATGAGCCATACCATCTGGATCTTTACCCAGACATTTTTCAGATCTGTAGTGTTGAAAGGATTAACCCTCTTACACAATGTATGGTTATAGTTGAAAGCTCAGACCAAAAGAAGACCTCAAACTTTTCCGGATAGGTATGCATGTGCGCTTAGTATAGGCATATGCTCAAACGTACAATAAAACCTGTGTAAAACGACCACTCTAAAAAAGACTGAAAATTGATTTTCAAGACCAATTATTACTTAATGCAGGTCAAAAGTATTGCAGAATGCTCTAAGGGGAGCATTCTCCAATACTTTCGACCTTCATTAAGCTACCATTTGTCATTATGATCTTTGTTTTGCCTATTTTTGAGTGACCGTCTTACACAGGTTTTACTGTATGCTATAAGTACCGACATCTCGCGTGTTGGTCCAAATGAATACATGCTTTACTGTCTACAGAGATGTTGGATGAACTATAACTGATTGTTTTCAGCAAGCGATAATGCAATTTTCCGTTTTAGCAAGACGATATGATGCAATGCCAAAACTCCTTATTCACAAGTTGTTGCTCGTGTTTTGTCCCACTTATATCTGCGGAAACGAAATTGAGTTTGGGCAAAGTTGGACTCTTGCAATATAAGTAATAAGACTGGCTGCCGAGAAAATCCGTTGAAACTAATGAATATTGTATGTAAAGTCTCATTCTAGAGGATCACGTGGTATTATTGATTTCAGCGTTAATAATGGACAATGTTGCTGGTAATACGCCGATCACAGACTCGCTTGTTTTGCAATATTCCTGTTAGAGTCATATATGACACGGCTATCCCAGAAACCAACTGGCAGAACTATTTGAACTCGTGGGTGGTTCATTATGATATATATCCAAACTGACCACTAACTCTATAAAAAGTAATTTTAAGATAGCCGAAGTTGGCTTTACATTATTATAATTTTAGTTCCCTTTATTTATTTTCATTTCTACAGGAATTTTTAATTAAAAAAAAGGAGCGGATATAGGATTACAAGTAAATTAGGTGGATTATTTTATTTCAACATTTAAGAAGGGATTTATTTATCAAGTTACCTATGACAATGTGCAAGATTTGGAGTGCGTTCTGGAGAATATTTCTGAATTGTTCTAGATCGGTAAGTTCGGTTGTAGTTTTAATTATAAGTTTTTTTCTTTATTCCCCTAAGCCAACGACTTGTTCCATATCGAGCAATATTATGTGTCGTCTCACGCAGACAAACAGTGCGTTTTATTTTACAAATGCGAATACAAAATATTCAAAATTCAACCTATCTTCGAACATTCAGACGTTTGCTCGCCCTTTGGATCCCTGACATTATCCAATCTTTCAACCCATATGCAGTCGCTTTCGCATATAAGATCCAAATTACATTTTTTTCTAATTTTGTTTGCTTCTCCATTCGCAAGCTAAAAGAAATTAAGAATGTTTCATTTTTGGCATTATACTGCGGTTGTAGATTTAACCTATTTCCAAAGGATTCGTAAGGATTTTCCAGTTGATTTTATTATCTTATTAAACAATGTTAAAACGTTATATATTTTAATATAGGTAAATACTTAAAAAATGGGGATAACAAAATATCTTCATCTGAATATTAACCCATTTATGCCTAATGGAATTCTCCGTCCTTATCACTCGGACGAATCCATTTCGAATTCAAGGGTTGATGGGTAGTATTTCCATTCAATTTTTTAAATTACGTTTTGTAACCAATCCACATTCTGCGGCGTCCGATGTGGTTCTGCACTGTTTAGCTAGGCCAACGAGGTTGACTTCTAAAAGTCAATGCAGGAAAGATAAAACAAATAATGAGCGAATGAAGGCATATACAATAATACAGATTGGTGTTAGCAGCATATAATTTGTTTGAGTGCGATTATTAGAACCCTTTATATAAAAATGCATTTTCTCATGCGTATTGATAGCATAATGATGGGATTTTATATTACATATCTGTAGAGGTCACAGGCGATGATGTATTTTTTTCATATCATTGAAGATTATTTTTACGGTTCGCATACATACATGTATATAGGAATTTTCAGTATTCAAAGGGATACATGTAACAGCGCCCCAAGCCATTATAAATTATACAGAACTACTCCTATTCTGTATCAATAGATGCCATGCTCCGCTTTTTTATTATTATCAGTATCATTACTATTATTATTAGTAGTAGTGGTAGTAGTAGTGGCCAAAGATGTTCCAAGCCCATAAACAATGTTTAGATTAATTCTAAATCCTATAAAAAGCATATGATATGAGTGAACTACTGTTTTTCTGCAAACACTATGTTTGTTATAAAGGCTTTCTAAGCGATAAGACGGGCTATTTCCCTACAGGAGACGTTTATAATAATGACTGTAGACACTAAAAACGACCATCATGTAAAGTAGTCTATATTTGTCAGATGTTTGATGTCTTATTTTGCTTATACAACCCTTTCCCCCCTAGGCCAAAAAACGCCCTTTACATACATGTATGTTGTATATGTATATAGCAACATTTCATTGTCCAAAGGGCATTTTGGGTTTTGGGGGGAAATCATCTAAAGCAATCTGAAAGACGCCAGTTTCATCTGTCCAATGACAAACATCACATTTTTAAGCATATTTCGTACGCATGCGCAGAAGGAATACCGTAAAGTTTGGGAAATAAAGAGCACTTCTATCCTCATATTAAGCACTTTACTTTTTCAAAACTAGCGATGCATTTACTCAAAGTCTGGTCTAAATGGCAACCAATATAAAGAGGTAAAATGAGGGATGGGAGTAGAAAGCCCAAGTTTTCACGGCTTTGTAAATGATGAATCGCTTTCAAGTGTATTTCGATGCTTACTATGCATATTTTACTGCCGAACCCCACCAATTTTTAAAGCATTAGGGCAATTTGAAAATTTGGTGTTTGTAATCATGTCAACTAGGGATAATATATGCCTTATCGCTGGAACTCCTTTAAAAATTGTTGTACGGTGAAGATTTTTTTCGATATTTTAAATTTAGAATTATTCGTTTAAAGTTTAGAAAATAATCAATCATTAAATTAACATTTTTAGTATTATTGAATTATTTTCGCCAAGTTGATAGACTTCATCTGAAAATTGTTATTTTCCAAATAAAATTAGATAAAATTGAAACAATTTAAATACAATTATGAAGATATACATGTACATAACAAGTTTCCAAATGTAATAGTTCCATTCTCAAAGTTAATCGAATCAGGCTGCTACTTAGAATACGTTCATCCTTGTACTGCTGATATCAGGTGTATCAGTTTTTGGAAACCATCTGATCAGGATCTAAACTGTGTTCCGCTCTGCTTGTAAACATATACAAATACAGTAAACCTGTGTAGAACGACCAATCTCAAAAAGACCGAAAATTGGTTTTCAAGACCAATTATCGCTTAATGCAGGTCAAAAGTATTGCAAAATGCTCCAAGGGGAGCATTCTGCAATACTTTCGACCTTCATTAAGCTACCATTTGTCATAAATATCTTTGTTTTGTCTTTTTTGAGTGGCCGTTTTACACAGGTTTTACTGTAACTGTAGTCCTGCATCAGTATAGGGGGTAATATAGTACATTAAATATCTAACATGACAAGTGTTAAACAAATTAACGGCAAATGGCCAGTGTTCCTGCAAGTAAAGCTGAAAAAAATATCGACAGCCATCGAGCTTCCCATACTTAATGCAATGTATAATAGAACATTTAGGTACTGACGTGGGCGGTAGTCTAAGAGACGCAGGTACCACACGGACACCACGCGACACCACTTAAAAGGAAACAACCTTTTAAAGTGAAAATCACGACTGCATTTGACGACAGGTTTTACGGTAACTTCTCCGATTTTCCAAAAAAAAAATTAAAAAGATTGATTAATTGGAATAGCATTAAGTAGAGACACATTTTAAAAAAAATACCCATAGGTTTATATCAACACATTTTTCAGCGCAAAATTGTAAATATGTTTTTACCCACAAGTTTTAGCATATGTTTTGGGTGCTTAAAACAACCGTCTCATTGAAACAGTTCTTTTGAGTCCACACAACATATGTTTTGGTTGAGAAATAAGACAATATTTTTCTGCTCCGCACTCTTTACTAAAGGTATTAATTACCGTGTGCAATTGATGCCAACATTAGTGGCTTTTCGTGCTATCTCTAATGTAATACAACGCCAAATATACTAAATTATATTTATTACATTAGGCATTATTACATTTGACGTTGCACTCAACGCCTAATGTAATGACGCCTAATGTAATAAGCTTAGAATATTTCCTATGTTTTGAATAACATAGTGTATATGATTTCAGTCATTTTGGCAATCAGATATATGAAAGTACTACCTTTCTTCTTCATTTCCGCCTTCCTGACCCCAATAAAGGAATTGAGACAAGTTCCCACTTTTGGCTTCGAACAAATAGTTTATTATCCCCACACTTCTTGAAAAAAGCAAAGGGGATATTATTATTGCCTCAGTCCGTCCGTCATGCTACCTCCTACTAAACCATTGGACAAAATCCAACCAAATTTGGTGTGCGAGATACACATATGAATGGGGCGTGCAACATCACATTTTTGGCCCCGCTCTCTGGGGCCCTGGGTAGCGGTCAAAAGGTCAAATACCATTGAATTTACCTAACTTTGTGTGTTTTCTCACAAATAAAAGATATAAAACATATCAAACGGAATTTACATTCTATTGCCTTGCAAATTGGTCATGCCCCAGGGATTGGACTGGCTATTCCTCGTGGTGCCATGGGATTGTCTGCGGTTTGTGATTGTGGTATTTCCTGATCATACTCACTTACTTTTTACTGGGGTGTTGGGGCGCCAGGGGGGTCAAATATATTTTATTGGAACAAGGTCATGTGGCATATAAAATTGACGGAGATGAAGAGCAGAACAAAATGCATGTAGATTTTTCACCCCAGGGTCAATCTGGTGACCTTGGGTGATGTTAAAAGGTCAAATACCATTAAATGTTAGGTACAAATTCAATTTCAAAGAGTTTTTTTCCCCAAATTTGCGTGTGTTCTTACAAATAAAAGATGGAAGATATAGAACGTAATTTTAATTCTGTCGCCTGGGTCATGCCCAAGGAATGGGACTTGGGGTGTTGGGGTCAAAAATTTTAGCGTGGGGATTTACGATGGCGCCACATCAATTACGCGTTCTAGTTACATCTGACGTTATAACAGTAGGCGTTAAGTGCAACGCCGAATTTAATAACGCCTCTCAGAATAGTGCATGTGTCTTGAATTACATAGTGTTTATGATTTCATTCATTGTTGCGTTCAATTATAAGATTATTACATTAGGCGTTGAGTGCAGCGCCAAATGTAATAATGTCTCATGTAATGAGTTTAGAATATTTCCTTAGTCTTAAATTGCATAGTGTATATGAATTCATTCATTTTTGAGTTCAGATATATGAAAGTGATACTTTCATACCCATTTCCGCATACCCGAAACCAATAAAGGATCACACTTTGGGCTTGGAACAATTAGATTATTACATTTGGCGTTATTACATTAGGCGTTGAGTGCAACGCCAAATGTAATAACGCCACATTTGGCGTTGCATTACATTAGAGGTTGCGACATGCGCCACAGTGCTGCTTAACAACACATGCATTTTATTGAGAACTAGTGTTTACATAAAACATGTAGCTTTTGTTTGAGTAAGTGCTTAACGCCCATTCCAACCAATTATGCTCATGCAAACATGTAGTAATAGAAGATCACTATCCCTTGCCCATCAAGTTGATCAATAGATATAGGGAATATGGAGTAAAGCGTATTATATTCTGCTGTCCTTAAAATTTATATGTTTTGCCAATAGAGAAAAAGATCAACAGGGTCGGTATATGATGTGAACACTGTTTTTGGATAAGTTGTGTGAAATATGAGTAATGCTCGAAAACTGTTTAACACTTATTTATGTTTCTTACCACACGTAAGCATTTAGTAAGGTTCAAATAACATCTACGTGTTTGCCTTGAGCAATACGAAGCAATATACATGCAACCAATTCTTTTTTAGCAAAAGCCCCATACACCCAAACACTGGACTCATTGAAATTCCCTATAGCTATATGAAGCATTCATGGGAATCGGTACTTTATTTTGTTTTACAATACCATATCACTATATTATTGTAAAAGCTAACGGTCATGGACCATATCCACGATACCAAGAGGAAAGGGTAGGAGTATCTATGGGTCAAATTTCGGTACTTATCACATCAGCGAGCAGCGAAGGCTCGTGCGAGTTTGTGCATTTGCACAGACTCGCCAGAGCTTTCGCTACTCGCATACGCCGATGACAACTCTGATATCGGCCTCTAGCTTTGCTTGATACACCGGCAAGGGAAAGTAAATGTAAGTTAACACCAAAAGAGGTGACACATCTTTTGGTATTAACCTACATAATGAACCGCTTCATATTATTTCCAACGAAGAGACATTTTGACAAGGGTAGACTTTAACAAGCCTGTGCAGCCTCCTTTTAAGCTTAGAAGCTCCAAATGATGCTCTGTCAGTGACTTAACACTCATAGAGCAGGCTGATCTGAGGCTTTGCTGGTCGCACATACCACATTGTTGGAAATCTCATGCCACGGCTCTTATGTGTTTGCAGTGTAGCGTTATCATGTTGGACGGTGACAGCGATAGTCGTCTGTTGGTGTCAAAATAAAAGAGGGTGGACACAGTGCCAGTATCTCGTCACGGTATCGTACCCCAGTCAGATTTACACAAACAACAACATGGCTATAGCGACGATGGAATAAAATCCCACCCAAACCATAATGCCACCGCATTTGACGTAGAAACGTGTCGGAAAAGCATTTTTATGTCTCCCGTAAATCTACATATTATTTGAAGACGACTCCTTATAGTTCTAACTATTGAGAGCTCGAAGTTTCAACCCTGGTTGCACGGTGGATTTCCAGTTATCGAGAATCAACGTATTTCCCCGCATCCCATACGTACAAATAAGATTATAAGCTACTTATGTCTATTTAGGCCTCGGTGCGAGAAAGTTTCATGTCCAATTAGACTCAAACCAACCTTCCAAGTTACACAGATTAACTTGAATATTGAAATTTAGCGTGTGTAAAGTTTAACGAGAGCAAATACATGTAACAAAGGCGCGGATACGCAGGCTGGTATGCGTCTTTGCTGTTCGCATGCAACAATTTAATGTTTCTCGCGACTTGTCCTCTCATGAATTTGATCTGTATTCACTGATGCCCTATGTATACACGTCATCTGAAAATGATCAATTTCTTCATAGTCCATCTGATACCTTGTGTTTGCATCTACGACTCTGCGAGTGAAATAATGGAACTAATAGCTCTTGTAGCTAATGTTATTTGTTGTACTATAAACGACGGAAAATAAAGTTTCTTGTCCCTTGTATCTTTTATCTAATAACGTGATAAACGGTGGGTAGTTGTAAAATATACTGTCTCAATTCAATGTATAGACCAATCCATCACAGCCAACACCTGGGGCTATATGCCTGTTTTTGCACTAGTTTGCTTGTTTATTCCCCGTGTATTAACAGTGGACGCTGTTGTAAGATCACTTGGATGCGTATGTAGTAACACACTTCTATTGCCAGTGGTAGAATCCGGCTTTTACAGCGACGTGGTAGAATGTTTGCCTTTAGATCCTATAGCCCAGGTTCGATTCCCACCTCGGACGGTAGGGGATTTTCTGCACCCTGTGACATTTGGTGGCCAATGTTGATGTGCGTTATGGTTTTCGAGCATCCAAAGGAGGATGTCTCGGGAATTCAGCGTATTTCCGAGCAGATTCTCGACGAATCTATTTAAAGCAGGGGGATATGTAAAAGGGATAGGGATATAACACACTTCTACTGCCTTGCGGTCGAAGGCGGCTTTTACAGCGACGTGGTAGAGTGTTGCCTTTAGATCCTACGGCCCAGACTCGATTCCCACCTCGGGCGCCATTGTCGTAGAGCGAAAAATATCCCAACCTGTCCCAGCTGGGAATCGAACCCAGGTCGCTGGATTAACCGGCAAACACTATACTACGTCGCTGTAGAAGCCGGCTTCTACTGAAGGGGTATATGTACAAAAGAGCTCTGTACTTCTTTGAGTGGAGTATAAATCTCGTATAAATATGCAGATTCGCGCGATCTGACCGATGCATTTGCATGTATTTGCCCATTCATAGGTCAGGTAAGGTCAAATTTTGAGCGTACATTTGTAAAATTGTAATTACTCCTTTACCCATCAGTTTAAATATATTTTAGGGTACTCAAAATAACCGTCTCATTGAGTACCCACAACATATGTTTGGTTGAGAAATAAGAAAAACTAATTTCCAATTACGCACACATATCAGGAGATATGTCATGCTCTGTTTATATGGCCAGATTACTTGTATGCTTATCACTATTCACATTTGCTCCTACAAATAATAGAACTATAAAGAGACATGTTGTGTTTTTTTTCGTTTCTGATTAAATTGCGGAATATACTTTAAAAGTGATGCTCAGAAAATTTAATACGCCCATTATTCGAGCGGTATTTTGCCATTAATTCTGTAACATTATGTATAAGTTTTATATTTCAGCATATCTACACGTTCTCAAATGCGAATATATGATTTCACACCTCACCCACAGAAATAAAAGAACATGATATGTTTAACCTTTGAATAAGCGTCCTTCTTTTAGAACGAACTATCATGGTATCAATTTATTATCATTGTTTGTATATACAATGGTAGTCCTAAAATACATTTTTGACATTTCGTCAACCGTGCTCCAGTCGTGAATGTTTAAAAATCACAAATAATCTTTTAACGCTATTCGCAAAATTAAAATTCTCGCGAGAATTTTGGAGTTACTCTCTGTTATGTAATGATGTAATAACACTTTCGTTGGAACTTTTAAAGCCATGGCAACAATGCAACTTTTATTTGAAATAATAAAAACAAAACGTAGTTCCACAATCCCAGACTACAGACCAATTCCAATAGAAACTGCCTCGTCCAATTCCGCGAAATTCTGTGGAATTAGAACACGGATACCCATCGAGGATCTACTTTGATATCGCGGATGAAAACGTGACGCTGACGTTATATAACGTTACGCTGACGTCACAGAAACCATGTTGACACAATAACAAGTTTGACTGTAGCAAAATAAATGGTTATAAATGAAGTTTATGTTTTTCAATAAAATATCGTCAGAGCGATATTATATTGAAAAATACATAAACTTCATTTATTCTGCTGATTAAACTTTTCGGATAATCTGAATGATCGATTTTAATAGAGCTGAACCCACATGCTACAGAACTAATTTTCCATACGCCAGTTCCGGCTAACAAAATGGAGCTTTTTGGGTCATAGTACTACGCGTAATACTCCTTATATACAACCCGAGGGATGATTCGATTCTCGAATTATGACGGACATTCCCAAATGAAACCAATCCAAGCACTTCAAGAAAGGGACACAACTCACAGACAAACACATAGTCTGGAAGGTAAATGTCATATTTTATTTGAACCTGAATTAAAATAAGCTTCAACGCTTTTTCTTGATTAATTCTTGTAGCACAGACCTTGTCGTCGAGCTTGTCATCTTTGAGCATTTTGAGATATTCAAGGTGACGGCCAAGATGTTATCAAAATATATGCTATTTCTTAATTTGCCATGACTTAATTTTTGCGCTATATATTGCTGTTAAGACTTGGATGATTGTGAAAATACGTATGGCAGCCAACATGGCTGTCAAAATGAATTATTACATAGTTTGCAATGTAAAAGAACCATCTGTTTGTTATTTTGATTCTGTAAGTTAAATAGACATTTTTTGTCAGATGTAGATATATATTTTTTAACCGAGCTGAAAAATCTAATTCTAAAATGGCCTCTAAGATGGCTGCCTGTGTAAAGTTCAACTGAACAGTTTTGTGATTTGTGTTCAATTTAGAAAAAGAAGAAACATGACATAAATTCAAACAATTAATACTATGATCTGCTTTTTAGTCATAATATCATCGACCCTTGCTGACATACTCATTTGCAATTTCATTCCTGGCATATGTTTTCAAGCCACGTAACAAACTGCCCATAGAAATATAAAAAGTAAAATATTCCCTTGAATACAAGTGTATACAGACTTCCTTAGAACGCACCGAACCTTTAAGATGAGATAAATAAAAACATCAACATAAAGAAAAATGTTATGTTTCGCCAGTGTGTTTGGTCTAGCCTATAGCAAATGTTGATATATGTATTGATTATCATTGGGAATGCATTTTATGCCTAAACATTTCCAACTTGTAGAGTAGATTTTAATCGTTTCTTGCAAATATTTGTTCGTTATTACACAAATGTTTCCCTGAAAAACACACAACACAGTGCAGCCCAACCGTGCCTTGTTGCATCCACAATGCATCGTTCCATAACATTCAACAGTATCACACGGCCATATGATGAGTTGTAGAATGTCTTCATGTGCAAGAGCAATACCACAATGTAACGGTACTGTTACTGGTGAAAGAGTTATTTCTTCAAGAAGCCAACCGAAATCCGTTGGTGACAAGCCATTCGGATCAAATTCTAGCGCTTGTTTCCAAGCACATGCCTTTTGATGCGGTCGCTTTATATTTTCTTGGTGAAAAAGAAAGAAGCCTTGGTGCAGCTTTTGCAGAGACTAGAAACGGGCCCGCGCAAGCGCGGGTTATGACGAAAAGCGTTCTGAGCTCGGCTGAGCATGGCAGATGTCCTCATAAATATTAAAATTGAGAACAATTGTTAGCATTTCAATATCTAAGAGTACGATAAATACTAACGAAATTCTGATACGAATCAAGGGCCATAACTCTGTTATAAAGTATATTATCTATTTCTATCAACCTTACTCAAAAATAAGGCGGTAACGACCCAAGGGTGAATCTTGATCGAAACAACGCATGTAGCATAACGCACTACTATATTGTTAATCGAAGTGACTGTACCGTACGACAACCAACGTATATGTATGCCAATGGAAACTGTAAGTTGTCATATCAACTTTAGTCCTTTTCCAATGCTTTTTCATTCCCCTGAGAGGACCAGATATTGAGGGGATGTAGACCTTGGGTCATATTTTAATGTCTTACTCATGCTTGTGCTGGCTAGATACTATAAGTGAATTATGGAATGAGCTTCACAGTTTAAGAGAGACCCACAGATGCCTGTACACACCATAAGCTCATTTATGAGCCTTCGGCTCAGATGAACTAAAAATTATACGAAATTTGTGACTGCAGGAAAAATAGGCCAAAGTTTTCTATTCTGTCTGTATAGATTAGTATAATTGATAAAAAGAATACAGCAAATTCATTCTGTATGAAAGAAAGACCAGGAATCGAACCAATGGCCACTTGGTTGATAGTAACACTCTACTGATTGAGTTAAGCAGCCCATCAGTTAAGAGTGGTGTATATGGTTAAAGTATTAATGAATGTGGCATTAAATCCAAAGTTTTGAAAAATGTCTACTGTAATATTCCAAAATTTTATGACTCCCTAAACTTTGCTGTAAAAATGCCAAAAATTGAACCAAAAGGGTTTTTATAGAATAATACCAAATAAAGATATTGACAGAACTGCAAACAGTGAAGACCCTGATTAGACTGCTTCTCTAGGGACAGTCTGATGTGGGTCTGCACTGTTTGACCATACCTAATTGTCCAAAAAGTTGGGCATTAATTTCATGGCAATTTCTTTTGGTAATTGTGTTATCTTTCACAACTATTGATGAGTACAGTGATTATTACAATAAAAAGAAATGGGTACATACACTTTAAATTTATGTTTTCAACCAAACACATGGTGTTGGTAATCAAAAGTACTGTCGCAATGAGACGGTTCTTTTGGGCACCCAAAATATAAAACCATGGTTGCAAATAGAGTTTACACGTTTACAAAATTTTGTTAAGGTTTAGACGAATTCCAAAAGTCGAAATGATTCCGTTTACACGCACCTACACAGCATTTCTACACGTCGAATCACGGGTTCGTTGTAACTACCATGCAACAACAGACTTCTTTCTTCATAAGAAATGAAACCTATGTTAAGCTTTTATATTTGAAAAGCAAAAATGAAATCGGTATATACATCCGCGGTAACTACCAGACAACAACAGACTTCTTTCGTCATAATAAATGATACCACTGTAAATTAAGCTTATATCTTTGAAATACAAAAAAGTATCAGACTCAAAAGCGCCGTATCAATGAGACGGTTCTTTTGGGCACCCACAATATAAAACCATGGTTGCAAATATGGCTACCATGTTTACAATTTTTACACGGATTCCAGAAATCGAATAATGCCACGGTAAAGCTTATATCTTTGAAACACAAAAAAATCGGTATATACACTTTAAATGTTTTCAACTATAACATATGTTGTAGGTACTAAAATGTACCGTCTCAATGAGACAATTCTTTTGTGCACCATAAATATAAACCCATGGTTGCGAAAGGACTTCCATGTTTACAAATTTTTACACGAATTCCAGAAATCGAATGTTACCAATGTAAAGCTTATATCTTTGAAACGCAAAAAAGAAATCAGTATATACACTTTAAATGTTTTCAACCAATATATATCTTGTGAGTACTCAAAAGTGCCGTCTCAATGAGACGGTTCTTTTGAGCACCCAAGATATAAAACCATGGTTGTAAATAGGGCTTTTAAGATTTTGTAAACGTTTACACGAATTCCAGAAATAGAGGTGGTGCCACTGTAAAGCTTATATCTTTGAAAACGCAAAAAAGAAATCGGTATATACGCTTTAAATGTTTTCAACTAAACATATGTAGTACCATCTCAATGAGACGGTTCTTTTGAGCACCCAAAATATAAAACCATGGTAGCAATTTTGCAAATGACCTGTGCATAAAAGCGGGGTATGGTTGCAAATGATTTGTGCATAAACGCAAAAAATAGGTGTGGTTCGGTAAAACAGTCGAGTTTCCAGTGGTTTGGTGTGTTCAGGGCTACACGGCATTTCTACACGTCGAATCGCGGGTTCGCTGTAACTATCTTCATTCATTATGATAGATGATACCACTGTAAAGCTTTTATCTTTGAAACGCCAAAAAATCGGTATGGTACACATTAATTGTTTTCAACCAAAACATATGGCCACATATGTTGTGGGTGCTCGAAAACCGTCTTAAGAGACTTTTCTTTTGAGCACCCAAAATATAAGGGGTCTGTAGCCTGTAGGTCAGCATTTTTTTTCAAAACTCTGCTTTCAGGGCAGGTAAGTTTTGTTTTATTTGCCTATAGGCTGTGAGGATTATTTACGTTTTGATTCGACAGGTACCCGTATGATGAACAAAAATATATGGAACATCGGTAAGAAAAAGTCTGCAAGAGCCGGAAAGAGACTAACAATAACTCTTTAGGTGCCAACTAAGTATTGAAACCACACACCCTGGTTTCATCCCTAAAAGTATGCATTTCCTGTTCTAAGCAAAACCTTCGTGCATTATTCATTTTCAGAAATTTGACAATCCAGAAAATGAGCGAAAGGCAGGGTATACGTACATGTATATATGTAGTTAATATTAAAATAAGTTGTTAATGGTGAGGTAAACTTTTTTTGAGAAACATGGGGTAATTAAATGCCATACTACTTTGGTCGCCAGAACTGAACTGCAGCGAAAAAAATACTTAAAGAATCTGATTGGAACCTTATTTGGCAGACTGTTGAGAAATGGTCTTAGACTATTTGAATAGACATGTTGCTGTAAATTTACCAAATTGGATCCAATTACCGAATCAAGCCTGAAAATGGTCAATTAGCTTGTTTATCTTTTTTTGTGTTTTTTTTTTTTTTTTTTTTTTTTTTTTTTGGGGGGGGGGAGTGGGGGTGAGGGTTGGGCATGTTAGGTCAAGGCGCTCATTGGAACATGAATTTAAGCGCCTAGTGTAACTGATGCTACCCACATCATCTAATTGCAAATTTTAAGACGCCTGCTGTCTCATCTGTTGATGACTTGAAATGCTGCTGTGGCAAGTAGTGTAGGCACAGATAGGACTACCTTTTAGTCCACACTGTTTATCTGGAAGTATGGAACTCAACACAGCAGACAACAACAGCCGGGTAATATATTCTATTGCATACAAAATAACTAAGTACCATTATTCATTTATATTCACCTTTCTAGTAAAAGAAACAACTCAGGCCAACAAAGAATATGAAATTTTCGGGCCATTTTGAGTCCGATTCGGTAAGTTTACAGACCCCCCACCATATCTAAATCCTTGTCAATACAAATGCTGTAGTAGACTTAGAGATAATGTTTATTTTGAAATAAAAGTAATGAGCTTTTGACAGACTTTGTTGTTCCTTTTTTTTGTCCCTTACTGTGGCGCAGGACGATAGTCCTAGCCTACGCATGTGAATGACATGGTCACTTGTATACGTTGGACGTATGCAGCAACAACAGCCGGGAAATATATTATAATGCATACCAAATAACTCGGAACCATTATATTCGTTCATTTTTACCTTTCTAGTAAAATAAACCACTAAGATCAACAAACACAAAAACATGGCATTTTCGGGCTTGATTGGGTCCGATTAAGTAATTGGGCCAGATTCGGTAAGTTACGGACCCTCCAAATCTAAATCAATTTCAAAACTTTTTTTCATAACATAGACTTAATGATAATGTTTATTTTGAAATAAAACCAATGAACTTTTGACAGACTTTGTCATTCCTTTCTATGTCCCTTCCTGTGCATCCTCGTTTACCCAGGGGTGAAGCATTCCGTTTCACTCCTTTCATCACAGATGAATGCAGTGTAACGGAATGGGTTACGCCTGGGTTACCGAGGATGCTTCCTGTGGTGCAGGATGATAGCCTTTGCATGCCAATAATCACTTGGAATTCGTTACCCCCCCCCCCCCCCAAACAGTATTTCCCCACCCACAGGCTCAGATTCAAGACCCCATCTCAAACACTTGAAAAGTGAAGTGATCGGCCAAGAAATCTGCTTAAATGTCTATACAAATGCATCTTCCGAGTGATGCACACTGTTGTCGTTGCAATTTGAACAGAAAAAATGTTATCGCCGCTTCTAAAATGAGCACCACAACTTGAAAAAGTTTTGACCTTTCTCTGCCGACAGAATCGACAGAGATAAGCCAGTAATGATCTTCGCTGAAACACTCTTGTTGTTTTTGTGGAAAATCAGCGAGACTGAAAAACCCAGCTGACAGCAGCCATCTTTGTTTTTTTATAGGGTCATTATCTTCCAATAGGTGGACATGCACAGAAATGTTATCGGGTATGAAAGCCATGACCAGCCCGATCTGCTGTGCCAGAAATATATTTTTATGTACAAAAAAAACATTATTACGTACCTTTTTATTTTGCAAATGAGAAAATATTTTATGCAGAGGATAGAGCAAAAATGAATAGAGAATTGAACCTCTTTGTTCTGTGGGAAATTGGATTTCTGGCGCGGCAGATCGGACACGGCAGCACCATGCGGTCACGGCTTTCATAACCATCATATCACGTGTCAACTTTGACCCTTGCAAGTGACGTATGACCGCGCGACATATGGAAATACACCTTACGACCAATCGTTGCAGCCTTTCTTGGTAGAAGTTGGGAGAATATGAGAACATAGATCGATATCGTCCATTATCATTAGTTGATAAAGAAGGCGTTACCCTGTCAAAATTGATGGGAGATTATGGAATCTAAAACTGAATTGTATCAAAAACCTCAAAAACGAAATAAAAGTAAAAGAAGGTTAGATCGAAGTTATCAATGGGGACAATATCTGAATAACTCGGGGTAGAAAAAATGCTGGTAAAATATACCGTTTCCGAGTTTTTGAGCGCAAAGGGCTCCTTTAGTAGTATAGATTTTCCTACCTTAAATGTTAACATTTTGCCTCGTTATAGGTATACTACCACTTTTAGGCTGACTTAAAAGCTGTTGCTTCGAATTAATCTTCAGCAAGATCACAAAATTTGTGAAATGGTTGTCCTGCTCTTAATGTCTTGATTATGTTTTTCCATAACCGATTCCATAACAGCAAGCAGAAGTGTCACTGCTTCAGATAGCATGGGCAGACATCGCGTAATGAACAATCTTCCTGTTTTTTGCACTTTCTTTCGAATATTTATCTAATCGAATATTTATCTAATCGAATATCTATCTACAGTTTTTCGGTCTGTTACAGGAGATTCCATTATAACAGTAAATTTAAGCTTTCGTGCTAGAAAATGCTAGAGAAGAAGCACAAAAACATGAGTCACGACATGAGATTTTCAGCAATGTGATAGTTTGACAAGTGTAGACTCAGACGAGCCTGCGCAGCCTGCTTTTAATGTTCGTAACTACAAAGGCTGTTAGGTCAGAAGCTTATCAGTCATAGAATATTCAAGCGACCAGCAAAGGCTCTGATCAGACTGCGCATATGCGCAGACTGGTCTTAGCCATTGCTGGTCGCACATACCACATTGTTGGAAATCTCATGTCGTGGCTCACATTTGTATCGCCAGACAACACGGAAATGCCCCTCTGGTTCTCATTTGCTTCAGCTACCATCTGTTTAACAATAATGTTATTCACATCTACATGTGCTGTCTTCAATCTTGCTCTCTGAATAACTATGTATTTGTTAAAATTTAAAATCAACTGGTAAGTCATTTGCACTGGTTAAAAGTAACTTATGAGTAGATGTGAGCTTCTGATGAAATTCTGGCTCCTGCACTAGTTCGCCACAGACACTTGTAATTAGCTAGCATTTATTATCTGTCACTGCCAGCACAAATTTCTGTGATGGGAACTGAATTACCTGGTTCGGACTGTGGATTATATTAGCTTGTGTAGTTCTTCCAGATCTTGTTATACGTTTAGTAACGAGGCTTTGTATCTGTCAAATACTAGATTCACATCCCTTTTCTGTAACACTTTTTCTAAATAGTATTTCAAATATGCCCGATCTCTGCCTTCTTCTTACTTTGTTTATCAGAGTTGTTTTGTCTATGCTGTGTGGTGGCCCTAAAAGTCTCCCCACCACTTTCATTTAATGCTCAAATTATTCAAATTCTCAGGGATTGCGTGTACAATCACGTTTCATTGACCGTTCCAAGGTGGTGCTTCTTTTGTGGATCCTTTTTGTTATTATGTCATGATGTCTTGTCTGTTCATTGCAGCCTTGTGGTCACCTGCTGGGAAAGAGCTAATCTCTAGGCTCCCTTGTCTTGTGTTTTTGCCACTTTTCCATGTTGTGCCCTGGGTTAGGTTTGGTACTTTATTGTATCGATTTCTGAAATGTGCTTTCTTCCTTACTTCATATTGTCTACATAATCCTTCATTGTTACATTGGTTGCCCAGTATATTACATAGAGAACAGCTGAACTATCAATTACTGCGCATATTATGTAACTCCTCCATGTTTCTTACAGAGACTTCTGGTTATATTAGATTTGGCAGTACCGATTCTCATACCGTATTACCACTTTCTGTGAACCAAAGCCAAGGAATATCTATTTCTTATTATAAATTTGCTTGTAAATCAATTACCCTGCTGTAAAGATAAGTGTCAAACACTTTGGTGACTCCAACTTTCACTTCACATGTTTATTAATCCGTCATGAATGTACCTATCTTTAAAATTTTACATGAAAATAAGAAAGGAGGCAAAGATCAGGAAACAATACAATCAAGTACCACACCTGACCCAGCAACCACATTGGAACGTAACAAAAATACAATAAGCATCGCCAACAAGAGCCAAGAGGTCAGCCCTTTCCCAGCAGGTGACCACAAGACAGCAATGAACAGACGCAAAAGCATGAGAAACACAAGACACAAAAACACAAATGATCCACAAAAGTACCGCCTTGGAACGGTCAGTAAAAATATTATACTAGAGGACTTAAACCAGTTTCACGTACCACCCTCACCCTTAGTTCAGATGTGGATCAAGACACATAGATGTTTGGTTTGCATGAAAGGCCCCCTTCAGGCCACTTAATGTCGTGCTGTTTCTTTGCTTGAGTTCCAAGTGCTCCTGCTTTATCAACAGACTCATCTGTTATCTGGTCATTCACAATGTTCACACTCGTTGGATGATGCTTATCCAGATCAAGTGGATAAATGCATATTATTATATTTCTTCTTATACTGTCTCGATATTTTGCATCAGATAGTATTCTGCATTCTTGTCCCCCCCCCCATTGTTTGACTTATCCTTCATGAGTTTTCGTACTTCACAAGTTTTGGTAAACAAAAAAATAGCGTAAAATTGTAAATATATTCTTTCCCATCGGAAATGTCCTCTTCAAGTCAACTGAAGATGTGAAAGCAGAACTCCCCATATTGTCCGAGTTCCAGGTTTAAGGGCCTCTCATGTCATGAACATACCGCGAATTGGTATTATTAAGTCCAATTTTAATTTGCACATGCCCAATGCATTACAAAACCAACAAAATGACTTAAACTCATTGAAAACTCAGTTTGATCTGGGCAACCGCCCAGCCTTTTAGAGTATTCACTGCACTGTAAAAATAAGTGTAACCTTACAACAATTTTGGTGGCAGCTCAACTGCATCTGATTTTGCTATAACCTTTCAGCTGCTTCAAAAGCTATTTTCCTTCACAAAGCTATTATCTATCACTTCCAGTACCAATTTCTGTGGTGCATTGCCTGCTTCACACTGTGGATTTTATATTTGCCTGTGTGGTTCTTCCAGATCTTGTTAAACATTTTGTGCACATTAATGATATGAGAATCGGTACTGCCTAATCTGTTCTGAAAAACTGTTAAAGTCAGAAGTCTCTGTTAGAAACACAGAGGAGAAAAAATATCATGCACAGTAATTGTTGGTTCAGCTGTTCTCTGTGTAAAATACTGGACTGAAGGATTATGTAGACATGACTAAATACTATGTAGAAATAGGGGCTACAAAAATAGAATGATGTGAATTTTCAGCTTTAATGCAAAAGATCGAGACGGTATAAGAAGAAAGCTAATAATATGCATTGAATAATAATAATAATAATTCAGGACTTTAGTTAAGAGTGCGTAACAAAAGTTTAATTTTCTTATTTCTCAACCAAAACATATGTTGTGGGTACTCAAAAGAATCGTCTTTTGAGCACACAAAACATATGTTAATATTGATGGGTAAGAAAATATTTACAATTTTACGCTGAAAAAATGTGTTTATCTAAACCAGTGATTGATCCAATTGATCTGGATAACTTAAGGTTATGATTTAAATGCTATGTTCTGTTAAATTGTATTGATCAGGAGAATAGATATAACAATAACAGATATACATGCTTTAACATTTATTACTGAAGAGTTGTTGGCCTCAAGTTGTTTTAGTAGGAAAGTACATGTAAGTAAGCCAAACGTGGTGGCAGTAGCCCACATAGGTTTAGATAAACACAATTTTTGAGCGTAAAATTGTAAATATTTTCTTACCCATCAGATTTAACATATGTTGTGGGTGCTTATAAGAACGGTCTCATTGAGACGGGGTTTTTTTTGAGTACCCACAACATATGATTTGGTTGAGAAATAAGAAAATTATTTTTTAACGCACTCTTAAGTAAAGTCCTGAGCTCAGTTGCCACCTATTTACAATAGAATTAATTTGACGGTGTGTCCGCACGAAGAAATGTCTGTATCCTTAGTCTGGAATTTCGACATCTCCCTATATGACCTGTTCGACTTTAGTGGAATTGATTAAGCCGTATGACATTGCGTTAGGACATTATCGATGGTTCATATACTTACGAGACGATTTCTCCAGCAGTGAAATAGCTTTTTGTCGTAAGAAACATTTTAACACCGTACTGGAAAATGATTCGAATAAGTGTCCCATATGTCAATCGTCTGTAGGAAGTTTTAGAGAAATTATCAAATACAGACATGATGAAAAATTAAATGTCTGGTGAAGAATAGACACTATACCTATATGAATCAAGTAATGTACCAGCCTGAGTCTATTATAAACCATTTTCAATATTCTAATCTCGCCTTCAAAAACCCGCATTATGGTTGATCTGATACACTAATCAATGCACATAATTCATATGCATAGGAAGCTTTTCAATATTGGGGGACCAAAGCCAGGGGAGCTGACCAAAATACGTTGGACATGGGAGGTTGCGAAACGTACATATACGCAATAATGCACAAGCATATTTATACGCATACACCCTGATATCAAAATCATTAAAATCAAAGCAAGCAATCTCTATAAGAATCCAAATACATGTAATTTTACTTCAAGCGAGCGAAGTTTGGTTATTCTATTGCCTAAAAGCTATTTTGAAGTTGGATAAGTTAATACACATGCATCATTAAAATCAAAAGTTCTTGTCTGTGTTGATGCTTTACGTTCCAAATCAACGTCTTTTCTAGTCATGTCGGGACGATTTTCTGTCTTGCTATGTTGAAACCGCGATTACATTGACCCCACCGAATGTTGCCAATAAAATTATGTTTCTTGCATTTAAGACCTGACAAAACGGTCTTGCAATATGCATAGTATCTATTTTTTTCTCAGACAATATTTTTTAGAGAATCGTTTTAAGAAAGTGACGCTTTTTGTCTTTCTGCTTTTGATACTGTTACTTGAAAGCTAGCTAGCCCTACTTTTCATTTTATGACAATATATATGCGACTATATAGTAGTAGAAGTAGTATTCCACAAATCGTTTATAACACTGACGTAAGGTAAATCCCAAAAGCGATACCACTTTCAATAACTGTAAGAGCTACTGATAACTTATGGCTTATAACGTATTCGCCCACTTCAAAAATCAAAGTTATGATATTCCTGGCGTAAATCTTTAGTGCAAAAACATATGAGCCGCAACATGAGATTTCCAACAATGTGGTATGTGCGACCAGCAAAGGCTCAGATCAGCCTGGGCATACGCGCAGTCTGATCAGAGCCTTTGCTAGCCGCTTGAATATTCTTTGACTGTTACGCTACTGACCGAACATCATTTAGAGTTTCTAAGCTTAAAAGGAGGCTGCACAGGCTCGTCTGAGTCTACACTTGTCAAAATGCCACATTGTTGGAAATCACATGTCACGGCTCAAATCGTTTATGACAGTGACGTAAGGTAAATCCCAAAATCGATACCACTTTCAGTAACTGTAAGATCTATTAACAACTTAATTTTAATACCAAACCATATTGTGATCTAACAGTCGGAATCTCCTTGTTTAATAGTAGTATTACTCGACGTTTCGTTTACTGTAAAGGCGGCAACTTTAATATTTATATCTGGGTGTGGTTAGGCTATTTCATCTGCTAAGGAAGGGAAATCAGGTTTTATTTATAATTTTGTAAAGAGTTAATAAGCTTTTTGAGCCGCGCAAACGTGCGTGCATTTCATGAAAATCCTAACCGTATACACACTGAACTCACATTTATTAACCCTTAAAGCGCATAATCACAAAATGTGTGTTTTTGACGTCCACTAAACTATTTGAAGCCTCATAGATAAACAGTGTGCACCCAGATCAGACTGCTCCTGTAGGAGCAGTCTGATCTGGGTCCACAATGTTTGCCTCCCTGCTTATGTTAAATAGACATTTTCAGATGCAGTTATTTTTCTGGCGTTTTAAGGACTAAATATGACTGAGGTTGTGGCACAAGATGACACAGTTACTTTTGAATAAAACCACGCCTCTTTTTCAGCTTTTACCTATGCCTAAGGTTGACTAGTCCTAATTACGTATTCATGAGGCGCCGCCTTTACAGTAAGCGAAAAGTCAAGTAATATAACTAAATAGACGCCCACACCACGTGATAGAAGTGTAGGCACATTAATGCTACTCATAAATACATAGATAGATCTAACATTGTCTTGGTTGAGTTATATCGCCTAGGGTATTTCCAGGATCGTATCTCCGTTTCTACCGATTTAGCAGAAAAGCTTTTAGTAAACACTTGGAGACTCGAAAAGAAATTTATCTATTGGGTCTTAACAGTCTATTGCTTAGCAGATAGGGAGACTGCTGACGCGGTAATCTCCCATTAACACATACACATATTCAAACAGTAACCGTATATCCATGACATTTTTCCTTTCCCATTGGGCATATTCAAATCTACTCGTATCCAATTTTTGATGACTTATGTCTTGTAAGATTTCTAAACAAAATAGTCTATCCTATACCATATATGATAACGTATACATGTATTACACATCTAATATAGGTATACTACGTGCAAACTGTATATTAAGCTTCACTTGATGAAGTCAATGTCCTATAGATTAAAAATGATTCTAACACACCTCGCCTATATAGCCAATGGTTAAAATCAGTGATTTATTGGTTGATAAATCACTGCACGGACTTGGCACGGACAAACGTGACGTCATTCAGTCGCCAGTTTGATTTTCATGGCGTCATCTATCACAATAGACGGCGTAACATCGTTTTGACAACTACTTGACGTTCAAAATATACGTAAAAATACGCGTTTCAGTCTGAACAAGAGCTGCGGAAAACTCTGCCAGTCTGTTTAAGATGGTGAAATCGTTATAGACTATGAAGGATTCGTTCGTATTTTTAATCTTTTTGTGTGTTAGAATCGAAATAAATTCGCACTGACAGTGATTTGTTGCTTAATATATCACTGTCTGTCGGTCAGTCGTAAGTGGATAGATCATTCGCGCTTCGCGCTCATGATTTATTCACTTTAACGACTGACCTCCAGCCAGTGATATATTAAGCAACAAATCACTGTGAGCGCGAATCTATTTCTTAAATAAACTCTATTTATCATATGACGTCGCGTCTGGGAGTGAAATAACGCCATGCAATAAAATCTGTAAACCACTAGTGGTTTATCGATTTTCGGGAAATATAATGACGTCCATAACAACGTTGCGTACATATTGGCAACATTATAACGTTTTTACGCCAGAAATGATATTTCACAGTATTATTAATGTCATATGATAAATAGAATCTAACAGTCGTGCTCTTGTTTTATTGAATTTATTAAACTCGTTGCGAAAAAGAGATAAAATGCTCGGCAAGCCTCGCATTTTATCTCTTTTTCCCAACTCGTTTGATAAATTCAATAATACATGAGCACTTATGTAAGATCCTCTATTTATCACATGGCATCATGTCTGGAAGAAATACGACGCCGTGTATTAAAATAAATAAACCACTTTCTGAATTTATTAAACTCGTAAATCCCCAAATTCATTGCAAACTGTAAAGATGTGCTTTTTTCAAAATCACCTGTTTTCAACAAAAGGGTCAATTAAAAAACAAACAAAATTAAAATGAATAGCAGGAAACTAGTTATTTCGTTTATACATATTTAATTAGGGTTGTGTGACGGCTATCCTATATAGCTTTCAATTCTCTACTATACAAATACTTTTAGCTTTCTTATGTTTTTTCGATTTTGAATGGGTTTGCTGCAGATTGCATAGTTGTATTACTTGACTTTTCGCTTACTGTAAAGGCGGCAACTTTAATATTCATATCTGGCTGTGGTTCGGCTATTTCATCTGCTACGGAAGGGAAATCAGGTTTTATTTATAATTTGGTAAAGGGTTAATAGGCGTTTTTAGCCGCGCAAACGTGCGTGCATTTCATAAAATTCCTAACCATATACACTGAACTCACATTTATTAACCCATAAAGCGCATAATCACAAAATTTATGTTTCTGTGGTCCACTAAACTATTTGAAGCCTCATAGATAAACAGTGTGAATCCAGATCAGACTGCTCCTGTAGGAGCAGTCTGATCTGCGTCCACAATGTTTGTCTCCCTGCTTATGTTAAATAGACATTTTCAGATGCATTTATTTTGCAGGCGTTTTAAGAACTAAATAATGACTGAGGTGGTGGCACAAGATGATACAGTTACTTTTGAATAAAACCACGCCTCCTTTTCAGCTTTTACCAATGCCTAAGGTTGACTAGTCCTAATTAAGCATTCATGAGGCGCCGCCTTTACAGTAAGCGAAAAGTCAAATAATATAAGAGCTTGCATTTCCGATCCATATGTTTTCATAGTTGCTGTCCTATTTAAAAAGTATTTTACTGGATGAGATGCAAGTCTACAATTTTGAACAGTTTGGCTGTTAAATTGGTTTAAAATACATTTCTATTATTTTATTTTAATAGTTAGTATTTATGGACAAACAATAGTTAGATAATATTTTGTTCTTTATGACACATTGTTTAAGCACCAAATTGAAAGACTATAATTGTTCATACTTTATGTAATAACATGCGGTCATGATCTATCAATTTCATTATTTGTTACATTTCTAACAACTTGTCATTTAACCAAGTGTTTTAATCTATAAAATACATATGCATTTAGAATGTTAAAAGTAAAACTAGTGTGATGTGTCCATGCTGTAACGTCAGTATAAGCTTTTTACACCTATCTGCTTAAAGTGTAAAAACGTGAATATCATTTTCATTCAGCTTATGACGTATTCGCCCACTTCAATAATCGAAGTTATGATGGTCTTGACGTAAAGCTTTAATCGGTTGGTTGGCCCTGATGCCTGTCTTTGGCTGGGACCACCGTGGATAAACTTTGGGTTTTCTTTAGCTAGGACTATCTGAGAGTTACGAGCCCTTATTCTTTTTTATCACCATAGTGAGTTAATTTGATAAGAATGTTTCTCTGGGATGATACATGTACATTGCAATAGTTAGGAAGCCTCCATGCGAGCCAAATCATTTTTTGTGTTTTAACAACAACAGAATCTAGGGTGAAGACTTGGTGCCAGTAAAATGCATTTAAGTCCCCCAGTGGCTTAGGCTGCTGTCAGTTGTAAGGCGGTGGTTCTGTTGTTGTCGATGGATTGTTTATTGTTGCTCCCAGTGTTTTATGGGGGTTCTGTGTTTGGTCCTTGATTTGTTATTCAGTACTTTGTGTCCGTCTAGTTATACACTCATCTTGATGGGGAAGAGAGAGCTGGTTGCTTTGCTTTATCTGTTTTCCTGATGTCTTGTGACATCCAGTGTTCTGTGGCTCTTCCTCGCGGTGTCATGGCTGGTTTGCGGTGTGTGATTGTGTTATTTCCTGATCATACTCTCTTGCTTTTTTGCTTTTATGAAATTACTAATTATGAGATTCTACATTTCTCATAAGCCACTATACATGGATAGAGGATGATGAAATACAGTTCTTGATAAAGGCATATTCTGGAAACTTATTTTTTACGCTTTAAAGGGACGCTAACAGTACTGAGTGGGTGAAACACCTGTGTATGTGTATTTTACAAAAAAAAAAAACCTATGTTCCTCATGTAGGACACAATTGTTGTAAATGTCGAGAATGCCAGTCCCATATGATAATTATGTAGAACCTAACATTTGTACACCCGAATTGTTGATTTAAGGCGACAAATTGCTCAGCAAAGTCTTCCATTTTATTTCTTTTCCCCAGCTCGTTCAAGATTCAATAAAACATGATCAGTCATGTAAGATCCATTATATAAAACGAATATCTTGCTTATCATTGTACATACTTTGCATATGACCAGATAAGGATAAATGCCATAATAGCAAACGGACCAGATCGGGAGATTTAGGTACTAATCGCATCAGCGACATGCCTCCAGATAAATGTGCGTAACTGAAAATTATTTTTCCTATTTCTCAACCAAAACATATGTTGTGAGTTCTCAAAAGAACCGTCTCAATGAGACGGTTCTTTTGAGCACCAAAAACATACGTTTAAACTGCTGGGTAAGAAATAATTGCATTTAACGCTCAAAAATTTTGCTTAACTGGACCTTTGCAGCGAGCAGTGAATGTCAAACTTCGCTGGTCGTATAAGCAAAGTATGGATGTAATGAATGCTCAGACCAAAATTTAGAGCTTTGATGGAAACGTCAGCATGACGTTTACTACATCAGCACGATATATATTGAAGGCATGTGCGCACGTGCATTAAGTACCAAAATCTCGTGCACTAGCCGACATGCTTTGTTATGAGCAGCCTCTTTACAAAACCAACACTGTTTGAAAGTTTAGTCTAAATCCACCTCATCAATAAATAACATAGAGGATCTTACATGAGTGGCCATGTTTTATTAAATTTATAAGATGAGTTGAGGAAAAGAGATAAAGTACGAGGCTTGCCGAGCGTTTTATCTCTTTTTTGCAACGAGTTTCATAAAATCAATAATACATGTGCGTGAATGTTAGCTTCTTATTATCATATGACATTAATATTTCTTAAAAATCACGTTTTGGGATTGGGAGCACAGTGGCTCAGTGGTAGAGTGCTTGACTCGAGACCGAAGGGCCGTGGGTTCGAGCCTCACCGGCGTCACTGTGTTGTGGTCCTTGAGCAAGACACATTAATCCTAGCCTAGTACTGGTTCAACCCAGGAAGACCCGTCCCTATATAACTGAAAGATTGTTGATGGGACGTAAAGAATCAAATCAAACAAAAACGTTTTGGGATTGAAAATGTCCAGGTTTCGCTCTCTTTTACGCGACGTTATTATAGACGTCATTACATAACATCAATAAATCTGTAAACCACTAATGGTTTATCGATTTTATTACATGGCATGAAACGATGATATTGAAAAGATTATAGTTTTATTCTCTACCAAATCTTTAGTCCGTATTGTTGCCAAAACCTGCTTTCTTATCCTAAGGAAAAGAAATAATCTTTTATATATTTAACATTTTTTTGTATTACTTTAACAGTATATTCGCTTTATATGTGTACATTTTATCATTTAAATTTTATCAGTAAACGTAACTTTTTATGTGCATTATACTCACCGAACCGTTGCTGCTATTTGGTTAACAACAGGTCTGACCTGATGGAAACGCTGGCATTTAGAAATTTTACTTAAGGTATATTTAAGTAGCATATATGTATGCTCGCTTTTAATATATTTTATCTTAGTCCCAATGGCATTTTAACTATTTTAGGCTTCCAGTGTACTATGGCGTATAATAGATAGTCAAATAGTCGCAACGATTCATATTTTAAGCTAATGAATGTAAATAACGTTGTAAAGTGTGATATATGTAATATGAAACTGTGATAGTCTCTTATAATTCACATGTGAATGGCTTTGTACTATATTCGAACTGTGATATGTATATGTATTTAATACTATGTTGTACAAAGATGAGACTCAAATAAAGAATTTATCTGGCATTAAATCACTCTAAGATGACACAAATAGAGAAAAAACACAACCAAAGTAGAGCAAATGTCACATAGACAGATGAGTAGATGTAAAAATCGTCTCCATTTCACGCGCCTTTGAAAAAGCGTGTTCAACTATGAAATTCCATTAGATTATCTATTAATGGTTCAAGAGTTATTGCAATTTTCACTAAGTGGTTTCATTTTATTCAATCATTTAGCGAAAAAATCAGCAAAACACTTCAATGGTAAGATTTAGCAGAATAAAACTTTACAAGCGGACACATGATAATAGAATATTTGTTAGAGTATGCGCAGACTCGCCAGAGCATGCAATAGTCGGCAATGCGTTGGGACCGAAATCTCGCGCACCCGCCTATTTATCAATGCGCACCATTATCTCTCATGAACAGATAGAGTCTTACCGAGTCTGCTATCAGACCTCCATATAAGAGTGGGTAAATGACAAAAACATATTTTTACTCAACCAAAACATACGCTTCTTCAGAGTATTTGGTAGGGGTCTCTTAACTACCATTTTCTGCCAAATTATCTTCAACCATAATGTTCGATTATAAGAGTTTAAATGACAACTTATTTTATGTTAATTAGGTGAGAGAGGATCCAAATACCACTATAAGCGTGCCATCATCGAACCGCCACCGAAACGCCATTTTAAATGGCGTTTCGCGGGCGAGCCGATGATGGCCCAACGTTGAATGCTGGCTTGGTAGCTTTTGGTTCCCCAGGAGATCCGGACCAATATTTCCAAGAAAACCTCTAGCTTTGTGATTTTTCAGGGTGGGGGTCGGACCCACCCACCTGGATCCGTGCATGATATATGATACGTTCTGTGTGTCCATTGGTTAAACAACCTAACCTGCATTATGACAACGTCTGTGTGACAACATCCTCTAAAAAAGACAACCGAATGATTATTCCTTCAAAGTATCTAGTGGTGTATAATTAGCAGGTGACGTCATTTGAATCAATTTCTAACAGACAATCACAAAAGCTCACCTTTCGTTCGTTGAACTGAGGTGAAAGTATTCGTTCTGTTTGAATGAACTCAGTTGTGAGGCTTTGAACAGTAAACATTAGCTTCTACTGTAAATAGCATTATGACATTGGCATTATTCCAAGTCAAAACAAGCTCATGACACGCATTGCAGAAGTATAAAACCAAGTTATCCAATATTTAAGATCCTATCTCTTGTTCTTTTTTCCGTTTTTTTCATAAAATATTCATGATACCTACTGCAACACGAAAGACAGACGTAAATTCCTCTTCGGAAATTAACTTATGTGAGTATTTGTTGCATGTTTGGCCAAGATTTGATTCTTGGAGAAGTTTTATCACAACTTTACCTTCTTATTTGCGTTTTAGTATCAAAATTAGATAAGAATATAGGTTAAGAATTGCTTACGGCAAATTTCCACTCAATGCAAATATATAGCACAAACTACATAATGCTTGTCAAACAAGAAGGCTTAGATAGCTTTTGATCGTCTAGCTGAGTTCGACTGTCCAATTCTTTAAAAAAAAACTTCTAAGGCGGTTGTTCTGTTGTTGCTGATTCATTGTTTATTGGTGCTCCCATTGTTCGTGGGGGTCCTATATTTGGTCTTTGTTTTGTTATGATGTACTTAGTGTGACAGTCCTTTCTAGTTTTGCAATCATGTAGCTGGAGAAGAGAAAGCTGGCCCGAGGTTATAAAACTTGAGTTCATTCTCAAACTCAAAATAAAGCGCAGTGATTGGCTGCTTGCGGACACGTGTCCGCAAGTAGCAAATCATTGCGCTTTATTTTGAGTTTGAGACTGTAAGGGATAACTTGTTAAGAATATTGACTTCACTACAACTGGTGATTGGGACTGTGTGGCGGCGGTAGAACGTCTCCCTGCCCTTCACTTTAGTGTAGATTTTATTTTCTTGTCCCTTGGGACCATGGGTTTCATTTGGGAACTTTGAAATTATTAGCGGGTCACTGATGAGGCCTAAATGGCCGAAACTAGCTAGTCTGGCCCAGGAAATATGCACACTCTAGTTTCACTTCTTCGGTGCATACTTTGCTTCCGAGGGATAACTTTTTAAGAACATATTTATAACCCTGGGGCTTGGTTGTTTTACTTTAGTTGTCTTCCTGGTGTCTTTTGACTGTTGGTGTTATGTGACTTTTCCTCAGGGTGAAGTGATTGTGGTATTTCCTGATCATCCTCACTTTCTATTAATAGACATACAATCTGTTATATATTTTGCATCTTGTACAAATAAATTTCATTTTTGATTGGTTTGGCAGTGGGTTATCTATTGATCATTTGATTTCTGCCAGATTGTTTTACATCTTAAATTGTATCATCTTTAATTCATAAGCAAGTAACTGTAAAACACTTTAAATTTACAGCGTTAAAATTTGGCTATTCTAAAAGGCTGACATATCGGCGTAGTTTAATTTAGCTGGTTTCTCATTTTTATATCCTTTAAATTTATTTTCTATTCTCATGGGCTACTCGTAAAGGAAATTATATGCTTCATATTCTTTCCTTTTATAGTAGCACCTCTAAATAAGATATGATCTTTTCAACGTGGAAACAGACTCTACCAGTTTGATATAGATACCAACATGCAAACGATGTGTATCCATTTATTTTGTTTATACCACCAAAAACAACAAAATACTCACCAAATAAATGGCTGTAACCTTTTTTCTCAACACAATCTTAGCAATTCTAATGATAATCTTACCATCAGGTTATTTGCAATCTCTATTATAACTCTTTTCTACCATCGGCTCTAGGACAAAGTACAGTCTACCATTTGAGGCTAGACGGTTAATTATACTATTTTCCTTAAAAATTCCTTAAGATAATATGCAATCTTTTCCGAAGTATTATTACTATGGATCAAAAAAGGCATAAATCGTTCATGCGCGATTAATTACAGTCTGCAGTTCTTAACATCTAGACAAGTTAATGAAAAATTCACATCTTTGTTGAAGCAACGAATACACAATACTATTTCTTTCATTTCAATTGGTATCAGGGACACATTTTTAAATGTCTTTATCGTGCCATTCCTTGGTCTAAGCTCTGTAATTGTGGCATTTCCTGGCCATATGCACTCGTGTTTCCCACATGTTTTAAATTTATAATGTACTAACTCTGATATACTCTGCTGCATGAAATTTGTCAAACCTACATTGTCTTTAACAATCAACTATGGATATAATTTAGAAAAATCTCAATGAAGTTTAGTATAGCATTAGCCTTGTTTTCGTAAATAAGCAATTAAGCATTTATTTCTATTTTAAGTCACTTACATTGGAACCTTTTCTGGCAAAAAGAAAAAGCTTCCGAATTTATACATTATAAGATGAGAAGCGAGGGGCATCTTTATCTTGAAATGGGAGAATGACCTATATTCGATGTGTTTTTTTTCTTATAAACAAGTCCAAATCTAAATAAAAATGATTCAGTATCAAAGCAATACGCTTTATTTAACTGAATGTCAGCACGGTATACATTGACTTTGTTTGTATGGGGTTCTGTGTTTGGTCTTTGTTTTGGTATGAATTACTTTGTGTCTTTTCTAGTTTTTCAATCATCTTGAAGAGGAAGAGGGAACTAGTTTCTTTCCTTTATTCCTTTATTCTCCCCGTGTCTTGTGACTATAAATGTTCTGTGAATCTTCCTCACGGTGCCGTGGGTTGGACTGCAGTGTATGATTCTGGTATTTCCTGATCATATTCACTTACTTTTTCCATTTATTCAAAATTAGGATTGTCAATATTAAGGAATTCATCCAGCTATTCTGATGTAAGGTAAAGCGCCCCAATAGCGACAGCTTGATTATTGTCAGAAAGAGACAACACAAAGTCTCTCTTATAAATGCATAACAAAACCAAAACAAATCGGCAACAAGTTGAGCACAAATGTTACCATTTTCATTGGAATGCAAACAATTTGTCTGTATAAGTTAAAGCCAAATCAAATAAACATGCTGTCTAAAAGGTAATAAAGTGTGTCATAAACTTTCTGGCATGGTCATAAATCTATTATTTTCTGTTTGTCAGATGTGAAAAGGCGCAGGTCTCATTACAAGCCAAAAAAAGAGAGCGATCGCTATCAAAATTTTATATAATTAACCAGATATGTTTTCCTCATTAGATTATTAGGTAAGGTAGAATATTGAATAGAGATATGTAAACAAAATAGATGCTAGAAAAACTTTTCAATTTTATTTTTTAAGAATATCACCTAATTGTTTGATTCCCCATTTTTTTCACCATTCCTCTTATAAAATTTTATCGCAATATTTTATAATACGATTTGTAAACTCAGTTAGGCAAGATATTATAAGCCTAAACAGCTCAGTAGTTTGTAAGTATTGCTCAACCATAATAATCCATGCCCCCTGTTGGTCATTATTTGTGATTGGTCAAATTAGTTTCAGCTAATTCTGTAAATGATCATCTAGTGACCATTTCTATCCAATTGCTTATATTCTGGTCATTGATTTCAGAGGATAGGTTTTGTTGTTCAGTTAAATCACCGCTACAGGTTTTCCTACAGACAATATATAGTAGCGCGGCATCCTGCGACTGATTGCAGTTAAAAATGTTGAACGTTTCTTATTTAGACGTAGAAAGGAACCTGTCACGCACCATAGTGCCATTTTTTCAACGACTTATTTAAATTCGTTTTAACTATCTATAAAAATGACCAAAATGGTCACTCTCAAATTTTCATATGTAATTCTGCATACAATCTATGGGGGTGGGGTTAAATTTAGACCTCCTGAAAGATAATTAGTTGAATAACCCGGTATTTATTCTTTTTTCTAAAAGGTATTATGATTGTCCATGAAAATAAATGCCAAAGTATATCATACAGGATCTTGTCACAGCTTGAGATAACAAATGAACTTGCACATTTTCTAGAAGGTTTGAGGTCATGAGCAATAATTAAAATTAAAAAAGAAGCTGGCTGAAGATCATAACTAATGTAGCTTGGTTTTAAGAAGTAATATTATTCTTACATCTGTTTAGAAAATTAGTCAAAAGCTGAAAACTTCCAAATGAGGACGGTGACATATCCTTTTTATTTCATAAATGAATAGCACATGCATAAAACGAACTGTATGCATAGTATTGAAAATATTTCAGCATCGGAAGTATTTAGTAGCACATGTCCTTAAACAAAACTCAGGTGAGGGATTCAGTGACACTTGGCCCTGTTGTTACTTTAAAAATTTGACAACAAACGTTATACAAATTACCGAAATTCTGATTTGAATGTGAATAAATGCAGAAACAATATTTCTCAATGGGGAACATTCTCCCCAGGAATAAATTCTCCAAGGGAAAAATTTCCTGCTGGTATTTTTCTCCTTTTGGGATAACAAATCTAGTAATATGCTTGAAACATTCTCAAATATGTCAAACTTATTGCAAGATTTGTTCTTAGGCATTTAAACATATTTATAAAAAATTCCAACGTGGTGGTTTTTGGTGTGTTGATACTTTATTTTTAGGCACCTGTTATGATTTACTTTGAAAATCAAGAAACAACTCGCTCGGAGCATTCTGCAATACTTTTGACCTGCATTAAGCGATAATCGGTCTTAAAAAACAAATTTTGATCTTCTTTTTGAGAGGCCGCTTAATGTAGGTTATACTGTATTTCTATAGTGGTTTATGTATTAAATATGGGTCATGGAGGCTAATTTGTAATTTTTGCCAGACTGTTTTAATCTGGACATTGGTTTCAAATTCTTATATAGGATATAAAGAAAGCCAGTTACTCCCCTACAGGTGATATATATTTTGACGGATCAAATTTGTTTTAAGCTATATAATATGTTGAAGGTCGCCTAGTAACTATTTCTGCCAAACTATTTTAAATTCAGATATGAAAACATTTGGAGTTTTCCTCAGTTGCAGTCCTTTTATGGCCATCCTTTCAGATGTATCAATTTTGTATTTGCTTTATTTGATTAAGATTAACCAGGGAACAGCCTTGCTTAAATTTGGTCTTGTGATATAGGAGTACTGTCCTACCAGCCAAGAGTGACAGTGCCGTCATGTTTTGTTTACAAAGTTATCAGGGATTTATAATCGACAGATCACTTGTGTATTAATCCTATCCGCAGAGACAGATGACAATCGATTTGCAATGTATAAGATTTTTTTACTTAGCAATTGTAAACACAATAATACGTCACTGTCACTCCTGGCTGGTACGACAGTAGTTGTCATGTGGAACAAATTGTTAAGGACGGCCGATGCACAAGGGACATTGGGTGATCACAAGTGCTCACTTTGCACATTTCTTGGTTAGGTGAGGGAAAGTCACCTCAGTCCTACACATTCTAATATGTCATATTTAAAGCAAGTTGCGACTGAAATAAAGTAGAAAACGGAGCCTTCGAATTGATAAAGCAGCAGACTTGCCTTGATTGAGTTTCTTTAACACATTATAGCGCCTGCAAAAATGCAAATGATAGTCTCGTCTGCTGCACATAATTGATAAAATTATTGTACAGGCAATCAGTATGGACCCAAATCAGACTGCTCCTATATAGGAACAGTTTGATCTCGGTCTAAAATGTTTACCAAGAGGCTTCCAAAACATTTCGGCTGACGAAAAAGCAGACGATTTTTGTTGTGATTGGCGTTTTAAAGGTAAAATGAAATATTGATAAATGCAACATCCCTAGCATCGGTTTAACAGTATTAAGATGGACTAGCCCAATAGTCCCAAGTGGCATAGCTTACAGAGAAAAGTTCGATTGACTCTACACAGCACAACAACATTAGGTTTGAGATTCTGGGAAATAGCAAGCACTGTTGCACACCAGATAAAACATCTGATATTTTATTCTGGGATGTAATTTCTTTTATTGCACGACTGATAAGAATATCTGAGACATATTTTCTTGGGTCTTTTCAGATACCAATGCATACAAGATAGAATGGTCATTGTCATTAAAATGACTGCTCATTCAAGGCAAACGTCGCTAGCAGTGTAAGCCATTTTTTCACCTTCGATGAAATGATAAAGTTAATTTATCTCATATTTGCTAGTTTACGCTGGACTGTACATTGATTGTAATACACATTATTATTATTAACAATGTTTTCAGAGGCGAAACACATTTAACACATGACACACATGACCATCGAAAAGGAGCAGTGTTGGGTTTTAGTGCGTTCAAGAACAATCAGAAGCTCATTTTTAAAATAGAATTACGGAAATTATAAGGTATGCAGTAAAGAAAGAATATACCATTTGTGTGGAAACAAATTGAACTGGGAGTAACAGCAAACAATGAACCAACAACCAAGTGTCGTTTTAAAATACTCTGGACAACACTCGATACTTTCACATTAGATACGCTTTCCAACAAACACGATGATCCCCTGAGATTTGTATCGAAATAAATATTACATTGCATCCTGATCTAAATACTTACTGTGGTTGCTCGGATCACTATTAATATCATAGGATTTCCTCTTAATTTTAGAAGTTATATTATTTAAAACGTTGCTTTATCCTTCTGATATCACTAGGGCTACCCACGATTTAATTATCAAACAGCAGCTGATCAATGTTGGTGTTATTATTACGGTTCAAAGGCATTTGATTATCATTTGAGTTGAAGCATGTGACCACCATACATTTATATAGTACATGGTATATTTGGTTGTTCGATATATATAAGTACACCATTAAGAAAAATACTGAAAATCAACGAGTACCAGAAGATATTGATATAAAAGGCATAGAGGCTACTCCATATGATATTTTTAGATCATGACATCATTTTCTTTTTTTAGAAAACACTGAAAAAATTCAAGGAAAATTTAAGTAAAGTTTTGAAAATATTTAATATTTTCAGTACATGTACATTAGTATATTTCAAAGTAAGCAAGGGTGCAAAGATCAGGAATCGATACAATCAAGTACCACACCTGACCCAGGATACCAATGGGAAAGTGACTAACTCACAGTAGACACCACAAACGAGAGCCAAGAGGTCAGCCCTTTCCCAGCAGGTGACCACAAAGCACATATAAACAGACGCGCACAAAACATAGCAAACACAAGACAGAACAAAAAAATAAAAGATCCACAAAAGAAGTACCGCCTTGGAACGGTCAGTAAATTATTTTAGTGGAGGGCTTAAACCGGTTTAACGGCGCGAACCTCACCCTTAATTCAAATGTGGATCAAGACACATAGATGTTTGGTTTGCATGAAAGACCCCTAACTTATCAATGCATCATCTCCTAAAACATATAAATCAAGATACAACAAGGAGATAAAGCAAGGATAAGGACTCAACAGTAAATTAAACTGAATACCGGAGCAAAAGAAATCCAACAGGTAAACCCCGGTGGGCCCGACAAACAGCCAAAGCATCAAGCCCCTACCATCTCATCAATAGATAAGTCTTTAAGTCGGAACCATCATAGAGTCTGAAGTCCGACCCACCGGCGTGCAATTAAAGAGGAAAGCAAAGTTGCCAACCGTGATTGGGTTGACTACCAAGCATGCAGTCTGTTGCAATACATTAATGTAAGACGTCGAAAGGCGTTTTCATTGAGTAAAGGTTTAAACTTTGGAATGAAGACACCCCTTTTATCCTACTTACGATATGTACAGTACGAGTAGTTTTATTGTCGCTTGAATATTTCCCGGCTTCATGATAGAGTCTTCCATTAATTAACTCTTTATCTGCTAGTGCCGACTTTTGTTGTTTGCTGAAACTTTTGCAAACAGTTATGACTCAGATCGGGTCCAGTTCAGGCCAGGCTCCGAGGTTATGTAACTTTTTTCGTGCTTAACTCAACTGAGCATGTACTTTCAAATGCTCATAAAATCTAAAATGCTTAAAAATAAAGACTTTTCTTGCTTTCAGATGTTCGGATGTTGTATTATCATGCTCATAAATATTAAAATGCCAACAGTTGTTGGCATTTTAACATTTATGGTCATGATAAATTTCATGCTCAGTTGAGTTGAGCATGAAAATAGTTTTATAACCTTGGGACCTGATCTGTAACTGAAGTTCTTTATAATCGAAGGGTATATATGAAAGATTTTAACAAAATAGACGACATATAACAAGCATGCAAAAAGTTAAAATAAAAATTCAAAACCTCCATGAAGCAGACTCGCTTGATTTGAAGTTGATTTCATTGTCATGACGTCGCTTTCTCGTCGGAAGTGATGTATCGGCGAACTGAGATTGAACATGGAATATATTTATCGCTTCATTGTACAGTCAAATTGCCTTTGTAAAATGAAAAACGATATTTAATAACCGATCAACGCGCACAATAGCTTTAGAATTTATAACTGATGAAAGAAAAAAAAGGTCAAATGACGCTGGAATCTCGGCTTACATTTCTAATATTTTCATTTTATTCAGAACTCAAAATCACTTTTTTATTATTTATCTGCTACAGTAAGACGCCTACCTTGCTGGCAATGTTGATATACGTTGACAAAGATGCGCAGAACAAGCCTTAAAGCGCCAATCAGAACAAAAATAGTCCGTGTTTTTTTTCGTCCGTTGACATGTTTTATAAGCATTTTAGTCAAACAGTGTATACTCAGATCAGACTGATCCTACAGGAGTCCGGGTCTACACTATTTGCCTCTACATTTATATTATTCAATACTGTTAGCTAGTATACTTAACGACTAAAGAAATCTGACACAAACCTGTGTGAATTGTTGGTAATAAATATTTTCATTTCTGTACGTAAAGTTTAACTAATGTAGACTAAGATGCACTTATATTATTTTGATAGATAAACGAATTTCATACGTTAGCGATCAAAACGTCACGTTACCTCTAAATTGTATTTTTGCAAGAACAAAGGAATCACCCAAAATTCACCAGGAACCGTTTAAGTGTGCTTCTTTGCTATTTCATTTAAGTTTTGTATGTATTAAAATAGAGCATAGGTGCATTATTCAACCGAAAAGTCTCTTTTCATTTTGTTAACGTCAGGTTTACGTTATCAGCGTATTATGAGCTTTCACTAAGCACTGTGTTTTCACTTAAATATATTTATACCGCCTAAGCCTGAGAGTCGTTACGTTTTCCGTTAACCCTTTTCATTCTGGATACTGGTAAACATATACTTTAATTGGCAAACAGTGAATGCTCAGATAAATACTCAGATAAATGCCGCATAAGGCGGCATTTAACCAGGGTCTGCACTATTTGGGACAGAAATTCATCATTTTATTGAAAATTTGGCTGGCAACCCCTTGAAATACAAACTGGACTATTCCATACTTATTGTATCAATATGTACATGTATATGATGATACACCAGAATGACAATGGTTATCTCTCATTTATAGATACAATCAACAATTCTGATATTTTCAAGTTTGTACGTTCTCTCAATGATCTTTGTTTTTCAGATTATTAGTAAGTATTCAATATTTCAAAGGATTCTATTTTTAGATTTTAAAACAAATCAAGCACGAACTTGTTTTCAATCCGTCATTTTCATTCTTAAACAACCCTAACTATATCGACAACTTAAGGTATGCCCATGGCTTCTGCTTCGCAGCTTAGAATACAGTGAGTTTTTAATTGGAAATATTTGACGCTATGGGCATAGCTAGGAAGTTTGTAGGATAATTACAAAATAAATGCCTACCCATTATGAGCGTTGCTCCAGGTTTTGTCATTACATATTCGATTCTTGAGTGTTTAACCATATCTTTAAGAAAATCGTTCAAATCATTTTGGTCTGGATGAAAACACATAACACAGATGTGTGCAAATGTCGTGCCTTAATACTTAGTCTAGTAGCATTATATGCAGCATAGTGATTATAACAAAGAAAAACGCTGCAAAAAATATTTACATGTAATTTGGAAACGAAAACCTCTGAACATCTGAGAAGTACTTTTTGCAATTAGAATAAAATATATTTTTGTGTTTTTACAAAAACAGAATCTAGGGGAAACAATATTTGTGTTTTAACAACAACATAATCAAGGGCCATGCTTTAGTACCAGTAAAATGCATAAAGGTCCCCCAGTGGATTATACTGCTGTCCGTTCTCAGGCGGTGCTTTTAATTTGTTGTTGTTGATTCATTGTTTATTTTTGCTCCAATTGAGTGTGGGGGTTCTTTCTTTAGTTCTTATTTTGATATTCAGTAGTTAGTTGAGTTTGAGTTTTGCAATCATATTCGCGGGGAAAAGAGAGCTGGTTGCTTTACTTTGATTGTCTTTCTGGTGTCTTGTGACGGTTTGTGTTCTATGGCTTTCATATTGATGGGGAAGAGAGAGCTGTTTCCTTTAATTTGAGTGTTTTTCTGATATCTTGTGACTGTTTGTGCTCTTTGACTTTCATCTTGATTGGGAAGAGAGAGCCAGTTGCTTTACTTTGCGTGTCTTTCTGATGTCTTGTGACTGTTTGAGTTCTGTGGCTTTCATCTTGATGGGGAAGAGAGAGCCGGTTGCTTTACTTTGAGTGTCTTACTGGTGTCTTGTGAATCTTTGTGTTCTGTGGCTTTCATCTTGATGGGAAAGAGAGAGCTGTTTGCATTACTTTGAGTGCCTTTCTGATGTCTTGTGACTGTTTGTGTTTTGTGGCTTTCATCTTGATGGGGAAGAGAGAGCCGGTTGCTTTACTTTGAGTGTCTTACTGATGTCTTGTGACTATTTGTGTTCTGTGGCTTTCATCTTGATGGGGAAGAGAGAGCTGCTTGCATTACTTTTCGTGTCTTACTGGTCCCTTGTGACTGTTTGTGTTTGTGGCTTGCATCTTGATGGGAAAAAGAGAGCTGCTTGCATTACTTTGTCTTACTGGTCTCTTGTGACTTTTTGTGTTTTGTTGCTATCATCTTAATGGGGAAGAGAGAAACAGTTGCGTTACTTTGAGTGTCTTACTGGTGTCTTGTGACTGTTTGTGTTCTGTGGCTTTCATCTTGATGGGAAAGAGAGAGCTGCTTGCTTTGCTTTGAGTGTCTTTCAGATGTCTTGTGACTATTTGTGTTATGTTGCTATCATCTTGATTGGGAAGAGAGAGCTGGTTGCTTTACTTTGAGAGTCTTTCAGATGTCTTGTGACTATTTGTGTTCTGTTGCTATCATCTTGATGGGGAAGAGAGAGCAGAATGCTTTACTGTCAGTGTCTTTCTGATGTTTGTGACTGTTTGTGTTCTCTGATTTTAATCTTGATGGGGAAGAGAGAGCCGGTTGCTTTACTTTGAGTTTCTTACTGGTGTCTTTTGACTGTTTGTGTTCTGTGGCTTTCATCTTGATGGGGAAGAGAGAGCTGTTTGCATTACTTTGAGTGTATTTCTGATGTCTTGTGACTGTTTGTGTTTTGTGGCGTTCATCTTGAAGGGGAGGAAAGAGCCGGTTGCTTTACTTTGAGTGTCTTACTGGTGTCTTGTGACTGTTTGTGTTCTGTGGTTTTCATCTTGATGAGGAAGAGAGGGCTGCTTGCATTACTTTGAGTGTCTTACTGGTCTCTTGTGACCTTTTTGTTTTCTGTTGCTTTCATCTAGGTGGGGAAGAGAGAGCGCGTTGCTTTACGTTGAGTGTCTTACTGGTGTATTATGACTGTTTGTGTTCTGTGGCTTTCATCTTGATGGGAAAGAGAGAGCTGGTTGCTTTACGTTGAGAGTCTTTCAGATGTCTTGTGACTATTTGTGTTCTGTTGCTATCATCTTGATGGGGAAGAGAGAGCAGATTGCTGTGCTTTGAGTGTCTTTCTGATGTCTTGTGACTGTTTGTGTTCTCTGACTTTAATCTTGGTGGGTAAGAGAGAGATGGTTGCTTTACTTTTAGTATCTGACTGGTGTCTTGTGACTGTTTGTATCCTGTGGCTTTCATCCTGATGGGGAAGAGGGAGCTGGTTGCTTCACTTTGAGTGTCTTTCTGATGTCTTGTGACCATTTGTGTTATATGGCTCTTCCTAACGATGACATTGGTTGGTCTGCGGTGTGTGATTGTGGTATTTCCCGATCACACTCGCTTTCTTTTTATTTGATATTTACAATCTTAAATCGTACATGCTACCCACCAAGAAAAAGTATGATAGAATAGACGCTAGTGATAAATTTGAACAAAAAAGCGCTTTTCGCCCTTTTTCATTTTGAAGACAATCTAATGTTTCATTGATGCCATTTGGTGGTACCACCACTTTATAAGACATATAGCACAGTAAAGCATGAGTGAAACGGTCACTCAAAAATAGACAAAACAAAGATCTTAATAATACTTGGCAGCTTAACGAAAGTCGAAAGTATTGTAGATGCTCCCTTAGAGCGTCCTTCAATACTTTTGGCCTGCATTAAGTAAAAATTGGTCTTGAAAACCAATTTTCGGTCTTTTTGAGAGTGGCCGTTTTACACAGGTTTATCGTACATTGTAAAAAGAAAAAGTATTGTATAATACTGTGTGTCATCACATGTGATTGTTCACACAAAAATTAACAATCAGGCACATAACCGGTGTACGTTAAAATATATATCACTTGAAGAAGTTAAACTGTGCATTTTCAACAATGATTTCAAAGTGAGGCTAGAGACCTGTAATTTAATTAGGTTATTTCTGAAACTATTTAGGTCAAGGTCAAAAACACAAGCGCCAAAATATAACTGATTCAATTTAAAAAGTAGCTTAATTGCTGATCTTCAATTACCTTGCGTACACATTCTAGACGATGCGTACATATTTTTGTTACATTATCGTAGAGTTATGTAATAGATCTTTCAAATAAAGTTAACACATGACCATGAACATTACGATAACTCCAGAATATGATGATAATCCACGAGCTGTAGCTTTGCTTTAATCAGTAATAGTGGCATTTCCGCCTCTTATTCGCTTAGATTTTTTGGTAAATTAAATATGCTGAGACGTACATATTGTGTATGCACCAATTGGATTATAGAATAGAAATTGGCGATAAATCTGTCCAAAAATAGCGTGCTCAGAGCATTAAGAAGTGATTATCATTTATATTGACGTCGTCTAGCGGTCGTATTACCGAATGCTAAGAATCGGTTTTATTATTTGATTATAGATGTTTATATCTTTTTATCGCGATGTATTGGATAAGACACGATAAAAATAGTTGGCATGTTTAATATTCTGCCAGTGCGTCAAAACATCTCATAGATATTTGCATGGGCTTTATAATGGAGATATTAATAGAGTTTTCGCTTTCTGTAAAGACGGCGACTTTAATATTCATATCTGGGCGTTGTTTGGCTTTTTCATCTGCTAAACTAGGGAAATCAGGTTCTATTTATAATTTGGTGAAGAATTGATAAGTTGTTTGGGTCGCGCAAACGTGCGTGCACTTCATTAAAATCCTAACCGTATACACACTGAACTAACATTTATTCTCTCTTAAAGCGCATTATCTCAAAATATATGTTTTTGTCGTCTACTAAAATATTTGAAGCCTAATTAACAACAGTGTGGACCCAGATCGGACTGCTCCTACAGTAGCAGTCTAATCTGGGTCCACAATGTTTGCCTCTATGCTTATGTAAAATAGACATTTTCAGATGTAGTTATTTTGCTGGCGTTTTAAAGATTAAATATTGTGTTTTGCATTTATACTGAGGTAATGGCGCAAGATGATACATATTACTTTTGAATAAAACCACGCCTCATTTTCAGCTTTTACCTATGTCTAAGGTTGACCAGTCCTAATTATGCAATCGTGAGGTGCCGCCTTTACAGTAACCAAAAAGTCATATAATAATAATGGTGAATAAACTGCATTCTTCTGATGAAAATTTCCATACATATGGATACAAAAAGCAAGGATTTGTCAATGTTGTATTCTAAAGGGTCACAGGTCAAACTTTCTTAATTTCAATATATTTCTGTCCCTGAAGATTATTTTATCTTAGCAATCAGTGCAGACTCTATTGAAAATTGAGCCAGTGCATGACATTTCCAACAATGTGCCATTTGACATGTGTGGACTCATACGGGCCTCTGCAGCCTCCTTTTAAGCTTAGAAACTCCAAATGGTGTTAGCTCTGACCAGACTGCGCATATTTTGGAAATATCATGCACTTGCTTGCCCAATATCAATATATGTCTGTCCCTTAAGATTGTTTAATCTTAGCAATCAGTGCAGACCCTAATGAAATGTCGCATTATGCGGCAATTCATCTGGGACTTCACTGTTTCCCAAAGTACCTAGTAACCGGTATCTATACTTTAGGACTTTAGAAACGCACCATTTTATATTCACTGCCTCTTCCACATGGTTAATTTGAGGATGTTTTCTTTACCATTCTTTATCTTCTTGCATGGAGCATAATTTGTCATAATTTCGACTTGCTCATGCTGTTTATTCTGACGTAATACCGACGTTAGTGTTTATCAACAATTGTCACCTGACAAATGTAAATTTAACTCAATTTGAAAACAAACACTTTGAGGTGGCAGCCAGATGTCTTAACTAATGGAAAAACACAAAAGGATTCAGAAATAATCGTTTTAATACACTCCCACTCGCAGCGTTTCTTTGCTAACGTCAGTCTTTGCTGAAATATGGATGTTTTCTGAATCTGTTATTTGCAACAAATTTATTCCTGTATTAAAACAAAGATTTATGGACATTTACATTGCGAACTGGTAAAATGTAGCTACCAGCAGGCTCCATACATATATAAGCTTTTAAATAAGAAATATAGAAATGCAATAGCTAAACTGAGATTATCGTCACATCCTTTACTTATCGAGACGGGAAGATATTCTGGTGTTCCACGTGAAAATAGGAAATGCAACTACTGTGATAAGGATGATATAGAGAACGAGTTTCATTTCGTTTGTATATGCACTAAATACACAGTTTTGAGAAATACATATATTCCTAGGTACTACAGTAGGAACCCCAGTATACACAAATTTATAGAACTTCTGAATTCAGATCGATTAATAACGCTAAAACACCTCGCGATATTCATTATAAAAGCGTTAGAGCTGAGACTACAAACTGACAATAACATAAACTGACAATTTACAGGCTATTCGTAGTATTTCACCAATTCGCCGGGAAATGTAATTTATAATAAATGATTCACATAGAACCAATGTTGAGCCATCGCAGGAGACGTTGGTTTAGCATTGGTTTAGTGTGAACCACCTATTTTTGGCGTTCTGTATATTTAACATAGGTTAAGGCAGCTTTTTGGGACGTTAAACCGCCATTGAATTGTTTTTTCATGAAATATTGACGCTCCGCATATAGCCACGATCGAGCCGGCGTTGTATCGACGTTGGTTCGGTTTGGGTTGTGTGCGTGTGTAGTTGACGTTTGACGACGTGTGAATGCTAGTGTAGCTTTTTTTTTAAATTGTATCAAGCATTGTTATGGCCGAATTGCCAAAAATATGGCTTATGTTATGTCAATTTGTCTATGCTGCTGTGGTGCAATTTGGTGGGTTCACTCTCAAATAGAGTGAAATGAGACATTTGCGTGCTTGTTCATGTGATAGCTTGCATTGTTGCAATGTTTTTATAGTATGATGATAGACTGTATATGTCTAAGTCATAATAAATTTCTGTTCTGTTCTGTTCTTAAATTTTCAAACTGCTATAACAGGCGGATGACGTTCGCGTATGTCGCGATCCTTTTGTCTTATATGCAACTGATTGGGGAGTATCTGTTGGCAAAAAAGATTTTGATTACTCCTGATTCTTCGGATATAAACGGCCAATACGTCAAAAAGTAATGACGTCGTGTAGACGAAATGAACGTTGCCAGAGGCCTAAAACTTCAGTATTTGATTTTGATTTTCCCTTTGCTTTCGAGAACCAACATCGGGTCGAAAACTTTTTTTCATTCATTATGGAAGGTATTGGTACTCTGTGACTTTTTTAATTTGAGTTGTCTCAGAATTATCGCGACGTCACGGCAATCATAAGCCACAGCGTTTCGATTTTCATATTGAATGCAAGCTGAATGACGGAACTTGTCAATTTCATTGTTCACATAATGAAAATATTAAATTTTTGGCATAAATTAGCATTTAAGCAGATGGTGCGTTTCTAAAGTCCTTCAGTAAAAAATGAAAAGTGCTCTAATAAACCAGAAAAACATATTATATTCACAAAATTAATGATACTAAGCTGCGTACTTAGACCCAAAGAGAATCCTGATTTTCAATTTTATATGTTGCAAAAGCTTATACAAAAAACTAGTCGTTTATTGTAACACACTTGCCTCATGAAAGTTAATATACAGCCATAGTCGGAAAATATCTACGAAATAAAGGGAATATGTATTCTATTACAATTAAATGATTTTTTATTTTTTTTTTTGTTTTCGATGATTTTTAAATGATTTTTTATTTTTTTTGTTTTCGATTCAAATGAAATTTATGAAACAACCGTTGATGAAGTAAGACATGAATACTAAACTAGTATGTACGTGCGTAAAGGTTTATCGTATGCATTTTTTTAAAACTTCTGTGTTTGGTCTTTGCTTTGTTACATTGTATGCAGTATTTAGAGCCCTTTCTAGCTTGCAATCATCTTGATGAAGAAGGGAGAGCTAGTAACTTTACTATGATTGTTTCCTGATGTCTTGTGACTGCTAGTGTTCTATGGCTCTTCCTCGCAATGCCGTGTGTTAGTCTGCAGTGAGTGACTGAGGTATTTCCAGTCATGCGCACTTACTTTTTTATTTTACTGCTTTTAAAGTGGACATTATCTCAATAGAACACATCAATTCCTCTGGATCAAAGATGAATTTCATAATTCAAAATATCAATAGCCTATCCTGATATCAATTCTTTTTTCGCCTTCCTATATTGATGTCATGATTAACAGTAATTTCTTTGCCCAACAGACCCGATTTTAAAATGACGCACTTTCCCAGAGTGTTTTGAGCGTAATTGACTGCTTCTAAATCCATTATTGATGGGTCGTCAACTTCACAGCTACAAGAAATTTAACACGTTTTTAAAAGTCTGACATGAAGCCATTTCAGTTGTCACTATCTAGAAGTAAGTAAAGCGTCGCTGCACTGAATGTCACTTTAGTCATAGTATGCACGTGCTGATTGAATGAAGAAGAAGGGAGCTTTGGGTAGGCGGGGTAGACAACACAGTTTTAACAGCCACTCTCCTCTCTCTCTCTCTCTCTAACAAAAGAACTAGTCATAGCGAAGACACATGTATGACTTGTGCGTACTGAGGCTAGGACCAAACAGTCTTCCAAATGGTAGCAGTCGCTATGACCGTTTGGATAAGTATGGCGTTTAAAGCTAAAAGTAGTATGCATTGTGAGTATATTTTCCCCACAGAAGAGCTAAATAGTACGGGGTCAACGTATTTTGTTTTAGTAGTCGTTGTTTTATTATATAAAATTTGTTTTGATATGTGTCATATATGATCCTATGCACGATGTGGAGACTATATTTTGTAAGGTCATGCTGCTTTCATCATTTGAAATCTTGTTTAAAATATGAGAAGTCTGTTGTCACAATCGCAAGAAAAGTAGACCATGTGAAATCTAGCCCCTTTTTCATGCTCAACTGAGCATGAAATTTAAACTGCCCATAATAACTAAAATGCTGAAAATGAAGACTCTTCCTCCAGTCAAGCTCTTTGGGCGTTGTATTTATTATGCTAATACATATTAAAATGCCAACAACTGTTGGCATTTGATGTTCGCATTTTAATATTTATTAGCGTGATACATTTCATGCTCAACTAAGTTGAGTTTGAAAAAGATGGCCTGAACAAAGGTTTCACGAGTTTGATATTTTGTACAATTCTTCGGTTGTACACCTTCAAAGACAAATACACGACCAGTAATACCCTGATGACCAACCAACAGAATATGATGAGATAAGAAACTACCACATTTAGTGTTATCTGGTTCTCAGATACTGGCAGTTGGTTCGATATGTGGTAATTAATGTTTTTGAGTGGGACGATGACAAACTCAAAAATTAAAATAGAAGACTATTTATCTACTCATTTACTTTGATTTGACTAATGGATAATCCATAACAGGTTGTACATTTAATCAGGAAAATAGTCAAAAGTTTTAGAAGAAAATGTAGCAACAGATTTGACAATGCACATGCAAGTGATCAGGATATTCTTGGATTACATTAATCCAATTAAAGCTATTATAGTACCCTGTCACAATGATATTGCACGACCCTTTGATCTGCAATGTAACCACTAAGTGAGTCCTCCGTCAGTCCGGACGCACGAAAAGACATGTATTAGTTACTTTGAATTTCCGAGAATTTTCTTTCCCAAACCGCCCAAGCGCAGCCATCATTTTAAAGGAACTAATAAACACAAATTGAGGTTTATTCTGTAGTAATTGATGGGGACTTGTTGGTTACTTTTTGTTACACGGAACATACCCATCAAAAATCTTTTCGTGAGCACGTTTGCCTGTTCGTCCGTCCGTCCGTTAGTGAAAATGCTCATACCTCTTGAACCACATGGTATATTTTGATCACATTTTTCATGCAATTGCATGTCGACAATATTTAACCACTGGCATGTGTAACAGATTTTTTTATAGACGAGGACTTGCTAAGCATCATTTCAGCCAGTTGTAGTCAGGTAGTGAAAATGCTCATAACTCACATTCAACTCCATGTAAAAAGACATATTACCAGCATCTGCAGATTTTCAGGACATTCCTAAGATTTTTCTGCCTGTGAGTGACAAGATCTGTCATTCGCATTTTTAAAAAGTGAAAAGACAACCTACCTTGATAATCTCGTTTTCTCAGCATTCTCGGTGTTTTGATGGGCAAATCCAACTGGCGTCATACGTTACCTTGGGAATTGACTGGGGATTATGTGACAAAATAGTCCGCACATCTATGCATTTTTTCGCATCAGCATTACAAACAAAGACCAATATTTAATTATAGGCACATTTAAAGGCGAATGGAGCACCCATTTATCACATAAAGAACACAGAAACCGCATGTGCTATATTTCAAAAGGTGGAGCATCCATTTAGGGCACTGAAATTTCAAAAGGTACTATTTTCGTGGGCAACCAACCCAGAAGACTGTAATATTGTACTAACACCACATAAAACCACATAACAATAAACCCACCAGGCCTAGAACTGGTAACCACCACGTAACAGCCACAAAAGTTTTTTTTTTATAATTATACGAACACTTTGGTTTGCACGTAGGTGGGTGAAATCATCACTTTAGGCATAAATTGCAATACCAGCAATGGGTGAGTCTGTCTGCCCGTCGGCGGCTACTAGTTAGTGAAAATGCGAATAACTCTTGAACCACATTTTATAATTCGATCAAATTTTGCATTCGTATTCATGCCAACATGTATGCAAAACGAAATTATTATTAAAAACAATGTTTAAAAGACTTGTGTCGAAATTTTGCACGGCCCGCAGGTATGCACTATAATCACTGTGAGTCCATCCATTTGTCTTCCAAACATTCCTTCGGTTACCGATTAATATTTACATTCTCAATGTAGCTGCCTTAGATGAAACCATAATTCCTAGCTGCTTGCATTTCTCGATGCAAAACATTGAGCAGTCACGCGATCTTATCGCGCCTCTAGGCGGAGTAACGTCAACGTCAACCAATAGCTTTCTTTGTTTATCAACATTTGCGTGACGTCATTCACGTATCGCCACGACGTTATGTACAGGACTTTCGTTCGCTGGCTGTTCCAACACCTCCGTTACAATTAAAATATTTCATTTTTCAAGGATTACCAGCGAATTTGGGTGGAAGATAATTAAGTTTGGTTGATTAATGATATAATAAAAATGTAAATATAAGAATTGAAATTCAGATTTTTAGCTTGCACTGGATGATGCAAAACATTAGCGTTTTAATGTCTCCGAGAAGCCCTTCGGGCTTCTCAGACATTAAAAAAGCCTAATGTTTTGCATCATCCAGTGCAAGCTAAAAAACTGCATTTCAATCCTTAAATCTACGTTCAACATTGGCCGTGCAAATTACAGTAAGTTGATTAAAACTACCGACTTAACATAGGGTTTTTCCCGTTCTGGCATCAACCGCAGCACATTGCAATGGGACAGACTGACTACAGAAACCATGTTCGCATGCACTTAACCCATTTAAGCATGTCGTATTTATGGGACATGGGCAAATGGTGCAGACTAAAATCAAACGTCGCGTACATTGCATACGCAGATAAGACACCGCATAAGCCGGCACCTCATCAGGTTGTTCGCCGATTGAGTACACATGCTCCATTGAAATATGAATTAAAGTGAGAAATTGCACCAAACAACCCCAAATTGGAAGTGGTCTCCAGTTGATAAATAAATTGTGAAGTCTTTGAGGCATAAATGGATTTAAATTGTTATTTTTTCAATGTTTATCGGGTTCTTTATCGATTGGTTGATTATGTTTCTTGGCGCTGCATTTTTTTCCATTTTACATTTACGAGCCGGTAATCAGCATAAGGTACAAACTGGCATGTGCGAACAGCGAAAATTCAAATCACTCTGGGCATCCCCACAGTCTGATCAGAGTCTTAGTGTTTCGCCTGAAGCAACGTTGGCCCCTTAGCTTCACAGAGAGCGAACATCAAAGACTCAGATCAGACTGCGCGCATGCGCAGGCTGATCTGAGTCTTTGAAGTGCGCTCTTGCCAAATGGTGCCATATACTGGATACCGGTTCGTTTTTATTTATTGGTATACCTGTTTGTTGGAGCATTATGCTCTTTCTGAAAACTATGATTATATAATATATGGCCACATTGGAGCGGAAACTGAAATACCTAAATGGCGCATGCAAGCATTGATTATTGGTTCGTGAACCTGTTGGCATTATGGAAATAACACTGAACGCCAATTGCCAAGCGCGCGAGAGAGACGTGCTTTTAGTGTGTCCGAATGAATCGGGCCTCGTCACAAGGGTACCTGTTTTTGTTGCATGTGAACAACAAATGCGCTGATCAGATTGCGTATCCTTGCAGTCAGGTCAGCACCTTAGTTGTTCACTCTCTGATGATACCAAATTTAATTCCTAGACTTTCATATTGATTGTTGATTGTTTAATCTGATTGTTCACTCTCTGATACTAGGACTAAACATATCAACGTGCAACATGCCTTACGCAGTTTCAAACATATCAACTTGCAATTTGCGTTTCATGTATGCCTTACGCGGCTACAAACATATAAACTTGCAATTTGCATTTCATGGCCTTACGCCATGACGCGGTTGCAAACAAGACCCAATTATGTAATTAATCAGTAGGACAGATATACAAAAATAGCGTTAAATTGTACAAATTCTTTTACACCAATTTTACTATGTGTTGTGGGTGCTCAAAAGAACCTTCTCATTAAGACGGTCCTTTTGAGTACCCACAACATATTTTAGATTGATAAATAAGAAAAATAGTTTCCAATTACGCACTTTTATTTTATCACAAGCAGTGAATTCAATGCATATCAAATGTGAGTAAAATTGGTATTTTTCTACAGTGAAAAAATATCGTATTTTTTCACTAGTGACTGATACGATTTATATTTTCACTGTAGAACAGAATAGAACTGTAGCAAAACAAGGCTTTCTTGGCAATTTTGTGACTGGGTTTTTTTAACAAATGGTTTTAAGTGAAGTATATTTGTCAAAAACAACGCTACGCATGTTGTGATGTCAACATCAAACATAATGACGTCACTGTTTGACCTGGCGTAGCGCCAGTTTGCACGTGACGCCTACCCTAAGGCACACTCAATAGACTTTCTTTAAATGCTGATTTCTTGCGTTTCATTCGTTAAAATATTATTCTAAGCCATTTTCTAGGTGCAAACTACGTTTACACCCAATGTTATACCCAATAAACATACTGGAAAAGTCAAATCGAACGAGAAACGACCAAGTAAAAAGTAAGGTTGTGATATCTGTATTTCCGTTGAGTATAAAATAAAAAGAAAATTTACTTTTTCTCGGCAAATACCAAATATATTTCATCTCGTGCGGTGAAAGTATCAGTATTTTCACTCGTGCTACGCACTCGTGAAAAATACTGATTTTTTCACCGCACTCGATGAAATATATTTGGTATTCACCTCAAAAAAGTAAATATCCTCTATTTATCTAGAGGTCTGCTGAGTATCTGGAAACGTAGACTCTGTGGAGATAGAGAGGATTTACATAATTTGAAAAAAGGCAGACTCGGTGGGATTAAGTTCATAAATGATGCAAATGTTCTCACGCCCTCAGCACCGGTATTTGCTACGTATATAATCTACTTACTTTATATGACCGAATATCAGACTATGGGCAAATTCTAGCACGGCAGGATGTTCTGCTCTCCGCAAATGGCAAAGGCACTACAAATACAATGTAAATAAATAATATTTGATATCATAGATTGTGAGGATATACAAGCGGGCTTCTCAGGACATGCCCCCCTTTAAGGGCAGAGACGTTTCAAAAACAGCATTATGATTTGAATGAAAGTCGTATCTTAAAGTTATTAGCACAGGTTAAGTACTGCTTGGTAAATGCTTGTGCTGTTGGTGTTAGTTACCCACCATATCTTTGGTAATAAAATCTAATAACCAGTACTAAGCAGCGGATAAATAAAGTGTATTGTGGTGATAAGCAGCGGATAAATAAAGTGTATTGCGTTGTGTTCTTAAGCAAGGCACTTTATCCTCCGCTTAGTTCTGGCTAAAACAAGGAGGATAAGAAACTGAGAAGCACATCGTCGAAGAAAAATGTGACAAACCAGCACAGCGAGCCTCTCGATCAGACCAGCACCAGTGTAAGTCTGATATTTGCTTCGATAATTTCAAAGTTTTCAGTGCTTTATTTATACGGCTAATCGAGCAAACTTTTTCCAAATATCTAGCAGTATTTAAGTAAGAGAAAGTATGGGAGATCTGTATTCCATTTAAGTAAGTAAGGGTGCAAAGATCAGGATTCGATACAAAGAGGATATTCATTTTTTTGGAATGAATATGCCATTTATTTCATCGAGTGAAGCGAAAAAATGCATATTTCATTCGATTATATAATATATATTATAATTTTAAGCCGGAATGACGTCATACGCGGTCGCATATTACGTCATATGATGCGCAACGCACGATTTGGGCCCTTAACGTTATTAATGACGTTACGAGTTATTGACGTCAAAAGTGATGACAAATTTACGCGATTATTTTACGTTTCAATCCATGACGCTTACATCAGATTCTAGGCTGAGGCTGTTTTTGTCGGAACTGATATATCCTTTAGACTCTCTTACAAACTATCTACAATGAATCAGCACTTTCCAAGAAATCCTTGATATTCAATAATAATTAAGGCAAAAGTAAAAATAAAATATTAAAAACTTTTTACCGGAGACGTAATTCTATTATTTGTGGCCGTGTTCTTTGGCTATAATCAGTACTGACCGGATGGGTTATGGTTTTTATGTCCAGGAGCACCCGCCTAGTAAGCACAATCAATCGGGCCACTATCGGCCCGCTAGCGAAATGCCATACGAATGGCGTTTCGCTACTGCGGCGGGCCGATAGTGGCCCGTGATTGGATGATGGCTGGGTGAAAGCTCAACCGGCATTGGTTCTGATTTTAAAGCGTCTCAGAAAACGCGGCCACGGCCTTAAACCTCAACCGACAGACTGAGAGAAGCTAGGAATCAAACCTGGGCCCCTGGCTTACAAGACATATGCTACCGGATATGTAATTCTCTTGTTTGTGGTCGTGTTACTTGGCTATAATAGCCAGTACTGGCCGGGTGGGTTTATGTTTTTGTGGTTTTATGTACCGGAGACGTAATGCTTGTTTGTGGCCGTGTTCCTTGGCTGTACCAGTACTGGCCGGGTGGGTTTATGGTTTTGTGGTAGGAGCACCCGAAGGCTCAACCGACAGTGTTTCTGGTTTTAAAGCGTCTCAGAAGACGGGGCTACGGCTTAAAGTCTCATCCGACAGACTGGGAGAAGCCGGGGAACGAACCTGCGACCCCTGGTTTACAAGACATAGGTTTATCCCCTACACCAAGGCGGATACTTAATTCGCATTTTGAGATGAAGCCATGAAAAACAATTTATAAATATAAAACGAATATTGAATATTGGAGGATAGGAAAATAACTAATAATTTTCAGTTTTAATTTTATCTTACTAAAAATAAATATTAAGATTTAGTTACTGAATCAATCATGTAACTATACTTAGCCTCTGTATTCAAAATATTTTTGCTTGAAAAAATCTCGTAGACAAGGGAATTAATCGAACAACGAGGAAATACCTGTAATCCAGCAAAAAGAGTACAGAAGATTTCGACGGTTTATTTTGGGGCCTACCCCGTGTATTTTGGTTTAGTGTTAATATGCTTTTGTCATTTACACTACTTAACTATCGAGTCCGGGAAACCAGACGTAACCCGATGCTCTAAAATATAATGAATAGATCTATATAGCTTCATAGCTTTATATTTCATGGAAATTTCACATAGATCTACTGTTTCGGGTTTTCAATATTCGATTTAAACTATTTTAGAAATTATTACGACTTTTGTGTGTTTAAAGAAAAAGAACCGCGGTTATATAATGATAGGAGAAAGAATGGACGCCAGTTCATTTTAATTCAACTTCTTTCCCCTGCTAATTAATAAATTCAACCTCAAGAATGTAAGCCTTTTGTACCATACTAAAGACCAATACGACCATGCTGGCCATTTTATCGATGTAGGCCTACCTACAGTCCCAGGACACAATTATTCGCGACGTCGCCATTCAAAACAGTGCATTTTGTAAAAAAAATGCAAAAAAAAAAAAATACAAAAAATACCATGACGCAATTTACAAAAAACCTTACAGGAATGAAGTGCAACTTTATAGAAAATAGCAATATGTACACTAAAATATCACTATCACTACATTACACTACACTTCACTATCATTGATACAGGTGATCCCAAAATGTCCAGCCTGTAAGAACTTTGATTATACAAGTAGACATATTTTCGGCAAATGCTCTAAATTCAAAAACTTAAGAATTCAATTAAAAAAGGATTTAAAAGAAATTAAGCTGGACATAAATTTTAATTTTTTACTCTTTAGATTTGGTAATAATAATAAAGATATTGATACAATAGATAAGAAAATACTCAAAAAGATACAAAATTATACTTTAGATGTTTGGAAATACTTTAAAAAGAGAAATATTCTCCATATTTAGTTTTATGATCAGAAAAGTCAAAAAAAGAAGTCAGCAGATAACAAATTTACTTTTAAAAACCTTAATCTATCTTATAATTTAGTATGTACGGTTTTGGGTGTCCTCTCTTAGGAGGATACCTACCGAACAGCGAGATATAAGCTGTTCGCTGATTGGTTTAGAGATTTTCTATTCTAAAATCCCATTCGCCCTTGTTTAAGTAGGTCAATCCGCTTTTGTGTTATTTTTGCACAGAAGTGGACTGACTTACCATGTTTATATTTCATATTATTCTATGTATAAATGTTTTTTATTATGGTTGATTTTTTCTGTTTGTTATGTTTTCTTGTAGGGATGGTGTGTGGATATTTGGGGTAATTGGAGGGAGCTCTAAAGGCCCCAAGTATCCAGGTGGTTTCCCAATGTCTTCATGGGTCTTTTGTCTTGCTGTCTCAATGTTTTTGTATTTTTGTCCGAACAACAGAAAGAATTAACCAAAAAATAAAGTGAGAGGAAAATAAAAAACAATGGAGTGGGTGTAGGGGAGGAGGAGCCCACAAAGAAAAAAAAAAAAAAAAAAAAAACGTGAACGTTACCGGAAAAGTGTGATGTGTTTAAATGACTATCATACGAAAATACCAGAAACCATGAAGGCTACAATAAAAATATTATTGCGTAAATCAGTTTGCTACCTTTTGGTACTATTTTCAAAATTTCAGCCTTTGGGGACAATAATCTTTGCAAAAAAGAAGAAAGAAAAAACAAACGGTAATACATTAAGTTAGACGTGGTGAATAAGTATGTCCCATGACTGTATATCAATCAAGCTTGAACAGTAGTTGTTTTTCAAAAATGATATTGCCGGGAACTATGTCGTCTACATTTTGGAACTAGTAACGAATTAAAGCAAACTGATTGCGCAATAAATCGATTATGACTACCCGAGAAAACCTGTATTCGGGAGTTTGCGAACAAAGAAGGCACAGACCAGTCTGCGCATCCGCGCAGTCTGATCAGCATCTTTGTTATGCGCTTATAAGAAAGAATCATATATTGACTTGCTACGAGCAAAATTGCATTTCTCTAGCTAGTCTCTGTAGCCGAGGAGACTGATTTAAGTCTCGCTGTGTCGGAAACCCCAAAGATAGGTTATGTCGCGTCGGGACCCATCTTATCCAATGGGCCACAATCGGCCCTCCAGCTCGCTAGGGGGCCGATAGTTGATCAAAACTGTATGCTGGCTGGGACTGGTTATTCTCTTGAATCAAAAGTTTATTTCGTAAATGTGTATGCTCGCATGAGTTTGAATCACTTATTTTCTGACACCATTTACCAGCTCATGTGGGACACGAAAAAGAGTGAAAATATATTGATCCCTCGACCCCGCCGTGGACCCACCCTCGATACCAATAAATTCTAAGGTTGGTTGCAGAAGGTACGACCTTTCGTTTCAAAACTGAAACAAATGCAACAACGATGAATAACAACAACGAGTCAAAATATTCAGGTAAAGGCGTGTATTGTATATGAAGACCCTTTTGATGTTGTTGTTGTTGTGTTTGTATTAGAACGTGCCACCAAGCTAAGGTCATATTGAGACGGGGCCACGGCCTTATCCGACAGACTGGTGCCCTTTTGATATAAAGAATATATCTGTCTTGTATTCTGCTTTAAAACGGCCATGGATTGACCGTAGGTATAAAACTGAATAGCGCTTATTCCCGACGACGTCAAGTTACGTCACAAGTATTTGTTTTTTTATTTGATTTGATTCTTTACGTCCCATCAACAATCTTTCAGTTATGTTGGAACAGTTCTTCCTGGGATAAACCAGTACTAAGCTAGGATTAATGTGTCTTGCTCATGGGCACAACGAAGTGACGCCGGTGAGGCTCGAACCCGTGGCCCCTCGGTCTCGAGTCAAGCAATCTACCTCTGAGCCACTGCGCCCCCAACGTCACAAGTGTGTACCAATATCTGTTGACGTATACCACTTTAAACTGCTCTAGAATTGTCAATTTTGGAGGTACGACCACCATATGTTTGCAAATTGTTTGGAATAAGTAGTTAAGGATCCCTTTTTTCTAAATGGAATGTTTGCTCTTTTCATCAACGATTGCCGATTTGTTGCTGATACGTGGGGATCTTTCCATTATTTTGACGTAACGTCGCTAAAATTGTGACGTCAGATTAAAGGGTGCTTCTATACAAAACCGTATTTTAGGACTGACGTGTAAAATTTCCGAACGAAAAGTATACAAATCAATAACTTGAACATATACCTATTGAAAAATGTCAAAAACTGAAAATGTGAAAATCTACCCATAAGGGCCCTTTTCCTGCGTTGTGCATCATATTATTGATGACGTTTGATAATGTGCAATGTCGGCCAAAGCTGAAACCATAGGACCAAGAGAAGAAAAAGTGAAAATTTCAGCAGATCGTTATTCATTCATTACCAAAATATTCCTTGTGATCTAACTAAGAAAATGAATACCCACACTTGGTGTTTTGTCCACTAATAAGAAAGTTACAGGCGTTTGAAATTCTGAAGTGGGCTAAAGAAAGTCAATGGACAAAGCAGAGGACATCCAAATTCACCCGTGAAATACAACTTATATTTTCACTGCAGTGAAAATACAACTTTTTATATTTTCACGGCTGTGAAATACAGCTTTTTTTAAATATGCATTATATTTAATCAATATTTTCTTATATTTCATTACTTTGTATATAATGAAATCAAGTACAACACCTGACCCAGGATACCAATGGGGAAATGACAAACTCACAGTAAGACACCATTAGACACCACAAACGAGAGTCAAGAGGTCAGCCCTTTCCCAGCAGGTAACCACAAAGCACATATAAACAGACGTGCACAAAGACATAGCAAACACAAGAAAGAAAAAAAAACACATAAAAGATCCACAAAAAAGTACCGCCTTGGAACGGTCAGTAAAATATTTTAGTGGTGGGCTTAACCGGTTTAACGGCGCCAACCTCACCCTTAGTTCAGATGTGGATCAAGACACATAGATATTTGGTTTGCATGGAAGACCCATAACTTATCTATGCATCATCTCCTAAAACATATAAATCAAGATATAACAAGGAGATAAAGCAAAGATAAGGACTCAACAGTAAATAAAACTGAATACCAGAGCAAAAGAAATCCAACAGGTAAACCCCGGTGGGTCCGACAAACAGCCAAAGCATCAGGCCTTTACCATCCCATCAATAGATAAGTCTTTAAGTCGGAACCATCATAGAGTCTGAAATCCGACCCACCGGCGTGCAATTAAAGTGGAAAGCAAAGTTGCCAACCGTGATTGGGTTGATCACCAAGCATGCAGTCAGTTGCAATACATTAATGTTATAGCCAATCTTTTAAAATGGGAAATTATTTTAATGAACTGCGCTGAAAAATTATTAGAGCTAACATCTCTTCTTCAATGTATACACCAAGTCACCATAGAAATCAGGTTCCGAAAGTCCTTGGCGCAAGAGAGATTTAAGTCCAACTTGGAATTTAGAAATCAAATCATAGTATCGTCTATAACATTTTGAAAATGTTTTACGAAGTTTATGATGCCAATAGCCTTGTTTAAGAAGTTTCTGAGTTAACAATTTATTGCAAGTGTTGATGTCAGCAACATAGCTAGATGCTCTAGCAAAACGAATGAGTTGAGAGATATAGACTCCATAGGATGTAGGCCGAGGAACATCACCATCTATAAATGGAAAATTGACAATTTCAAAATCAAAGTCGTCACGTTTATCATAAATTTTGGTTGAAATAATATCATTAGAAATTGACAAATGCAAGTCTAAAAATGCGGCTTTGGTATCAGAGGTATTGGCTTTATTCAGTTGGAGCTCTGAAGGGTATATTTGACCAACCATATTGTCAAAATAAACATTATTAATATTTAAAATGTCGTCCAAATATCTGGATGTAGTGTTAAACGCATCAATAACATCAGCCTGCTTATCGTCAGAAAGAGACATCATAAAGTCCCTCTCATAAAAAACAGGAATAAATCTGCAACCACATTTCAGACAAAGCGGAAGGATACAATGATAATTAATTAGTCTGTGTAAATAGTCTGTGTAAATGACCTATACCAATCCACAATGACGTTTCTAAAAAAATCAGACACAAAATAGTTTGACAATATGTTGCAATTGGCACACATTTAAGAAAAGTTTATTTGTCCTTTATATTTTAACATTTAACGGCCATGCCACGTGAAAAAGTAGTTCATTTTGTCAGTAACTTTATGAATGGTTTCTACTATTCTTCTGGTGACTTGCTTATACCTCTGACCATACCGGGTCCGAGCTTATACATCATAAATTAGCTTATATTTTTGTAAACAATAATGTCTTCTTGATCTAAATCATTCAAACGTACATAAAGCATTTCGTTAATCATTCAAGACTTTGAAAACAGGATGATTTTAATTTTGAAACAGTAAATTTCCCATTTCCTGATGGAGATGTTCCTCGCTCACATTCGGAAGTTCCTATGGTGTATATATTTCTCAGCTTATTCGTTTTGCTAGAGTATGTTCTAATGTTGATGACTTCAACAACAGAAACTTATTTTTAACTGCTAAATTATTAAAACAAGGTTATAGAAATCATAAAATTCGAAAAGCATTTTCTAAATTCTACCACAGACACTCAGAGTTAATTGTTAAATACAACATTGGGTTACAAACTCTTCTGCAACAAGGCAAATCAGAACTTATATTTTATTGTAATTTATTATGCCTGGTTTTAAACCCAATCACGGTTTATAGCTATGGTTTCCTCTTTAATTGCCCGATGGTGGGTCAGACCTCAGACTCTATGATAGCTCTGACGTAAAGCTTTAATCAGTGGGTTGGTGCCTGATGCTTATCTGTAGCTGGTCCCACCGTGGCTCAACTTGAGGTTTTCTTTAGCTCCGACTATCTGTGAGTCATGAGCCCTTTTCTTTGTTTGATCATGGTGCGTTAATTTGATTAGATTGTTTCTCTATGATGATACATTGCATTAGCTAGAAGGCCTCCATGCGAGCTGAACATTTCTTATACTTCAAAAACAGCAGGATCTAGGGCGAAGATTTGGTACCAGTAAAATGCATTTAAGTCCCCCGGTGGCCTAGGCTGCTGTCATTCTAAGGCGGTGGTTTTGTTGTTATTGAATTTTTGTTTATTGTAACTCCCATTGTTGGATTCTGTAATTGTTCTATGTTTTTGTTGTACGTTACTTTGTGTCCATTCTAGTATTGCAATCATCTTGATGGGGAAGAGAGAGCTGGTTGCTTTGCTTATTTTGTCTTCCTGGTGTCTCGTAATGGTTGAGTGACTCTTCCTCGCGGTGCCATGGGGTTGTCTGCGGTTTGTGATTTTGGTATTTCCTGATCATACTCACTTACTATTTTTCATAGCAAAAATGCAACGTGAGAGAATTGTTCCCAAATAAAAAGTCCAAAAGAAGCAACTCAAATAATGGTTTGCATAAACATTAAGTATAATATTTTGTATACATCAACTCAATTTGCTAAAATACCTTTCCAATACTTTGTGTATGAAGCTGATATAACTAGCCGATGAAACGACCATTAAGGGGTCAATGTGTTCCCAAATACACAGATGCTTGAATTTATGACTATTTGTCACTTTGTCTGATCGTTAGCGGCATTCTCTCGAATTCCTCTAAATTATTCAAGAAAACAGCAAGCCAGGAAAAAATGAAAAGTTTGACCAAACTGACTGAAATACCACAGTGTTTGACATCTTGAGGCAGCATTTTTTAAAAAAAATGATTAGAGAATAATCATCAATGTGTCTTATTCGGAAAAGGTTTACCAAGTTTCTCACTGGTTTTGACAAAAAAAACATACTTCAAGACAGCCCCTTTACATGCTTTTGTCAAGTGATCCCTTATGGACCGAAGTGACCATATAAGTACTGGTGCACACGTGAAAATGAAACTACCAATACATTTCTGAAGGCCCTAAGCTGAATCTGGAAATACATATGAACATAAAGGCAGTATACAGGTTCATAATTATGGCGAAGGTCAGTTCCTTGACATAGGTGGTTCTTCTTTAAACAAGAACTTTAGTTATAGTTACTCGTTATTGGCAGGTTAACTGTACTCCTGAAATAATTGTTTGAAACAGTCGATTAAAAAGTGGGGGACCATAAGGATCTGAAGCACTCACCTGACACTGAGTCAACCTTAATATCAGGTTTAACAATGTCTAAATCAAAATAGGATCATTAGTTGATTATATTTTGTAAAACTCATGCCCCTATTATTATATACCAAGGCCAAAGGTCAGTTGCCCATTTGTTCCAGAGACAAATTTATTTGAATAGTTTTTACCCAACGTGGTATAAAAAAACATTTGAATTATGTGACATGGGCAATATAGTCATACAGTAAAACCCGTCTATAACGGTCACTCTCAAAAATACCAAAAATTGTTTTTTCAAGACCAATTATCACTTAATGCTGGTCAAAAGTATTGCAGAATGCTCCAATGAAATACTTTTGACCTGCATTAAGCTACAATGTATCATTTGTCATTAAGATCTTTGTTTTGTCTATTTTGAGTGGCCGCTTAAAACGGGTTTTACTGTATCAAGATTTTCTCATCTAAAACATGCTCCATATGAAATTTGACGTCAATTGGCTCTCTAATTTCTGAGAAAAAATGTGTTTGCAATCTAATTTGAGATACCTTGGCTGAAAGGTCAAATGCTATCATCTTTTTTGTACCTGGAATGTTATACTCAAATGAGGGTGTATGCCGTATGAAGAGATAAATAGATAGGATGTTGGTCCAATTAAGACTTTACAAATGAGCCATGACATGTGATTTCCAATAATGTGGCATTTTGACATGTGTAGAATCAGACGAGTCTGCGTAGCTTCCCTTTAAGCTTAGAAACTCCAAATGATGTTAACACTCACAAAATATTCAGTCGACTAGCAAATGCTCTGATCAGTCTGCGCGCATGCGTGGGCTGATCTGAGGCTTTGCTAGTCGCACATACCACATTGTTGGAAATTTCATTTCGTGGCTCAAATGATAATCCTAGATTGACTTTGGCCTACTTTATGGCATGATCAAATGTTTCCTTATGCGTTTTAATGGGACTTATCTAGAAAAGTTGATTTTTCAATAAAGCCATGCTACTTACAAGATACATGTATGGCTATATATTACTAATGACAAGTACCTAAAGTCAAGGTCGACCTTTGACCTTTCACCATCAACAATATCCTGGCTAGCGGCGAATTTGTTATATGTATCTGCTGATAACGTTTGCAAAACTTTTTGGACCCTATTCGTTTGCCACTCTGATAATATTCCTGAAAACGATAGAATCTTAAAAAAGACAGTAGACGAAAACAAAAGCATGAAAATTACCCAACATGCATAGTCAAGTCTAAAGACTTTAAGCAATAATCGTTGTTAATGCCACAAGATATTATATCGATTTGATGGCATTATAATCCGACAAAACGTATGTCTAAAATCACTAAGTATTGTAGATTTTTGGTTGAATTTACTGGAGAAACTGTTGAATGTTGTCGGCACTATGTCCTATTGGGTAGGAGGGACGGAGGGAGGGAGGGAGTGACGGAGGGAGGGAGGGAGGGAGCAAGCGAGCATGAGAACAAACAAAATTTGATAAGCCGTGTCATGATATTTCCAACAATGATGTATGTGCGACCAGCAAAGTCTCAGATCAGCCTTCTCATACGCGCAGACTGATCAGAGCACTTGCTAGTCGCTTGAATATAATATGACTGTTAAGCTACTGACTGAACAACACTAAGCTTAAATGGTGGCTGCACTTGTCAACATACCACGTTGTTGGAAATCACATGTCGCGGCTGAAATGGTTCAACTCGCGTCTTAGTTTATTTCCGTTTTTTTGTATCATCTCCTTCGGGACCTCTAATCATCTTATAATTATAGATGGGCAATATTTGTTGCTTCGTGTTTTGACACGATATAACCTGCACATTTATTCCATGCATCAGTGTGTGGATTGTATGCATATTGGCAGAGCTCACTTGTAACATGTCTCGCATACATTTTCCATTTGTTGAGCATGCACTTCAATTTCATCTGAGATGAAGCGATTCAAAACAGATGAAGCGATTCAAAACTTTATTCTGTAAACCGAAAGAATGGTCTGACTGGAACCTATGTACATTCTGAAACCCTAACGCATTTTGTGAGGGAAAATCAAAATGCATACGCGAAGCATAATTTGTAAATTATATTTTACCTACTAGTAAGAAACATAATATCGACAAAAGTGCAAAGACCTGTGGTTGGTACCTGATTCTAAACTAGATAATATGATATTCAAAGACATTACCATTTAATTGACGTATTTGTGGATACACCTTTTGTCATATGAAACATTAGACATCCATAATGCGTCAACGTTTTAAATGCATTCATGTAAATATACTGGGCGCCGAAAAAAACGTCGATAGCAAACACTTGATTTTTTACTAATGCAAGTGTACATATGTACAAAATAAGACAACCACTTTTTGAAAAAAATCTTCAGTTTCTATTTTATCATCAATCCTATGAGCAAGAAATGAGCACATCTGTGAGCTATTATTCATGTAACAAGTGATAAGGTGGGGAAGTCAATCAACTCACTAGAAATAGAGAAAACTGGCTGTAATGCTTGTTTTTTTTCCGGTTTTTAACTGGTTGCTTTGCTTTTCGTCTTGCTTGCTTTTTTTTGTTTTTGTTTTTATTTTTTTTACTTTTTAACTATGATAAATAGTTCTGAGACTCGTTAGTAGCAAACTTTGTCGCTCAGTCATAACCTTTGCAACACAGCAAGCTTAACGAAACGTCAGTCCTGGTCTGGATTTAAACTTACAGACACTCTGATTTTTATTCCTGAAAGATGTATTCTAAAGTACTTTAAATCTGCAGAGAAAACTTGTTGCTCTTTTTCCTACTTGCTTGTTCTAGCTTGTTCTTAATTTATTAAGCCAGTTATGCAAGGAAAATAGTTTGATATTGAATCATTAACTCTTTCCTTACTTGCGGCGACTTAAGTCGTCTGCTGATAACCTTTGCAAACAGTTTGGACGTAAGTCAAGCCGTTTTGCACTCTAATAGTGATCCTGCAAGCATTTCTTTAAAAAGTTAATTTTGAAAAAAAGGTCAACAAAAGCAAAATCATGAAAAAATACCCAGCATTCAAAGAATGTATACCTTTTATATGTGACTTTTACTTGGACTGCGTTCTAATGTCACGTCTTCTTTGTCCTATCTGTTGTGGTTGTAATTTGTGATGGAGTTATTTCCTAGCCATACGCATTTGTTTTATAACGCATCAGGCGAGCGACCAGTGGGAATACTTAGATGGTTTAGTTAATCAAGGAATAGACACATCCATATAACCATTCCTATAGTGGATCTGACTGCTTTATACACAATGATTTCCTTTCATATAAGGAGCCAGCACATGAGCTTTTTGGTATTTTTTGCATCGACAAGCAGCAAGCGTTCATGCGAGTCTGCGCATATACAGTGAAAGCGGCCACTCAAAAAAGACAAAACAAAGGTTTTAAAGTCATGTGGCAGCTTAATGCAGGTCGAAAGTATTGTAATATTTTTGACCTGCATTAAGCGATAATTGGTCTTGAAACCTAATTTTGGTCTTTTTGAGAGTGGCCACTTAAAACATGTTTTACTGTACGCAGACTCGCCACATAACCATTGCCTCTTGCATACACAAAGTATGGATGTAGATTAAGACCCGGAGCAACTATTATCAAGCTGTATCTCTAGCTCTACTGGATACGTCAACTTGGTCGTTTATACCCCTATTCCACACAGGCCCCGAATCCCACGAAATGACACGAATTGATAAATATTTGGATGCGTGGCTGAATCGTACTCAGTTCGTGAAGATCTTTACTGATTCGCACAGTCCGTAGTGAGTTCTTGCAATTCGTAGGTCTATCGGGAATTCGGCTCAAAAGTTTTGAACTGTTCAAAACTTTGGCCACGAATTCCCCGATTCTAAAAATCGTGCGTGATTCATACCAAAAATTCCTAAGGCATTCTTGGACATCGTAACTGAATCGTAATCGATTCGGAGGCGTTTTGGGGCATTCGTAGCTACTCTTAGCTCATTCGAGGGGAGTCGGGAGAATAAGCCAAGCAATAAAACCAAGGAAGAAATAGTAGAAGGATTTTCCCTAAGATTTATTACATGTACCACGTCACGCGCATATGAGCAGTCCTAGAAGTTGAAACAGATTTGGTAGATTCTGGAGCACCATCAGGATCAGTCAGTAGCTCCTGGCTGGTGATTTTGCAAATGGCGAACTGCCATATTTTTCCATGACAAAGAGTCTGGGTCAGGGCCTCTCGACTTTAACGTAGTTGTTTTCTTCTAGCATGTTCTAATGTTATTTTGATAATCGTAATGAATTCTTGCGCGATTCCAGCCGAATTGAGCCGACCCCCCCCCCCCCCCCCCCCCCCCCCCCGAATATTTGTAACGACATCGTATATGAATCGGGACTGATTTGTAGAACATCACGATTGGAGAAAAAAAATTAATGAAACCTCACGAATCCCTACGAATAAAAAAAATCAATTCGTGGCGATTCGGGCGATTCTTGGCCTGTGTGGAATAGGGGTATTAGAAGAAGCAAATGCGCATATGCTCATAATCACCAACATCTCATGTGCTGGTCAATGCTTACCTCTATACTTTATGTCAATAGAGACGATATATAGACTGGATTTTCAATAGATTTATTGCAGACAAATACATTTCATTTGTCATATCATTTGAAAAGTTCAGAGTCTTTAGGGACGTTTTAATGAGCATAATGTCAACTTTGTCTCCTGATATGTACGCCAAACTTACGGGCCTTAATACAATGCCCCACTATATTCCAAACAATATTCGGTGCCAGTACCGTAAAACCTGTCTTAAGCGGCCACTCAAAAAGAAGACAAAATCGGTTTTCAAGACCGAATAGTCCGTTTATATCTTAATGCAGGTCAAAAGTATTGCAGAATGCTCCAATGGGAGCATTCTGCAATACTTTCGACCTTCATTAAGCTACCATTTGTCTTTATTATCTTTTTACTATTTTTGAGTGGCCGCTTAAGACAGGTTTTACTGTATATCATCACAGTAACGCGTTCCGGATGACCAAAAACCTGGAGCGAAGGTGGAATAAAATGGCACTATACCCCACGATACTGCCGCCTCCGTTTTAGTCCACTTTATGTCCACACGTGTCAGCAAAACGTTCTCCTAGCCTCCTGTAAAACTATTGAAGTCCGTCAAATAACTTTGTCTGACACCTTACAGGTGTGCTATGCACTGACAATGTTTTCAGCTGCATGGACAGTTTAAGCTGGATATAAAGATTATAATTTTCCTCGGTCTGTATACAGGTCCATTAAAACAGTTGTTTCACTACGCAATATTTCAAAAGTGTTTTCAAGTTTTTATACATTATTGGCCTGTGTTTTACCACACATGTAATCGAATTGTCATGCCATTCTATTTCTATAAATCATATCAACGTATAATCAGACAACATTTGTATATGAATATTAAATACGTTCCAATAAAAACACAACAGCATACTTACATGTAAATGCATTTCAATGAAATCACAACAATCACATACCTGTATGCATACTACCTATAAAGCCAGTATTCGTTGCACCTCACTTTGCTTTAATAAGATCTTTATTTCTACTTGGTATTGAATTGTTAGGTTCTTCCAGGACGTTCGGTCTTACGCTATACCATGCTTCACATACACGCCTCTTCAACTTTTCTTTTAAACAGAGCAGTTGGTTACCAATCTCTTTCTTCGTTATGTTCCAATCGTTCTCTATGGAAATGATTTCTGGCAAATTCGCTGGCTATTTCAGAACGGGTATTTCGATACATTCAAGAAATGTTCAAAGTTCTTTTAGACTTCTGGATTGGCACAAGATCATGCATAAAGATATATCCCTTTTGTGGGAACACAACGTATTCACATTAATCTGTATTTCACAGTCATGACAATCGACGCCTTGTCGTGTTTGACGCAAACAGAATGAGGAATATCATGCTAAGTGTATTCAGGCTACTGTAAATCGCCAATAAGTGTGCAAGCCTGTGAAGCCATTAGCAGCAGCTGCATCTCTCTTCAGAGAAAAGTGAATGGTAACTTGGATAGTGCAAAATACCAGAGTGATATCATCCATGATATTGAAATATCATGTGAATGCGTTGTGTTCCAACAGAAGGGATATATCTTCATACATGATATCGCGCCATGCCATAACTTTAAAAGTACTAGAACATTCAAAGAATGTAAAGAAATACCTCTTCTAGAATGACTAGGGAATTGGCGAGACATGAATACCATAGAGAACGTTTGGAATATAATAAAGAGATTGGTAACCAAATGCCATGTAACCAAGAAGAGATGTGGAAGCCAGTATGTGAAGCGTGGTATAGTTTAGCACCGACCGTCCTGGAAGAATTTAACAATTCAATGCCAAGGAGAATTACATATCTTATTAAAGCAAAGTGTGATACAAAGAAATACTGACTTTATGATGTAGGCGAACAATGTTGTTGTGTTTTTATAGGAATGTATTTAAAGTATGTTGTTGTATTTCATTGGAATATATTTGATATTCATATACAACTGCTGTCTGATTATACATTGATATGGTTTATAGACGCAAAATGGCATAACATCTGATAATACATACTGTAATACATAGACCATAAATGTATAATAAAATGTGAACACACTTTTGAAATATTGTGTAGTAAAATAACTTTTAATGGACCTGAACATGAAGTAGCAAATTATTGTCAGTAATAGATACAAACAGTAAACATTAGTCGGGGAACCAAGGTAGAAAAAATGCTAACCCTTGCACCCGAAAGGTATACAGCTGGATTTTGTATGGTTTCAAAGGTTATTCTATGATCAATCTGAACCACTGTATAGCAGACTCGATCGACTTGCATAACGCCCGAGCAGTCAACTTTCTACGGAAGCCCAGCAAGAACATTCAAAATATTATTTTTCAAAATGTTATATATTTTTATCAAAAAAGTTCAGGATTGAAAAATATTGAGTTTATATAATAATACAACATCGGCGTGGACCTCAGAAGCAGTTGTGGTCATCTAATAATACTGCTTATTGATTTTTAAAGCATGCAGATTAGGGCACCCCAATTTTGATATTAAATTTATAGATTTATTTTCTTCAAATCTCATTAAAACTGCATTTATTGCCCAAAAATGTATCTGATAATTATCTATATATTGCTTGGAAGCATATCTCGTAAAAAATTGTGTGCTTACTTATTCACTTTTGTATTCCCGCTGAAGTGGTTTGAATTGCATATTTTTTTACATAAATACATAAATTTTAAATTGATTTGTGTTTCAACACTCCATACAGTTAGACAGACGTTTGGGACAAAAATTAAGACAATTTATTTTATTTTCCATGGCAAACTAGAAAAGGTAGCTGAAAAAGAAAATATGAAACCACGATAATTTGATATTTAGTAATTTAGTCCATGCCAGCTGGTGCGTAGTTAAATACCAGGACAACTTAAGAGCAGTTTATCAAGGTTTTAAAGGAGGTTTATCATCCATATTTACAGTAGCTTTGAAACAGAGGGTCATTGTATGGACCAAGGGGATTTTTATCTCCTGAAAACACTAATTTCATTTAACTATGGTAAAATTGATATGAAAAAACTCGTATAACTATTATCATATCACGATGAAAAACCTGTCTGTCCCCGTCTGAGATGCAGAAATGTAACTGCATAGTATTTGTAAAGACAAAAATATCCCTAAGAAGATTATTTTGGTGCACAAATGACTGCCCATACTTTTAAATGCATTTGATAGTGTATTATTGTATTATCGAACAGTCAAACGGCTTCTTATACCTATCCTCCAGATAAGAGTGCGTAATCGAAAATTAGTTTTGTTATTTCTCAAACAAAAACATATGTTGTGGGTACTTAAATGGACCTATCAAATGAGACGGTTCTTTTGGGGACCAAAAGCACACTCTTTAACTTATTGATTAGGGACACATCACAATTTTTATGCTATGAAAGATTGCTTAACATGACCTATGTGGCATACAAAAATGATTTTTTTCGCGAAATGCAATTCTGGTCGCATTGCTATACAGTGGTTTCATATCAAGCACTATTTAGACTATCAGTATACAAAATTCCAGCCGTATACCTCTTGGGTGCAAAAAATGTGTGTTTTATACTTATAGCACGAGATCCTACACAACACAAATTGAACAGCCATATTACTATGATTCTAAGCCGCCAACTGGATAATACCTCAGCTTTACAATTGCGCTGAGTGAGGTAACATTGTCGCATGTACACGAGTCGACAATGAGTGTGCATACAGGCAAGAATGTGGGTGTCAGCCAGCACATACAAAAAACTTAAGGTGGTACTTGATTGTATCGATTCCTGATCTTTGCACCCTTACTTACTTTGTTATTCGCGGCTTGGATCGAATATTTTAGTTGTATATATCTTTGGCGTGAGTGCATGTCTACTGTCTCATGTAGGCAGAAAATCCTTGTATACATATTGTAAATACGTTTGTGCTAACTCTTTGTGCAGTTATTAACGCATACAAGAGGAGACGGGCTGCCCCTGTACGCCTTATATCTGTACATTGATCATAATTTTGATATGCATTCGTGCAAGCAAATTGATCACATGTGTGATATGTTCATGTTAGTATGTTGTTTTGTATTTGTATAATTCTTTGTATTGAGAACTCTTCATTCTGGAGGACTATCTATCTATCTATCTATCTATCTATCTATCTATCTAAGCCGCCAACTGGATAATACCTCAGCTTTATAATTACGCTGAGTGACTGAAACTAGCTTAAACTATATGTTTCAACCCACTTATATATACTGTTTGAAACACGTTCCAGCCCTTATGCTTAAAACGCAGATCAGCTACTTGATTTGAAGTGTGTCAGAGCAACTCTATGAATGGAGTCCATCCAACGTTTTTTTTCTGCCCGTTTTACAGAGCTTCTCGAGGGGGATCATTACCAGTATTTCTAAGGTAATATTCAGCCACTTGTCATTTTCCAGGGATGGTTGGGGTATGGGACGGACCCCCTGACCCACCGCCACACCCGTCCATGCAGCCTGCATGTGCTTCAGACCCTCTGAGCACGAGTCATCAGGTCAGAAACAGGTTCAGAGCTATTACATTTCCAAACATTTCCTGTATGGTGGTTCAGGCTGCATGTATAGCCTAACTGAACTCTATGAACGCTCCAACTTTCTCAACTCATATGGGACCTATGTAGCCCTGGTAATTGTAGTTATAACTATCATTCATGCCAACAGAGTGCAGTGCTCTGAGAACATAAAATATCCCAGACTAACGAATCTCTTCTACAGCACGTCAAGAAGCCCTGGCTTTGGCTGTTCTTTGGCAGTAACCTCTACTGAGCCATGTGGGTTTATGTTTTTGTAGTGGCTTATCTACCACACCACGTAAAAGCAACAACTTCAATTGGCTGCTCATTCAAAAGAACTTGTACTGAGCCGGGAGGTTTTCTCTTTTTAGGCCATAACTTAAAGTCTCACCCGACAGACTGGTGGAGCCGGGGACCCTAAACTTCTTGTGGCTGTTCTGTGGCTGTACCAGTACTTTTGTCAGTTGCACGAAAGACCCCCAGCCTACCCACGCATCAACCCCCCCCCCCCCTCGGAATATAAACACCAAGTCATGTTCCGCTAATTTGCGACGCAATCTGACTGTTTGCTCGACCAGGTCTCACAATGGATATAGTGAATACTAGGCAAATGTCTTTTGATATCAAGTTTATCAGGCAAGGCTTTTTGGACATTGATATATAGCAAGGCTTGCGTAGCGATTCGACATGCACTCTCAAAGCTGAGCCTGGTAAACTTGATGACAAAAGACGCGAACCTGGTATCACGCCTACCAAACGGTCAGATGCTCAACCACTGGTTGAGCGAGAAAAACAATTCGAGTGTCGTCCGGTTGATATTTTGTGGGGCTAAAAAGGTAAACAAATGTTGCATGTTCTGTATATTATAATTAATATTTCTTGTCCTAGGAAGAGAATAAAAAATCAGTGAATGTCATGCAACCTCTTACGGGTCCCTATGTTTATGGTGTAAATAGGAGGTCAGAGAATTTTCTGTTTTTGTCATATTTACTTTTTGCGTGAGGAAGGTGTACCAGAAGCAGATATAAACGTGTAGAAAGTCATGTTGTTTTGGGCTGTGTATTCAATTTTATGATGTGCTCGAAGGTGATATATACATGCCTGATCAAGACTGAGATCAGCAACTGAAATTCAGATGGTCATTTTCATCGAGCTTGTGCAATACGCAAATGATATTATTCAGCAAAATATATGTAATAAAATAATTGTTCACGAATATAAAATCATATGAATGATCATATAATACAGAAATGCACTACAATACAGTTTTAAACAATTTTCAGGTTTGTTTTTGTCTAGAAATATCACTTTTTCTGATTTTTTTATGTTTACGCAACCAGACACTCTGCTGCGTAACCATACAAATAGTGTGGTATTCTATTTATCAGTTTGCCATTGATTCACTCTTCAAACTAGCGATTATGACGTAATTATCGATTTTTGTGTCGATTCAGCGTCATTGGCAACGTCATTCAAAATATGCAACGTCATCATGACCTGATAAAGACACATGTCGTGAGATAGTCAAAGTCTATCAGGTCAGCGTACAACAATGCAGTTATTATTTGAGGTAACTGCTAATACAGATTACAGGGTCGATAGACTGCCCTTTCTCGTCAGAAAGATCATTGATGGAGATACGGTGTAAAAATTAGTTAACCACTCACACTATTGACAAATAAATGTTATTTATTTACAGTTTGCATTAGAGCGTCGCAGTCAACCCCGTCTCCAGAATCAATACTGCCATGCTCTAAAGCATGAATTAAGGCCTGAATATTGAGTTTCATTGTAAACTGTATCTGCGTGGCCGTGAAGCTAGATAGCATTATTAATGCAAAAGACTTCACAATAGCGAGGTTATCAAACTGGTCCCAGGGGCATGATCTAGTAATGAACGTTAAAATAGTGTCATTTAGGAGATGGGGAATATATTAGCACAAGAGCATATTTCCAGCGACTAATTGTGTAGTATATCAATAAATGTTTGAATTATTGATGTGAATCTAAGATATTCGCCAATCATTTGTAACCATTGACACACTAAAAGTGCAGTTAACTGCATCTGAGCAGTATGTTAGTTCAACAAATAAACAACAGTTGCGAACCAGAGGGCATTTTCTGATAATATACAGAGAATAAAATATGAAGACATCAATAAAAAAAAAGCTGCAATCTTGATTATTTGCCATGCGTTCAAATCGTTGGGGACGTTGATAACATAAATCGCTTATTGCTAATACTGCCCACAAACGTATGGAGCGTTGATGACATCAATTATTAATTTATCATACTGCTTACAAACATGTGGAGTAGGTGCATAGATGGCACTGATAGCATTTTGATGAATCTATACTGCTCAATCAGTCTATACTGCTCAATATAGAACAGGACATTGATAATAAAATGACACAACGATGAAACGAAATACCAGTGTATCATACTCATCACACAATGTAGGGCGGCATTATTGCAGTATTTATCACATTGCTCATACATGTAATAATAAGAGATTAATGGTGACGTAATCCATGTACTATTAATACAGCTCATACAAAGGGGTGCAACATTATTCCATCATGTATCACAGCGTTAACAACAATAGGAGGTCAATAGTGATATAAAATGTGTATCATACCGCTCACACAAAGGAGGATCTAATAATTCCAGAATTTGTCACATCGCTCACGACAATAAGTGGTTAATGGTGACATTATGATAGGTTTTTACATGGAGGATCTTATATGAGTGCTCATGTTAATTTGAATTTATTAAACGAGTTGGGTGAAAAGTGATAAAATGCGAGGCTTGCCGAGCATTTTATCACTTTTACGCAACGAGTTAAATAAATTCAATGGTACAAGAGCACGAATGTTAGATTCTATTTATCAAATGTCATTACAATTACTTTTGAAATCTCATTTCTACCGTAAAACATTATAAATTTGTCATTATGTACGCAACGTTGTTATGAATATCATAACGTTTCCCGAAAATCTGTAAACCACTAGTAGTTTATCGATTTTATTGCATGGTGTTATTTCACTCCCAGACGCGACGTCATATGATACAACATTTTATTCAATATTTATTTATAACGAAATAAGAGGCCAATAATGATATAAACCGTGTATTATCCATACTGCTCACACAAAGGAGGGCAACATTATTCCAGCATGTTTACCACTGTTAACAACAATAAGAGATTATGGTGATACAAACTGTGTATTATTCATTCTGTTCACAAAAATGAGGGTGGTATATAATTCAAGGAATTTTCACATTGTTCACAACAACTAGCGAATTCAGAAAATTTATGTCCCCCGCCACTTATGTTTGTCTTTTTATACATTAGCTATCATGAAACAAGTAAGTTAAATGACTATAAACAAACAGAATAAAGAAACAAAGCTTAATCTGAGAATTCTATTATATCATTTCTTCAGACTATTACATACGCATATGCAAAGCTTAAAAAAGAACGGTATAAAACTGTAGGAGTAGTTGCGTACACACGGTACCGCCGATATTGAGACATTGAAAGAAATGGAAAAAATAATTTGAGGATTATAAATAAAACACATAAACATCTTCATACATATGACAAAAGCATCTATGAATGTTCAAAAGAATCGGCACAAAATTATGGGAGTATTTGCGAACACAAAGGTATCAACTATCTATTTAATTTGATAGTAATAACGCCTAAATGACTAAGTTCAACTTGTGAAAAAAGTAAAAAATATAATCTGGAAGTTTACATAAAAATCTGATGCACGTCTTCAGACACTGACCAAAACATCTTGGATGTTTAAAAAAATCAGCATAAAACTTTAGGAGGAGTTGCACCCACAAGGTACCAACAATATATTCGCTTTGATAGTAATAATGCCTAAAATGACTAAGTTCAACCTATAGAAAAAAGTAATAAAAGTTATCTTAGGATTATATCCAAAACAAGGATCATGATCACAACACATGTAAAGTTTCAAAGGAATCAACATAAAACTGTAGGAGGAGTTGCGCACACAAAGTGCCCACTATATACTCACGTTGAATGTAATAACGCCTGAAAACTGACTAAGTTCAAATTGTAAAACAAGTGACAAAAACTTATCCAAGGAATGTATCCAAACCACATGCACATATTTAGACCATGACGTAAACACCTGCCAAGTTTCCAAATAAACAACATAAAACTACAGGAGAAATTGCGCAGGCAAGGCGCACGAAGGAGGGAAGAACAGCAGTGATAAAATACTGAAAACCGAATACTATAACCCCTTGCCTTTCTTCAAAAAGACAGGGGACAAAAAGAGCCTGATAATTATTACAAACCACATGTCCATCTTGAGACCATGATCAAAACAATTGTGAAGTCTCAAAGAATCGGGACAAAACGGTATAAGTTGCGCACACAAGGTACCCACGCTGTACATATTTATACACTTTGATTGTAATAGTGCCTAAAATGACTTAGTTCAACTAGTGAAAAAAGTAATAAAAATATCTTAGGATTATATCTCAACCATTTGACCATGACTGAAACATCTGTAAAGTTTCAAAACAATCGGCATAAAGATGTAGGAAGAGTTGCGCACCAAGGTACCAACTATCTATTCACTTTGAATGTATTAACGTCTGAACAATGACTAAGTTCAATTTGTGAAATGGTGACAAAAACTAAACTGAGGATATATCCAAACCACATGCATAACTTCAGTCCATGACCTAAACACCTGTAAAATTGTAGGAGAAATTCAAACCACATGACTATGACCAAAACTTCTGTACAATTTCAAAAAAGGCATAAAACTGTTGGAAGAGTTGCGCAAACAAGGTACCCACTATCTATTTACTTTGATAATAAGTAATCAATACCTAAAAAACTACTTTGTTCAACTTGTGAAAACGTTACAAAAATATATCCAAACTATATACATGCATATCCTCAGATCATGACCAATCATCAGTTAAGAAATTGGCATAAAACAGTAGGATAGTTTGCGCAAATATTTATATAAACATGCAGACATCGTCGGCCTTAAACATTTAACTTATATAGACAGTGCATGCTATGCGATAAGAAAACCTTGATTGTTAGTCAAAATACCTCGAACTAATCCCACGGATGTTTACATTACTATTTGTTTCATTTGGCTAAGCGGTTTCGTTGGAATATGTTGGTGGCAGTACAATTTGATGTACCATGGCAGACAGTTTAAGTCAATCTTGATGTTCCTATTTGCATTCATTGTCTCCTTCGGTTGAATTTATTTCATAAGTTATGGACTTCCCTTCGACAGTTTCCGAATAATCCCTGGACCAATCTTTGTCTTGCCGTAAATTAGGTCAATGTCTATGATTATCATTTGAACAAACTTTGTAGGGTCTACATTCCAAATGCTTTATATAAATGCCAAGGGTCTGATCTTTATAACAGGGAACATTTCCAAACTGTTAAACTGTTTGGAATATAAAATCGCTCATTACTTACAGACGAAAAATCAAATCAAGTTAAAAAGTGATAAATGATACAAAATAAAAGGCAGACAACCAAAATCAGCTGGGTCTTAGCAAAATCACTAGTTGAGCGGTGAGCTCGGCCAATTTACCAAATGGGTTCACATTCTGAATAACCCTTAATAAAAAACCAAAATAAGTCTAAATGAGCCAGTTCATGAGAATTGATCCTGATCGCCAAAGGTGTAAATGCCCAGTATCGCTCTAAGAGTCTTCGCTGCCTGCACTAAAAAGTCAAGATGGAGATGAAACCCAGGGCCAACTTGTAGGCTTCGATTCCTACTCGAAAGCTGAGCATTAACGTTTCAGGGTTAAATGCGATAGGTACAATGTAGCCGAGTCTCATGAGTTGACTCAAACTGTAAGCTTGGCATGCTTTCGGTGAGCAGATTCATCAAAGCAGTTGCTCAGCATAGAGAAAGCCAATGTTTCATTAGGTTTATGTAACTGTTATCTGGTCCAATAAAACCTGATTAAATGTCATACATACAATTAGAGCTAAGAATGACAACACATATGAAATATTAATAGAGCTTTATATCGATGTTACCAGAATAGTTTGATAGCTGTTGTTAACCCAAATAAGCTTAGCGTCCTTTTTGTGGGGCAAAGGTCAACAGTACAGACCCAGATCAGACGCCGCAGAATGCGGCGTCTGATCAAGGTCTGCACTGTTTGCTTACAAAATCAATTAGAATTTTGAATAAAAATGAAAAATACCATACAAAACCCTTAAAACGGAAATGGAGGATAATCAAAATTTCTGAGCGTAACTTTGAGTACTCAAAAGAACAATCTCCAGGAGACCGTTCTTTGTGTACCCACACCAGGTACCCACACAGCATGTTTTGATCGGGAAGACTGTTAGAATTAGAATAAATTTCGGGGTAACAGTCTCCTAGATAGGTTCAATGCTAAGAGGAACAGGAAGAACACAGGCAATGTCGACATTCACCTTCAGTTTAATTGATGGATTAGTAATTTATGTTTTTACCTTGGTCCGGCCAAATGCTTAAACGCTCACCCTGACCAGTTTGATTGGATGATTAGTGCTTTATGGTTTCACCTTTGTCGCGCCAAATGCTTAAAGGCTTATCCTGACCAGTTTAATTGGTGGATTAGTGCTTTATGGTTTCACCTTTGTCGGGCCAAATACTTAAATGCTTATCCTGACCAGCTTAATTGGTGGATTAGTGCTTTATGGTTTCACTTTTGTCGGGCCAAATGCTTAAAGGCTTATCCTGACCAGTTTAATTGGTGGATTAGTGCTTTAAGGTTTCACCTTGGTCGCGCCAAATGCTTAAAGGCTTATCCTGACTAGTTTGATTGGTGGATTAGTGCTTCATGGTTTCATCTTGGTCGGGCCAAATGCTTAAAGGCTTATCCTGACTAGTTTGATTGGTGGATTAGTGCTTCATGGTTTCATCTTGGTCGGGCCAAATGCCTAAATTGCATGTGGCTCACAAACACGAGCAGCACAAGCTTCTTGAGTCAAGCCTCGGGTATATTTTTATTCGTCGATTTTGTTTATCAGGTATGTTAGCTAAGATACGTGTATAAATTTTAACTGCTGTCACTATTTTTCCTTCTTAGTAATTTATCGCAAATTTTAGATGTAGCGTTTCTTTTGCCAGTCAGTATAGTTTTATGACCTAGATGTGACAGCTCATTATACTTTGCTACTTATCGCATATGCGTAGAAGCAAGCTATTAACATGCACGTGGGACTAGATGCCTAAATTTTGGCCTGTGTTGGTGTAGTCTTTTCCACATTTCTCTAAGCTTTACAGAAAAATGGTATGTGTCTCCGTATAGGCACCAACTCTTTTTAAAATTTGTTTGAATCCATCTTATAAACATACAATAAAAACCTGTGTAAAACGGCCATTAAAAATAGACAAAAAATATCTCAAAGACAAATGGTAGCTTAATGACGGTCAAAAGTATTGCAGAATGCTTCTGTTGGAGCATTCTACAATGTGTTTGACCTGCATTAAGCGATAATTGGTCTTGAAAACCAATTTTTGGGAGTGGTCGTTTTGCTCAGGTTTTTCTGTACATGGTATTCAGTAAGAAAAGGGTACATGTTTAAGTTTTCTCTACTACCAAAGGATCTGTAATTTATTCTTATGCCAATATGCTAGTGACTCAGCAAAAGTCCAGATAAGAAAATAATTTGAGCGTACAACTGTAATTTTTCTTACCCATCAATTTAAACATGTGTTTTGGGTGCTCAAAAGAACCATCTCATTGAGACGGTTCTTTCGAGTACCACAACATATATTTTGGTTTAGAAATAAGAAAATAATTGTCTACTACGCTCTTCTATCTGGAGGCCTGGTGAGGTGTCAGTTTGCTGGTGAGATGTCCGTGATTGCTGGAACCATTAGGTGTAGATAGAAGCTTATAATTATATAGCATTTAACATGATTAGTAATTTGGAACACTTTTCTCAGAATTGTCGATAATTAACAAAGAGCAAATCTGAAGGAGTATCTTGAGGCGTGCAAGATTTATAAGTCATTATACTACTGTCCTGCAAGCCAAGAGTGTCAGTCAAGTCATATTTATTGATATAATTATCAGGGACTTATAATTAATAGATCACTTGTGTATTAATCCTATCCTGTGGATAGGATTAATACACAAGTGATCTATTGATTCTATCTATCGATTCCCGTTATATCTAATGGAGTGTACAAGTTAAAGTTTTATTTAACATTTGTAAACAAAATATTACGTCACTGTCACTCTTGGTTGGCATGACAGTACCTGTTGTCAAGTCACAGATTTTCATAATCTTATGATTAGCCGCCAATAAAAGGGGGTGTTTTAGGACACTTTCAAATAGCTACATACATTTAGGCGCTATATGCTCCCTCCTCCCCCCCCCCCCCCCCCCCCCCTATGAGGCAAAAAAAAAATGTTTTTCGCCAATTAATCTTGTTGGTTTATTAGAACAATAGTCCGGCCAAGTGTAAAAGTCTGGTAATAATTTGACTTATACAGTTGCTATGGTAACAAAAACGACCTCAAAAATAGGCTGAAAATAGGAAAGTGATCATTTTGGAACAAATTTGTAGACAATTGACAGAGAAATTAACATAGAGCACAAGCAAACACCAAACATATATTTTAACTGGTGATTAGAATTATCACGACACACAACATATTATAAAGTTTTTTGGTATTTAGCTGTGCTGATATCTAATTCTTAAAAAAATCGGTATGCCAAAAATTGAAATTTGGTCCAAAATGGCTATTTCTCTATTTTAAATCTATTTGGCGGCCATGTTGATAACCATAGCAACGATAAAAGTAAAATAAATACTAGAAATGTACACTGCGGATATTCTTCTACATGTGATAAACCAATCAAAACCCTTAATGCATGTAGCTCTTTAAATAGAACATTATGTAAGCACAAAGTGGAGACCCAGATGAGTCTGCACCGTTTGCATATGTTCAACAAAAGGACTATAGGCGTATATGGGTTAACTTGATACAGCCACGATTCAACGGGAAGTGTTTTTTTTTTTTTTTTTTTTTTTGCTGCTGCTGTTGTTGTTGTTGTTGTTGTTGTTTACATGGTGATAAATCTGTCACGTAATGGCGACAGTTGTGAATAACATCCATGACAGTCTCTTCAGTTCCTGATAGTTACATGTATCATTCTTGCGTATGTTGTCTTTAGAGCACTGAGAAATAACAAACATCATGTGGATAAAGTCATTATCTTTTAACAGCCTCGACGGGTGCCGTGCGCTCCCTTATTAATAAAAAAACACCAATTTTCCTCAGTTGCGTGTTTTTTATCATGCAGGTATGTTGCATTATTTTACAAGTTTGGATGTAGTGCTTTTAAACGTAAGATTTTGTATTGAATTAATGTATTTTTGGTACTTTCTGGATGCCTCGACATTATTTAAGCAACAGCTGTCCATTTTATCATTTTGTGTAAATGGGTGAGAATATTCCGCAACAAAAGTTTTAGTAAAAGCCCAAATACGCCAGGTCATCACTGGATTTAAAGAACGCTGATTCTCCGAACACGTTTTGGACATGTATCATAATTGGGCCTCGAAGCGTAAATCTGAATTCGGGGTTTGCGAACAACAAAGGCGCAGACCAGCTTGCGCATCCGCTCTGACTGATCAGCGCCTTTGTTATTCTCTTATTGAAAAGTATCACATCTAAACTTGCTACAAGCGACATTTCAATGGTCTAGCTAGTCTCTGTAGCTGAGCACCATGAAAGACAGCTTTTCTCGAGTCTCGTTTATGGTTACTACGTGTACGTATACGCCCCTGTCATGGACCATTGCGACATGTAATGATAAGCCTCATCTAGATGTGGTTGCGCGTAATGTTTTAAACCTCTAGTACATATACATTGGAGATTTTGATGCTTATCGAATTTAAGGCATCCAATGCACAGGCATGTTTGCACATCAGCGCAGTGCTCGCATCCAAAAAACATGGGACTCGGACTAAATATCAGACCTCTAGCCTCAATAGATAACTGCGCATGGTTTCAGATTGATTTAACGCATATGCAATAAATACTAAAATCTCTTGTCCTCGTCCGTATGTGCATAGTCTCGTATAAAATATGTTGTGGAATATTACCCAGCGTGTCTTACAAAATCTTTTGGGGTATATTAACCAGCGTGTCATACAAAATCTGTTTGGGAATAATACCCAGCGTGTCTTATAATATCTGTTGGGGTATATTACCCAGCGTGTCATACAAAATCTGTTGGGGAATATTACCAAGCATATGCTTGGTAATATTCCCCAACAGATTTTGTATGACCTTACCAAGAGGACATTTCTTGCAATGTTACAAAAAATACATTGAATTTCGTATTTTGCTTCTTTCAGATGCGGCGTAGCGGAGGAATACAGTTTTTAATAGTTGTACTAAGTGTTATGAGTGCATGTGCATATGGACTTACAGTGGATTTATCTCGCTTACGACAATTGAGGAGACCATACATACTTGAGAAACGAGAAGGAGATGGATCGTGCGTCGGTGAGTAACAATTTTCTTACCATCAACCTTTTGTATGATTTTGATTGATTTGATTCTTCACGTCCCATCAACAATCTTTCAGTTATAAAGGGACGAGGTATTCCTGGGTTGAACCAGTACTAAGCTAGGATTAATGTATCTTGCTCAAGGACACAACGCAGTGACGCAGGTGAGATTCGAAACCCGCGGCCCCGCGGTCTCGAGTCAAGCACTCCACCACTGAGCCACTGCGCTCCCAATTACTAATCACCCGTTTCCGTTATACATATTATTGGGCCAGCACACACGATTTTGGCATTATCACATCAACGATTAGCGAACGCTCAGACGAGCCTGCGCATATGCGCAGTCTCGCCAGAGCCATCGCGTCTTGCATACACAAAGCATGGATGAAGAGAAGGGCTTTGACCATAATGCAGACCGCTAACCCTGCAAGATACGTCAGCAAGTATGTTTAACCCATTTAAGCCGAATAGACATGCCTACCCTTTTTCAATTTTAAACCGCCTATACACTATAATGAATCGGCTCAGCGTTCGCTCTGCGTGTGAATATATTTTGACATACGTTGACACATGCTGGTGTGCGTTTAAGGTCGTTTTCAGTGAGTTGAAGAACATTCCCGAACGTTGTTGTTCGCACAGTGCGTCTAAGATTTTTTGTGCATGTACAAAGAAGTTCGACGTTCGCCAAAGAATTGTCAATGCGCAGTGGGTTCGACAACGGTTCGTTAGCCCAACGGTGGTATTCGTCCAATCAAATTGTAGTTTTTGAACGCATCAAGAATTCCTATTAACTCTGCGACTGAAAATAAACTACACGGAGACTTACAAAGCTGGTTTTGACAAATGCAATGTTTTGCAATTGAGCCATAAAATCACAGGTTAACAGGAGATTGAACATGTTAAATCTGGGACATACTTGCGCAGTAGTTAGCATCTTGGACATTTGTTGGCCGAATGGTTAATGGCGGTTTCCATTTTGTTGTGTCCTTAAATAAATTACATGTCTACAGCCATTTTGTACATGTATATTATATACTGAGCGATACTTCCAAACCGCCACTCGATATTTTCTCATTTTTCTTAACATTATGATACATACATGGCTACAATTTACACTCAATGTGGAAAAGTCAATTATACAGAACCTGTCAAAATTTCATTTTCATAAATTGAAATTAACATGCTCAATTGATAGACTGTATAGAGGCACCATCGCATTTCATTTTCACACAAACTCTAAAATTTGAAGTCATCGCTTAAAACCGAGTATTCCAGAGACCTAAAGTGACAAACACCATCTTTATGGTGTTATAAATGGACATTATTGAACATTTTTGGGTTTCGCTTTTATTAAGTAGGAATTTTCAGGTAATCCACAATGTTCCTATGGAAGCCCATATGACATAAAACAACACAATAATGCTTTATGGAGATGACATGTTTTTGTCGACAATATTATTGAAACTTTCTGGTGCTGTAAATATCTTGTTTATTTTGTAATAAAGTAGCAATTTTCATGCAATTCAGTGCTCCTATGGAGGCCCATATGGCCTAAAAGAACACAGAAATGTGTTTATGGTAATAGAATGTTTTTGTCTACAATATTATTGAAACATCCGTCACGCTTTAACCGTGTACTGCACATCGATCTCGACACTTCCGACGTTCCAATGCAGCATTTGTGCATCACCGCACCAAAGTATGGTGGACTATACAGGACATTTTATGACATACGTAATACTCGGTTTTTGTCGATTTTTCTCGTCATACGAGTGCAAAAAAAAAAATGACTGACAAGTTGTGGTGTCAACTTTCGGCTATATCAAAACATATCAAACTTTATGACAAATTATGAATCAGTCTCAGCGAGGCCCCGTTTTCGATTGAACCCACAGCCCGACCCCTCTACTTTATACTCATACAACACAAACGTTGACATTTTTGTGATAAATTAAAGTTGTCGGATAGTTGTCGATGAAAATACGAGTATACATGTACACAAGTCGAAAAACATTAAGCATCGTGTGCCATGTGCAAAACCGGTATTTGTACTCTATCGTTAGGCTTACATGAACATCCTTATTGAATCAAACTTTGTTATGTTCAATCGACGGATACATGTGCCCAAATATACAGTGTCAAATATCATTTCAAACAGTTTGATAATAAATGAGCTATATTGAAAAAATGTGTTTTGTTAACTGGCGGTTTAGAAGTTTCGTTCAGTATATGTTCTTTGATTGCTTACAGAAAGGCAACACAGCCGAAACTAGTTTGGAGAATATAGGAAAGAACTTTAGGTTTGATTTCTCGTTTATCTAACTGCACGGCAATTGATCGGTCCGCATACGCAAACTATTCGCAGAGCGCACGCAGAGAATAGGCACAACATATTGGGCGTTCGTTGAGAGAACGTTGATATTCGTTTCTCATTCGCTCTTGGCCGTTAGCTTGTCGTTACGAGAATGTTATGAGTTCGTTCTCTGTGCGTTCAGCTCGCTATGTCAAGCCTCGCTGATAACATTCGTTGGGGTTTTCAGCGTGCTGTAGGCATATTCAACATTTTTCAAGATTTTTAATTTTGTATCAATTCGTTGACAGTGCCTCGACTCAATTCGTTATAGTGTTAAGGCGGCTTTAGGGGAGTTGGGTGGTGTTTTTCATTTTCCCAAATACCAACGAACCTTCGCTGGAGATGATGGATAGCGGTGTAGCATGTATTTATTGTCTTGTGGTGTCACCATAAACACAAAAACGAAACACCCGGCTCATCGCCATCTCCGCAAGCTTGCGGAGATGGCGATTTGCTGTGTGTTTCATTTGATAGATCACTTTGGTGAAACAGCTTTTAAATGACTTTTGGACGACTCATTCTATAGTATCTATTATGAATGCGTTTCCTGAAATCTAGGACTTGATATATCACGGGAATCATCTGCAGTGTCAAGCATTATTTTGGTCAGCAAATGAATTTTTAGTACTTATATATCGCATATGCGCTAATGTCGTTCTCAAATAAACGCACATGCTGTTATATCCAGAAAGTTTTGGTTTAAACAGTATTTTTATTTGATCTGGCCAGGGCTTTTATCTTCATCTAATCAAGACAAATAAGTCTTCCAGTTGCATATTAGCCATCTTAGATCGGCGCTAATTCAATTAGCACCGCAATGTATTTTTTGATCATCACGAGGATTGCTCTAAATTATCCTTATTTACAGCGTATACTTATACTGCTAGTATGTTAGTACTCATATGTCATGTGTTTGATTTGAAAGAAATAAAGTATCTGTCTGTCTGTCTGTCTGTCTGTCTGTCTGTCTGTCTATAAATATATGCTGCATTCAGATCATTATACCAAGTAGCCATATTTCTGTAAATCCACACTTTCAGGTATTGGATGTTTCAGGGTGTACGATAAATCATTATCCCATTATGCCTAATGGAATTTATCACCCTTATCATTTGAACAGCTCATTTTCATTTTAAGGGTTATTGGTGTTTTTAGCTTTCATTCAAATTTTGATATAACATTCTGTAAGACGTCTGATCTGGGTCTACACTGTTTGCCTATATCCCACAAAAGGCCAATAGGCTTACATGGGTTAAGAAAAAGAGAAGTCCAACAAAATAGATCCTAGAAAGTCCTGAAATGCTAGTTTATATATCAGAGCAAAACATGCATGTTCAAAGAATGCTTACTTCAGAAAGTACGTACATGTACATGTACATGTAGCTGGTGCAAACGTATTTAAATAGTGTTAGTCGCTCTGATCATCTAGCTATCTATTCTTAAAAATACAATGGATATTATTTGATTTTTCGCTTACTGTAAAGGCGACAACTTTAATATTCATATCTAGGCGAGGTTCGGCTATTTCATCTGCTAAGGAAGGGAAATCAGGTTTTATTTAAAATTTGGTAAAGAGTTAATCAGCTTTTGGCCGCGCAAACGTGCGTGCATTTCATGAAAATCCTAACCGTATACGCACTGAACTCATATTTATAATAACCCTTAAAGCGCAAAATCACAAAATGTATGTTTTTGTCGTCCACTAAAATATTTGAAGCCTCACAGACAAACAGTGTGGACCCAGATCAGACTGCTCCTATAGGAGCAGTCTGATCTGGGTCCACAATGTTTGCCCCTATACTTATGTTAAATAGACATTGTCAGATGCAGTTATTTCGCTTGCGTTTTAAGGACTAAATAACGTGTTATGCGTCTATACTGAGACAATGGCGCAAGATGGTACAGTTATTTTTAAAAAATTCAGCTTTTACCTATGTCCAAAATTGACCAGTCCTAATTACGCATTCATAAGGTGCCGCCTTTACAGTTACCCAAAAGTCAAGTAATACTCGATAGCGAACGGGTAATTGGAGCACCATTTAACGTGACAAAATAGAAGACCGCCAACGCTTGGTCAGTTGTATACAAACATGCCTCAAGAGAGAAACTTTGAATACCTTGAGATAAAATCAAGGTTTTTGGAAGCATAATAATAGTGTTTACTTTGTCTAGGATTTGGAAGACCCTTTCAATCGGGATTTTATTTGCGTTCTGTCTGCATCACATAAAGTGGGATATTGATTTTCCGATGCTATGGGAATACCGAATTCAATACAGAGATCATGAAATTGCAACATCAAATTGGTGCAATCAGAGCGATAGAGATCATCCAGTGAGTGGTCAAAATGTTAGAAGCCAAGACACGAGAAAGAACAACAATGTAGTTGTGCATCATGACAAGACTGAGATTGGCCTAGGCATTAGCTCAGGGTGTTCAGAGTTTTCGTTGTCTGCATGGCGAAATCGTGGGTCTTTAGTTGCCCACTGTGCATATAGCGAAGACTCAGATCAGACTGGGTGGATGCCCAGGCTGATCTTTGTCTTCGCTTTGCGCCTACATATTTGGTTGATTTTGTTATGTCATCACCAGTTCATTCAATAGTTGCCATATTGCAATGTGAATCCGTAGCAATTCTCATCTTTGACAGTGTCATGAAATAAAACCAGTGTTAAAACTGTTGTACTGAAGGCATTTTTGGGTACTATTCCTAGACATTAGCTCGCTGAATGCAGCAACTTTGGATAAGTCATTCATGTTGCCAGTCAAAATTGCTGTGTTATAAGAAAGAATTATAAATTTAATAAAATTACGTCTTTCGTTTAGAAATTGTGTGTAATGAACATAATGGTTGCCAGTTAGAAACAAAATTCTCATAATATGACGTCACTGTTATTCAGTGGATAACGCCATGCCATTTATAATGTTATGACCACACGTTACCTAACATTTTCGGCGGGAACAAGTAACGTCATGACGAGGTCCGCTACAACAATGCAAATATTAATTGAAATAAACATACTTCGAAGACGATAAAATCGAAATACATTGAAATTTACAGTAAACTGTGTATATCTACAGACTTCACGGGTTTGTCTGCAATTTGTGATTGTAGTATTTCCTGATCATACTCACTTACAATTTTGCATGCTTCGTGATTAAAATAGACATACCAGATTTTCAACAAACTGAAAACAAGAAAATGCCACAGTCACAGATTACAGACCAGCCCATGACACAGATACTAAGAGAGCCTAGAACTCAAAGCAGAAAGGACACCCCCATAAAATGACAAGCGACCAGCTCTCTCGCTCTCTCTCTCTCTCTCTCTCTCTCTCTCATCGATTAACAATCAAATTAACAAACTTGGATGAAACAAAGAATAGATCATAACTCACGCACAGTCTGAACTTAAAATACAGAAAAAACAACTTGTTGAGCAATGAATAGTAGATGCAGCGTGTCAAATACATATGATTATTCAAAATGTTCCGTTTAAGCTATCCCAATAAATTTGGTTACGCCATTTGCCTATTTTGAAACTTGCTGCTTGTTTTGTTTCATAAAGTTAGATGATACTTATTTTATGTACAAACGCTGGTTCAAGACCTATGCTCTGTTATAGAATTCACTTAACAGAAATGGGCTCGCACTGAAGCGTTGAGGTTATATTGAAACGCGCGCGTTCGTCCATCAGAGTCAACCATAATTTGAAAACTTGTAAACCAAAAGGAACTTATTTATTTTGTTGTCAGTATGGCAGACAATGAAGTAATCTATTTCAAGAAATACGTCAATGGCTTTTGTATGGCGCTCATTGTTTACCTCTCTCTTGAGGTTTAGATGTTATGATGATATAACCTATTAAAGAACTGTTTTGTACAAATAAAAATAAATGACTGTAAATGTTTTCCCATATTCATGATTTTTATTGTCAGTTTTGCTGAATTTCACATTAGCTCATGAATTTTATGAATGAGCATCTTACTATGCACTATTAATTCTCTTCTGTGTACGTAAGGGTTTGAGTCTGAATTTGAGTCACATGAAGTCGCGCCTAGGAGTGATATAACCTCATGCACTGATATCGACAAACCACTTGTGGTTTATAGATTTAGTAACGTAACATTATGACTTTCATTATAAAATTGCATAAAAGATGGCAAATATTGATGTGTACGCCTAAAACGCATTTTATCTCTTTTCTTCAACTCGTTTAATAAATCCAATAAAACATGAGCACTCATGTAAGATCCTCTATTTAAATCCCTCAGCGAGATATTTACAAGACTAGAAATCAAACTTAGTCATGCAACACAAAACAAGGACACAACACAAAGCGCCAAAAAGTAAGAGAGTATGATCTGCTGATTTTGCAGTTTCTCTCCGTTTTTGAAGGATCCATTTCCCAGATTATTTCTCTCAAGCTTATTTGTAACCTCGGGGCCCAGGCCATGTCAGCCATTCACATATGAATGCTCAGAGTCGCTCCCTCCACTACTTGAATTGGTGCATAGACATCTTCCATATTACTGGGACTGTCCATTATGTACAGGTAACACAGTTAAGCATTTCTGCCCCTGAAAGTTTGTTTAATCTTAGAAAACAAGACAGACTCATTTAAATGCAGCATAATGCTGCATTTCATCAGGGTCTTCACTGTTTGTCAGAGTACCCATAAAGTGGTTTCAAGTATACAAAGGGTTAATTTTATATGAATTAAATAGGCACTGCCTATTTCCGTGCGTCCAAGTAAAATGACCCAGATTTGTATTTAGGAAGAAAAAATCGACTTTTTGTAATAAACATGAAAAAATATATAATTCTATCTTAATCACATGCCCATAGACACTTGCTACTTTTACAAACAAAATAAAGTGTGTTGATCATAATTGGAGTATTTTAGCTATTTTATTCTTGGTAACTTCTCATTGCATCAAATGGAAAGTACTTTCACACACACTCTCTCTCCCTTTCACTACACAAATGAACGAAATAATGATGCTATAAACCGAATAATGAAGCACCATGCATATAAGTTTCATAACTAGAGGACCGCAAGTTCCTGAAGTGCTCACCTGATATTGAGTCACAATATCTCCTTTATAGGTCAACCTTGGCTAAAGTATCTATTTGCCAATATAAAAAAGATCTGACCTTACGATACACAAGATACACAAGATACACTTTCATTGGATAAATAATTTACATATCTAAATTATGATGAAATCAGCCTAATGACCTATTAAAGCTATACTAAATATACTTCTAACACGTGTTCGTTTTTATGGAGTGGAGCCTTGGGGTGGAGTATTGGAGTGGAGGGGAGAGGTCTTGGAGGCGAACTTTGGAGTGGATAGTTAGGCTTTACTCAGACAAAGCCATGCCATATTTTATAGAATACCAAGACATATGAGGTGCAGGTGTAGACTATACTACCCTCCAGACCCGCACATGGGAATGGTACATGACGTATCTAGGCCAGTACTTCTGCTGCAGTCAACATATATTTATTGCAACAGACTATGTGGTCACGCAAGTGGAGGGTGGTGTGTGGTCATAGCTTAGATCTATATAATATCTCTGTTTACAAAAGTTTAGTGATAAACAAGGCTATAGTATCAAAGTAAGGATGATGGCAAAGATCTGGAATCTATACAATCATGTTCCATACCTGACCCAGGGCACCATATTGGAAAGTGACAAAAACATATGAAAACATCACACACAAGAGAGCCAAGAGATCAGCCCTTTCCAGTAGGCGTCCATAAGGCTGCAAGGAACAGACAATACACCTACACAAATGACAAAAAGGATCCACAAACGAAGCACCGCCTTGGAACGGTCAGTAAGGAAATTAAATAATGGAAGGTGATAAAATCCACTTCCATTCAATCTCAATCGATTATATTTTTAAAGATATTTCTTGTTTGGCATATTTTTTATGGCCCACATCCCCAATGCTACATACCCAACGATCTAATGCTACACACCAATACCCAACGTCATTTTCCTCTTGGTTCAAGAGAAGAATATTTTAGGGTTTTACAATATATGGACATAGAGAGCTGGTTGCTTTGCTTAATTTGTCTTCCTGGTGTCTCATGATGGTTGAGCGGCTCTTCCTCGCGGTGCCATGGGGTTGTCTGCGGTTTGTGATTGTGGTATTTCCTGATCATACTCACTATTTATGGTTGTTATTTTGGTCAAGTGACCTGAAACAAAATGTAACATCTAATGAATACTCCATCAATCAGTCAAGTAGGCCTTGTTCCTACGAACAAGAGGGCCCTCGGTTGCTCACCTGAGAATGACTGTTTATTAGGTCATGGGAAAGTATTATACATCCCACCATCCAGCTTTGAATCTTTGATGGATAAGCACTTTCAGTAAAACTTTACATAAAAAAAGTTTAAGTAAGGTTGATGTCATATTTTTCCTAACTTTGTATTGCATTTGGAAGACACTGTGTCACCATGTTAGGGTAAAAAGAATTGGCTGCTGATGGTTGGTTAGCTGGATGATAGATTTTCAAAATCAACTGTGCATATAGATGCTAAAGACTAGTCAATTTGAGAAATAACTCGTATAAGCTTTTAGCTTAATGTCAGATCCTGGTCTATTGATCGTGTAAATGGTTAATTTAAAATATTTGTTTGTATATAAAGAAATTAAATATTGTTGAAACCAAGTCAATTTGATATTAATGCCATTGAAGCTGGGAAACTAATGGATACACTTAAAGTTGTAGAATGCTCAACTGCAATATGTTGATGGCAACACACTTTCACAAAAGTTTGATATTTTTGACAATAGAGAAGGGCACGAAATGCTAGCCACTAAACTTTCAGCCAATAAAAAACCAAATTGTGCATGCCGTAGCAACATTTATTGATATTACTTTAAACCACGAACCTGTTTTATTATAGCTTAAAGACACACATTGATTTCACATCGGTTAAGCTCGAATAAAATGACTATAAAACGCCAATGAAGGAAGAAGTATTAAATTAAGCGATGAAATTTGAAATTTTCGATGTGCTTTAACTTGACAGTAAAAATCAATCCTCCATGCCCTTTGGTAAGTTGTTAGTGTAACTATGGTAACCTTCATCCTAGGCTAGTATCTGTGGTAATCTACATATGGTGGGTACGGAAACAGTAAGGTCACGTTTATACCTTACCAGTCACCATGTTCAATTTATTTCTTGCTGTCTGTGAGTCATGGGCCCTTTTTTGTTTCGCCATAGTGTGTTAATTAGATTGTTTCTCTGTGGTGAAATATTGCAATGGTCAGGACGCCTCCGTGCAGGCCCGCCAAAATGGTGTGTCTTTAGAACACTGGAGTCTAGGGCGAGGGTTTGGTACTGGTGAAATGTATTTGGGTCCCCAGTGGCTTAGTTTGAAGTCCGGTCTGGGACCGTGTTTCTTTTGTTAATGGTTCATTGTTGCCGCTCATATTGTTTGCGTGTGCGGGGGAGGGTTGTTCTGTGTTTGGTCCTTGTTTTTATTATTCAGTACTTAGTATCCTTTTTAGCTTTGCAGTTATCTTGAGAGAGAGAGAGAGAGAGAGAGAGAGAGAGAGAGAGAGAGAGAGAGAGAGATGGTCGATTGTTTTACTTTAATTATCATTCTGATGTCTTGTCACTGTCAGTGTTCAATTGCTCTTAAGCTTCCTCTTTGTGTTGTGGGTTGATTGTGGTATTTTCTGATCATACTCACTTACTTATTTATGACTCAATAGCATATTAACCCATTTATTCTTATTAACTGGACCAATCTATTTCCGTTTCAAGGGTTGTTGGGTGTTATTTTTCATTTTTATTCAAATCTTAATAGAACGTACTGTAAGCTAACAGTGAAGAACTTGATGAGACGTCTGATCTGGGTCTGCACTGTTTGCATATGTCCGCCAAAAAGAACGCCGGGCTTACATGGGTTAATGAACAACAGGACAACAAGACACCTAGTCTTAAAGTTGTACACTTCTGTTCAAGTTTGGTTCCAATTGGCTGATAATTGTGGAAAATATTTCAATTATCTGAATAGAAATATGAGACAGATATATATATTCTTTTAAATGCATTGTTGCAACTTGACCTGATAAATATGTCTATCTCATTGTAGATATATTTATCAGGCCAATGCGACGTTGCGCCTTTGATTGACGTCGGTGACGTTTTATCGAGCGAAATTCGACAATTATGTCAAAAGCGGTGGTTCTGTCCTTGTTTAGTCATGTAGTACCTAGTGTCCTTTCTAGTTTTGCAATCATCTATTTGAGAGAGAGAGAGAGAGAGAGAGAGAGAGAGAGAGAGAGAGAGAGAGAGCTGGTTGCTTTACTTTAATTGTCTTCCTAATGTCTTGTGACTATAAGTGTTCTGTGATTCCTTCACGCGGTGCCGTAGGCTACTCTGCTATGTGCAATTGAGCTATTTTCTGGTCATACTCACTAACATTTTGAAGATTAAACCAATGGGTAAACTGATAAAAAGAATACCAGGTTCGGGTCTTTGATATAAAAGTTACCAGGCTCAGCTTTGAGAACGGATGTTGAATAGGTCAGCAGCTTAGCCTCGCGCTTCATCTAGTATTCACAAAGCCTGATATCAAAATACACTCACCTAGGATTCTATATATATATGGGCGCAGATCTGAGAAAAGGGTCCTTCGGGCATTTTAGCAGTTTTTGTGTAATCAAAATTTCAAAAATGTCTAAATTTTCAAGATTTTGCATGTTCTTACAATAGACTCAAACTGATTCTAACATATTATACAATCAAAGGCGCGAACAGTTCTGATAAAAGTAAGTGGTATGTATAATGTATGTTGCCATGGCAACAGCTGTGCATATGGACTGCACACTTCTTTGAAAACAGGATACCTCATTTCAAATGCTTTTGTAAACACGGGATGTGCGTATGTGGGAAATTTGTGCAGTCTATGCAATTGCATACGCATCAAATTTTCAGAAACATGAAGCATTTTTGAAATATTGCTCCTAGCGTCTTTGTATTAGCGCCACATGTTAACACAATGGCATTGACGTCAGAACATCATTAACAACGTTATGTGACGTCATGTTTAAAACGCATCATAAAAACGAGTTTAAACGCTCATATCTTTGTTATTTGTAAAGATATTCTCTTCAAATTTTCTGTAATTGTTCACAACAGCTAGGTGTTTCTTTCTCTGTAAATATTTTTTTTTTTACTTTTATTGCCAGAAGGTCCCTTTTGTCAGATCTTGGCCCATATGTAAAAAAGTGAACATGTTGGCTTTCAAAGTAAAGGTTCTTATGGAAATAGTAATTCATTTCATTTAAGATATCTAAGAATCATCGCTGAAGTACGAACTAGCATTAAATTTTAGACACTGAACGGAAAGTAAAAAATTTGATACATACAAAATCATAATCACAGGGCAGCAGTTTCTAAACAACAAGTTAATCTAAATACGATGAGGCTGTATTTCTATTGATCGTTCTGTAAAATTAATCAGATAGCAGGTGCGTTGTTGAGGGCTGTCTTTTTTTATATTTTATTTACCCTCTTGATCAGTGAGAACAAGATAATGTTACCAACTGTTACCAGTACGGAGAGACGTTCTGCTGACTCCACGTGGCCAAACATCAGCCGTCGAAAAGTGGCATTTAAAATAAACATTTCAAACTACTCTCAATTTTCAGATATTTAAATATGCATAATTGTATATACTGATGGACTTTAATTACGCAACACTAACTTCCCCTTATAGCTTCCAAAAGACTGTTGAATGTAAACTTCCTTTGCTTCGATAATGTCATCATGAGTTGGCTTCTTCAGCAAACACTTTAGTTTTAATTGTACAACTAAACCGGACGGTGTTATTTGCTCCGTATGAATTTAGCCATTTAAACATTTCTTAAGTAGAGTAGATTTTAAGCTATTGAATGAAAGGGTACACCCAGATAAACGTCACATACGCAAATATGCTGTATCGCAGACTTGAAAATCAATATGAGAGTGATTTCTCGATGACTAACAAAGTCCATGATACAAATTTGATGCTTCTAGTGTTTCCTGATTTAAAGAAGTAGGGAATCTTTCATTCATAACATTTGGTCACATGAAACAGTGGACCCCTATCTCAAAAAGTTTACATTTTAATGCATTAAGTTCATCTTAGTTGCACAAGTTTTCCATTGTTTACTTACAAATGAATGTTCGTTAACATACAATCAAAGTTATTGTTCTGCCTTCTTTTTCGAGACATATATTAAAGCTGTTATCCAAGTGTTGCGTTTTTAAAGTCCGTCAGTATATTTAAAGAGTTAGGCATTTCCAACTTTCCCCTATGTTTGTGAACGCTTTCCGACTTAAATTACGGTTTTAAGCGTGCTTTACTACATACATGTATTCTATATTCAAAATGTCTCTACATGTATATGTGCTTTCAAAGTGTATCTTATACTCAAAAAGTGTCTTAAAGCGTGTTATTAAATATTATTTCACATTTCAAAGCTTCGTTAGTTTTTCTTTAAAAGTTTTTAGAGCTTTCTTTCAAAGCGTTTTATACATTTCAAAAGTTTTTGAAAGTGTACTTTAAAATTATATATTTCGACTTTCACAAGTTTCTTGTGTTATATTTTCAAAAGTGTTTTAATGTGTACTTTAATAAAAGCATATTTTATATTAAAGTTATGTATTGATCAACTGATTCCCCTAGGAACGGCAAGTCTGGCGAATCTTCCCCACGTTTTGTCTCAGTGACATATTGACTCACCTTCTCAGGCCTCCAGATAAGAGGGTGTAATTGAAAATTATTGTTTTCTTATTTCTCAACCAAATCGTATGTTGTGTACTTCTAAGAACCTTCTCAATGGATAAAAAATATTTACAGCTTTTTGCCCAAAGTTTTGCTTAGATAAAAGTGCGAGATTGAAAATATATCTTTCATTTTTCAACCAAAACATATGTTATGGGTACTCAAAAGAACCGTCACAATGAGACGGTTCTTTTGAGCACCCAAAACAAACGTTAAAACTGATAATTAATTAAATATGCACAATTTTACGCCCATTTTTATTATCTGGACATTTGCTTTGTTGATGGTACAATATCAGAGCCGGTCCATAAGAATATAATCCTCATTACATATGCCCGAAGAAGTCATTCCTTTATAGCATATCGCAAATGTCCAGAACTGTTAGACAACTTGAGTTGGGTGCTGACCTTATTCTACTTTAATACATTGTATGTGCGAGCATTGAGGGCTCTACAGACTACTATCCGTATTCGCAGGCTTGTCTGATTGTTCATTGCTCACCTTTGCGGTAAGTTCCCAACTCTCATGGGCTGGCTTACTAGAATTTGCGCAAATGATGCGATTGAGTGGAAGCGCAAATGTAATTTTCAAGACAAACATAGTGCTGCTTAAAAAGTACAGGAATCGATTTCGTTTTCAGTTTAGAAAATAATTGCTATATAAACGAACTGTATGTAAATTGAATTATTGAGCTATAACTATGGTGTGGGCTGCTAGATGGCACCCCAGCGACAGCAATGTAGTAGACAGGATTATACTTATACAACCTCGTGACAACCACTATTCTCCTTCAACACCGGGGCAGCAAATTAGTAGTCAACACTAATTATGCAACCTCGTGATAACAATATTCCTGTAGGCACAAAACCTTAAAACACCGTCGTATCAACGTCAATGTGACGTCATGACGTCACATTGGCGTCGATATGATGGCGTTTCGACGTCATGTGCCTGCTGGGATATTAGGTAAGACTATACCTCTTTAACCTTGGGGTTGCAATTTTATTAGTCGTCATCACACAGACTATACAACCTCATGAAAACAATCTAGTAGTCATTACTATTCTATGCTGAATTCCTTTTAGTCATAACGCATTGAAATACTTTACAAACAAAAAAAGACAGTAACGTTTTATTATTTTATCATAAGTGCATATAAAACAATCCCAAATTATTATAAAACATGAAAATGCTTAGTCCAGAACATATATCCAAAATATTTCGACTGCATGCACTTGTCACCTAATACTGAGATATAATTACCTTCCTCTATAGGCTAGCTACTTGCAACGTGTCAATCACAACTAGAAGGGGTGGTCTAATACTGCTTTGTTTCAACCTTTGTAAATAAATTTCAACTTCAACCACGGGCTGCAGTTTAGTAGTCAATACAATAACAATACAACCTCGTAACGGCAATCTAGTTGTCCATACTATACTCCTTCAATCAAGGGGCTGCAATTTATTAGACAACATTAGCTTTTACAAACACGTGGCAACTGTTTTGTCATCAATTCTATACCCCTTAATAACAGAGGCAGCAATTTAGTAGTCAGTACAAAAAAAACCTCGTTGCAACAATTTAGTAGTCACTACTATACTCTTTTCATCCAGGGAGAAAAAAGGGCGTAATATGCATATCCTTGAAGAGTCATCGCTCAAATACTAAATGGTGAAATCTATTTTTGAATTGTTTTATATCATTATAAATAACATGAAACAGAAAATGAAGAAAATTTGTTTTCAGACGAAAATCGCCCAGATGTCGGTAGTGACTTTAAGTAGTCATCACACACTAAGACGACAATCAAGTAGCCATCACTAAACCTCTCCAACTGAGGGGGGGGGGCTCAATTTTGTAGTAATCATAGAACCTACTGAGAGCAACTATACTCTTCGACACAGTGGAAGAAATTTAGTAGTCAACACATTGATTATACAACCTCGTAACAACAATCTAGTAAACAATATGAGCCATGACATGTGATTTCCAACAATGTGACATTTTACAAGTGTAGACTCATACGAGCCATTGCAGCCTCCTTTTAAGCTTAAAATGCCAAATGGTGTTCAGTCAGTAGCTTAACAGTCATAGAATATTCAAGCGACTATCAAAGGCTCTGATCAGACTGCGCATATGCGCAGGCTGGTGTGAGCCTTTGCTGGTCATACATACCACATTGTTGGAAATGCCATGTCGCGGCTCAATTATTATACTCCTTCAACACAGGGGCAGCAATGTAGTAGACAATAACCTAACTATACACCCTCATGACAACAGTTTTACATAGAAGCCAACACTATACTTCCTCAACAAAGGAGCAGCAGTTTACTAGTCAAGATACCATTTATCTGTATAAATATGGTGTTAACTACTAGATTGCCGTTGATTGGTCATAAGATTTGGTGTAAACTACTAGATTGCTGTCACAAGGCTGTACATAAATATGTTGTTGTTTACTAGACTGCTGTCACGGACCTTAGTAACATGTGGTGTGTTAACTACTATACTCATGTAAAATGGTCCTAAGGGTATGATGTTAACTACTAGACAGGGCTGTATAAATATGGTTTTAACTGCTGTATTGCTGTCATATGGCTGTATAAATATAGTGTTAACTACGAGACTGCTGTCACTCACAGCCCGTCTAATAAATATGGTGTTATCTACTATACTGCTGTCATATGGCTGTAAAAGTATAATGTTAACTACTAGACTGCTGTCACTCACAGCCCGTCTCATAAATATGGTGTAAAATACTATACTGCTGTCATATGGCTGTATAAAATAGTGTTAACTACTAGACTGTCGTCACTGCCTGTCGTATAAATACGGTTTTAACTGCTACATTGTTGTCATATGGCTGTATGAAAATAGTGTTAACTACTAGACTGTCGTCACAGCCTGTCGTATAAATATGGTTTTAACTGCTTTATTGCTGCCATATGGCTGTATAAATATAGTGTTAACTACTAGACTGTCGTCACAGCCAGTCGTATTAATATGGTTTTAACTGCTTTATTGCTGTCATACGGCTGTATTAATATAGTGTTAACTACTAGACTGCCGCCACAGCAAATCGTATAAATATGGTATGAACTACTAAATTGCTGTCATCTGGCTGTATAAATATATTGTTAACTACCAGATTGCTGTCACGAGATCGTATATATATGGTGTTAACTACTATATTGCTTGTAAATATACTAAGAACGTAATGTTTGATAGGGAGCTAGGATAAAATTCAGAAATACGCCATATAATCTTAAACCAATGTATATAGAAGACTTAAATTACAAAGGGGGTTTGAACAATCAGAATCATTTATATAATAATAAGTTTTACTGCGAAATAAGGAAACACACATCATAATAAATCTGAAACAAACAAATCCTACATAGCCTGAACAACAGCACGCCGTTGATTAAATACAGCTCCACAAATATCACGCTTTCAGTACCGCTTGCTGCTAGTTATTTTAAGTTCGTGCTTATTCTAGATTTGAATGTAAGAAAGAGGCGATTTTTCTGTTGTAGGGCCCAGGTCTGTAAATGCTTTCCCATAGACCACCATTATAGTTTTTAAGTAGGCTTTGGTCTTCACAACTCTTAAAACACAATGAGGCTGTCATAGAGTCACAGATTGGACCTAGTTCAATCAATAAACAAGACTGAGATAACCCAGTGACCACCATGTTTTACCATTTTTGGCACCTGAAGGTGGGCACACTACATGAGAGGAAAATTCCATTGAAAATATACCAGAATGCAAGGTCCTTTTTCTAAGCCACACCAGTAATCTTAATCAACAAAAGATATACCTGTCTAATAAATATGATTTATTTTCCGTAATTTTATTATTGACCAATCACACAACTCTTTACAGTTTGAATATTGTGCTGAGCTTTCTACCCACCTTTTCAGCCAATCACTGCCCTTTTTACAATTGCATGTTACAGACCTGTAGTTGTTTATATCACTCCCGTTGTGTGAGCTAATTCCGTGTTTAGCTGCTTGCTTTTTTGAATTGTCTTCCTGATGTCTTGTGACTGTTAGTGTTCTGTGGCTTTTCCTTACGACGCCGTGCGTTAGTCCGCAGTGTGTGATTGTGTTTTTTACTGATCAATCTATTGTAGTATACATCTGGGTCAATCAGATATTCTATGATCTATAATTATGGTTATTCAGTTTCTGGTATTATTCCTTTGATTTATTTCGCAGTTTGCTATCGAATGACTGAATCAAGTAGCCGACAGTCTCAAAATATAATAGAAGATGGAAAATGTAGCATATGATTATCTCCCCAGCACCATAGCTATCGAGTGACTGAATCAAGTAGTCCGACAGTTTCAAAATATAATAGAAGATGGAAAATGTAACATATGATTATCTCCCAAACATAGCTATCGAGTGACTGAATTAAGTAGTCCGACAGTCTCAAAATATAATAGAAGATGGAAAATGTAGCATATGATTATCTCCCCAGCACCATAGCTATCGAGTGACTGAATCAAGTAGTCCGACAGTCTCAAAATATAATAGAAGATGGAAAATGTAGCATGTGATTATCTCCCCAGCACCATAGCTATCGAGTGACTGAATCAAGTAGTCCGGCAGTTTCAAAATATAATAGAAGATGGAAAATGTAGCATGTGATTATCTCCCCAGCACCATAGCTATCGAGTGACTGAATCAAGAAGTCCGACAGTCTCAAAATATAATAGAAGATGGAAAATGTAGCATGTGATTATCTCCCAAGCACCATAGCTATCGAGTGACTGAATCAAGTAGTCAGGCAGTTTCAAAATATAATAGAAGATGGAAAAGGTAGCATGTGATTATCTCCCAAGCACAATAGCTATCAAGTGACTGAATCAAGTAGTTCGGCAGTTTCAAAATATAATAGAAGATGGAAAATGTAGCATGTGATTATCTCCCCAGCACCATAGCTATCAAGTGACTGAATCAAGTAGTCCGGCATGTTCAAAATATAATAGAAGATGGAAAATGTATCATGTGATTATCTCCCCAGCACCATAGCTATCGAGTGACTGAATCAAGTAGTCCGGCAGTTTCAAAATATAATAGAAAATGGAAAATGTAGCATGTGATTATCTCCCCAGCACCATAGCTATCGAGTGACTGAATCAAGTAGTCCGGCAGTTCCAAATTTAAAAATATAATAGAAGATGGAAAATGTAGCATGCGATTATTTCCCCAGCACCATAGCTATCGAGTGACCGAATCAAGTAGTCCGGCAGTTTCAAAATAAAATAGAAGATGGAAAATGTAGCATGTGATTATCTCCCCAGCACCATAGCTATTGAGTGACTGAATCAAGTAGTCCGGCAGTTTCAAAATATATAATAGAAGATGGAAAATGTAGCATGTGATTATCTACCCCGCAACATAGCTATCGAGTGACTGAAACAAGTAGTCTAGCAGTTTCAAAATATAATAGAAGATGGAAAATGTAACTTGTGATTATCTTCCCAGCACCATAGCTATCGGGTGACTGAATCAAGTAGTCCGGCAGTTTCAAAATATAATAGAAGATGGAAAAGGTAACATGTGATTATCTCTTCAGCACCATAGCTATCGAGTGACTGAATCAAGTAGTCCGGCAGTTTCAAAATATAATAGAAGATGGAAAATGTAACATGTGATTATCTCTTCAGCACCATAGCTATCGAGTGACTGAATCAAGTAGTCTGGCAGTTTCAAAATATAATAGAAGATGGAAAATTTAACATGTGATTATCTTCCCAGCACCATATTGAAAAAAGAAATATGTGTTTGCTCATGAAATTAAAGTACCGTAAAACACTCACATGTTGAAAATTCCCGGCATCAAAATTTGGCGTTTTAAAAAGACTGATATATTTCTCAGTTTAACCCTTAAAGCGCCAATCACGACTGCAGCAGACGATCCATTTAATGACATCTTTCTTAATTTTCGAAAAAAATAAGGTATGATATTTCATGAGAATTGTTTGCAAGCAGACAATTCTCATGAAATATCATGCCTTATTTGTTATTTTTGAAAAAAGCTAAAAAATTTGAAATTGTCGTCTCCTGCAAATAGTAGGTGGCGCTTTAAGGATTTATTGCGTTTAATGTTATATTCTATTCTCATCATGCTTATAGGGGTGACTACTCTTAAAGGAAAGACACATTCTTTGCTTTAATAGTAGCCCCTTTTAAGGCGAGTTTTTTTTGTTGCTCTGCAGTTCAATAGTTGGCTTACTGATGATACGGCTACCAATATACTAAGAAGTAATTAGCCATTTTTGCTTATTGTCTTACTGAATTCGAATCTGTATTGCACGGTCTCAAATTTTGGGGGATTTTTGTTAATATCGCAAAAAGCGCCAAATAAAATACCCACCAAAAATAAGTGTTTTACAGTAAGTAAGTAAGCAAGCAAGTAAGTAAGTAAGTCCATGTAAGTAAGTAAGTAAGTAAGTAAGTAAGTAAGTAAGTAAGTAGGAAAGTAAGTAATTAAGTAAGTAAGTAAGTAAGTAAGTAAGTAGGAAAGTAAGTAAGTAAGTAATTAAGTAAGTAAGTAAGTATGTTAGTAAGTAGGAAAGTAAGTAAGTAAGTAATTAAGTAAGTAAGTAAGTAAGTTAGTAACTAAGTAAGTAAGTAAGTAAGTAAGTAAGTAAGCAAGTAAGTAAGTCCATGTAAGTAAGTAAGTAAGTAAATAAGTAAGTAGGAAAGTAAGTAAGTAAGTAATAAAGTAAGTAAGTAAGTAAGTAAGTATGTTAGTAAGTAAGTAAGTACGTAAGTAAGTAAGTAATTTAGTAAGTAAGTAAGTAAGTAAGTAAGTAAGTAAGTAAGCAAGCAAGTAAGCAAGTAAGCAAGTAAGTAAGTAAGTAAGTAAGCAAGAAAGTTAGTTAGTAAGTAAGTACGTAAGTAAGTAAGTAAGTAAGTAAGTAAGTAAGCAAGCAAGTAAGTAAGTAAGTAAGTAAGTAGGTAAGTAAGTAAGCAAGTAAGTAAGTAAGTAAGTAAGCAAGAAAGTTAGTTAGTAAGCAAGTAAGTAAGTGTTATGCAATAATGTACTTGTCGCCAATACATATAGTCACTCTTTTAAAATGCATGCATACTGCATATAGCTACCTAGGTGATAGGTGCCAACATCGGCCTTCTGCTGGAGAGCAGCGAAGCATATGCTTATTATCCCTTTGTATTCTGATTGATTCTCCCTTACATATAATGTGATTGCACAGTTTGTATATAAAGGGGTCACAGGTATACGTTTCTAAATTATGGTGTATAAAATAATGTATAAAATGAGCCTGTCCATGAGATTTCCAACAATGTGGTATGTGCGACCAGCAAAGCCTCAGATCAGCCTGCGCATACGCGCGGTCTGACCAGAGAATTTGCTTGTCACTTGAATATTCTATGAGTGTTAAGCTACTGACTGAATATCATTTGGAGTTTCTACACCTAAAAAGAGGCTATACATGCTCATCTGAGTCTACACAAGTCAAAATGCCACATTGTTGGAAATCACATGTCATGGCTCAATTGGTTATTTCTAACATACCATCATCTCATCATTTTTGGAGGCGTAGGGGGATCAGTCGCTCAATCTTAAGCTGAACTTTTTTTTTAAATTTAGTATTGCATACCAAGTATGACAGAGGTTGAGAATGACCGAATTATGTATTTCGTGGTGTACTTTTCTCTCTCAAATATAACCGCTTGACGAGAGAGAAGAATTGGACCATCAAAAACCCCGACTAAAAGTCTATTGAACAACATGACAAATGGTCCAAATTATACAATCGTCATAGATTCTTTATCGTTTTGCGTGTCTGGGGATCTTTAAATGACAAAGTGTGTTAGATCTAAAAACAAACCAGCGTTTGATGAAGCCCAGATGAATTAATGTTTCACCATCCAATTTCATTATCGAGAAATCGATGCAAATTCCATATCTAAATATAAGAATCACCGATGGAGTTGTGATATGACACCTGCTTTGGGATACCAAGCACCTTGTCTTATATCAGAGATTCAAATTTGGTTTCCTGATTATAAATGTATAGTTTTGGACATGTCCGTGCCAATTTGTTTCCTTTGTCGAGATTGCTGAATCAGGGAAGAAGTTCACTGATACTTGTACAACACGGCTCGTACAATATGGTACCAAAAGGAAAAGATATGTGCTTTTGATGAAAAACAAATTCTAGTTTTATTTTTGTTTATGCGACTTATCGTTGCACAACATAAATAAAATGTACCTTAACCAGTGTATTAGATTAGGCCCTGAAGTAAAGGCAAGCAGCGACGGTTCTGATGAGCCTGCGAGTTCGCGCAGTCTCGTCAGATCATTTGCTGCTCACAGACAAATGGTATTCTACTGATAACCTTAACCCTTAAAGAGACAAGAAAAAATGAATCTGAAATTGTCGTCTGCTGAAGTCGTCTGCTGCAAATAATTGCCTAACATGACTGACGAATAAAATATAGGTGCAAACAGTGTGGACCCAGAACAGACTGCTCCTATAGGAGCAATCTGATCTGGATCCACACTTTTTGCCATAGAGGCTTCTTAAACAGTTCATCAGACGAGAAAAGCAGACGACTTTTGTTGCGATTGGCGCTTTTAGAGTTAAAACAGATCATAATCGACGTTTGCTTTCAGAAACAGAGTGCGAACTGTTTAACACGGGTACCTTTATGCTATATCTGAAAGTGTTTTTTGAAATTTTCAAAAATAAAATCAGTGTACGACAAAATTCATGCAAGCAAATAGTATAGAAGTTTAATTTTCAGATCCAACACTTAGTCTCAGACGAAAGTTGCTTATGCATATTTAATTCTTTGCCTGCTAGCATATAATTTTGTCGTCTGCTGATAACTTTTGCAAACAATTTGGGTCTTGACCAGTCCCGAGAAAACATCGGTCATTATCTGCATCCAAACTGTTTGAAACTCTTATGTTATTTCTGAAAGAATATTTTCCAAAACATTAATGTTAAAAAATATCTGCAGAAGAGAAAAGTCATGAAAATATACCTAGCATTCAAAGTGTTAAAGAGTGATTTCATGCATATGCAGTACTGTAAATCCGGAAATTTTCGCGAGATTTTTATTTTCGCGAGTAGCGTTAAAAAATGTAAGTAAGGGTGCAAAGATCAGGAATCGATACAATCAAGTACCACACCTGACCCAGGATACCAATGGGAAAGTGACAGACTCACAGCAGACACCACAAACGAGAGCCAAGAGGTCAGCCCTTTCCCAGCAGGTGACCACAAAGCACATATAAACAGACGCACGCAAAGACATAGTAAACACAAGACAGAACAAAAACATAAAAGATCCACAAAAGAAGTACCGCCTTGGAACGGTCAGTAAAATATTTTACTGGAGGGCTTAAACCGGTTTAACGGCGCCAAAGACATATTTGTGACGCTAAAAATTCGCGACTAGGCAATGATTTACGTATATTCGTAAACGATAGAGTGATTTCGGCATTTCGCGAGGATTTTTATGCGAAGTTTCGCGAAAATAAAACCTTCGCGAAAAGTTCCGAATTAACAGTAAGTACAAGTAAAGTGCTACGTGCGCTTAGGGGCTATCTGCGCCCCCTCCCTATGAGGCCAAAAAATTTAAGTTGTTTTCCATCAATATCTTTCCATTATTTTGTTTTTGTTAGGACAATAGCCTAAGTGTAAATTTCTCGTATTTTTTTGGCTTTCATCGTTACTTTGGTAACTGAAACTGGCAGCCGAAATAGGCTAAACTAGGAAAATTGGCATATTGGACCAAACTTGAGGCGTTTGACAGAGATATTCATATAGAGCATAAGCAAATACCAAAAAGATAGTATAACAGATGATAAGAATTACTATAACAAACAACCAATTTAGAGGTATTTGGTATTTAGCTGTGTTGTTGTAGCATGTGAGCGGACATCTGGATGAACGAACGGTTATTACGGTCGGCCGTGGCCGGCCGTATATATAAACTTTGTGCTAAAAATACATCAAATTCTGGTTTTGACCGAACCTTTATGCCGTGCTCAGGCTAGTTTTTATGCGCTGCCGAACAACGAGCGGGGTACCAAATATCGTGGGTTAACCTACAGCGCGAGGCAGAACTGTCCGTGAATCTGTAGGCAAACTCGTTTTCGAATTTGATCTGTTAGCATAGCCGTCGTGCGGTCCATTGAAACACCCATAACCACCCAAAACCAACCCCGCCAAAGCATCACCGTACATATAATGCGCTAAATTTCTTTTTTGGAAACCTACGGCCTCGAAATACCCAAACCTACCCAAAACACCCCAAACCACACCAAAACACCCCAAACACCACCAAACCATCACCGTACATATAATGCGCTAAATTTCTTTTTTGGAAACCTACAGCCTTGAAATACCCCAAACCACCCCCAAAACACCCCAAACACCACCAAACCATTACTGTACATATAAATGCGCGAATTTTTTTTAGGACACTCACCGCGGCCTCTTCGTGGGGGGTAGGGGCACGTGCCCCCAGCCTCCCCCAGTCCGGCACTGGCATTGTGCAATAATACATACAGTGATAGGGCTAAATGACCGCCAGCTTTTTTGAAAAGCTAATACTTGTATCTAATCAGTTTTCAGTACAAAACCAATATTACAGACAGGAGGGCTTTTGTTCAGGAACAACCGTTGCAATCTGTGTAACCCTCCACCTGCTACTAAGTGAGCCGCAACGTGATTTCCAACAATGTGGTATTTTGACAAGTGTAGACTCAGACGAACCTGTGCCGCCTCGTTTTAAGCTTAGAAACTTCATATGGCCGGTGTTCAGTCATTAGCTTAACAGTCATAGAATATTCAAGCGACTAGCAAAGGCACTGATCAGACTGCGCGTATGGAAAGGCTGGTCTGAGCCTTTGCTGGTCGCACATACAACATTGTTGGAAATCCCATGTCGCGGCTGATTAGTAAACTCGTCCATTTTTTATCCGTCTGAGGTCAAAAATACCTATATCTCATCTGCTGACTGGTTTCTTTTAATAACTTCTTTATTTCTTACATATTTCAGGCAACCCGTGTCCTCCTTGGAAACCGTTTTTATGCCAGTCGTCAGCTGTTTGCATAGCTTTACAATACGTTTGTGATGACAACCCTGATTGCCCGGATCATTTCGACGAAGATAAAGAACTTTGTAGTGCCAGTAAGTAAATGTTTATATATACTTAAGGAATAAAGAAACGCAAGAAATACTTCGAGTCATGTAAGCATACAATATGATGCAAGTTTTTAGTGCAAATGGTATTTTTCCATAGGAGCAGTATGTGTCCGTCAAATTACAGCAGGTCCAACGTAATTATCGATTACGTCATCATTTTGGTATGCGCGTAAACAGCCTGACCCCCGTAGAAAGCTGCTGAAACAGGGTCAATAAAAGCAAAGTTTGAATCAAGCATCGGTTTATTGTTTTAAAAAAAAGAGTCTAGGCATAGATTGCGGATCAAGGAAATGATCAAATCGCGACGTTTTTGTAGGATTCTGAAACGACTTAACGTCATTAACGTCAACTCTGAATACTGCATGAAACGCGTAAACTTTCTTTTCTGCTTGAGATTTATTCATTACAAGGACGTTTTGTTCAAGAATTATGACTTGAGACCTTCAGAGGTTATAAATCTCAATTCTGACGTCAAAATTCGATATCCTACGTTTTAATGGTTTCCATGATGTTTATGTGTTTTTTCTAATGATAAAATGGTCCAGTGGCAAAATTTAGGTTACAGTTAACAAGTTTGGTTATCACTCTCGGCATGTAATCAGATGTTTTCTCTTGCATCATGCCCTGTTTTGTTTGGCTAACGTCAATATAAACACCTTGCTAGCGTATTACTATGGTATCTGAAAAGTCAGTTTTTCCCAAGAAAGCATGTTCTGATGCCTCTAGATTTATCTTATCCCGTATATTCACCAGCGACCCAAGCTAAACGGCTCTAAGTGACGTTTATCGTTTATTCACTACAATTGTGTATCTTGCCATTCAAGTAGCGTGTTTTGACGCAATATTTGACTGCATTACGAATATGATTGGACGTTTGTTTAATTTGCACATTGTCAAGTCGACGCCAAATAACCAAACATGGAAAAGACGGGGTTTCTTGATCTTTATTCTGACTTTAACGTCACATTTTACGTTTTCGTATGTTTTCATCTAGTAGCGTAAAATTTAGCCTTTAAATGACGTTTTGGAATTTCATCACATGCTATTACTACTCAATAAGAAATTTTCAAGAGAGATTTCACCAAACCGTCATTTAAACACGCAAATCTTATATTTTTGTCTGTTGCGTTTCGTTATTCCTTAAGTATATAAAGAATTTTGCAGTGCCAGTCATTATTTTGTATATATAATAAAAAACGCATTAGTGCCCGTAAATAAAAGTTAAATAAGATAAGAAAAACTTTGAAGTGCCAGTAGGTAAAAAATAGTAAGTGAGTATGATGAGGAAATACCACAATCACAAACCGCAGACAACCCCATGGCACTGCGAGGAAGAGCCACTCAACCATCACGAGACACCAGGAAGACAAATTAAGCTAGGCAACCAGCTCTCTCTTCCACACTAATATGATTGCAATACTAGAATGGACATAAAGTAACGTACAACAAAACATAGAACAATTACAGACTCCCACAATGGGAGTAACAATAAACAAAAAGTCAACAACAACAGAACCACCGCCTTAGAACGGACAGCAGCTTAAGCCATCGGGGGGGGGGGGGGGGGGCTTGAATGCATTTTACTGGTACCAAATCTTCAAAGTAAACCTTTTTACAAGATATAGAACTTTGTAGTGCCAGTAAGTAATTTTTTTTATGACATGAAGAAGTTTACTTACCGACACTACAAAGTCTTTATCTTATATATATAAAAGTTTACTTACTGGCACTACAAATTGCCAGTAAGAAAACATGTATTTAAGATAAAGAACTTTATAGTGCCAGTAAGTAAAACTTTTATACAGCTAAAGAATTTTGCAGTGCCAATACGTAAACTGTTACATATGATAAAGAACTGTGTAGTGCCAGTAAGTGAACTTTTTATATAAGATAAAGATCTTTGAAGTGTCATAAGTAAACTTTTATACAATATAAAGAACATTGTAATGCCTGTTAGTAAACTTTTATACAATATAAAAAAAAATGAAATGCCAGTAAGTAAATTTTATACAAGATAGAGAACGTTGAAGTATTTTTTTTATATAATATGTAGAACTTTGTAGTGCCAGTTAGTATATTTTTTTATTATATAATCTATAAATAAACGTCTTCTGATTGGCCCAGATGCATATCCACTCGAGTCAATAAAACTACATATTGCATGGTTGGCCGGACGTGACGTTACAAAGCACACGGCACGAGGTAATATTGACTGGCTTACGGGAAGTGACGTCAGAACGTCAAGTAATTTCGCATGATCCATCCGTAACGTCAAACGTTTTAATGGTCTAACATGGCAGGAAATGCATAGCCTTTATTAATTATATAATAAAACAATTGTTGACTTATGTTTCGGTAGACATGGAGTGTTATTGAACAGTAAACTTAATCATATTGTCCTCCGCTCCGCGTCGGTCAATAACACTCCATGTCTACCTCAACATAAGTCAATAATTGTATAATATAATATGTAGAACTGTATAGCGCCAGTTAGTATTTCTTTTTATTTAATATGTAGAACTTTGTAGTGCCAGTAAGTACACTTTTATATAAGATAAAAAACGTTGTAGCGTTGGTAAGTAAACTTTTATACGAGATAAAGAGCTTTGAAGTGCCAATAAGTAAACTTTTAACCACGATAGAGAACTATGTAGTGCCAGTAAGTCAAATTTATATGATAAAAGATAAAGAACTTTGAAGTGCCAGCAAGTAAACTTTTATTTTCTTTATAATATCTTTATAATATAAAAAGCTTTGTAATGCCAGCAAAGTAAACATTTATTTAACGAGGAACTTTGTGGGGCTAGTAAAAAACTTATATATAATTCACAGAACTTTGGAGTGCCAGTAAATTAACATTTATGTGAGATAAAGTACTTTGTAACGCTTGTAAGTGATCTTTTTATGTTGGATAAAGAACTTTGTAGTGACCAATGGTAAACTTTTATGTAATATAAATACTTTTGCAACGCAATGAAAATTGTACGTGATGTAAATATATTTTTGCCTGCATGTAGTAAGTAAACCTTTATGTATATTGAAGAACTTCAAAGTGCTAGTAAGTGGACATTTATGTAATATAGATAACTTTGTAATACTACATGCAGTAGGTAGTATGAGTTTATGTAAATTAAAGAACTTAGAAGCGCTAGTAAGTAAACCTTTGTGTTGTATAAATAACTTTGCAATGCTACATGTAGAAAGTATTATTTTAAATAAGATGAAAAACTTGGCAGAATTTTTGTCAAATTTAGGTAACTTAAAATGTAATTAAGTAGTTGCTTTATGTAAATTGTAGAGCATTATAGTGCCAGTAAATGCATAGTTTTTAACGAAAGATAAAGACATGTTAAGCAATAGTAAATAAAGTAAATATTAGATAAAGATGATCCTTGTTACGCCAGTAGATAAATGTATGCATACAATAAAGATTTGTGTAGTGCCAGTAAGTAAACTTTAATGTAAGTAAAAAAATATAGTGACAATAATTAACTATTTTGTGTAATATGGGTAACTTTTAATGTTAAATAGTAGCTTTTTATGTGAGTTATAGAGCATTTTAGTGCTAATACGTGCATTTTTGATTTAAGATAAAGAAATGATTAGTGCAAGTAATAAAAATTAATATTAGATGAAGAACTCTGTTATGTCAGTCTGTATAAGATAAAGATTTTTTATTGTGCTAATAAGTAAACTTTCTATATAATTAAGAAATCTGTAGTGCCCATAAGTAAACATTTTATAAAAGATAAAAAGTCTGTATTGCCTGATAGTAAATTTTATTTAAAGACTACAAACTTTGTATTGCAAGTAAGTAACCTTAATTTAAAAGGTTGAACATTATAGTGCCAAAAAGAATTTTTAATTTAAGATAAAGAAATTTATTGTACAAAACAATTAAGTTAATATTTTATAAAGAACTTTATTCTGCCAGTAGATTAACTTTTAAATAAGAAGGAGAACTTTGATATGTAAGTTAATAAACTCAAATATAAGATAAAGAACTGTGTAGTGCCACTAAGTAGACTGTTATATAATGCAAAACACTTCGTAACGCCAGCAATAAACGCTTAAATACGATATGAACTTTCTCATGCCTTAAGTAAACAATTGGCTCATTGGTCAGCTGATCCTCATGATGACTGCGCAATGAGGATTTAACACCTATTCTTTAGATAAACTCAAAAATGGGACTTGTGGATTCTTTTGTTGATCATTTACGTTTTTCTGTCTTGTGTTTGTTATGCCTTTATGCGCCTCTGTTTATTTGTGACTTATGGTCACCTGCTGGGAAAGGGCTGACCTCTTTGCTCTCGTTTGTGGTGTCTAACTTTGACTTTGCCACTTTTCCCATTGGTATCCTGGGTCAGGTGTGGTACTTGGTTGCATCGATTCCTAATCTTTGCACCCTAACTTACTTTGGTTTAACCCTAAAAGCTATATACGAGGGGGGATCAGAAAGTTCGCGGAAAAGTGCTATTAAATCGCATTGCTTTTATGTATTGCAATGAAAATTCATAGATATAAACTACCATTCAAACCAAGTTGACTGAATTTAAAATTTAGAAAATGTGACGTCAGACGTATGAGCACGAGGCGCCGCTGTGACGTCACTTCGCTGGAAGCGGCCCATCTGTACCTCTGGGTTGCTTTTAAGGGCTAAAACTCGTAGTTGTGTTTGAATTGATCTGTATTTTTTAACGGAAAGTAATGTTCCGTTATTCTTTGAACATAATATGAGGTTTTTATGTTGTTCCGCTGCGCTATGTTTTCAAATTAATAGGTTTCAGTCGGAAAGTCAGGCCTAAAATGCGTCAGTTTTTCGAGTTTTTGAAAATTTTAAATAAAAAACTAATTTTCTTCTCAGTGTTCATCACACTTATTATGATATTGGACTTACTATCAGTATTAGATCTAATGTCCTGAAAAGAGGTGTTTTTAGAAGAATGTAGATAGTTTATTTTTAAGAATTGACATGGCGAAACAGGCGATGGGTTTTTAAGAAGTTGAAAACTTTGCCTTTTGGCAGTACTGTTATTTGTTTCAATTTAGAACACCATCCATTAGATATAAATCTTTGAAAGTTTGCATAGAAGAGGAGTAAATATGCCATTAAATATACATGGACCGCAATATGGGCTATCACAACATAACAAACTTTTACAAAACGTTGAAGTTTAATTGTTTGTGTAGTAAAACGTTAAAATCCAACGTAAACTGGGCTCGTTTGCGCTATATAGCGTTGCCTTGACGACAGCCGTAACGCACGTAGACGACTAACATCAAGCATGTTGTAACTAATCAACTGCATATATGTTGCAGTATCATGTGCTTTAATTCCAGTACTATTGATGAAAAGGCGTAGAAATGACGACTATTTTCCGCGAACTTTCTGATCACCCCTCGTAATTTAAGTTAATTTTAAGTAAAAGTGGAAAAGTCATGAGATACATCCTGCGAATTAGACAAACTCGCATGCTGTACCTTAAAACTACGTGTTTAGGATTTTAAGGCTGTGCCTCATGATTACGTAATTAGGACTTTTCCACTTTTACTTTAAATAAACTCGATTAAGGGGCTTATTCAGCCCTAAAAGCTATAGCATTTTGGCAAATCGTAATTTAAAGTGGAAAAGTCATGAGGTAAAACCTACAATTTTGACAAATTCGTAGGATTACCTTATGACTTCGGAATTAGGACCTTTCACTTTTACTTTAAATAAACTCGATAAAGGGACTCATTTAAACCATTAAAGATCTAACAATCTACAGCAGAAAAAAAACATGTCTAATCATGTCGCTAAATGATGACTTGATACAATGGTATTTACATTACTGACCACTTGTAGACTGGGAACCAGCTATTAATATAAATATGCCACTTTACTCACACAAAAGTCGAATACAAAGTGTTAATTTACAACTTATCATAAATGTCAAATTTTACGTAATAATACTTGAATTACTATTTCTTCTTTACCACAGTCTAAACATTTATCATCATTGTAACTTAGAATGTGTATCTATTATATTGTAATATGTACCTATTGTGTGCATTTTAGGAGCTCTGGCGCTCGTACCAACTATCGATGTGATTAACTGGAGAATTGCACAATGTACCTTTTGAAAATTAAATGGTTTTGAAGCTGAAAGGCTACTTTATGTACTGGGTGTTTTAAACTTCATAAATGATTTTAAAATAATTATTTCTATTCCGAAAAATTGACTTTTAAAAATGTTCATTAAATCCTTCTTACAATGTCTGTAAGTATGGTACTGTACCTACAAGATACAGAAAAATTAATACAGTGTTTCCTAACCCTGTGTAGAAAGACCCTGTTTATTTTGAAATACTATTAAATGCATTTATTTCAAATTGGTTAACTTCAGCTCTGAATCCACTCCATGCACTAGAATTCGCAACAGTATTGAAAAATTCATTACAGTTGGGAATGAAATTATGAAAAGATGTATTGCGTAATTTATCATTCTTTATATGAATAATAAATAAGTACTCTCGAATCACCGAGACTTATGCAGAAGCATATTTATCATGCATCGAAGTTCGCTGTTTAAAGCAACCAGATGTTTGTTTGAAAAAGAAAGTTTTATCGTGAAAATATGGTCACTAAAATACATTGTGTGACACATGTTCTATCATATTGCGAAATAGTACGTTATACTCATCAGACCTAAAAGCAGTCCTAGTAATATTTCTAGATTACTAGAGTTTGGCGGGGTCCATTTTACAGATATTATAATGAGTAGAAAACCAGCACTGGATAAAAGCCAAACTAAAACCTGAAACGCACTATAGGTATCTAATTTCTTTATTCATAGTAAAGAAGAAGGCAATGATCAGGAATCGGTACAATCAAGTACCACATCTGACTGGGGACACCACATAAAAGTGATCAACACACAAGTAAACATCACATTTAAGACAACAAATAGGTCAGCCCTTTCCTAGCAGGTGATCACAAGGCTGCAAAGGACAGACAAGACAGCATATCAAAAACAACATGAAACATAAATAACAAAAACGATCCACAAAAGAAGCACCACCTTTGATCGGTCAGTTAAAACGATTACTGGATGGATTAAACATGGATTAAACTTAACCCTTAATTCTAATGTGGATCAAGACACATAGAAGTTCGGTTCGCATGAAAGATGCATCAACTCCAAGTATATAAATAAATCAAGACATAGAAATCGGTCTAGATAAACAAAAACAAAAAACGTAAACATTATCCTCTGCCTCGGTCAATATTGGTACTCTTAGGTCGACATCACATCATGTCCAATGCCTCAATAGTCAATAATTGTTTATTGCTGTATGACTCCTATAATAGACTTCCTCTGACTGGCTGAAACGAGTTTTCACTGGTTTTGACAGATCTTGATGTATACCAGTAATGAGCTAAATTTAGCCCAGGACAGGTCGACATCAGGATTTGTCAGTGCTGATAGACAGCTAAAAATAAATTGAACTTAACTTAGCCCCAGACAGGTAGACATCAAGTTTTTTCACTGCTGCCTGACATTTAAATATAGATTTTGGATAAATTGACACAAGAGATAAAGAAATCATGTATATCACAGACCAAATTAATGTTTTAAATTAAGAATTTGTCCATTTTACGAGAACAGTAATTTCAAAAATGCAATTCTCTTGCACATTTCATAAGAGTTTCAGAAACTTGAAAAGCAGCTGTTGAAATAATCTTGTTTTCAGTGCACAAGGAACATCTGACTTGAGTACATTTATAAATATGAAAAGACTTTATATATAAATTAGGAAAAGAGAGAGAGTGCCATATAACAAAATAAGTGATGCATTCTTTTGAGGTTAACATCAGGATTTGTCAACCTATGATCACAGAGGCAAAGTAGACAACAAAATACTTAATATATAGAAGATATTCAATTTTCTGAAATCCCTATATGCTGATGTCGTTGCATAATGTGTCTGTCTTCCTAGAGCTGATGTCAAGAAAATGAACATTTAGCAAAACATGACAAGTGTATAATAGAAATGGTCCTTACAATTCAAATAAGAAAATAAAAAAAAAATAACGAACACTTTCTGTCTTTGTCCAATTTAAAATAATTTAAGGGCGTTTTAAAATCTAAAGTGGGTTCAGGGAAGTCAATGGAATTAACAGAAGACATCTAATTTCACCGGTAAGAAGAGGGTACGTTTGATTTTTCACTCCAGTAAACATAGATAATTATTATATTTCACTAGAAAAAACGTAAGGTTTTCAAATATATAAAATATTTCATAAATATTTTCCTGTATTTCATTACTTTAATTATCGCAAGTCCTTTAAATAGACCATATTAGATTTTTGTTAAACGTATAGACAGTTTTAGTTATAGAAACACGACCTTAAACTGGCATTAAAATGTTATTTATGGGTATTTCATCAAAATGTAACAGTGGACGCTCGTCATATTTAACACTAACAAGCACACCAATCTCAGCTGCCATATGACACTGCGATACGTACATCATGTAAGATCAAATGACGTTCACAGGTCTTAGAGCTTTATAATAATGATCAAGTAATATGTCTAACAGCTGTGCACAGCTTTATAAACTGCCAGTGCTCAGATGAACTCCTGTGAAGTTCGTGATATCAAAATTGAGCCGTGACATGAGATTTCCAACAATGCAGTATGTGCGATCAGCAAAGGCTCAGACCAGCCTGCGCATACGCGCAGTCTGATCAGAGCCTTTGCTAGTCGTGTGACACTATATGACTGTTTAGCCACTGACTAAACAACATTTGGAGGTTCTAAGCTTACAAGGAGGCTGCACAGGCTTATCTGAGTCTACACTTGTCAAACTGCCACATAGTTGGAAATTACATGTTGTGGCTCAAATGTCTAAAAGAAGATCTTGGTTTGTGGATAGAAGCTCAATTTAATTTCTCATCCATTAGTTAAAAGATGTGTTTTGGGTGCTCAAAAGAACCCACAACATATGTTTGGTTGAGAAACAAGAAAATAATTTTCAGTTACGCACTCTTATCTGTGGGCCTGTTAAAATGGCCCTCCAAAAATAATCGATTTCAATATCTTTCATCAATGTAAGTTTTCTGATAACAATAGACGATTTATGACAATATGGCTATAATATACATGTTTTGCTTCCAAATATCTTTGCAACGAATGAATACATTAAGCCAGTGTTTTCATTTTGGATCCAGGCCTTAAGTATAGAGTGCGTACCAGAAAAAAATCTTATTTCTCAATCTTATCTTGTTTAGTGCTCAAAAGAATCGTCTCGTGGGTATGCTTTGCATTGAGACGGTTCTTTCGATCACCCAAAGCATATGCTAAAAGTCATGGATAAGAAAATAGTAATAATTTTACGCTGAAATATTTTGTTTATCTAAACATGTGGGTTTGCAGTCCATGCTTTTGTTTCATTAACCAAGAAATGTGACCATTGGTTATCATAAGTACTTCATATATACCGATCTTATCTAAACAAATAGACGGGCTTATATAAAGTATTATATGAAATTGATATTAACAGGCACAAGCAAGCGAGTATAACCGAGGGTCTGGATGGGGTTTAATGATAAGTGAATAATGGCCCTTTTTATAATGAATAGTGAATAATGAGCCAATAGAAAAATGAATAGTAAATAATGAGGGAATAAAAATTAATGAATAATCCTATTTTTTAATGAATTGAAGAAAAAATTAATGAATAGTGAATAATCAGATTTCTTTGCCACCTTTCTTACTGTCAATGAAAATTGGTCTTATTTTAATGAATAACCCAAAATCTTAATGAGATGAATAATTGGCTAAATTTTTTAATGAATAGTGAATACCAGACCCCCCCCCCATCCAGACCCTCATAACCAGGAAATGACACAATTACATACCACAGATCAACCCATGCCACCGCGAGAAAGAAACACTGACAGCCATACGACAGCAAGAACACAATTAAGTAAAGTAGTCAGTTATTTCTAACCCAGTAAGACGGTTGCAAAACAAGAAATGAAACCACCACAAAAAAGGACCCAACGTAACACCACAACAACGAACAATTAATAAACAATGCAGTGTAAGCGATGTTTTATTCATTTTTGTCCATTCTAGTTTTGCAATCATCTTGATGGGGAAGAGAGAGCTTGCTGCGTTGCTTAGTTTGTCTTCATGGTGTCTCCTCGCGGCGCCATGGGTTTGTCTACGGTTTGTGATTGTGGTATTTCCTGATCATACTCACTTACTATTTTTGTAAATATTGTCTTGTTTAGATTAATTGTACAGTAAAACCATTGTAAAACGGCCACTCTTAAAAAGACCCAAACATGTTTTTCAAGACCGATTATTGTTTAATGCAGGTCAAAAGTATTGCAGCATTCTGCAATACTTTCTACCTTCATGAATCTACCAATTGTCATTAAGATCTTTATTTTGTCTATTTTGAGTGGCCGCTTTACATACGTTTTACTGTTTAAGCAAATATTTATGAAAACAAAATATGAGATGACTTTTTATTGATAATAGAGCTCTACAACAACCCTATCGTGTTCCACCCGACCCTCAAATAAAATATTGATATGTTTCGCTTGTTTGGTTTGGTTTGTTGCTTTACGTCCCAGGCAACAGCTATGGTCATGTGGGGACGGTCAAATCACCTAACCACATATTTCCTGGGCAATGTCGAACAAGCGATTAACCAGTACTTCGTGCACATACTTTCGCCTGTAACTGACAACAACCCTTCTTGAATGAATCAGCAGAATGAGAGTGACCACAAATTATTTCATGATCTATCGCCACGAAAATATTGGACTGAGCCTGGATCAAATTCGCAACCCCTGCAGTCAGACACGCATCTGTCTGTAGTCAGACAAATTACCAACTGCGCTACGCGGCCAGTATGTTTTACTCGTACCAACATGTAAGCTTAAATATTTTGCAGGAAAAAGACCCCCTGTAGAAGAAATCTACAAATACTTGGATCGCAACCGAAAATGGATCGTCCAAAAGCTTTTCAGTGGAGCTGATATAGAACTTATCGCACATGCTCTAGCAGGTGAGGCTTATGCTTAGTTTATTTTAGTGAGTAAGTAATAAGTAAAGACTTTATTCATAGAGGGTAAGACTGCATGGCTCCAGTCCTTAAAACAATTTTTCAGCATTGTGTCATATCATATACTTGTAGTCATTCTTACTCTGATGGCTCTGTTTTAAAACAGAGCCATCATAGTAAGACTGGCTACAAGTATATGATATGACGCATTGATAAAAAATTGTTTTAAGGACTGGAGCCAGTCTAATAGAGGGTAACAGCATTTAGCAAATACAAACATAAAAATCATGTAGTAGCTATTCTTTCATGAGATCCTTAGTACTTATTTATATTTCTGTGCTTAAGGCATGTCCTAGTCATTTCTGGGCAAGTACATGCGATTTTCGATACTTAAAAGACTTATCGTATCAGCTCAGGTGAGTATGTGCATATGCCGCTTCTTGTCCCTTCTCACAGACTCTTAGCCTCTATCAAACAGTCATTTGAAACGGATAACATCATAATATACATCTTAATTCAACTGCATTGAGTTAGGGAAACCCAGTTTGAAGTTGAGCATTAAGTTCAAGTTATTGCCAAATATAACATTCAAAACTATTGAATGGTTTAAATTAAGCCAGTTCAAGTACATTTGGTAAAAATAACAGATAAAATTGGCTTTAGAGTCCATGAATTATCTCTGTATACTTTACGCCCAGGTCAACACTTTTTCATTCATGCCAGAACGTATTCCTGTCTTTCTGGTTTGAACCAGTACTAAATGGAGGAATAAATATCTTGCTGTATGACGCAACGCAGTATCAAACAAAATCCGTCAAATTTATGCCACAATGAGTGTTTGGTACTGATTACAAACTCGTAAACGAACAGCATAGCCTCAGTTTAGCCTGTTCATCCGTGCAATATCGCATTTTATTATATACCTATAACTGATACGACTTTAGATCTGTCTGTTTTCTGGCCATCTGATACAAAAAGCCGGATCAACGAACTGAGGTTTTCTGAATCCATATCACTACCCTTTAAAACGAGGCTAACGTCGGTTCCCTGCTTTTGCGGCGACGTTACGTAAAGTAAATTGCAAGCATGGAACCAGAGACGGAAAACATGTTGACGTGGCTTCAAGAAACGTAACGTTATGGCAAACTTTCCCGCAATTTTTCGGGATTAAAGACCAAAACAAGTTTTAAAAACAGAAAGAATGTCAGAAAAAAAGGCATATAATAAACATATTATCATAATAGTAACTTGACCTGGCGTACAGTATCACGTCTCGTGGATGAGGCCATACCATTGGATCACACTCAACGCTACGCGTCTCGGGTGATCCGAGGATATGACCTCATCCACTCGACGTGATACAGTACTCCAGATCAAGTTACTATTATGATAATGTGTATAGCCTGTTATGCTTGTGCACACAAAGCATGGACTTAATTGAAGTATCATGCCATGATTTAGGCATCTAGTGCCATTAAATAGCTGTGTATGCATGTTTGAAAAATGACTCATAAGAATCTGTCATGAGTGTAAGGCTTGGATAGAAAATCCGTCCTAAAAATCACCTTTTGGGACGGATAGAACAACCCGTAGCTTGCAGAGCGATGACAAACTGTGTTCACAAGGGAAAGATTTTTCTAGCCATTCCTAACACAAATGATGGAATCTTTTTTCTTGCTCCCCATTCAATTCCAAATTTTTATTTTATAATAACTCCTAGAAGTTTCTAAATACTCTAAGATGCAATATTGCATGACGACGTCACTTTGAGATTACAATAATGACACTTAACGGTCATGTGCGTGCGTTCAAATACAACTGATGTGCTACCTGTGTTTGGTACCCTAGAAAAGATAACTTACTGTTTCTCGCACACCAGATTGGGATTTCCGTTGTTTTTACCCATGTGAGATAATTCTTTCTCACATACCAATGCATACAAGATCGAGTGATCCCTATGTAAGCTAGCTGTTGAAAAAATCTCTCCCACATCGCTACTCATGTGAGAGCATAACTAATACGAGATATGCCACACATGGCCGTTTTCTATTAATGTGAGATTACGAACACGCGCCATTTTTGGCGCATGACTGTATTCCTTTGGAAACAAAAGTTGAATTGTTGACAGTCAGGAAAAATTTAAATGTTGAAATTTCAGCAATTTAAGTTGGCCTCCAACATGGTATAAAGTAAAACTGCGCATTTTACTTAAAACATATGTTCAATGCCTTGAACATGCTGAGTGCATTGTGACATATTTGACGTGCTGAGCAATGAGTGACTGAATGCACCGGGATGGGAAGCCTTGACGATGTAAAAAAAGAAACACATTTTCCTCAACAAAGTAACTTACTCGACTTGCTGTGGCTGATAAGCTAGTTCTTGTAAATCTATTCTGATGAAATAACAACTTGTTCATTTGTATTTGCTGTTTCAAGTTGATTGGTACAGCGTATGTCATTGATTGTAAATATCAACCTCAGCGACGTCATCAACAGATATTATACTGTACCATACCGTAGGGTCGCTAAATGTAGAATTGGTATATGAGAAAAAAGAATCGATCATTGGTTTTCTGTGGTTTCAGAAAAATCCCAACTAAGTGGGAAACTTGGCAAGCCTCGTTTTCAACTGGAACAGTGGGCCCTCGGGTTGGGATTTTTCTGTCCCCACTGAACACCAATGATGGATTCCATTTATCTCACATACCCGTATCAGCCCGTGGGAAAGATAAAAACGAACAGCCGCACGTCGACCGCACGATAATCCGTGACGTCATTGTAATATCAAAATGACGTCACCATGTCAGCAAATTCAGAATTTTCTGGAAGCCTTTCTTACGTTATTCCATTATAAAATGAGGTATTTAGTGATGAGCAAGAATAAGAAACCATTATTCCTGTGAGGGTGGGATAGAACCATCTGTCTCTCGTGATCACAATTTGTCATCACTCAGCAAGCCTCGTGATGCCAATCCATGATACTCGAGACATATTTTTCTATCCTACCCACACACTCATGAAAGATTCTTACAAAGAATTACTATTCAAGGTTTAAACCTCAGATATTCGTATCCGTTATGCAAGAAAACGCATATGTGATTACAGAAAGTAGTCTTCCAAAAACAATGGACTGATTCACTGTATTTCTATATACCCTTTACCATGTTGATTTCCTAATCCATATCTATTTTGTTGGTTTGCAGTGGGAACCAGTTTAGAGGACGTCTCCATGATGGTCGGCATATCTCGGGACGCAGAACACAATCTTGAAAACTCTTTTGTGGCCGCTCTTGAAGGTGATGAACGACCCTTACTAAAACTCGGCATGCCTCGTGGGGAGTGGTACGACACACAAGACATTTTGACAAAATTAGCCGATGGTGGACTCTTCTTATAGTGTCATGAATTATTCTGGTGGCAAGCAGTGGACAGTCATGGTATTAAATAAATGTGTACAAAGTATATTTTGGATACCGAAATACAAGTCAAAGACATTTCTTATATGATTATTTTATTCGAGATGCCATTTTTGCAGATGCATGTCCACTTATGTTTAAGATATAACTTATTTGATATTACAGATGTTAAGCACTTAAAAGAAAAGTTACTACAAAATAGATGATACAATATTTGCAGATTAGGCATAAGTTAGCTTTAAACATCATCATACATTGGCCAGATTGGTTAATTTATTCACCAAAGAATAATTGCCAGATGTCTACACTTCAGTACATCAGTGTATTCAAGTCCGTTATTTCAAAAACGTAACTATCAATTTATCAGTACATTCCAATGAAACGTCTAAAGCTGTCAAAAGTATAGAATTGGCAGTCAGGTGCAAGCTTCATGAAACGCGTTCATTTTAACATGCCAATTTCTAGGAACGGTAAAAGTAGGTCATGCTAATTTCACTGGAAAAATGAAATGTTGTAAAAGGCCTATGGTGAAAACTCTTTATTGAAAATTAAGACATATGTTGAAGGTACATATTGGAATTACCTCTATGAGTCAATTCCAATGTGTACCAACAACAAATGTTACTGAAAATAAGGAAAAGTATTTTGAAATTTACACTTACCAAGTATCATGTCGATTGTCTTTGCATCTTTTAAACATCTCAAACTGCCAATCAGTAGTAAGATAAACCTTTCTCTATACCGCAAATTGTTTGTATTTGCATGACAGCAATATCTCGAAATTCTATTTCCTGATCTACCTATTTGCTAACCTTGTAGTTGCGTGGTTGTAATGAGTATGGCGGCAGTTTTTATGCTAGGGTTTCGAAGGGTATACAATGTTGTTTACATATTTTATAGTTAACCTATTGTCATTCGCGACCAATAAAAACAACTCATTACAACCTCGTTTTCGTGCAATCCCAAGATAAGCTGCCTATTGCATAATGTATTGCAGTCTATTACACTGTTTATCTCTACGAACGGTAAAAGTAGGTCAAAACTTGTGATAAAATGGTTCAGGTGAAAAACTTTCTCATTTCTTAAAAATGCACAATGCCGTGGTGTTGGTACACATTGGAATTGCCCCTATAACAATATATATAGTATCTATACTGAATAAAATATGGAAGCTATTTTGAAATCGAGCATCGAGCATCGTGTCTAATGTCTGTGTCTTACAATATGGCAAGCTGCCAATCAGTCACTATTCGACAAAATGTCTATATTTTCGTACATGTTAACTATATTATCAAATTTGATATCATTAACCCTGTCATTAATTAGTGCTCCCATAATAAACCCAGCGTCTTTTTTGTGGGACATTGGCAAATAGTAGAGATCCAGGTCAGATTCCACAGAACGCTGCATCGAACCAGGGTCTCCACTGTTTCCACTATTAACAGTTGAATGAAAATGAAAAATACCACCCAACAACCCTTAAAATGGAAATGGACTTGTCCATTTGAAAAGAGTGGGAAATTTTATTCAGCTTGAATGGGTTGAATACCAATTTGCTACCTTGCTAATTGGACTTACCAGTTACGTCTCATATTAACTGCATTGTCGCACGTTGCCTGATAAACGTTGTCTATCTCACGGCATGTGCCTTTATCAGGTCATGATGACATTGCACTTTTCGAATGACGTCGCTAATGATGCTGAATCAATACAAAAACCGAAAATTACGTCATAATCGCTAGTTTGAAGAGTGAAACAATGGGTAAACTGATAAATACGTCATTTAATATCAAGTTTACCAGGCTCGGCTTTGAGAACGAATGTTGATTCCTTCGGCAAGCCTCGCAGGTCAACAAACGTTCTCAGTAAACTTGATATCAAAAGACACTCACCTAGTATTCTAACAAGTGCTGCAACTGGAACAAGACTACCATTCATAGTCATTTGCCTAGCAATCGAAGTGTGTGTGTGTGTGTTGGGGGGGGGGGGGGGGTTTCTGGGTGCAAAATATAAAATTTACTAGGAACAATTTCAAACTATAAAAATAAACATCGGTAGCACAGTTTAGTTTGTGAATACAGTTAACATAAATTGAAATCTTCATATAGCTAAAACACCCTCTTTCCATCTCTACCAAACGACAATATGTCAACGTCCATATATGAAAAGGAACCTCTCTGATTACTCTATGTCTACCCGTGACATACTTTGTCGTCTGCTGATAACCTTTGCACAAAGTCTGTACCCAGATCAAGACTCAAGTTTAGAAAAAATAATATAGGTAGTTTTTCATTGGTCAAAATTGTGAAATAGACTATAGCTGTCTGTTACTCTGGTTTTTACATCTAGTTTTCAAGTATATTTGCTTGTGTAATAAGTTTGTATGACAGTCTGGACTATTAAACAATGAGAAATCCGTTTTCTAGCAGGTGCGCTCGAAATTACAATTTAACATACCTCCTGGTTGGGGAATAATCTAGGTAAATTACAAAAGTAGACAGCTAGCTGCTGAAAAAAACATGATTCTCTAGATATAGGGAAGTGCTACATGTAAAATTAAGTGGGAGAGTAGATTTGTAATACTAAACAGAAGCACGACAATGCAAAAAAACAATCTATGGCAAACATTGAAGACCCAGATGAAACACCAATACAAAAGTTGATATTTCATCAAGGTCTGCACAATTTGCATAGGCAGGAAGAAATACAATAATTGAGCCATGACATGACAAACCAATAAAATGAGTGTGCGTCGAGGAATATATAAGAATCTATCATAAGTATGAGGATGGGATCGAAACATCCGTCCCTCGTGATCACCGTTGTCATCACTGCCGAGTGATGACAAACGGTGATCACGAGGGCCATATTTTTTCGATCCCATCCTCACACAAATAATGGATTCTTTTTCTTGCTCACAATTAAATACCGCATTTTATGTTTTTAAAAAAGGCTCCCAGCAGTTCCTGAAAATGCTGAGGTGCAACATGATACAATGACGTCACTTTAACATAACGATGACGTCAATTGACGACCATGTGCGTGAGTTCCAATACAACCAATGTTAAGCCGTCACACGACAGCCTGGGTAAGATAACATGGGTAAGATAAGTTTATCTATCACCGGGTAAATCTAAGATATCCGTATCCGGTGTGCAAGAAAGACGCATTCGCCCAGTCTGATCAGAGTGTATTTGCTGTTCAATCAAGGGTAACTATGTATCCTAAATCTCTTCATGCCGACAGCGAAGACTCTGATCAGGCTGAGATGATGACTAGACTTATCTGGGTCTTCACGTGACCAACAGCCACATTTGTTGTATTCTGGTGTTGTGGCTCAATTATAGTTTTAAAATTCAATCATGTTACCACTAAAACATATTTTATGGACAATTGAAACAATTTCTTATCACCATGATCAATCTGTATAGGAGAAATGATCAGAATGGACTAACACACTGAATGTCACTTATTACATAAGCCTATGATGGAATCAATATCTGACAGACCATGATACACGGGCATATACTCAGAAGAACAATTCAAGGATATTTCAATGTTATTCCAGTTCTAACATTTAATAATATATACACTCTTTTCAATATCCATGCATTTAAAAGTTCCAAATTTCTGCTATCAAAGTGCATGTTTGATTTAAACCAGGCCTCAATGATTTAAGTGTACAGTATAGTTCCAAATGTTCTAACTCTCTATGCTAAAAGTTCGCAAAGATTTGAGAAAAAAAAAGATTAACCAACTTTTATTGTTTTTATACATTAATGACTGGTGGCTCTCATTCACAAGTCCCAGTCGTTGTCATTGCTTTACTGACATACGGGTGTCAAAATGTCTGGGATATGCCCTACGTACACATATATTTAGAAGTAGTTTTCGCGTTATTATGTGCCATGACAGTAAGACGGGTGTGAAATTTAGTATTTGATAGAATGAAAGAATAAGTAACGATCAGGTCAAATTTACAGCAGAAAATATTAAATCTACTTGTGTGCCTGCTAATTTTGGCAGAGAGGGTTGTAATGTTTGGCGAGGCAATGCAAAGAAAGGGTTGTTATATTTGGTGAATGACCCGTGAATTCAATTTTTAAATCTTTTAAATAATATATTGATTGTTCCATCAGATACAAAATAACTTTTGCAGAAAAAAATACACTCAATTCTACCACACCTCGCCTATAGGGCCAATGCGAAAAAAACGCGTGATATCAAACGATATAATCAAGGTTTTGAAAGCGCGCCAATTTTACTGCAAAATGACGTCAATCGTGGCGATAGACGGTTTAACGTCGTTTTTGCGCTTGAATTGCGTTACATATTCATGTAAACGTATGCGACACAGTCCAACTATTGGCGGGATTTCTTCAGTGCAATGGCGGAAAGTTGAAAGAAGCTGGACTTCAAATGTGTTTCCGTCGTTTATTGTTTGTTAGAAGCGAAATAGATCAGCTCTAGTGCGTGACTTGTTGAGTAATAATTTACTGTTTGTCGGTCAGTTGTATGAAGATAAATCTATCTCTCGCGCTGCGCGCTCGTGATTTTATCTTCTTTACAACTGACCTCCAAACAGTGAATTATTATACAACAATTCACTGCTAGAGCTGATCTTATTTTTAAATGTAAAAAAAAAAAATTCAATATAATTCAATTGTTTTTCTGAGTATATATCAATGAACGAGATATGGGTACAGCAGCATTTACACAGACTCGCCTAAGACTTCACTGTTCGCAAAAACGTATGACTGTAGAGGAAGGCTCAGACCAAATTTTAGATTACTAGCCCACTGGATACGTCAGCATTGGTGATTAATTGAGACTTTTTTGGGCACATACGATAAGTACCAAAATCTCGTGAGCTGGCACTATAACTGTACTTATTTTGGCATGTGCTGCTATTCAGTGTGGCTTAATGCCTAAGGTTTTGCCTTAGCCTTCATCTATTTACGTACAGTGTGTTGTGCATTGCGAGGAGCAAGTGTTGTTCTGATAAGGCTCTGTTCATGCACAGGCTTGTCTGAGCCCATGCTACTCGCCTATGTGGTGTAATAACAAAAATCTCATGTGCTGGTACATATGGGGTACATATGGGCACACGCCTCTAAAATATCCACACTGGCGTATCAAGCGGTTAAAAGATATAAAATTTGGTCTGAGCATTCAACAAATTCCATACCTTGTTTATGTTAGCAGCAAAGGTTCTGGCGAGTCTGTGCTATGCGCAGACTCGCCTGAGCATTCGCTGCTCACGAATGCGATAGGCACCGATATATCGTGCACATACCCATATATGGTTAATCAGTGTTGTTTTGATAAAGCCATTTAAATTTCATCATGTCGATTTCTTTTATAGATTCTTCTACACACTTTATCTGCGCTGTAGGTCTAGATCAGAGAAACAAAATCGACGACGGGATTTTTTTCTGCGGTCTAGTCCAACCAATACAAGAGTTCTATGAAACTTTATTCATATGGAAACAGAATTGAAAAGAAAATGTTTTTGTTATATCTAACCTCCCACAATCAAAACAATTGCGAGCTTTCAGCTTGCTGTAAGTATTATTTTAGTGATGTCTTTATTTTCATGCGCTCAGCTCCAACCCTATTCATGAGAAGCAGCTGTATGCTACTGACGAGCAGAATGACGTACACACGGAAATGGTTTAACGTTTTCTTAAGCTCGTTTTACCTGTTGGTTATGAGTCGTTGTCTCCTTTTTCTCTCATTCATTAAATGTGAGTGTTCCTCTACGATGATGCAATGGGTATCTACCTAACTACGTGATGCATCTGTTTCAGTGTTTGCTGAGACCGGATTTATCCTTTTTAGAAAACTCTGTAGATTAATATCAGCTGGCCATATAATCAGGATTGACATTGTTTCCACTCTGATTGAAAATGCTTGTATACAAATACATATTTACTGGAATGCTGAATGTCAACATAATACAGATGGAAAGGAGTGTAGTCCATAAAATATTAAGCATGACAAGGGTTAAGAGCAAAATGATCTAGAGCAAAAGCATTGCCAGTAAATTTATTTTATCAATCCCCTCTCATAATAACTGCCTTGTTGCACGTTGACCTGATCAACGTTGCCTATTTCACGGCATGTGCCTTTATCAAGTCATGACGTTGCACTTTTTAACGACGTCGTCAATGAAATTGCCTGATAACTTTGAAAACAAAACATGACCTCACAGTCACTCTTCGCTGGCTGGACGGTAGTATTCTCAATTTTAGGATGCCGGTGACTGTGGCTGCAGACTGTTCTAAGTCAGTATCTTTGCTGTTACAAGTTCTTGGTTTTTGACTGTTGTTGGTGTTTTATTATGTCCTGATTTTCTGATGAAGTGCTTAGTGTCTGTTATACCATTTGGGGTATTTAACTTTGCTGGCTTGTTTTCTTTTGCGTGTGCCTTGTCAACTTACATGTGACATGGGACGAAGATTCATGTGGAATGTAAAATTTTATTCCATTTAATTGAAGTACGGACACACATTGAATGTGTCGTCTGCCTCAAGATTTACGTTTCTATGTTATCTCAAAATGAGCCTTAACAAGAGGTCAGGGTCAAGATGACCCTTAATCGCTCACATGAGATAGGTACATAATGGAAGCTATTTTGGTAGACGGTAATTCAGTGATAATTTCTAGCAAATTATTTTGAATTCTGACCACAGTTTTCAGAGAAGATTTTTAAAGTTTGCGTTGCTGGGATAAGCCACGACCCCTGTCGGCCATGTTTTAGGCGGATCAAATTTTGTTTTAGCTATTTTTGTAGAGGGTCACCTAACAACCAAGTTTGCCAAACCATTAACAATTGTGACCATTGTTTTCAGAGGAGAAGATGTTTAAAGTTTCTTACGTAGGTAGATAAGGGAAACTGGCCACGGCATGGCCCCTGGCGGCCATGTTTTTTGACGGATCAAATTCGTTTTAACTACATGTATTTTTGTCAAAGATCATCCAGTGATCATTTCTAGCAAATTATTTTGAATTCTGACCACCGGTTTCAGAGATGATTTTTTAGGTTTGCCTTACTGCTATAAGCCACGCCCCCTGGCGGCCATGTTTTTTATGGATCAAAGTCCTTTTACTATTTTTGTAGAGGGTCCCCTAATAACCATTTCTGCCAAATCATTATCAATTCCGACCATTGGTTTCAGAGGAGAAGATATTTTAAAGTTTTCTTACATAGGTACATGTACATGAGGTAAACTGGCCACGCCCCCTGGCGGCCATGTTTTAAAGCTGCATACTCTGTAACTATGAACATTTTTCGAAAAAAAATATTTTCTTTTTAAATCATTTGTAAAAGTAGAATAAAGTTATGTTGTCACAATAAATCTAATTTCTACAGCTGAAAACTGCATGGAAAAGTGAGTTATCTTATAAAAACAGGTGTTTTTTCTCTTGTTTGTAATTATTTGCGTCCCTCCAATAATTCTAGACAGTTAATTTTTAACATAAATGCTGTTGTTTTGGCACTAATAATTTGTTAATTATTACGAAAAAGGTAAAATGTATACCTGAATTTTAGTATTTTTACTGTGTTCTTGAAAAATAGAAAAAATATTTCTAAAATGAAAACATCAAAAGTTACAGACTATGCAGCTTTAAGACAGATCAAATTCGTTTTAGCTATATTTGTCAATGGCCACCCAGTGATCATTTATTTTAATTTATTTTGAATTCTGACCACTTGTTTCAGAGAAGATCTTCAAAGTTACCTCAATAAGCCATGCCCTCTGGTGGTCGTGTTCTTGACATCAATTTCATTTAGCTTTTTTCATAGAGGGTCACCTAATTACAATTTCTGTCGTTTCAGAGACGATTTTTCAAAGTCTTTGTAATCACGATTAGGATACACATCACTAAATGTTCATAAGATCTGGCTCCGCCTTTTTCAGGGAGAACATTAACTTTACATCAGAGCCAAGCTGACGTCATTTGAGTTGGTAAACATAAAGTTATTATTCATTGAAACTATCCGGCCAGGATAATATCTTAGAATGAGGCAGATAAGGTTAATTTTGTATGCATAGGTCCGCGAACAAGGTGATAAAATGTTAACATTATCGTCTATGGAAACCCTAATAGTGGAATGCAACCATAAGACACGCCCCCTGGCAGCAAAGTTTATTGACAGATCAAATTATTTTTAGCTATTTTTGAAGAAGGTTATCTAGTGACCATTTCTGTCAAACCATTTTAATTCAAACCACTGGTTTCAGAGGAGAAGATGTTTCAATTTTCTTACATAGTTACATAAGGGAAACTGGCCACGCCCCCTGGCGGCCATGTATTTTGATGGATCAAATTTGTTTAGCTATGATAGTTGAAGGTTATCCAATTGTTATTTCTAATGAATTATTTTAAACTCTGACCACCTTTTTCAAGAGATTTTTAAAGCTTGCCTTGCCACAATAAGCAACGCCCCTGGCGGCCATGTTTTTCGACGGATCAAATTTATTTAAGCTACTTTTGTAGAGGTCACCTAAGGCTCATTTGTGTGTTTGGTTAAATTGGCCCAATGTTATAAGAGGAGTTATCATTTAGAGCAAAGTGTTGACGACGCACAAAATGGATGACGGACATTGACTGATCACTTTGAAATATTTACATTTCCAAAGCAAGCCTTTAATGAATCTTTAGAATTTCAACCGTTAATAGCCCCACGAACGACACAAAATTTGATTGACAGCTGCCAAGCTCGCATGTCCGTGCAATTTGCTTTGAACATCGAATTCATTCGCCAGATGTGACACTGGTGTTGTGATTGACAGCGAGCCACACATGAGTTGCATGTGCAAAACAAGCTTCTTGTTTGCTCCATTGGCTGTCCTTGAAGGTTCAGGGAATCATGAATACTTCGGGTCTCTTGCAAAGTTAACGGGAAGCCCTTCGGGTGTCACTTACTTTGCAAGAGACCCGAAGTATTCATGATTCCATGAACCTTCAAAAAAACGAATAAATTTCTTAACACTTCGTGGTCATGTGAGCTAATAAACAAGAGGGTCAAGATGACCCTTTATCGCTCACGCGAGATAGATTTGTTTGATTTGATTCTTTACGTCACATCAACAATCTTTCAGTTAAATAGGGACGGGTCTTCCTGGGTTGAACCAGTACTAAGCAATGATTAATGTATCTTGTACAATGGCACAACGCAGTGACGCCGGTGAAGTTCGAACCCATGGCCCCTCGGTCTAGAGTCAAGCACTCTACAACTAAGCCACTGCGCACCCTACATGAGATAGGTACATACATAAAGGAAACTGGCCACTGCCCCTAGTGGCCAGGTTTTCCGACGGATCAAATTTGTTTGAGCTAATTTGGTCGAAGGTCATTCAGTGACCATTTCTACCAATTTTTTTAAATTCTGAGCAATGGTTTCACAGAAGATATTAAATTTTTTGTAGTAGTATGTGCGTCTCTTTAGCGCCAAGTTCGAAAAAAAGTCCCTTATGACCATACAAAATCGTGTAAGAAGGTCCCTTTTTACCACACAAACGAATGCTGTAGAATTATAGCATCAAGGTCAAGGTCACTCTTGTAATGACGTCATTTTCTATTTTTATTAACTGACACGTTCAGACCTTTTTATCTATATTTAGACATTAAGACCTCTTACACTCTGAGCCCTTTTCTTCTGACGCGTGTTCAGACAGATGTGGATTTTTATATTCATGTCCTTTTGCATGCTGCTTACTTTTGGGTTTTTTTCTCATCCTGTTTCTGTCTTTTCCTGAGACAAATCTTGGCAGTGCGGAAAAGGCCTCTGTCAAAGACGAAGGTAGACTCCTCACAAACTGTGCATATGAAGCTTTAACGCTTTGGGCCTGTATGTTTCTTAAATTGCTCAAATGCAAATTTACCTGTATCTTATCTGGGGCTACTGGCTATTGTTTCTTTGATCGCGAAATAATATCTATGGCCATTCACCTCTTTCTCTTCACCTGCCCAATTAATCATATTAAAGTGAAAATTTATTGACATGATAAAAGTTCACCTGAACTGACCGCCCCTAACAGGGAACCATGCAGCCAGAAAGACAGACAGACAAACACACAGACAGACACACACTCAAGCTAGGTTTGTAGCTGAAACCCTGATAACTCGAATCACCTAACTCGAATCAAGATAGCTCTTAGTTCATTAACTCTTTGCTTCTGCTTTTTTGTCGTCTGCTGATTGTCTTTTTAAATGACAATTTGGATCCAGATCAGGTCAACATTTGGTCTTTGGCATATTGGACACACTCTCTTGTATTTGTAAGGCAGATAGCTCTTAGTTCATTAACTCATTGTTTCTGCTTTTTGTCGTCTGCTGATTGTCTTTTTAAATGACAATTTGGATCCAGATCAGGTCAACGTTTGGTCTTTGGCATATTGGACACACTCTCTTGTATTTGTAAGGCAGATAGCTCTTAGTACATTAACTCTTTGCTTCTGCTTTTTTGTCATCTGTTGATAACCTATGCAAACAGTTTGGACCCAGATCAGGACTGACGGCAAGTCAGGATCGCATGCAAAAAGTACTTAATTCTCATGGGCAAGAAAATCAATTTTTTAATGACCGCCATAAAAGATCCAGATCAGGTCCATTGGCTACCCAATCACTGACCTGAGTAACGTGTGTTGCGCTTTTATAATAAGATGTTTTTACAACATAATAATTGTTCAAAAAGACACTAGTATAAGACCACCACCACCATGTCCAACCCAAACGATACGACATACTATTTTGATCAGGAGGAGGTAAAGTGTCATATAAAAATCATAAAATGAACAGGTGTTATAGGCATCATATTAGACATTTTTCAGTTACCGCGGACCTTAGGATTTGTACGGTGTAGCACACCTTAGACTTACGTTATTTACGAGGGGCGATCTCAACAGTGTATTTCAGAAACGTTCAACAACTTCATTAGTTGTAACTTGCGACTCGGTAAATTTCTTGTTAGGAAATCATATGAAGTGCTTTAATTAAGTCATCTTCAGCAAACTAATATTTTCTTTTAAAGTGCTGATGTATTGTAGTTGTGAAAATGTTGCATGCTGCTGATTATATTAAAATGCACTCTGGACTAATTTTATGATGGAAGTAAACATAATGAATCCAGAACAGACTGCAACTCATGCAACGGTTTGACTCTGTTAGGGAGAAAGATTTCAACCTCAACTTCTGCACTACAAAAAAGGAAATTATATTCAATCTATTGAGTCTGACTGCAGAAATAAAGGAGAATCACTTTCATTTGCACACTCTTATTTGGATGCTTGATTGGACCTTTCATGCAAGAGGACTCAGTTTGGAATTTGGTCCGATTGAAGTCAAAATTTATATGGAGCATTCTGATGGCTTCCATGCGAGCTGAACATTTCTTGTACTTCAACAACAGCAGAATCTAGGGTGTAGATTAAGTACCAGCAAAGTGCATTTAAGGCCCCCAGTGACTTAGGCTGCTGTCTGTTCTAAGGCGGTGGTTCTGTTGTTGTTGACTTTTTGTTTATTGTTACTCCCATTGTGCAAGTCAGTAATTGTTCTATGTTATGTTGTACGTTATTTTATGTCAATTCTAGTTTTGCAATCATCTTAATGGGGAAGAGAAAGCTGGTTGCTTTGCTTGGTTTGTCTTTCTGGTGTCTCTTGATGGTTGTGTGGCTTTTACTTGCGGTGCCATGGGTTTGTCTGCTGTTTGTGATTGTGGTATTTCCTGATAATACTCACTTTTTTTAGGTAGTGAATACCCTTTATACCTTCCTTACATGAATCACAAGACCGGTGACCTTGAAACATGGTTTACACCATTGGATAGTAAGTGAGTTGGAGCTGGAAATGCCCCTGACCAGGTCCCATACTGTTTTAGAATTCGATCATGAAATAATTTAGCAATAACTAAGTCAGATTGCAATTATTATTTAACTATTTTAGTATGCAGGCAGAGGTGCAATAGATATTGAAACATATGAAGCAAAATTTTAGTTTGTAGGCCTGGATTCAACCCTTTGTGTGGACTTGGCGGTGGGGCATTGGCCAAATATCAACTTTTCACAATATGGTATATGCAGCAACATGGTAGCAAATAGTTTGCCAGAAGACACACCCTCTACCCTTGTTAGAGCTCTACTCCTAGGAAACTTTTATTAATCAATTCTGAGTTCTGCTGGTACAAGAAAGGTTATTGTCAGTTTCTAGTGTAGGTATGTGTATGAAGTACTGTTAAACCCCTTAGTCAAGCTTGTCATGAAAAACTGTGGTTCCACCCACAACCCACTTCACCAAATTAATACCATGAGGTAAAAAGCTATACTAATTGTCTTTTTGTATTTACTCCTTCTGAATTTCTAAGGGTGCTCAACTAAGCGTGTATTGAATTAAACAGTTTTAGCATTTTTTGGATGGTAGAAAATACTGATTAATAATTATTATAATAGATTGGTGAACTCCTTCAGTATGTTGAAGATAAGGAGCTAGATATGATAGGATGCAGCTTAATCACATACGTGATTTAGTCTGTCTGCCAGTCTGCCTGTCCCTCCTGTAGTCATTAATGGTATTTGATGCATTTTGATTTTTTAATGATCGCTACAATGAACACTCAATATCATATAAGTTTCACCCAAATCGACTCAATCCCAGTATGCGTCAAGGTTTTAGTATAATGATGACCCCAATTGAATAGTGTAACACCAGTCAAGGCGACGAAACGAAAACTGTCAGTGTAGATGTCTCTTCATTGTGGCGCCGTGTGTGACTGCGTTGGGGGAAGCTTTTTGCATACTCAGAGGCATTCTTACGAAAATACGCATGTGCGTACAACTTGACGATGCAAGTATAGGAATTTAGCTATTCAATTTGATTTTTGGAAGAAAAATCCAGCTTATTGTGTTTATGCTGCGTGTCTTCACAGCTCATTTTAGCCCTGTGAAATGCTCTAAAACCATCTTCTGCAAAAGGGCAAACCCCTGGCTTCATATAGGTGGACTATTCAGAATGGGAACTCTATAAAATGCCTAGGTACGTGCCTGATACTTATATCTCAAGCATCAGCTTTCTGCTGCAAGTGAGCTCTCTCCCAATAAGTATAATATACCAGTGGGTTTTAATCACACACCGGATCCCCTGACATGGCAGGGGTATAGTCGGGCAAATGTACCATGTTTTAACTTTTTGCATTGTCCCCTAAGTGTGGGGAAAATGTGCTGCATTTGATATACAATACAAAGGCAAAGGCAAATATGGCAGTATAAAGTAAAACATGACAGACGGTGGGGAAAACTGCCATGGTTTTAACAAAAGTCAAAGTCCCCGCTGTTCTCCAGTTAGAAATGACTAGTGCATAAATTCAAGTCCTCTTAAGGCTCAAGGGGGAACCCAAATTGCCTAGTACTTCGGTACATGAATGATCAAAACAAGATACAGATGTTCATGCTTGAATTCCATGTCTGCTCCATATCTCCTTTGCATTTGAATGATTTTCAATTACTTTGTTCCAGCTATATTGGCTTGCACATGTTGCAAACGCCTTATGCGTTTCCACTGACCATTAACCTGAGCTTGATGAAATATTGATGCCAAGAATAATCATATTGGACGCAGAAACATCGAATTTACCTACTCGCAAGTTACAACAAGTGAATGTATACATGCATGTAACAAGAATTGACTTTAAAAAAAGATATTCGGCTGCATTTCAATTGTGAAATATATTTTTCGGTACATGTTTTTTACACTTGCAAACTGGTGAAATGCCATCATGCGGCATTTAATCAGGGTATGCACTGTTTATTAAGGTAAAAAAAGATCTCAGGGCAAAAAATATAATATTTAGTAGCAGACGAAAAAGATAGATTCCAGTTACTGCTGACATCGCCCCTCTAATATAAACTCCAAAGTAAGTCTCCGTTGATGGACAAATCGTAATGTAATGTGCAACTGAAAAATGTCTATTAGCCTCTCTTAGCACACCACTTTATATTTTAGCGGGCATGGAATGGTCGAATAACTATCCTTTTGATTATGTAATGGAATCAGACTGCATGCTCATATCTGAAACAATTTGATCTCAAAGATAATGTTATTTTATCGGTGTGCAACAGAGATGGAGAAATCATGTTAGATATACGCCTCTTCCTAAATCAAACGGCAACCATTCGTGGTATCCCATTGAACCTAAGGCAATGAAACGTTCTACAAGGAGTATCCAATAGTGTGAATAGAGCTATCCAAAAAGGAAAACACATGTAAGAACCAGTGACCAAGGAATCATTTCAATTCATGATGGAGCTTTCAAGTGTCCTTAATCGAATTCATTTCTTATTAGAGTTGAAAAATGCATCAGATGACAGAATCATCATGTTAGAATACATTACTCCGGGGCAAATGGCCTGTATAGGAGAGATAGCGCGCAAAATATACGACCATACATTTCCTTTGTTGATTCGAGACCTGGCTCATTTTGAGGACAGAAGCTTAGTGTTACGCGTATTATTTTCATTAAGGGTATCTTTTCGTGGAAAAGTAGCCACACTAGTTCGTTACCACAGAATCTTGTCAAGACTTCTACGAACATATTACCTCCAGGCCACAATCAAAGATCAAATACAATCTCAACGAGAATCTTAGTTTACCATAACATGAGGTTGAGATGGTGGTGGTGGGTGGTGGTGGTGGTGGTGGGTGGTTATGGTTTTGGTGGTGGTGGTGGTGGGTGGTGTTGGTGGGTGGTGGTGGTGGTGGTGGTGGTTGTGGAGGTGGTGGTGGTGGGTGGCAGTGGTGGTGGGTGGTGGTGGTGGGTGGTGGAGGTGGTGTGTGGTGGTGGTGGTGGTGGTTGTGGTAGAGGTGGTAACAATGATCCAATGATTGTAAGAAGGCTGAAAAGCATAAGAAGGTATAGACACATTATTCGTTGAGACAAAATGATCAGGTGTTTGATCTGCAACCAGTCCTATAGTAGGCGTGATGCATTGCAAAGACATGAACGCAATGTCAATGGCAGTGGGAAAAATATCGACCAGTCACAACCATTGAAGGAAATAACATTTCAACATCCCTTTTCTATGATGGTGACTGGGCCCAGTGGATCAGGGAAAACTGAATGGACTAGAAAGCTGTTACTCACCTCATTAATACACCCACCTCCAGAACTTATCTTATGGTGTTTTGGGCAATGGCAACCCTTGTACGAGGATCTTCAGAAGAGAATTCCATGGATAGAATTTGTGCATGGCATCCCAGACTATCTCAATAGTCCTCAGTTTATCAATCCAGGTAAACGGAACCTAATCATCTTTGATGATCTGATGACTGAAGCGAAGTGTGACCAGAGAATAGCTGATCTCTTTACCAAAGGCAGTCACCACAGAAATATATCTATTGTGTACCTTACCCAAAACGTGTTTCCTCAAGGTAAAGCGTGCAGGGATATTGCTTTAAATACGCAATACTTGGTCTTGTTAAATAATCCAATTGACAGACAACAAGTGGCAACCTTGGCAAAAAGAATTTATCCATCAACCAGCGCTATGTTTATGAAGGGATTTGAAGAAGCCACTTCACAACCTTATGGTTATCTCGTCATAGATCTTAAATCGAGAACATCAGAACAAGACAGTTCGGGTGAACTTTTATTATATCAATAAATTTTCACTTTAATATGATTAATTGGGCAGGTGAAGAGAGAGAGATGAATGACCATAGATATTATTTCGCGATCAAAGAAACAGTAGCCAGTAGCCCCAGATAAGATACAGGTAAATTTGCATTTGAGTAATTTAAGAAACACACAGGCCCAAAGCGTTTAAGCTTCATATGCACAGTCTGTGAAGGGTCTACCTTCGTCTTTGACAGAGGCAGAGACAGAAACAGGATGAGAAAAAACCCAAAAGAAAGCAGCATGCAAAAGGACATGAATATAAAATTCACATCCTACTGAACACGCATCAGAAGAAAAGGGCTCAGAGTGTAAGAGGTCATAATGTATGAATATAGATAAACAGGTCTGAACGTGTCAGTTACTAAAATAGAAAATGACGTCATTACAAGAGTGACCTTGACTTTGAGGCTATAATTCTACAGCATTCGTTTGTGTGGGAAAAAAGGACCTTCTTACACGATTTTGCATGGTCATAAGTGACCTTTTTTCGAACTTGGCGCTAAAGAGACGCACATACTACTCTTTGTTATCGCCTCAGACCAAGTATACATTTATACTGGGTCCGAGGTTATCGCAATAAGCCACGCCCCTTGACAGTCATGTTTTTCTACGTATCAAATTTCTTTTACCTATTTTTGTAAAGGGCCCCCTAGTGGCCATATTTTTGTTGGATTAAATTCGTTTTTGCTACTTTTGTAGATGTCACCCGTGATTATTTCTACCAAATTATTTTGAATTCTGACCACCGGTTTAAGAGAAGATCTTCAAAGTTTTTGTTACCGCAATAAGCCACGTCCCCTGGCGGCCATGTTTTTACGGATCATCTTTCTTTAGCTATTTTTGTAGATGGTTACCTAAGAAATATTCCTATGAAGTTTGGTTTAAATTGGCCTGGTGGTAAAGGAAGAGTTGGAATTTAAAGCTAATTGTTGACGACGCACGACTGGTCCAATTGATGAAAGTGGGAAATTCGATTCGGTATATAAATGGGTTAAAAAGCGTCTTTATGTATTATGTGAGCCGCGACATAAGATTTTCAACAATGTGATATGTGGGACCAGCAAAGCCTCGGATCAGCCTGCACATACGCGCAGTCTGATCAGAGACTCCGCTAGTCACTTGACTATTAAGCTACTGACTGAACATCATTGGGGATTTCTAAGCTTAAAAGTAGGCTTCACAAGCTCGTCTCAGTCTACACTTGTCAAAATGCCACATTGTTGGCAGTCACGTGTCGCGGCTCGTGTGATACATTTAAGTACCAAAATCTCCTGAGCTAGTCCAAATACCTGTTGTTTCCATACTACCGTGCAACAGTCTTCCACATCAACTTAGTCCGCAAGGTATCTCATAAGGTTGGTCAGATTAACCGTTTTATGCCGAATTGATTCTCCCATCTCTATCAATTGGACGAGTTCATTTTCTATTTTAGGGTTATTGGGTGGTATTTTTCATTTTCATTCAAGTTTTAATAGAACATTCTGTAAGCAAACGATGGAGATCCTGATCAGACGCCACGTTCTGCGGCGTCTGATCAGGGTCTGAACTGTTTGCCTATGTCCCACAAAAAGGACGCTAGGCTTAAATTGGATAATAATGGCTAATGTGCAAATAATTAACTTTTGACAAAATCTGCATATTACAAAAAGAGCCCACATCAGAATCTATGGCCGCTCACAGTATTTTTTACAAGCACAATTCAAAGTTCTGATTTTTGCTGGGCTAATATTCTAGTTAATGGTTATATTTATTTAATAATATCCAATGTTTGCTGGATTATTTATGAGGTAGCAAACATGGTCACCTGGGACGAACCGAGAGGCTTTTAGTGAATTAAAGACGGATGCCATGACTATAGCATGCAATGAGTAACTGGGTATACATTTTGTAGCCTGGGTCCAAGATTTTGCTTTTGGTTGTTTGATTTGATTCTTAACGTCCCAACAACAATCTTTCAGTTATATAGGGACGGGTCTTCCTGGGTTAAACCAGTACTAAGCTAGGATAAATGTGTCTTGCTCAAGGACCACAACGCAGTGACGCCGGTGAGGCTCGAACCCGCGGCCCTTCGGTCTCGAGTCAAGCACTCTATCACTGAGCCATCGGCTCCCCTCCACTGAGCATTAAATCAGCTGCTCACCCCGCTAGCAATCTATATGGGACCCATATGGGTCCCATGTGGGCATCAATATGGGACCCATATAGGCAGTGCAACCGGGTTCCATATGGGTCCCATATGGACTGGCCCATGTAAATAAAATAAAATAAATGGTAGAAGCAGGGACGGATCCAGGATTTCTTGCTAACAGGTTCAAATTTACAAAGGGGTTTCGGCCCCACAAGAAGACCAAAAATTGGTTTTCCAGACAAATTATCGCTTACTGAAGGTTTTAAGTATTGCGGAATGCTTTAAGGGTAGCATTCTGCAATACTTTTGACTTTCTATGTGTCTTGATCCACATCTGAATTAAGGGTGAGGTTGGTGCCGTTAAACCGGTTTAAGCCCTCCAGTAAATATTTTACTGACCGTTCCAAGGCGGTATTTCTTTTGTGGATCTTTTATGTTTTTGTTCTGTATTGTGTTTGCTATGTCTTTGTGCGCGTCTGTTTATATGTGCTTTGTGGTCACCTGCTGGGAAAGGGCTGGCCTCTTGGCTCTCGTTTGTGGTGTCTACTGTGAGTTTGTCACTTTCCAATTGGTATCCTGGGTCAGGTGTGGTACTTGATTGTATCGATTCCTGATCTTTGCACCCTTACTTACTTCGATTTGAAAATTGTACCTGATAATTTGATAGTTTATGCTGATTTTGCCAGAAAATCCTCACAAAAATGGAATAATTTTGTCCCAAAAGGGGGTTCAAGCGAACCACATGAATCCCCTATGTATCCACCACTGTAGAAGCTAGCCATGCATTATAAACAAGGAAATAAGTTTATATACAGATGTTTATATCATTTCCTTTTTCTTTATGGGGTTGTTATATGGGACCCACATAGGACCCATCTGGGCAGGCCACATATGGGCTAACCCATATGGGACCCATGCCAAACCCGGTTGCACTCCCCATATGGGTCCGATATGGGTAGCCCATATGGGACGTTTGCTTGGTCATAAGAACTAAGATACTTCAAAATAGTGATTTTTCCTGATAAAACACACATATGCACATTAATTGTACATTTATGAGGAGAATAAATTTCATGTTAAGTTGAGTTGAGCATGTAGTTTCATAACTTTGAGCCCTGACTAGAACTTTCTTCAAATTGACTGATGTACTTAAAACATAGACAGATTTAATACCGATTCTGTATTTTTCCCTCATACAGTGAACCTGTCTTAAGCGGCCACTCAAAAATAGACAAAACAAAGGTCTTAAAGACTGATTACATGGGTATCGCTTAATGCAGGTCAAACGTATCGCAGAGTGTTCCAAGGGGGGGGGGGCATTCTGCAATTTTTTCAACTGCATTAAGCGATAATCAGTCTTGAAAACAAGTTTTTAATCATTTGAGTGGCCGCTTATGACAGGGTTTACTGTATATAGCCTAATTTATCATATGACGCCGCTGTTTTTATGTCATAAAATGTGGCATGACAACAAGTTTGTTTTCCCACGTAGTCTGTAGGCCTATATAAGCATATCATGGGACATAGCTATGGTTTTCTCGTTAATGGGTCTGAACTTTGACGCAATGTTCACCCTGGCTGGTATGTTGGTACCTGATACTTGCCCACGGTGAATAAACCAGTATTTTTCTTTAGATCTGAATTAAACAATCACCCCTTATATTAACTGAATTGTTTCAACATAACCTAATAAACGTTTCCTATCTCACGGTATGTTACCTTTATCAGGTCATGATGGCGTTGCTCTTTTTGAATGACGTCGCTAATGACGCTGAATCAACACAAAAAATAAAAAATGACGTCATAATCGCTAGTTTGAAGAGTGTTCAACAATGTGTAAACTGATAATTAGAATACCAGGTTCGCGTCTTTTGATATCAAGTTTACAAGGCTCTGCTTTGAGAATGCATGTTGAATCGCTCGGCAAGCCTCGTGATGTCAACAAGCGTTCTTAAAGCCTTCTTGCCGAGCGATTCAACAAGCGTTCTCAAAGCCTTGCCTGGTAAACTTGATATCAAAAGAAACTCACCAAGCAATCTCTATGTCTGTGCCAGTGAAATATGAACCGTGTTCTTCGACTGTTGTCTATCTGGTATAATTCCACTTACTGGAGATAGACGTCAGACTTAAGCAATTTTGCTTCTTAGACGCTGACTGTCTAGTGGTGAGGGAAAGCCAGTGTGGTTCTCGGAATTTGGCCGGGAAATACCCTGTGAAATCATCACAACCAGTAAGGCTACAGTCAAACCATTGATACATACCACTACTGTCCTGCCAGCCAAGAGTGACAGTGGCGTCATGATTTATTTACAAAGTTATCAGGAACTTATAATCGATAGATCACTTTTGTATTAATCCTACCCACAGGATAGGATTAACACACAAATGATCAATCAATTCGTGTTAGCTCAAGTGATGTGTTCAAGCTAATGTTTTATTTAACAATTGTAAATAAAACATACGTCACTGTCACTCTTGGTTGGCACGACAGTAATTCTAGCGAATCTTTCTCTAGGTGCTATATGTGGGTCTTTGGTATGTGTCATATACGAGCGTATCATTAGCGTTTTTGGTTAGGTTTCATGCTTTACGTCCCAGTCATGTCGAGACGGTCAGATCAGTTTATCTAACCACACTTTTTTCCTGGGCAAGCTTGACTAAGCGGTTAACCAGTACTTCGTGCACATACTTTTGCTTGTAACTGACAACAACCCTTCTTGAATCAGCGGAAGGAGGAGAATGGTCGTACAAATTATTTCATGGTCAATCTCCACGAAAGTATGGGACCGGGCCGGGATCGAAATTGCGATCCCTGGATCTTCAGTCAGACACGTTACCGACTGCGCTACGCGGCCCGGTGTATCATTAGTGTGAGGTTGGGAATCACGAGGCTTGCCGAGTGCTGAAATGTTGATTTCGAGGGACGGATTTTTCTGTCCAGTCCTCACACAAATAATGGATTATCTTTCTTGCTCACCATTGAATTTTAATACCCTGTGAGGCAATATTACATGATGACGCCACTGACTAAACATTGACACCACTTGGCGACCAACCAAATGCAGTCGTTGAGGATGAATCTGATTAACTTAGTTTGAAAAACGGAATATTTAATGTAAGTCACTCATACTAAACAATTGGGACGTGGCATGAGATTTCCAACAATTTGGTATGTGCGACAAGCAAAGGCTCAGACCAGCCTGCGCATACGCGCAGACTGATCAGAGCCTTTGCTAGTCGCTTGAGTATTCTATGATTGTTAAGCTACTGACTGAACACCTGAACACCTTTTGGAGTTTCTAAGCTTAAAAGGAGGCTGCACAGGCTGGTCTGAGTCTACACTTGTCAAAATGTCAAATTGTTGGAAATCTCATGCCGCGGCTCAATTTATAGATGCACTGCATCAACACAAGTAAACAGTTTTGAACGACTACTATCGTGCCAGCAAAGAGTGACAGTGACGTCATATTTTGTTTACAATTGCTAAGTAAAACACTACTGTGTACTCTTCACTTGAGCTAACGCGAATCGATAGATCACTTGTGTATTAATCCTATCCTGTGGATAGGATTAACTCACTCGTGATCTATCGATTAAAAGTCCCGAGAACTATGTAAACAAAACATTACATAACTGTCACTCTTGGCTGGCGGGACAGTATAACAAAATGACTACAATGACTATGGAAGCACATAAAGGTCATTACAGGCAAAATTTATCTGGTGCCAGTTACTTAACTAGCGGCGAAGGCACTGCTCGTCTACAGATATGCATATCAGAAGATGCTTCTATAAAAGGGACGTCGTGGCAAGAAAACCTGCCTTCTGGGTTTCTGACCAGGTAAGGCTCAAACCAGCCAGGTAAGCTACATAGACTAGCTAGAATCTTAAAGATTTGCGTTTGGAAAGTTTACTTGAAGCGAATTGCAAATGCGCTGATCAGACTGCGCGGATGCGCAGGCTGGTTTGCGCCTTTGTTATTGGCATGCAGGAAAGTCAGGTCTTCTCGCAAGAGACCCAAAGTGTAGTCATCTAGTCCTAATAGATAGCTTTACGTACATGAATAAAGAATCACTTTATGTACATTTGATGAGAGTCAAAATCTCTTGAAATGACTCGATTAAAGATAGTGATCTTGCACTAGTGAAGCTCGTGCAATAACTTAACAGCTTTATCTAAAGCATCGTCCGGTGAATTGGCAACCACAACATTGGGAAGTCCTGCCGTCCAAGTCCTCATATAGTATAATAACTTGTGGCTAGACGGATCCATCACAACGTGAGGAAGGCCTTGGAGAACTGAGAGTATGTGGCCGTGAAGGCGGTCCGTTATGACAACCTTGCCTCTCTGTAGATATGTTAACCCATTAGCGTACTCCAAATGCATATTCTCTAAAGGCGACGAACCCAAAGTTGTTTTCCAATTTATCCAATCACCGAAAAGAATATCAAAATCCTTTGCGCGAGCTGGTACACTGTAGTTAGTGGAGTCTATATCGGTTCTTTGAAGCCACACAATGTCATGGGTAGGGAGCATATTCCTATACTTGGGACCAAGCTGAAATGCAATATCCGGTGCTAGAAGCGACTGTGCATTGGAAAAAAATCTCCTTCCATTTTCGTAAGAAGTCCGATCTCTGAATATTATCGTGAGTCGTGGATGTGAATTGTAAACAGGCTTGAATGCCTGGAGTCGAGTTCCTTGAGAATCGTTTCGTGTCCAAAAACTTTGTGGAAATATAACTACCTTAAAGCGATTAAACAATCTCAGAACTCTAACATGTATCATAACAGAATTAGGGTAGCATATCAGCGTGCCGCCTCCTTGAAGTAAAATCACCAGTTCACTACTTTTATAAGCTCTGCTTATATTTAATGCCGTTTGTAGCTCTTCGTGGAGACACATTGGAAAGACACAGTAATAAACTAGCTTTATGCCAAACTTATCTAAAATCGATAGTTCCCCGGCTGATATGGCAGAATCTCCCTTGTTTTGAGAAATAAAAAGCGGAAAGATCATCGCGTACTTAATTTTACTAAACAGCTTGCTGAATATATTTAAATGAATGTCTTGTGCATGACGGATAACATCTATATGAGACGTCAACAATGGAGAAATCGCGTCAACATTGTCATTTTCTTTCACCAAGTCGCGATTCAGGAAGCCCGTCTGATTGCACGAGGACTTCTCGCTTATGGTGGTACATGTAAGCCTGTCTATCTGATTACTGGCTTTTGGCACCTGGTTCCCAGTTTGGTAAAGAAAAAATAGTCCAGCGTAGGCTAGTAACACAAACCACGTGACAAAGATCCACCAGCATCGCATTTCTGAAAAAAAGAATCGAGTTGGAGATTATTGTGAGCAACGTTGTTAGAAAAACTATTACAAGTACGCAAACCAGCCTGCACATCCGACATGGGCGTAACCGGAATTCTGTAATGGTTACGCACATCTAACGGAGATTACTTACATCAATTGCATTCCTTTCTATAAAATTGACTACATATTTTACAAAGATATTTTCATGAAGAATATAATGATTGAATAAAAAAATATGTGTCACCGTGCTCGTTTTTTTTTTTTGTTTTGGTGACTTTTCTGAAAAATCCTGAAAAAAAAATAAAGACTATAATAAGTGTTGTCTCCCCTTTCAACCAATTTTTTTGTTTGTCTACGCCCTATGTATATCACTGGGCGGAGACATAGCTACTATTGATTAAGCACTGACAAATGGGCGTAGAAAATGACAAAAAAGATTTTGACCTAGCATATGTGACCAAGCACATTACATTATGATTCTCATTAAAGCATGGCTATAGCATGTCTTGATACTTTGATGCTTTCTTACACGTAGGATTTATGTAGATAAAAGCTAAAAATTATAGCTTTATTCCTGATGCATAGATCTAAATGTCATTTAAAGAATAAACTTACAAATATGCAATAAGAGGATAAAACATTCTTTTCCTTGTATTAAGGACATATGCTACTAAATACTTCCCATATTGAAATATTTTCAATACTTTGCATACAGTTTGTTTTATGCATGGGCTATCCATTTATGAAATAAAAAGGATATGTGACAGTGCTTATTTTTTCAGAATCTCATATTGAAGTTTACAGCATTTGACCAATTTCTAGAAATATAAAATAATAACACTAGTCCTAATTATCGTGCTAAAACGGTTGTAATCTTCAGCCAGCTTCTTTCTTTTAACTTAAATTACTGCCCATGACCTCAAACTTTTAAGAAAATGTGCATGTTTACTTGTTATCCAATGCTGCGACAAGATACTGCATGATATATTTTGGCAATTCGTCGAAAAATGGAATTTGTTTTCTAGAATAAATCATGTATTAAAAAATCTGATATTGAAAATCTTGAAAATTTATTTTTAATTCATGGACTATTATAATACCTTTCAGAAAAAAGAATAAAAATCTGGGGTCACCGAACTATTTCTCTTTCTAGAGGGCCAAATTTAACCCCACCCCCATAGGTTCCATGCGTAATTCAATATAAAAATTTCGGGGATGACCATTTCGGTCGTTTTGATGATGCCATTTTACTAGTATATGAAGTAATTTAGCATTAAAATGTTAAAAAAGAAAGAAAAAACACACTGAAAATATGTGCGCATCCGGGAATCGATCCTGGTCCTCTGGCTTTGTAGCCAGACACGCTAACCACTAGGCCACGAGGTCAGGTCGTGCGCCGATCTAAATAACCATACAAATAGTATAGACTCGGCCACTTTCGTATTCGTAACCAGGGTTATTGTGTACGTCGTTTGATTTCGACTGAGCTACATTTATCTGTCTTTAGTGCTGAGACGATCAGTTCTGAAAAGATGTCAATAGATATTTCGAACACACTTTAATTAGTTATTTTGTGAAGAAAATGTCGGAACACCGATATGACATAAGAATATTGGAAGCTGTGTTGATCCGAATCCGTTAAGGGTCGAAAGACAGGACCCAGACAACTTTCCCCGTTTGCAGACGCGGGAAAGGTGCGCATTGGAAATAGCCGCATATGTCTTTAATGTTTGGCAAGCCTGAATGTGATGTATTGCAACCAGAACCACACAGCGGTGAGGCCTGCAACACATTATCGCACAAGGGCTTGACAAACTTTAATATACAGAAAGGAATGTTATATTGTCATTGTTATATATTGTAGGACTTTTTGGGTACTGTAAAGGTGGCAACTTTAGTTTTCATATCTGGGCGTGGTTCGGTTATTTCAACTGCTCAAAAATGGAAATCAGGTTCTATCCATTGGTTAAGCGTTTAAAAGTTGCTTGAGCCGCGCAGGTCTGCGTGCATTTCATGAAAGTCCTGTCCGTTAATGCACTGAACCCACATTTATTAACCCTTAAAGCGTATATTACAACACAATCGTATGTTTTTATCGTCTATTGAAATGTTATGAAGCCTCTTAAACAAACAGTGTAGATCTAGAGCAGACTGCTCACCTAGAGCAGTCTGATCTGGGTCCACACTGTTTGCCTCTATACTAATGTTAAACAATAAACAAACACTTTCGAATGTAGTTATAACGCCTCATTTTCAGATTTTACCTATGTCTAAAGTAGACTAATAAGGCAGTCATGAGGTGCCGCTTTTACAGTATCCAAAAAGTTCTAGAATACTTTCCTTTCAAGCAAAAGCATTTCCAAAAAAATGTCCACTGTAACATCGTGTAGCATACAACAAAACCACACCTTATAGGCGCAATCGAAAACATCAATACTATCGACGATTATAGACCAAAAATAGTTAGAATCATAGTTTTTTTATTACCATTACTCATCGAACAGGCGACACTTTGCAATCAAAACACTGTTTCTAGCGAGTTTTGATCCGCGTTCGTCAATGGTTAAGAGTGTTTTCGATTGCTCACTATCCGGTGTGGAAGCAAACTTTTTTTTCAACAGAAACATGACTGAAAAATGTAGATAACTTCTAGCTTTTGTTTTAGATTGTTTTGGTTACGTATTCATTGTATCAATACACATACTGGATAGGTAGCAATCGAAAACGTTGATGCTATCGACGAACGTAGATCAAATACCGTCAGAAACAGACTTTTTGGATTGCAGTTTGTTAGTCTGACTGGCGACAAATGGAAAATTCTAGCGATTTGCGATCCACGTTCATCGATTGTTCAGAGCCTTCTCGATTGTCGCCTATCCAATGTAATAAAGTAGCGTATCTTATGATAATTGAATATTTTGGTCAATAAGCGACGATATCTTAACTCGCAGAGGATATCCGTGAGCAGGTTGAAATGGCAATTAAGCCCTCTGCAGTCATGTTTTATCGGAAATAAAGCCCCCGGTCAGTGATTGGTCAACGATCAACCAAAATATGACACATTATTAAATTAAATGTACAATTGTCAGCGATTGAAACACCTCAAGTTTCTATAGTAAACACTTATTATAAGGTATATAACAATAAAAGGATGATAAATTCTTCTGTCTATTAACGTTTGCCAAGCCCAAATGAGATAATGTATTGTAGCCTTAACCATGAAGCTGTGAGGACTGCAACAAGTGCGAATCCAGAGGGGGGGGGGGGGGGTAGGGGGTCCTGACACCCTCTGGAAAATCACAAATTAAATGGGTTTCTATAGGGAATAAGCAATTGGACACCCCCTGGAAAAAGTTGGACCCCCTGGAAAAAATTGGACCCCATCTGGAGCCTTAAAAAACGATAGATTTCTTTGAAATTGACCATTTGACTTCTGTAAAATAAGCTTAGGACTAAAAAAATCGTTGTCAGAGCTTTTTTGTCAGACTGACCTGGACCCTCCCTCCCCCCTGATGAAAATTCCTGGATCCGCGCATCTGTACCATGCTTGCCAACCGTTAATATACAGAAAAGAATGTTATATTGTCAAATATCTTCCTTTCAGGCACATGCAGTTCCAATTAACTTTATTAAAATGTATGCAGAAATGACCATTTTATCATCATGAAACATGCAAAGAAACAAAATAATTTTTTCAACAGAAACATGAAATAACTCCTAGCCCATGTATCAGATTGTTTTGGCTTCGTCTTCAGTATATCTAAAACACATTAGATAGGCGGCAATCGAAAACGTTAATGCTATCGACGAACGTAGTTAAATATTGTAAGTAACAGAATTTTGGATTGTTGTTTGTAGTCCGATAGGCAACAAATGGCAATCACAAACACTGTTTCTAGCAATTTGTTATCAGCATTCATCGATTGTTTAGACTGTTTTTTTATTGCTGCCTATCCGGTGTGATAAGGTAATTGAAATAGTAACGTCATTTCTCCATAAAACATTAGTGACCATGTACCTCCATGGGACCTAAAACATGAGAATGTCACATACAAGGCATGTGCACGTCTCGACCCCCCACCCCTTTTTGGGGTGGGGGTGGGTCTTAGGTTAGTGGCAGCATGCAGAAATAGCAACCGAGACATGTATATAGTATGTATATTTATACGGTCCGCAACTTTTAACCATCAAAATACTGAATTACTTCATACTCTGGGTGATGTTTTTAAAAGCTAATACTTGCATTCCTTCTTTTTGTGAAAGCAAAATACTTACAGAATTACGTTTCAAGCATCAAAGAGTTGTCAGGGGAGAATAATATCTACCGTCTTTCAAATAAGTATTCTCTTTAAAAAACAAGATTCAGGAACGATAACTCTTGCACTCTTACTTTTAAGTAAAAGTAAGGTATATATTGTTTGTGGCCGTGTTCCTTGGCTGTACCAGTACTGGCCGGGTGGGTTTATGATTTTTGTGGTTCTATGTCCAGGAACTCCCGAAGGCTCAACCGGCAGTGGTTCTGGTTTTAAAGCGTCTCAGAAGACGGGGCAACGGCTTAAAGTCTCATCCGACAGTCTGGGAGAAGCCGGGAATCGAACCTGCGACCCCTGGTTTACAAGACATAGGTTTATCCCCTACACCACGGCGGCTTCTTAAGTAAAAGTAAGGTTATCTTTTGACATGGGTCCCGTACTACCTTAAAAGTACTTCGCGACTATTTATTGATTTTTCAAACGCTCAAGGGCAGCTAACTCCGAAGTCAGTGATTGACTCTTGCCAAAATTCAAACTCATCCAAGCTTTTATGGTAGGGCTTGTTACTTGCAAAAATGAAGAAGATCCATTCAAAAATGACTGCACTACAGTGGTCACATCGCGCTAGTTGTAACGTCACGCTCAAGTTCCTTCAAGTATACCATACCAGTACATGCAGTGTTGCAGTGCATGCAGGCGCGGAGAGAAATGTGTGTAATATTGTAGTATCTACTGAAACACCCTAAACCACCACCAAACCATCTCAAACGCTGCTCTCCGAGTACAAACTAGCACACTTACCCCTACCCCACTCCAAGTCCTCACCTCCAAGACCTCACAACCTTTAGCTCAGCCTTTTGCGCAGATGCGCTACAGATGTAAGTATCAGGTCTTGTCTACCGGCCAAAATATACTTGAAGTGTATAGAAACAACAATATTACACACATTGTTCTCCGCGCCTGCATGCACTGCATGTATATGTACTGATATGGTATACTCGAAGGAACAAGAGCGTGACGTTACAACTAGCGCGATGACGAAGGCGATACTGCGCCTAAAAAAAATGGTATTTACATCCAAAGAACGAATAAGGACTGTCATGTACATGCCATATGTAAAATGCTCTTGAGCTAAAACTGGCAAAACATCTGCATGCTTTCTTCGTTTTGACATAAAACTGAAGAAATCCCGTTTTGTGTTCGATTTGGTTACTGTTCTCATCTCAAAGCAAAGCTTTTTTCAACATCGCGTTTGGCCTGTTTAGCAAGGTAAAACATATCTACATGGATTAACATTTCTGGATTTTTACATAGTTAGCTCATTCTGACACAAAAAATCAAAAACAAGCGGTACCTACCTTTGTTTGACTTTTCCGTGACGATGCCACTACCGCGAAAGGTCCCGGATGTGACGAAGGAACAGGTTTACGTTTACGCGATTCGCAGTAGTTCCGCTGATGCCCACCCGTGTTTATGCCACCCAGACAATTGAAACAGACATAACCACCAATCTACTGAATCGCCACAGACCATCCAAACGCACACAGACCACTGAAATACTCAAACCGGTCAACCCATTGAAACTCCAAAACTCCCTAGGCAACTGATACACCTAAAAATAGTATGTGAGAATGATCAGGAAATACCACAATCACAAACTGCAGACAAACCTATGGCACCGCGAGGAAGAGCCACACATCAATTACGAGACACCAGAAAGACAAACTAAGCAAAGCAACCAGCTCTCTCTTCTCCATCAAGATGATTGCAAAACTAGAAGGGACATTAAGTAACGTACAACAAAACATAGAAAAATTACAGACTCCCACAATGGGAGTAACAATAAACAACTAGTCAACAACAGCAGAACCACCGCATTAGAATGGACAGCAGCCTAAGCCACTGGGGGGGGGGGGGGGGGGGCTTAAATGCATTTTACTGGTACCAAATCTTC